>OY776111.1:170857130-172226297 GCA_963675035.1 Allygus modestus | reverse complement strand
GGGAAACCAAACTGGTATAATATATGTAATAGTCCATTATGCCAAACTTTGTCGAATGCTTGCGCAACGTCCAAGAACGCAGTAGTGGAGTGAAGTTTATTTTCAAATCCGCGATTTTTTGTTTCACTGATTCGTAGTATCTGATGAGTCGTGGAATGTTTTGATCGGAATCCAAATTGGTGAGGGGGGATAGTATTGGTGGAGTCCAAGAAATGTAATACTCTTTTCTGAATCACCTTTTCTATATAGTAGGTAACTTCGAGATTGAAGAAAGGGAGGCTGATTGGTCGGTAGCTACTTGGGGAATGTTTAGGTTTATTTGGTTTATGGAGAACAGTTATTCCAGCATGTTTCCAGGCCTTGGGAAAATAACCTAAAGAAATGCAAGCATTGAATAAATGATGCAAGTATTGATTATCTTCCTCGTTGCAGCAAACCTTTGTCCTCAACCCTAATGTTATTCTTATGGAGAATAAATAAAATGCTATATACCACTTATTTATGGATGTATTTTTGTGAAACTCGGTAAATAGCTCTATGTAGTAGTGAGTCACATATATATGCATTGGAAATTCGCTGAGTACGCAGGTTTGCTGCAACGGGGGTATTAAGATTTTGGGGTCAAACTTACAAAAAACCGATTTTTGGAAAATTGTAAACCCCCATAAAAACCCTTTCCCATAGTGCGATCGATCTGGTTTTCGAAAGTCATAAATGCTACTCTCCACATTTATGCCAAATTTCATCAAACTCGGGTGTTTCTTTCAAAAGTTATCGCGGTAACGGACACACACACACACACACACACACACACACACACATATATATATATATATATATATATATATATAAATTTGAACGAATAGTGTTTTTGGCATCTGGGGACCTCAAAACGAAAAGTTATCATGGTCTCGGGCTTAAGTCTTACCATGCCTCCTACGGTAATAGCTTCTTCCCTATAGGGGAAATTCGCTAAAAACACTCAATTTTGGTTATAGCCATTTTATAGAGCTTAAAAAAACAACTAATTTAGTATTTTGAATCATTAACCTAGGTTAAGTGGTTGCGGAGAAAATCCAAAAAAACGTGTCCCATGTTAATCTTATGGGAAAAAGGTTTTTAGATTTTTCTCAGATTGTTTTACTAAAAATTTCACATTTCTGTTTATTAATGTGTTTAGCTCAACAAAACAAACATTTTGGTGTTTTAATCGTTGTTCTACGTCCAACCGTTGCAGAGATATTCAAAGTGCTAAACACAGTACGTTGTCCAATGTTATCCTTATGGAGAATAAATAAAATTCTATATCTCGATTATTTTTGAATGTATATTGTTGAAACTTGGTATGTGGCTTCAACTAGTTGTGGTATATTGATATTAGCACAAAAAAACAGTTTTTTGTTGATAGTCCCCGTAGCAGCAAACCTGCATACTCGGCCCCCATGTTATTCATATGGAGAATAAGTAAAGTTGTATATCTCCCTTAACTATGAACCTAAATTAATAAAACTTGGTATATAGCTTCACCTGGTTCAGTTATATTGATAATTTTAAAAAAACACATTACTTATCTTCCTCGTTGCAGCAAACCTGCGTCCTCAACCCTAATGTTATTCTTATGGAGAATAAATAAAATACTATATATCACTTATTTATGGATGTATTTTTGTGAAACTTGGTAAGTAGCTCTATGTAGTAGTGAGTCACATATATATGCATTGGAAATTCGCTGAGTACGCAGGTTTGCTGCGATGGGGTATTTCGTATTACACTATGTCTATACATGAGAGGGGAGAAAGTAAAACCAGCGAGGTATCTGAGTAAAACATAGATGATAAGATAAAAGGGAGAAAGTATGATAATATGATTCATATTATCGCCTGCAATCCGCTTCCGCATTATTATCACGTGTAAACAAAAATGAAACATCTTAATTATGATAATAACAGACTAATATTTATTATCCATCTGTAATCCGCTTCCTGAATCCAAACCAAAATGAAACATCTTATTCCGATTTCCCCACTGACTCATTTATCCGTCAGCCGGCCGGAACTGTGACAATCTCCTATAGTCACTGGCTCTGGAAAAATTATTGCCGCCGTGTGAAAATACACTGTGTTAAGATAGGGAAGAAGAGCATTGCGGAAGTTCGCAGGATCCCTGTTTGCGGCTACGATAATAATGTTATGAACATCCTATAAACGTAATTTGACAGAAACAAGTTAATTCTACTCACGCTCTTTTTAAAATTTCAAAATAATGTTTCTGAATTAGAATTTCAAAATAATGTTTCTGAATTAATTTGTTATAGTTTGAAAAAGGTAATTTGTGTACATTCAAAAGGGCATTTAAATGCAAATTAATTAAACAAATTTAAAAATTAGGAAAAAGGAACATTTTTAGATAATATTTTCCTCTTTAATATTATACTTTAACTTTAATTAAAGGTTTAGGTAGCAGCTGTAAAGAGGGATCCTGCAAACAATTTCCTAGCGCTGTGCGGAAGGGGTGGACCAGAACCTTAATTAATACTGGTAGTTTCTCGCGCGGATTTTATACAAAGTTAATTGGTGCCGTAATTCAGTAATAAAACTAATCTTATTATTTAGAATAAGGTATACTACAAAAAAACTCGTATTAGTTTTGTATTACAACTAAGTATTGCGTGGACTTAATTTTGCGTGGAAGATTAAAGAGATATAACTTATCTGAAGTTACGATTACATTCATAAATATCAGAGCTATGAGCTGAATCATGAAGTTGTATACCTGCACCGCGGGTCATAGGCGTTGGGCTCGAGAGTGTGCGTGCCCAGCCAAGTAAAGGGTCCTCCAGCCAAGACCTCACTATGCCTAGCTTGGGCATTTTGAGACGTAACCGTCAGTCCAAGGCCGACTCTACTACAGGCCGGAGCGCTGAATTCGTGACGTCACGGTCTGAGTGCTACGCAGCCGGCGACTCCCGAAGAAACATTCGGCGCGCCTTGACATACACTGCTTTAAACTGGTCTACTGTCAAAACCCTTCATCCTATTTCGTTGAAAATTTAAACTTAACTAAATAATGAACCACTTAATGCGCAAACATAATTTTAAGCATTAAATAAATATTTTTAAGTTTATATAAATATAGCCAAATCTCTAAATAGTGCAATGTTTTTGTATTTGTATTTTTTTGTATATTTTTTGCATCTCTAACTGAGATGTTGAACTTTTCATTATCTCAATTGTCTCTGTCTATGTTCAGAAATATAAGTATTGTTTATGGTTTTCCTGTAAATTCTAAACCAAAGAGTTTTTTTTAAATTGTTATAGATTGTTTTCATGGTACTGTAATGCTCATTTGCAATCGATGTATAATTAATTATTTATTTAATGTAAATAATAACGAATTATTTTATATGATTTGATTTGATTTAAAGTAGTGTAGTAATTTTATTATATTTTTCATTACGTTTCGAAACAAACGTAAATTTCAAAATAAAAATAAAAAAATGTAGTTGGTTTTTGTGTTAGGTTGGGTCTTATAAAAGTAAGAATAACCAGTCATAGTATAACATTATAAACATTAAACATGAAACATTATATATTATAGTTATAATAATATTATCCCTTTTCATTGTCAAAACTAATCCGGCTGTCCGGGTCACTGAATTTTCTTTGATAATAAAACCGTCGTCAGAATGTTTTACTACTGCGTTTTTAGATGGTTGTAAATATTTTCTGTTTGTAGTCGACAGCCATTGTACCTTCCAGTGTTCATATCAAGGAACGGATAATACTTAAGTGCAAGTTCCATCATTACAAAAAAACTCGTATACATATACATTACATTACAACTCCATACTTGCTATCAATATTAAGCTTAACATGGAATAATATATGTGGAATGTGTAAGGAAATACAATCTGAACTACAATATATTGAAATGCTGTTAATTTAATTACTTTTGTAATTGGTTTTACCCGGCCCGGCACACAAAAAACACGAGGAAACTCAAACAGACATTATTTATTAATTTAATAAGCGATACGAAATAATAATAATAATAATATTTATTTAGTGACAATGTTAAAAAATACGTTACTGCACGAGTCTAAAACTTCCTTCGATCCAACTAAAATAGCAAAGGTAATATGAAATAAGACAAAAATGCCGCCAAAGCGTAACCGCCAGAAACGTGGCTGGACGGCAAAGCAAGGCTAGCGGTGCGAGTTGAATTGAACGATGCCCCGCTCATTTATCTTTGATTATTGGACAAAGAAAACAACTTATCAAAAAAATTTGAAATTAAAGTTGAAGATAAACTAATTACCTACAACTTTCCCGCTGGAAGTTTGTTTCTATCTCAAAAACAAAAAATGTTTACGCTTAGTGACTTTTTCGTGTCCCACTATTACAAATGATAAATACTTTTCACTAATACAAACTCGAATATTTTCTTAGCTAAATGATTTTTACACTGTTGCATTCCGTATTTCATGCAGATTTAAAATATATAAGTTTCATTTCAAATAAGTTACAGTAAAGAGATCCAGGAGCATGTAATCGAAAGCACGATCCACTTACAACGTGGCTGTATAGAACTCTGTGACGTAGCGGCTAGGGGAAGGGGGAAGCACTCCGGCCTGTAGTAAAGTCGGCATTGGTGAGCCTTATCTCAGAGCTATGGGGGGGGGAGGTTTTGGTTGATTGGGAGTGGGGCGGGGTGCGGCAAGTTTGGTCTTTGCACGGGCGCTGAAAAACTGACGGCCCGTCCCAGGTTATTTGCGTATTTCTCTGTCTTTTTCCGTTTTTCTGTTAGGGTGTCTTCATTGGGGCGAGCCCATTAAGGTGAATTTTTACATGTTATTGTATATATAATATTCAACTTTCTGTGTATAATTATTATTTATTGTAATTGATCCAGAATAAAAATCAATGTATAACAAAAAATAAAAGGGACAATAACAATCTTTTAGGTTAGCGCACTGAAAAAATCCACAACTGATTTTTCGGCCTGTTTTAAGTTATCAGAAAAATTCGATCTTACGGACTAATTACAGACCCAAAAACAACCGACTTTTGTGCAGTATGATACAAAATTAGTTTTCATATAGTTCTTCAACAAATTTCACTTGTTGCTGTCCTATAAAGCAACAAGTGAATATATATATATATTATATATATTATATATATATATATATATATATATATATATATATATATATAATATAATAATATAATATATATATAATATCGATATTTTTGCCTCGATATTATCGGGGTATTGATAGTCCCTGCCCGATATTATTATCGATATCAATATCGATTTACCCTTTCGATATCCAAACACTAGAGTTTATATATGTAATCTTAATCTATAACTATACAATAATGAAGCGAGTAATAGAGATCATATTTTACCATGTTGGCCAAAATTAAGCTTAACATGGAATAATATATGTGGAATGTGTAAGGAAATACAATCTGAACTACAATATATTGAAATGCTGTTTTCAGGTAGCTAGGGGTCCTAAAATTGCCTGGGATTTACATTGATTACATTACATGAACAATGTTATTTTATAATAAAAATCAAGAGCGTGACATCCATTATTGTAGCATAAGGTATTTACCAGTAATTATCCAGACTTAAATGTACTGAAAAATCGCCTTTCTGGCAGGTGCGTCGTTGCTAAATAAAGCATCCTGATTACATAAACATTGAAAATAGCTAAATTAAGGCCAAGTTAAAAGAATTGTTAGCAAAAAAATAATTTATTTAAATAGTTCTTAAATAACCTTAAATAGTTCTAAATTAAGGCCAAGTTCAAAGAATTGTTAACAACAAACATAATTTATTTCGTAGACTTAGGGACCACTCCCACATAAAAAGTACATCACAGGGACAGCTGTGTATTGTGTATTGGGATTATTGGTCACATATTATAGCGTGTGACTTAGAAGAGAAACAGGACGGTTGGGGAAGGACAAAACTGACCGGTTTTGACGGGTACGTAAGGCATAAACTCTGGGCACTATTATTTCTGTAGAGAAACGTCAAAGTCAGACAGCGACAAATCAGGACTAAAAATGTGTCTGGGTTTGACGCTGTCCGACTTTGTAGCTGTCAGACTTTGGCACGGTCCCAGGGAAACGAAAGGGGACGACGTCTAAGTCGGACGGTGACAAAGTCGGATAGCGAGGACACTTTAGAAACTGTCCAGGTGTGTCGTATGCATAAGGCGTCAAACCCGGACACTTTACAAACTGTCCGGGTTTGTCGGGTGCGCAAGGTGTCAAATCCGGACACTTTTATTTCCATACAGATGCGGTAAAATTGGACAGCGTCAAACCCGGACATGTTTACTTTTGAACAAAATTGTACAGGTCCTTTAATCAGGTGTCCAACGAGGGCCCGGTCTTCTCCCGTTGTTGCCATTGGCTGGGCAAACTGCCCAATCAGTCCATCATTGTTACTGAGCTCCAATATCCCGGTAAACAAAGGCAATCCCGAACATAGAAAATTACCCTAAATAAAACTCTGCTGCTAATAAAGTGTTAAACTACTTTACTTTCTTTTTGCCTTGACTTCTCAGCTGTTTTGGACTGTTTTTTTCTGTGGTCTGTGGACGTGACGTGCCGTACTGCTGTGTAGTCGGTGATGGGAAAGGCTATTTTGAAAGGAAACCCGGAAAATCCCCGACATTTTACCCAGACACTACTTCAATTCCTGGATTCTGGGAAATTCCAAAGTGCCAATCTTTAACTGATAGTGCGCGTTTTTAACCTCCCTTGCTTTTACTACGGCGCTGACGGTGTTCACTGTTGTATCCCGACTAAATTGATTTTTTATTTTCGGTGTGGAGTACTTTTAATAACGGCTAGTCGTAATTCTGATTCATTTTTTTGCGTGATTTGAATTGTTTCTGTTAGTTAACAGTTTGTTGGGGTAAGTAAGGTTTTTTTTAAATTTCGTTGGTGATTTTTAATTTAAAACTCAACGCCGCGCCGGCATGAATACACCTGGTACTAAAATAAATCAGGGTTCCAAAAAGAAAAGCGAAATAAGTACGTGAGATAGAGGCTTCCAGAGGCCAAATGTCTCTGAAAAGATTCATAAAACCATCTAATGACAGTAAAATTTCAGCAGGATGCTGAATTACGATCACCGAATCAATCTTTCCTTTCTTTGAATGAAGATAAAAGTGAGACATCAGTGCCCGGGCCCGATCCCTTACCTCCGGCAATGAATATACAGTATAGGTTCATAAGTTCTGTATTCATTGCCAAAGGTAAGGGATCGGGCATGGGCAATGATGTCTCACTTTTATATTCATTCCACCACAATCACAATCCGTATTTTCGGGGACTGAGGACCCTAGTGGAAGTGATCAATAGAAATCAATAGAAATATTTTTAGTGATACGTAATGATATCAATACGTAATTGGATCAATACGTATCACTAGACATCAATATACTAGAGATCAATAACAAATTGTTTATATTGATGTCTAGTGATACGTATTGATCTCTATTGATACGTAGTGAGATCACTACGTAATTGGGTCACTAGACATCAATACGTATCACTAGTTATCAATACGTATCAATAGACATCAATAAGAAATTCTATTGAGTCTTTAACTGGTATTTTGTAATTAAAACACAAAAAATTAATGTACTAACAGGTATATTCCAAAAAATTAAAAGAAAAATAAACAATAAATTTATGACCTAGGTCTAATGTTTACCTACTTACTTGTTAAAACCAATTTTTTTAAATGCACCGAAAACACTAAAATCAGGGCCTATATTAATTTACTTGTTCACATAAGTAAAATACACAGCCAACACTTAAATTTGGGCCTATATATACTATTCACTGATTTCCTTGATCTTCTTGTTTAGTGTGGCAGTTTTGTGAGTGATGTAATGGCTGATACTGCCATTTCCAAGCTCAATTTCTCAATTCCTTTCTTTGATGTATTAGGATTTCCCTCCAGGATTCTTTCTTTGACAATTTCTGTGAACAAATAAACATGCAATAATTAAGTCATGTGGTAGTAAAAACGTGAAATTAATGTTTAAAATTAATAATTTTTCAATACTACAATATTTTTACTATTTTAACACATTATTATTACATTTTTTACATGAAGCAATCGTCAAGATGTCACAACTTTTCACATGATAAAACATTAAATAAATACAGTATATGAAAAATCACATTTTGACATCACCATATTTTATAATTTTTGAACATTTTGTTACGTTGTGAAAAAAAACTTACAATGATTTTCGTTTGAATCAATCATAAAAACGCTAGGGCCTACTGTCAAATTTGTTGTATGGAATAAATATTTGAAAATAATTTGTTGTACAACTCTATATTATTACCTTTTTCACATTTTATGCAAATTTTGTAAGTAGGCCCAGCCATCAGGGTCTTGACAGATCGTGACTGGTTTGGCAAGTGTTGGTATGGTGAGGGAAGGATATATGGGCTTATTAATTTTTAATTTATTTTTCCTACATACAGTAAGTTCAACTGAGTAAGTTTAACTGATTCAACCTTACAATCTGTGAGTGATATATTCAGGGGGACATCGAAACAGTCTTGTTTTCTGTCAAGATATGTGGCGACCATTACAATAATAATTTTGGTAGGTGTCAAGGCTATTTAAAATCTTAGAACTTGGATAATTGATTATGAAGCCTACTGTACCCAATCATAGTATTTTACCTTTGTTATTTAACATATTAACAGAACAAGTTTAAAAATAATGTCACCTGGATTTCTTCTTGGGTAAGGAGTTGATTCATTTTGGGTCCGAGCCAATTCTTGATGACTCCCTCAGTGTGTTTTACTTTGGCCTCAGCAAACTGATTCATGTCATATCAGCATCTAATCGGACACATTATAATTAAAAAGTTTTAATTTATTAACAAACTAACAATTCTCTGAAAGCACATACGTCATATGCCTACATTAAACATAATGGTTTATCCGGTATAACATGCTACAACAGAGCAAGTGCACAGGGTAGCTGACGTCATTATAAATAGCTTGGATCCCAAACGTATTGTTCTGCTGCTTTTTAGACGTAAACCAGACATTTGATAAAGTTTGGCACACTGGCTTACTGTTCAGAACTAAGAAGTACTTACCGCATTCATGTTTCCATATCTTGAGGCAGGGGCGGATACAGAGGTCATGTTTGGGGGGGGCGGTCACCGACAGTTACCCCTCCCCCTTCCCTGTGGATGGTCCCTGGCACCCCCATTATTGTTTTAACTATATGAAATTAACGAATGAAAGTAGGTTAATATTACATATCAATAACCTTGTACCCAAGAAAAAAGCAAGCTTAACTTTATAAACAAAGCTAATCAAAAATTAACTTTAGTTCTACTGCGCCCGACCGTAAATAAAAATAAAATATTTAGGCATTACACTTTTAGCGAATTTCCCCTATAGGGAAGAAGCTATTACCGTAGTCGGCATGGTAAGACCTAGGCCCGGGACCATGATAACTTTTCGTTTTGAGGTCCCCAGACCCCAAAAACACCATTCGTTCGAAACTGTATATATATATATATTGTATATATATATATATATAATCTAAAATATATACAGCCGCATGTGTAACTCACTGACTGACTGACTGACTGAGGTATACGAATTCTAACCCACTTCTAGATATGCTACGGTCTTGAAATTTGGCATGCAGGTAGCTTTAATCTTGAAACCCCCAGGAAAATCTTTAAAACTTACAATTTCATATTTGAAACTCCGTAAAAATAAATATAAATAATTTAGTTCTCGTTTTTTGAGGTTAACTGATGTCGGTAATTCAGTATGCAGCTCAATAGGTATGTTGTACTACGTTACCGACATGCATTATTATGTATTTCAATTCTACAAATTACAAAAATCTACATGTGTTTTTGCGTATAAGATTTGTGTGGCAATCCAGTCACAATAAATGTCTTCCCTATTAAATATTTATAATTTTAAACTTAAATATTCTTTCATGATCTCATAATTGCATCGACTAATAAACCTGTTATTTATTCCTTAACATCGAAAAATATAATTTTAGGTTCTCACAGGTAAGAAAACTCATTGTTTTAACCACCCTTTTGATGATTCGAACTAACTTTAATCTTTCGGTGAATAATTATTGTCAAATAGATTACGTAATATTTGTAGCCATGACAGTTTCATGCGTTGCCCGTTTTTTGATTTATATTTGAACACAATTTTTAATTAGTTATAAAACAAATCTAAGAGTTACGTAAACTACGTTGTTGACATGCATTATTTAGATTTCAAAATCTTATCGGGACTATAGTGAATGTAGTAAGCAGCTTTTGCTGTAATACAAATTTAACTATTTTTCTATTATATCAATATATTTTTAAAGCATTTTTAAGGAATTGGTAGTTACCCTAATACATTTTGTTCAAGGTTGCATGACGGTTTTATTATCACTTACATTTACTACTTGAGGCTTAATATTTGGCACACAATATCTTCGCATTTATCTTCAAGAAGCGGTAGTTAAACTATCATATTTTACTAATCAAACCCCTCAAACAAATTAAAAGAACCTTATTGTTTTATAACTTAACAATCTGCTTTACCGACTTCTTCACGTAATGTATTTTTAATATAGCTCTAGCAGCCAAAGGAATGGTCCTAACGAACAAAGCAGACCACCACGTGCCACGGATTTCAGACGATCTACAACTTTGTTCTTATGACCTTTTGCAGTATCTCGCCCCCTTCACCCTTGGGTAGCGCCAGATTTTTTTTTCAAATTTCAGCTATTTTTCAAGATAAATTCGTGGTTATAGTTTGTCACTCTAATGGAGAACTTAATGACCTAATATTTGGCACACAGTCTTATTAAATTACATTAAAAAAGTAGCAGCAGTCAGAACCCCATATCTGACCATTTAAACACCCAAACAAATTAAAGCCTTTGAACTTTTCTATGTTCGTTCGTGTTCTTTGGGTATATTTTGAATTTTTCGCTCTGCCAAGGGTAAAAACCCTCATAAACTATGCTCTATTTGTTGCAGAAGGCTTGTAGTTACCCAAATACATTAAACGTCTTATAAAGTTAATATTACAATATCAGGGTAGGGTTTTACTTTTTAACAAGCACCTACGTTATACATACCATGCCACGTAGTATTCAGCATCAGGCATACGACTAGTTTTGATTATTTAAACCCCTTAATACAGTATAATAAAAGCCTTCGAATCTTTTGGGTATTTAGGTCGTAACTTGAATTTGGCCCAAGATAGATCCTTGAGGGACTCTATATTTCATTTGTTGAAGATTGAATTACATTATTTCTATAAGAGCATTATTTACTGGTTTCTGGTTTTATTTTGCACAAAACATGTCTACACGAATATTATCTTCACGAATCAGTAGATAAACAAACTTATTTTAAATTTAATGAATTTGAAGTATTTAAAACGCTAAAACCAAATAATTAGCACATTAAGTAGATTTGTTGGTCTATTGGTTGGTTTTTGTTTTACATAATTTGTGGGAAAAACCCTTCATAAATTAGGTTAAATATGTTACAGATGACTTTTATTCGCTACAAACATAATATGTTACTGTTGTAACTTTTATTGATGGAAGTCTAATCCATTTAAAAATACAAGTTGTCAAACGGTACAGTCAACAGCATAGGGAAAAACGAGAAAAAGCGGTATGCACAGAAGGGGTCTGCAGTATTATGTGATTCAGCAGTCCTTTTGTAAAAGAATTTAAACGCCTGAAAAAAACATGACATGTTATTATTTGTTGCTTAGAGTTATTGTATTTTAGGCCCACTTAAAGGATTAAAAGCATTGTTATTTAGGAAACATTAACAACAGAACTAAGCTACCATATTTGTTATGTTTATGTTGTGATGATTTAAATATTTTCAAATTAGAAAACTTCACATTTAAAAAATATATATTTGTTTTACGGATGTAAATTATTTCTTTACCATGAAATGATACATGGAGGATTGTATTTTGCCTCATACTATTTATTTCTTAGTTCATCGCATCAAAACTCATAATTATGATTGAATTATTCTTGAAATAAAAGCTTCTCGCGAACGCCACTGACGATCTACAACGGGGGTTCACCTACAAAATCAGATACACATTTTGATGGCTTACGTATAAAAAACAGTTTCATAAAGATTTTACTAAAAAAAATTACGCTAGAAGCCTTGTAATTAGAAAACAGCCGCATGTGTAACTGACTCACTCACTGAGGTATACGAATTCTAGACCACTTCTAGACGAGCTAGAAACCTGAAATTTTGCATGCAGGTAGCTTATAGCTTGTAACCCCCAGGAAAATCGCCAAAACTGACGGTTTTTTATCTTAACCCCCCCAATAAAATATTTAAACCCCCAAAAAATATTTAAACCCCCCAACAAATATTTAAACCCCCCCAAAAAATATTTAAACCCCCCAAAAAATATTTAAACCCCCCCAAAAAAGGCGGCCGAACGGATTGACCTATTGAAAAACGGACACCACCACGTGCCACGGATTTTGCAAGGTCTACAACTTTGTTCCTATGACATTTTGTCGTATCTCGCTCCCTTCACCCTTAGGTATCGCTAGATTTTTCAAATTTTAGGCAATTTCGACGGTTATTTTCTTGGTTTTTAATTTCCTATCATTTTAATTTAGTATATAAATGCTTGATATTTGGCACTCAATATGTTAATACATTACTCTTTACGAAACACTCGATAAACTAACATGTTTTAATAAGTAAACACCTCAAAAAATTAAAAACCCTAATTGTTTCATAAATGACAAACTGCATTATCGACTTACTCAGGTTATTCTAGACAAGCTATAAACATGGAATTAGGCCTACATGTAGCTTGTCCATTAAAACCTCCAGAAAAAATTGCAAAAGGGGCGAAGCCTCCCACAATGGTCTACGGATCTAGGGGTTAGGAAGTGGGTTGTTAGGGGAGGTCTAGGAGAGGAGAGGGTTGCAAATTATCTGTTTGGGTATATCTGTTTGGGTATATGAGATATAGCATGCATGTGCCTTGAAACCTCAAATATCCTTAAACATTTCCAAACTCGTACTATTTCAATTTTAAGCCCCTCATATTTAAATAACTGCTGATATGTCTATTTTTTTGTATAAGTAGTAGTATAATGTCGGTTCTAGGTTCTTAATATGACACCACTTTCACTTGAGCTAGGTACCCGGGCCACTGCCACGGGAACTAAGCACCCGAAAACTACCTGGGGGCGAAGCCACCCACAGGGGTCTGGGGGCGGAGCCCCCAGCGAGTGAAGCGAGTATATATATATATATATATATATATATATATATATATATATATATCTAATATATATACAGCCGCATGTGTAACTGACTCACTCACTCACTCACTCACTCACTGAGGTATACGAATTCTAGACCACTTCTAGAGGAGCTAGAAACCTGAAATTTGGCATGTATGTAGCTTGTACCTTGTAACCCCCAGGAAAATCCCAAAAAGTTACAATTTTTTATTTTAACCTCCTCAAAAAAATTCAAAATGGAGGAAATTTTGAACATGTCCAAAATAGTGACTTTTTATTTGAGCTGTAGCGGCCGAACGGTTGGTCCTATCGAGAAACGGAGACCTCCACGTGCCACGGATTTTAGACGATCTACAACTTTGGTCCTATGACTTTTTGTCGTATCTCGTCTCCTTCACCCTTAGGTAGCGCTAGATTTTTCAAATTTCGGCATATTTTCGAAATATTTTGGCCGTTTTTTATTTCCTATCACGTTAATATACTTGATGGAGGCCTAATATTGGGCACGCAGTATGTCTACGTCACACTTAGTAAATAGCAGCAGAAATATGACCAGTTTTTATTAATTAAACCAGTCGAAAAATGAAAAAAACTAAATATCTTTAGATATGACCGTTTTCTTAGTATAAGTAGTGGTGTATTGGGGGTTCTGACCAAATTTATATTATTGGATATACACGTGACACCAAAAATACTTGAGCTAGAGACGTTAGATTTGGCATGCATGTGCCTTCCACCTTTTCTTTCCAAATCCTACTATTTTTAGTTCGAACTATCTCAATAAAATAAATAATTGTGAATACAAAAATCTAAATGTAGTATTTTTTTATTTAAGCTCTAGCGGCCGAACGGGTTATCCTATCGAAAAACGAAGACCACCATGTGCCACGGATTTCAGACGAACTACAACTTAGTCCTATGACATTTTGTCGTATCTCACCCCTTTCACCCTTAGATAGCGCTAGATGTTTTAAATTTAAACTTTTTTCACAAATTTGTTTGTGGTTTTTAATGGTTTGTCGCTCTATATATAGAACTTAGAGGCCTAATACTTATCACACAGTATTCCTACATTACAATTAGTACTAAGAAATACTCCCACACCCATCTTAAGTATCTTAAACACCCAAAAGAATCAAAGTTTTGAGCTCTTGTAGACTTTTCGTGTTTTTCGGGTACATTTTCTATGTTGCGAACTGTCGAGGGTAAAATCCCTTATAAGTCATGTCATATTTGTTGCAGAAGGCTTTTAGTTACCCAAAGTCATAGTATTTCAGGTTGTTAACGGTGGTCGTATCCCTTATAAGGTTCAAAATACGCCTTTTAAAGGCTACATTATACATCAGTTAAGGGTATAATTTACGACAGGGACCTGGGGGCGAAGCCCCCCACAGGGGTCTGGGGGCGGAGCCCCCAGCGAGCGAAGCGAGTCTAATATACTATACAGCCGCATGTGTAACTCACTCACTCACTCACTCAGGTATACGAATTCTAGACCACTTCTAGAGGAGCTAGAAACCTGAAATTTGGCATGTATGTAGCTTGTACCTTGTAACCCCGAGGAAAATCCCAAAAAGTTAAAATTTTTTATTTTAACCCCCTCAAAAAATTCAAAATGGAGGAAATTTTGATCATGTCCAAAATAGTGCCTTTTTATTTGAGCTGTAGCGGCCGAACGGTTGGTCCTATCGAGAAACGGAGACCACCACGTACCACGGATTTTAGACGATCTACAACTTTGATCCTATGACATTTTGTCGTATCTCGTCTCCTTCACCCTTAGGTAGCGCTAGATTTTTCAAATTTCGGCATATTTTCGAAATATTTTGGCCGTTTTTTATTTCCTATCACGTTAATATACTTTACCGAGGCCTAATATTGGGCACGCAGTATGTCTACATCACACTTAGTAAATAGCAGCAGAAATATGACCAGTTTTTATTAATTAAACCTGTCGAAAAATGAAAAACTCTAAATATCTTTAGATATGACCGTTTTCTTAGTATAAGTAGTGGTGTATTGGGGGTTCTATGCCAATTTATATTATTGGACATACACGTGACACCAATAATAATTGAGCTAGAGACGTGAGATTTGGAATGCATGTGCCTTGCACCTTTCTTCCCAAATCCTACTATTTTTAGTTTGAACTATCTCAACAAAATAAATAATTGTGAATACAAAAATCAAAATCTAGTATTTTTTTATTTGAGCTCTAGTGGCCGAAACGAGTTGTCCTATCGAAAAAAGAAGACCAACACGTGCCACGGATTTTAGACGAACTACAATTTTAGTCCTATGACATTTTGCCGTATCTCACCCGCTTCACCCTTAGATAGCGCTAGATTTTTAAATTTAAACTTTTTTCATAGATTTTTTAGTGGTTTTTAATGGTTTGTCGCTCTAATATAGAACTTAGAGGCCTAATACTTATCACACAGTATTCCTACATTAAAATTAGTACCAAGCAATACTCCCACGCCCAGATTACGTATCTTAAACACCCAAAAAATCAAAGTTCTGAGCTCTTGTAGACTTTTCGTGTTTTTCGGGTACATTTTTTATGTTGCCCTCTGTTGAGGGTAAAATCCCTTATAAAACATGTCATATTTGCAGAAACATTACAGGAAGTATGTGGCAAAAGTCGCATAATAATTTTGAATTGTTTGAACCCTAAACAATTTTAAAAATCCTCTATAGTTTTTGAGATTTTCCGGTGTTTTCATTGATATTTGGGCATGTTAGACTTACATAGTGGGTAAAAACCAGCACAAATTTGTTCTGATTAGTTGGACATGTCCTATAGACACCACATGTATTATTATTATGGTATGTTATGATGGTGTATCCATCCACAACATTTAAAATTCGTTATTTACAGGTCATACTAAAAAATGTTTCAAAGTTATTCAATTATTTGAATAACTTAAATTATACCCGGAGTCTGATTATACCACTAATATAATTATTTACCTGGTTTCGGTTTTATTTCCAAGTATTATATTAATAGTAGTAGTATTTCGGTTACATCTCCTGAAGTTAGGGACTACAGATTTGGCATGCATGTGCTTTGCACTTTCTAACCAAAGAGAAAATTCCTAAGCCTACCTTTTTCCAGTTTTAATACCTCAATAACATAATAATGTCGGATAGAAACAATCGAAATCTAGTGTTGTTTATACAGTTCCAACGGCCATACAGATGCTCTCATACTTAAATTTCTGAAGATTGGTCTGTTTTCTTAATATGAGTAGCAGTATTATGGGGGTTCTTGGCCACTTGATTGGACGCAACTTCAAAATGAGGCCAAACAGCGACCTGGGGGCGAAGCCCCCCACAGGGGTCTGGGGGCGGAGCCCCCAGCGAGCGAAGCGAGTATATATATACAGTCGCATGTGTAACTCAGGTATACGAATTCTAGACTACTTGTAGATGAGCTAGGGACGTGAAATTTGGCATGATGGTAGCTTTTAGCGTGTAACCCCCAGAAAAATTGCCAAAACTCACAATTTGTAATTATTAAACCTTTAAAAAAGTTATTAAAAATCTATTATTTACGTGGACTACGTTACCGACATGCATTATTCCGATATTGTAACCTTTTTGGTAATGCAGTTTACAAAAATCTAAATAGGCTTTCTCGTGTAAGCGTTATGTGTCAAGCCAGTCACAACAAATGTGTGTTTTATTAAATATTATTAATTTTAAACCTAACTAAATATATTTACATAAACTCAAGATTACTTATTGCTCAACATCGAAACATATAATTTTAGGTTCTCGCTGGTAAGAAAACTTGTTGTTTCAACCACCCCCTTTGATGATTCAGTAAACAATTTCCCTTGAACTGAACCCTTCGGTGATGTGATGTCCAGTTTTTACGTATTTTTGGTAGCCATGACATTTTATTGCGTTACCCGTGGATCAGTTTACTAGGACTAGGGTTATTCTCAGCTTGCTTCTTTTAGCAACTATGCGCAGTGCATGGCGAATTCTGCTTGTGCTAAGGGGTGAGTGGTGCCATAAATTAAACATACTCCTTAGGGATATGCTTAATCTATGGTTGTGCGTTGTGTTCCATTGACGATATTATCGTAGATTGCGACCGGTTGTATTCGGGCTCATGGTGTAACTGACTCAGGTATACGAATTCTATCCCACTTCTAGATGAACTAACTAGGGACTGACATTTTGTACACTTGCCTTGGCCACTTACGGATGAGCTAGGAACGTGACATACAGTGAAGCTTGTAACTATAAACCATCGGGAAAATTGAAAAAAACACCCAATGTTTAATTATTAACCATAACAAAAATATAAAAATCTATGAGTACGTAAACTACGGTATTTAAATGCATTATTTGGATTTCAAAATATTTTCGGTAATATCGGTAATGTAGTATGCAGCTTATGCTGTAGTAAAATTTTAACTCTTTTAATATTAAACCTATTTATTTTTAAACATTTCAAAAGAATTGGTAGTCGCTAAACTATGTTCTAACTTAAGGTTGTAACTGGTGGTTGTATCCTTTAAGACTATTAATTCTATTTAATTATATGTTCTATTTTATTTTCATTATTCACAAGCCCTTAATAATATATGGGTGCATATACCTATACACACAATAAGTCTACATGTCAGAGCCAACAGCAGTCATAGGAACAATTTTATTTATTAAAAACCCATAATAAATGCCTAAATTGTTGTGGATTTTTTGTTCTTTTGGTCGTAATCGGTGTGAAAAGCCCCACTTGAATTAGGTTATATCTGTTACAGATTACTTTTATCCAGCACAAACATAATATTTTATGTTATTATAGTGTTTTTCCCTTTAACAACACAAATGTTGTCAAATAAGGACAGTTAAAAGTAAGGATATAAATTATTTCACACATTTACATAGTGTCTGGTGGCATAAAAAATTACATACGATATAGCCTTAAACTATACCTGGAATATCATCATTTCGTATCCGATTTCTGAATACAAAGACCTATACGTAGTATGCAGCATGCATATGTCCAATTTGTATTATTTAACCCTCTATAAAAAAACTAAGCCTTAATTTTTTTACTTTTAATATATTAACCTCATTAAATAGATCCTTGAGGAACTCTGTATTTTATTTATTCAAGTTGTATGACGTTTTTAAATATATTTACTGGTTATTCATTTTTTTTTTAATATTTTATTTCCACAATGACTTAAGGTTGTTACTGGTGGTTCTATCCCCTAATAATATTAACAAATCGTATTTAAAATATACTATAGTATATTACATTTGTTTACGATTTTCATTATTCACAAGCACTTGGTAATATAAGGGTTGGCCTATTCCTTAAAAAACTACACGTCTACATGCTAGGACCAACAGCAGTCACATGAACAGATTATTTATTAAAAACCCACAAGAAATAATTAAAATCTCTAAATTGTTTCAGACCTTTTGGGATGATGTGCTCTCATGGCAGGTGGAAAAAGCCCTAAATACAAATTTTGTCAAATTAGGATAGTAATTTAATGTTTGCCTATGTATTTTACTTAGTGAGTTTTATATGTGTTTTTACTTAGAGAGTACCTGGTGGCGTAAAAAATGGCATACGACATATCGTTAAACTATATACCAGGAGTATCATATTTTGGTATCCGATTTCTGAATACGATGACATGTACTATACGAAACAACACAGTCAAATCAACAATTTAAACTGTTTCAACTCCTCAAAATAAAATGCTTGATATTGGTTAAACATTGTTTCATGTTTGTAAGTTATGATCCCATAAGCCCATCTTTGCAATGCTACAAGTCTTCTGAAATAAATATAGCACGATTGAGATGTTGAATGTCTTTTCACATTCGGTTGATCACCATGTGCAAAACATACAACAAAATTAATGTTCAAATATGTAAAAGATTCCCATCTTTGCAATGCTACAAGTCTTCTGAAATAAATATAGCACGATTGAGATGTTGAATGTTTTTTTACATTCGGTTGATCACTATGTGCAAAACATACAACAAAATCAATGTACAAATATGTAAAAGTTTAAGGATTAGGATTTTTTTAATTTTTTTGGATTTTTTAAATTATTTTTCTTTAGAAAAGAACATTTTTATTTTTAGAAAAGAAAAATAATTTAAAAAATCAAAAAAATGTAGGTTAGTGAGGTGTATATATAAATGTTGTGTTAGTGTATTGTATTCGATTTTTTGTATATATCTTTGTTATCTTTGTGTTAGTGTAAATTAAATTGTAAAAGAAAAATATTTAAAAAATCCAAAAAATGCAGGTTAGTTAGGTGTAAGAATTTGATATTTAGATGTAAGTAGGGTTCACTTGAAAACGGGAGGAGTTTCCTTACCTCCCGAAACGTAGTGTAGTTTTAAACACTGGAAGCGATAAGTAAAGTCCAAATAAATAAAAAAATAAATGTTTTTTTCCCCTTAAGAATACCAATTTTGTCAAATAAGGACAGTTAAAAGTAAGGATTTAAATTATCTCACGCACTTGCATAGTGTCTGGCGGCGTAAAAAATTGCATACGATGTAGCCTTAAACTATACCTGGAATATCATCATTTCATATCCGATTTCTGAATACCTATACGTAGTATTCAGCATGCATATGAACAATTTGTATGGTTAAACCCTCTATAAGAAAGCTAAGCCTTAAAATGTGTGTACTTTTAATATATTTACCTTATTAAATAGATCCTTGAGGAACTCTGTATATTGTTTATTCAAGTTGTATTACGATTTTTAAAATGTGTACTGGTTATTTATTTATTTCTTTGTTTTATTTCTACATATTCTGCATGATTTTCAGAATTGGTTTTAACTATATGATAATTAAAAAGTTTTAATTTATTAACAAACTAACAATTCTCTGAAAGCACATAGTTAATACGTCATATGCCTACATTAAACATAATGGTTTATCCGGTATAACATGCTACAACAGAGCAAGTGCACAGGGTAGCTGACGTCATTATAAATAGCTTGGATCCCAAAACGTATTGTTCTGCTGCTTTTTAGACGTAAACCAGGCATCTGATAAAGTTTGGCACACTGGCTTACTGTTCAGAACTAAAAAGTACTTACCGCATTCATGTTTCCATATCTTGAGGCAGGGGCGGATACAGAGGTCATGTTTGGGGGGGCGGTCACCGAAAGTTACCCCTCCCCCTTCCCTGTGGATGGTCCCTGGCACCCCCATTATTGTTTTAACTATATGAAATTAACGAATGAAAGTAGGTTAATATTACACATCAATAACCTTGTACCCAAGAAAAAAGCAAGCTTAACTTTATAAACAAAGCTAATTAAAAATTAACTTTAGTTCTACTGCGCCCGACCGTAAATAAAAAAAAAAAAATTTAGGCATTACACTTTTAGCGAATTTCCCCTATAGGGAAGAAGCTATTACCGTAGTCGGCATGGTAAGACCTAGGCCCGGGACCATGATAACTTTTCGTTTTGAGGTCCCCAGACCCCAAAAACACCATTCGTTCGAAACTGTATATATATATATATATATATATATATATATATGTGTGTGTGTGTGTGTGTGTGTGTGTGTGTGTCCGTGAGCACGATAACTCTCGTAAAAAATATCCGATTTTGATGAAATTTGGTATAAACGTATAAAGCAACATTTATGACTTTAAGTTCGAAAACCAGCCAGATCGCTCTGTCCGAAGGGGTATTTTGGGGGGGTTTTGTACCCCAAAAATGGGGTTTTCGAATTTTTTACATATAATTTTGGAAAAAGTCAAATTTTAATTTTTACCATTGGATTCAGCTTAAAACAACACACAATTTGGTTTTTTGATCATTTCTCTACGTCAATTGGTTACCGAGATATTGAAAGTGCTAAACACAGTACGTTGTCTAATGTTATTCTTATGGAGGAAAATAACAATTTTATATCTCGCTTATTTATTAACGTATACTGACGAAACTTGGTATACGGCTTCATCTCGTTGTGGACCATTGATATTTGTTCAAACATACAATTTTTTACCCAAGGCTCCCATAGCAGCAAACCTGCGTACTCAGCCCCATGTTATTCTTATGGAGAATAAGTAACGTGTTATCTGCCTTCATTATGAAAATAAATTAATGAAATTTGGTATGTGGCTTTACCTACATGAGTTATATTGATATTTGTATAAAACCCCATTTGTTGTGCTCCTTGCTTCAGCAAACCTGCATACTCAGCCGCCATGTTATTCTTATGGAGAATAATTAAAATGTCATAAATCGTTTATTTATGAATTTATATTGATGAAACTTGGTATGTGACTTTATGTGATATTAATATACATATATCTGCATTTGAAATTCGCTGAGTATGCAGGTTTGCTGCTAAGGGGGTATTTATTTTCTACGTCATCTGTAGGCATCTAAGAACAAGTAAGATGCATAAATTAACAATTTATTTCAGTATTTACCTACGCGAAAATCTATTTACAAAACTGATTTGAAATCTACAATGCTGAACTATACCACGCGAAGATACAATTAGGAATGAGGCTGACAGCCAAGGTCAACGACTCTAAGAATGAAAATGTCGTACCACATTTTACAAAATAAAATACTTGGCGTAGGCTATATGAGCTTCTGTTTTTAGCGAATTTCCCCTATAGGGAAGAAGCTATTACCGTAGTCGGCATGGTAAGACCTAGGCCCGGGACCATGATAACTTTTCGTTTTGAGGTCCCCAGACCCCAAAAACACCATTCGTTTGAAACTGTATATATATATATATATATATATATATATATATATATATATGTGTGTGTGTGTGTGTGTGTGTGTCCGTGAGCACGATAACTCTCGTAAAAATTATCCGATTATGATGAAATTTGGGATAAATGTGTAAAGCAACATTTATGACTAAGTTCGAAAACCAGCCAGATCGCTCTATCCGAAGGGGTATTTTGGGGGGGTTTTGTACCCCAAAAATGGGTTTTTCGAATTTTTTATATATAATTTTGGAAATATTCAAATTTTAGTTTTTCCCATTGGCTTCAGCTTAAAACAACACACAACTTGGTATTTTGATCATTTCTCTACGTCAATTAGTTACCGAGATATTGAAAGTGCTAAACACAGTACGTTGTCTAATGTTATTCTTATGGAGGAAAATAACAATTTTATATCTCGCTTATTTATTAACGTATACTGACGAAACTTGGTATACGGCTTCATCTCGTTGTGGACCATTGATATTTGTTCAAACATACAATTTTTTACCCAAGGCTCCCATAGCAGCAAACCTGCGTACTCAGCCCCATGTTATTCTTATGGAGAATAAGTAACGTGTTATCTGCCTTCATTATGAAAATAAATTAATGAAATTTGGTATGTGGCTTTACCTACATGAGTTATATTGATATTTGTATAAAACCCCATTTGTTGTGCTCCTTGCTTCAGCAAACCTGCATACTCAGCCGCCATGTTATTCTTATGGAGAATAATTAAAATGTCATAAATCGTTTATTTATGAATTTATATTGATGAAACTTGGTATGTGACTTTATGTGATATTAATATACATATATCTGCATTTGAAATTCGCTGAGTATGCAGGTTTGCTGCTAAGGGGGTATTTATTTTCTACGTCATCTGTAGGCATCTAAGAACAAGTAAGATGCATAAATTAACAATTTATTTCAGTATTTACCTACGCGAAAATCTATTTACAAAACTGATTTGAAATCTACAATGCTGAACTATACCACGCGAAGATACAATTAGGAATGAGGCTGACAGCCAAGGTCAACGACTCTAAGAATGAAAATGTCGTACCACATTTTACAAAATAAAATACTTGGCGTAGGCTATATGAGCTTCTGTTTTTAGCGAATTTCCCCTATAGGGAAGAAGCTATTACCGTAGTCGGCATGGTAAGACCTAGGCCCGGGACCATGATAACTTTTCGTTTTGAGGTCCCCAGACCCCAAAAACACCATTCGTTTGAAACTGTATATATATATATATATATATATATATATATATATATGTGTGTGTGTGTGTGTGTGTGTGTGTCCGTGAGCACGATAACTCTCGTAAAAATTATCCGATTATGATGAAATTTGGGATAAATGTGTAAAGCAACATTTATGACTAAGTTCGAAAACCAGCCAGATCGCTCTATCCGAAGGGGTATTTTGGGGGGGTTTTGTACCCCAAAAATGGGTTTTTCGAATTTTTTATATATAATTTTGGAAATATTCAAATTTTAGTTTTTCCCATTGGCTTCAGCTTAAAACAACACACAACTTGGTATTTTGATCATTTCTCTACGTCAATTAGTTACCGAGATATTGAAAGTGCTAAACACAGTACGTTGTCTAATGTTATTCTTATGGAGGAAAATAACAATTTTATATCTCGCTTATTTATTAACGTATACTGACGAAACTTGGTATACGGCTTCATCTCGTTGTGGACCATTGATATTTGTTCAAACATACAATTTTTTACCCAAGGCTCCCATAGCAGCAAACCTGCGTACTCAGCCCCATGTTATTCTTATGGAGAATAAGTAACGTGTTATCTGCCTTCATTATGAAAATAAATTAATGAAATTTGGTATGTGGCTTTACCTACATGAGTTATATTGATATTTGTATAAAACCCCATTTGTTGTGCTCCTTGCTTCAGCAAACCTGCATACTCAGCCGCCATGTTATTCTTATGGAGAATAATTAAAATGTCATAAATCGTTTATTTATGAATTTATATTGATGAAACTTGGTATGTGACTTTATGTGATATTAATATACATATATCTGCATTTGAAATTCGCTGAGTATGCAGGTTTGCTGCTAAGGGGGTATTTATTTTCTACGTCATCTGTAGGCATCTAAGAACAAGTAAGATGCATAAATTAACAATTTATTTCAGTATTTACCTACGCGAAAATCTATTTACAAAACTGATTTGAAATCTACAATGCTGAACTATACCACGCGAAGATACAATTAGGAATGAGGCTGACAGCCAAGGTCAACGACTCTAAGAATGAAAATGTCGTACCACATTTTACAAAATAAAATACTTGGCGTAGGCTATATGAGCTTCTGTTTTTAGCGAATTTCCCCTATAGGGAAGAAGCTATTACCGTAGTCGGCATGGTAAGACCTAGGCCCGGGACCATGATAACTTTTCGTTTTGAGGTCCCCAGACCCCAAAAACACCATTCGTTTGAAACTGTATATATATATATATATATATATATATATATATATATATATATATATATATATATATATATATATATATGTGTGTGTGTGTGTGTGTGTCCGTGAGCACGATAACTCTCGTAAAAATTATCCGATTATGATGAAATTTGGGATAAATGTGTAAAGCAACATTTATGACTAAGTTCGAAAACCAGCCAGATCGCTCTATCCGAAGGGGTATTTTGGGGGGGTTTTGTACCCCAAAAATGGGTTTTTCCAATTTTTTATATATAATTTTGGAAATATTCAAATTTTAGTTTTTCCCATTGGCTTCAGCTTAAAACAACACACAACTTGGTATTTTGATCATTTCTCTACGTCAATTAGTTACCGAGATATTGAAAGTGCTAAACACAGTACGTTGTCTAATGTTATTCTTATGGAGGAAAATAACAATTTTATATCTCGCTTATTTATTAACGTATACTGACGAAACTTGGTATACGGCTTCATCTCGTTGTGGACCATTGATATTTGTTCAAACATACAATTTTTTACCCAAGGCTCCCATAGCAGCAAACCTGCGTACTCAGCCCCATGTTATTCTTATGGAGGATAAGTAACGTGTTATCTGCCTTCATTATGAAAATAAATTAATGAAATTTGGTATGTGGCTTTACCTACATGTGTTATATTGATATTTGTATAAAACCCCATTTTTTGTGTTCCTTGCTTTAGCAAACCTGCATACTCAGCCGCCATGTTATTCTTATGGAGAATAATTAAAATGTCATAAATCGTTTATTTATGAATGTATATTGATGAAACTTGGTATGTGGCTTTATGTGGTATTAAGATACATATATATGCATTGGAAATTTGCTGAGTACGCAGGTTTGCTGCTAAGGGGGTATTTAATCTTTGTTTCCTCTTATTCATTACATATAATTCGAGGCACTTTTTGCTTCTAGCCTAGCCACAGGACATTTATTGCCTAGCAACGGATTACGCGGTTTTAAACAAAAATCGAACCTAACCTGTAAATAAACGGTATCAGGAAACTGACACATACTTTCTCCTTTTTAGCCCAACTTTAACGAATAAATTACTTTTTATTTACTAAATATAGAATACAAAGCACGGTCGAATGTACAGAAAATCTTGTAAACAAGTTGTTTTAAAAAACATCTACCCAAATCCCTGCTTTGGAGGCACTACAGAATCCATTGCTCCACTCATGGTTTTAAGAGGGGAAATGCCCCTATTCCCCTCCCCCAGGGTTATTAAGGGGCAACATATTTCGAATTTCCTCTGTTGGTCAAAGCTAAATTGACAAGCATATGAAGTTTGAATGAAATTAATCAGTAAATAAGAGAGAAATCGTAATTTTTGTATTCCTCATAAGAATAACATTGGACAACGTACTGCGTTTACCGCAAAAATTAAAATTTCAATTTTCTCCGAAACCAGCAATCGTAGTAATTCAAAATACTAAGTTATTTAGTTTTTTGAGCTCTTTTTAGTGGTGAATAGTAATATTTTTTATATTTATGTATTTTTATGAAAAATCCCTTAAACTGAATTTTTGATGTTTTAAATCCTGTAATTTCAGAACCCGAATTTTTACAGGAATTTGGGTAGTGTCATTTTATTGGAAAACTAAAGTTCTACAAACGACTAAAGTTTAATAAAAATCGTTAGAGCCGTTTTTGAGAAATTTTTATTTTTCATATTTTTTGGCGGTTTTGGGGGATAATTACCCTTAAAGATAAAAAATTCCAAAAAATCAAAAAAAACCTGGAGATATCGTGAATTAGTACCTACATACCAAATTTCATAAAAATCGGCCCATTGGTTAGGGCTCTAGCTCTGTACACATCCATACAGACAGATAGACACACAGATATCACGTAAAAATCGCTTTTTTGGTTCAGGGAGCACCAAAACGAATATTTCCACTAACAACTCAAATTCGAAAATTTTGACGAAAACAATACTTTCTCCATATACTATGTATAAGGGGAGAAAGTAACAAAACACCGCTGATATCAAACGACGGTAGGCGGGCGAAATTCAGTAAAAAATAATCACTGAGTATAATTGTAGCAACTGTGCTTCTAAAATTTACCTCCAAGACCATTTTGAAAATACTGCATTTTCGGTCTGTCACCTTGCAGAACTGCAACAACTTCGCGATACTCGGGAATATCCATGCTTTTGTAAGACGCTTTTAGGTTAAATACATGGATCTAAGTAATGTGTTATGTACTAAAATGGAATTTTAAAATTTCACCTGTCTAATGGTGGGTATTTTATTTCATTTAAAGAATCATTTAGGTTCGTTAGTTTGAATTTTAATGTAACCTTTGTAGACCGGAGCGGCAAAATTTGACTCTCAGAAACGAAAAACGGGGTTTCGGAAGGCTTTTGATGCTTACTTACATTTTCATTCAGATTTATTCAAACTTTCATCGTATGCATGAATAATAAAATAAAATACCAAATTCTTAGGTTTGGGGGGGGGGCGACCGCCCCTACTGCCCCCCTTTGGATCCGCTCCTGTCTTGAGGTCGTACTTTACAGACAGGACATCTTGTGTAAAATTTCAGACCTCCCATACTCTTCAATAAAAGATATTAAGAGTCTTCATCACCGGAAGTTGCTAGACGCCATCTTGGAGTTTTGTTCCATAAGACCAATGTTAACTTTGTGCCTCCATTACTACTCACCTGATCGTCACATACAATTCATTTTGGTGTCAAATTAAAGGTTTAGTCGTCCTCTAGGGAAATACAATGTCGAATTTTTTAATTTGGGTATCGTAGTTTCATAATAAATAGTTTAATTTTAAACTGAAACACTGTACATGATATCATTAATTTGTAACAAAATCCAAATTCAAGTATTGTATTTCCCTAGAGGACGACGAACCCTTTAATTTGAGACCAAAATTAATTGTTTGTGACGATCATGTGAGGAGTAACGGAGGCACAAAGTTAACATTGGCCTTATGGAACAAAACAACAAGTTGGCGTCCGGCAACTTCCGGTGATGAAGACTCTTAAGTCAGGTGTCCCTCAAGGCAGTATCTTAGGCCATTTCCTATATACTTAATTTTTATAGCAGACTCACCCGAACATCCAAACGTAACTGTGGCAACCTTTGCAGATGACATAGCAATTATATCTTGTGATTTTGATCCTGTCACAGCATTAATGTACTTGCAAGATGGCCTTGATGAAATTGTAAACTGAATGTCCCTCAGTCCTTCTCAACAATACAGCTTTGCCACAAGCCGATGTTGTTAAGTATCTTGGAGTCCACCTTGATAGGAAACTGACTTGGCGAACACTTATATGGATGAAGAGGCTGCAACTTAATGCTAAATTGAACAAGATGTACTGGCTACTTATATCTAAATCTAAACTGTCAATATATGAAAAGCTTATTTTATATAAAGTGTGGTTTTGAAACCAATACGGACTTACGGGATCCAACTGTGGGGGATTGCAAACAAATCAAACATTGAAATATTGCAACGTTTTCAGTCCAAAGTAGTAAGAAGAATTGCAAATTCCCCATGGTATGTCTCAAATAGGACGTTACATGAAGACTTCAAAATTCCGTTGGTAATTGACGAGATCAATCGATTCAGCGGAATATATCTTGCAAGGCTCTACAGTACAGTCATCCAAATCAAATGGCGTTAATCTTATTGGACAACAGCAACAACATTTACCATTTGAAGAGACACTCAACACTCGATCTGCCTTTTCGGCTTTGAAAAAGGAATGTAAAAAATGAATTTGAAGTATGTAAGTGCAGTTACTGAACTGTAACTTATTCAAGTTGTATAATATGTTTAATTTTAATGTGTTATTAAGTTTTACTCATTGTTCTCTACTGTTAAGAACAGGTTTTAAAAATAAAAATTGATAAAATATATATACTCTGCATCTTACAATAACACGTGACTGGTGCACCTCAAAATAGAGGAAGCAGATTAGTAGGTATGGTAGAACTGGAAAAAGTTTGTTATAAAAGAAATGTATCTAGAAGAAAGATTAATCATATAATATCATATCAATTTAAAATATCCTATAGTTATAGGCTACTTAAAAATATTCTTATTTCAAGTTATTTCTAAGCCTATGTATTTTTTAGCACTTTGTAATTTGTGTTATACATTTAGTTTAGTATAATTACAGATCCCACTTTCAGATGTGATAAAAACGTTACATATTTGACGTTCATTCATTCATTGTTGTTGGATTAGGAAACCCCAGTATATCTTTGCTAGGCACGTCTTCCACAAGCGGGAATATCGCGCAGGTTAACGGAAGGATAGCATATATCAGAAAAGAAAAGGGTGGGATGGGACGGCAGTTGGAAGCAATTTCAGTAGCCTCAGATTGGTTCTCAGCCAATAGCCTCCTGCTCAACCAAGAGAAAACCCAAACTATGATCTTGGGACTTAGAAAGGTACCGGAGATGGCTGACTTGAATCTATGCCAAGAGGTCAAATTCTTAGGGGTAACTATTGACCAAAATTTATCATGGTCGCAGCACATTGACCATCTATGTAAAAAACTAAGTAGGCTGACTTACCTGTTCCGGAGACTAAGAGACCTCATACCCATTGGCTACCTGAAATCTGCGTACTTTGCGCTTTTCCAATCGGCACTGAGTTATGGAATAATTTTCTGGGGTAACAGTGCACATGTAAAAAGAGTTCTAGTCATTCAAAAGAAAGTATTAAGAATAATTGCAAATGTAAACCAACAAGAACACTGTAAACCCATTTTTATTAACTATGAAATTTTGACTGTTATTAATTTATATATCTATAATATTTTGTTATTTAGTTTTAAGAATTACCAATCATATGCACTTAGAGCTGATGTACACAGCAGAAATACACGGTTCAAAAATAAGCTAGACATTCCATATGTTAGACTGGAAAGAACTAAATCAAGCCATAGAACGCTTGGGATGAAATGTCTTAATAAACTGCCTGGAAATTTGCTTACAATGAATTATGTTAAATTTAAAAATGTTATTTTAAGTGGTTAACTTTAAACCCGTTCTATTCTCTAACTGAGTTTTTTGAACTAACCACCTCTGAAATTAAGATTCTTTAAACAGACCCAACTAATCTGTGCCTCTCTCACATTTCCATTGCTTCTTTGTTTTTGTTTTTTCTCTCCCAAGTCCGCCCATAAAATCTACTTCCATGACTAACTTGTAGCAAATTGTAATTTATCTGTAACTTTTTAAAACTATATTGACAAATGTTTCTAACATATAAACAATTTCTGACAATTTCCAATGTACAAATAAATGTATCTTATGGAAAATAAACATCTTGAATCTTGAATCTTGAGTTAAATTGACCCTTCAGAGGGCCAACTCCCTGTGCCCCTGTGACAGCTGGGATGAGGCTCAAACAGGGGAACCGCATTCTGCCGTCCAACAGGCCAACTCAACTGGCAGAGTATCGATGTGCAACAGCCAGGGACCATTCATTCTCAGGTTGGGGACCAAACCCGGAGATTCAGTCCCCAGCCGCTGCAAATGGAGGGACCAAAGGTGAAAGGGAAGTTTGTCATAATGAACAGCCAATAGACGTACCATAATATGTATAATGACAACTTCATTTTGCTGTAACCAATGTCAGCATCAAAACTGGTATAGAACAGTGTCTTAGGACATTTGACGTATCAAATCATTCTGATTTCATTACTCAATGACTCTGCTCCCATGGCAACAATGAATGAAATCTTCTCTTCACCAGTTATGTTTAGATGGACGTTTTTGTTTAGAAAAATATCCTACAGCTAGGCTTAACTTTTATTTTCTCCCCCTATATAGTACATGGAGAAAGTATTGTTTTCGTCGAATTTTCTAATTTGAGTTGTTATGGAAATATTCGTTTTGGTGCTTCCTGAACCCTGTGTGTGTGTGTGTGTGTGTGTGCGCGTGCGCGTCTGTGTACAGAGCTCGAACCCACACCAATGGGCCGCATTTCATGAAATTTAATATGTAGGTACTAAACTACGATGGGCCGATGAAATTTAGTATGTAGGTACTAAACCACGATATCTCCAAGCATTTTTTAATTTTGGATTTTTAAGGGTAATTATTCCCCAAAACCGCTAAAAAACATGAAAAATCAAAATTTCTCAAAATCGGCCCTAATGATCATGATTAAACTTTAGTGGTTTGTAGAAATTTAGGTTTCCAACAAAATGACAGCACACGCATTCCTGAAAAAATTTGGGTCCAGAAATCACAGGACATAACATGCCAAAAATTCAGTTTTCTGATTTTTCATAAAAGAACATAAATTAAAAAAAAGATTACTCATCACCATTAAAAAGAGCTAAAAAACTAAATAATTTAGTACTATGAATTATTATTCTGCGATTGCTGGAGAAAATTAAAATTTTCATTTTGCGGTAAACGCAGCACGTTGTCTAATGTTATTCTTATAGGGAATATAAAACTTACCATTTCTATTTTATTACCTGATCAATTTAGTTTCAACTTGATAGGCAGGTCAAGTTAGCATTGACGAAAAGAGGATATTCAAAATACCCCTGGGGGGACAAGGGGGAATTTCCCCTCTTAAAACCAGTGTGTGTTGCAACGGATTCTGTAGTGCCCCCCAAAAAGGGATTTGGGTGAATATTTCTGATAACATCTATTCTAGAAAATTCTCTGTACATTCGTCTGTACTATATATTCTTTTTTTAGTAAATAAAAAGTAATTTATTCATTGAAGTTGCGCTAAAAGGGAGAAAGTATGCGTCAGTTTCCTGATACCGTTTATTTTAACACGAGACGAGACTTATATATATATATATATATATATATATATATATATATATATATATATATATATATATATATATATAACTCGTTGACGGCATTACCTTCTTTCTCATAAAGAAAATTCTCTTGCAGAACATCTTTATATATAATTCTGTAAGCAAAATTTGTAAGTCAAAATTGTGGGAGTTTGGCAAATTGCAGGATGATGGAAGACGGCTCAATTAAATCCCAGGGACTCGGGAAAAATAGCAGTATTTCTAAAAAGCTACCATTAAACGACAAATATTACAGCCCCTTTTAAAAAAATATTTCTTTGGTTTTTTTAAGCCCGTCATTCTTAATATACAAGCTTGCAATAATGTACAAGTTCAATATTAAATCATTGGCTGCAAACTTGTTGAAATGTGTGTAAACTTTCATATTTGCAGAACAAATGCTGAAAACAATCATGTTTGCAATGAATATTGGTAGCACATAATCCCTCCAAACATGCCACAAAGATTCCTTGATCACTTGCAGCAAACATTCCACGAACTTCCCTTGAAATCAAAAATTGTACCGTACCGGTACTGGTTTTGAAATGTATACTAGGAAAACCTTCGCTCTTGGATTTTAACATTTATAAATTCCATCAGACTGTTATAGGCTACTTAATGACATCAATTTACATATTTTTCATTACTACAATTTCAAATAAATTACCACACCCAAGAAGTTTGTACTGTTAGATTCCGTAGTTCATTATGATCAACAATATATAAGTTTCATTAGAATTAAATCAAATCTGGCGATAGCGCAAAAACGATAGAGCGTACAATGCTGAAATCTTGCATCGCGGCCATGAGTGACATGATAGGAGTGGGGATAAAGACAATTTTCTTGAACACAGCTGAGTATTCCAGGTGTATTAATAGAGTTCTATGATGTATTAACATACAAGTTTTCACACGATCATTTGGAGCTACTAACACAGTCGGTACTTTGGTATTATACGGATGCCACTATTTTTGGAGGTTAAATTTTTACCGGATACAAAGGATAACTACATAATTCGAAAAAACGTACTTTTATTGACTTACTGTACAAATTTTACACCATTCTGATGAGCGGTCTTTGTGTTGTGCCTCCCAAAAGGCAGCGATGTCCGCTAGGATCGTGTTGAATGCGTCGCCGCCGCTAGCAACCACACCCGATCGCCACATGTACTCCGCCAAATATACAGCGCGCTGCGGCAGTTATGTTAGGATGGGTTATCATAAAAATACGTACGGTTTCCTCTTCATTTCGAGGTAAATCCCACACCAAAAGAACGTCACTTATTATGAAAACAAATGTAACGTAGTGCACGGCAATAAATCACTCATGACACTGACCCAGGACCCAGATTACAGGCGGTGACAGGTGATGCGCGCGCTCCGGTCAACGACCTGACCTTGGCCTATTTGGAGGGGGTTTGGCGGCCGGAAGTATGACTCATCAGGTATCATTCGATTCGTAACAAAACAAGGAAAGTCCTACAATCATTTTTATGATAACCCATCCTAACATAACTGCCGCAGCGCGCTGCATAAGGGTGGCATCCGTATAATACCAAAGTACCACACAGTCTAATATCTATACAGTCTAGAAACTCAGCTGGCTAAGTTGTCGCCCGGAAGTGGAGCGCCTCACAAGCACTCGTTGCTGTTAGCGGCACGACTACAACCAGTGCCATGTCTACTTGCACAGTGACAGAAGACAGTACAGTTTGTACTCGGCTACTCGCCGCCAAGAAACTCACCTATCCAAAATGGTGGCCCGGAATCAGGCATGTTTGCGCTGCCAACCACGAAGATCGCTAGAAATTTAAATTAGTTTTCACTTCCATCCACCAGGTTCGCTTGTGTCTTTAGCTAATTTCCCCTATAGGGGAAGAACCTATTACCGTAGTCGGCATGGTAAGACCTAGGCCCGGGACCATGATAAATTTTCATTTTGAGGTCCCCAGATGCCAAAAATACCATTCATTCATAACTGTATATGTGTCCGTGGGTGCGATAACTCTCGTAAAAATGGTCCGATTTTTATAAAATTTGGTACAAACATGTAAAGCAACATTTATGACATTAAGTTTGAAAACCAGATTGCTTCATTCAAAAGTGTATTTGGGGGGGGTTGTACCCCAAAAATGAGTTTTTTTACAAATAATATTTAAGTAAATCCAATATTAGTTTACATCACCATTGAATTCAGCTTAAAAAAACAAACAATTTAGTGTTTTGATCGTTGATCTACGTCAATTGGTTACATAGATATTGAAAGTGCTAACACAGGTCGTTGTCCAATGTTATCTTTATGGAGAACTAGCAGTTACCCGCGAGCTTCGCCCCGTTTGAATTTACTGTGATTCTGTTTGTCCAAATAGTGTTTATTTTGTATCCATATCAAAAATTCAATATATAAAAGAAACCAATAAAAATAAAAATATTACTAAAATTGTGTATTCATGACAAAAACAAAAAACTAAAATATCATAAAATTCAAAAATTAGCTTTTAACCTGTCACACCACAACACAAAATAAAGATAAAGATCATAAACATAAACAAACCAATGAATAATAACAGCTGTTTGTAAAAATTTTTAAAGAAACAGGTGGTAATGTAGAGTTTGAAAGACACTCGCCCATTTTTAACATTATTGGCTTACTCCAGTTCAAAAGAATTATAAATCAACGTTCTACCGTGGTTTTACTGTTTGTGTAGAATAGCAACAGCTGTTCACAATATTTTAAATTAATCATCTGATATCATCAAAACAAATCTTTCTTCCATAAGAATAACATGGTAACTTTGAAGGTCTGAGGGGCAGAGCCCTATGGAGATACCGGCGTAAACTGCTTAGTTGTCCTATTTAAGACCTAAAGAATCAGTGTAAAAAATTTCAGCTCTCTACCTACATGGGAAGGTGGAGAATTCTTGATGAGTGAGTCAGTGAGGGCTTTGCCTTTTATAGGTATTATGGAGAATAAGAAAAATTGTATAACTTGCTTATTTATCAACTTATCCCGACAAAACATTGCTTCATACTGTTGTGGTCTATTGATGTTTGCATGACAAATGATTTTTTTGCTGATAGTTCCCGTAGCAGCAAACCAGTGTAGTCAGCCCCATGTTGTAAAATGTCAGCCCCAGGAGAATAAGTAAAATGATATCTCCCTTGATTATGAACATAAATTAATAACATTTGATATGTGGCTTTACCTAGTCGAGTTATAAAACTTTTTTTATAAAAACCCTTTTTTAAACCTTGCAAACCTGCATCCTCTGACGCCACGTTATTCTTATGGAGAATAATTCAAATGTCATAAATCATTTATTTATTAATGTATATTGATGAAACTTGGAATGTGACTTTAAGATACAAATATATACATTGGAAATTAGCTGAGTACGCAGGATTGCTGCTACGGGGGTATTCTTGTTTGCGCCACCAGCCGGGTGGATCACTAGTGAGTTCCGGGCGACACATTTACACACGTATGAGTTTCATGACTGTATACCTTATTAGTTATATTAGACTGTGCTACTATTCTCATGTATACGAGCCAAAGGTGGGAGAAATAATAACATAACCTTGGTCCAGTTTATATTGGCCATAAAGGCAGTTAATGTTAGGGAGTTCAGCTATATAGAATAGAATAAGTTTATTTTCTCATGATTCATAGTTGTAACTTTAATCTATAAAACTCATTTGTTTCCAAACAAAATTATGCAGCTTGTTTGCAATTTAAAATAAATAACAAATGTCCATTTTACTTGTCAGGCTTATATAAAATAAAAGTAAAACAAATGAGAAAATAATAGGGCCTCTTAAAAGGCAATGCATGTTTTGAGGTTCCATCACTTAAATTAAAATAATGTAAAGTGATCGGAAATTATCTTAAAATGTAATAAACACAATTGTCTCACACTTTTTATATAAAAAAATAAACTCAATATAAAATATAATATTTTATGTGCCACATATTTACTCACATAAACAATGATATTGAGTATGGGCTCAATGCATAAAAAGCTAATAACATAAAATAAATAAATCTTTATTTGTATATTCATATAACCTATCATATAAATTATACATGTATTATAAAATTCTCAGGTTTGCTCTTTCAAACTGCGCACCACATTTGTACCACCAGGCGGCTCATGGCCCCTCCCCCGTAGGTGGCTTTCCTCCGGAGTTGGTCTCCCCTGGGGCCATTAAAGCTCATTGCATGCAATGCATAGTCCCTGTGTTACGTAGTCCTCTAAAGTGAATCCTTATGAATTTACTAAGCTAACATATTGCTGTTTGAAATAAAAATCAATATCCTCTAGTTGAAATAACCATTTATTTAATCTAATTAAAACAATTCTAATATTAAATGCATTCTTTATATTTTCAGGAAGTTTATTAAACAGCTTTGGAGCTATAAAATTGAAAGTAGTAAAAAATGTTTTGGTTGGCTTGGGAATAAAAAACTGTTTAGCTTTTCTAAGTTTTTTCCTATATTCATTATCATTTAGAGGCATATTTCCACTTTTATTGTAGAAAGTTTTTAAACATAAATATATTTCAACGGAAGAATTCTCCGACTTATGAAAAGAGGTTTAGATGTTTCATATCTATTTTTGTATTAAATCAATCTTAAAATATGTTTTTTTGCTGCAAATATAATAGTTTAGTATTTATACTTATACTAGTCGAATGTGTACCCGTGCTTCACATGGGAAACAGCTGCAATTATAACAAATATATCAGCTGTTGGATATTAAATACCTTTAAGTGTGTTTAAACTCATCCCTTTCCTTTATATTTGTGCCCTCAAGGAAAATTTTATCAAAAAACTGATATTTGTCCTCCAATTTGCTCACCGAGACCTTTCATTCAAGTATGGGGTTGATTGGTGTCAGACTTTTGGTTTTCTCAAAAGTTCCTGGGTAAATGAGGTTTTACATACATAGATTTACTCATAGGTATTATCCCAAGACTACGCCGTAATTGATTCTACTTTGTATCAAAGTAAAATCTAAGATACGCAAAACTTTACTATTACTGAAATCTTCAAGAAAGTAAAAATATCTTATTATATTATTGATCCTATCCTTGAGTTTTTATGTGAACTTTCCATCCTAGCTCATTGTCAACATGCAGTCCTAGGTATTTATATTGCCAATTTGGTCTACAACAGCTCATTTTAATGTACATATTGTATGATTATATCTGCAGGAAGCAATTGTTTGTATATTTTGATAAACATCATAATGTAGTCTTAAGTTCCCAATTACCTCACATAACCTAACTTTACTAACATGCATGATGACCATAATGAAGAAGAAATAGGACCCATCATAATGTTTTAATGAATTGTCAGAAAACAGTTATTATAGGGATCCAATTTTATATTACATAATTACACCCAGGTTGTGTCGGCGTCCTAATAGGCCAGTCAATTTGTTGATAAACCTCAAACTAACGGTAATAGAAATGAAAGTTATGCCATTATGTCAGCAAAAGTGTCCTCAATATCATACTAAAAATCGGCGAAAATCGGAGTGGCAGAAAGCCGCCATTTTGGAAAAAAGCTTCCGCCATGTTGGATTTAGGTAAGGCTTTTCGTAAAATGGTAATACAGTGACACCTAATTGAAGTAGAGCGCTAATTTTTGCTTCGTTCATTTTGTAATTAAATTTACATTAATAAAATAATAACTTATGTAGTAATTAGTTAGTTTATAATTGGGTTTATTAGGCTAAAACGTTAAATAATGCAAAAAGTTCAAACTTTTTTTTAAAACGCTTGAGATTTTGTCTTGATTAAAGCGCACAGAATATTATCCTACACACGTGGTGTGATGCCTAAAATATGCCGAATTTAATAGTGTACAGAATTACATACACGTACATTTTTATCATGTGTGGTAGGTGAGATATAAGGGCAATGATTAGCGATTGAACGCGTGACACTGGCCGTGGTGCCGGCGCCGGCGCGGCGCCTTGCCGCTGCGGCCACGATGCGTTGTGAGCCGCGCTACTGTGATGATATTGGTTGGTTACTACTTTATGTGAAGTAATTAGCAAGTTTTCTTATTAAATGCTGTGTAACTCCAGGTTTATAGGGTTGTAAGCTATATAAAGGTTAGCTTTAATTTGTTGTATTAAACACAAAAATTCTTAATACTCATGTGTTTAGGTTTCAATCATAAATTAACTCTCTAATATACGTAAAAGCATATGCAATGATCCACATTTCATTTGCTCGATATATGTATATTTAATACATATATGGTAAGAAAAAATGTATATAAAGCGTTTCACTTCCAAAACTCGTGTAAAATTATGCTCATCTCTAGATGTTTTACTTTGAGGTTAATGACAAATTACTATCCAGTCTCACCCCTAATTTTTTTTCTTTTTTATGCACATTATCTTGTATGATGATTTTGGAAATGTGGCGTCTGGAAATAGATACTGTATAGCCAGTCTTCTCCGAGTTCATCATAAGACTCATAGACAGTTTTTCATATAGTTTAACATCCCCAGAACCCCCATGCAACAACTCATTAAATGCCATGCAACAACTAGTTTATATGGTTGTAAGCTATTAAAAAAAAATCAGCTTGAATTTTTTCCTTAAGTTGTTTATGTTTTATTTATATTTCCATATCTAAATCAATATGAGTTTACTAACAAAAGTTCAATATTCTTTTCTATATTAATTTCAAATATCTAGTCGTATTTTATTATGAGGTCGAGGTGTGTGATTTGTATTCACTTTGATTATTAATAATGATGTGAAAAGATGCTACAGTTAATATCAGTTTATTTGTGAAGTAATCCTTATTTTTTATCGCGCCTCTATGGTTATTGGATTTTGTTAATCGTGTATTAAAAATTGCGGTAAACTTACTCATTGTACAGGTACGATTAATACTTTTCTTCCCTCAACTTTAAATTTACAATGAACTTTGTATTCTAATTTTTTTTTAAATTAGGAGGTAAGTTATATGATAAAGAATATTGTACATTTTATATACCCCTATATACACTATACAATAATTAATGCCTAAATTATTTTTCCATGCTTGGGCATTATCGTCTATAAAAATATATAATGGACAATCAAGTGGTTTAAAATAAAGCTACAAACTAATCATCGGTTTCTGAAATTTTGATTAGTACTTTTATGTAGTTGTTTTTATTCGGTTGTTTTTTGCCTCGTTAAATTGTTGGCAACCACGTAATTTCAAACAACTCTGTTTCCCGTGACTACGATTGCATCTTGTGTCTTGGTCCCCGTTGATTTTATTTTATTTTCTCAGTAGTATAAATGTTATTACCATGAAAACCAAAATAAAATATTTACTCCTCAAAATTTAGAATTCTGTTAAATTATTGAAACCATCCTAGCATTAACCTGAATGAACATGCAAAGTTTCATCGCATTTGGATGAATAGTATCAGAAACCATAAATTAAATTAAACAAAGATAAAAAAGGACAACTATTTATTGACAAAAATATCAATGTTTCTTCGTTTATTTGTTTCTTTGTCCTTAATGCGATCCTACACCATTCTTCCAATTGAGATAAAACTTCGCATTCAGGTTAACCCAAAGAAGATTTAACTTATTACCCAAAGACCTAACTGTTAGAGCCACACCCAACTTGGACTTGGTAATTGTCAATGTTAACCTTACGGATGTACCTTGGATATAAAAAATATAAAATTCAAAGCCCCCTGCTGAAAATTTTAAGAAAACTAAGGCCAATACAAATAATGATTATATTTTAAATCTCAAATTGAACTCAAAAGCGATATGGAAATTTGTAAATCCTCGACTTTTGTTAATAAGTCAGTAACCGTTAAATGCAATATTTTAAACACAACATTTTCAATTAACTATATAATTACTTCCTAAATTTTACAAACTTAACCTTAGACCAAATGAAGAAAAAGCTGCTAATTGTTTTAAAAATATAAAAGTTGTAATAAAAAAATAAGTAAATGATCCCTAATCCTAATACCGAAGTTCAAAGTACTGTACTTGAACTTAACATCACGTGGCAGTATAAATCATAGAGTATTGTTAGGACAATTTAAAATCTTTAATTTAAAATAACACTTGAAATTTTATTTAGATAACAGAGACCAAAGTAAAAATATATTGAAACAACACAAATCCACATGTATGAATGGAAAAAAAATAATTTAAGGGGTCTCAAACTTCAATACTGGTACTACTTAAATTAATTCAAAATAATTGAAAGCATTTGATAATCCATTAAGAATTAGAGAATTTACTGTTTAAAAGTACAAACATGATCAATGACTGGTGCTCTGCGAATAAACTGTCACCTTACTATAATAAAATTCAAGATATTAGGTTTAAAACTAAATAAGGAATAAACTATTTCAACGATAATTCGAAATTAAAATCTTTAGCAATTCTTATTAATTAAAAAATAAGTAGGCATGACCATATAAATTTGACATCCTCAAAAGTATCTAAAGGATTATTCTCTCTCAAAAGACTTTCCAGCAACATATAAACAGAAATACTAAAAATTATATATTAGGACCTATGCATACATTTACAGCCATCCAAGCTATGGCACTCTAATATAGGGTCAGGCGTATTACAAAATTATTTAAATTACAAAAAAGGCCAATAAGGATGATGTGCAAATTAAAACCAAGAACTTGAATCAAGCCATATTTCATTGCACTTGAAATAATGACTTTAACATCAATATACATATATCAATTGTCATTAAACGCAAAGGAAAATGTATAACGGTATAAGAAAATTACAGAAATTCATAAGTATATATAATACATGAAAAAATACCCCCGTCGCAGCAAACCTGCATACTCAGCGAATTTCCAATGAATTATAACATAACACATTAAGCCACTTAACAGGGATTCATAAGAAATATATTCACAAACAAGCGATATTTAAAATATTAATTATTCTCCATAAGAATAACATTGGGGATGAGTACGCAGGTTTGCTGCAACAAGGAACATAAAATAATGGGTTTTCATGCAAATATCAATAGAACTCAGCTATGTGAAGTCACATACCAAGTTTCATCCATATACATTCATAAATAAGCGATATATAACATTTTAATTATTTTCCATAAGAATAACATGGGGACCGAGTACCTAGGTTTGCTGCTACAGGACCCATAGGCAAAAAATTGTTTTATTGTGCAAACAACAATAAACCACAACCAGATGAAGCCATATACCAAATTTCGTCAGTTTATGTTAATAAATAAGCGAGATATACAATTTTTCTTTTCCTCCATAAGAATAACATTAGACAACGTACTGTGTTTAGCACTTTCAATATCTCAGTAACCAATTGACGTAGAGCAATGATCAAGACACCAAATTGTTTGTTTTTTTATGCTGAATTCAATGGTGAAAATTAAAATTTGATGTTAATAAAAATTACATGTGGAAACCCCAAAAAACCCATTTTTGGGGTACAAAACCCCCCCAAAACCCCCCTTTGGATGGTGCGATATGTCTGGTTTTCGAACTCGTTCAAATAAATGGTACTTTACACGTTTGTACCAAATTTCATTAAGATCGGACCTCTTTTACGAGAGTTATCGTGCTTACGGACACATATATATATATATATATAAATATATATATATATATATATACATATATAAAAATTTGAACGAATGTTGTTTTTTGCATCTGGGGACCTCAAAATGAAAAGTTATCATGGTCTCGGGCTTAAGTCTTACCATGAGACCTACGGTAATAGCTTCTTTCCTATAGGGGAAATTCGCTAAAAACACTTACGATAAAAATGTATCAAATATGGTCACACCAAGAAAAAAGAACAAGAAATTTCAAGAAAAGTATTTATTTAACAAATTAGACTAGAAAATAAAGGAATTAACACATGACAATTTCAAAAAAGAAGTATTAAATTAATTTAACTAATTGAAATAAAAGTTTAAATTATTTACAAAATGTGTTTATGAAATTGAAGAATTTTTCTGAAAACTACAATCATATTTATAATTAATTAACAATCCTATTATTCATTTTACAGACACAATTGCAACACGTATCATGCTAATTAAAAAGTTTGTTATGACACAACTGGAATAATTTCTGCAAACAACGTTGGAAGCCTAAACAAATGTATAAGCTACACATTTAATTAATTAGACTCTTGATTTAAAGTCAATGACCTTGTGCTAAATAAATCCAATGCTAATATATTGCGTCTTTATATGGCAAAATAAGAAAAAGGAAACAACTTTTTGAGTTGGTGTATCTTTTTATATTAAAAAAACTCAACACAGTATGTGTCCGCCTCAGAGCTCTCTCATATTGTGTTGACGAAGAAGTGATGAGAATCGCATATTATACATATTTACAAAATACATTTGCATAATTTTTTCCCATTTTGTTCGGAACATTTGCAAATAAGGTAACAATTTTCTGTATTAAAAAATAAGCGAAGCGCATTATTAATAATCTTTATTTTGAGAAAATTGGTTTTGATTATTTTAAAAAATCAAGAAGATTAACAGTTTTTTACTTGTATGCATATGTATAGAATTATTGAAGTTTTACTTAAAAAATAAAACCAATATAATTCAAAATATAACACCAGAAATAAAAAGTATGTCCTATATATTTAAAACTATTATGTATGTATTATTATAGTTATTGTTAATATGTATTAAGTCAAAATTAGAACATCAGAGTACAAAAATATCCCCATTATGCAAGTGGGAAACTAGTGAATCAAGTAAAATATTAATATCAAATTTACACAAAATCCAGTAAGAATATCAGAACGATTTAAAAAAACACTCTAATTATCTAAATAAATACATATTGTACATTTTTGTCCGAACGTTTGTATCAATAAAGACTGTATTTTATTTTATTGGCATTTAAAGCCAAACGAGTCCGGACGCTGCACGCTGGCGCGAAGGTTGTGAATTTCCGCATTGAAAATGTTTAAAACTCAAATACTATATTGAATCATATATTTAATAGTAGCTTTTATGAAAACTGTAGATCATGTCTTTGGCAGTCCTGATGATGGTGCTCCTGGTTCTATTTATCTGAAATGGAATATCGCTGTTGTACATTCTAAGGTTAGGTAGATGTCCAGTCAGGATCGAAAGTGGGTATGGGAATGGGGGTTCTGGGGATGATAAAGTATATGAAAAACTGTCTTCTATGAGAACTGTCTTATGATGAACTCGGAGAAGACTGGCTATATCTATTTCCAGACGCCACATTTCCAAAATCATCATACAAGATACTGTGCTTAAAAAAGAAACAATTTTTAGGGGTAAGACTGGATAGTAATTTGTCATATGACCTTAAAGTAAAACATCTCTAGAGATGAGCATTATTTTACATTTTTTTTTTTTCTTACATATGTGTATTTATACATACTTCTATCGATAAATTGAGTTGTGGATCATTGGATTTGCTTTTAGGTATATTAGTAGAAAGTTAATTTATGATTGAAACCTAAACACATGAATATTAAGAATTTATGTGTTTAATACAACAAATTAAAGCTAAGCTTTATATAGCGTATAACCCTATAAACCTGAAGTTACATGGCATTTAAAAAGAAAACTTGCTGATTACTTCACATAAAATAGTAACCAACCAATACCATCACAGTAGCGCGGCTCACAATGCATCGTGGCCGCAGCGGCACGGCGCAGAGCCGCGCCGGCGCCGGCACCACGGCCAGTGTCACGCGTTCAAAAGTCGCCTGTCCGTCGCTAATCATTGCCCTTATATCTCACCTACCAGACATACTAAAAATGTACGTGTATGTAATTCTGTACACTATTAAATTCGGCATATTTTAGGCACCACACCACGTGTATAGGATAATATTCTGTGCGCTTTAATCAAGACAAAATCCCAAGCGTTTAAAATAAGTTTGAAATTTTTTCATTATTTAAAGTTTTAGCCTAATAAACCCAATTATAAACGAACTAATTACAACTTAAATTATTATTTTCTTAAAGAAAATTTCATTACAAAATGAACTAAGCAAAAATTAGCGCTCTACCTCAATTAGGTGTCACTGTATTGCCATTTTACGAAAAGGTTACCTAAATCCAACATGGCGGAAGATTTTTTCAAAATGGCGACTTTCCGCCACTCCGATATTTGCCGATTTTTAGTATGATATTGAGGACACGTTTTCTCACATAATGGCATAACTTTCATTTCTGTTACCGTTAGTTTGAGGTTTAACCCATTTTACCCCTAAAATGACTGGCCTATAAAGAGATACTAAGATATTAAGTTGTAAGGAAAGTAGATGAGTACATAAAATGTGTCAAATGCACTAAGCTTTTACACGATGTTTCCCAAGTAAGTAGTTAATTATGTGAATGCCAAATTTACTTCTTTGGTAAATTGCAAAGCTTGCAAATCGGTAAGCTTGCAAAGTTACATAGTTTTGAACAAAAGTTGGGCTTTTCTTTATTTATTAAAAATAAAGAAAAAATAGTTCACTAACTAGATGAGTTACCACCAAATTTACTTCTTTGGTGGTAACTCATCTAGTTAGTGAACTATTTTTTCTTTATTTTTAATAAATAAAGAAAAGCCCAACTTTTGTTCAAAACAATGTAACTTTGCAAGCTTGTATGACTTTTAGAGGAACTATATTTAATGGCAAGTTTGGTGCCGAATGCCATGAGACTTGATTATTTAAATAGGAAATTTGATTTTGAAAACTATATGCTTTTCATATGCAAGAGAAAAGACAATTTTGTTGAATAAATCTAAGCTCGGCATCCGGAATAAAATTGCTCTTTTCCAAATGTATAGGTTAAGTTTACTACTGTCATGTATAGTCAAAAATAAATAATATTTATGAAAATATGCATGGTTTTAGTAATTACTACACTAACTAATATCCATAGAATCATAAGAATTCATATTCAGTGGTCTTGGTTATAAAATTGGATAACCGCTTGAAATCAAGCAGCGCCCATTGTAAGGTACTGTAAGCAGCGCCGAGTGGTTGGTGATGGGGGGAGCCCTGTGGTCACCAGCTTATTTTCGCTATATTAGCTCGGCGTTCCATGTTTTATAGTTGTAAAGTTTCATAGTGGAAGGGTAAAAATATTGTATAGGGTACCGTTGACAAACATATAATTTTGTTATTGTAACTGATATATATTTTTATCTGTAGATTCCAGATATAAAACAATTTTTGTCGGAAACTCGTATGTATTATGTCCAAATTGTTTTCTTGAATTTGTATGGGTACCAAATTTGCAGCTTTATGGATGACCGTTAACCCGACAACACCCATAAAAAATATCCGATTATAATTAAATTTGGCACAGACCACCGACAGAACACAAAACAGTGACGATGCGCAGCCCGGGGTAGAGATGACTCATTTTTCAAATATGCTATAAATAACATGAATGAGCAATGGATTTTTTTATAATCACAAAATTTTGTTTTGATCAAGCGACTTATACACATGAAATGTACACCATGATAATAAGCACATTGGAAAAATCACAAAATGTTAGTAAAACCGCTTGGAACATCATAAAAAGAGAGGTTGGAAAGAATGATAAAATTGATGATAGCAGAGTTGATAGTATACCATATATTAATGCAAATGATTGTTTAGATGTAAGGAGTGTATGCCAACTTTTTAATGATTACTACACGACTTATGGTTGATAATGACATAGTGCCAAAGTTAAAATTTTCTCCTAATTCAAAACCTGTTTTATTAACATCCCAAAAAGTTTTTCCAAAATTTAATCTTTCTTCTCTTACTTATGAACAATTAGATCAAATTTTAACTTCATTTGACAATAAATTTTAAACAGGTTGGGATGAAATACCAATGCCAATAATTAAGCAGGCACGTATATATTTATTATTACCATTACTGCATTTCATTAATTCCTCTTTCATATCTGGTATATTTCCTGGAAAACTGAAGATATCTAAAATTAAACCTTGTTTCAAGAAATGTGACCCAAGAGAAAAATGTAATTATGGACCAATATCTTATTATCTTCTTTTTCCAAAATTTTTGAGAGGGCAATATACAACTGTGTAACTTCTTAAACTAAAATAATTTATTAGATAAACAACAATTTGGTTTTAGAAAATCTGTAACGGATGCAGGGGTGGATTTCTGTGAGTCTGTCATTAGATCAATCGATGCAAAAGAAAAAGTAGTTGGAATTTTCCTAGATTTAACTTAAGCGTTTGATATGATTTAATGCTTAAAAAACTACATTTTCGGTGTCCGAGGGAGAGCTTGGCGCTGGTTTGAATCATACCTTGTTGGAAGACAGCAGTATGTTGCAATTGAGCATATAAATTGTTTTATCAAATTGGCATATAAACTCCATAATCAAATTGTACAAGAAAATACCCTCTTATAATGGAGTTCAATTTTTTAACAAATTACCTTTAGGTATTAAAAATATTGCTGGCTATAATTTATTTAAAAAACATCTGAAAACATTTCTTATCAATAGACCATTGTATAAGAGAGAAGAATTTTTTACTTATCTTTAAAATACTGATCAAATGGAATGAGTTTGTAAGTTAGTTTTGAGGTAAAAATTATGTTTTGGTTAGTTGGGCAGTTGTTTATACTGTATTATTGTATACTGTTGACACCATTCTGTACTATTATATGCATTTTTGGAATAAAGTTATTTTGATTGATTGATTGAAGCAGGGCCAGATTAACACGTTGAGTGCTGTTAATGTCGATTATTGCTTACGATAGTGGTTAAAATATAATAATTGATTACTCATCAAGTAAATGAGATGAATGTATCCAAAATGTCATCAGAAGATCGCCAGGCCTCGATTTCGGTCATTATTGGTGACGTCCCTTCCGGTACGTCTATTGATGTAGTCCGCCGGTGGCGCCGGTCGCGTGAGTCACCGCGAGGATGAAGTAGTCCGTTTACTGCCACAATTGTTTCTAACGACCCACAAACTTGTTTTTTAACACAACAGTTACTAATTATTTGAATAATACACACAACAAATTATATAAAATCAACCATTGATGGAGGATGTGTGTCGAAAAGACTTGATGAAAGAGTGTCTGTATGTGGCCCAACGTATTTTCATTTTGTAGATGTGTTATGTGTTAACCCTTTGAGTGCCAGAGTTTTTCGGTCGTCATATCCCTAGAGTGCCAGAGTTTTTAACAGAGTATATCCAAAAAGTGCCAGGCACAAAATCAACGTTTTGCAAGGGTTTGCAAAAAAATCAATAACTTTTTTATTTGGTAAGATATTATTATGAAACTTTTTTTATTTTGAAAGTTTAAAGTTTAGCTATAATATTATGCACATATGTAATATTTAAAAAATAAAAAATGTGAATACATATATACATGTGGGAAATTTCTTTTTATTTTTTTTCAGGTAAAAAAACATTGTTCAAATATAAGATTTTCACTAAATAACTACTAGATTTATAGAGCACATGTTTCCCTAAATATTTTCTGAAAGTTTCATAAAATTTGGGCTGTAGGCGGACGAGTTATTTCCATAAATGTAAAAAATATAAAAAACGGCAAATTAGTACACAAGACAGTAGCCTAACTTTATTCAATGGTTTAAGTTTTATTACCATATTGTTTCATAAAGCAGACTAACTAGGCCTAGTATATTTATGGGGTATATGTTTACCTGAACATCTCCTGGAAATGTCCTGGAAGAAATAATAAAAAGTAATGACGTAAGAAAAATTTTCTATAAGAACGATATACAAAATCAATATTCTGCAAGGGTTTTGTACACAAAATCAATAACTTTTTTTATTTGGCAAGATATTATTATGAAACTTTTTTGTTTTGTTAAAGTTTAGCTATAATATTATGCACATATATAATATCTAAAATATAAAAAAATTGAATACATATACACATGAGGGAATTTTTTTCTTTTTTTGAGGTAAATAAACATTGTTCAAATATAAAATTATTACCAAATAGCTACTAGATTTATAGAGCTAGAAAATATCCTGGAAGAAATAATAAAAAGTAATGACGTAAGAACATTTTCCATAGCAACAATATATCGTTGCAATATATTTTTCGGTAAGACCACCGACGACGATATATCGTTGTGAAGTATTTTTCGGATGCTCCGTGCACAACAATACATCGTTGCGTGGCACTCAAAGGGTTAAGGTTATACCAGCGTCAGGTATCTTTGTCTCTTTTCAACGTAAAGCTGCATCTCTTTCCAACCAATGAGTGGTTGCCTAAACTCGAGGTCACCGCTGGTACCCCATATTGTCTGATCTAAAGCGTCCTATATATCTCTCGATTTCAGTTCTATCGTAAATGTTGGCCGGATCGCGTTACATCGGCCGTAAAAGACGACCGGATTATGCACCATCAACGCAATAAATTACAGAACCACGTGATAGTTGCCGTAATTGATGATCGAACGTGTGTCTTCGGCCATAATAAATGACGATCACACCGCATTTTTACAAAAATAATTACGGTCGCGCCGCTGTCCGACCAAAACAAACAACCGGACCACGTGATATCATATTGGCCGTAAATGACGACCGTATTGCGTCATCACAGCCATAATTTACGATCGCAAAACGTGATATAGGCCGCAAATGACGATCGCACTATGTTATTTGGGCCGTAAATGACGATCGCACTGCGTTCATGGCCATAAAAGACGATCGCACTGGAGAAGACGTTTCGAGGATGTAATCCCATCCCAAAGTAATCCCAAGATAAAACAAATCCTGTCCGAAAAACGATTGTTTTGTTCCAAAATTTCGGGACCCGTCTATCCCTTATCACGAGCTAAGGAACAACCACACTAGGTATCCTTCTGTCAAAGTGTCAAACTGAGAATAAAGCAGATTTGGCGAAGGGAAAGGGCGCTCGGAATTGAAATTCCCTCTAGCCAATTAATCACCATACTTACAATATTATTAAAAAATAATATAGCCCCTACGGCGCCCCTCGGCTGACTGGCGCCCTAGGCTGCAGCCTACTCAGCCCAATGGATAATCAGACCCTGATGATAAGACCCAATATAGAAAGTAGGATATTATGCAAAAAGCAATGAGTTTAATAAAAAGTCTGATATTTCAACCTGGAAAAATAAAACACAAATCAATTACTTTATATTTATTTCACAATAAGAGAAACAAATTAGTGTAAGAAACAGCTAAAATATTTGGTAAAAAAGAATATTTAAATTAATTTTAAATAAAGCAGAGGACATTGATTTTAATTATTTTGCAAAAAAATACTTATGATAACACAGTAAAACATATTTGGCACAAACAACTTTGGTAAAAATATTGCACGAGGAGAGAGGTAACTTCAAATATTTTAACTCAAGTGTGGCAAGAAAGGAACAATGTCCTCGCTTTATCATCAACAATAAATAAACTGAACACAATACAGGTTTAAAACCTAAATTAACATGGTGTAAAATACTTATAATATTTCACATACAATAAAAGCATTTATCATAGCAGCAGGCAGTTTGGTACACAATTTAAAAGAAAATTCACTATAATTTATCAAGATAATTTGTTGGGAAAAAATTAACTACTAAAACCTAATGATCTTGTGCACAGAGCATATTCATCAGATATTATTTTGTTAATCATTCAAATACAAATCGCACCCTTGTAATAGAACACCAACTTTAAAAAAAATTTTAATAAGTAAAATACTAAAATTAGCTTAACATTATATAATAAATACAATATTTAATACTAGTAATTACTATTACATACTTTTTTTGTAATTGTTATCCTTTATTCTGGGAAAATTATTAATTGACGAGAAATATTGGTCCTTAAATAATGCATAATAGTCCCAAAGATTAATATAAAGATTTGTGCTTTCAAAACTTACAGTTTTTCTATTGAAATTAGTGTTGTGGATTGAGCATATATAGAAGAGAAAGAATAAAAGGAAGTACCCCCATCGCAGCAAACCTGCAGACTAAGCGAATTTCCAATGCATGAATATGTTTCTTACTACTACATAAAGCCATTTACCAAGTTTTATAAAAATACATCTATAAATAAGTGATACATAGCAATTTATTTATTCTCCATAAGAATAACATTAGGGCTGAGTATGCAGGTTTGCTGCAACAAGAAATAAAAAGAAATATGTTTTTATGCAATTAGTATAACTCAACCAGGTGAAGCTACGTAACAAGTTTTAATAATTAATGATCATAATCAAGGGAGATATAAAACTTTACTTATCGTAAAATTAGGGTTGAGCATGCAGATTTGCTGTTATGGGGACAATCAACAAAAAATCAGTTTTTTGTGCAAATATCAATATACCAGTACTAGTTGAAGCCACATACCAAGTTTCATCAATATACATTCATAAATAATCGAGATATCAAATTTTAATTATTCTCCATAAGGATAACATTGGACAACGTACTGTGTTTAGCACTTTGAATATCTCTGAAAAGAATTGACGTAGAATCACAATTTAAACACCAAAATGATTGTTTTGTAGAGCTGAACCGATTGGTATTAGCAAATGTCAAGTTTACAGTACAATTAACAGTAGAAATGCTAAAAACATTTTTCCCATAAGATTAACATGGGAGATTTTATGAACAGTTTTTTTGGATTTTCCCCGCAACCACTTAAACCAGGTTAATAATTCAAAATACTATATTATTTGTTTTTTAAGCTCTATAAAATGGTCAGAACCAAAATTGAGTGTTTTAAAAATTTTAGGGTAAAAAATTCAAAAAACTGATTTTTGGAAAATTTAAAACCCCCATAAAACCCCCTTCCCATGGTCTGATCTTTCTGGTTTTCGAACTTAAAGTCATGAATGTCGCTCTACATGTTTTTGCCAAATTTCATCGAAATCGGATGTTTTTTACTCAAGTTCGAGTTAACGGACACACACATATATATATATATAAATGAATTTGAACGAATAGTGTTTTTGGCATCTGGGGACCTCAAAAAAAAAGTTATCATGGTCCCGGGCCTAGGTCTTACCATGAGACCTACGGTAATAGCTTCTTCCCTATAGGGGAAATTCGCTAAAAAAGCAAATGTTTGGATGTTGGGGGGAGAATGGTACATAATTGAAACGTTTACCAACATAGGATGTATACCCAAGGCCGATCAGTTACGGGGCCTTGGGAAAATCTTGGGTGTGGGGCCCTTTTAGCTGTCACTGAAACCCCGTGGTGTCAAGCAAGTGACAGCGATTTGATTTCATTTTAGAACTAGTGCCATAAGAAATTCACTTCATACACAAGCTTGCTGTAATGGGGTATGAATAACGTCTTCACATTTTGGATGTGTTGTCACAATTTGAGCACAGGAAAATTAACTTTTATTCATTGTTTGTATGTAGTAACACAAAGATGACAAATGTAAAAGTAAGCAAAAGACTCGAAGGTAGCTTGCAACTTAAAGTATATGCAACAACTTTAGTAAAAATTGAATTTTCTTAATTTATTCCTGCAAACTCAATATTTTTGCCATTATTAAGAAATGCAAAAGTGGTGTATAATTTATTGTTTAAAAATGTCAATTTGTTATGTTTTTAATACTTAAATTTGACATAAAATTTAATGACAATCATTTTAACCCTTTCAGTGCCACAGCGTCGCTCACAGCGACGCGATGTGTTTACGCATAAATTGCCGAGCGTCGCTGACAGCGACTCTCGGTATTTTACGTAGTACTTCATATCAAAACAAGGTACTGGCTTTCAAAGTATTTTGTTTTGATCCAGAAGCTTCCAGCTATCAGATCTATAGCGATTTCGTTGCCTTTGGTCTGTTAGCAAACCCTAATTTAGTCATTTCTGTCGCAGATGTCGTCTGTATTTGTTGTTGTGTAATGTTATATGTTTGTTGTTGACGTAAATATCACTTATATTATTGTTATTGAGGTTATATTTTAGTGTTTTTTACTTCCTATTTACGTATGAAATAAAAATAAGTAGCAGAATAGATAGAAATAACTTGAGTAACTTTCGGGAATTAGTTAACAATGATCTTGGAATTAGTGTCATTGTCGTAGATACTAAGTTTTTGTGAAAGTAAAAGATACACATACATCTTTTGTTTTGTAGTTTATTGTGCATTTCATTTACTTTGGTAGGCCTAATTCTTATATACTAGTATTAATAAACATGTTTACAACAAATTTAAAAAAAAATATTTGTTTATATTACAAAATTGTACTTCAACGTTGCTTAGTAACCACATAGCCTAGGCCTAGGGCCTTTTTTGAATTGTAACATATTTTCATTTATTTTTTTTGCAAACATTAACTGATATTGATGATTTATACATCAGTTTTGATCAGCATTTTCTGCTTTTTCTGCCTATTGGGTTGAAAAATATCAAATGGAATTTTTTAGCATAGTTTATGCAAGTCAAAGTTGAAAAAAAACAAATTTGTAATTTGTTTTATATAAAAAAAATTTTTAAGCCCCAATTTATTTTCTGATTATAGTTACTTTATACTATTTCATAGAGAATTTATTCATAAACAAAATAAATAAAAAATTACATGGATACCTCTAAAATTGTATTTTATACCTATGATATTTTATGTAAACTACTACATTTTCCATTGAAATTAGCCTGGCAATTTATGCATAAGAAATGGCCATGATGCCGCGGCACTCAAAGGGTTAAATTTAACGAGATCAGTTTTTCCAACTGATTCACCGTATATCGCCAAATTGGGTGTCAATGACGACTGGACCTCATAATTTTGGCCGTTATGCAATTGGAACAAGTAACATCTTCCAAATATCAACTGTTACATGCCTTTATCTAACAAGATTTTAAACTTGCACAATGTAACATTTGTGGTAACATGCCCTATTTATAGTCAATATATTTTCTTAATCTAATTAACCAATATAATACCACAATATATGTAATATTCTTTGGGACAATCATGTATTATTTGAAGACAGAAGTTGTACTCTTTAGGAAAAAGCCCCAGAAATTTCTATTAAAAAAGGATGAATATATAAATTTTAGCTTATAATAAATCATTAAATTCACAAATAGACAAAGTTATACATCTTTGTATCTCAACTCATTGTGCAGGCTAGCTCTCCCATGTCACTTTGTTATTACAAAATGTTAACAGAAAATATAAATGCCTAAGAAAATATTTTGAAACTATGAAAATCATACTGTAACATTTGAAAATTGTCAAATGTCAATGTTTGATTGCCCTTAAAACCACCACCACCTCTATGAAATAAATCATGCAGTAAAAAAAGCTTCAATCAAAATGAAGGCGAAACTAGCCACATATGTTTACTCAGTTGTGGAATACAGTCAGGAATTTTAACATTTAACTCATGAACCTGCGGATCATCAACGAGATGGAAGACTCAATCAAAATTGTTTCTGCTGGTGATTTGCAAAAATTAAAATTTTACACCAGATGCATTTAGTTTAGGGATATCCCACCAATTTTAGTGGACCCCCATGAATTGAACCTGTTATCCACTGAGCAGAAGTCTAACAAGCTATTACACTAGTGGAGATGCCCAAGATTAAAAATAGCATCTCACCACCGTTAACTTTGAATGTAGTACCTATTAAATGTGTGTGTATTGCATGTATTGTAAGTATTAAATTATTATTATTTCAAAAAGATGAATTATAAATAAAATACTGTTAAACTGTAAAAATTGTCATTTTTAGACTCTTCTTCAAACACAGAGGGAGAGGATTTAAACATTTTATCAAGGCAAAATAAGGAGGCCCAAACCAGCAAAAACACCTTTTGCAACTAAGAATAGAAGCTTCACTAAATTGTTTCCACAAATATTCAGTGGTGCATATTATCAACAGTTTATTTAGTCCTGATCTAATGGTATTCGCTAAGGATATCAAATTACTGCATAGGTACCATGTTAAATTTTCTAACAATATACCTTTTCTTTAAACACTGGTTGTTTCTCTAATGAGGTCACAAATAGAAACTTCTGGGTATCACAAATATATATAGTTAAACCTCAAAGTGTTTAATAATATGTTGACTAACAAAATAGTAAAAAGTAAGATTGTGCAATGCACACACAACTAAACTTAGTAACTTATAAATTAAAAGGTATTACAAAACACCGAAAGACTAAGGATAGTTATTTTAATTTGTATGATTTTTCAGGATTTTGCAATGCAGCTGAATTATGACACAAATTGGGTGGAAAACAATATGAAGATCAGATCTTGCACCAAACTTTTGAACCACAATTGATAAATAAACTTTCTTACCTCTCCAACAATCGAATAGTGCTCTTAGCGGTTATAAATTATGTTCTCTTATTAACTAAATACAAATAAACCTCTTTTCATTGAATGAAAAGATAACAACCAACCACACCTAGATAAACGAAAATCACAGTATAGTAATAAATGTTATAGAAAAATATGTGAGCACATATCTCTCATATTGATATAGTTTTATGAAAGTGTAATAAAATTAAAATAACAAAATATTACTCACTGAAGCATAAGGTCACTTCTTCACCTCTTAAACAATAGGTATATAAATAAATTAAACATAAGAAATGTGTCTTGAATAATTTTTGGGGGGTGTGTGAGTAGTGATTTTTTTTAACGAATCAAGTCGAGTGTTGCCAATTATTCTCCAGTTTTGAATATTTTCAAGCGAGTATTTTTATTACCATTATAGTATTGTTGGTAGTATCAAATAGTGTAATGGAATTTATATACCACTACCTGATATACATTTATAGTCTAATCATGGTTTCTAATGAATATATGCACCAGTAAGTGCAATGAAACTGGATTATTTATTGCAAACAAAACATGGTTTGGCTTATAAAACACAGCCCTGTTGCCATTTAGCCAATATCATTTGGTCCAGTTATCGCTTATAATCAAGATTATATAATTCAACCGTTATTTAAGGCTGATATTAAGTGGTCTGGCAGTCATTTTTGACCGATATTATGTTTCCAGTCATAATTTGTTGCCAATATTTTGTTTTCTGTTGTCATTTACAGCAAATATCAGGAGACCCGGTCACCAGTTTTGGCCGACATCATTCCCGTCACAATTTATGGCTGATATTATTTTCCGTTGTCATTTACAGCCAAAATGACATAACCCGGTTGCCATTTACAAACATTCGGTTGTTGCTTATGGACCAATTCATGTTTTCCATTGTAATTTTCGGCCAATTTTACGTGATGCAGCCGTTACTATGTTTTGGCAGTTTGCAATCGTTAGCAATCTTCTTAGGATCGGCAGGAAATACTCGCTCGAGCTTATGAGTATTTTTCAAACTGCAAGCCAAGTATTGACACACTTTATTGAAATAATCAAATTTTTGAGTACTCGCACTCCCATACATTGTTATAACTAACACCCTTAAAAATTCATAATCAGTTATGTAGAAGCATTTTTCATATTTTTGTAATTTGCAAAATCTTATTTTATATTAAAGAAGGATATTATTATTGTTAATAAAAATTTTAGCCTTTAAACAAATTGATTATAAAGAATTGTTGTGCTTTATAACCAATTATAATAACAGTAGTTTTTCAAATGCCCAAAATCCTGAAGTGGTAGACTTAACCCTTTGCAAGGAACTGCATAAAACATGTGACTCGCAAGGTCCATGATTTTGCTTACAGAATCTTATAACAATTAATGAAATATATTAATTAACGATTATGATTATGAAAGCCTCTAATAGTTATTGAGCTCATGAAGTATTTATAAATATTAAACGACTTACTTATAAAACAAAACTAAACAAAATAATAATAATAATATACACAATAAACATAAATGGCAATAGCCTTATCACTTTAAATTAAAACATTTAAATGAGAGATAAGCACTCATTGATATCTGCTAAATTTGTACTAGCCAAATCACTAGTTACCATTGGAAATTGGAATTGAAATTGGAATTGAATGACCAACCCATCTAAATTTGTTCTCATCCTGAGATACTACTTCAATTAGGAAATAAGAGTACTTTTATTAAAATCAATAATATGACAATTAAATACAATTTTAAAACATGATATAGCACTTTTTAACTATGAACATTTATTTCATACTTTTGTGAAAAATGCCTAAATAAATATTCTTATTTCCTCAGATCATTTCCAATGCTATCTAGCACATGCACTACACAACACTTCTTGCAGAGAAATACCATATGTATTTGTACTTCTATAGTAGAAATATTTCAACAGATCTAAGAAAAATACACAACAAATTTTTACAAGTATCTAATAAAAGCTTTCAACAATTAATAATTTTATAGCGGCTGTTGTTAACAGTTTAAGTAATAAAAATGTGACGTTTGATAGTGATGTAAAAGTAGTAACAATCGTGTTAAAAAATACTTGCACACATCCCTGGTAAAAAATTAACTAAATACTTAATAAACAAAAAATAAAAACAATAAATTAGCAACTTATGGACTATCTAAATGCAATTGTATAATTCCCTTGTATATAAATTAAAAATGTAAACTCTGTACAGAACTAAAAGTATTAAATTTGTAGATGATGAATTGCATGGCCAGTTCTAGACTCAGCCAATATAGTCTATGAACAATTAGTTAGAATACGACACAGACACACCTAGTACCGTATATATTGACAAAAAGCGAGGGATGCTACCTACAGAGTAAAAATCCATATTTAAAACACATAAACAAAAACCAAACTATCTAACATCACAGCTAACGAGTGAGATTTATTGGTTTGTAATATTAGATATGAAGGCGAATCCTAATACAAATTTAACATAATTAAAATAGGACTATACCCTAAAACTGATAATTCTGTAAGCTATTCAGAATACACAACAAATATGCAGTAAAATGGAAAACATTTAGAGTCGTTTATCATCTCTAACTTACAACAATGATGAACAACATTACAATTAGGTTACACTCGAGATTATCAATTTAAAGTGGAGCTGTGATGCTTTCTACGTCTAGGCCAACTGATAACAAATGATTTAAGGACAGACAATCGGATCCGATCAATTGCACTTGTCCACCATCCAACTTAAAGCTACTCGAGTAGGCCAAGTTAGCGAATTGTAGAAAATAACTAGGTTCAGTATGACTAGATAACGGACTCTCGAAACATAGCACCACACACGCACTGTCCTTAGAAACCACTTAATTTGATGAAATAAAAAACTCGTATAACACTATACACTATTTATAAGAGTGTTTCGAATCTAAACAAAAACAAACACAGTCACAGAGGTTATGCGTGCCGAGTTTGTACACGTAGGCCTCTTGTACACTATGATAATGATTGAAACTAACATGTGCGTTCGATAGTGCACCACAGTGCACTCGTCATAATACCTACAGAGACGACTGACTAGAAGCTATCTGTATACGATACATATCAACAGAAAATGTCATCTTTACTTATTAGTTAATTCTATGCATTACCTTAAAACTATGTATACAATTTCTTCGCTCTTTACCTAAACTAACAAATTTATGCGAAGCATATTTTAATTTATTTAACAATATTTGCAGAAAATAAGCACTATGCATAGACATGCTCACCGATTTACTCTTTTCTCTTTTGATTATTATATGATAACGACGGCTCATAATAATATGATTATCACACCATACGATGAATTCTTGAGAAGTCGTATGTGATTTTCGCAGTAACTTTACCTGGAGTGTAAATATTTATTTTCATTAACATAAACTTACCCATAGGGATTTGTCTTTTCCTAGTAATGTTTGCATAATAGAATATACCTTAGTAAGTTTGTTCGGTTAGAGACAGGGTTTCTCCTACACCACCATGGCGTGACTTAGTTGTTCTTGTCCCCCGAGCCAGAGTGGTGGAAGCGACCGGGGTTGAAGTCCGGGTTGACGAACGAGAAGCCTCGGAACTCTTCTTGGTTAATTGAACGAACGACATCTGCATTAACAGGAGTAAGAACGGGCTCTTCCTTGGTGAATTCAGCATCAAAATTTAAAGCATCCTTTTTGCTCTTCTGAAAAAATTAAATTTTCTTTGTAAACGTAACGTTATGAAAATGAAAGGATTTTCCAGATTATTAAATGTGTCTTTATTGACAGTTTCTTGTAATGAATTCAGCAAACAAACTGATAACTAGTATATAACACCTACTTGAAAAAAATGATGTGTTTTATGGAAATAAATTACATAACATAGTCATGCCGACTTTTAGAATTGCCGTTAGACAACAAAGGCATTATAAACTAATATCTAAAATAACTGGTATAAAAAACAATAGTGGCAAGGCCTGAGGGCATCTCTTGATTCGGCAACGACTCAAATAAATTGTAATGAATTGCATTTAACTATTAATAATAATATATATTATACACATTCTTTTCGATTCACTTCAATTTAAAACGAAACTCATCTCCATGCAATAGCCAACAATGACCAAACCAACTTCCTCGTGCAACCGAGAACATGAGCGCTGCCTAACTGGCATTACCTCTGCAAGTCTATATATAACCGTTCGGAATGCTCGTGGAATGAAAACAATCGATTCTTGCATCTACGGGTGTGCTTGGCAGGGCTCTGGGCTTGTCGGCATTGCTTGTGGGTTCTCGGTTGGACAAGGCAAGTGATTTTCGACCTTCAGGTATGGAAAAAAGTCATAATGTTGTGACTTTTATACTGGTGGCTACATGATTGTTTTGTGTGGTAAATATTATATAATTATGTTTTCCATAACTCCAACCCTCTTTCGTAGATAGGGAATTTTGGGTTTGTAACTGTGCAATGACTAAGAAAAAATGTTACACCTACCCACTGAAAAACCACTAGCTAAAAACAATATTTCAGAGGAAAGCTTGCATAGTATCGATCTGATATAATACTGATGTAAATTTAAAGGAAGAACACCTGAAACATTGAAAATAAACTTACAATTTTTGGTTTGAATGGAGGTTTGACTTTGCGAGCCTCAAGGGCGTCCCAATCGATATCCTTGAAGAATGCATGTGCTCTGATGGCAGCTTCTGGGTTACTGGACCCCACACATCCCAGTCGCTTCACTGGGTTCTTGGTCATAAACTGAAATAACAAGTGAATTATAAAATATTAAAGAAATAATTTTCATGCCATTTAAAAATAACTCATACTAGAAACATTTAAAAAGAAAAACGACAATCTCCATAAATTTTATTAAAAACTCAACTTTTTACAAAATAGTTTAAGGAAGAATACTACAAATCTTTAATAGGGGTGGGCTTGTTGCATTTTTATCGGTTCAGATTTTTACAAAAACCCAGTTGTCGGTTCCGGTTATTTTTCAAATAACTTACCTAAGAACTGTCTCCTTCATACTTTAGATTTAAGTTTCTACCTAGTAGTGATGAGTCGATTCCAATGACGATTCTCGATTCCACTGATTCTCAGGCTTAGAATTGGAATCGAGAATCGATGGCCCAAAGTTGATTCTGATTCTACCGATTCCAGGCTGTCGATACTCCCACCGTTTACTTAGATTTACGCCGCTAACCATAGAAAATTTGAGTCGAGTAGTTGAAATTGCAAAGCTAATTATGAGTACAGCATTGGGTACATTCTGACATTGGGTACAGAAAATGAAGTTGTCATTACATACGGTAATTTTTTGCTGTCCATTATGACAAACTTCCCTTTCACCTTTGGTCCTTCCATTTGCAGCAGCTGGGGACAGAATCTCCGGGTTTGGTCCCCAACCTGAGAATGAATGGTCCCTGGCTGTTATACATCGATGCCCTGTCAGTTGAGTTGGCCAGTTGGAGCGCATAATGCGGGTCCCCTGTTTGAGCCTCATCCCAGCTGTCAACAGGGGCACGGGAGTTGGCCCTCTGAAAGGTCAATTTGGCTGCTGTCTCATCCCACCCTTTCCTTTCCTGCTATATCCTATCCTTCCGGTAACCTGTGCAATATTCCTGCTTGTGGAAGACGTGCCTAGCAGCTATGCTGGGGTTTCCTAATCCAGCAACAATGAATGGATGAATTGAAAAGCTACTCATACCGTTTACTCAGGTTTACACCGCTGACCATCGACAATTCGAGTCGAGTAGTTGAAAATTGCATAGCTACTCCCGCCGCTCTGGTTACCCAGATTTATGCTGCTAACTAATGTTTAACCCATTGAGGTAGTAATTTTATTCTATTTGTAGTAGCCTATAACGGGAATTGATTGGTGCTGCACTCTAGTAGCAAAATATGTAACTAATAACCGCGGGCGTCTACGGTTCTATCCGCTAGGGGCGCGGACTGACTAAAAACCCTTAATATCGCCGCCAGGCCTTTGGTCGTGTTAGCTGAGTTGGCTACGTCGTGGAAACACCTTGGCCAGGTGGCGATACGATGTTCGTGGGTTTGATTCCCGCACACGACCAAAACTGACCAGTTGTGCAACTCTCAATGAGTTAACCGGTCTGTGGCAACGTTGGTGGGAGGGCCCAAGTAAAATTAACGGTGGCAGGCTTGCTTGGAAGTTGACGGGATCGGTTAATTCTTTGAGACTTGCACATGGTCAACACTGATTTTGCTAATTTTTACTTATGTCTACTGTGTGTGTGCCAATGCGACTCTCTAAACTGAAATAAAACAATATTTTAATTAAAATATGCCATTAATCCATTTAAAAACCCCAATTTTATACTCCAATTCACACGTTAATAAAATTACAAGTAAGGAACGAGACCTGCTCGTATGTCTACGCCAATGGGTTAACAAAATGTATGACTGAAATAAAGAAAAATATAAGTCTAAAATCTATTTTTGGAATTATGAATACCTGTGAGTTATTTATGGATACCTAAGATAAGTAAGATAAGTAAGAGAGGGGCACGGGGAGTGTTTGGGTCGGGGTCAAAAAATCTGACCTTGGAGATAAGAAAGGAAGACGGGAGGGGTGGGGTCCAGTTGAAAGCAATAAAAATCAGTCGGCTGACCAACACTATTTCTTTGAGTCATTACCTTGCAACCACGTCTTCCCCATGAATTATGAATTTATATTAAACATTTTTTGTTTTTCTATATTACGACAGTAAACTAGTAAAATTAACATTAAATTATGTAAACATTGCATTAAAAATTCGTTTTATAATTAACTTCAAAAAGCTGCTAAATACACTATATTTAAAAACGTTGATCTACAATCATTAAAAATTAATTATAACAAAAGAATGCTTTCAAACTTTTATACAAAATTCAAAACCCTAAATTTAACATTAACATTACAAATGTATTTTTATCGGTAAAGAATAGTTAGCACCCAAAGAGATTGTTTTATAACACAAGAAAATCAATTTCAAAAAATATCATGGGAGATTTATGTAACAAAGTATAACAATTATATGAAAAAACATGCAATTCAACTTGTTTTTTTTTGTTTGTAATTATTTATTTTTGTAAGTTTATTTTATTATTTTAATTAAAAATAATCACCAACCAACTGTTACAATTTATTACATAAAAATCAATTTTGACTAACTTTTTGTCTTTAATCACTTTTAAAACATTACTTTGCTATTTCCCTATTATCAGGAATCGATGGAATCGGAATCGGAATCAAAAATATTGGAATCGACCCATCCCTAGGGGCCCTGAATAAATTACGTCTCGCTATATTCAGCCCTTTTTCCTCCTCCCCCCTTGTGTCACATTGCTCATTACTCCCCCCGTCACGAATATTTTAGTTCATCTGAAACAAAAACATTGTAGCCTCCATTGAGCCAGCTATTTCCTTGTTGCCGGCCGACACAAAGGAAGTGCACAGATGTAATATTGTTAATACATTAAAAAGACCTACTGTTCCTAAATCTAACTCAAGCCTAGAGGAGAAAAAATGTTTACAGAATTTAAGAGAGGATGACTTTGTTATTACTCTCCCATCTGATAAAGATGTTGTAGTAATTGACAAAGCTACTTACAGAAAAAAAATTAATGAACTTATTTATTATTGGTGGGCAATATAAACAACTTAACCGAAACCCGACAAACATTGTCCAGATTAAGGCCACCCTGAAGAATAATAAACAATTCATTGCTGACAAAACACTTTTTCGCCTAGTCCTCAGTATTGCAAAGCCCCTCACTTATATGGATTGCCGAAACTTCATAAGGCTGGAGTGCCCTTAAGGCCTATTGTGAGCGCAATTGGAGCTCCTACATATGAACTCTCACGATTTATTTTACCAATTTTATCTCCATTGTTTGGCCATTCATTCTCATACCTAAGAAATTCGGAAGATTTTGTAGAAAAATTAGGAGCCAACCCTCCTAATGACTGCACAACAATGATCAGTTTTGATGATTGCAATTTATTTCCTAACGTTCCAATAGTCGCTTGTCTAAATATTGTTAAAGAGAAACTTTGTGAGGATAACTCATTGACTGAGAGGACTAAATTGCCGATAGCCTCTATTATGGAACTGGTTACAGTGTGTGTGAATAACCACTATTTTCAGTTTGAGGATTGCTTTTACGCCCAAACTGAGGGCATGGCAATGGGCGGTGTATTGAGACCGGTCTTGAGTAACATATATATGGAGGCTTTTGAGCAACAAGCTATTGACAAAGCAGAAACTAAACCTAAATTATGGCTCCGATATGTGGACGATGTATTTTGTCTATGGGAAGACAGCTTGGCCAAACTTGATGCATTTAAAGATCTCCTTAATAGCCAGTGTGAGACTATTAAGTTCACAGTCAGGTTTGAGAAGGACAATAAACTTCCTTTTTTGGATGTCTTGGTCGATAAATGTCGCGGATCGTGGCACAAGTATATACAAAAAACCTACGGCAACAGGCCAGTATTTACATTTTGACTCATATCATCCCGGTCATGTCAAGATAGGCCTTATTATTGGGCTTTTTAAAAAAGCAAAACACATCTGTCGCGACCGACACACTTTTGAGCTGGAGGTGTCAAGGATTAAAGAACGCCTACATGACTGTGGATATCCTAATACGGTTATTAACAAAGCCCTTAAAAAAACCGCCGCGTCAGATTTACAGTCTCCTGGCAAAAGACAACCACCCCTTGCCACTGTTTGCAATCCCTATGTTAAAAACTTGTAGGAAAAAACAGACGGGTCAATTCTAAACAGAACATTAGAACTGTATTCAGATCAAATAACACGATAAGAAGTCAAATTTCTAAGGTTAAGTCATCAAATTGTGGCCATAAAAATAAAGATGTTATTTATAAGGTCCCTTGCTCGTGTGAACGCAATTATATAGGCCAAACATCTAGGCCGGCTCTTACTCGTGTGCTAGAACACATGAAAAAAGTGGACACAAAGGTGATTTATGGTTCAAAAATATCAGAACACGTAAGTGAGTCGGGCCATAGTGTAAGGTGGGATGACAGTTGTGTTTTATATAAGGAAACAAACTGGAGAAAAAGAAATTTGGTTGAAGCGGTTTTCATTGCTGCTGAGAGGGAGTCTCTGTCTAGACCATCTATTGAAATTAGTTCAGTGTATGCTGGGTTGGTAGAGAAGGAGCTACAACAGTTAGTAAATAAAGGACAACAAAGAAAGATTATGTTATCAGATGAACTGGATAACAGAGCTCCTCCCCCTCCCCCGCTGCCGCAGCCCTCGGAATTGTCAGTCGTGGTAAGGCGATCGCAACGGGTGCGCAACTGTGACGCTAGGGTTATCCTTGATAACGCCGCACGTTAACACCATGGTGTGGTGAAACGTCGGACTGCTGAACTATTCGGTTATTTGTTAATAGTGTATTTTTTTTAAGTTTTGTGACGTCAACTTTGTATGTGTATTTTGTGTGCATTCCTGACAGAACCGGATATGTTCCAGTTTATTTAATAAGGTGAGTAGATTGCCTAAAAGAAAAGTTTCAGTCATATATTTGTTTAAATATTTATCTTTATGGTAATGGCAAATATCAGGAATTTCTGTGGAAATTCTTAACTTCAGCAAACATTGTTCATTAGCTGGCAAGTCACTCACCCTAATTAATTCTTGAGGCACTTCTTTCTTGTAGTGTTGTTTATGGCACTGTTCAGTTATTAGTTCACCCAAAAAACAACTCATACTTAATACTTAAACAGTATATTTTTCTTGGGAAACTAATGTAATAAATGTTATTAATAGCTTAATTAAGATACTTTACAACACAACTATAGAAATCCAAATTTAAAAACTGCCACTGGCAGGACATGTTCAATAGTCAAAATAATAAATAATTTTGCTTAGGTGTTTTTACTTATTGCTATGTAATGGTAATGGTTGTTTAGTGTTTATTACTGATACATGTCAATTCTAGTTTTATTTATAAATACAAAGTAAGTTTTAAAATAATTTTACATAAAATTAATTGATCTGTAATGATATAATCAAGCCGTTGTGTGCTAACTTGTCATACTGGCGTGTACAAGTGCAGCGTTTATACTGAAATTCATTGCTTTACTTCTCAAAATATAGTTGAGTCTCAGACATAATTTTTTTATGAGGTATATAGAACATTTGTATAAAGAACATTCAGTTAAATTTTTACTTGATTTCATTCAGTCCCTTTTTAGATATTGACCTGGGAAAATTAACATTTTTTTTGTTTTTGGCCATTTTTGAAAAGCTCTAAACAAAAAAGGAGTGTATTCTCAGGACTAAAACTTATACTGCATGTAGTCCTAAAAGTGTTCAACACAGAAATAAAAAAATATCAGTGAGTCTCTTTTCCTTCAATAAATTTTATGGCCTTAAAAAGTAACTATTGACGACTTTTTTCCAAACTTTTACAGAAAGAGTTTGACTAACCCTTTAATATTAACGAATAATTAAAGTAATGTGTACTTGCTTGAAATTCATTTTATGCTGAACACACTGGTTTTTGAATTATTCTGATGTCTTTTAAAATGGCTTGGCAATTAATCTTTCCGCAAACCACGTTTTTTATGAAAATTTGTTCAACCGCCATTTTAAAAATGGCTGCAAAAAACTATGGAATATAAATTTTGTCAAGCTGTGTTTTGTGTTTATCTACCTGTAGGGAACTCATTATAAAAAATTCAGGAAAATAAAAAATGTTGAGCAACATGGCCTGGGTGATTTGAAATGGATTGACCCTTAGAGGTTCTGGATTTAGTGTGTGAAACGTAGTTTTTAGAGACTATGCAGACATTTTCCATCACTGATTAGTAAAAAACAAGTTTCACTAATCAGTGATGGAAAATGTCCGTAATAATCTCTTAAACAACATAAACTAGTGATGGGCGATTTGCAAACGAATCGTTCAAATCGAACGAAACATCGAGTGAATCAAATGAATCAAGATTCAACTTTTAAAAGAACCGATTCGTGGCACGAATCAATTTTGGGAAATATGCCAAATGCCATGTTGCTCGGTTTCGTTCGTGAATTGGTGTAGGCCATTGTTGTTCCCGATTCAATTGCGTTTCCGCTGAGAAATGGTTGGGGGGGGGGGGAGTTGAAGCAGAAAGAAGAGGTGGGAGAATGACAAGAGGAGGGATTGCTAAACACAATCCCATTGGTTTGCGTATGCACGGCAAACATTTTGTGAAATCCCACAATTCCTTGCAAATCTATTCTTTGTCAAATTCCACTGATTCACTTGGACTATCGGTTTGCAAATGGCATATTGGAGTCGGAACATAACAGGCGGGCCAAATAATCTACAAAAACCGATTCGTTTACATTATACAGCGAGGACAGATAATGAATCAAAGCAAACTAAATGAATCGGTTCGCTAAGAAGAATCAAACTGCCCATCACTAACATAAACTCATCATCACCAACAATGGATTTTTAACAAATAAGTAGTTTTCAGGTTGTGTTTTTACTAAGTGTTTGCAGTTTTGCAAAACGTGTTGGCAAAACTCTACCCTATGAGGAAAAGTTGAAGATTATTTGTGGCTGTTGACACAGGAAACACAAAAGTGACATCCGGAAGCAGTTTGGAACACCAGTGAACACTCTTTCGACAACTTTAAAACAAAAATAAGTATTGTTTAGCTTCACCCAAATTCCAACAATGCTCTGCAATTTTACATGTTATCATGTTTTGTTCCCTTTTAGTTTTGCAAATTATTTTAATAGCCTAAAGTACATTGATGTTCAGCTAAATTGAAATTGATGCGTAGTTGGTCAGAACTGACTTCCGTAAGGGGGAGGGATTTGTTTGGGGCAGGAGCTAAGAAGTGAGCAAAAAACGTCTTGAAATAGACAGGAAGTGCTCGAACGGGAAAAACATCACCAAAATACCGAACTATGAGTCATTATTTTTTAACTTTCCTACTCTAAAATATTTTCACTGAAGGAAGTGTTTTGAAGTATTTCATCCTCTACTACGTTAACCAAAGAAGCTTTACAAAACATTTCCGGGCTCATTTTATTCATTAAAATTGTTCAAATCCTTTTTAATTTCAGTAATTATTATTATCTGGTATGATTATTTATGATAAAAAGCATGAAGTGATGTAAGGTTTCTACACTTCCAAGATCCATCTATTGCGTTACCGTGACCTTCAATAAGTCGAAGTCTGTGGGGAATCATCTTGATAAGTCGAACCCCGATATTTCAAAATATTCGATAACTCAAATTTTTCCCGTTCCCCCTGAGATTCGAGTTATCGAGGTTCCACAGTATATGCACCGCTCCTACTACCTAAATTCTGAAATTATGCCTATCATACATCACAGGGTCATTAGCAACTCAAAAATTACGTTTTTACAAAACTTTAATTGATTAAATACCTATAAATACCTATTTCAGACTTTGTTTCATTGGTTTACATAAATAATACATAAATACTGCAGACACTAGGCAGGAGAGTTGGTTAAAAAGTAGGGGTGTGCGAGTAGTGATGTTTTTAATCGAGTCGAGTTGTGCCAATTATTTTCGAGTTTCGAGTATTTTCGAGCGAGTATTTGCCATCAGTTGGTAGTTTAAAATAGAGTAATGGGATTTGAATACCACCCTACATTTGATAATCTAAACATGGTTTCTATGTAATACATGAGTATCAATACAAAGTTTCAGCTAGTACAATCAAACTGGATTACGTATTGACAGACATTCACACAGCACACAGCACACATAGCACACAGTCTGACATTCGTTTCCGGCCGATAAAACAAGGTCCGGTTGTCATTTGGCCAATATCATCTGGTCCATACATCTCCTATAATCAATATTAGATGACGAAATCGTTAGTTACGGCTGATATTAAGTGACCCGGTCGCCACTTTTGCCGATATTATGTTTTCCGTTGTCATTTACGGCCGAAATTACGCAGTCCGATCGTCATTTTCGGCAGATTTTATGTAATGAGATTGCCTTTTGTGACTGTTACTACGCGTTTTGGCCGGTCGCAATTGTTAGCGATCACCATTTTTGGCCGATTTCACGTGATGCGATCGCCCTTTGCGGCCGTTACTACGCGTTTTGGCCGGTCGCAATCGTTCGCGGTCGTCAATTTCGGCCGATCTTCCGTGATGCGACCGTCTTTTGCGGCCGTTACTACGCGTTTTGGCCAGTCGCAATCGTTAGCGATCGTTCAGAAATCGGCGGGAAATACTCGCTCAAACTTTCGAGTAGTTTTAAAAACTTTGAGTCGAGTTCGAGTATTAAAATACTCGGTCGAAAACTCAAAAGTTTCGAGTACTCGCACACCCCTATTAAAAAGTCACAAGTAGTCAATCAAAGACAAATTAAATGAATTTAAATTAAATATTAGGGCCATTACACAATGTATTAATCACCTAGGCTTAAAATCTTTTTTAGCCAAAGGACAACAAAGTTAGCCTAGGGCTCTGATTGGGCAGTACCGTAGTCTAAAAACAAAATGAGTCTACCTGTTTTTGCTGATATTTTAGTTTTGCAGACTTTAAAAATGCCTGACTTGATTAAATACACAATAAAATTGACAGTAGACCCACAGTCCCTATTAGACGTCGCACATTCTGCTATAGAGAGTGATATGCACTATGCACAATCTGATATCTGATATAAACGAATACACTCCCGAAGGTTGTGAGTTGTCACCAGAAAGACGCTAACGATCCTGGTGTTTGGAGTCGATAACACTAGCGAGATTGACGGTTGGAGTTGAACCTTGTGCTTCTTACATTAGTTGTAATTTGTATTTTTATCACGCGAGAAAGCGAGACGCTCTTGTTCCAGGCGATATCTTATAGTTGTGAATGTTGTAATGTGCATGTTCGATACGTAACATATTGAAATGTCACAATACAGCATGATACACGTCACTGTCACTAGCAGACTTAAGTCCAAACTACAGTCGATTATATTATTAAATCTCTCAATCTGCCGTTCTTTTTAATTAGAGTTAAGGTTAACACATCATATGTTCTTCTTTTTTCAGTTTAAACCGTTTGTTAACTTAGAAACAATAATATGGAATACGATATTCCAAAGGCGAAACGATTTTAACATCACGTGTATTGCGATTCAGTGCCTTGATATGAGATATGGCAATACTTAAGATATCGAGTACTGTATTCGATAAGCAGTAAGCTCTGCCTTGACCACGGCATCAGCATGGAAGTGTGCGTAGTAACTAGAACTAGTGTGCGTGGAAGTAGTGTTACTACGCACTGATTGTTATAACAAAGCAAAATGACATTTAATTATTGGACTTATAAAGATTTGTAAAGTTATCAAACGACTTTATTTAGTGTTAACAATTGAAATTATCTCAATAAAAGGTTTAATGACTCATGACCCGTTATCTACGGCGCCCCACGTGTCCGTTGTGTTTTTCGAAATTTGGCCAAAAGTTTTTTAGCTAAATGTTTATGTGTCTCGTGTGTGTTTTTTAAATGTACAGATGTTTTTATCAAGACGAAATCCATGAGAATGGACATGTAACATATTTTGACGTTCAGACCTGAAGATGTGTTAATAAACACGAAACAGCTGTAGTCTCCCACCTACATTGGATCATTTGACGGAACAGGTATTTTAAACCTTTTATTGTGTTAATCAATGATCCAGAGACTATCCATCATGAAATTATCTGTAATTTTGATCTTTATTAACTTTAAAAGTATAAACTTAATCTTACTGACAGTGAAAAACCGAAACCGGCATTTGGCCAACAGTTTTCAGTTTTGTTTTTTTATAAAAACCGGTAAAACCGACAACCGGCTTTAAGAACCGACACACACCCCTACCTAATCTTTAACACTTATAGTCTAAGGTATTTACAAAAATTCACTATTTTGTAAGTTCTGCTATAAAGTGTGCAAATATTATAAACTATGATAAATCTTGGAGAAGATTTAATACCCCCGTAGCAGCAAATCTGCATACTCAGCGAATTTCCAATGCATATAAATTTGTCTCAATACCACATAAAGCCACATACCAAGTTTCATCAAAATACATTCATAAATTAACGATTTATGACATTTTAATTATTCTCCATAAGAATAACATGGCGGCTGAGTATGCAGGTTTGTTGACATAAGGAACACTAAAAATGGGTTTTTATACAAATATCAATATAAGTCAACTAGGTACAGCCACATACCAAGTTCTATTAATTTATATTAATAATTAAACAAGATAACACGTTACTTATTCTCCATAAGAATAACATGGGGCTGAGTATGCAGGTTTGCTGCTACAGGAACTATCGCCCAAAAAATGGGTTTTAGTGCAAATATCAATAGACCACAACGATATGAAGCAATATACCAAGTTTCGTCTGGATAAGTTGATAAATAAGCAAGATATACAATTTTTCTTATCCTCCATAAGAATAAAATTGGACAACGTACTGTGTTTAGCACTTTCAATATCTCAGTAACCAATTGACATAGAGCAATGATTAAAACACCAAACTGTGCGTATTTTTAAGCTGATTCCAATGGAAAAAATAATGTTGAAATTTTTCAAAAATTATATGTAAAAACTCAAAAAAATCCATTTGTGGGGTACAAAACCCCCCAAAATACCCCTTCGGATAAGTCGATCTGCCTGGTTTTCAAACTTAAAGTCATAAATGCTAATTTACACGTTTGTTCCAAATTTCATCAAAATCGGACCTTTTTTACGAGAGTTATCGCACCCACGGACACACACACACACATATATTTATATATATATATATATATAAATACAGTTCGAACGAATGGTGTTTTTGGGGTCTGGGGACCTCAAAACGAAAAGTTATCATGGTCCCGGGCCTAGGTCTTACCATGCCGACTACGGTAATATCTTCTTCCCTACAGGGGAAATTCGCTAATATAAATACCCCCGTAGCAGCAAACCTGCGTAATCAGCGAATTTCCAATGCATATATATGTATCTTAATACCACATAATACCAAGTTTCATCAATATACACTCATATATAAACGATTTATAACTTTTAGCAAATTTCCCCTTTAGGAAAGAAGCTATTACCGTTGGTCTCATGGTAAGACTTAAGCCCGAGACCATGATAACTTTTATTTTGAGGTCCCCAGATATCAAAAACACCATTCGTTCAAATTTTTATATATGTATATATATATATATATATTACTTTTATTAACATTGTAAAAATGATTGAAACAAAGTACCCTTTTTTATTTTCATTTAGTTTATTTTGACGACTAGTTTCAACTCTTAGGTCATTTTCAAGTCTAAATATTTAACCTAATAAATTATATATATATATATATATATATGTGTGTCCGTAAGCATGATAACTCTCGTAAAAAAGGTCCGATCTTAATGAAATTTGGTACAAATATGTAAAGCACCATTTATTTGAACGAGTTCGAAAACCAGACGAATCACACTATCCAAAGGGGGGTTTTGGGGGGGTTTTGTACCCCAAAAATGGGTTTTTTGATGTAATTTTTATTTAAATCAAATTTTAATTTTTACCATTTAATTCAGCATAAAAAAACAAACAATTTGGTATTTTTATCATTGCTCTACGTCAATTGGTTCCTGAGATATTGAAAGTGCTGTACACAGTACGTTGTCTAACGTTATTCTTATGGATAAAAAGAAAAATTGTATATCTCGCTTATTTATAAACATAAACTGACAAAATTTGGTATATGGCTTCATCTGGTTGGGGTTTATCGTTGTTTGCACAAAATACAAAATTTTCACTTATGGTTCCCATAGCAGCAAACCTAGGTAATTGGTCCCCATGTTATTCTTATGGAGAATAATAAATATTTTTAATATCGCTTGTTTGTGAATATATTTCTTATGAATCCTGTTAAGTGTTAATGTGTTATGTTATATATTCATTGGAAATTTGCTGAGTATGCAGGTTTGCTGCGACGGGGGTATTTAATTATCCTCCATAAGAATAACATGGCGGCTGAGTATTCAGGTTTGCTGAAGGAAGGGACACAAAAATGGGGTTTTATACAAATATCAATATAACTCAAGTAGATAAAGCCACATACCAAATTTTATTAATTTATGTTCATAATTAAGGGAGATACCACGTTACTTATTCTCTATAAGAATAACATGGGGGCTGAGGACGCAGGTTTGCTGCTATGGGAACTATAGGCAAAACAATGTTTTATAGTGCAAATATTAATAGACCACAACGATATGAAGCAATATACAGTAGAGTCTCACAAACTCGACTCCCGATAACTTGACACTCTGGGAAACTCGACACCTCATTTACTATACAGTACATGAATTACAGGACTATATATTTTGGAAACGAGGACAATTAGTTATTAATTCTCAACTTTTAAGTATTTATCTAATTTTTATAGTTTTCTTAAGTTTGTAATACAGTATCATTATATATTATACTATAATGTGTTTAAGTAAAATCTAATACAGTATACAATTTACAGCTAAATAATGTGTTTTCCTCCCCTCCCAATGTAATTCTGGATAACTCGACATTCCACAAACTCGACAGGGTCTTAGTCCACATTGTGTCGAGTTTGTGAGACTCTCCCAATGTAATTCTGGATAACTCGACATTCCACAAACTCGACAGGGTCTTAGTCCACATTGTGTCGAGTTTGTGAGACTCTACTGTACCAAGTTTCATAAGGATCAGTTGATAAATAAGCGAGATATACAATTTTTCTTATTCTCCATAAGAATAACATTGGACAACGTACTGTGATTAGCACTTTCAATATCTCTGTAACCAACTGACGTAGAGCAATGATCAAAACACCAAATTGTTTGTTTTTTTAAGCTGAATTTAATGGTGAAAACTATGTATTTACCAAATTTCATCAAAATCTGATCATTTTTAAGAGAGTAATCGCACCCACGGACACACACACACACACACACACACACACACACACACACACACACACACACACACACATACACGTTTGACGGTCGGGGTGAGATCCACGTTGTGAAACAGCAAGATGAGATCCGGCTGAAGGAGAGCTTTTTAAGGAAATCTGGAATTAACTTTTTGAAAGAAATACTTACAGATTACACAAGTAACATTGTCTATGCAATTTTCTTAAATCTCACAATAAGATATTTACTATCTCAGTGAGATCCGGTATGTAAGGCTTAGTGAGATCCTACTGACCTTGAACGAAATGGGGGGGATACACACATTAAGTAGCCCAGGCCTTTGGTGAGATCCGGTGGTAACAGTGTTGCCAGATGTAATATGGAACAACACAACGTTGTATTTGCTCGATAAATGTTCGCGGCTAGTTCCCAAACGCACAACGCACTCGTTCCACCTTTGTGTGGTCGGGCTGAGATCCATCCCTTAAACTTGTCTCTCTGGCATGAACTGTACTATTTGGTCCATTCAAATAGTGATTTTACCAGACAAGTTTTTGGGGGTTATGTTTTCTTCGATTCATTGTTGTTTTGGGGTGCTGGATTCAAATAAAAGATTGTTATCTTATGAAGTTTCTTGACGGAACATTGTAAAAATCTCATTTCCGGAGGATTTTTGCTTATAACTCGAAAACGGTTAATTTCGCGTAAGTATATATTTTTCTAAATTGAAGTATTTAAAAAAATATACTTTAAAAAATACGGTTATAATTAGAAACAAAATTTATACGTATATGTTTAGCTTCCAGTCCAAGTTAAAATATTATGGAGATTCTTAAATAAATCCACCAGCAAAATCTACGGATTTGAATCTTTTTCTGGTATAAAATAGATGGTTTTGGCCTAGTAGTTATGTCATAAAATATTTTCCTTTGGTTGAATGTGTTTTTATCAATGCTGAAGGGACCTTGAATTGTTTAGCTTCCAGGGAAGCTAAAACGTAAGCTCCAGCTAAGGGAACCTTCCAGGGATGTAAGCTCTTTGTCGATCAGCCAATTTCCAACCACTACTCGAGGCTAGTCTTAAAATATGAAATGTGTACAAAATTTGCTTCATTCTGACAAATTAAAATTTTCGGCCGCCATCTTGGATCCACCAATTTGGAATAATATATTTTTTTCTTATGTAAAGGTAGGGTTGTGACACATCATTTCCAACTGTTTTCCGACGCTGAAATCAATGCCGCAATGTTTTTTAAATATCACCTTTCGTTTTCATGATACTGTCAATTTTTGAAATGTTAAACAGAAATCTTTTAATTTCATGAAAACTAAAGAAATAATAATTCTTGTTTACAGTAAGTCTGAGCAAATTATAGATTGGTGATTAACAGAATGCAAGGAATTATAAAAGGTCTATTTGGAAATTGGTTGTACTTGTAAAAGCTGTGAAAGTAATAAATATATATATGTTAACTTTGATCTTATTTATTTAATCCTGTAAATCCTGTGGTATGGTGTTCGCTGGGAGCGGTTGTTAGTGTCATGACGTTGGCTGGAGGTCATAGTTAGTGTCATGACTAGTTAGTGTCAGGGGTAGTAGATGTCATAGGGTTGGCCGGGGGCAGTTCTTAGTGTCATGGCGTCGGTTGGCGGGTAGTATATGTCATAGGGTTGGCCGGCAGTTCTTAGTGTCATGACGTTGGGTGGAGGCGGAAGTTAGTGTCATGTTGTTGGATAGGGGCGGTAGTTAGTTTCTTGTGGTTGGCCGTGGGCGATCGTTAGTGCCATATGGCGTTGGCTGGGGATGGTAGTTAGTGTCGTGTGGTTGGCCGTGGGCGATCGTTAGTGTCATGGCGTTGGCTGGGGGCGGTTGTTAGTGGCATGGGGTTGGCTGTGGGTGGTAGTTAGTGTCATAACGTTAGCTGGAGGCGGTTATATATATCATGGGTTTGGCTGGGGGCGGTTGTTAGTGTCATGGTGTCGGCTGGCGGGTAGTATATGTCATAGGGTTGGCCGGCAGTTCTTAGTGTCATGACGTTGGGTGGAGGCGGAAGTTAGTGTCATGTGGTTGGATAGGGGCGGTAGTTAGTGTCTTGTGGTTGGCCGTAGGCGATCGTTAGTGCCATATGGCGTTGGCTGGGGATGGTAGTTAGTGTCGTGTGGTTGGCCGTGGGCGATCGTTAATGCCATGGCGTTGGCTGGGGGTGGTTCTTAGTGGCATGGGGTTGGCTGTGGGTGGTAGTTAGTGTCATAACGTTAGCTGGAGGCGGTTATATATATTATGGGTTTGGCTGGGGGTGGTTGTTAGTGTCATGGTGTCGGCTGGCGGGTAGTATATGTCATAGGGTTGGCCGGCAGTTCTTAGTGTCATGACGTTGGGTGGAGGCGGAAGTTAGTGTCATGTGGTTGGATAGGGGCGGTAGTTAGTGTCTTGTGGTTGGCCTTAGGCGATCGTTAGTGTCATATGGCGTTGGCTGGGGATGGTAGTTAGTGTCGTGTGGTTGGCCGTGGGCGATCGTTAGTGCCATGGCGTTAGCTGGGGGTGGTTGTTAGTGGCATGGGGTTGGCTGTGGGTGGTAGTTAGTGTCATAACGTTAGCTGGAGGCGGTTATATATATCATGGGTTTGGCTGGGGGCGGTTGTTAGTGTCATGGTGTCGGCTGGCGGGTAGTATATGTCATAGGGTTGGCCGACAGTTCTTAGTGTCATGACGTTGGGTGGAGGCGGTAGTTAGTGTCATGTGGTTGTCCGGGGGCGATCGTTAGTGCCTTGGCGTTGGCTGGGGGTGGTTGTTAGTGTCATGGCGTTGGCTTGGGGGTAGTTAGTGTCATGTGGTTGGCCCGGGGAGATTGTTAACGCCATGGCGTTGGCTGGGGGGGGGGGGTGGTAGTTAGTGCCATGACGTTGGCTGTTTGGCTGGAGGCGGTTGTAGATGTCATGGGTTTGGCTGGGGGCGGTTGTTAGTGTCATGGGGTTGGCTGTGGGTGGTTTTAGGTGTCACATTGTTCCCGGGAACTTATTTTATTTCTTCAAATTTAATTTTTCTTCTGTAATGCATGTTGAACTCTCGTGGAGAATACTGAGCAAAATTGTTGTTATTAATACTATTTTTAAATGAACTTACCTTCGACCAACCTAACTCTTAAAAGAGGTTTTTGTCCTAAAAACTATGTAAAACTTTTTAGTTGAGCGACAGCGCTCCCATGTTAAAACAGGTATTATTTAAAACTCTGCCCAGAATTTATTTTAAAATTTGGCATACTCGTGGGTTTTATCATTATCTAGCAATTTCAGTGATTAGACTTTTCATTTAGGTCCTTAAATTAATTTATTTTTAAAAGGTAAAATTCACATTTTTATGATTCTTTAGAAAATATTAAACATAAAATCAAAATTCTACTCACTGAAGTCGTTTAATTATTTTTTAGCGAATTTCCCCTATAGGGAAGAAGCTATTACCGTAGGTCTCATAGTAAGACTTAAGCCCGAGACCATAATAATTTTTTGTTTTGAGGTCCCCAGATGACAAAAACACTATTCGTTCAAATTTATATATATATATATGTGTGTGTGTGTGTGTCCGTGAATGCGATAACTTGAGTAAAAAACGTCCGATTTCGATGAAATTTGGCTCAAATGTGTAAAATGACATTCGTGACTTTAAGTTCGAAAACTAGAAAAATCAGGCCATGGGAAGGGGGGTTTATGGGGGGTTTTAAATTGTTCAACAATCAGTTTTTTGCATTTTTCACCCTACAATTTTTGAACAACTTAATTTTGGTATTGACCATGTTATAGTGCTTAAAAAACATTAATATCGTATTTTGAATTACTAACCTAGGTTAAGTGGTTGCGGAGAAAATAAAAAAAACCTACTTATAAAATCTCCAATGTTAATCTTATGGGAAAAAGGTTTTTGGCTTTTCCTCAGTTTATTTTAATGTAAACTTCACATTTGCTTTTACCAATCTGTTCAGTTCCACAAAACAATAATTTTGGTGTTTAAATTGTGATTCTACGCTCAACCGTTGCTGATATATTCAAAGTGCTAAACACAGTACGTTGTCCAATGTTATCCTTATGGAGAACTAGCTGTGTACCCGTCCTTCGTACGGGTTGTATATAAATGGTAGATTATCTAAAAAAATAACAACCCATATAATTTTACAATATTAAAATTACATTTAACACTTTTAAAGTAGAATTAAATTAAAGTTAACGAAATATACTATGGCAGATAGTTCGGGTACTGTTGCCAAGTCGAGGAACTCTGTCGGGTAGTGAACGGTGTGGTTTTTGCGACTCCAAATCGGTACACGTAACACTTTGGATTCGATTTTAGAAATAAAAGAACTCAAGTACAACAAAATATTAACCCTGTTTAATTTAACATTTTAAATACTTTGATACATTAATCTTTACATTCAAATAAATTAATAGTAATTTAACGAAACATTAAACTTTAAATACATTGACAAACCACTTTTAAAATCACCATTCTTGCCAGGTCCTGTTTTCATTATAATTGTAATTAAACCATTTAAACTTGGAAAAATCATATGTTTTAAAAACATATGACTACTTGATTTGATTTAAATAAATGTAAATCAATATACGAACTGTTCTAACAGTGGTCATGGTTAAATGAACGGTATTAAATAATGTATATGTTCGTTCCTCCCTTTGGAATAGACCTACATTTGTGTTGATCTCCGTTGCTTGTTCATTGGTGGACGTGAGGATGGCACAATCACAGAGCCAGGCACTTTCCAGATTAAACTGTTTATGAACCTCGGTGTAACAAACTGTCAGTCAATAAATCCTGTGATTCATCGATAGTGCCGAGTGAAGGATAGATGTTTCTGAGACTTAATTTGTTTTTCAATGTCCCAATCTCAACTTTTAAAAGCGCGTAAGAAAACTGCTCAACCCCTTAATCTTCTCAAAAATACATTTTCATATTTACTGTTAAGTTCAGACGCTCAGTGGTCGGCTACATAAAATATATTTTTAGAGAGGCGTAGACTCGTCCACTCATGTCTCACTTACGACAAAGGGTCTGTGTGAAATCTCCAGAGAACAACACCGTGACTCCACATGATGTTGTTTCTTATTTCCTTTAAGGCATCAAATTTCAGCTCTACTGGTTGAGTAGTTGGTGTGTTATGACAAACACGCTTATATTAAAGGTCATTGGGCCAGAGTCCTTGAGTATATTTGTGTCTGGAGTAGGTAATGTCTGCACTGAGCTATCAGCTACATTCCTACCGAATTTCAGATCCATCAGTCCAAGAGTATGTGTAAGATTGTTAAAATATTGTATTTTGAAATTCCGGGGGGCGAAGCCCTTAAACAACTTCGTAACAGGAATAGGCTTGCGTTTTTTTCTGATGAATTAGTTAAGTTCCTCCCGAAATGTAACTTACAAAGGTCCAGTAAATACTAATACTCATAAAATTGCCATAAAAGTAAATTAGCGAAGAACCCTATAGGACTTTTTTAAACGTATTCTTATTGTGAATCTGCAGCATAAGGCGAACCACCATCCAAAATTGTATCTTCAATAGACATTGTCGTTTCTTAGATAAAGTGATCACTATGTCAGTGAGTGCATGAGTCTGACAAATATAGATTTAGATCATATATCCACTTATGTTATTTATTACCAATCTTCACTCAACGTTTTAAAAAATAACTAAAAAAACAATTTTTAGAATAACTATTCCATCATCTGGTTCAATATAAATAAATGCTTTGTCCATAAGAATAGCATAGGACCTTTAAACCCTTATAGAGCAGTGTCCTAAGGTAATTTAAAACAATCAAATTAGTCTAAAACCTTCTAACGCACATATAGAACATAGAAAAAAGTTGCATAATAATCGGTGCACCCGTTTTCCTGTGAAAAGCGAACAAAAAATGACCAAAACCGCACAAAATCATGTTTTTGAGCGGCCGCCATTATTAGTGAATTTCCTTTGGAAAGTGAACTATTAGCATGACCCGCACGGTGAAACTTAAGCCCGGGAACACCATAGAAGTTCCTAACGTGACCCCCTGAACACGTTTTGGGGGGTCGTTCAAAATTATATATATATATATATGTATATATATATATATATATATATATATATATGTATATATATATATATATATATATATATATATATATATATATATATATATATATATGTGTGTTTGCACTCTAGCGGTCACATTTTTTGTCCGATTTACTTCAAATTTGGTAGGGACGTTCCTTTCTGTAATCAGTTGGACAAGTTCGTTGGGCAAAACAATCGGAAAACTCTAAACCCCTTTTTTGGGGATTAATTTTTTAAATTTTGAGTTTTTGGGCCCAAAAAGGGTCAGAAAAGCCCCGTATGTAAAATTAATTCATGTAAAAAGATGGGAATTAGTAAGGCAAAAGTTTTAAGCCCTCTCTCGTCATTCTAGCATAAATATTTATCGAGTTATTAAAGAAAATGTGTTTCGACTAAACACAGTACGTTGTCTTATGGGGGTTTTACACTATAAAAGCCTGTTATTCCTTTGTTAGAGTACTTTCATCATCCCCAGCAACCTCACGCCTACTTTCAAGCCTGCCTGGACCTTCTCCTAACATTATAATGCGCAAAATTGTATTCCCAGCTTTGCAGGTAAATGAAACCAGGAGCATCAGAACAGCCAAAAAATCACTGTTTTCAGATTTTAATACAAATTTGAATAAATGTATATTTTTACACTGATTTTGAGTTTTAAAAGTTTTTAAGTGGAAATTCACTTCCCTCACGTCAGCGTGCTGCGTGCGAACTCGTTTTTTTTAAAGGCGTATGCCAGTTTATAGTGCCCTAAAACCTTCTCACGCATATATAGAACAAATAAACAAAGTTTCATTAATGTCAGTGCACCCGTTTTTTCAGTGAAAAGCGAACAAAACCCGTCCTTGAGCGTTACCGGCAGACAGACGGACAGACATAAATTGAGATAAGATTTGTTTTGGTTTCCCTAGGGTGTAAAACGTGGAAATATGCAACAGTTTCATAATTCCAAGCAATGTACAGACAAAACTCTAATTTTATTTATATAGATTAACTATACGGTATATTGAAATAAATATATTTATATATATATATATATATATATATATATACTTTGATGTACACGTTCTTCGCACAGGGGTTTTCCTTACCCGTTCTATAGTCAATGCAAATTGCATTTTAGTTAGCTTGAAACAGCTGTTGTTCTTGCTTCTGCTCTTTAAGCTGTCAAATGTAAGTGCCCTCAGCTGTTCGCATTACAGTTTCTGAATGTTTACTTTCTTATGAAATGTAAACATTGAAACTTAGAACGTTCACGGGGCGTAGCCCGAGGGGATTTTAAGGAAGTGAATAGGCCTGTGTGTTGCATGGGTTCAAGATCTACCTTTGTGTAAAGTTTCAGCCCAGTCGGTTAAGTAGTTTTTGCGTTCACCCGGAACATAGACAGACAGACAGACAGAAACCACCTCTTCTTTATAATATTATAGATAGATAAATAAAATTTGATATCTCGATTATTTATGAATGTATGTTGATGAAACTTGGTATGTGGCTTCACGTAGTACTGGTGCACAATATTTGCACAAAAAATTGATTTTTTGTTGATTATTCCCGTAGCAGCAAACCTGCATACACAGCCCCCATGTTATTCTTATGGAGAATAACTAAAATGTTATATGGCACTTATTTATGATTGAATATTGATGAAACTTGGTATGTGGCTTCGCCTAGTTAAATTATATTTATATTTTCATAAAAACCAATTGTTTATGTTCCTTGTTTCAGCAAACCTACGTACTCATTACAATGCTATTCTTATGGATAATAATTAAAATCGCTTATATGTGTATATATTTTTATGAAACTTGGTATGCGGCTTTATGGGGTATTAAGACAAATATTTTGCACTGGAAATTCGCTGAGGATGCAGGTTTGCTGCGACTGGGGTATTCTCTTTCAAATAAGTCATATACCAAAAAATCTTATTATCCGTTGAATTTGAAATTTAACATTGCTCTTTTGCTCTTAAAAAATAAAATATATAACATCTTATACATTAAATTATTAACGGAGAGTAGAAACAAATGTTTATCATTATTAAATATAGACGAACATACTTATACTTTTAATGCTCAAAGAATTAGTGAACGTTTTAGGCAGCAGTAATTCTGCTCCTTTCCCACGCTTTACACTATACTTTCATTTCAACATTTTTTATTACTTAGAAAATTGTCAATGAAATAATGTTTTTAGATTTATTATGTAGAGATAAAATATAAGACGTTGCCAAAATTATAACACACGATTAAAAATCAAATAAAAACAAATTTTTGAACGAATCCTTAATTGATTTAAACTTAATAATAATTAACTTAATTTGTTTACACACGATATAGGATAAAAGGGAAACATTTGCCTATTGAAATTGAACTCCCAATAAAGCCAGTATCAAGAGCCTATATTTTACAACATTTAAATACTTTTTTGTTAGTTTAATCCTATATAGAGTTTAATATTATTATACATATAAACAAATATGAGACAAAAATTAAAAATTGAGCCAAAAGGACACAGCAGCTGTTTAATAAATTAAAACTATTATTCAAAATTAATCCATTTAATTTTTATTTTTTTATGTACATTTGTGAGGCCTGAAAACACATAGTCAATATGTGTTTATATTGTCGCGGGGTAAAATAATAATGGAATATCTAAAAACAACTAAATTACGGGTGGCTTATTTGCAAAAAATGTTTTTAGTGCCTGATTAAAATGCGATCCACATCTATAACGGGGTTATCCTCTCACCACGCGCCGGCAGCAGACGACTTTGCAACGAATGCAACAATCGAGAGAAAACATCTCGATTGTACAAACCTCTCGCTAAGCACTCGAAACAATCGATAAGCGGAACAAGGAACATTTTGATTGTTTTAACCTCTCGCAATCGCGCATCACTATGTCGAAGAAGTCGTCAGTCCATGTCCACGAAGAAGGATTTCCCGCCATCAACAGTATAGTGTGCATAACCGACGCTAGCGCGACGTGGTGGCGTTTTACGAAAGCTCATGCACACGCACACTTTGGAAACATCCAGCTCTGTGAGATCCACTTGATTTCGGGTGGTTTCGGGCATTTCCGTGATCCTCTCGTCATCATGAGGACGAATCACAGGCTTTCGCGTTCTGAGATCCAGGGGGTGGATCTCACGGCGCAAAACATACAACGTGCGTGTGTGCGTGTGTTAACATACAACGGATCTCACCCCGACCCCTTTACAAACCCACACACACACACACACACACACACACACACACACACACACACACACACACACACACACACACACACACACAACACACACACACACATATATATATATAGTTTTGAATGAATGGTGTTTTTGGGGTCTGGGGACCTCAAAACGAAAAGTTATCATGGTACCGGGCCTAGGTCTTACCATGCCGACTACGGTAATAGCTTCTTCCCTATAGAGGGGAAATTCGCTAAAAGTTATACTCAAACTTGATGAAACCAGCAATGCTAATAAATCATTTGATGAATGTAGCCTAAAAATACTTCGTAATAACAGTGGTAATACTCTATTTCTTTTGTCTTGTGTAGTGGTTTAAAATTTTGTTTGGTGTCTTTGTTAAAGCTGGCTTTTATTTACGATTTTCGTGCAATAGCTATACTTGTTTTTATACATGCAAAATGTACTTTGATAGCATCTGAGTGTGACCAGGATTATAATACCACTAGAATTTCCTAGGCGCAGCTTACACATCCCGTTTTGAGGAGCGAGAATAGTAAATAGTTAAATAGTAAACTATAGTTAGACATAATCCTTATAACAGCTGCTTATTTAATTTAATTGAATTAAGAATTAAACTCACCTCCATATGTATAACATGTGGACTTTGAAGTCCCATGGGGCAGAGCCCTAAGGCATAAATCTAAAATCTAAAGCCAGTTTGCACATCTGCACACCTAGACAAGTGTTTTAGTGTATAATCTGTGGGGGTAAATCTTAAAACAAAAAAAGCCTTATTGTTTAAAATGTTTGCATGTAGCGTATTAATATTATGTATATATCTTTATATATTTATATATATACAGTATATAGAAGATAGATTTATAGATTAGCAACACTACTTGATTATAGTTTTAGGCATAAAATGTTTAATCTCTTTATGTCTAGAATTATTACTATTGGTATTATTTAAGAAAAAGTCGTTTCAAAAATATTAAGCTTTAAAATATAGAATCAACTGCCATTTGGAAACCTTAATAGATGGAAATGTCAATTATGGCTGACGTTACGTGGTGCATCATCGGCCGAAAAAATTATAATTACACTGGCCCATAAACCGCAAAAGGTTCCCAAAATTTGTGAGGAGTAGAAAAATACCGTCACGTGCTGCCCCAAACTGTCCATCCCTAATTCGCATGTAACTGTTCTTAATAATATAGTTCTTAGTCTACTTATAACAGTAGAGAAGACTGATGCTTTGCATATCAGTTTTATTTCTTCATTTATCTGATATTTTTGAATATTGGTTTAACCCTAGGACTGCCCTGGGCTGATTTATGCTTAATTGCTCGGTGCCCTGGCAATTTTGGCCATTTTGCAAAGGTTTTTTAGCGAATTTCCCCTATAGGGAAGAAGCTATTACCGTAGTCGGCATGGTAAGACCTAGGCCCTTTTTAACTTTTCGTTTTGAGGTCCCCAGACCCCAAAAACACCATTCGTTTGAAACTGTAGATATATATATATATATATATGTGTGTGTGTGTGTGTGTGTGTCCGTGAGCACGATCCGATTTTGATGAAATTTGGTATAAACGTGTAAAGCAACATTTATGACTTTAAGTTCGAAAACCAGCCAGATCGCTCTATCCGAAGGGGTATTTTGGGGGGTTTTGTACCCCGAAAATGGGTTTTTCGAATTTTTTACATATAATTTTGGAAATAGTCAAATTTTAGTTTTCCCCATTGGATTCAGCTTAAAAAAACACAAAATTTGGTATTTTGACCATTTCTCTACGTCAATTGGTTACCGAGATATTGAAAGTGCTAAACACAGTACGTTGTCTAATGTTATTCTTATGGAGGAAAATACAAATTTTATATCTCGCTTATTTATGAACGTATACTGACAAAACTTGGTATACGGCTTCATCTGGTTGTGGACCATTGATGTTTGCTCAAACAAACTATTTTTTTCCAAAGGCTCCCGTAGCAGCAAACCTGCGTACTCAGCCCCATGTTATTCTTATAGAGAATAAGTAACGTGTTATCTCCCTTCATTATGAAATTAAATTAATGAAATTTTATATGGGGCTTTACCTACATGAGTTATATTGATATTTGTATAAAACCCCATTTTTTGTGTTCCTTGCTTCAGCAAACCTGCATACTCGGCTGCCATGTTATTCTTATGGAGAATAATTAAGATGTCATCAACCGTTTATTTACGAATGTATATTGATGAAACTTGATATGTGGCTTTATGTGGTATTAAGATACATATATATGCATTGGAAATTCGAGTACGCAGGTTTGCTGCTACGGGGGTATTATATAACAATTCGCAGTGCCTAAAATACTGTTGATAACCTAGTCATATGTATACTCGTTTTGTTCATAAAAGGAAGATTTTTAATAAAATAAAAGGAATCCCTGTTGGTAGTTTTTTTGCAAAATGTGAAAATCCAAAATTTTATAACAATTTTTGAAATAATTTTCAAAAATAGAGCCCTAGCATTTTTACAATAATTTGTTTACAGACAATCAAAGATATACAAAATTTAGGCAATTTTCTCCTACGTAGAAATGTGTTTGATTTATTTGAAAACATTTTGTTACCCAAATTATAGAAAAAATACGGAAACCAACAAACTTACGATGTACATTTTAAAAATAAAAATAAAATAAAAAGTATAAAAGTAATATACTAAAACTGTTATATTACTAAAGGTAACAATATAGTTATTGGAAATAATGCACTTTTGTACAAAGTAATAACTGTTTTTATGACTTTTTATGAGTTGAAAAACAAAATTTGAGTTTCGCCGAAAGCCAAAATTAGTTATTCGAAGCTAGATATAATTTTTGTACTTTATTATAATATAATAAATGATACTTATGTTTATAGTAAACACACTTCTGAACAAGATTATATATATAGAGAGAGAAATATGAACAAATAAAGGTTCCATAAGCACATATTGATTTTTGAACCTAAATTTGTAGCACAGGCCTAGCCGTATTCAAGCAAAATCTGCAGAGGTTACTACAAACAATAAAAGACAACCCTATCATATGCATACTCTTTTTGGTCACAAAAGAACAGAGAATTTCAATAGAATAAAATAAATCAAACATTAGGTAGAATTTTAGATAAAGTAAAAAAAGTGAAAATTTCCGAAATCATTGTAGGCTTAGCCTAGAAAACACTCACATTTTCAATAACGCACATTTGAACATAAATAATAATATTTACCCATAGTAATATGGATAAATATTACTACTAACTCACATACTAACCGACAATACACTTTTTTTCACTAAAACACTCAGATTCGATAGTAAAAAACGAATAATAACCTACCGGCACTAACAAACGCACATTGGCTCTGGCTAGCAGAAAGAATAAACAACTCGTATTTCCTGCTACGTAATGAGAGTCACTTGACACTCCATACACTTGGCACCGCTACAAAGAGGAAGAACGTTTTCCTGGCTTCAAAGTGATATGATTTACATGACACTAAATCAATTTTATAATGATTTATAATTCCGCGATTGTCGGGGAATAGGAATAATCAAGGGCCTGACATCACAGCTGATTTCATAAATTATTTCTTAGACTTTCTGAAATCGTAAGCTAAATGTCACTTCACGAAAAGAAAGAAGAACTCATGTTCTTTCTAATGGTACCAACCACTTTCTGTTTAGGCCAAAATAGAAACACTACGATTTTTTTAAAGAACAGCTGTTTTACGAGATTTCGCTAATTGCGAGTCGAAAATGTTCCGTGCGAAAACTTTCGTTCAACTTAAAATATCAATTGTATTGATCTGTTAGTGCTACAAGGTTCGTTTATATATGAAAATGAAAGTTTAGAATCTCCTCTTTAAAGTGGTATCAATATTATTACGTTTCTCGGTCATCTTCAATGCATTATAAGCAGTTTAAAAAAAATTACCCTATTCCCCGAATATCGGGGAAAGGACACAAGGCCACGACATGCAATCCCCGAATGTTCGGGGAAGGGCCGTCCTAGGGTTAAACGGATGAAAAATCAATACCCTATTTTCTGATTATGTATGTAATTTATGGACGACCCTTAAGATAGCCTAACAAAATAAAAAATGCATTACAAACCCCTTTTAATATGGAAACAGCATCTTTTGACAACCAGACAGGATAAAGAACGTCATCATGGAGAATTGACTCAAAGAGGTCGTCTTCGTTGTCAGCTTCAAATGGAGGTTGCCCAGCCATCATCTCATACATGAGCACGCCCAGTGCCCACCAGTCCACACTAGGACCGTAGTCTAGCTCTTGCAGGATCTGTAAAATAGATAATAATACTTGGGCTGCCCAACCATCATCTCATACATGAGCACGCCTAAAGCCCACCAGTCCACACTAGGACCGTAGTCTAGCTCTTGCAGGATCTGTAAAATAGATAATAATACTTGGGCTGCCCAACCATCATCTCATACATGAGCACGCCTAAAGCCCACCAGTCCACACTAGGACCGTAGTCTAGCTCGTGCAGGATCTGTAAAATAGATAATAATACTTGGGCTGCCCAACCATCATCTCATACATGAGCACGCCTAAAGCCCACCAGTCCACACTAGAACCGTAGTCTAGCTCTTGCAGGATCTGTAAAATAGATAATAATACTTGGGCTGCCCAACCATCATCTCATACATGAGCACGCCTAAAGCCCACCAGTCCACACTAGGACCGTAGTCTAGCTCTTGCAGGATCTGTAAAATAGATAATAATACTTGGGCTGCCCAACCATCATCTCATACATGAGCACGCCTAAAGCCCACCAGTCCACACTAGGACCGTAGTCTAGCTCGTGCAGGATCTGTAAAATAGATAATAATACTTGGGCTGCCCAACCATTATCCTAAACATGAATAAGTGTGACTGAAGTTTTAACGCTTCGAATACCAAGGGACAACATATCGGCTCTTGTATCTGCTGATACCCAACAATATTGTTTATTCTGTATAGGCTATCGTGCTGTTGTAAGACTGGGGGTGTGCAGATAGTGAAATTTCGGTTCAGATTGGATTTGGTGTCTAAGATTTGGCTCCGGTACTTGTATTCATTCGATTACTAGTTTTGTGCTGATGTCCGGACGTGAAGTACCTTCACCCTCGTTCCACGGACTAAACACTTATATCAGTCTCCAACAGGTTTACGTATAACTAGCGATGGTCAAAACCAGAAATTTCAAATCTCGAAACCGAAACCAAAACTTAAAAAATCGAATCTCGAAACTCGAAAGTCAAATTCCAAAATCCTATTTACTTGCCTGGTTTTGGTTATGAAAAATAAATCCAGTTTCCAAAGAAACCAGTTAACTTACTGCCATTCTCTAAGTATCCTAGAACGATATTAGTTTCAGAACTACTAGTGAACGAACCAATTATTTGTAGCTTAATTATAAACTTTGGTTAGAGTTGTTCTTTCACAAATAAAAAATCAATAATCCACAAAAGGTGAAGGTAGACGACCGATGACAGTACGCTTTTGACCTTCACATTATTAATCCACACCCGGGCGTGATTTCTGTTAAAAAAGACACAAAAAATCTCGGCAGTTTTGAGTTTTGATTCTCGAAACTCGCCGATCGAATCTCGAAACCGAAACTTTTCCAAAGTTTTGGTGGTTTTGAGATTTGAGTTTTGGTTTTGACACATCACTACGTACAACATTGCTGTACACTTGTGATAAGTATCTGGGCAAAATGCTACCATAGTCAGGGTTACGGCTGACTAGATCATTAGAAAGTGCCCTCAAACCCACCACTTGGGTAGATTTCCCTGACTTTCAAGACTTTATGCCTACTTCCCATATTTTCCATGACCATTTTTCCCCTGACTTTACAGAATGTGGACACCGCAAATATTGAATCGCCACATCGTACTGAGGCACTGATACTGATACAATCGAATACAATCACTAATATGTCATCGTCCATGCAAGCATTTTGTTACTGGCTAATATGATCCCAGCGTTTCAAAGGCAATTTGAGTGGCATTATCTTGAACACCATTATAAGAACCCTGCAAAAATAAGTATTTTATATATATTATTTTAATTCTGTTGAATAAATGAAAGATCATACATTTAATTCTAAAACATAGTAATTTAAAGAACTGTTAATACATTACTTAAAGTCCCATAGGAAAGGTAGGTTACCTCATGGAGGTTTTAAGTACGGTGTGCTATTCAGAAGTAAGAATTTGAGCATGTTTTGCGCAGCCACCATGTGACTTCACGGTGTTGATTTGATCAGCTGGTTTATAGTGACAGCTGAAGTTACTCTCGGCTACAGCCTATCCAAAAACCCAGGCCGGGATCAGAAAGTGTACCCTAAAGTAGACGTTCTGATCCCGACCTGAGTTTTTGGATAGGCTATAGTTGCCAGTGCTGAAGATTCCTATTGATTGCAAACTAGTTCCTAAAAATCACGTCACCGAAGTAGTCTGACTATCCCATGTCCCCCAATTCTTCACATAGTATAGTGAGAATACCTTGGTGATGCGCTTCCGCCACCAGATGACGTCACGCTACGATGTGCAATAGCACACCTAACTTAAATGCATCTAGGGTTACCTCAGGTGCGATGTAGTCTGGAGTGCCACAGAACGTGGTAGTGGTGACACCATCAAAAATGTTTTCTTTACACATCCCAAAGTCAGCCAACTTACAATGACCTTCATTGTCTAGCAGGATGTTATCCAATTTTAGATCTCTGAAATTAAAATAAATAATTAATTTTACAACTCATTATATGCATTAAATACAATAGAGCAATGTTATTATCAATCACAATCCAGCTTTGAAGCCACACTGTTAGCAACTGAAGTTAAAAAAAGAAAGAGAAAGATCATATGATAATCAGGAATCTTAATTAGGCCTATTTGAGTGACTACTTTTCATGATACTCCCCTACTATCATCCCCACTATTGTTTGAAGACCTTCTTGGTTTGGCTAGTTCTTGATTAGGCCATAATTTATAAGTGACACACAAGATACAATAATTAATTCTCGTAGTACTCATAAAAACTGTAATACAACACAACCACCATAGAAAGACGCTCAGGGAAGCACTCATTTGTCGATAAATAGTAAGGTTTGAACTATCAAAGTATTGTTGGCAAAATCTTTTGCTTAATTTATCAGTGGGTTGTTCATAAAAACTAGGGATGAGTTGATCCAAATGTCGGTTCTCAATTCCACAGATTCTCAGGGTTAGAATCGGTATTGAGAAGCGAAATTCCTGAAGTATGAGGATGAAACCCCTCATACCCATCTAAATAAAATTATTAATTAAAAGAATTCATTTTATTTTAATTTGTACAAAAGAGAACCAGAACATTAACATAAACAATAACAAACTCTCAATAATTGTCAAACTATAGATCATATGACTAAGTCTGCTACATCTGGACATCTCCCTCCTAAAGATTGAATCTTTCTGTAGGTTTAATATTTCGTCCATATCTTGTTCTTAACCCATGTATAGATAGTTCAACGTTTTGTGGTTGATGTTGGTGTTGAACGTTTTGTGTTTGATGTTGGTGTTGATCATGTTCATCTCTCGTGTTTGGCTCTTGAAGAGTTCCGTCATTTTTACCACTATTGTGATTGTCAGACAGAGTCAGTAGTTCTACATAGTCATCAGCTCTTGAGTCTGTGAATGATGTTTTCATTTGAGCTGAATTTCTTCTTAAAGGCTTATTGGCTCTTTCTCTCACAACCCAATAAGCTCTTGGCTCTTTAGCTTTGCTGAGAACCGTAGCTTTCTGCCAGTATTTGTCATAAGCGGTTTTGAATACAATTTTATCCCCTTTTCTATACACTTTTTCCAAGGTAATATTTTCATTTAGTTTCATTGAATTGAGTAATAGTTTAGTTGCTTTATTATTTTTAAAATAAATAAAATGGAAAGTGGATTAGTAAAGTTGCCACCTAACTTAGATCTGCAAGGATCACATGTCAGTGTTGAGTGGAAGTTTTGGAAAACTTCTTTTGAAGACTATTTAGTGGCAACAAGTAATGATCAGTCTTCAGATAAAATAAAACTGACATTGATAAGAAATATGATGGGATCTGAAGCTGCCAGATTGTTAACTTCTCATTTCAGAAAAGGATAACCAGAAATATGATAAAGTTATAGAGGCTATAGATAAATTTGTTAGTCCAAGAGTTAATATTGGTTTTGAAAGATATTTATTCAATGCACACGTTCAATCTGAAGGAGAAACTTTTGAACATTTTTTCACAGATTGCAGACGTTTGTTAAACAATTGTGACTATTCAAATAAAAATAGTACTGAGACATTGGAGAATCAATTTTTAAAGAGATAAAATAGTTCATGGGATATGTGACAAAAATGTACAGGAGGCTCTTCTCTGGTTCGACAGCTTAACATTAGAAAAAGCTGCACAATTTTGTCGTACTAGTGAACAAAGTAATATTCAGGTTGAACAGCTTAATCAAAATTGTGCGATTGACTATATAAATAAACCTAAGAAATCAAATTTTAGAGAAAAAGTAATAGTTTAACTAAATCTCAATTTGTGAGTAAGTCTAAGAATGAGTCTCATATGTCTAAAGGCAATGGGTTTGCTTGTTGGAGGTGCCAGAACAGACATGGTCCTTGACAGTGCCCAGTTTATAGGAAAAAATTCAATAAATCCAACAGATATAATCATTTTGCTGTTAGCTGTAAGTCACGTAGGCCAGTAACATCAGTTGAAAGTAGAGATGTGCGAGTACAGGTTTTTTAAGTCGAGTCGAGTTTGAGTCGAGTAAATGGCAAAAGATTTAAATCTTGAGTTTGAGTCGAGTATACAAATAATAAAAAAAAACACATAGGTTGAGTTGAATTGGATCAAAACAGTGTATAGGGTTCCATTTATAAATGTTGTTATTAAAATATACTTTTCTAGTCCCTATGACCTGAAAATAACAATAGTAAGTCAAATAAATAGATTCCTGCTTTATGGGAAAAAGGTAAGTACCTACATTTATCTGAAAATAAATCATACCAAAGTAATTGCATAACATTTTGCCATGAAGGTAAAATACTTTGAATCTTTTGGTATTAAGGTTGTTATATAAGGTATTAATTAACAGTTTCATTAAAAAATAATCCCAGTTTTTTATTTGGTTTCCTCCTTTTAGCGAATTTCCCCTATAGGGAAGAAGCTATTACTGTAGGTCTCATGGTAAGACTTAAGCCCGAGACCATGATAACTTTTTGTTTTGAGATCCCCATATGTCCAAAACACTATTCGTTCAAATTTATATAAATGTATATATATATATATATATGTGTCCGTGAATGCGATAACTTGAGTAAAAAACGTCCGATTTCGATGAAATTTGGCTCAAATGTGTAAACTGACATTTATGACTTTAAGTTCGAAAACCAGAAAAATCGGACCATGGGAAGGGGGGTTTATGGGGGTTTTAAATTTTCCAAAAATCAGTTTTTTGCATTTTTCACCCAAAAATTTTTAAAATACTTAATTTTGGTTTTGACCATGTTATAGAGCTTAAAAAAACAAATAATATGGTATTTTGAATTATTAACCTAGGTTAAGGGGTTGCGGAAAAAATCCAAAAAACCTGCTCATAAAATCTCCCATGTTAATCTTATGGGAAAAAGGTTTTTGGCTTTTCCTCAGTTAATTTTACTTTAAACTTCACATTTGCTTTTACCAATCACTTCAGCTCCACAAAACAATCATTTTGGTGTTTAAATTGTGATTCTACGTCCAACCGTTGCAGAGCTATTCAAAGTGCTAAACACAGTACGTTGTCCAATGTTATCCTTATGGAGAATAAATAAAATTTGATATCTTGATTATTTATGAATGTATATTGATAAAACTTGGTATGTGGCTTCACGTTGTACTGGTATATTTATATTTGCACAAAAAATAAATGTTTTGTTGGTTGTCCCTGTAGCAGCTAACCTGCATACTCAGCTCTAATGTTATTCTTATGGAGAATAAGTAAAGTTTTATATCTCCCTTAATTATGAACATAAATTAATAAAACATGGTAAGTAGCTTCACCTGGTTCAGTTATATTGATAATTGCATAAAAACTCATTTCTTATCTTCCTCGTTGCAGCAAACCTGCGTACTCAGTCCTAATGTTATTCTTATGGGGAATAAATAAAATGTTATAAATCACTTTTATTTATGAATGTATTTTTGTCAAACTTGGTAAGTGGCTTTAGGTAAGAGTTAGAAACATATAAATGCATTGGAAATTCGCTGAGTACGCAGGTTTGCTGCGACGGGGGTATTTATTTATCCTATGTTTTGTATATTATATTTAGGCCTAAGCTACATCTTTCTACGAATGGAGAAAATCAAATTACATTCAGGCCTATAAGTTAAAATAAACTTTATTTTAATATTTAAAAGGCTTATTACATGTTAAAACATTAGCCTTCTTACTTACCACACAAAATTTATTTACTAACATCTTAGCATTAATTTTAACACTAATAGTCCTAATAAGAACAATCAGTAAGTAAAAACATGAAGATATGTTTGAAAGTGCCTGGCAAATCAATTGATGAAATTGAAGCCATGTCCTAAATAGAGTTTAAAAATATTACAAATTATTTAAAAAATCATGAGTGAAACTTAAACAAGGCCAAAACAAATCACTTGTCTTTAAAAACAGCTCAATGCCAAAGGACAGTTGAGCCTAACATTAATGGATGACTCAATTTTAATTATTATGGAACAAAAAAAAAGCTCAAACTTCTTATGCTTACCTATTTAGATTTCATTACAGATGTTTTTGATATTTTACTTAAAAAAATTACAAGGTTAGGTTAACCTAAAAGTGGACTATACAGACAGTGTTCATACAACTCAATCTGAACGTCCTCGTAAATCCTACATTTTGGTGTAAAGAGTAACACAAATTTATAAGCCACAAGTCACTTATTTATTAATAAAACACTTAAATCCACATCACAACTCTTAACACCTCAAATGTGTTCACACTGAATTTGAGTTTACAGACGACGCGCGGCCGTGGACGACTCTTGGTATAGCGAGTAAACGGCGGGAGTAAACTCGCTCAAAACTTTCGAGTATCAGTAAAACTTCCGAGATTCAGTGCCAAACTCGGCTCGAACTCGAAATTTCGAGTACTCGCACATCTCTGGTTGAAAGTAATTCCACTGATGAATTAACTGATTCAGGAGATTCAAAAGCAAGTTGTATGCCTGTTAAATGTCAGGTACCAACTAATAGTTACTAATAGTAACTAATAGTTAGTGGAAGTCATTGTTCAAGTAGCCGTAACTTTAAAATAGACAGTATTGAAAAATCTGAATGGCATGAAAACATAACGATTGAAGGTACAATGGTAAATTGTAAGCTAGATTCTGGTGCCGATGTAAGTGTAATGCCTTTACGTGTGTTTAAGAAAATAAATAAAAATCAATGACTTGTTCCCACCCCAATAAATATCTTGCTAGAGAGATTTGATAATACAACTGTCAAACCTATTGGAGTAGTGTGTCTACAATGTCGGTATAATACAATAAAGACAGCACAGAACTTCATGGTTGTAGAGGAGGGTTCATTGCTTCTTGGTTTACCAGGGTGCTTAGCTCTAAATTTAATAAAACGAGTTTATCATGTCAAAGGGAATGAAGCCAAAGAGACATTTGTTGAAAGTAATAAAGAAGTTTTTGAAGGTTATGGTAAGTTTCCTAATGAGTTTAACATTCAACCAAACCAGGCTGTGATGAAATTTTATGGCCTCCATCTAAAATTCATAATTGTCTCTTGGACCCTTTGAAGTTGGAACTAGACAGGTTAGTTAATAGGAATGCTATATTGAAAGTTGACCAAGTGAAACCTAGCGCACGTATCAGTAAGATTGTAACTGTTGGAAAAACCAATAGGAAGATATGTCTTCGTCTTGATCCATTGGATTAAAATAAATATATTGGCCGAAAACCAAAACAATTGCCAAATTTAGATGAAATTTCGTCAAAGCTAGTTGGGAAGGAATTTTACTCTATATTTGATTTATCTGAAGGTTTTCACCATATTCCATTAAATGAAAGCTCTTCTTGGAAATGTTGTTTTGCAACACCATTTGGAGTATATCACTATGTTGTCCTTCCGTTTGGATTGAGTAATGCTCCGGAATTATTTCAAGGAGAAGTCGAACGTTATTTAAGTGATCTAAAAAACATAATGATTTGGTTTGATGACATCTGTGTCTTTGGTAATAGCGAAGAGGAACATGACACATCCGTTAAAAAGTTAACTGAATGTGCAAAAGAAGTAGGAGCTGTTTTTGCAACACCATTTGGAGAATATCGCTATGTTGTCCTTCCGTTTGGATTGAGTAATGCTCCGGAATTATTTCAAGGAGAAGTCGAACGTTATTTTAGTGATCTAAAATCTTATGTTTTTTAATGCTGACAAACTGCAATACAAACAAAGGAAAGTTAAATATGTAGGCCAAATATTTGAGAAACAAGGAATGAAGATGGAACCTGATAGAATAGAAACTCTGCAGAAGCTAAAATCTCCTACAAGCAAAGAAGAATTACAAAGAATCATCGGCTCATTCAACTATGTTAGGAATTATGTACCTGAAAGGGCTGAGCTTATGGCTCCTCTCTGTAGACTGCTAAAGAAAAATGTTGAATGGCATTGGTTATCACAACATGAAGAAGTATTTAATAAGCTGAAAATTAAAGTTTCAGAGGCTCCCGCTCTAACATTGTTTGATCCAAACAAAAACATTGTTTTACAATGTGACAGTTCAAAAAATAGTATAGGAAGTTGTATGTTCCAGCAGGAAAATGATGGAATTTTGAAACTGGTCGCATGTTTATCCCGCAGTATGAATAATTGTGAATTGAATTACAGTCAAACTGAAAAAGAGCTATTGTCTATTTACTTTGGTACTCAAAATTTCCATCAGTTCATATATGGGGTTCCAATAGATGTACAAACTGATCATAGACCTTTATTATCGATAATGAAAAAGTATGTAAGTAAAATTGGTTCTGTGAGACTGCAACGTTTGCGTCTGAAACTGATGAAATATGACATAAATCTACACTATATTCCAGGAAAACATTTACATTTTGCCGATATGCTGTCTCGAAACAGCCTGAAGAGCACCGACCATGCTTGAAATGGTGCATACTGTGTCTAGGCATTTGCCCATGTCAACTAAAAGGAAAACAGAATTGAGTAATGAACAGAAAAAAGATCCTGTTTTGTTCAAAGTATTGGAGTTTATACAAATTGGATGGGCAGATGATATTATTGAAACCTGAATACAAATTGTACAGCAAACTAAAATAAGATCTTTATATAGAAGCTGATATTCTGTTCTATGGAAGCAAGATAGTCGTCCTACCAACTGCGCCATTATCTAAATAAAATTACTAATTAAAAAATTACATTTTATTTTAACTTGTACAAAAAAGAACCAGAACATCAACATAAAAAATAACAAACTCTCAATAATTGTCAAACTATTAATCATATGACTAAGTCTGCTACATCTGGTCACATACGTCTCCCCGGTGGAGAGTATTTGGGTCACCGGGAAAAAATCTCACCTTGGAGATAAGGAAGAAAGATAGGACGGGTGGGGAGGGGTTTGGTTGAAAGCAATAAATCAGTTTTTTGTCCAACATTATTTCTTTGAGTGGGAAAAAAATATTTTCTTATGACCACATTTTATATTAATCAGCTTTTGTTTTTCTATATTACTGTCGTATACTCATGAAATTGACATAAAATTATATAAATACACCTGTTGCAGCAAACCTGCATACTCAGCGAATTGCAAATGGTACTTCACTATGTCATAAAGCCACTTACAAACAAAAAAAAAAAACAAAAACACATAGCATATTCATAAAAAAGCAAAATATGACATTTGATTTTTCTCTACAAGAAAAACATTAGAAGTGAGTATGAGAATGAGTATAATCATTAAAAGTAATTGTAATACGTTAAAAATACCCCCGTAGCAGCAAACCTGCGTACTCAGCGAATTTCCAATGCATATATATGTATCTTAATACCACATAAAGCCACATACCAAGTTTCATCAATATACATTCATAAACAAACGATTTATGACCTTTTTATATTATTCTCCATAAGAATAACATGGCGGCTGAGTATGCAGTTTGCTGAAGCAAGGAACACAAAAAATGGGGTTTTATACAAATATCAATATAACTCATGTAGGTAAAGCCACATACCAAATTTCATTAATTTATTTTCATAATTAAGGGAGATAACACGTTACTTATTCTCCATAAGAATAACATGGGGCTGAGTAAGCAGGTTTGCTGCTACGGGAGCCTTTGGAAAAAAATTGTTTTTTTGAGCAAATCAATGGTCCACAACCAGATGAAGCCGTATACCAAGTTTCGTCAGTATAGGTTCATAAATAAGCGAGATATAAAATTTTTCTTTTCCTCCATAAGAATAACATTACAACATTGACAACGTACTGTGTTTAGCACTTTCAATATCTCGGTAACCAATTGACGTAGAGAAATGATCAAAATACCAAATTGTGTGTTTTTTTAAGGGGGCACTCCACCCAAAAACTGGCTTCAAGGCAAAATTAAAAGAAAATATTTTTTATTGTTTTATTTTGTTCTCTGGTTTATCCCGAACATATTGGTGTGCAATATGTGTTAGTTTTAGTGTTGTAAGTGATTTTATTTAGTTATAATCTGAACGCTCGCACTTGCAGATTCAGGATTTTAAACCAACAGAATTGTGTTTCCGTTCGTTTCCGGGGCGATTACCGAAAGTTTGATTTTTACATATTTTAAAATACGGGAACGGATGTAACTCAAGTTCTATGTGAGATAACATAATATTTTTTATTTTATTTTGAAGGTTATAATGTACTCTACAAACTGTAGCATGGATTTACACAAATTAAGTTTTTAAATATTTGTCATTTAATTATAAAACAATATTTTCAAAAAAAATTTGTTTTTCAAATTGTTTGATAAAATTTTTACATTTATAACTAGTGCATTAAAATGGCCATGCTACAGTTTGTGCACACACATGTACTCTACCAAATAAAATTTACAAAATCAAGATATCTCAAACCTACCTTAAGATACATCCGTTCCCATAAACATACATTTTTTCAGTAAAATCCCCCCCCCCCTGAGGAGGGGGGGGGGGGGTAATAAGGGGGGAACCCCATATTTTATTTACATTTTGATAGCTTAAAACTAATGTGTAAAAAATAAAATGTTACATACATAAATAAAGATTTTTTAGTTTTGGGTGGAGTGCCCCCTTAAGCTGAATCCAATGGAAAAAACTAAAATTTGACTATTTCCAAAATTATATGTACAAAATTCGAAAAACCCATTTTTGGGGTACAAAACCCCCCCAAAATACCCCTTTGGATGGAGCGATCTGGCTGGTTTTAAAACTTAAAGTCATAAATGTTGCTTTACACGTTTATACCAAATTTCATAAAAATCGGATAATTTTTACGAGAGTTATCGTGCTCACGGACATATATATATATATAAGTTTCACCAGAGCAATGGGTCGGCAGAAGCAGCTGTTAAAATTGTTAAAACTATACTAAGTAAAAACAATGAAGACCCCTATTTGGCACTACTTTCTTACAGGAACTCTCCCCTTGCCAATGGATACAGTCCAGCACAGTTACTAATGGGACGTCGACTTCGTGATACTTTGCCTACCCTACCACGTCACCTTGAGCAAAAGCCAGACCTTACTCATCTCCGAGAAAAAGAGATTCGTTATAGAGAAAACTACAAACGGAACTATGATAAACGACATGGTACTCGCCCATTACCAATGTTAAATATGGGTTCCAAAGTTTGGATTTCTGATCTTAAGCGAGAGGGTGAGGTAGTTGAAAAGCTGAACTATCCACGTTCTTATAATGTGCTGACAGACAAAGGAACTACAGTCCGGAGGAACCGATTTCATTTATTACCTATTCCAAGCCCACAAAAAGAAAACATTCGAATCCCACCAATGTCATACACCAATGTTCTGTTACCAGTGAATCAGCCTAGTGATCATGAAACAACTAATCACGACCACACTTGCTTAACAAAATCTCCATCGGTTTCACATGGCACATCTAGGGAAACCTCAACATGTGTTATGACAAGATCAGGGCGTTGTGTAAAACCTCCCAAGAGACTTAATCTTTGAAGGGGGAGATGTACTGGTTGGCTACCCTGCTGGTTGTCATTTAACTTTGTTTATATTATCATATGTTTAAGATTGTCTTGTTGTTTGTTTTACTAGTGAGTCTAATGTATTTAATAAAACTTTACTTTACATTTATTCATGTTACCCTTATTTATTTAACACTTAAACTTTAAATTGTATATATATACAGTTTTGAACAAATGGTCTTTTTGGGGTCTGGGGACCTCAAAACGAAAAGTTATCATGGTCCCGGGCCTAGGTCTTACCATGCCGACTACGGTAATAGCTTCTTCCCTATAGGGGAAATTCGCTAAAAAACATTTTTGAGGTACAAAACCCGCCCAAAACCCCCTTAAAATAGTGCGACCAGACTGATTTTCGAACACATGATAATTGATGCTGCCTTTTATGTTTATAATACATTTGATCAAGATCAGACTTTTTTTACAAAAGTTATCATGCCTACGGACGGACGGACAGACGGACGGACGGACGGACGGACAGACGCACCCACGCATGCACGTTCCCACGTACGCAAGCAACCACCCACGCAACTTGTACAAAAGAGAACCAGAACATCAACATAAAAAATAACAAACTCTCAATAATTGTCAAACTATAAATCATATGACTAAGTCTGCTACATCTGGTCACATACGTCTCCCCGGTGGAGAGTATTTGGGTCACCGGGAAAAAATCTCACCTTGGAGATAAGGAAGAAAGACAGGACGGGTGGGGAGGGGTTTGGTTGAAAGCAATAAATCAGTTTTTTGTCCAACATTATTTCTTTGAGTGGGAAAAAAATATTTTCTTATGACCACATTTTATATTAATCAGCTTTTGTTTTTCAATATTACTGTCGTATACTCGTGAAATTAACATAAAATTATATAAATACACCTGTTGCAGCAAACCTGCATACTGAGCGAATTGCAAATGGTACTTCACTATGTCATAAAGCCACTTATAAAAAAAAAACACAAAGCATATTCATAAATACCCCCGTCGCAGCAAACCTGCATACTCAGCGAATTTCCAATGAAGATATAAATGTCTTAATACTACATAAAGCCACTTACCAAGTTTCATAAAAATATATTCACAAATAAGCTATATATACAATTTTAATTAATCTCCATAAGAATAACATTGGGGCTGAGTACGCAGGTTTGCTGCAACAAGGAACACAAAAAATGGGTTTTTATGCTAATGTCAATATAACTCAACTAGGTGAAGTCGTATACCAGTTTTTATTCATTTATGTTCATAATTAAGGGAGACAGAGCATTTAATTATTATCCATAAGAATAACATGGGGGCTGAGTACGCAGGTTTGCTGCTACGGGAGAATTATGCAAAAACAATTTTTTGGAGCAAATATCAATAGACCTCAACGAGATGAAGCTGTATACCAAGTTTCGTCAGTATACGTTCATAAATAAGCGAGATAAAAAAATTGTCTTTTCCTCCATAAGAATAACATTAGACAACGTACTGTGTTTAGCACTTTCAATATCTCGGTAACCAATTGATGTAGAGGAATGATCGAAATACCAAATTGTGTGTTTTTTTAAGCTGAATCGAATGGTCAAAACTAAAATTTGACTTTTTCAAAAATTATATGTAAAAAATTCAAAAAACCCATTTTTGGGGTACAAAACCCCCCCAAAATACCCCTTCGGATAGGTCGATCTGTCTGGTTTTCGAACTTAAAGTCATAAATGCTGCTTTACATATTTATACCAAATTTCGTCAAAATCGGATCATTTTTACGAGAGTTATCGTGCTCACGGACACATATATATATATATATATATATATATATATATAGATATATATATATATAGATATATATATATATACAGTATCGAACGAATGGTGTTTTTGGGGTCTGGGGACCTCAAAACGAAAAGTTATCATGGTCCCGGGCCTAGGTCTTACCATGCCGACTACGGTAATAGCTTCTTCCCTATAGGGGAAATTCGCTAAAAAGCAAAATATGACATTTGATTTATTCTTTACAAGAAAAACATTGGAAGTGAGTATGAGAATGAGTAAAATAATTAAATGTAATTGTAATACGTTAAAAAAAACATTTTTGGGGTACAAAACCCCCCTTAAAATAGTGCGACCAGACTGATTTTCGAACACATGAAAATCGATGCTGCCTCTTACGTTTATACTACATTTCATCAAGATCAGACTTTTTTTACAAAAGTTATCATGCTTACGGACGGACGGACGGACGGACGGACGGACAGACGAACGGACGGACACACACACACACACACACACACACACACACACACACACACACACACACACACACACACACAAACACACACACGAATTTGAAGGAATGGTGTTTTTGGCATCTGGGGGCCTCAAAACGAAAGTTATCATGGTCCCGGGCTTAGGTCTTACCATGCCGATAAAGGTAATAGCTTCTTCCCTATAGGGGAAATTCGCTAAAAACTGCATTAAAAAAATTAGTTTAATAATAAAATAAAAAAGCTACTGAATAATTGTAAATGGTAACATAATTTTGTAACTGTTTTAATACATTGTATAACTGTTATACAGGGTGGTCATTAAAGAATGTCACAAACTTCGTGGGCCAATAGTACTCATCAATTTGAACAAAAAATGTCCTCCTAACATATGTCAAAAAATCCTTCGTTTAGCCGCTAGCCGCCATTTTGTATTTTTTACAAAAAAAATTATATCTAAAAAACTACTTTAGCTAAAATAACCAAACCTTGCACGGACGTTTATTAAACATCAACAAAATTTAGAAAATTTTTTGTTTGAGTTGCATTTTTATTTTCACAATGGCAGCCATTTAAAGTTTTTAAAGTCAAATAATAAAAAACTGTACATTTTTCAAAACTTTACCTTGTAACAAACAAAAAAAAACATTTTAATACTAAATCCAACGGTATTTTGTTTATCAAAATCGGACCACAAATAAGCGAGAAAATTGACTTTTTCGGTTAGCCCGCAGAAGCTCCGGTCCCACCAGCAGCCCCAAGTAGCGTGGGCGGCAGCGCGCGGTCCGGCGCAACAATGAAAATCGTATTAAGAGAAACGCACTACTGTCCGCGAGAGGAAAGAGCTTCTGCGGGCTAACCGGTTTTGACACTCATCTAAAAAAATGAACTATAAACTAAGTTTAAATTTTGATGAGGTGAGGCAATGACAGGTGTCAAGTTCACAAACTCTTCTAATCACAAAGTGTGCAAAAAAGTACCTTGAGCCTAAACTCACCACAACTAACTGTTTGTGTTTATCTTCTAGAAATTAAGCATTTGTAATCACTTCCTTGTTCAAATGTTCTGGTTTTGATAAACCAACCCACAATCTTTGTATGGATATATATTTGCAATAGTTGTCTTGTTATGGTTGTTGAAAACAGAAATATATAGCCTATTTAATTTAAATCATTATTCATTCATAATAAAATAAATGTTAAAATAAAACGAGTTCGCACGCAGCACGCTGACATGAGGGAAGTGAAATTCTGCATTAAAACCTTTCGAAAAATCTAATAAATGGTTTAAAACAACACTGGTAACATTTTATTGAAAATGTTTTTTTTTTGCTGTTCTGATGCTCCTGGTTATATTTAAATTCACTATTAGGACGACAATGGTGTACATAATAAGGTTAGGAGGAGGTATAGTCTGGATAACAAGTTGGTATAGGGGTATTGGGGGTGATAAAACTACATCAAAATATGAAAAACAGCCTTTTCCGGTGTAAAATCCCCATAAGACAACGTACTGTCTTAAGACAATTAACATTTTCTTTAATAACTCGGTAAATGCTTGTGCTAGAATGATGAATGGCTTAAAAGTTTTGCCTCATTATTCTCCATCTTTTCACATGCATTAGTCTTACATCCGGAGCTTTTCTGACCCTTTTTGGGCCCAAAAACTCAAAATTTGAAAACTTAAAATCTCCCAAAAAGGGGGTTAGAGTTCTCCGCTTGTTTTGCCCAACAAACTTGTCCAACTAATTATAGAAAAAAAGTCCCTACCAAATTTGAAGTAAATCGGACAAAAATTGCAACCGCTAGAGTGGGAACACATATTTATATGTATAAAAAGTTTTTAGCGACTCCTCAAAACGTGTTCAGGGGATCACGTTAGGAACTTCTAGGGTGGTCCCGGGCTTAAGTCTCACCGTGCGGTTCATGCTAATAGTTCACTTTTCCACAGGAAATTCACTAATAAATAATTACACAATGTTATTAAAATTAAATGTTATGTTTATAATTAATGTTTAATAAATAGGTACGTAAAAAACATTGTTTTCTACAAAAAAGTATTTTACTTTTCAAAGAACTACTCGACTTGACTCGATTTTAAAAACCACTACTCGCCCATCCCTAAAAATTAATTTTACTACGGTTGTTTCCTATAAAAATGACTAACCTGTAAACAACACCATGTTTGTGAAGAAACTGGAGGGCTAGGGTTACTTCGGCAGCATAGAACCTTGCTCTCGGTTCATCAAACTTGCGAGCTCTTTGAATTTGAAACATTAAATCACCTCCATTTACGTACTCCATGACAAAGAACAGCCTATCATTTGTTTGAAAACAGGAGTGGAGGGCTGTCAAAAATGGATGTTTGGCTGCCAGGGCTAATATTCGTTTCTCAGTCATTGTGCAGTCAACATCATCATCTTGTATGATGACATCCTTTTTCAAAACCTAAAAAAGTACAAAAATAAAAACATTGAAGCAGCATAATATATTTTACTCGGTTTACACAATGTCCGTGTCATTTACCATTACCTGTGCCTCTTGTCCCAATATCTCAAATCCCCTTTGGGTCGCACCCCACTGTTTGAAAACAGCTGTGTAATCAAAGTTTTACCATTAATAAAAGTATATGCAAAATACCCCCGTCGCAGCAAACCTGCGTACTCAGCGAATTTCCGATGAATATATATGTCTTAATATAACATTAAGCCTCTTACCAGAATTCATAAGAAATATATTCATAAATAAGCGATATTTAAAATATTCCATTATTCTCTAAAAGAATAACATTAGGGATGAGTACGCAGGTTTGCTGCAAAAAGGAACAAAACATAATGGATTTTTATACAAATATCAATAGAACTCATCTAAGTCAAGTCACATACCAAGTTTCATCCATTTACATACATAAATAAGCGATATATAACATTTTTATTATTCTCCATAAGAATAACATGGGGACCGAGTACCTAGGTTTGCTGCTTCGGGAACCATAGGCGAAAAATTGGTTTTTTGTTCAAACATCAACAAACCACAACCAGATGAAGCGATATACCAAGTTTCGTCAGTTTATGTTCATAAATAAGCGAGATATAAAATTTGTCTTTTTCTCCATAAGAATAAAATTGGACAACGTACTGTGTTTAGCACTTTTAATATCTCAGTAACCAATTGACGTAGAGCAATGATGAAAATACCAAATTGTTTGTTTTTAAGCTGAATTCAATGGTATAAATTAAAATTTGATTTAAATAAAAATTACATGTGAAAACCCCAATTAACACATTTTTGGGGTACAAAACCCCCCAAAAACCCCCCTTCGGATGGTGTGATTTGTCTGGTTTTCGAACTTGTTCAAATAAATGGTACTTTACATATTTGTACCAAGTTTTATTAAGATCGGACTTTTTTTACGAGAGTTATCGTACTTACGGACACATATATCGTATACACATATCGTATACACACACATACATAAAAATTTGAACGAATGGTGTTTTTGGCATCTGGGGACCTCAGAACGAAAAGTTATCATGGTCCCGGGCTTAAGTCTTACCATGAGACCTACGGTAATAGCTTCTTCCCTAGAGGGGAAATTCGCTAAAACGGGATTGCAAGATATATATTTGAAAGTTGCTAGTTATTACATAATCTTTTAAAATTACATGTTTAATGGCATTCTATGTTCTACTCGATTGTTTTAATTTTGGGTCATAAACATTTACCACAAATTGTTTACATTGTGTAAAAAGAAGAAATTTGAACTGGAAAAGGCATGTATAGCGGTTAAGAGAATAAAGGGTAATCTGTAAACATAATTTTTTTAATTGGCACCAAGCTAGAAAGTTATGTTTTCATTAGATCAATAAATCAGTGACAAGTTGATATAATGTTCCATAACAAATGCAAAATCTTCAATGATTCAAACTTCAATTCCTTTAATAAATATATAAATTTAAAAAAAAAGTTTACTAGGCCTATATCTCGTTGCTTATTTATTTATAATTCGTAATTTAAGCTAAAAATACCCCCGTCGCAGCAAACCTGCATACTCAGTGAATTTCCAATGGAGATATAAATGTCTTAATACTACATAAAGTCACTTACCAAGTTTCATAAAAATATATTCACAAATAAGCAATATATACAATTTTAATTATTCCCCATAAGAATAACATTGGGGCTGAGTACTCAGGTTTGCTGCATCAAGGAACACAAAAATGGATTTTCATGCTAATATCAATATAACTCAACTAGGTGAAGTCATATACCAGTTTTTATTCATTTATGTTCATAATTAAGGGAGACATAGCATTTAATTATTATCCATAAGAATAACATGGGGCTGAGTACGCAGGTTTGCTGCTACAAGAGCCTTTGACAAAATATTTTTGTTTTGAGCATATACCATGCACCACAACCAGATGAAGCCGTATACCAAGTTTCATCAGTGTACGTTCATAAATAAGCGAGATATAAAATTGTTCTTTTCCTCCATAAGAATAACATTAAACAACGTACTGTGTTTAGCACTTTCAATATCTCGGTAACAAATTGACGTAGAGGAATGATCAAAATACCAAATTGTGTGGTTTTTTAAGCTGAATACAATGGTAAAAACTAAAATTTGACTATTTCCACAATTTTATGTAAAAAATTCAAAAAACCCATTTTTTGGGGTACAAAACCCCCCAAAAATACCCCTTCGGATAAAGCGATCTGGCTGGTTTTCGAACTTAAAGTCATAAATGTTGCTTTATACATTTACACCAAATTTCATCAAAATCGGATAATTTTTACGAGAGTTATCATGCTCACGGACACACACACACACACACATATATATATATATATATATATATATTCGTTTCAAACGAATGATGTTTTTGGGGTCTGGGGACCTCAAAACGAAAAGTTATCATGGTCCCGGGCCTAGGTCTTACCATGCCGACTACGGTAATAGCTTCCCCTATAGGGGAATTTCGCTAATAAAAGGTAAAACAAGGCAAAAGTAAGTTTTTTATCTCTGATGATTTTTAAACCAATAGGCAACAACCAAAGAAATTTGAATAACAATTTGACTATCCAAACCAAGAAAAATATAAATCACATTTTAGAGTGTGATTTGATGATACAGGCTTAATTGCTTTGTCAAAAGCATGCAGTGTCAACTGTTTGCCACTTGTTAGGTTCGTTTCCATTTGTTTATGTTTTTCCACCCTTTAGAATGGCTTTTATTATCATCTATCCCTGAATGGGAAACGTCAATAAATTATTTACATAACATACAAAAAGCCATATGAGGATCTTTCCTGGGTCGTAGCCATTAACCTCCAATCATGTTCATCAATCCACACTTCATTAAATTGGCACTTTCCCATTAGGCCTGTGGTATTTTATTCCAATAAAAAATACTAAAAAACTAAACTTCAATTTAATAGTTAACAAACAAACTGATTGAGAGGGGAAATACGATAGAAGGAAAACAAAAATACTAAACACTGTTTAGTCAACACAACACCGCACCGCCATTTTAGACGATCAGTGACTCATTGCCTCAAAGTGATAGGCGATTCACAAACGAACTGTTCAAATTGAACAAATCACAAGGCGAATCAAATGAACTCAATTTCTGAAAGAGCCGATTCGTAGTCCAAGTCAATTTCAGTTATTGAAAGAGTCGAGTTGACAACCATGATAGTTTCGCATATCAAGGTATAAAGCGCATAAGCGGAAGGCCAAACTATCGATAACAACCGACTTTTTGGCATTCTACGGCGAGCAGGAAACGTGAATCAAATGAGTCAGTTGAAGATGCAATTCATTTGATTTAAGTGATTCATAAGAATCAATTCGCCAAGATGAATCGAACGGCCCATCATCACCTACGACTATTTCTTCATTTCAGGCCGTGTAATGAGCCCATGTGGTTCCCTGACCTTGAACAGTGTTAGAGACGGGGATACGAATTAAATGGAAAATAGTTGGGCTTAATGTATTTGTACAAGTTTTTGTCCGTTACCACCACGTATGGCGATAATAAATTTGTCTTTTTGGTTTCAGACATAGTGGTACAGTCATAAACGCATTAAAAATCTGTGCTTGATATTAAAAATACAGGACTTTTCCGTGACATCCGTGCCCCTTCACTGAAATCCGTGACTTTTCCGTGACATCCGTGATTTTCCGGTAGACACCCTGTTGTTTTAATAAAAGTCTGCAAAATTTCCAACAATTGCTGGACATTAAGGAATTTTCTAATGGACACTTGGAAAGTTAATTTGTGGCCTTAGGAAAGGTTTTCTTAAACAATAAAACAAATATATTTTCTACAGTTTTATCACAGATTCATGGGTGTCAGACTTATGGTTTTCTCAAAATTTCCTGGTACCGTTTGGCTGTATATTAAGATGATCTTCTATTATCTACAGGTGTTGGATTAACATCCGTTTTCTGTAAATCTCAAATAAAAACAATCCATATGTAATACTTACTTTCACTGCATACACTTCATCAGTTCCCTTTTTCTCAGCCAACATAACCTTGCCAAAACTTCCTTTTCCCAAAACTTTGATGAAATGAAAGTCATCAACACCCAGTCTGCGAGCTCCTTCCACTCTTCCTAAAGCATGGAATAAAGTTCTATAACTAATGAACCACAGTATGATAAAAAAACATACTCTCATATGGTTGAAAATTATCAGCACTAATTTACTGTTTTCTTCTATTTTCATTCATTTTGATTTCCTATTTTTTTGTCCTTTTGATGAATGACAAAGCTGAGATAGTAAGGATGGGAGGCTGCTATATTTAAACCTACCTAAGTGCATAAGTGTCTAATTTTAATCACTTTTCTCCCAAGTTTATTTGAATATCTTAAACTTTTATAATCTTAAATAACATTTTTTAATAATTCTTAAACTTTAATGGAATTTGAGTACTTGTAATCAGAGTTAAACATTGTTAGAGTACATAGAGTACTTACCAAAAATGTTGTTATTATTCACAATAAATATACACAAAAATTTTGCATACAGGGTGTTTTTTTTTAACTTGCATCTTTCTAAAAAAACTGAGGGATTAAAATGTACAGTAAGCGAGAAACTTAGTTCCCATTGGGGGAAAACTGCTTATCTTAAAAGTGAGTTCTAAATTAAACACCCCTCCCTCCCCCTCTAATTTATTTTAAATGTTTCTCTTCGAACACCCCTACATTCCATTAATAATCAATTTCTCAGATCTGTTAAATCAACAGATGTTGTTTTGAACACTACCGATTTTAAGTGTCTGCAAAACAAGCTGTATTATTGCATGGAAAGAAATGGTGAACATTTTTAAATCTTCTGTGGAATGTTATAATAAATGCAAGAAGCCGCTTAAGTGTTATAGTAATACCAATAATTTGTAATTGTGAAGTCTTTGAGGCAATTGTCAAAACGGTGTAATTAGCGATAAGGTTTAATAATATCGTAATTGTTTCACTCATTAATTTATTTCAGTTTAATTCAATTGTTTTATCAGTTAGCAGGTGAGCAAGTGGTTAGACACAATGAAAGCTAATATCCATAAACAAATTTCAATAGTACAAGTAAATTACTACTAGTATTACTTTTTATGTTTTGTTAAAACGTCACTATTTGTTAAGACAAAACTATGTTTATACTTTAATACATTTTAAATAAAGGCCGAAATAAATTATTATATTTTTACCGTCCATTTCTATAAGTTTTAATCAATCAAAATGTTAGCAGTTGGTTACAGAAGTCACGTTGCGGTCTCGCTTGCGGCGCGCAAACTCCAACTTCTTACAAAGATAAACAAACTGTTTTTATTCTACTCCACTAATCATATTTATTAGAAGACCTTAATATTTCCATTAGACTAATGTTTTTAATCGGTTTAGGTAGCAGCAGTCACAGTTAGACTTAAATAAAGTAATGTCACATGCAGCCTAATTTCTTTTAAAGAAAAATGAATATTCTCATTTAATTTAAGCCATAATATTTATACCATTAGATTCTGCACTATGTAATCTTTCCATTTATATTCTTTTAATATATTAAGAGTGTTTTTATAGTGTCACAGTGACACATAAAGTTAGTTTTAAATGGCGCAGCGGCCAGCCCAGGTCTTTTTGCCACCCAGCGGTCTCGGGGACCGGCATGGTTTTCGTCCATTGAGAGCCCTATCCAATTATACTTCATCCGAGCATGGAACTAATGGACTAATTCCTAAAATATTTTCAAACAATTTGAAAATAGTCCATACGTTCCATTTCAACAGATTTTATATGTAAATAATCATTAAAAAATTATAGGTCTGTTTTCCCCTCGTATATTTTCACTTAGGTCCATCTTACGCTAATTATCGTAAATTTAATTACTTTTTCTATTTATTTATACAATGTGTTCATTGCAGTACTTTCCATGTTTGTAATTTTTACATTTTTGAATATTTACTTCTCCGAGGTCATTTTTTGTCCATCAAGTTGCCAACTTCTACCTCTACCCTAAGACAGTATTTTGAGCGGGAAGACAAAGGAAGTAAGGAAAAGAGTTTATAACATGACATAAGTTCATACATCTGAATGGACCTAATAAATTAAAAATATTTTCTTATACTTTAAGTCGACAGTTGGCAGCCCTGGTTAAGGGTGTTTGGCCGTTAGGCTAGTCTGGCGGTGAGGAGCATTAGTTCTACAAGTCGCCACCGCGCGCCGCTAGGAAGACAACTCGGGCGGTGCTGTGAGTGTGTGTGATCTGGCTGGGGGCGTTCCCCGCATTTCTCCCCCTCCCCCCACGCAGCATTGTCTTTCCGTCTACTCGCTTCTTCGTCGGTCCGCGGCGCACGGCCCCGGCCCGCGGCTTGACTGGTTGAGTAGGGTTGGGTTGCTTACTATTTTCCACAGATGTGCCTTTCACTGTTGCCGACAACTACTAATCTTAAATATATTTGTATTTTGATCGTTCACTTTATAGTTTTGATGAGTACATTTCTTGTAGCCTATACAGATTTCATCATTGAAAATGTTTAACACAGTTGTGAACACATTTAAGTACAGTGGAACTCGGATAGTTCGAATCTCAAGGGACCGCAGTAATAAAATTCAAACTACCCAAAAAATTTAATTTTAATTATAGAGGTTTGAATTATCCTAGCTTTACTGTATTAAAAACAAATAACATTATTTATTATACAGTATAAACATTAATTATAAACATAAAATGGTTATTAATTTTAAGAATTACAATTTAACAATTATATTTAATCATAATACATTGATCTTATTAATTTCTTAAAATACTGTATTAAATAAATGTATAGGGTATCTCGGAACTATTCCATAACAATTTTTCCATAAATATACAATTGTGGGATATTTTACTCTAATCACCAACATACTAACCTTTGTTAGATGTATTTTTTACCGCTATTGTTGGAATTTAGTATCCGTTTGTTGTTAAAGCTAAGAAGAATTTGTTACTTACTGTTACAAAGTAAAATTCAGGCACGATCAGGTGCGGATCCAGGGAGTCACATTGGGTGGGGGAAATTCCCGGTTTTTTTTGGGGGGGGTGTATAGAATACCCCTTAGGGGTGGGGGGTCCGGGAGTCCTCCCCCGGAAATTTGATAAAAATTCCATATCAATAATAATTTGATAGGCCGTAAAGAATAGCCGAACGTGTTTTATTGACCAACATGTGTGTTATCAGCCTGAAAAGACGACTGTCTTGAATTCATGGATCGAAATCAGCCATTTGACCGGTTTTTTTTTTCGGATAAAAAAGTGCAATTTGACCGCAATTCATGGTCGCCGTAACTTTTAAACCAAAAACGATAAATAGGCCTAAACGTAGTTTATCGGCCAAAGAAAACCGCAATAGTTAAAACCAAAACCTATCCAAATGCTTGGGTCAAACAGGTCTTTAACGATATGGAGTACCGCGAGGGGGCTAAGGTGATTGTGGGGGACTATAAGGATCTCTTACGTACTGTCAAGGTCCTCTTGCGGGTGGATGCCTTGGATCTCGCTTTGGATGTGAGTCAAAAGGAAACCCTCAACCTTATTGGTGAGCAAAACTCTGGAATTGACACTTCTGTGTGGAGAGTTGTCAGTTGCAGGAAGGAGGAGCTTAGCCAGACCCTGGTTCTAGCGATAGATGAACCAAGTGCTCAGGTTCTGAAGGATAGAGGGTGGCAGATCTTTCTAGGGTTATCGAGGGTATCTTTCAGGGTGCTTTCGTGGGCAAACAAGGCTCTCCCTAGTGATGATCAGCCTCATACAGACGAACCTACAACACAGTAAGGCAGCTACGGCTGTTTTTACTGTGACCACGGCTAACAGGGCCGTGGATGTCGCACTGATCCAAGAACCGTGGATTAGGAATGGTAGAATTGCAGGTTTGGGCACATCTGGTGGCCGAACCATTTGTGGCAGTTCTGCAAACACAAGAGCTAGCATTTGGGTCAGAAATGGGCTTGCTTGCTTTCCGGTTCTTGCACATTGTTCCAGGGATATCGCCACAGTGAGGATGGTGTGTGGGTCTTCTGGGAGACCAATCCTGCTGGCATCAGTGTACATGCCGGGTGACTCCGACTTGGTGCCACCGGCGGAGTTGGGAAGGCTGGTGGACTTTGCGGCCTCATCAGGGATTGAGCTGTTGGTCGGTTGTGACTCAAACTCCCACAACTCTGTGTGGGGGTGTAAGGACACAAATGCTAGAGGTAGGGCACTTCTAGATTACATTGCATCCAGTGGGTTGATGGTTGCCAATATTGGTTCTGAACCAACTTTTCAGAGTCGCATTGGTCAGTCGGTCATAGACCTCACACTGGTTTCGGAGGGGCTACAGGAGAGGATACTGGGTTGGCAGGTATCCCTGGAGCCCTCTCTGTCTGATCACAGGCATATCCTCTTCAAGGTAGGTGACTGCTCTCCTGAATTTCTCTCATTCAGGAACCCAAGGAGGGCAGATTGGACCTCCTTCAATGAAAAACTGAGGGTAAGATTGGATCCTCAGACCCCTCGGATCAGGGATACTGCTGAGCTTGATCGTGTCGCGGTCCTCCTTGGCGGGGCGATTGTCTCCTCCTTTGAGGAGTGCTGTCCGCTGTCGGGATTTAGGCGCTGCAAGGGGTCGAGTTGGTGGAACTCTGAGCTTGCCAGTCTGCGGAGAAGGGTAAGAGCTCTTTTCAGGAGGGCAAAATCCCGGAACAACTGGGACCGGGATCGATATCACGAGATGTTGACCAAATACAACCTCGCCGTCAGGAGGGCTAAAAGGCGGTCCTGGAACAGTTTTTGCAGCAATGTGGAGAGCATGAGGGAGACCTCTAGGCTCTACAAAATATTGGTGAGGGACAGATCCCTTGAGTTGGGCTCTCTTGAGGGGCCTGATGGGGTGTTGGTCCATCATCCGCAGGAGGTGTTAAGGCTCATGGCCAGCGTGCACTTTCCTGGCAGCTACTTGCTTCAGCAACCTGAATTTGGGGAGGATTCTCGTGCGGCTGGCCGGGCCTGCGCTTCGCGTTGGGCTACGGCCGGTCGGGTGGTGACTCTCAGCAGAATCAGGTGGGCTGTCAATTCTCTCAGTCCCTTCAAGGCGCCGGGTCCGGATGGTGTTAGGCCGGTATGTCTTCAACAGGGTCTTGAAATACTACTCCCAGTTCTCTGTGGGTTGTTCAGAGCAAGTCTGGCTCTTGGACACATTCCATCTTCATGGTGTTCCTCGAGGATTGTTTTCATTCCTAAGCCCGGTAAGGATAGGTATACTGACCCAAAGTCCTTCCGACCCATCTCCCTGTCGTCTTTCCTTTTGAAGACTCTGGAGAAATTAGTGTTAAGGCACGCTTGGGACACAGCCTTGCGGACATCGCCTATTCATTCCAACCAGCATGCCTACATTCAAGGTAGGTCATGTGATTCTGCCCTGCATCAGCTTGTGGGTAGGATAGAGAAGGCCATAGGCTGCAAGGAGGTTGCAGTGGGTGCTTTTCTTGACATCCAGGGGGCCTTTGACAACACTGCAATAGAGGCAGTGTTGCGTGCCGTCAGGGCGCGGGGCCTAGGTGAGGTGATCTGTAGGTGGATCGAGGCTCTTCTTCGAGGTAGGAGGGCTAAGCTTTCGCTTCACGGTGAGACGGTCGAGGTAAGGACGACCAGAGGCTGTCCTCAGGGGGGGGTTTTGTCCCCCTTGTTGTGGAATTTGGTTGTTGATGATCTCATCCGGAATCTCAATGACAGCGGCGTTTTTGCCCAAGGGTACGCTGATGATATCGCTATCCTGGTGATAGGTAAGTTCAACAACACAGTCACAGACCTCATGAACTCTGCATTGAGGGTGGTGGGCCGTTGGTGTGGAGAGGTTGGTCTCTCCGTCAACCCTTCAAAGGTTGTTTTGGTTCCCTTCACGAGGAGAAGGAATATTGTGGGGATCGGGCCGTTCAGGCTGCAGGGATCCACCATTGTTCCTCAGGACCAGGTGAAGTATTTAGGAGTCATTCTAGACAGGACCCTTCAATGGGGGCCGCAGTTGCAAAGGGTCATTGATCGAGGCAAGTGGTCCCTATTTGCTTGCAGGCGGATGATAGGATCGACCTGGGGGCTTAGGCCCAAACTAATGCATTGGCTTTATGTTGCAGTAGTAAGACCGGCGATGACGTTCGGATCCATCGTTTGGTGGACGAAGCTGGAAGCTGGCGTGGCGATGCGGAGGCTTGCGGGCGTTCAGAGGCTTGCAGGCCTACTCGTCACTGGAGCTCTCAGTAGCAGCCCAGGTGCCACTTTGGAGTGTCTCCTTGATCTTTTGCCCATAGACATTCATATCAAGATGGTGGCTAGAATGGGTGCATACCGTCTCCAGTGTGAGAACCTCTGGGTGTTGCCGGGCGAACCACTTGGCCACACAAAGATCATTCAGGTGGTTCAGAGTGAGGTCTTGGACATGCCCTCTGATCATCTTCCCACAACTTTTTCCTTCAGCAGGTCGTTCCGGGTGCGCTTTCCCAGCAGGGACGACTGGAGCGAAGGTGCTTGTCCGCTCCCTCCTGGAGACCGAGTGTGGTTCACGGATGGTTCCAAGTCTAGGAGCGGGTCGGGTGCTGGCATCCACGGGGTGCAGGATGGTGTCAGTCTCGGGGTGCCAATGGGTTCTTTTCCTACTGTGTTCCAGACGGAGATTACCGCCATCATGGAGTGTGCGGGGGAGATTCTGAGGAGGGGTCAAGAGGGCCTCTCTATCAGCATCTTTTCTGACAGCCAGGCTGCTCTGAGGGCGCTGGACTCTTTTGAGTTCAGGTCTAGGGTTGTCTGGGATTGTTACAAAACAGTGTCTTGTGCTGGAAGACGCAACATGGTCACTCTTTGTTGGGTGCCTGGTCACTCAGGGATCGTGGGTAATGAGGTGGCGGACAGGCTGGCTAACGCGGCTGCCTCCCTGGCTCCCATGGGCCCTCCCCCTTTTTGTGGGATATCTCGTTCTTGTGCTTCGCAGGTGATCGGCGCTTGGGCTCGGGATTGTCACAGAAGGAGATGGGCAAGGCTCCCTCTACATAGGGGCAGCAAGCTCAACCTCCAGGGACCATCTCAGCAGGTCACAAGGAATCTCCTGGATCTCAGTAGGCTGGACATTAGGCGGATCACAGGTATGATTACGGGTCATGGTCACCTTAGGAAACACCTCTCTCGGATGGGTGTCTTCAATGGTGACACTGCATGCAGGAAATGTGGGCAGTACGAGGAGACTGCAGACCATCTGCTCTTCGATTGCGATGAGCTTAGGGAGGTAAGGGCTTCAACTCTGGGATCTATGGTCAGGGGTGGATACCTGCCTCCTGAGGAGCTCGTCGACAGGATGATGCAGTTCATCAGGCTCTTGAACCTGGAGGAGTACTGATACCTTCTCAGTTCTTTCTTTCTTTCTTTCTTCCTTTCTTCTTTTCGGGGGTGCGCAATAAGCCCAGTGTGGCTGATGTGCCTTGGGACCTAAGTCCGCCCCTTTTGATGATGATGATGATGAACGTATCCAAAGCGGCCACACACTACCAGACTTTAGCCCGAACAAGAAAGACATCGGATCGAGCAGGGAGCAGGGAGCAGGGCATGAAGGTAGCTAAATTCACTCCGAACTTCTTCCCGATCAAGACCCTGAACAAGACATCGGATCGGACAGATTGAGCGCGAAAACCACCGAGCGGGGTAAAAACGGTGGGGACGACTTTAGTTGCCGTTGTGCAAGTCGTCTGTATTCTTGTGTGTAGATTTCACCCACTTCACCCATTTCACCCACCTCCCCATGATTTCACCCCACTTCTCTCCAAGCGTCATTCCTCTTCACTTTGTGGTAGTGAAGTTTGGGACAAAACTCACAAAACTGGCCGATTGTTGTACTCGGAAATAAACATCTAAGTGCTTTCCTCAGACCACTCCATCGTGCATACAACTTTACACAACTAGTGAAATGGAAACTAAAATGGCAACAGTAAAGACCGCAAGCCTCACCGTCGCCGTATTGCTAGCGGCGGGGCTTGTGACGGCGCTCGGAGCAGCGTATGGATGAGGTACCACACACTACCGAACCCCGAACAAGACATCGGACCGATCTTTCTTTGATCTTTCCTTAAAAAACCGCCTCGAGAGCGCTCAGTCCGATGTCTGGTTCGGAGGCCCCACTAAAGGCCTTTTCACACCGATATCTGTCACATAACGTCCGGTAACGTAACGTAAGACGTGGCCAATTCACACCGCAAGCGACGTCCGCGAGCTAGTGATCTGAGTTTTCTAGTTTTCTCCCCCTACTACTGTCGGATTCAAAATTATGGATACTCGAGTTTCATTTGCCACCAAAGACTACCCGATTAAGCTACAATAACGGGGTGGTTACATCAAAACTTTCCTTGTCTCATTCTTCGTGTTTTGGTGTACAAAATATTTCAAATTTTGATTTAACAAATTTTTATTGCGAGTAGAATATAAAAAGTAAAAGATTTTTGTCGCTTTTCTAGCAACTACGGACTTAAAAAATTCATATTTCCGAAACGGGTCAACTAATCGATTCCAAATTTTGATATGTCAGACAGAGATAGACATGTTTTTAGTTTATTTGTATAATTTTAGATTTTTAAACTTCATTTTATGAAAGCTGGTATCTATTTCATAAAGTGATGTTTTCTCAGCACTCAAAAGAGCTAAAGACTTGTTTAATGGCTTGTTATGGAGCTCGTGATTTTGATCGTCTAATTTTGAAAGTTCTTAAACCAAATATACTTCGAAACGGTTTATTGAGAGTGATTATTAAGTAGTATTAATTTAAATACTAGTATTAATTACTAGTATTAATTTAAATACTAGTATTAATTACTAGTATTAATTTAAATACTAGTATTAAATTTAGTAGTTCAGAAAACAATAATGAAATATAAACTGACTGTCTTTTCCGAGTACACTATAAATTTCTTCCCAGGCAAATACTTTCAACTGGTGTCCCTACAACTCTCTAAATGACTATCCCACAACAGTAGTCAGGCACGTACCTCATCAATAAACTGATCCATGTTTATAATAATCAAACAAACAAACAATAATATAAATAGTATACGTCAAAACCCTTCAGCAGCTCCGGAGCACATGAGGCAGGAGGATAAGTGGATCAGTGCGCGTGCGCGAGGCCACTGACGCCGCGTACGTTTCTAAAAGATCGCTTCCCGAGCGATCACCTGTGATTAGTTGGTTTAGTTCGCCGACTACGCGTTACGTTTTTTCGGCGGTGTGAACTCCCCCATTTGAAACAACGGCGAGCGATCTTTTAAAAAGTCCGTCACGTCCTGTCACATAACGTAACGTTACACCGGTGTGAAAAGGCCATTGTGAAATGCTTACTTGTTGCAATACAAAACAAAACAAGTGGTGGTAGGCTTGTGTAACCACTCTACTACCTGGCTACACAAGCAAATCTTTATTCACAATTTAGAAGTCGATTGTCAAAGCTAAACAATACTCTCATAACTGAATAGAATTATGTATTAAATTAAATATCAGAATTTACACTTCAGCTGAGTACCTTATCTGGCTATAAATATTTGTGCTAAAGTTATGGGAGAGGGTTTAGGTCTACATTTTCTGGCCTTTTTGTCATATAATGTGATATGCATTAATTATTTTACATCCCGATCTCTTTTTACCGTTTTTGGGAGCCAAAAACACAAAATTTGTAATTTTTATGTCCTCCAAAAAATGGAAGTTAGGGTCTTTCTGATTGCTCTGAAAAATGAACTTGTCCAACTGATTGTAGAAAGGAATGTCTCCACGAAATTTGATGTAAATCGTAAATTTACTCTTTCCTATCACTTAGTTAAATATATCTTCAGAAGAAGCTAGATCTTCAGTTACATGACAGGTAGCCTATAACTTGTTTCACACAAAAATGTTTTACTCACAATTGCTTTTCTATTTCTTGTATGCCTATATTTCTTACAAGTCATTAATTGTTGCGGTTGCAGTAATACCATAATACTCTGAAAACTGAAAAACGCGGACAAGCGGTGCGAGTGGCAGGATTCGTGGAGGGTGTGGCTGGAGGGAGTGTAGAGGGCGGCGCGACCTTCGAATACACGCTCTTGCGTGGGGTGCACGCGTGGTGGCACTGTGCGTGTGAGTTTGTGTTAGTGAAGCGTAGTGCGGCTAGCCTACTCTGCCCCGGAAGGCAATTTCCAAGAACCAAAAGGAGCAGGTCACAGACCAAACGAAAAAAGATATAAACTTCAAACAAATTCTAACATGTATATCATACTGGCCCACACAACTACATCTATTATTTATACCACAAAATTGTATTAATATATTTTTAATATTTTTTTAAAGTGAAAAATATATTTTTGGTTTTTTTATTTTGAAATGCAATAGTATTAGTAATAACAACCTGAATTTATCCCACATAACTACAAATTTTCATTGAAATCGGATCAACGGTTTTCTTACTGACCTTCTCCCAAAATTTGACAAAATCTCTACTTTTTAAGACCCATAACTCCCTTAATAGTAATGCGAATTATTTAATCGAATTATTTAATATATATCTATTTTGTTTCCTAATTTTTATCCTGATGTGAAAAAAATAATATATTACAAATTAATTTTTTGACCAAACACCCCTAAAGCAACAAACTAAACCAATGAATGGCCAGTAGGCGTGGTCTATCTAGAATGCTGGAAGTTCTAAGTTTTGCCGCTTGGTCGCTCTGGTGACTAACTTAAAACATTCTACTAAAACGTTATATTTACAACTTTTTAGGACCTAAGTGTCACTCGAAACAAACCTTACGTTTAGGTCCGACCAGACATAAGTGGCAGCTAACGTGTTAAAGAAAATGGTATATCACATAGCAAAAAGATTAATTAATAAATTAAATAATGTTCAATATCCCAACAAATTATCCAATTTTATTTTTGTTTTCACCAAAAAGTTTATTTTTAAATTCTTTTTAATTTGAGGGGTACTCTGCTATTTGAATTTGTTCAATTTAGGGTGTCGGGGGAGAGGGAGGTTGAATAGAGGTTCACTTTTAAGATAAGCAATTTCTTCCAATGGGAATATGTTTCCCGTTTACTGTACATTTTTTATCTCTTTTAGTTTTTTTTTCTTTTTTTACAGATGCAAGTTTAAAAAAACACACACCTTAACCCTATACAGAATAACATTGATTAACCATTATTTACTTGATTGAATATACCAAGAACAAAATGGGCCTACCTAATTTAAAATAGTTTGCTCTAAAACAAACTTACTGTCAGAATCTGTTTGGTGTTTCTTGTCGTCATCTGATTTTTTGCCAGTGTCGTCATCTGGAGGTACAGGCGAACTACCGCCCAGCTTGTCTCTGTCCACGGGGTTCATACTGCTACCACTGGGCGAACTGCCTGTCTGTGTGGTCAGCTGCAATACAGGATAAAACAATATAAATTAATTTACATTTCAGTGAGTACTTATCTCATTTTATCATCTAAACATTTCTATCTGATGGCATTTTTTATGCCAAAACAACAAGTAAACGTACTTTATCAGCCAGCTTGGATTTGATATATAAGGCAAAAACATTGAGAGAAATGTGTTATATCGCCTGGAACAAGCAATTTAACAATATTATATTTAGTAAAACAGCAATTTACCTGCCTTTTATAAGCCAAAAATGATTTCCCACCTTTTAAGACCAAAAACAACAATTTAGCCTACCACATTTTATACGATAAAACAATATTATTACTGTCCAAAAACAGAAATTGGGTACCTTTTATTTGGCTGAACTCGGGAGCCGGACTGTGTATGTTTAATCGATTAAAATCTCTGTTAAAACTGCAATTTTACAGCATGTTTTATTCCAAAATCAACAACTGAGAATTTTTTTGGCCAAAAATAACTAACAAATCACATTTTATGTCGGAAATGGCAATCTAAATGCTTGATTGTACAAAAACAGCAATTGCACAGCATGTGCTCGGCAATAAATAAAGCCAGGTTGTGTGTTTTATCAGTTAAATAATCAGCGTTTATCGCGACTTAACGGTCAAAACTGGTAATGTAACCACATATTTAAGCTAAAAAAAGAAGACTGGAATGTTTTATTGGCCTGAAGCGATGACTGAGCCACATATTACCTACAGTAATTACAATCTAACCTTGTTTTATCACCCAAAACGACAACTGGACTAAAGACAGTATGGCTGCATTCTGTAGGGCAAAAACATCGACTATGACAATGTGTATTATCAGGCAAAAAAGTAGACTGTAAAGTGTTTTATCATCTGAACAACGGTGATTAGACAAGCTTTAAAGCCGTAAAGAAAATTGACATGTATTTTAATGGCTGGAAGCGTCAACCAACATATTTGCTTCCGAAAATAACAATCTACAACTTACCGACTTAATTACTTTTTTAAGACAATTATGAAGAACAAAAACAAGTTTTGTAAATCGGAAATGATAATCGAGAGAAAATGGCAGTCTATAATCTTGCATGTCATTCAAAAACAGCAATCGACATGCATTTAATCGCGCCGAAAAGACAGCCAGTCTGCGTAATGTATGGCAAATTTCCCGATCATTGTCATGTTTTATCGACTAAAATAAGCAATTTTATAGAATTCTATGGGCCAAATTACAATTCACCACATTTTAGAGTACGAAAACGACAATCATAACATGTCTTATCAGCCGAAAATGATTACCGAATGTTTTTTATTTGCCAGAAACTACAACCGTGGCTCATATTACCAAGAACGGCCAAAAGAGTGTTTTGTATCAAATTCCTGGATTTTTTACTTGCATATTTCTTAAATTTTCCTCACTGAAAAATTTCTGTATAATACCCAATTTTCTCTGAATCTGGACATCCTAGACTTTTTTTTGCGTTTTCTACCACCTTGGGAAAAAATATTTCACAAATAAAATGTTGAGTTTTATCAAATCTTAAATAAAGGTTTTTTGTTACATTTGGCCAAACAGAAAAAAATTGTTTAATAAAAAATTTTATTTTTGATTGAAGAGATGTAGAGCACAAATCAATAGTAACATTGTCACTTGTGGCTACCTGAGCCCTGCCGGTCTGTTGCAGAAAGAGACCCTCTTTCCATGGTGTGGGAATGTATGGGAGTAAATGTTTCTTGGAGAAAAATTTAAATCAAGACAAAATTAGGGAAGGGCCAATTCCAGAATTCCTCAATTCTGATTCTAAAATTTGGACTTTGATTCTCGATTCTGTGTTCGATACTGATTCCAAGACAGATTTATGAACAGGAAGAAAAATACTGTACATAAAATTAACAATGAAATGTGTAGCCCTACCTGGCAATAGATATATAGCCTACCAAACAAAACTTAAAGCCTACAAATAAATTTGATAGGAAAAGATGAAACAATTATTAGTTTATATTTCCACTTAGGCCTTACAAGAGAATTAATTTTAAACAAATTATAAAAACGAAAAGAAGAAGTCTTCAAACTAAAACTCAAAGTTAGGATTGTAAATAAAATGTCTATTCACACTCAAAAAAAACTGTTGCCAACATCCTCATGTTGTAGGAATAGGCTTCAGTAATGAGTAGACATTTTAAAAGCAATAGTGTGGTACCTTATATAAATATATAATTATTGAAGTAACTTAACCTTATATAAATAAATACAAAATAATAATCACGATATATCAACAAAAAAACCACAGAGTGCTGTTTATCGTAGAAAATCGATCGAATAATAAAATTAATACAACGGATAAGGAATGTGGAACTTTATTATGATTCTTAATTTTTCCCGGCAGACGATTTATGTTCGCGTTGAGTGAAGCGCTCATGAAACAAGTAAAATACGACAGATTTTGGTAAGTTCGAGGTGCTGCGTACAGACAGCATTTGTTTGTACGTCACTAAACTGCCATTGACAGTAGCGCTGTTCAGATGATTTTCTCATCATCCTGGCACCCACGGACGGCGTGTTCACGTTATTAACCTCGTAGTGTCCGATAAATATTAAACTGAAAAGAGACTGACCATTCGATTCTCTTCGGTTCGCTTCATGTTATTAATATTCACTTTGCCGTAATGCTGGAAACTATCGTATCGTACGTAACCTTTTGAATAAAATAGTTTTACTTGATATATAAAGCAGAAAATCTGTATTTACTTATACATTGCACTGATTTTTAAGAGTATTACGGATAAATTTATAATTTCAACCATGTAATTTTATGTAAGAACCGGTATCAAATCAAAAGCCACGAAGTATCGAGTATTGATGATTCTTCGATACCACCAGTATCGAAGGTATCGAGGAATCAATAATCGGAATCGGCCCATCCCTAGACAATATGAATGAAAAAGATATTATTCAGACACATTTTCCTCATCTGACTCACGTAGGTAGCCCCTGGGTTGGAATTAACACATTCGCTGCTGCCCGCCCAAAGGCGTGAATTCGGCAACGCGGCAACTGTTCCCATAGGCAGTCATATTTTTAATTCACGGCTAACCAATGAGAAAAACACTGAACGGTGCTGTATTGCGTAACAACACAACTGGACGTAGTTATACACAACTCCGATAGGAAGCAGCACAATGCAGATAACAGTAGTCAACCAGGGTTACCATCTAGAGGGTCACAAAAACGAACGCGAAGAAGTCCTGTGATGGCCGGGATATTGGGGAAATTTACTACCAACCTACATCAAAATAAAGCTTGCATTCAAAGCTATACACTGACATAAAAATATCTATCATCAGTTTAATGCTAGACTCACACTGACCGCCCAAAATAACAAGACGCAAGACGCTCCGCATGTCCCGGATCCGAGCCACCCGCAGTGTATGTGTTAAGGAAAACAATTTAAGCCCGACTATGGTCAGAATTGTTTAGATCAGCACTACTTTATTTTTAGCACAGTAGGCCTAGTTAAATCTCTCATTTTTTTGAGTAGTTCACCTCAAGTTAACGCAGGCAAAAGTTACACCAGCAACTTAACCAACAGCACCTGTGATTAAACTGTTTTTTTAAGACTCAGTTGGTGGTGTCCCTTACAACTCCAATCCCATAAAAAAGCTAAACATCATTAAATATTTTAATATTTTATGGAACAATTTCTTTAGTGGCACAATTCATGTTGTTGCATCTCAGAGATTCTCTGAATCGGCCTGATGACCAGTGTAACTGGTTGAAATCGATCACCTTGTACCATCTTTTGTATATATTTATTGTTTTTATGTAAGTACAGTATAAGTGAAAATATACTTTGTTAGTGTTGTGAGACATAGTTATTTTATATTGTGGAATGGTCTTTAAAACTGCTGAATTTTCAAGTTTGATCTAAAAGTTGTATATCATGAGATTTACCATAAACTCAACTTTCTACTAAATAACTTTCATATTATTTTAATTAAAATTACAGTATGTCATCCAGGACCATTGTAATAATGAATGTGTTGCATGTCCCCCACATCTCACAACATTCATGAATAACTCATCCACAATCAAACATGGAGGACACCATGCTAATTAAACAACTTTTGTATTAGTTAAGTTTAAAACAAATTATGAGCTTTGCTGCTGACTGACAAAATACTAAAAATTCAACATTTTCATAAATAAAAGTGTAAAACTAATGAAAGAAGCTTTATTTTTTTCAATTTATATTTACCTCAAGGTTAAATACCTACAATTTGCCTCATGATTCTAGTATATCCTTTTGAATGGATGGCACATTTTGAGTCCCAGGACTACGTTAAAACTGGTCTATACCAGTTTGAGACTGGCATTGGGTACAGCAAATGAAGGTGTCATTTACACATGGTAAGTCTTTTGGCTGTCCATTATGACAAACTTCCCTTTCACCTTTGGTCCCTCCATTCGCAGCGGCTAGGGACAGAATCTCCGGGTTTGGTCCCCAACCTGCCAACCTGAGAATGGTTGGTCCTGGCTGTTGTACATGGATACCCTGTCAGTTGAGTTGACCAGTCGGAGGGCAGAAATAGGTCCTGAGGGCCCAAGTATACAGTAAGAATTTATTTTTTGGGGAGGTGGGGATTATATGCTGCAGTTCAAGGGGACAGCATGTATCTTTGTTAACAAAAATCTTTGTTTCTGTAATCTTTGTTGCAGATTTTTATGTATCTTTGCAGGACACCATATACTGCATCTTTGTTAATGGTGATTCTCATTTCACTGGTTTGTTTGAACTTGAATTTTAACCCTAATTATAACATTGAGAGATCAAACACTAAATTTGTTTACATCTGTCTGAAACTACAAGGAGTCTGTCTGAAAACATGGTCCATAGAACAATACATGGTCCATACAACCTGAAATGAAGAGGAGATCTCCGACCAAAAATGTCCGTGCCTTGCCTCGATATACAGATCACAAACTAACTTATTACTGACCACACGCTTTGTGACAATCTAACAAAAGACTAAAAAAAAACGCATTTATATTAAACTCAAAACCCACACAATCTAACTTTTAAATATGGAGTCTTCTTAATTCATTACTCTTTTCACATAATTTGTAGATTGTCCTATGTATTAATTTCCCAACTAGCCAATTAATTTCCCTTAGTTGATATCTTAATTTCCCTTTAGGTTAGGACAATAATGTGTATGGTGATTCGTACTGGTTTTGAATTCAAGATTATCTAGGCCTATCTACTTTTTAAAAACTACACATTTAAAATAATAATCTAGAAGCGTCTTAAATAAGTACCCATTCACCATATTTATCATTTCATAACACATCAGTAGCCCAAAAAACTTTAAGCTGCACACGATAGTCAGCTGGAAGAGAAGCGCTTGACAGCCAATGCCCGTTATGGTTTACTAACCTCAAAAACAGAAGTTGTAAATTAATTAATTTTAATATGAAACATGATTTCTTTCAACGTAACATACATTTAAATTATAATGATAATTAAAATAAAATGTTTTGGATTGTGTGTTCCAATATTTGTTTATTTTCTGCCTTTGTGGAGGGCGCCAGGGCGCCATTACAGGGAGGGCGCACCGGGAACTTTCCCAGTGTCCCAGCGGGTCAGTCCACCCCTTACGGGTCCCCTATTTGAGAGCCTCATCCCAGCTATCACAGGGGCACGGGAGTTGGCTCTCTGAGTTTGGCTGCCGCCCCATCCCACCCTTTAATTTCCTGCTATATCCTTTTGGTAACATGCACAATATTCCTGAATGTGGAAGATGTGCCTATGCTATGCTGGGGCTTCTTAATCTGCATCGATGATGATGATGATGATGATGATGATGACAAGTTTCAACAAAAGGTTATTTCGTCATCTTGAGACTCGCATAAGTACGTGAAATTTTCTAAACACATAAAGGTTGCATCACAGGTTAAAAGTACACAACACAGAAATACAAACGCAGGACGAATAATTAAGTTAAGGGTAAGAAAATTTCAAGTTTTTGTGCAGGTCTGAATATGATTAAATAAACATTTGTTGAAACGTGTAATCCATTCAAAAGGAAAAACTAGAATCTTGAGGTGGATTGCAGTTATTTAACCTTTATTAATCTTGTCAACGTGACTCAAAGAAACAACACCAACAGGAAGTTATATTTATCTGCGAACTTTGTTCACTGAATTATAGTTAATTGGTGAATTTTAATGTTAGAATCAGAAACTAACCTTGGGCCTGCTGGGTGAAATACCCATAGTTGAAAGGATCTCAGCCATTTGCTTTGTATTGATACCACAGTTGTTCGCAACATTCTTTTGGCATCTTTTGTGAACATTCATACTACACACTGAAACAGAGCATAAAAAATATGAATAAGAATGAGCTAAACATATATTGGATACAGTTTTTCCTCTATTCTAAAGAGAACATAATTAAATCTGCTGTATTCTGTATTGAGACCAGACTGTTACTCCTGAACATATTATGATATTATGATCAAATAGTCAGCTGATTTAAACCAACATGGCTCTCTAAGATTTTTATTATACTATTCAACTGTTGCTCGGGGGCACCCTGTAACTATCACCCCCTTGAAGCCAATCAGCCTGGCAATCATTTATCCAGTGTAATGGCTCCCATTTGATTGAATATTACACAAACTACACAGGCAAACAATGAAATAAGTACTGACAGCTGCCACTTGTTTTCAACGTTATTTAAAAAAATTGTTTCTACAGACAAGGTTGTCCTAACACACTTGCCTAAGCATGCTTCCACTGAAACCACAGCTTAAGAATATGTACCTAACAATTTTATTCATTAGTGAATTTCCTATGGAAAAGTGAACTATTAGCATGGACCTGCCACGGTGAAACTTAAGCCCGGGACCACCATAGAAGTTCCTAACATGACCCCCTGAACACATTTTGGGGATCATTAAAAATATTATATATATAATAGGGGTGTGCGAGTCGAGCTTTTTCAAGCCGAATATTGCAGTATTCGGCTTGGCTCGAGATTTGCAAAAAGCTCAAGTTCGAGCCGAATATTTAAAACGCCGACTAGTGACAAGAGTCGTCTACAAAAGTAATTTTAAAGCAAAAACTTTTCAAAGCCAATGTTAGAATTCTCGTAGTTTGCATCGGTAGAGAGCTCAATAACAGATACAATTCAGCAATACTAATGCTTTCGATCCCTGGTTGAAAAAAATAACGAAGTATAAGAATTTTGTAATATTTTAAACTGCCAAACTGATCAACCACTGCAATGGATCTACTTTCTCTCCGATCAATCACATCACAAGTGGACATCTGATATCTACACAATTCTGTTTGAACTTTGCAGTGTAGTGTTGCCTTTGCGTTGCCGCGGAACAGTCTTTACTGCAACTTAAAACTTCGTACATTATACAATAATAATTCCCTGGAATCTGAAATTACGTCTGGCAAAACTGATGGCGTATCTACTTTGCAAAATGCCTTAAGACATTGAGTGAAGATGGTTATAATGTAATAATGACTTAGCGTGACCAATAGCTAGGCATAAGGTTGTAGGTGATGCAGCCGAATACTTTATTATATTCTATGTAAGCCTAATCAAGAGCAAGACACGATCAAAATGACCCATTGTTTTGTTTCACTACAGCTGTGCGGTTAAAATCATATTGTTAACTCCGCTGGATTGTTTGAATTTGTGAACAAATGTCAGTAGAAAGCATTTCATTTTGTAATTGAGGCTTCAAATTGTTAAAGCGCTGATGGAAGGAGAATGCATTGACGATCCTCTTCCACCAGGAATTTCTGCTTCTGAATCCTTCTGTTTCAGAAGCAGATATAATAGATAAATACTTCATAAGCTAGGCCTAGGATTATTGAATAACTTATTCCTGTGAGTACAGCAAGATTCCATGACAGTTAATTATAATTCAGTGATTATATTGACAATATGGTTAGCTGCTGAGCAGTGACCTCGTTTAACTTATATTTATAAAAGGATAACCTAAAATTTACTATTTACAAACAGTTGAATGAGAGATAGGCTTACTGGGTTTAGGCAATTCCTTAGGCTAGGGTCTAAGTGTTTGGTTACATGGAGAGTACGTCTTGACATACAGACTGTTTATTATGGCTGTTAATAGATATGGTAATAACTGCATTAGTTAACCTGTGGGCTGATCAGACTAGTTTAAAATTTGTAGTTCTCATCCTTTATGGTATTTTTTTTTCCTATGTACCTACTTTAAATTGTAGGTAAGAAAAACTGTTTGTTACTATCAACAAGGGGTCTCAATAAATTTCATTATTTATTTTGTTATTTTCCCACTGTAAGCCTTTACTTATTGGCAGGAGGCTTAATGAATATAGAAGAAGTGAATGAAAGATGACAAATATTGAAAGTTGTAAGATAATTTGTAAAATAAACTCTTGGCTCGAGTCTGAAAGTCACCATCGGTATATTGTTTACCCCTAGAGAAAATTTCCATCAAAAAAGCTCGGCTGGAGAAAGCTCGAGAACTTAGAAAAAAGCTTGGTTCGGCTCGGCTCGAGTCAGAAATCACTGTTCGCACACCCCTAAAAAATATTAATAAATATTAGGGGTGTGTGAGTACTAGAAACTTGAGTTTTCGGCCGAGTATTTTACTACTCGAAGTTTTGAAAACAACTGGAAAGTTCGAGCGAGTATTTCCCGCCGATTTCCGGACGATCGCTATCGATTGCAACCGGCCAAAACGCGTAGTAACGGCCGCAAGAGGCAATCGCATCACATAAAATTGGCCGAAAATGACGACCGCGAACGATTGCAACCGGCCAAAACGCGTGGTAACGGCCGCAAAAGGCGATCGTATCAAGTAAAATCGGCCGAAAATGACGATCGGACCGCGTAATTTCGGCCGTGACTAACGATTTTATCATTTAATATTGATTACAAGCGATGTCTGGACCAGGTGAAATTGGCCAAATGACAACCGGACCCTGTTTCATCGGCCGGAAACGAATGTCAAACCGTGTTTTGTTTGTCAATAAGTAATCCAGTTTGATTTTACTGGCCAAAACTTTGTATTGCTACTCGTGTATTAGTTAGAAACCATGTTTAGATTATCAAGTCTAGGGTGGTATCCAAATCCCATTACACTATTTTAAACTACCAACTGATGGCAAATACTCGCTCGAAAATACTCAAAACTCAAAAATAATTGGCACTACTTGACTCGACCCGACTTGATTAAAAAAATCACTACTAGCACACTCCTAATAAATATATAATAATATTAACATTTAAAAAAACACCCTTTTTTAAGATCTTTAATATATATATTTTTTTTTACTGACATGTTTAGGCAACTTTGCCATTTTCAAAGTCAATATAACCTCATACAATATTGTATAAGTAAGAAAAACATCTGTATAAAATAAATTAATCTAATCATATGGTCCTAAATCAAAATTAATTTGTTTTAATATAAATGTATATATACTTATCAAATATATCAATTTCTTTTGTCCTCTTATTTGGTTGATTTTATCATATAGATGTTTTTATTTTATTCATATTTTTGTAAAAGCCTACTCAATTTATAATTATTTTTCGGCAAATAAATATTACTATTACTATATACAGACATATATATGTGTTTGCACTCAAGCGGTCACATTTGTTGTCCCGATTTACTTCAAATTTGGTAGAGACGTTCCTCTCTATAATCAGTTGGACAAATTTGTTGGGAAAAACACCGATTTACTTCAAATTTGGTAGGGACGTTTCTTTCTATTATCAGTTGGACAAGTTTATTGGGCAAAACAATCGGAAAATCTAACTCCCTTTTTTGGAATTTTAAGTTTTCAAATTTGAGATTTTGGTCCCAAAAAGGGTCATAAAAGCCCAGAGTGTTAACCCTTCCCAGACAGCCTAGTTTACAACAAAACACACAGACATAAAAAAAACAGAAAAAAATTAGATTTAGAACAAAATTTTGTTTTTCCATCTATAATTCTTAAAACTACATAAATAGTTATCCTAGGCAGTAGTTTTTTCCAAATCAATTTTTAAAAAATTAATTTTTTCTTTTTATTTTTTAGTAATTTATATTGCTTAAAGATAACATTGGATGTAAGGATGTTTTTACGAAGTGAAATTTTTTTATTTAAATGATCAAACTAGAATAAGTTTGTTTGTAATAATTAGGGGTGTGCGAGTAGTGATTTTTTCAATCGAGTAGAGTAGTGCCAATTATTTTTGAGTTTCGAGTATTTTCCAGCGAGTATTTGCGGGTAGTTTAAAATAGTGTAATGGGATTTTTTTTTCCCGCAATCGTTAGCGATCGTCCGGAAATCGGCGGGAAATACTCGCTCGAACTTTCGAGTAGTTTTCAAAACTTCCGAGTCGAGTTCGAGTATTAAAATACTCGGCTGAAAACTCGAAGTTTCGAGTACTCGCACACCCCTAGTAATAATTGGCCGATAAATCCACCAACCGCCCACTAAGCACAAACGATTAGCGGATATATCTGCCTACCGTCCGCTAAGTACAAACGACTAGCGGATATATCCGCTTATCGTCCGGGAAGGGTTAAATTAACGAATTTAAAAAAGATTGAGATAAATGAGGTGAAACTTTTAAGCTCTCCCCCATCATTCTAGCACAAATATTTACCAAGTTATTAAAGAAAATTTATATTGACTAGTATGTTGTCTTATAGGGATTTTACATTAGAAAAGCCTGTTATTCATATGTTAGTGTAGTTTTATCTTCCCCAGTATCTTTCAATCCTGACTGGACCTTCTCCTAACCTTATAATGTGCAACATTGTTATGCCAGAATTGCAGGTAAATAGGACTAGGAGCATCAGAACAGCCAAAAAAATAAATATTTTTAGATGTCCATAAAAATTAGAATAAGTCTTGTTTTAGCACCATTATTGATTTGTTAGTTTTTTATGTGGAAATTCACTTCCCTCACATAAGCGTGCTGTGTGCGAACTCGTTTTATGTTGTTATTATTAGTTTAGTTACCTTCACACTGCAGGCCCTGCCGAATAAGGCCATACAGCAGGGAGCCACAGTGATCGCAGAACGTGAACCTCTTGTAGTTGTGGACAACAAACCGATGCGGTATATTCACATTGAACCTTTGGGCTTGGCTCGTCTGACTCTATGCAAAATAGACAATATTAGTAATTAACTTTTTACTTCTAGAATTACGAAATATAATTAATAAAGCCAACACTTTAGCTACGGTTTCTTACAAGGAAGAAGTTTACAACAATTGTTAGGTCATATAAAATCGACTATCAAAATGATAAGTGGCCATTGAATATTTAAACTGTTGTGTTGATTTTACTTGTAAAGATGTAGTGTGAAATAGTCCACTTTACTATGAAAGGTCATTGTTGCCAAAGGTACACCTGTTTCTCATATCAAACTTGAATTATCAATTTAATTCAAAACTCTTTATTCACAATCCTTTTAGCGAATTTCCCCTATAGGGAAGAAGCTATTACCGTAGTCGGCATGGTAAGACCTAGGCCCGGGACCATGATAACTTTTCGTTTTGAGGTCCCCAGACCCCAAAAACACCATTCGTTCGATACTGTATATATATATATATATATATATATATGTGTCCGTGAGCACGATAACTCTCGTAAAAATTATCCGATTTTGACGAAATTTGGTATAAACATGTAAAGCAGCATTTATGACTTTAAGTTCGAAAACCAGACCGATCGACCTATCCGAAGGGGTATTTTTGGGGGGTTATGTACCCCAAAAATGGGTTTTTTGAATATTTTACACATAATTTTTGAAAAAGTCAAATTTTTATTTTGACCATTCGATTCAGCTTAAAAAAACACACAATTTGGTATTTCGATCATTCCTCTACGTCAATTGGTTACCGAGATATTGAAAGTGCTAAACACAGTACGTTGTCTAATGTTATTCTTATGGAGGAAAAGAAATTTTTTTTATCTCGCTTATTTATGAACGTATACTGACGAAACTTGGTATACAGCTTCATCTCGTTGAGGTCTATTGATATTTGCTCCAAAAAATTGTTTTTGCATAATTCTCCCGTAGCAGCAAACCTGCGTACTCAGGCCCCATGTTATTCTTATGGATAATAATTAAATGCTCCGTCTCCCTTAATTATGACCATAAATGAATAAAAACTGGTATACGACTTCACCTAGTTGAGTTATATTGATATTAGCATAAAAACCAATTTGTTGTGTTCCTTGTTGCAGCAAACCTGCGTACTCAGCCCCAATGTTATTCTTATGGAGAATAATTAAAATTGTATATATCGCTTATTTGTGAATATATTTTTATGAAACTTGGTAAGTGGCTTTATGTAGTATTAAGACATTTATATCTCCATTGGAAATTCGCTGAGTATGCAGGTTTGCTGCGACGGGGGTATTTAATATTGTCTACAATGCTAAGAGGAAAGAAGAAACAAAAATATGATTAACAATAAATTGATAGTATTTCTAACACTATGTTAATTCTAGTATTTTTAACAAATGTCAGATGACCAAAGCAGTGTTGAAATTTGGAACTCCTTTGATTATGAGTAAAAAATAAAAATAATAAACGATATGGTGAACTCACCCTTTTGGGCTAAGTAACGTTTTAAAGATACTTATTAAATTTACACAAGATAAATTTTACTCTGAAAAAATTCATTATGTGTAGGATTTGTCCTACACTTGACTCCTTTCTTTGTAATTATGGTTTTCTAATGGTTGGGAGTCGTATAATTCAAGCTCCTATTTTAAGTAACATCCGCTTTTATTCCCAGTAAGAGGTTATAACTTAAGCTGCAGCTTTCATAATTTGAGTCACATTTTGTTTATTTCTAGTTAACTTTCTTCTTTGCTCCCCTATTACTGCACCAGCTGTAAACTAACCTCTCTTGGTGGTGTCATTTGTTTGTAAACAGTGTGATTTGTTGTAAACAATGCAGTAGTTTTTAATGTGATGATATTAATTTACCATGGCTGGCTGTTCAAAAAACAACTTGTATGCTATTTTGCTTAAGTGAAATTAACAGATTATTAAAAGAATTGAAAGCTTGTAGTAATATATCCAGCGACTGTGGATAGATTAAAGAGGCGGAAAAACAAGACATCCGTAGTAAAGAAAACCTAGGCTCGAATAACACTGATACAGGCTTTACACTAAGTACAAGGTTTTAAATAAAAAAAGGTAATAACAATTTTAAAAAAGGTAACAATTTAAAAAAAATTGTATGGAGAGTTAAGTCATCCACAGGTTATTACTACAAATTACCTCTCAAAAAATTATTAGTGTGGCACCCACTTTGATTTACAAATTTTCCTATTTTGTTTAAACAGGGTTTTCCGAAAATTATAAAATTAATATTTTTGAAGTCGTGCATAATGACTCGTTTAAATTTATTAAACTGACCATAATAATATTTTATAGGCCTATTTTTTATTTTTCTAAACAAATAAGTAAATAAAACAACGTTTTAAAATTTGTAAGCAAATAAGTAAATAAGACAAATAGGCCTATAAAATATTATTATAGTCAGTTTAATGTTAAACAAGGATCAGCCCCGTCCTTAGCCAATGCGAGGCCTGGGGCAAGAAATGTACGAGAGGTCTTTCCTTATTTTTAGAGATGTGCGAGTACAGGTTTTTTAAGTCGAGTCGAGTAAATGACAATAGATTCGAATCTCGAGTTCGAGTCGAGTATACAAAAAAAACCACATAGGTCGAGTTGAATTGAATCAAAACAGTGTATAGAGTTCCATTTATAAATTTTGTTATTAAAATATACTTTTCTAGTCACTATGAACTGAAAATAACAATATTAAGTAAAATAAATGGATTCCTGCTTCATTGGAAAAAGGTAAGTACATTTATCTGAAAATAAATCATACCAAAGTAATTGCATACCATTTTGCCATGATGATAAAATACTTTTAATCTGTTGGTATTAAGGTTGTTATAGCCTATATTTTATTAAATAACAGTTTCATTAAAAAATAATCTCAGTTTTTTATTTATTTCCTCCTTTATATTTATACTATGTTTTGTATATTATGTTTAGGCCTAAGAAGCGACATCTTTCTACGAATGGAGAAAATAAAATTACATTCAGGCCTACACGTTAAAATAAACTTTATTTTAATATTTAAAAGGACTATTACATAGTAAAACATTAGCCTACTTCCTTACACAAAAAAATGTATTTACTAAGATATCTTAGCATTAATATTAACACTAATAGTCCTAATAAGAACAATCAGTTAGTAACAACATGAAGATATGTTTGAAAGTGCCTGGTAAATCAATTGATGAAATTGAAGCCATTTCTTAAATAGAGTTTTAAAATATTACAAATTATTTAAAATATCATTGATGAAACTTAAACAAGGCTAAAACAAATCACTTGTCTTTAAAAAAAAGCTCAATGCCAAAGAACAGTTGAGCCTAAAATTAATGGATTTACTCAATTTCAATTATGGAACAAAAAACATGCACAAACTTCTTATGCTTACCTATTAGATTTCATTACTAATATGTTTTTGATATTTTACTTTAAAAAATAACAAGGTTAGGTTAACCTAAAAGTGGACTATACAGACGGTGTTCATACAACTCAATCTGAAGGGTTGTGTAAATCCTCCATTTTGGTAAAAAGAAACACAAATGTATAAGCCACAACTTACTTATTTACGAATAAAACACTAAAATCCACATCTCAATCTTAACACCTCAAATGCGTTCACACTCAATTTTAATTTACAGACGACACACGCCCGCGGATGACCCTTGGTAGCGCGGGTACACACCAGGAGTAAACTCGCTCGAAACTTTTGAGTTTTATTAAAACCTCGAGTTTCAGTGCAGAACTCGGCTCGAACTCAAAAATTTGAGTACTCGAACATCTCTACTTATTTTATTATTGCGTAAACAATATCACTAAAAATCATCTATGAAACAGAATCTCTATATATTTAATTCCTTAGCGAATCGGTCCCCACAAAATATCTCGAGCTGGGACGAAGTTAAGTTAGGTTATGGCGGTTCATTTCAAAGCTTGAGGGCCAAGGACGGTGGGAAAAATATCGGAAATGTCAACAGTTACATGGGCTACACCCCACTGGACTTCAAAGATCCAATGATTTTCTTATGGAAATATCACTACAGTGTTTTTATTAATAAGCAAAATGAACTAATGATCAGCTGTGACTATCCACTTACACAAAAACTATATGTTAGGGGCTATAGCCCCTGTAAGCCACTTGTGTTTATATAGTAAACTAAGTAATTACTAGAGATGTGCGAGTACTCAAAATTTCGAGTTCGAGCCGAGTTCGGCTCTGAAACTCGAGGTTTTACTGAAACTCAAAGATTTCGAGCGAGTTTACTCCCGCCGTTTACCCGCGCTACCGCGCATCGTCCGCGGCCGCGCGTCTGTAAATTCAAATTGAGTGTCAACGCATTTGAGGTGATAAGAGTTAGTTGTGATGTGAATTTTAGTGTTTTATTAATAAGTAAGTTATGGCTTATAAATTTGTGTTAGCCTACTCTTTACACCAAAAAGGAAGATTTACCAGGACCTTCTTCAGATTGAGTTGTACGAACACTGCCTGTATAGTCATAGTCCACTTTTAGGTTAACCTAACTTTGTAAAAAAAAATAAAATATCAAAAACAAATCTGTAATGAAATCTAATAGGTAAGTATAAGAAGTTTGTGCTTGTTTTTTGTTCCATAGTAATTGAACTTGAGACAAAAGAGACTATACAAAATTCCATCCATTAATTTTAGGCTCAACTATTGTCCTTTGGCACTGAGCTGATTTTAAAGACAAGTGATTTGTTTAGGCTTTGTTTCATTAATGATTAATGAATTAAGTTTCATTAATGATTTTTTTAAATCATTCTTAATATTTTGAAACTCTATTTAAGACATGGTTTCAATTTTATCAATTGATTTGCCGGGCACTTTCAAACATAGTATCTTAATGTTTTTATTAACTGATTGTTCTTATTAGGACTATTAGTGTTAAAATTAATGCTAAGATATGTTAGTAAATATATTTTGTGTGGTAAGTTTTATGCTTTACCATTTTAATAGGCCTTTTAAATATTAACATAAAGTTTATTTTAATTTTTAGGCCTAAATGTAATTTTATTTCCTCCATTCGTAGAAAGATGTAGCTTAGGCCTAAACATAATATACAATAAAACGTAGGATAAATAAAAAATAGGAAATACAATAAAAAACTTAAATAATTTTTTAATAAAACTGTTAATTAATACCATATAGGTTATAAAAACCTTAATACCAAAATATTAAAGTATTTGACCTTCATGGCAAAATGTTAGGCAATAACTTTGGTATGATTTATTTTCAGATAAATGTACTTACCTTTTTCCAATGAAGCAGGAATCCATTTATTTGACTTACTATTGTTATTTTCAGGGCATAGTAACTAGAAAAGTATCTTTTAATAACAACATTTATAAATGGAACCCTATACACTGTTTTGAATTTAACTCAATATATGTATTTTTTTATTTGTATACTCGACTCGAACTCGAGATTCGAATCTTTTGCCATTTACTCGACTCGAACTCGACTCGACTTAAAAAACCTGTACTCGCACATCTCTAGTAATTACAGTATGGTAAGTGATTTTAAAAAGACGTTATATAATGACAAAAACATGGGCAGTAACTTATGACTAAATAATTACTTATGACAATCATAAATGACATGAGTCTGCTCTTGACAGTCAGCACAGGGTTATATTGACAGCTTAAAAGAAAAACATTGAAGCAATCAAATGGATTCGCACTCCCCACCCCCTTGCACCACACCTGTATTGTCCCAACACAGACTAGCTATGTTGAGGGTTGAGAAATACACTCGCTATTGGTGGAGCCATCCCTCTCCCCATCCAGCCAAACCACGATCATCTCCCCGCGCACTATCAGTACGCTACCAAGTCTGTGTCAGACAGTACAGCAGTCAAGCACACCCTATAATACTAATTCACGTACTTCTGAACTTGCTGATGTATTAAGATATGCTGGCATTATTATCAAACTATGTCCCGCTCTAACTTTTTTGCATTGTCATCCAATTGATAAACTTTTGATCGCCAATAGTCCACATTTCTGCTCCCTGCCATGACCATGACGCCTCTAATTTACACATAAAAAATCCCTCAATCATGAGGCCCTGTGCGGCTGCACCTGTTGCGCCACCCTAAGGACAGCACTGACAAGGCATTATGCATGTCTTCAAAAATGTTAATTTTATAATTTTCGGAAAACCCGGTATTTTGATTTATTTTAATAGAAGAAATCAGTAATGGTGTTACGCATGAAAATGAATAAGATAATGAGTTTGAAGCTAAACCTTAAGAACCACTAATGTCAGATGTTCTCAGTTTGGGCTCGACAAACATAAACATAGATTTTAATTTATTTACTTTCATTATTCATACAATCTGGCTCAGGGGGAATGGAGAAAAACTGGAAAACTGTAAAGTTTTTGAAATGCTCTATTACTGTATTATATTTTAAAAAATTGTAAGGGCTCTATATTGTTTCCTTAATTTTGTTTTCGAAAAAGTATATTTTAGTCATACCGCTTCAAAAACAATTGTTTTCAACACATGCGTTGAGATGCTAAAGTTGATCTTTTTACTCCAAGGATTAACAGCTGATGACCTGACCGAAAAGTATCATTGGATGACACTTTTCGGTTGAGGTCATCAACTGTTAATATGAATTATTCAACTTGTCAACAATGAAAACTTGTGTAACAGCTGTTTGTTCAGAGTAGCAATAAGATCAATATGGAAGCAAGCTTTTAATGGTAAAAAAGTAAACAACATTTAGTTTTTGAGAAATTTTTATTTTAATACTGTTTGCAGTATGACGAAAAATATAGTTCATAACTAGGACCAAAAGTGGCTTTTGATCCTCGCTCATTTTTCAGCCTCGGCTCCACCTCGGCCGTTAAACTCAAGCTCAGATCGAAAAGCGTCACTTTTGGTCTTAGTGATGAAATATACTATTGTACATCTACTAAACAAGCTTGTACCAATCAAAAAGCAATATGTGACCAAAGTAAATGTTTCTTAACATTCTTAAGCGATCACATATAACCTTGAACTGAGATCATATCAAGTAATTGCCAACACAAGATTTGCCCTCGGAGGCAGCCTTTGGAACAACCTACTGCACACTCATTGGTTCAAAACTACTTTTTTAACATGTAGCTTTTTGACTGATTTGTGAGTTAATTCCTTGTACGTTGTACACTCTTGATTGGTACATCTAATCATAAGTGGGGGATATATCTATTACTCACATCATCCTTCATCCCGGGACATTTTGTAACCACTGACAAATGGCATCTTTTGTGGACAACACAAGTGCAAACTGCAAAACAGACATAAATTAATATTGATTTCAAGACACATTGCAAGCTACAGAAGTTTTTGGCCCAGCAACGTGCAATTTACATTTATTAAACAAACTAGCCATGTGCCTGTCCTTTGTACGGGTTGTATATAAATGGTAGATTAACTGAAGCAAATAACAATCCACATGATTTTACAATATTAAAATTACGTTTTACACGTTTAATGTACAATTAAATCAAAGTTAACGCTGGCAGATAGTTCCAGTATTAAACAAATAAGTAGAGCCAGCCACTCTGTGATGGTGGCAAAAAACAGCACACTGAAACTGGTCTGTAATTATTGATTAGTCTTATAATAGCCTTTTTTATAAATTGGAAATTAAAACAGTGTGAAAATGTAAACTAGGATACAGACAAATTAATGATAAAGGTTAGAGGATCTGTGATGTGAGGAAACACTGTCTTTTTAATGTTATTAGAAAGGCTAAAATGGCCAATATTTTGTAATCCAGTTGTTGTTTACGTGACTAAATGATTCGACAGTTAGCGCTTGTTTGCATTCTTCCATGGTTCGGCAAAAAACAACTGAAAACTTTGAATTTTTGAGTAATGTTATTTTCCTGACTTAAGAATACAAATTCCAACTATTTCCAACCTATTAAAATTTCTTAACTTTTTATGAATGGTTTACTCCTCTGGCATATGATGTAACATTTTTGTTTTCTAATACTAAACATGCACTAAAGGAACATGATTTGATATATTACTAGTTTTATTTCCCCAAAACATTTTTCTTTACACCCAAAAATCTAGAAATTAAATAAGGATTGTGTCACAAGATATAGCGATAGCTGGAATATGGTTATGTGAATCACTATTGGCATAGCCACTGTGACCATGCACACATTAACGTGAAAGTTATAGTTGTTCTAACTGCAACATTGAAATAACTAGCTAATTACAGATTGGTGACAGCAGTTTATGAAATAATTATGTTCATTCAAATATATTTGTACCAATTTACTACTAGGTAACATTTTAATAATAAAAAATTAAATGTCAGGACATAAAATAATAATGACATCAAGGATTATCATTGGAATATTTAAGTAATATAAAGGACCAACATTCAATATAATTATTTTACTAAATACAAATCTGCCATTTACCTTGACATTGGTATCCTTGTTTCCCGAGACCCCTATAACAAAATTATTTAAAATTTAGAGCAAGTCAAAGGTCTGATATTAACATTTTTAAATAATGATAAATAAGATCAAAAATCAAAAAGTTAATAAATGTGGATGTCAACAAAATATTAATAAGGAAAATAAATTAAATGGTGAGAAAAATATGACATATCTCTAAGAATAAAAATGATACTCTAATGTTTTTGTTTTAAATGCATGTATTTAATTTAGACCGTTTGCAAATCAAATATTGAACTTGTCAGAAGCTCCCAGCCATCTTGTCAGCAATCATGTACTAAACGTTAAATCTCAAGATGTTACTTACTCCATAAAAAAAGTTCTGGGCTCTTCAACAGAAATGTTGTAGAAACATAACTACTACATAGATTCAAAAAAAGCATGTTTGTGCCCATTTGGAAAATCTATAAGGGCTTACCTCAATAGCATTTAACATCAATTAAGTAACCTCAAGTTTTATTAGATTGTCGGGGCAATGGGGAGGGGCTAAGGAGGTTTTAGCTCCCCCCCACTGGTTCCAAACTTTTACTGGACAAAAAGGAAAGGTTTCAAGTTACAGTAGAGTCCCGCAAACCCGGACTGATGTGGCCTGAAGGGTGTCTGAGTTATCAGAAAAGGAATAAAAATTAGAAACAGGACAAGTTTTTATACATTATTACTATATTAAACATTTATTTATTGCATAAAAATGCAAAAAACTACAAAATTAACTTCAACTGTTCAAAAAACCTAACGATAGAACCTGTGTTCGATGTCGCATCGTACTCTGGTCATTACCGTAGCGTTTGAAGTGCGGGGATTTACCACTCTGCCCGGGGTTTCCGGGGTCCGAGTTTGCAGGACTCTACTGTACTACCACATTAGAGTACAGAACTTTTGAATATTTAAATTTGTACAATTTACAACTGTACTTTTAACCTATTACATGCCAAGAATTAATGTGACTTTCTCAACATTATGCCTATTCTACTCTGATTTCAATGGGAGATGCAGCAAATAACCACAAATGAATCTACATTGGCGCTGAAACAGCCTTGCCATCTGGCACTAGGTACTAACTCTCATACACTTGTGTCAGCAGGTTCGGTCTTATTTCCAAATCTTTCCTAATTTTACAAAATTTAACAGGCTAATTCCATTACCAAATGAACTCTCGACAGTGTGAGCAGAAGGTAGGCTGGCGCAGGAAGGTGGCCATGAACTTGTGGCCGTTGACTTGGTGCACGCGCCGCCTCATGGCCCCGCGGCGCCGGTTGAAGCCCTGCCGCTCCTTGAACTCCCGCGGCTTCTTCTGGTTGTGCGCATCTGCAGCCAAATACCAACAATAATAATATAGGCTAGCCTACCAACTAATATAGTTTTGAAAATATTTGCACTAAGATAAAACTATGACAAAACCACAACTGTTAAAGAAAATAAATCATACAAGGAGTGGCAAATAAATAAAAAATCAGCCAAAATATTTAGATTTATAGAATAAATAAATATGTATTAGCTACGTTTATGCATACGACTGCGGGTGCGGCTGGGGTGCCGGGCCGCACCCGCAGTAAAAAGAACACCCTGTTTATGCAGGCGGTCGCTGCCGCAATGAAGTTGAAGGGGGAAAGTCTTGCCAACTCTGTACACAATAGGGGCAAGTCGCCTCCACGCAATGGACTGTGTTATTTTTTATTGTGCTTACAAATTGATTAAAAAACAAAGAAAAAGGCGATGGGATATGCATTTGATTAAGTTGCATGAGCCATAGACACTAACTGCGAACGCAGGTCAGTGATAATAGTCCAGGGTTGGCAGCACTGCTGCGAGAGCCGTGATTCACCGCAGTGAATAAACAGTCCCATTTGAATCAATGTACTCTGAAACGGCTGCGGCCGGGCAAACCGTTGTGGTTTCTAACTGCATGCAGGAGTTGAAAATTGGTGTAGGAGCAAAATCGCACTGGCGGATGACCGCATGCATGAACAGTCCCATTTGACTCAATGGTTTCAGAATCCGGCCGGCTGCCCGACCGCAGCCGCATGCATAAACAGGGCCTTAGCTCTGTTGTATCCCTATATTTGATGAGTGCTCAAATTTTACTCTCCCAGGTTACACTGACTAAGGAAATGTATCTTATTTCTGGCATTACAATACATTTTATGTAACCTAGCAAAATAATACATATCTTGCAAAATAACATAAACAAATAGGTAATAATACAAATAAATGTACCATTATCAGATCAAACCTATACAGTTGACATTTTCATTGCAACTGATAAAGAAAGGGATAATATCACATAATGTTAGGTACCCTGCTTCAAACATTTCCAGATAATTCCACAAAAGGCATGCAAGTTATATATTAGTTAAAAATAGTATATTGATCACACTTTAAATAATCATTATTTTAATAGGCAAGCACAACAAAATAATAATAATAATGAAACATTTTTCAGAGATTTTTACCAAGTATGCTAGGTGATATTTATCACAACATGATGACAATGACAAAAATAGCGTTTCAGGGTTCCCACTCAAACTTAATAATCAAATTCACAGTTTTCAAGGTCTAAAAATTATCAATTTCACGGTAAAAATAGTAAAAGCATAACCTTTACCGGTCACAAAACAACCACGCAGACGCGCAGAGCAGTAAAATAGTCTACTAGTTAAAACTTGTCCACATTCCAATTATTATTTCACAGTAAATACCATACAAGTAAACCATTTAAAAAATAATAATTCATCAGAGGCTCTTATTGGTTTATTTTAATCATCGAGAGTCATTGGTCTACTATCAGTTATCTCGGCGGTTATCGGTTGCTGGCGCTGGCGGTTTCTGTTATCTGTTTATACTACGCACAGTGTTGCCATCTGCCAGTCTCCTTTTCCCAAATTACCCTCAAATACCCTTGAGTCCCGCATTTGAGTAAGGAGTACTAATGAAATAAAGGAACTTTGCTTGAAATTTGATAGGTTTAAGGCCGTCTATAGATGTCACTGGTGTAACATTTATGATAACGTTTAGAATAAATAATGAAAATAGAATTTGCACACTAGCCAGCTTTTTGTCTTAATTTCTCATACGAGATTATAATGGATTTTTCTCAGAATTTCTTTCGCTGCTTAACAAATCACAGTGTACAAATCACTAACAGCTAATGACATTTTGTTTACAGCCACAAACGCCAATCACAAAACAGCTAACAACTGTCAGGATTAGGTAGGCGAAGACAGGTGACAATAATCCCCATTTTCTGTTTTTGTTATTTATTGTCTGGTCAAAATTAAAACTTGCAGACATTACTGCAACTTAGCAGACTTCTTGTTGTCCTGGCACCTGTGGCTCTTCCACACTTTTAACATGAGATGATCAATCTATATATGAAATCCTTACTCAAGTTCCATTTCTCTCACGGAGTTCATGACTATTCCTCATAGAGTAACAAAAATTCAGAAGAGTCGATAAAGTAGATAAATTTAGTAATTTAATTATAAATAAACAAGAATGAATATAATAATAAATAAGTATATCAAAGAGTATAATATCAAGTTATATATTATTTAATGGCTTTAGTAAATTACCAACCAGTTGCTTGTTTGTTTTATCGAATGAACTTTCGACTACGATAGTTGTCTTGTGGTGCAAAAGCATAAATGGTGATTCAATTCAAAGTCCAAGCAAATATCTAAAGTTGAGGATGCAATGTTAAATTAGATCTACAAATGGATTTGCGAGAACAAAATAACAAGAAACTAGGTTGCAGTTCATGACAAAATTATAGTAACATAACCTAACTCCGCAGAGCGCTGTATGGCGACTCTTCGTTGTTAACATAATTACAAATACATGTATTACAATTAAAAAACTGCAGCCTAAAATAGCTGCCTATAAAGGCTATAAAGGCTTATGTAGGCTATGGCCTACATGCTGACCGCCATTTTAACCCTCCGTTAACTCTACTCTAATGGCAACAACCAATCAAATCCTCTCTTCACAAGTTATGTTAGTCTTTATTAGTCTTTGGCCAGATGATTTATTAACAAAAATATCTTCCAGTCAGGCTTAACTTTTTTAACATGAGACGAGACCTCTATAAATATTTACTTCATTGGAAGCAACAGGCGTGCTACTGGTGTTAGAATGCATAAACAATAACAGCGCGGGAAAACTCTCCAGCTGTGTTTAGCTGGATCTAGAGTGGGAAAGTATCACTTTTGGAATTCACAGCTGAAATCAAAAATAACTACTTTCGGTACAGTGTCATGAAAGTGTTTTTTGCCACACATCTGTATCCTATACATTGATAAAAGAAAGGTGGTGTCTGTCAGTCTTTCGACTTGTATATTAAATCTTAACGTAAAAAATTGTGAACCAATCAAGCTGAAAATTTGCATGTAGGTAGATAATTTGGTACTTTGGTATTATACGGATGCCACTATTTTTTGAGGTTAAATTTTTACCGGATACAAAGGATAACTACATAATTCGAAAAAACGTACTTCTGTTGACTTACTGTAAAAATTTTACATCATTCTGATGAGCGGTCTTTGTGTTGTGCCTCCCAAAAGGCAGCGATGTCCGCTAGGATCGTGTTGAATGCGTCGCCGCCGCTAGCAGCCACACCCGATCGCCACATGTACTCCGCCAAATAAACAGCACGCTGCGGCAGTTATGTTAGGATGGGTTATCATAAAAATACGTACGGTTTCCTCTTCATTTCGAGGTAAATCCCACACCAAAAGAACGTCACTCATTATGAAAACAAATGTAACGTAGTGCACGGCAATAAATCACTCGTGACACTGACCACTGACAGGCGGTGACAGGTGATGCGCGCGCTCCGGTCAACGACCTGACCTTGGCCTATTTGGAGGGGGTTTGGCAGCCGGAAGTATGTCTCATCAGGTATCATTCGATTTGTAACGAAACAAGGGAAGTCCTACAATCATTTTTATGATAACCCATCCTAACATAACTGCCGCAGCGCGCTGTATAAGGGTGGCATCCGTATAATACCAAAGTACCGATAATTTATCTGGGCTACATATGGGCCTATTCCCATCTTGACAATCCCTTAGGGCTCCACCCCAGTGGCCCTTAAAGTTACAATTTTATTGTTATGGGCAATAGGTTTAACCCTTTGCACTCGAAAGGCCACTCCCAGTGGCCAGTGCCTAGTGCGATGGCACTACTTAAAGGGTTATGTATACATTGTAATAATTACAACATATAGGAGAAAATATTATCTTCTTCTTTGGGTCAGCCTGTATTTGCAATATCTGCGATGAATCGTAGCAAGATACTAACCACTAATGATTTTCTCTAAGCCAGCTGATACTTTTTGCTACAACCTATATCTATTTTGTCTGTTAGATGCACAATATTCGTACTTTAAAAATAAGCTGGTTAGAGAAACTTAAAATAGTGATTAAATAGGTTTTAAAAAGTTATTTTTTATATTGTAAATGCACTTATTTCAAAAATATAGGGAAATTGTGAAAAATCAGTGAGACTGATCTTTTAATTAAAACAAACTGTGTGAAAAACGGTTCATCAGAAACCTCAAATAAACTGTCCAAAGAGGTGCAAAGTTGAAATTTTTTCTCATATTAAATTTCCATTAGAAAACGTTTAATCTAGTTTTTTTTTTTTAATAGTTACTGACCAGATACCAAAATGTAAGATAAAATGTGTAAATATAGGGATTATTCATAAATAAATCATATGACATGCACAGGGGCGTCGCACGAGAAAATTATTGGGAGGGGGAGAGACCTCAAATTTCCCAATTATTTAATGCCGATTTCCCAACTATTTAACGCCGATTTCTTAACTATTTAAAATTGATTTTCTAACTAATTCCTAGATGATTTTTTTTATAAAAGACCTCTTGATTGTCACATCAAGTATCAAAATAAATAGGCTAACAGATTACTCGCACATAGTTATGATTATTATGAACTCATAACAAAAACTTAATATTCCGACCAATTAATAAATGGAGAAACTTTTAGGTATTTCCATTACAAAAACATAATCATATATCATAGTAGAAGAACTATGACAATTAAAAGATTTTTTGATGAAAACTTACAAACTGATCATAAAATTGCATTTAATGTAGTTTAGGAGTTAAGAATTTTAAGCTAAATATTTGTGTATACTACACACATGGGCTATAAAATTGCAACAGAATTTAAAATGCCTCCGCATTAAATCTGTGATTAATATAACAACATACAAAACAAACAATAAAACTATCTCATAATATAAATGTATTTAAACATTGCTGTATAATTTTATGATTTGACAATTTGTATTTATCAGCTATTTTTCTAATATTGATTAACCTTACATTTTTAAACAGAAAAAATTGTACTTTTTTGGTGTTATTGTGGTGTAAAATTTAATTTTTCCCATAAGAGTTGCTTTGGACAAACTATGATAGCAATTATTTCAAAAATAATTAGGATTGACAACAAATCTTGAAATGTGAAAATGCTTCAAAATTATTTTTTTTAATTTAATCAATACAAATATGCAACTTGATTCCTTTTTTTTTACTTGCCGCCTTGGAAAAATCACAACGATGAACATTTTTAAATACAGTAATATATTTTGTTGATGTATAAAACAGTAAAAAGGTATCATTTTGAAACATTAAATATAACCTGTTTTTGTTTAACCAAATTGTTTTCTAAATAATTCCTTTCATAGTAGCATGTTTCTTACAAAGTTTGTTCTGATTATAACCTTAAAACAATGACTACATAACTACAATAAGACGCGTAAGCGCCGTGTTAAAAATTCAGCGCCAAGCGGTAACTCTGCGACCCGCCGCTAGTAGCGCTGCATGTACAAAAGCAGCGCTTGGACTGACATTCTAGTCCAATTCTCAGTCTCGCCGCTAGGAGGGGTTGATGCGACCCTCTCGCACTCCTCTCCATCTCAGCCGTAGCCCATGGAGAGCTTGCCAAATGGACCGAAAACGGTCCGGCTAGTCGCTAGGACACGGCAAAACTGAGTAATCCCAGCGGTGAACGCGTTGTCGTTTACACGCTCCTGTACATCCTAATAATAATAAAACTACAATGGAACTTATATATTCCTTTTCTGCATGAGTTTCCGCTTCCAACAGTATAAATATATTTTAGCTTAAAAGTATGTGTAATTTTTAATAATGAAAATATTAGAGAGTTGTAACAGGATGACATGAAAAAGTCAGTAAGCGATAATGTTTATTATTTTTGAGGTAAAAAAAAACTTCCAGCGAGAAAGTTGTAGCTAATTAGATGATCTTAAATTTTCATCCAAAACAGTTTTCGATATAACTTATAGTTTGTTCAATAATCCGATGTAAATAACCGTTATGTTCAGTTCTATGCACGCCACCGTCCTGGACCACATCCAGCATAGTTAAGTGCTCCTCATTTTATTTATATCTTCACCTAGAAAATATTAACCATGTACAATTTACTCATATTGTATTGAGATTATTGTTTTTAACATAGCTTTCAATTTAAAAAAAAATTCAGCTTTCGGATCATGAGGAACCTTATAATTTAATATTTAAGGTAAATTAGGCTGTAAATAATAAGAAACTTATTGGTTAGAAAGAATAAAACATTACATGATAAGATAAACATATCTGATTAGTGATTATATTTTACTCGTGAAGCAAAAACTTGTTTTAATCAGTAATGAAATAAAATACTTCAGTAAGAAAACACAACGTTGCCTTTTTATATAGACAAAACCTACTTTCTTTTAAAATCTCTGTTACTTAAAAAGTTTTTCCCTCTAAATACGAAGGCTTCTTAGCCGTAAATGAATTTTTGTAGCTAAACATGTAATTAAAATAATTAATAAATATATATTTTTATATCAAAACCCAAATCTGATCATCTATATCAGCAATATAACCCATCCTATAAAAATATGTTTGACGTTAAAAGTAGAGAAACTTATCAAGGAACTTGAATACGAAGGATACTTAGTTGTTAATAAACATTTCTACCAAAAATATAAATTAAATTAAATGGAATAAATGTTTTTATATCAAACTCAAAACTAAGCCTCTCTAAGAGCCTTACAATCGTTGTTTCATAATTTGATTTCATGTCAAAAATTGAGGCATGTATCGATTTTGAACGGCAGTTTTATAAACACATGTTTAGACCTAACTTAAGAACTCGGTGTCTTCATCAAAATTATTCCGAATAAGATGTACAATTGACTTTAGCTATAGAACAGGCTTTACACGACCTTTAACGGTTAAAGTACCGTATTTTAAATGACCACTTTACTCACACTATAAGGATTTAATTGGACATTATAGAAAAAAAAAACTCTGAACAATGAAAGGACCACCACCAAGTACTTGCATTTTAAAGCAGACGGGAAATAACTGTTTTCTTCTACAATCTTGTCACCAGTTGTAGGTTTAATGTACGTTGTAAAATTGATAAATTACAAATCCAAAGGAGTTACGGTTATCATGATTTAAGCAACGCAATCTCTTAGTTCTTTCAAAACAACATCAAATACTAAGAACGATCTTGTAGATCGCTAAAACCAGGGTTAATTAATTCTCTTGTTATTGCTCCGATCAGCTGATACATTCTAAAAACATGTCAAAACTGTTATCTCTTTGCTTTCCAAAGTTATGGAGTATAGCGCATGCTACAATTATAATGCAACAACGTCTTGGGCTACATCTTAAAGTGTTCTATCTCGGTCACTATAATCAGTAAATTAAAATCGTTCATTAATGCCCTTCAGTCGCGGTACTTATAGGATTTTATAGGATAACAAAATAATGGATTTGGATCGTTATGTTAAAATAATTTATGAAGAACTTGCATCTAGTATCAAAAAATAAAAACGTGGGACCTCTATTCAACACCTCTATTACTAGTACAATTCTGGCAACCAAAGTAGATCCGGGATTGGGACCCCCAATAAGAACCACAGAAGACTACAAGATTAATCATTTTCTTTGCTGCGCTTGGTTTCTAACCAAACCATTTGCTCTTCTTGCTCTAACATGGTAAAATAAAATATTCATAAAACATAAAAATAGGTATGAAATCGGAATTAAATTTTCCGCTGAGAACGAATTGAATAATCACAAACTTGTAAATTTCACTAATTAATTATCTATAAGAAAAATAAAGATAAACCGCAACTTGGACTGTCCCTCACCAGGTCAAACACCAAACACCAGGTAAAAACAGCACAAACTTAGACCTGGACTATGTCATTTTCACTCAGCCGAGGTTCCACATTTTAGCTCCGAAACCGGAGGGTTTAAAATTTTAGACGACACTTATATAATCCTTGACTCCGAAACCCAAGAGGCCAAGTCCGGGTTTATCCCTCCCCAATTTAGACTCGGACTAACGTTAGTCCTGGGACTAGCGCTAAACTCAAACTCAAAAATTCATTTTCTTAGTCCTAGTCTAAAAAGCCGGTTTTTAGACCGAAACTAGTGTTAAACCCGATCTCCGAAACTCGCCCTTAACACTCCTACAATACATAGGCTATACGTGTGCAAAACTTCAGCAGAGTTGCTCCAGTGGTTTTGAGCTAATATTGTCATTGTTTGAGCTAATAAATTTTAAATGATGTTTCTATAATTAGTCTTTATCTAATTTAATTTAGGTACCTTTTATTGTAACTGAAATAATTATGTTATATACATGTGTACTTCCACCCTGCCATCCTTATACTCTTTAGGGATAGCCAGATTTGATAGTTTAGGCACAGAAGGTAAACATCAGAACTCATATTTATTGGAGGTTATCTGCCTGTTGACATACACCTTTGTAATGCCTGTATCTATTGCATGCATACACGCATACTGCCCACTGCCATGCCGCTAGCGCGGCGCGTAGCATGGTGGTTGATCAGCTGGTACGGCGAAATAGAGAGAGAGGGTACTCGTACAGTCCGCACCAAGAGATCAGTAGTACAGTCAACGCCCGCCGCCACTAGCGCCAACTGGCGGCGGGTCGATGAAGCAGCCTCTCCGACTTCTCAACAGGCGCTGAGTTATTTCCATAAGGCTTGTCTGTCTTATTGTAGTTTATGTAGTCATTGCTTAGAATGAGCTTCAATGATAAGAAAATCAAATGAGCATTTACTTGAAAATAGACTTATTATAACATAGAGATGAACCTATTAAGTATGACTTACGTGAATAATTATCTTATGAGTCACTCACAAAACAAATACCAAACACAAAAATCAATCATTATTGCACCATTTCATCAAACACTACTTCCTTACTTTGTGGTTTAACCGCGACCGGTTACCTTTAAGACGACAGACGACGCACGCCAGGTTAGACCACTATGCACTGCTAAGGAATAAATACCCCAAAACGACCCAATTCACTGTATACTATTTATATCTTTAGCTAAACTTATGAAATTATTCATTTTGAAATTTTAACAGAGTTAAGAAAAATCTGGATTAGTTTGTTTATTTGAAAACAATTGTGTTATAAATTGCTGATTTAATACTAAACAAGGTTTAATTGCAAATTTCCCAACTCACGGTCTGAAATACTAAAAATTCCCAACTCTTGCACTTTTCAATATTATTGGGGGGGCTCCCCCTTCCCCCCCCCCGGGGCAATGCCCCTGGATGCAGATTTGTGATAAAGGGAGCAAATTACAGTATTAAAAAATTTGTCTCTGTAGGAGCAGCCAGGTTTGAGGAATCATGGCACAAGATTATCGAGTACCAAGCTTTTAAATATTTTAGAGTAGCTGATAGAGACTTAATTCATTAGTGCTTAATTAACACACACATAAGCTGCTGGATACATGTAAGCTCTAAATTACAGGTTAGCCTTTACCCATAATTTTTATAATATTTTTATTGTACCTATAATATTTATAACTAATGAACACATTGCTCAAAACCGAGCAAAGTTATTCCATCTTTTGCTATTCATAAAAATATTCAGATTGTTTGATCACTTCAGAAATTTTAATTGCTCATGTTAATTCTGAAAATCTTGTGATTTATCACATAAATATCTGATTTAGAATGCAATTGAATTCAAATCATAAACCATTACTTTGTTCTTTCATAAATCATTTTTAACATTTCTAAAATATGAATACTGACAACTATGAGAATTTGAAACTGTTGGAAAAAAGGTCTACAAGTTGTTCTTCTATTTGTTTGAACTAACTATCTAATAATACCTTCCTGGGAAATAAAAACGTTTCTACTTTTTTCTGGGATCCCCACAGTCCTATCCCATACCTAAGTATGGATTCTATATATGCATAGTACACAATTTTACAGGTTTCACATTTCATTTTGCTTAGCCACGATCGCTACTTGTCTACGAGTACAGTAGTTGTTGTCGCCAGACTCGCATCAGACATTGGACTAGACGCGTCTCTTACAACTGAATGATGGTTTTATAGTTTTTTTTAGCAAGATAAAAACTATTTCCGCAGCAATCAATTTTGTTGATTTTATTGCCGATATTTCTGCAGCCGTAAGCCGTAAGTATTACTGTCTATTATATGGGTGATGGTGGGGGATGCCCAAAAATAATTAAAATACCCCACCTAAACCATGTCTTTAAAAGAAAGGAATACCTACATAACTCTTGAATCACATTTAAATACGTAACTTTCACATAACATCAAATTAGGGTCTTCCCTTCACTTGGGCAATATTTTTCCTCAACAAATTACACAGCTGTTTGGAAAGTAACGCCAATTTGGTCACTTCACAAGTTTTAGTTGTGTTAAAGCTATAACTATTTTACAGAAATGCTTGTCAGGTCAAAAAGTTTTCGGGAAAAACAGCCATATGACATCAAAAAGTTTTCGGCAGTGACAGCCGTATGACATCAAACAGTTTTCGGCAGTGACAGCTATATGACAGACATCGGTGTAGCTTTTTGGAGTAGCTTTTTGGAGTTGTTTTATCTTTTTCTGTTGCCTATCAGTGTAAAATGCAATTAAAATTCCTGCCAATGGCACAATATGTTCTGTTATTGATTTTTCACAACAAAATAATCTTTTAAATTCAGCAATTCACCCATAACATTGCACATTATTGGGTCAAATATTGCTATTTTAATGTATTTTTCCAACTGCTTTCTTTATTGCACATAAGACGTTTTTTATTCACTACTTTTAAACATCAAACCCACAATTCTTAAAAAATGAGTTTGATCTTAAAAAGTAAACAAAAAACATCACTACTATTATAAAAATGAGTTGGTGTCTGCCTGTATGACTATTGTTCCATCACACCAAAACCACTGGACCATTTCTGCTAAAGCTTTGCACAGATATAGTATATGTAACCAGGAGTGTCATAGGCCTATTGCCATTTAGAAAGTCTTCAGGACTCAGCCCCACAAGACTTCCAAGTCCAAGGGGAGTTTTATTTGGTTTATATCACATGTGTTTTTTCATAACTAATTTGTTTAGTTAACAATTGTTAAAAGGATTATATCTAACTACAGACTCTCATTGTTTTGTTTACAATTTTTCTACTCTGACTTTTCAACCCATTGCAAAGCATGGGCATAGCAGCTAGTCCTTAATAAAGAAAGCAGCAGGAAAAGCCTACAGCAGAGGCTATTTGTGTGTTTTTGTGAATCTATAAAAGAATGTTCAAGGTACAGAATTTCCAGTGACCTAACGTTTTCTCTTTAAATTCTGGAAAAATAGCTCTGTCAGTTATGGATGAATTGCTATCTCATAAGCATTGCTTACCTGTGAAAAATATAATAACAGAACACAATTTCCATTTGTTGAGAAATTTGATTTTACTTTAATACTTTAATAAGCTTATGGTTTTGCTTATACTTTAATAAGCTATAGAAAAATATCTAGCACAATCACCCTACTGAAAGAGCTGGAAGCCGACTGACCAGACAACTAATCTTGTAAAAGAATTGGCGCTCCTTCACAATTCATGAACTGAGCAAACTGAAGTTACTTTCCTAAGGTCCTTGTACCTTTATTCTACAAACAGAAATGTTTTCCACACAGACAAAGTTGTCCTTTGTTCATTCCAACTTTATATTCTTCAAATGCAAGCAGCCAGAACAGGCAATCAGTGCCGCAGCTGAAACTATACAGGAGACAACCAATGCAATGACCAGTGTTACTAGCAGTATCTTATTTTTTTATAGAGAATCAGTAAAAAGAAATTGAAATGAGGAGGAAATACAGAAGCAATTTTCTTCTTGTTTACTTCTTGATGTACCTGTTTAACATATTGCTATTGATTGTTTAGCACTAGTTATGTACTTAAGGATTCACATTCCTACAAGCTATGCAGTAAGAGTGTTAAGACCTATTTAATAACCTATAATTACATTATGCCATTTTCCATTAATGATATTGGTTATGGTAATATCAGAAAACACTGCTGAGTAATACTTTTTGCTGTTAACTAATACATAAACAATTATAACTCTGTAAAATTGTTCGGCATATCAAATACTCTCCCTAAGACTCGTAGTATTAAATCAATAACAAGTAAAGTACAAGTAAACACATAACTCAATATCAGCTAGTAGAGATACCAGCAGAGTTGCACTAGCAGTTGTTGTAGCAGGCGTTTTACACCTGTCTGAGCAAGACAATCTATTTGAATAGTTTTCCCTGCATGGTTGGGAAATAGCTCTAAAAAACAAGTGGCTATTATTTTGAGCATCACTGGGCCAATTTTAATCGCAAAGGTATTTTCCACTAACTTTTAAATTTAATGTATAGATAAAATCAACTGCAGTAAAAGTATTGCTTAAATTAAAAGGCATCATTGCCCGTGCCCGCAGCACTGGAATTCTCATTAGCCTTGTTATGAAGGAAACATGTCAATAGTATTTCAATCTGCGTTATAACTATATTATTTTACTCCCGAAAGAAGTGTATCCAATTATAATCACCAGACAGTTAATACAAAACACAACACACAAACACTGTCATGCAACACTGATGAAATAACTTGCCTTGGGTAGCCCATTTTAGTTCAATGCGAACATGCAGTTTACCCTGCGGCTCGAGATCCACCTGCAATACAAGTGACTGTCAACACAAGTGAGTTGCAGGCTCGCCACATATGCCCCAGTGGTGTTAGTATAATACCTCACTACATTTCAACTGCCAAAGATTATATCATTTGCTTACCTTAACTAATGGTGACAATTTGTTATCTTAATTAATAGTTTTCTAAAAAATAAAGATGTGCATTGATGAAACATGTTTGAGTAAGGAAAGGCATAACACAAGAGTTGTCTCTAACAAGAGCTACACATTCTCAATCTTGTAAGTTTAGTATATCCGAACACATGTACCTGACACTGATTTTTAAGATTGTATCCCGAACTAAAAGAGGGTTATTTGGGACAATTTTCCTTAAAACCTTAAGGGGGAGGATGTATTTGGTAGGGTGGGGAAAGAAGTATTAGTATTCAGAAGCATCCCAAATTTTAGAAAACAAATAAAGCCATCTAAGCATATAATATACACAAAAGCCACAAAGCTATTATTCTATAGTAGGCTACTTGAAAAACCATAAAATTAATGTTTGATTTATATTCAGAAATATATAAATTGGGAGCAGGCACAAATCCACAGAGAGAACTTTACGAGAAAACCCCCCTTACAAACTTTTTCTAATTTTTTGGTTTTTCCTATAGATCTTATCATTAGATGTTTTAAAAGATCCGATCTTAATGAAATTTGGTCCAAACATATAAAGCAACTTTTATGACTTTAGGTTAAAAAAACCACATACACTACTCCTTCTAAGGTTTCCTTGGGGGGGTTTTGTTCCCCAAAGGTATACTGTTTTACAAATAATATTTTTTATTTACACTTTTAGTTTTCACCATAGGATTCAAATTAAAAAACTAACAATTTATTCTCATATTACATTATTTTGGTTTTTATACTTATTTTGTGATGGGTGACTTTTGTTTTAATGGTAATGGTAATGCTTATTTACATTTTGATTGATATATTGTGTGTTTTATATATTGATAGGTACCGGTATATGTATTGTAGTATAACGACACATTGACAATTCACCTGTCAAATTCCCTTTAATAGATGTTATGTGATGTAATAAATAAATGTAGAAAATAAATAGAGAATAAATACTAGTGATCGCCCTGGGATCAAAATTCAACTAAAAAAATTCTATATGAACCCTTAGCAGGACTATTGATGTAAAATACCCGGGTATTTAAAACTCGGGGTAAATACCCTGGGTATTTACCCGGGTGTATATAAATATTGGGTATTTACAATATTTTACATAAAAACGCCAATGTAATGTATATCTACTCTTACTACCCTTATTATTATCAATTCATAACATTTGACGATATTTTATTGATTACATTAATTATTTTACCAGTAAATAAATAATAACATGGACATTTTTGTATAAGACCCTGTCAAGCTTCTAAACCACACCACTGCCAAAAACTATGAAGTAGGGGTGTGCAAATAGTGGTTTCTGACTCGAGCCGAGCCGAACCAAGCTTTTTTCTAAGTTTTCGAGCTTAGAGCTTTCTCGAGTCGAGCTTTTTTATGGCAATTTCTCTAGGGGTGTGCAATATACCGGTAGTGATTTTATGACCCGAGCCGAATTTTGTAGATGTCCACTTAATATGATTTTTGAGCGTAGATAAAGTAGATCCACTGCATTCTTTAGTAACGTAGGTCTGGTTTTATCTGTGTATGAGTATAATAAATCTGGTCTGTGACATTGTGGTTTGAGAGTTCAGCCAGTACATTATGCCCGTCCTCCGACTCGGCCAATGTTATGTAGTCTCATCATGATTTTAGCTAAAGTAGACCGCATGAAGATGGTCCGATGCTTAGTTGCCCATATGATTTCCCATTCACCCCCTCCCATCCAACACTGATGTCATACGAATTTCACAAACAATGATTCACTCTGCTTGTTTTTTTCTGTTGTGTATGATAGGAATGGACTTCAAAACAGACGACAGATATACTTTACCATATGTTTTATTAGACCGGAGCAATTTGGCAACAATGTATTAACTTCCATCGGACTACTTTGGTGCTACTTACAATAGTCATAAAACCAAATCCTAGAAGTTGGTTATCCATTTTGGTTACCTTTGGTGGTTGGATAATTATCCGTGGTAGGGAGATTTATTATTGGTTATTTTGGGTTGTTGGTTGTTGGGGTCAGGATAGTGACCTATTAGGTTAGGCAGCATCGAGTTAGGTAGGTTTTTTAAGATTAAGGTTGATCTGCAAGTCAGGAAAACTAAATTAGGACCATAAAATAACAATAAACAAACCCAGAAGACCTTAAACTTAAAACCGAACATAACCTATATTACTTTTATACAAGGTTATACAGTATCGAGTTAGGAAGGGTTTTTAAGATTAAGGTTGATCTGCAAGTCAGGCAAACTAAATTAGGACCATAAAATAACAATAAACAAACCCAGAAGACCTTAAACTTAAAACCGAACATAACCTATGTTACTTTTACACAAGGATAGACAGTATCGAGTTTGGAAGGGTTTTTAAGATTAAGGTTGATCTGCAAGTCAGGCAAACCAAATTAGGACTATAAACAAACCCAGAAGACCGTCCTTAAAATTAAAACCGAACATAACCCAAGCCACCTATACAAACAACAATAAATAAAACCCAGAAGTCCATATAATTAAACTTGAAACTGAACATAACCCAAGCTACCTAACTTAACAGGCCACTATCTTGACCCCAACAACCAACCATACCAATTAGGGACAGCAAAAATGTATCAATAATATACAAAATTAGTTCCATCGGACTAATTAAGCATCAATAATTTGATGTCGATATTATCATGATATCGATATTTTGGTCCGATATATTGAAAAAGACCATTTTCGAAGGCAGGAAACGCTATTAACAAAAAACGAAATCAATTTAGTAGCAAATTGCTATCAGAACTAATTTTTTTAATGGTCTTTCTATGAAATACTGGAAGTAAATTTAAGTATTGACGTCTATGGAAATAACATTACTGCTAATAAGATTAGATTTCATAACATAGGTCTAAGCTCTTTTCTCTATTTATTTTTTGATTTATTTGGACTTTACCTATCGCTTCTAGTGTTTAAAACTACACTACGTTTCGGGAGGTAAGGAAACTCCTCCCGTTATCAAGTGAACCCTACTTACATCTAAATATCAAACTCTTACACCTAACTAACCTACATTTTTTTTGGATGTGTTTAGACGATGTCTTTGCAGTCTGGAATCATGGCGATAAAAAGTTAGACGAGTTTACTAAGCATTTAAATAAAGTTTCACCAACAATTAAACTCACAACAGAAAAAGAACAAGACAAAAAACTAGCATTTTTGGATGTAAATGTAGTTAAAGATGGAAACGCCCTTAAAACAGAAATTTTTAGAAAGAAAACACACACAGGTCGATACCTCAATTACAAATCAAACCACTGTGAATCAGTCAAAGAATCAGTAGCTTATTCTCTTTTCGACAGGGCCAAATCAGTTTGTTGTGAAAAGAAAACTTTAGACGCGGAGCACAATAAAATTTCACAAGAGTTACAAAAGAATGGTTATCCTCAAAAAATAATTAGCAGATGCAAAAAGGAAAGGGGGACAAAGCCAAACACTGTTCCAAATGTGGATAAACCAACAGCTTTCATAAGCATCCCATATGTCCCAAAACTGTCGGAAAAAATAAGGCGAGTTGCCAGAAAATATAAGATCTTAACAGCTTTTAAATCGTCAAACACTCTGAGACAGCAACTAACTAAAGTAAAACCGAAAAATGAAGAACAAGCCTCAAAAAACTGTATCTACAGCATCAAATGTGAATGTGAGGGTGAATATATAGGGGAAACTAAAAGGCCGCTAAAAGTTCGTATAAACGAACATAAAAGAAACACAAAAAATGGCGAAACAGTAAAATCTAAATTGGCAAAACACGCCTGGGAAAATGATCATAAATTTAGTTGGGAAGAGGCAAAAATTATACATCATGAGTCTCACTATTATAAAAGAAAGTTTGTTGAAGGGGCATTAATTAAATTACATGAAAATCCAATAAGTCAGAGTAGTATTGATGTCAGGCCACTATGGATTCCCTTAATTAAAAACCACTTCAGTCAAAAATCACCCCGCAAACACACGCCAGTTCCTTGTGTTACAGTTGCTCCTGCGTCTAGAGTCCATCCAATGCGGCTACGACACATGCGTCCGTGATCGCCCTTGGAGGAAACACGGCCACCTGATTGCATGACCAGTTCCCAATGCTCACCTTGGAGGCATGCGGTAATCTCTATGAGAATATCGTACTGGTGCCCGTGTAGCATTCTAGGAGGAATCGTGCAGTTTTTGGTTTCCGTGTCATGTTCCCGTCGACAAAGACGGTGGGTAGCCACAGCTGTGTCGTCACGTGCCCCTGTCGGTAGGTGGGGGTAACGGCTCTCCCCCCTCCACTGCCGCTAGCCACTAGTCTAGTGTGCGATTTGGTTGAGGATGGACGTGAGCCCGTTTCCCGTGTTTGCCCGTCAGCTTGGAGGCCACGATGCAGAACAGGTAATGTATTGTCAGTTTTTCATTTGTTCGTATATATAAATGTTGTGTTAGTGTATTGTATTCGATTTTTTGTATATATATTTGTTATCTTTCTGTGAGTCAAATTAAATTGTAAAGAAAAATATTTAAAAAAATGTAGGTTAGTTAGGTGTGATATAAATTTTGTGTTAGTGTATTGTATTTGATTTTTTGTTATCTTTGTGTTAGTGTAAATTAGAATGTAAAAGAAAAATCAAAAAAAATCCAAAAAAAATGTAGGTTAGTTAGGTGTAAGAGTTTGATATTTAGATGTAAGTAGGGTTCACTTGATAACGGGAGGAGTTTCCTTACCTCCCGAAACGTAGTGTAGTTTTAAACACTAGAAGCGATAGGTAAAGTCCAAATAAATCAAAAAATAAATTCAAATCCATCGCTATTATGAGTTTCAAAAATACTCTTTTCTCTAATTAAATATGTTTTATATATTAAGGATAATTCTGTTACATGTTTTATATATTTAACTGATTAACATAATTATATGGACTTATAGATAAATGTCCGTTTTTTTTGTTTTTTTTATATATTTCAACCTTAATACTTTGTGTAACGTTATTTTAATTGTATACATTTTGTAGTAAGAAGCATATTTTAGGCAGTTTAGAATTCTGTAAGGCCCAAAAGTGATTTTTGCATCATGTTCATATATAACAATCTACAGATTACTTAATAAAACATAGAATATTGTGTCATAAAATACGTTATTATATTTTTCAAGCTGATATATTATCGGCATCAATATTGCTTAGGTGATATATCGTAAATCCGATATATCGATATTTGTCAAAATTTTACTATCCCTAATGCCAATATAGCTTTTTCACATATTTTGCTGTTAGGCCAAGCTGTATTAAAATAGAAAATGTATATATCAGGCATACAAGGCACATCCCTAAGTTTAACTATAAAATTTACAATATGTTAATACGAGCTTACAAAAATGTAAGCGAAATGTAAATGTAATACGAAATTTACAATATGTTAATATAAAGTGCTGCTCCACATACACCTTCTAATATGGTAGAATGAAAATTTTGCGGGATGATAATTGTACATTTAACAGAAAATAGTGACAGAAAATTATGTAACTAAAGCTTTTAACAAAAATCCCATTAGTACTGGTCACAGAACAAAATCAAGGAAACAAGTATTTCAAGGACAATTTATGCCACATCTCTGCTAAAATAACAATAGTGACTGAAACCCTAACTAATACCTACAAAACCAAACCTAATCTAGGCCTAATCGAGCTTATAGATAGAAGATAGAAATATAAACAATATAGGCTTAAAAATATATAATAAAATGTAATCCCAACCAAACCAAGCAGTTAATAATGTTAAAAAATGCTGTAGAAAAATAAAAAATACGCAATTATTAAAAAAAAACTATTTTAATAAATAAGCGAATGAAATTTGTCAGCAGCAGTAAAAACGTTTGTCCGCAGTACATGAACTGGTACCATTTAGCAAATAAATATCGGGTAATTTAACCTTTGAAATGCTCTTTGCGTTTCTTAGGGACTGAATGGCAAGCCAACACCTCTCCACAAACAAAATTCACAAATAGCCCATTACCTATTACAGTGGATCTACAAAGTTCTTTGGATGATTCACAGAAAGATGACAAAATCATACTGCTCACGAGATTCTGGTGCCGGTCAGTTTTTCAGCAACCAATAGTCACTGATGTACCACGGAGAACCCAAGAACGAATAAATCGTATCAGTGTTTTCGCTGTACTAACAGGTATAAGTTTTCTACAGTAACAGCAAGTATTACACTGATACGAGATATTACAAAGCTATGCTTTGATCCTCATTCAACTCTAGCCTACCTAGTGGCACCCACTGAACCCCGATGATCCCCGAGGCTACCTCATTTAATTTTGATGTCATGTTGGTACACCAGTAATCGAGGTTCAAATGGTTTCACCCAAATTACTTGCTGCTAACTTACTATTATCTATATATTAATACGCTAGGGGGGTTTTCCTTCACAGTCATAACTCGATAACGGCTGGACGGATTTCAACGTTTTAGGTGTCAAATTAAAGACATTTTATAGATTTGCCAATGGTTTTATGAAGTTTTTATATGTAATATTTTAAAAAGTCAAATTTTAGCATTGGATTCAGTTTTAAAAACCACACAATATCGTGTTTTGATCATTTTTCTATGTCAATTGGTTACAGAGATATTGAAAGTGCTAAACACAGTGTAGGTACGTTGTCCAAAGTTGTTCTTGTGGAGAATAAGGACAATTTATATCTCGTTTATAATAAATCTGGTTGTGGTCTATTGTTATCTGCACACAAAAAAGCAATTTTGAACGATGATTCCTGGAACACCAAGCCTGCGTACTCAGCCCCCATGTTATTCTTATAGAGAATAAGTAAAATCTTATGTCTCCCTTTCAATTATGAACATAAATTAATAAAACTTGGTACCAGTATATGGCTTTACTTTGTTGAGTTCTATTGATATTTGCAAATAAACCCTTTTTTCTGTGTTCCTTATTGTAGCAAACCTGTGTACTCATCCCCTGTTATTCTTAAGGAGAGTAATTAAAATGGTATACATTGCTTATTTATGAATGTATATTGATGAAAGCTGGTATGTGGCTTATGTGGTACTGTACTAGGATTCAAATATTCACATAATGGGATGACTGAACTCAGAAATGGTAGATGAAAGTTTCTGCTGTTAACGTAAGTTCTAACCGTAATTTCATCAAAAATATTAAATAAATAGGCCTGGGGACTCTGTACGAAAATAACTACTCTTCTTTTAGTTAATTTTAGGTCATAGGATAAATCGTTCTTTATTATATTAAATTATATTGTATTAGAGGTACAAATTCTTCAACAAAAAATAACACGGTGTAAGTCTAAGCAATGAGGTACATTGGAAATTAGCTGAGTACGCAGGTTTGATATGACGGGGGTATTTAATATAATAACTGAACACATAAGGGTGAATCTAACAAAATGTGAGATATTGAGTCCTTCGGGCATAAACACAAAATAAAAAAACTATTATAAAGTAATAATGTGTTGTTATTATCTAACCCCTTACTTTTCCACCAAACATAGTTTTAGATCACAACTATAATTTATTCAATAAGGAAAATAGCATATTATGTCTTAATTTGCCAGTCGTTCACTGTCCTCGTCAAGTTGTACTAATGTTTATTCTAAAATAAATACTTCATAACCTCACAATTTCACATTATAATGGAACTATAAACATCGGGAGATCGTCTGCTCTCAATAACTAAGAACGTAAAATATAAAATACTTCGGAGACCTTTTTTTTAACTGCCTAAAGGCAGTCCCCAAGGTACAGCATGTCAAAGACGTCTAAAATAAGAACTGTCAGAACGTACGAGGCGATACAGTTTGGTGGCAAAACTCGACCCAGTGCTTGTGATATGTGTTGCGTACTACGCACAGTTATTATAATTGTGATATTTTAAGAAGTTTTTGAGAAATATATAGATGAATAGGTAACACATAGTACCCTAAATAAGTTGCCAGTCGTTCACTTTGATAATTCAAAAACTTTGTAGTTTACCATAACGAGCATTGCATATTCTGACAATATTTGTAGGCCTAAAACCTAACCTCAAATACGCAGTCAACTTAGTCAATGCGGCTTCTGCTAGCTAAGATTTTAGCTCAGATTTGCCAGTCGTTCACATGCCAGTCGTTCACGTGAACGATGTGGCATATCGTGAACGATTGGCGCAATACTGGCTGTACTTTATGCTCTGTAACTCTTGTACAATTATAAGTGTAAGATTGTACACTTCATCAAATACTTTCATTCAAAATATGTAGTATTCATTTGTTTACCATATTTTAAATAAATTTTTCCAATTTTACCTTTCATATATATGTAATGCCGCTTGGCAGATTTTACAATATGTTGGCTTTGATTCCCAATGTTACCGTGTATATTAAGTATATATATATATATATATATATATATATATATATATATACATGTGTGTGTATATATATATTAAGTAATCGTGGATTTTTTACATTTATTTGTTTTAGTTCTTGTGAGTTTCGTTTCGTAAAAAGCCTTGTATTCTTAATTGTATTTATGCAATTAAAGGGTAAATAAGGTTGTGACCTCTTAACAATGTATGCCGGAGACGTCTGTGGTACCATACTTACAAACCAACTGGTTTCAGGGGTTCATGTGCTTGTTGAATATACTGTTAAGAAAGGGAAAAAATGTGAGACGAAACAGTTTATTGGAATATGTCAAGGCAGTGAAACGAACAATGAAGTAGATGTTTTGTTCATGAAAAATTGTTCAAAAGAAAACACTTTGTTTTTTGTTGATGACAAACATTTAGCATCAGTGCCGGTAGCGCAAATAAAAGCTATCATTCCAACACCAACCATAATCCTTAAGGGAAACAGGTTTTTTTATAAATTTAAGAAAGTTGTTTAAGTATCTTCAAAGACTATTCAAAGTGATGCTGAAGTCATGCGACTTCTGTTGATGTTTGCCAATTTTTTTTTACCTTTAAGATTTGTAGTTAAGTTTATATCTTCCTAATGGTATTTGTTCCTTTATAACATACCTATTACAGTATTAAAAATACAAATACAAATACAGTATACAAATTGTGTAACATTTAATAGTAACTTAACAATGCTACTCAAAGTGATGCTGAAGTCATGGAACTTCAGTTGTTGTTTGCTTTTCAACAACATTTTTTACCTTTAATATTTGTAGTGAAGTTTATACATTCCTAATGGTATTTGTTCCTTTAAAACATACCTATCATAATATTTATATGTTATACAAATTATGTAACATTTAATAGTAACTTAACAAATGCTATTCAAAGTGATGCTGAAGACATGGGACTTCTTTAGTTGTTCGCTTTTCAACAATATTTTAGCGAATTTCCCCTATAGGGAAGAAGCTATTACCGTAGGTCTCATGGTAAGACTTAAGCCCGAGACCATGATAACTTTTCATTTTGAGGTCCCCAGATGCCAAAAACACCATTCGTTCAAATTTTTATATATGTATATTTATATATTTATATATATATATATATATATATATATATATATATGTGTGTCCGTAAGCACGATAACTCTCGTAAAAAAGGTCCGATCTTAATGAAATTTGGTACAAATGTGCAAAGTACCATTTATTTGAACGAGTTCGAAAACCAGATGAATCGCACCATCCGAAGGGGGGTTTTTGGGGGGTTTTGTACCCCAAAAATGAGGTTTTTGGGGTTTTCACATTTAATTTTAATTTTAATCAAATTTTAATTTATACCATTGAATTCAGCTTAAAAAAACAAACAATTTGGTATTTTGATCATTGCTCTACGTCAATTGGTTACCGAGATATTGAAAGTGCTAAACACAGTACGTTGTCTAATGTTATTCTTATGGAGAAAAAGGAAAATTGTATATCTCGCTTATTTATGAACATAAACTGGCGAAATTTGGTATATGGCTTGATCTGGTTATGGTTTATTGTTGTTTGCACAAAAAAACAATTTTTCGCCTATGGCTCCTGTAGCAGCAAACCTAGGTACTCGGTCCCCATGTTATTCTTATGGAAAATACTTAAATATTATATATCGCTTATTTATGAATGTATATGGATGAAACTTGGTATGTGACTTCACTAAGATGAGTTCTATTGATATTTGCATAAAAACCCATTATTTTGTGTGCCTTGTTGCGGCAAACCTGCGTACTCATCCCCAATGTTATTCTTATGGAGAATAATTAATATTTTAAATATCGCTTGTTTGTGAATACATTTCTTATGAATCCTGTTAAGTGTTATAATGTGTTATGTTATATATTCATTGGAAATTCGCTGAGTATGCAGGTTTGCTGCGACGGGGGTATTTTACCTTTAAGATTTTAAGTTAAGTTTATATTTTCTTCATTGTAGTTGTTCCTTTATTATATATTACAATATTTATATGTTATTCAAATTACCAAAGTATGTAACACTTAAAAGTACCTAACAACAAAATTTAAAGAACTGAAAAAGTATTATAATTTTGTTTGAAATGGTTTTTAAAAATTGTTATTAATACTTTATTATTATTAATTTGACCGCTGTATAATTTCTTTAATTTCAGAATTTAGGCTTTTTTAAACATTATAATACACAATCGTAGTTGTCTGACCTATATTGATTTACTATTTCGAATAAAAGGGAATCGTTCCTAGTCAGAGATGACCAAAGAATGTTAAGTTTGTAATTTCATATAAACAACTTTTTCATTAAATAATTGTTGAAAAATTACATTTGGGTTTTATTCTTTTTTAAGTAGCCCACTCCAATTATACGTTGTTCATGCTGTCATAATGCCAGTCGTTCACAGTCAGTGCCAGTAGTTCATGGTCAATGCCAGTAGTTCACGCTTACCAAAACACATATTTCATTATCTGCATATATATATATATATATATATATATATATATATATATATATATATATATATATATATGGTATTTTCTTATGCATGCCATACCGGCAAACATAATTCAGTACAAACAATTATTTACTACAGCATTATTTGCATTTTATACTTAAGTTTTGTCTGCAATGTGGAGCCGATTCATTTTAGGTTAGCTCAAATTGTTAATATTTCGTATTATTGTAAGAATCTGAAACTTTTAATTTTGTTTATTTGAATTTTGAAGGGTTTAAGTAACATTTATGAAGAAATTTTTAATTAAATGTCATTTATACTATTTTATTTTTGCTTATTCTTTAGCGTGACCGACTGGCATTTTGTGTGTGACCGCTAACCTAAAAATATTTTTATAAAATCAGGTAAGTTAAATTCAGCTCTGCTGGTTATTTAGCATTAATCCTTAATAAATGTTGATTGTAATAGGCTACTCACACATTTATTTTAAGGGTATGAAACTCATAATTTTTCCTTCCTGAAAATTCCACATTTTGTGAGATTTACCCATAAAAGAACACAGCTGACAGAAGTAAATACGAAATAGGCCTAAATGGCTGCTGCAATCTTGCGGATAAACTATTAACTCACTCACAGAAAATGTTACCTTTATTTGTAAAAACTTTTATTTTAACCTACAAATTTCAGAAACCTTTGATAAATTGGATCAACTAATGTTAAACGGAGAGTACTTTAATTATTCAATCATAACACATATAAACATGATCATCTGTCAGTAGTTTTTTGTCACTACGAAAGAATATTTTATTAGTATCTCGCACTTTACTAAAGGTAATTTTTGTCCAATGCTTTACCTTATGGAAATTTAACAACTTTTAAAAGTTAATTATTAAATACCCCCGTCGCAGCAAACCTGTGTACTCAGCGAATTTCCAATGCATGCATATGTTTCTCACTACCACATAAAGCCACTTACCAAGTTTCATAAAAATATATGAATAAATAAGTGATCATAGCATTTTATTTATTCTCCATAAGAATAACATAAGGGCTGAGTATGCATTTTGCTGCATCAAAGAACACAAAAAATGGGTTTATGTGCTAATATCAGTATAACTCATCTAGGTGAAGTCATATACCAGTTTTTATTCATTTATGTTCATAATTAGGGGAGACATAGCATTTAATTATTATCAATAAGAATAACATTGGGCTGAGTACGCAGGTTTGCTGCTACGGGAGTCTTTAGCAAAAAACTCTTTTTTGAGCAAATATCAATGGACCACAACCAGATGAAGCCGTATACCAATCCAGTCAGTATACGTCAGTATACGTTCATAAATAAGCGAGATATAAATTTGTTATTTTCCTCCATAAGAATAACATTAGACAACGTACTGTGTTTTAGAACTTTCAATATCTCGGTACCTAACCAATTTACCGAATGATCAAAATATCAAATTGTGTGTTTTTTTAAGCTGAATCAAATAGTGGAAACTAATATTTGATTATTTAAAAAATAATATGTACAAAATTCAAAAAACCCATTTTTGGGGTACAAAACCTTCCCAAAATACCCCTTTGGATAGAGCGCTTCCCAAAATACCCCTTTGGATAGAGCGATCTGGCTGGTTTTCGAACTTAAAGTCATAAATGTTGCTTTACATTTTTATACAAAATTTCATTAAAATCGGATAATTTTTACGAGAGTTATCGTGCTCACGGACACAATATATATATATAGTTTCGAACGAATGATGTTTTTTGGGTCTAGGGACCTCAAAACGAAAAGTTATCATGGTCCCGGGCCTAGGTCTTACCATGCCGACTACGGTAATAGCTTCTTCGCTATAGGGGAAATTCGCTAAAAATAGTTAATCATAATTATAATTAATTTCGTTGGGCAGTAGAACAAACATACAACTTATAGTATATTTAGTATACTATTTAAATCTACTACTTCATAAACATTGGTATTGGAATTTGATGAAAGAGTCATAGAACTAAAAGAATTTAACAGTAGAAGTAACCTTAAGTAGTTCAACTTGTGGGTGTATGTTTATTTTAACAACGAATGCAAGTCGACTGAACCTCGTCTTCAGGAAAATAATACATTCTCCTTAGCCTTAGTAACAGGTGGGTTGACACAAGACATGATGTGACACATAGGAAATTTAGCTGGTCCATGTGGATGCAGAAATTTAACCTGAATGTCACACTGAATGTCATCTTTTCAAACACTAATCTATAAAACCAATAGCCCTGATCATCATACGTATATGATATATAGTTATTGACACTGGTATTAAACCATTTTCAGAGGTGGTCATTCTTTTGTAAAATCAAATATTGTGCACAAATTGTCAATGAAGCTGACAGGTTTGGTTGCAATTTGGTCCTTTGATTTTGGTATGAAATGGTGAAAACTTTGTGTTCCAGGCATGGTTTTGGATTTTGGAAAACTGTCTTAGAGATTGTGTCTTGATTCTAGTATTCTTTCTTTGCTGATAAGTGAGAATCTAATATTTTCAATTCTTGAATTACATAAATCATGAAATTTGTGAACATCATCTGCGTTGCCAGATGTCATTTATTTGAAGACCAGGCATTTCACAGTGCCACCGATGCCATCACACGGGGACTTTCAATGGCTGGTTGCGAAAAAGCACCACGGAGCGCTTAGATTGAAATCATTTCCATGATTGCACAGGTTTATAAAATTACGATAAAATTAAAGGTAAAGTAATATATTCACATATTCATTGATGATAACTAGCAACGGTGGAAATGAAACTAAAAGTCAGTATTGTGTAAAGTCGGTCCCACACTTCTCGCGAACAGGCCTGAAAATTCGGCCGAACATTCTCCAGAACATTCGGCCGAACGTTCACTGAACGTTCGCCCTGTTTGAAGCTTCCACACTTCTCGCGAACATTCCCTCGAAAATATTAAATGCAATTTTATCAGCTGTTGGTGCATTGTCCGTCGTGTCCTATGAGCATTGTCGTGACGTCGTGACAAAATGGACGACTCTACAGATAATGTTGCTGTTGTTGCATCTACAGTCATGATGTAATTAATTATAAAAGGTGTAAAATTTAGTCGTGTAGAAGAAACCAACAAAGATTTGAGAAGCCTATTTTTTATGAAATAAAAAAATCAAATATAAATATATCATATACTAGCTGACACCAGTATTTCGCACAGCTGATTAAAATTCCTACTGCAACTACATCTGTTTAAGTACTTACCTGATTCATTAAACCTATTGCCCATAAGAGTACTATTGTAACTTTAAGGGCAACTTGGGCTAAGCGATTGCCAAGATGAGGCGTTGAAACGGAACAGACAAGTCAACAGTCACCACCTTTCTTTTATACATGAAGGGGATAGGATAATTAATAATTATAAAAACTGTTAACAAACATTGGAAATTGTTTTATTATTTGGCTTGAACATTTAAATATTAACTAGTGGCTTGAAGGGGCGATAGCCCCTAATTAACCTTTCTCCAAGTAGGAACACATGTCAGTTCGCAAACAAAGTAGTCACTTAATCATATGTTTTAATGTAAACAAAGCAGACGTTTTAAACAAATTAAACCCCATGTTGTTTTAATGGGAAAAGTTTTATTCTGTTGCGAATTTATGGTAAAAAAATAAGAAAAATGAATAGTTTTCCCTCAAAATTCACGTCAAGACCTTTAAAATGATACCCCTCCCATCCTTCTACGGCCATCCAGTCACTCACAATTTCTTTACAAAAATTTGACTTACGGAATTATATATAGAGATTTTATTAACGGTCAAGTTTTTACAATTACCTTACAATAAGGAATATACTGAACAATAATATTTAAAAATGGGATAGCTCAAAAACTATTCTTTTCTGGTAAAATTTCAACGTCGGAATGACAGATTGGTTGTGTACCTGCACAACGCCACTGATGCGATACGTTTATAATTCTTGGAAGATTCTTATCTCTTGCTAAATAATTGATGTAAATTAAATCAAATCCACTGTCATGTACTCAACTGAGATGACACATTTATATTGATTTGGGAAGACGGACAGAAAAAAAGTTTTTTCTCCCGAGTAGTTGTCCCCCCTTCGCCACTGTGACCGGCACTGATTATTGGGTGTGAAAGGAAATCAACTACTATTTAAATCAAGAATATTTAGGGACAATAATTAAGGGTTCCGTATTGCAGGATTTATTTCTCTTTTATAAATAATTAATTTAAATTGTCTATCATTGAGGTTGGCGTCAATCTGCCGCCATAAAAACGCATGTCTTTTATGAACTGAATACTGAATGATTAAAACACACTGCCTAGACGCACTGACGAATAGTGCAGCTGAGTTGAAGAAGGGACGCAAGCCCTGAATCAAGCAGAATTCGTCGACAGTATACTAATAAATGTCAACCCCTGCGCCTTAAAACAAAACTTCAATTTACACAAATAACAGTAAAATAACTTATTTATTGATATGATTATTTAACTGAAATACGCATAGTATGTCAGAACAACTAGAAATTGTCATTTAATTATATATTATTCACCATCAATGACCACCCAAGTGGTATTCAATACTTACTTGAAAGCAGAAAAAATAAATACGGTGTGCATACAAATAAATACGCATGTTTTATAGTTATTGTCTCAGTAGAACAAGATCGTTGACTATCAATGGTGCAGTGATGCCATGATGCATGTTCGCGAACAGTGTGGGAGCCTCCCGAATATTCGTCGGAATGTTGGGCCGAACATTCGCCCGAATGTTCACTGAACATTCAGTCCTGAATTCAAAGTTTGCGCAGCTCCCACATTTCTCACGAATACTCCGAACATTCCGAGTTCGGCCGAATGTTCGGGCGTGTTCGCGAAAAGTGTGGGACCGCCTTAAGAAGGAGGAGTGGAGGAGGTGTTCATTTGGAGACCTGAAAGGAAATCTAGTGGTGTGTAGACATCACAATATATGGACTGGATAGAAGTGTTCATGTTGATTCCTGTCCCTGTGATAAAATTATGTAAAGGGGAAGCCGAACTGGAATACGGTATTATGGTTCAGTACGGATAGTTTTATCTCAACTTAAATATAATTAAATCCATTGTAGGTACTTACCATGATTTTAAGCAATATTCAAAAACCATGTCGCAATAAAAAAGTTGATAGTGTTGTATTTCCTAACTCTAACCTAACTAAATAATGAAAAACATATAGTTATTTATTTTGTTATTAAATACCTTGATGTCAGTAAAAAAATGCCCTGAAAAATAAGTTTGGTCGCCTTACATTCATTGCAACAAGTTGTTACAAACACACACCCTTAAACTGAATTAAGGTAACATCTACTATTAAATTATTTTAGTTCTATGACTCTTTCATCAAAGTTGAATGCCAATGTTTATGAAGTAGTATACTCAATATACTATAAGTTGTATGTTTGTTCTACTGCCTAACGAAATATCATGATATAACTACATTTTCATTAAATACCTTGAGGTTAGAATGTATTTTAGTGTTTATTTACCAATATAAGATAAAAACATGTCATGAGGCAATAATAGAAACAGTAAGTTATTAGTTTGGACTTTGGTGGATTAAGTAGTTTAACCCTTTGAGTGCCATGCAACGATATATCGTTGTGCACGGAACATCCGAAAAATACTTCACAACGATATATCGTCGTCGGTGGTCTTACCGAAAAATACATTGCAACGATATATAGTTGATATAGAAAATTTTTCTTACGTCATTACTTTTTATTATTTCTTTCAGGTCATTTCCAGGATATTTTCTAGCTCTATAAATCTAGTAGTTATTTGGTGAAAATCTTATATTTGAACAATGTTTATTTATCTGAAAAAAATATTAAAAATTTCCCGCATGTATAATATGTACCTATTCAAATTTTTTATTTTTTATTTTTTAGAAATTATATATGTGCATAATATTATAGCTAAACTTTAAACTTACAAAACAAACAAGTTTCATAATAATATCTTACCAAATAAAAAAGTTATTGATTTTATGTACAAAACCCTTGCAAAATGTTGATTTTGTGTATCGTTATAGAAAATTTGTCTTACGTCATTACTTTTTATTATTTCTTCCAGGACATTTCCAGAATATGTTCAGGTAAACATATACTCTATAAATATACAAGGCCTAGTTAGTCTGCTTTTTGAAATAATATTGTAATAAAACTTAAACGCTTGAATAGTTAGGCTACTGTCTTGTGTACTAATTTACCGTTTTTATATTTTTTTACATTTATGGAAATAACTCGTCCCCAAATTTGATGAAACATTCAGGAAATATTTTGGAAAACATGTCCTCTATAAATCTAGTAGTTATTTGGTGAAAATCTTATATTTGAACAATGTTTAATTACCTGAAACAAATAAAAAAAATTAAAAGAAATTTCCCACATGCATATATGTATTCAAATTTTTTAATTTTTATTTTTTAAATATTATATATGTGCATAATATTATAGCTAAACTTTAAACTTACAAAACAAAAAAAGTTTCATAATAATATCTTACCGAATAAAAAAGTTATTAATTTTTTTGCAAACCCTTGCAAAATGTTGATTTTGTGCCTGACACTTTTTGGATATACTCTGTTAAAAACTCTGGCACTCTAGGGATATGACGACCGAAAAACTCTGGCACTCTAGGGATATGACGACCAAAAAACTCTGGCACTCAAAGGGTTAAATGGACTAATTTATATATTTTTTCGTCACAAACCCGAATTTTAACTTTTATGCTATATTATATATTAAGTTAGCAGTTAAAAACCCATTAATTTTATTCCAGATCATTTTAGTTGACATCTTTAGGGTTAATTAAAAAAAAAGGTTTTTACTTTGGTTAACTGCTATGCCTTTGGCCTATACCTAATCCCTTTTAAAGATTTTGCATTTTAAATTTAAAAATTTCTCAAAATCCAAGTTTAAATAACAAAGCATTTTGAACAAATATTAAATGATAAGTAACTAAATACATGTTTCCTATAGTGTTCTGATTTTTCTTAACATTTTGGTGAAAAAATTATTATTTTATGTTAAATATTACAGAAGTTATGAATATTTCTAATAACAATGTCACTGAAGGCGGTAGCCTCGATAACATGATTTTAACTTTATTTTGTAAATTTGAAAAAATTCATAACTTGAAAAGTATTAAAGATAACTTTATAAAATTGTATATGGGTCATTAGGATGGTCAAATAAACAAATACAAAAAAACAGGTAAATCTGAGGTGATGAGTTTCATTTTAATTTGTTATTTGATTATATAAAATGGAATGGCCCCACAATCAGTTTCCAATGCGCAAACACTCACACTGACCATCACTGAAAGCAAGAAACAAGAGAGCTGTTCCGGCGAGCATGTTCGCAGAATGTTCAAACTTGTGCGAGGATGACAAACATTCTCACCTTGAATGATTATTCTGATAAAATACTGACCCCCTGAAGCGATTTGATCAGCGATATATGGCGACGTGATTGATCGTAACTGACCGTGGCTAGAAAGACCAAAAAAACGTGATGGGGATTAAAACATCTATCCCTCTCCATCGTCGCCAGCCATTTAAGCTGACTAATTATGTCAAACATTCAAAGAATGGATGTGCCACTAAATTTCAAATAAACGTGACGATATAGAAAATGTCATTTAAGTACGAATGATTTGATATGCAAATTACCACCATGCACGGCTATGCAGGTTTAGGTTAGGTTGGTTTAACTTACATGTTTAGCTTTAGTTATAGCTTTTTTGTCTGGCTCCCAAATTGTAGTTGTTATGTACAAATTGTGGATTATTAGAAGGTGGTGAGCTTAATCGCAAATCAAAAGCAGATAAATTACATCGTGATGATGACGATGTTTTAAACCCTTTCTCGCATCATTTTGTAATTTCCACAATACCATGTTATACCAAGTTCAGGCCTATACACTTTTTTCAGTGAAAATGTTTTATAAAGATATCTTTGATGATAAACTATCCAGTTAACACGTTCACTACCACAATGTAAAAAAAAAATCGTAACCACAGACTGCCGCCACAATTTTGCGGCGGGCGTGGCCTACTCATAGCCCAACGCCACAGATCTGGTTAACCCCTATGTCGGCGGCTGGGTTCATTAAAATAGACTGCCGCCGCAGAACTGCGGCGTTGGTTTCTTGATACTAAATGAGAAATTTCTTCGCAACGGTCTATTTTAAAGGTTAGATGGTTTAGGCATGGTCTACAGCATAATCCGCCTTATATATGCGGCGCTTGGTCTGTAGCCAGTACTAGGACCAGTCTACAGGGAAGTTTATGATTTTTTTCGTGGGCTGTCAGAGTGACCCGGCCGTCGCATATATGCGGTAGCTGGTAGCGAACGTGTTAAGTCCTAAAGTATAAAAATGAATTAGGCTATTTGGATGCTTACTCCGCTGAACAACATCGGCTACGGACTCACTGTATTTTACCATTAACATTGATGCTCACATCTCGGAAAGATCAGTGAGCTACAAAATGATATTTACCATCCACAGTACTCAGTTAGGTAAGTTAACACACATAAAATCAACTTTTAACTGGTCCCCCTTTTAAGATATTAAACCTAAATTCGCTCAATTTTGAAAAACTGTTATTTTTGACTTCAAATGTTGGTAAGGAAATCAAATCTTAATGATGTTAAGTTATCTATTTTTACTAAAGACTGCTTTGCGGAGCTTCTACGAAGCACTACTTGAAGGTCATAATCTTACCTTCGAAACAAAATAGCTTAACCAGAACTAAAATATCTTAAAACAGTATAACTTAACCTATGATTTTTAGTGCAAACCCTTAAAAATGCTCTAAATCACTCTCTTCAAAGAGCTTCCAAATGGTTTTTTTAAGTACGGGAAAGCATAAATCCAAAACCGTGTGAGTTAAAAGTTTTAGTAAAATAGTTTTATTCTTCTGAGAAGTAAATAATTAGGGGAAAATAAAAATGGTACTTTGGTATTATACGGATGCCACTATTTTTGGAGGTTAAATTTTTACCGGATACAAAGGATAACTACATAATTCGAAAAAACGTACTTTTATTAACTTACTGTACAAATTTTACATCATTCTGATGAGCGGTCTTTGTGTTGTGCCTCCCAAAAGGCAGCGATGTCCGCTAGGATCGTGTTGAATGCGTCGCTGCCGCTAGCAGCCAGACCCGATCGCCACAGGTACTCCGCCAAATATACAATGCGCTGCGGCAGTTATGTTAGGATGGGTTATCATAAAAATACGTACGGTTTCCTCTTCATTCCGAGGTAAATCCCACACCAAAAGAACGTCACTCATTATGAAAACAAATGTAACGTAGTGCACGGCAATAAATCACTCATGACACTGACCCAGATACAGGCGGTGACAGGTGATGCGCGCGCTCCGGTCAACGACCTGACCTTGGCCTATTTGGAGGGGGTTTGGCGGCCGGAAGTATGACTCATCAGGTATCATTCGATTCGTAACAAAACAAGGAAAGTCCTACAATCATTTTTATAATAACCCATCTTAACATAACTGCCGCAGCGCGCTGCATAAGGGTGGCATCAGTATAAAAACAAAGTACCATAAAAATTTACGAATGGTCATGCAACCATTAGGCTAATTCTAAAATTAGATGATTTCACGTGGAATGACCCGGATTTAAAAAAGTATTAGTGGAAGGTTGTCATCTAAATAATCAGTTGGTCTTAGTCAATAACAAGGCATATCATCCATTCCACACTCATCATTCATTCATATTTGCCTTAACACTTTCACTTCCGAATCCAAATTTGGACTTTCAATAATAGACCGATGTCACGTATTTGTGAAGCTCCGGTTTTCGCTGTAGACTGATGTCACATGTGTGAGGCGTGGAGCGCTAACCACAGCACTCGTCACGTATTTGTGACTCGAGCCTATTGTTATCATATACGCTTTGGCTGCCTGTCAGTGTATTTGATCGTGGCACTGCCTATATTGTTTTTAACTGTATATTGGGCTATAGGAATGTCTGTCACATACAAGGGCCGCTTAGTCCGAGCGTGGGATATTTCGGGATATCTATTTTAGGCATATTTTCAAAGCAATAGGCCTATACCCATTACTTTATTTTGCAGTTTGCTCAAGGAGTAATCTTAAGTCTTGTTCACTTGATTTAGTGAATTTCCTTTTCAAAGCAATAGGCCTATGCCCATTACTTTATTTTGCAAGGAGTAACTTAATCTTAAGTCTTGTTCCCTTGACTTAGTGAATTTCCTATGGAAAAGTGAACTAGTATCGTGACCCGCACGGTGAGACTTAAGCCTGGGACCACCATCGAAGTTCCTAACGTGATACCCTGAACACGTTTTGAGGGGACTCTAAAAACTGTATATATATATAAATGTGTGTGTGAGTGAGTGAGTGTGTGTGTGTGTGTGTGTGTGTGTGTGTGTGTGTGTGAGTGTGAGTGTGAGTGTGAGTGTGAGTGAGTGAGTGAGTGTGAGTGAGTGTGAGTGAGTGTGAGTGAGTGTGAGTGAGTGAGTGAGTGAGTGAGTGTGTGAGTGTGAGTGTGTGAGTGTGTGAGTGTGTGAGTGTGAGTGTGTGTGTGTGAGTGTGAGTGTGTGAGTGTGAGTGTGTGAGAGTGAGTGTGTGTGAGTGTGTGTGAGTGAGTGTGAGTGAGTGTGAGTGAGTGTGAGTGAGTGTGAGTGAGTGTGAGTGAGTGTGAGTGAGTGAGTGTGAGTGAGTGTGAGTGAGTGTGAGTGAGTGTGAGTGAGTGTGAGTGTGAGTGTGAGTGTGTGTGTGAGTGTGTGTGTGAGTGTGAGTGTGAGTGTGTGAGTGTGAGTGTGTGTGTGTGTGTGTGTGTGTGTGTGTGTGTGTGTGTGTGTGTGTGTGTGTGTGTGTGTGTGTGTGTGTGTGTGTGTGTGTGTGTGTTCGCACTCTAGCGGTCACAATTTCTGTCCGATTTACTTCAAATTTGGTAGGGACATTCCTTTTTTATTATCAGTTTGACAAGTTTATTGGGCAAAACAATTGAAAAACTCTATCCCCCTTTTTATGGGATTTTAAGTTTTCAAATTTTGAGATTTTAGGCTCAAAAATGGTCAGAAAAGCCCCGAATATACACTTATTACACATTAAATTACTGTATGTAAAAATACAAAAATTGTAAGCCTTCCCTCATCATTGTAGCATAAGTACTTACTGAGTAATTCATAGAATTCGGAGTATGCAGGTTTGCTGCTATGGGACCTATCGGCCAAAAAATGTTTTTAGTGCAAATATCAATAGACCACAACGATATGAAGCAGTAAACCAAGTTTCATCAGGATAAGTCCATAAATAAGCGAGATATACAATTTTTCTTATTCTACATAAGAATAACATTGGACAACGTACTGTGTTTAGCACTTTCAGTATCTCTGTAACCATTTGACGTGGAGCAATGATCAAAACACCAAATTGTGCGTCCTTTTAAGTTGATTTCCTTTTAAGTTGATTCCAATGGAAAATCTAAAATTTAATTTATCAAAAATGATATGTAAAAACTCAAAAAAACCATTTTTGGAATACAAAATACCCCTTCAGATAGGTCGATCTGTCTGGTTTTCCAACTTAACCCTTTGAGTGCCGAGGCATCATGGCCATTTCTTATGCATGAATTGCCGGGCTAATTTCAATGGAAAATGTAGTAGTTTACATAAAATATCATATAAAATACAATTTTAGAGGTATCCATGTAATTTTTGATTTATTTTGTTTATGAATAAATTCTATATGAAATAGTATCAAGTAACTATAATCAGAAAATAAATTGGGGCTTAACATTTTTTTTTATATAAAACAAATTAAAAATTTGTTTTTTTCCAACTTTGACTTGCATAAACTATGCTAAAAAATTTCATTTGATATTTTTCAACCCAATAGGCAGAAAGAGCAGAAAATGCTGATCAAAACTGATATATAAATCATCAATATCAGTTAATGTTTGCAAAAAAAAAATGAAAATAGGTTACAATTCAAAAAAGGCCCTAGGCCTAGGCTATGTGGTTACTAAGCAACGTTGAAGTACAATTTAGTAATATAAACAAATATTATTTTTTAGTTTGTTGTCAGTAAACATGTTTATTATTACTAGTATATAAGCATTAGGCCTACCAAAGTAAATGAAATGCACAATAAACTAGAAAACAAAAGATGTATGTGTATCTTTTACTTTCACAAAAACTTAGTATCTACGACAATGACACTGTTCCAAGATCATTGTAACCTAATTCCCGAAGGTTACTCAAGTTGTTTCTATCTATTCTGCTACTTATTTTTATTTCATACGTAAATAGGAAGTAAAAAACACTAAAATATAACTTCAATAACAATAATATAAGTGATATTTATATCAACAACAAACATATAACATTACAAAACAACAAATACAGACGACATCTGCAACAGAGATGACTAAATTAGGGTCTGATAACGGACCAAAGGCAATGAAATTGCTATAGATCTGATAGCTGGAAGCTTCTGGATCAAAACAAAATACTTTGAAAACCAGTACCTTGTTTTGATATGAAGTACTACGTAAAATACCGAGAGTCGCTGTCAGCAACGCTCGGCAATTTATGCGTAAACACATCGCGTCGCTGTCAGCGACGCTGTGGCACTCAAAGGGTTAAAGTCATAAATGCTGCTTTAAACGTCTATACCAAATTTCATAAGGATCGGATTAATTTTACGAGAGTTATCGTGCTCACGGACACACATATATATATATATATATATATATATAGTTTTGAGTGCATGGTGTTTTTGGCATCTGAGGACCTCAAAACGAAAAGTTATCATGGTCCCGGGCCTAGGTATTACCGGAGTTAAAACGGATAACAGAAGAGTGTTACCAATCCAGTACCTGCCTACATATCTTTAAAAATTCAGTCTTCGTTCATCCTCTTACGGGAAGAATGAGCGTACACCTAGTATATATATTTATTAGTCCCTAAATAAAGATGCCTGCACTGGCGCCGTATATCCGGCGTTGCCATTTCGGCCGCGCCCGTTCGCGCCGTATATCCCGTGCTTACCAGGTCTAGGGTTAAAATACGTCCACAAATTTTCTTTTTATCACTTTAACACGTTTGCTGCGCACGAAAAAATTTGAATTTTTTGTGGATGCTGAACATTTTTTATTGTTGATTTACTTTCCTATGACGAATAGAATACCGACCATGTGGTTTAAAAGCATTCCAGAACTTTAGTTTAGCCGCTAATGACGTCATAAAGGTCCGGTCGATTTCAGGACCGTAGCACCCGTTGAGTGTACACACATAGTTACAATCACATGAAATGACAGTCACAATGTTCTTATTTGGTAAAAACGTCAGGATCACTACCGATTTCATCATAGTCATCATTTCGTGAAGTGGAAGCCATTATAAAACAATATATAACACCACAGGAACACTACTCGAAATAAGCAGAACAATGCGCCAAAAACGCACAAAATACACGGTTGATACGAAAAGTAACGCCGCCCAACAACACAACGTGACCCGCACTACACACAGACAGGGAATCACCTGCCTCGAACAAGTTATGGGCTCACACTAACTGGTTTAGTTGCAATAAAGAGCGCGAAACCGTTGCCGGCCATGCGGCGTGCAGCCAAGGTCAATGGAGACAGACGCAAATTCTGGAAACTGACGCCGCCCGGCAACACTACAGGACCCCTCCTACACGCTCACAACATATCATGTGAATCGACCAGGTGCTCAGCTCAGACTGACTGGTTTAGTTTAAAAAGAGGCATGTCCCCATATACGCACACGAGCGTGCGAAAATATGCAAGGATGTCCTTCTAGGGGAACATGCGCAGCGAACGTGTTAAGGCCAAACAGAAACCGAAATAACCAAAACCATAACCAAATTGGCTAATCTAAAATCAAAAATAGCCTACAACAATCGACCTAATCAATATACCGTATCAAAAACTTTCATTCAGCTTTTATTTCGTTCCGCTTATGAAAGTGTACCACAGCCAACTTTTATATTGCAGAAGGGATAAGACATTTCTGGCTTATGCCTAGAACTACATCCAGGTGAATGTATGTTACTTTTCAAACAGTAAGGAACTGCTAAAGACAAAACCCTCAGATTAATTGGCAGTGTAGAGCTTAGAATAACTCACCCAAAAATCATTAGAGTCCTTGTCTTTCTGAAGTAATTCTTCAAAAGGAATACTGCAATTTGCTACAAAATCGTCTGGTGGGATGGCGGCATCATGAAATACTGTCAGCTGCAAGCTTTCAGCATTCTGAACTTCATGACAAAAATTTTCATTCCAAACTGGGTCAAACGTCTTTGGCTTGGTTGATGATCGATCTAAATGGTTTTCATCTACGTCTATTGACACATAAGGATCTATGGGTTGGTCGTCTGGCTTTCCAAACGTCATCATGTTGTGTCGTTTTTGAAAATCTGTAGGTCTCAACCCGCAAGCCTCGCATATTTTCACCCGCACGGTTCCGCTAAACATTGGCTTGGTCGTTGATGCAAATCGAAACAAACTAATCAGCAAAACACACAGGCACTCGCGCAACTAAACAATGAGCAATCACATAAGATAACTACGACGGATTTTCTAAAAAATAAGGATTTTTTGACGGCCATGAACGAAGATAAAGGTAAAACTTCACTGCACCGTAATTAGCAGTCCCACAATGCACTTCGGCACGTCAAGCAACAGAGAGGTATGCTAAATATAAACTTTAGATACATGTAAATCTTTTCAATTGAATTGGCAATATGAATAAGATCATTGATTATACATCCTAATAGATAAACTTAGTAATGTCGTTTTTTGAAGCCGACCTTGGCGAGCTCCTCGAGCGCATTCTGTTGGCTAACGGTAGAAGCTCTCCTAGTTGGAGCGTCGTCAGCTACCGTACTGAAGCGCTCAAGCGGCGAATCCATCAACTACCGTCCCCTCTTCTACCCCTCCTGTCAGATATGATTGTGCTGCGTGGCGCGGCGAGGCCGACGAGTAATGCCCATCGAGGTAACTGGAGAGATCGCTAAGTGAGCTAAAAACGGTCCGCGTCGGACTGTGCGGAACAGAAATGGTGGGCCGCTGTGTGCTCAGAGCTGATTCTGGCGATGAACGCGCTGTCGTTTACACGCTCCTGGACTTCAATGCCATGTTTGAATTGTAATGAAATTTATATATCCTTTGTGTACGTGAACTACGGAATTCGAAAGTATAAATATTGTTTTTTTACCGTGTTTTAATATGTTTAATAATTAAAAACTCTTACGTGTTATTAAAGAGAGACATGAAAAAGTTACTCAGCGAGGAAATTTTTTATTTTTAGGTTAGAAACAAACTTCCAGCGGGAAAGTTGTAGATAATTACTTTCTCTAAAACTTGTATTCCAAACATTTTTCGGTAAAGTTGTTGGTTTGGCTACAATTCGTTTGGAAAGATGCTGAAACTTTTCGCCGCGCTCTATCCAAGACGTGCCACGAGCCGTGCCGCGCTGTTAAATTCAACTCAGTGATGCTGTGTTACAACATGACCTAGTTTTTTGGTAAAATACATAGTTATACGACTTTTTTACTGTACTTGTATTGTCTGTTAAATAAATCATAATCAACTGTTATCATACACTGAAGATAATTTTTTGTTATTCAATAGCGAAATGTTGTATTAATGCAACATTATGTAATCGTTCTTACTACTCTACGTGGACGGGTGAACGAACCATCTTGGTAATTAATGTTTATTAAGAATACATTTGCTATTAAAAAGTATTTGTCTTGTATGGTATTCATTCATCAACAAAATTTTATGATATAGGCCAATTAACTTTCATGCAATCTACAACTTTTGGCGAACGTCGAAGTTTATATGCTACAATTCAAAGTTTCACTAGTCCAAAGAACGATATTACTGCTCATAAAAGAATTCATTCCAGTACCAAAAACTTCAAAACATCATTATTGAACAACACCTAAAGCCTAGTGGATTGTACATAAATTTATATGACTGGAAATATGAAAAAATCAGCCATCGAGGAGATTATTTTACAAAACTCCCAACTTTCTGTTCTTTTTACGCAACTAACCCTGGTCAAATATAGTTACTTTTGATATTAAAAATTCGAGAAACTATTCAGGAATACGGATCAGAAGGCCATTCAACCATAAAAAATGTTCCCTGGCCGCAAATTCAATTCAAGTGAGCGCGCGCGCGGTCCAGTAGTTTTAAGTCTTTGGTAATGCCTTGGGCGTTGAGAGGACAGCCGAGTAGCTACGAGTAGCCGAGTAGCTACGGCCACACTTTTCCGATCTTAAAATGGGCTCAAATCCCTTCACTGTTCAAGTGACATAACGCGCAAAAATTGTGGTTTCGCAAATGTAAACCGAAGTAATAGCAAGTAAATTAATCCTTTCAAAGGTTAAGAGCGTTCTTTGGTTCATTTTGATTGAAATATTACCCGCAAAGCCTTCTTTTTTTAATAAGAAACTTTAAAATTCTTAAATAATAACAATTTTATAAAAAATAAACTCAGTACGGTTAAGAGAAAAGTTATTAAAAAATAAAAGTATTTCTCCAATTTTATCAATTTTACTTTCTGCAAACATATGTTCCCCTACTTATATGACAAAATAAATGTGTCAAAGCTGTCCGATTATTTATGTTAGTATATACAGGATGAGTCAGACCACCCGTCCACCAGCATGTATAACGAGAGAACGGTTTGGTCTAAAGTCATCAAACAAAATTATTCCCCACTAAAACGCATATGGGCTATCTATTAAAAATATTTTCATCAAAATCTAAGTACGGAATGTTCCAAAACTGAAGGTCAAGGGTTCGCAACCCTAACATTTCTTATGTAAACATAGGAAATATTATACTTCATTTTAAAGGTCTCGTTAAAATAAACATTTTGGTGAAAACAGAATTCACTTATCTTTACCCGTTTCAAAATGGCGGCTCGTTTAAGTCAGAAAAAAGGTACGAGTAATGGTTTAAAAAATACAGAGTATTCCGCAAATGTCAATATTTTACACAAAAATATCCGCCATTTTGAAACGGATAAAGATAAGTGAATTCTGTTTTCGCCAAATGTTTATTTTAACGAGACCTTTAAAATAATGTATAAAAAAGGCCTTTTAAATAATGTATAATGTATGTTGGCCCTATTTTCACATAAGAAAATGTTGAGATTTGAATCCGTGACCTTCAGTATTGGAACATTCCGTACATAGATTTTGATGAAAATATTTTTAATAGATAGCCCATATGCGTTTTAGTGAGGAATAATTGTTTTTGATGACTTTAGACCAAACCGTTCTCCCGTTATACATGCTGGACGGGTGGTCTGACTCACCCTGTATATTATGACTAGTTTTGAAAAATATCTGATTTCCCCAGATGAAAATTTCTCATACACCTAAAATGCCCACTTGCCATCATTAAAACATTAATAATGTTTAGGGCATACAGGCTCAGAAATATAAATTTTTAAAATCAACTGAAATTCGTATGATCTATAATGTACAGTTTTAATTTAAATTCGAAATTTTGTCATTAGCAATAACAATAATTTATAAGAAATAACCTGAAAATTTCAAGAAAATTAACGATTCAAACAAATTTAATAAAATTTAAAAAGAATGATTTCTTTTGGAGTGTTAATACAAAATTGAGGACTTTGTCACAACTTCTGATCAATGTTCAATAGTTTATTTACATGTAATGTTAAGATTTATGTATTATTACAACAACGAAGAGCAACACCATTCATGGCAATTTCATCTTTATGCAAAAAAAACCAAACAAATAAACAAAATTAAACAAATTTATAAAACATATATTCCCTAAAACGGGAGCAATGCAAGACGCTGCGCCCAACGAACGACGCGACGCGACAACTGACAACTGAGGCACAATATATGCCAAAAATCACAATCTATCATACAAATTGGCAATCGTACCATATTTTCCTAGCGAAAAATATAGCCGGATCCCGTTGTTTAGGCCCGAATGACAACCGGAACGTATTTACGAATACAATCGGCGATTCGACCCAGTTATATAGCCAAAGAACGCCTATTCTTTCGCGTCGGATGGGTCAGAAACAGGAATTTAGTTGCATTTAATGGCCCGAAATGACGATCGGCAACGTTTCTTATTGGCTGAAAATAACAACCAAAACTTGTTTTATTGGCTGGAAACGACAACCAAGCCGCATGAACGAGAACAGCCGAAAAAGGGATTTAAACTAAATTAAGGAATTTTCGTCGAAATTCCCGTATAATTATCCAATTTTCCTGGAATTTTCGGTCTATGGACACTCTGTAGTAGTATTACAGGCATATGATCTGACTGACGACGGCATCAATCAGACGAGATGACGCTGCCGGGCAGACGTAGCGCTGGTGCGGGGGTGCGCGCGCAACTCCAACCTTTTGCCTTGGGGGGGAAATTTCACCCATTAAACTAGTGCTGTGGCCGCTGTAAAAAGCACGGTACCGGGCCCGCTCTGTGTTGAATAAATTGTAAACCTTTGTTGGCAATTACTTGTCCGATCGGCAAAATAATTGCGCATACGTAATCAGGGTCAAATTCCGCACAGTATGAATACCCACATGACAGAATTATAAGAAAAATAATATTTTTCGATTTTCCGGGGTTTTAACGACTATTCCGCGGAAAAACGTGTAATCGGGAAAGTAATTGCACGTACGTATTCAAGTTGAATTTACGCACAATTTTGAATACCCACATGAGAGTATTATAAGAACAATGTTTTTTCGATTTTCCGACGTTTTTCCGCGGAGAAATAAATGTGATCGGGAAAATAACTGCACGATCGTGTTCAAGGTGAAATTCCGCACATTTTGAATACCCACATGACAGTATTACAATTACAAAGTTATTTTCCGATTTTCTAAAGTTTTGAAGTCTTTTACGTGGATAAAAAGTGTGATTTGGAAAATAATCGCATGTACGTGTTCAGGGTGAAATTCTGCACATTTTGAATACCCACTTGACAGTATTTCCAGAAAACAATTAATTTCCGATTTTCCGGGGTTTTAACGACTTTTCCGCGGAAAAAACTATCATTTCCATAATCAGCGTCAAATTTCCAAAATTTTGGACAACATTTAAATATTCGTGTTTTATTTTCGTGGTTTTACTAATTTTTCAATCGGTGCACAGTGGGGTTTCCGAAAGTTGTTTCCGAAAATTCCGAAAATTGGGTTTCCCAAGGTTTCCCGGCACTAATTTAATTTTTGACAGACTGTTCAAAGTGTTCTTTTGAAAATCCTGATAATAATTTCTGCTACTATTTGCTACTCTGTATTTTAAGTTCCTTAAAGCAATAACATGCTAAAACCAAGAAACCATACACTTAATGACTCAGAAACTGTTTTAATTACAGGAACGGCAAATGCCATTTTTACTAGACGGTAGCTATTCGATTTAATGCAAGAATAAAAAGAATTACGTACTGAAGCTCACAATAAGCATATAAGACAATATCAGGAAATCTATGCTCGAAAGTTCTCTAGACTTAACTGCGACAGAGATGTGCTTAACAGGTTTCTTATAATTTCGGATCTTGTCATAACCGGAAACAGTCCTCTGCTAAAAAAAAAACTACTCCGTTTACGAAAGTAACCATAGCTTCTTCCTGTTCAACCTTGTTTTCAGAGTCCTAGTAAAATCACCATCAGTAAACTTCAGATGAAGATTTTCACGGGCGATGAAATTTAGACTAAAAAAATTATAAATAAGAAACCAGGTAGTAAGTATAAGTTGTTTTTTAACTTATACAGAGTGTCCCGTAACTCTCCTGGACAAAGGTATATAGCGTTGTTCCTTGGGTTAATATAAACACATTTAACCATATGAACATGGGTCTCCCGTACTTAGTTTTCCGTTTGTCAGTCCGTAAGTGTTTTTCACTTTAAAGTTCATATTTTTAAAACCATATAACCGAATTCAACCAAACTTAAGTCAACTGTTTACGGAGATAGGATCTATCAACACGAACGTTATGAAGGAATTATCTGTGATAATTTCAAAATGGCGGCCATTTTAAATGTTATATCGCAAATGACTCGAAAATAAGTCATTTTACAAAATATTAACCAGTATATCTTCTTTTAGGGCAATTTGAGAAAAGTCTAACGATACTTAACTTATTGCAATCGAGTAATAAATAACCGAGCTGATGCAATTTACATGGACCGGACATTAACCGGACAAAGCTCATCTTTGGTTTCTCCACAATTGAACATCTAGGCCTAATAAATAACAAGAATTGCAACAGCTCAGTTGTTTATTACTCGGTAAAAAAATTCAAAACCATTAGATTTGTCGTAAAATATCTTAAACTAAGTTATTCTGGTAACAGTTTTATTAACACACTGTGCGGTGTTAAGCTTGTCAAAATATGCTGTCAGGTTGTATTGAGTCATAATTACTTCAACATCCTGAACGCAACATTTTTAGGCATAGTTTACCAATAATTTTAGACACGTAATTGATTTAATTACACTATTAGAGTGTTACTCATGTATATTGTTGACATACACAACGTATCAAGTGATGAGCGAAACCAACAGATGCAAAGACAGAATGTGAACGGACATCTCTGTTAGTGTTTCTCAAAGGCCGCGGCGACTCAATTCGGCCTGGAGTGCTGTGGGGAGGGAGGGGGGGAAGTCTGCGGGTGCCGTGTTTTCACGAGAAACAGCGCGTGCATCTTACCCGCTCGGCAGTCGCTGAGACACTGACTGGCCTGGAGGGAGCAGTGTTGGCAACCTACTTTGGTAATTTTCCCCGCAAGTGCCGCTATAAATCCCCGATTTTACCCGCAAAAATTCTGAAATTACACGCGTCAATCCCCGATTTTACCCGGGGCGCCGGAGCCTACGATAGCACGATATTTCAATGAAAGAAGGGTCTATAGATATGAAATTGTGTATAATTTCAGTAAAAGTAATAATATACCTCAACTTTGAACAATTCACCAAAAAAACAAAAAAAAAATATCACTATAAACTCTAAGCGTACCTTGGCAGTATAACGATTATATTATATATGGCAGTTTTAGATCCGAACAAAAAATATGTGATACTTTACTAATAAAGTTTGTTGTCTATTGTCTATAAAAACGTTTGTACAATTCATTATAATTGTATTGAAATGGAGAACCAGGAAAAATTGAAATAATAATAGGAAAAGGAATAATTGTAGGAATAAAATACAACAAGTTAGAATTTGTTATATAAATTCATGAGTTATTATCTAACCAATTGAAAAGGAAAAACAATTTTACATCGTAAGGAGATGAAAAAATATCTTAAACTAATGACATCCTTTTTGTTTATACTCTAAACACACAATATCCTTAGACAAAAATCAATGGAAACATATAGCACATTTAATTACTATTGTATTGCAATATTAGTACTCATAAAACTTAAGTATGAAAACTGTTGTTATAAATAAATGGAATGAATGAAATTAATACAATTTACAAACCGATTTATATGGAAATTCAGTTATTAGAACAATTTTGAATGGAGAATAGGCGGTACACGTATTATTTTGTGGAAATCCCCGAAAATACCCGCAATTTCAGATTACCCGCATAAATCCCCGCAAACCCCGTAAATCCCCGAAAATCGGGGAAAATACCCGCTTTTACCAACACTGGGAGGGAGCGATTGGAGAGCAGGGAGGGCGAGGGGTGAAAGAGGGGAAGAGCCGACTGGTTGCGCTCTGGCGGGATCTCACTGAAACTCGGGGCCAGCGCAGCAATGCCGAGGCACGCCCGGCCCGTATGCTAGGTTTATCTATTCCGTAGGATGTATAATCAATGATAAGATCCTGTGTGTTCGAAATTATTTCAAGTTATATGATGACGATATCACAATTTACAGTAGATGTTATCGGACAATTTTAAACCCTTTTTTTTTGCTATATAATGCAGTTCCTTTTTTAACCAATGGTTTAATAAAATAGAAGGAATTAGTAAAATGACAGTAATTTTATTTCAACTAGTAGCCTGTCGTGGCTTCGCTCGCCATCACAACGTAATATTATACCGACATTCCCGTATAAATATTGTGTTACCGTTCCAAAGCCAACATGGCCTGCTGATTGAGCGGAGCTCCTATACTACACTCTGACTTTTTATTTACACGTACTCCTCCTGAACGGCTGCAGTAACCCTCACGAAATTTTGCTCGGTCATAGTAACCATCTATGGGAAGGTATAAATCTGAAATGGTCCAAATCGGACATTCCGCCCTACGGCCCTTTAAAGTTACCATGTTATTTTAATAGGAGAAATATTTTATTTGGTTTGTTTACTGTGTGTTGATTATACAGCTGTTATATGGATCAAATTTAAATGCAGACTGTTTTTACTATCAGCTGTTTGTAAATACAGTAGTTTTCTGTGAAATTGTTGTTTTGTTTATTTTAGTGGTTTGTCTGTCGATACATTTCTGAAAATTATTGATTAAATAAATACTCGCTCCGCTCAATATTGCAAGCAGACAACTGCATTGTATACCTAGTTAACTGTGTTTACTCTATCCAGCTGATTGCTTAAAACTTATAGCTATTTCCCAATGTTAAGCTTATGGGAAAAACTAAACTTTAAGGGGCTCCAGGGCCTCACTCACAAATTATTTCTCTATAAAAAATGTTTCCTGCACAACTTCACGTTAGGCTCTTTTCAATGCCACCAAAAACATGAAAATCGGTTCAGTAGTTTAGGAGTAATTGTCACAAAAAATCTGGGGGGCAATTCTTGAGGCTGTCGAGTAGGAGTCGCAACCAATTCCGTCACCTACCTATTCTTGAACCTGACGTGACGAGATCGCTTGAGACTGCATCTACCAATTTTCACTGTTGTCTCTTGCGAGTCGGCTTGCGACTGAGCGAGATGATTAGCGATGAGTCACCATCAGTAATTCCGCAAAACATTGTTCTTGAACCTTTCCTTGATAGATCAACTACCCAAGGAACCCTCTCTTGATAACTCCCAAAGTGTGTTTCCTCTTCGGTCAACGATAAACTTGGATATTTTTTTAAACCTATCCCCCAATCCTTCATTACCAACATAGAGTGTACTAACTCTAAAAATACTCCACCAAAATGTCCAAAGGACTTGAAAATAAGCTTGATGTTTTTTAATCTGTTATTGATATTGAGGCTCCTGACGTGATTTGTATATCCGAGCACCACCTGAAACAGTTTGAATTTGATGTTTTAAGATTGTTGGGTACGTTGGAGTTTCATCTTTTTACCGTAGTAACCTAAGTAAGGGTGGAGTTTGTATCTTTGCAAAAGAAGGGCAAAGGGATATTGAAAAGCTTGATGTTTTGGGGATTTGTTTGGAGGGTAAGTGTGAACTGGCGGCTGTAAAAGTTAGCTTTTGTGATAGATTTTTACTTTCTCCCCCTATACATAGTATACTATGTATAGGGGGAGAAAGTAAAAATCTATCACAAAAGCTAACTTTTACAGCCGTAACTATTACTACTCGTAGAATAGTAATTCAAAATACTAAATTATTTAGTTTTTTGAGCTCTTTTTAATGGTGAATAGTAATATTTTTTTACATTTATTTTTTTTAATGAAAAATCCAAAAAACTAAATTTTTGATGTTTTAAGTCCTGTAATTTCTGAACCCGAATTTTTACAGGAATGCGGGTGGTGTCATTTTGTTGGAAAACTAAAGTTCTACAAACTACTAAAGTTTAATCAAAATCGTTAGAGCCGTTTTTGAGAAATTTTGATTTTTCATGTTTTTTGGCGGTTTTTGGAGGATAATTACCCTTAAAAATCAAAAATTCAAAAAAATGAAAAAAACGCCTGGAGATATTGTGAATTAGTAAATACATACCAAATTTCATAAAAATCGGTAATTTTGACGAAAACAATTCTTTCTCCATATATATATATATGGAGAAAGTATTGTTTTCGTCAAAATTTTCGAATTTGAGTTGTTAGTGGAAATATTAATTTTGGTGCTCCCTGAACCCAAAAAAGTGGTTTTTACGTGATGTCTGTCTGTGTGTGTGTGTGTGTGTGTGTGTGTGTGTGTGTGTGTGTGTCCGTGTGTGTGTGTGTGTGTGTGTGTGTGTGTGTGTGTGTGTCTGTGTGGATGTGTACAGAGCTAGAGCCCTAACCAATGGGCCGATTTTTATGAAATTTGGTATGTAGGTACTAATTCACGATATCTCCAGGCGTTTTTTCATATTTTTGAATTTTTGATTTTTAAGGGAACTTATCCCCCAAAAACCGCCAAAAAACATGAAAAATCAAAATTTCTCAAAAACGGCTCTAACGATTTTGATTAAACTTTAGTCGTTTGTAGAACTTTAGTTTTTCAACAAAATGACACCACCCGCATTCCTGTAAAAATTCGGGTTCAGAAATTACAGGACTTAAAACATCAAAAATTTAGTTTTTTTGATTTTTCATAAAAAAAATAAATGTAAAAAATATTACTATTCACCATTAAAAAGAGCTCAAAAAACTAAATAATTTAGTATTTTGAATTACTATTCTACGAGTAGTAATGCCGTGCGCCTTGGCCCCAACATAGGGTCTTATGGAGAATAGAATAACATGGACTCTTATGGAGAATAGAATAACGCAGACTCTTACGGAGAATAGAATAACATGGGCTCTTATGAGGAATGGAATTAGGGTGTAATTGCCTCCCTCTGTGGCTCTTTTGCTACCCTCGGTGGTTGATTATTTATCTTTTGCATCTCTCTATGGTTAATTATCTACAATTTTGGTCATTATTTAACCCCCGCGTCCTTCTGTCTCCTTTGGTGTATCTAACTACAACACCTGTTCTCTCAGCGTACTGTAGCTGACGAGTCGTAACACTTTAAGATTGGCTGGTATGTTGATTCGCGTCCTTCTGTTGTTAATCATCTAGCCTTCTGTGGTAATTATTTGACCCTTGTGTCCTTCCGTTGTTAATCATTTAGCCTTCTGTGGTAATTATTTGACCTACATGTCCTTCTACATATCCAACCCTCGTGTCCTTCTGTTGTTAATCATCTAGCCTTCTGTACATCTAACCACAACATCCTCAACATAGTCTCTGTCAGCAAACTCGTTGTAACTAGTTGTTACCTGTGGGCTCTGTGATTGAAAGAGACATGGCCCCCACCACAATACCTGTTATCTTGCCGCGCATTTTCTTTCTCTCTTTCTCTCTTCTCGCAAAGGCTCCCTGCTCCCGTTGCGATCGGACGTGTTGCTCCGTTCGTTGCGTTTTGCAAAGATAAACTTGAGCGTTTGCTTCCCATAGTGGCTTCACTTTTCCTAACCTCACTTTTTGCTTTGTATTTTACATAACCTCACTTTTAATTTGTATTATTCTGTGTAACATAACCTCACACCCAGTAACCTCAGTTTCTTGTATCAAGAGTTGAGTCGTACTTGTATTTGTTGACTGACATAACCTTACATCTGTAAACTTTGAGAGTTACCGTAACCTCACTTCCTTGTTCTTTTATGGAGTGACTTCACCATTTTGTTTTACTTGGTAGTGTTGTGTTTGTATGTGTTGGCTAAAATAACAGTAACCTTTGAGAGTCAGAAAAGCCTTATTTTTTTGTATCAAGAGTAGTTTTGTGTGTTGTATTTAGTTGTTTGATTTGGCTAGAGTAGTGTTGTGCTGATTAACATAACCTCACACCCAGTAACCTCAGTTTCTTGTGTCAAGAGTTGTGTCGTACTTGTATGTGTTGACTGACAGTAATATCACTTTCTGTCCTTGCTCTTTATTAAGTAACTTCACCATTTTGTTTTACTTGGTAGTGACGTACTTGTATATGCTGACTAACATAACCTCAATCTCAACCATTTGCTTACCATAACCTAATATGACGTAACCTCACCCATTACACTCCAAGATGTATAACCTTACTGTATTATATTAATCTTCCGTGCATAGTGTACTTCATTTTATTGTCTTGGCTAGAGTAATGTTGTGTTTATATTTAATTGTTTCATTTGGTAGTTTACAGTAAAGAAAGTAACATAACCTCACTTCCTCGTGGCTAAAGTGGTGTTGTGTTGACTAACATAACCTCCAGTAACCTGATTTTTTGCCCTGGTTCTTTTGTACAGTAAATTCACCTCAACAACCTCACACTCTATTCTTGTTCTTTAATGTAGTTTTGGTTAGAGTAGTGTTTGATACCTTCATTAGAGTTAACTTTCGGTAACCTGTAGTTCTGGTTTGACTTGCGTAGTTTGTGTGTTAGTGTTTTTCTGACATGCATAGTAATGCAGAGGTACTGTGCTCTTTTGTAGATCCTCTGTACCTGTTCTTTTAGAGAACCTGATCGGTGACTTTAAAGTATCAGTTCCAAATGTTACAGTTACATCATCTATATTGTTCATTTAATATCAATGAAGACTGCTGCAAAGTAACAGTTCTAAAAGTAACCGTTCCAATAAAGTAACAGGTCCAACACTACCCATTCCCATTCCCACAGTTTTCAAGGTAACAGGTCCAAAAGTATCAGTTTCAGTAGATCAAACAGTGAAAAAGTAACAGGTCCACTCTCTATATACATGCCCCCAAAAATATCCCAGAGAACATCACCGCTAACTTCAGAGACCGGTCTCAATGATACGTATCCCGGTTCAGCACTTTTTAAATTTATAGACTGTAATTTAAACCCTAGATAATCAGTGGGTGCAACGTTGGCTTTGGATGTCTCTACAATTTGATTAAAACCTTTACGAATCCAATCAAACTCAGATATACCCTTGGGAGGTTTAGTGAATTTGAAAACAGTGTTAGTCCCGCAAAGTCTAAAGTGATTAACGTAGGTTTCATCTTTACTAATTAAATTTACCGGGTTTTGAGGGTCCTTTTTAGAAACATCCATCCTTCAACAGAGAATTGAATACTGAAAACAAGCTAAACTGTGTTAACGCTTAAAACAGCAAGTACCCCGAACAGAGTCAAACTCACACGGATATAACTGAATTACGCAGAATCAATAATAATCTGTGCAAGAGAACACTTACGCAAGAGCAGCACAAAACACGTCTGATCAGCGTCACGACTGAAATCAGACTGAAGAACTAGAGTTTGTTGCAAGAGATATATATAGAGAGTGGACCTGTTACTTTTTCACTGTTTGATCTACTGAAACTGATACTTTTGGACCTGTTACCTTGAAAACTGTGGGAATGGGTAGTGTTGGACCTGTTACTTTATTAGAACGGTTACTTTTAGAACTGTTACTTTGCAGCAGTCTTCATTGATATTAAATGAACAATATAGATGATGTAACTGTAACATTTGGAACTGATACTTTAAAGTCACCGATCAGGTTCTCTAAAAGAACAGGTACAGAGGATCTACAAAAGAGCACAGTACCTCTGCATTACTACGCATGTCAGAAAAACACTAACACACAAACTACGCAAGTCAAACCAGAACTACAGGTTACCGAAAGTTAACTCTAATGAAGGTATCAAACACTACTCTAACCAAAACTACATTAAAGAACAAGAATAGAGTGTGAGGTTGTTGAGGTGAATTTACTGTACAAAAGAACCGGGGCAAAAAATCAGGTTACTGGAGGTTATGTTAGTCAACACAACACCACTTTAGCCACGAGGAAGTGAGGTTATGTTACTTTCTTTACTGTAAACTACCAAATGAAACAATTAAATATAAACACAACATTACTCTAGCCAAGACAATAAAATGAAGTACACTATGCACGGAAAATTAATATAATACAGTAAGGTTATACATCTTGGAGTGTAATGGGTGAGGATAGAAAAAGTAGGTTACTTTAGCAAGTCAGATAATGCTAAAAACCACACGACACTACTCTTGAAACAAGGAAGTGAGGGTATGTTTACTTTCTTTACTGTAAACTACCAAATCAAACAATTAAATATAAACACAACACTAATCTAGCCAAGACAATAAAATGAAGTACACCATGCACGGAAAATTAATATAATACAGTAAGGTTATACATCTTGGAGTGTAATGGATGAGGTTAGAAAAAGTGAGGTTACGTCATATTAGGTTATGGTAAGCAAATGGTTGAGATTGAGGTTATGTTAGTCAGCATATACAAGTACGTCACTACCAAGTAAAACAAAATGGTGAAGTTACTTAATAAAGAGCAAGGACAGAAAGTGATATTACTGTCAGTCAACACATACAAGTACGACACAACTCTTGACACAAGAAACTGAGGTTACTGGGTGTGAGGTTATGTTAATCAGCACAACACTACTCTAGCCAAATCAAACAACTAAATACAACACACAAAACTACTCTTGATACAAGAAAATAAGACTTTTGTGACTCTCAAAGGTTACTGTTATTTTAGCCAACACATACAAACACAACACTACCAAGTAAAACAAAATGGTGAAGTTACTCCATAAAAGAACAAGGAAGTGAGGTTATGGTAACTCTCAAAAGTTACAGATGTAAGGTTATGTCAGTCAACAAATACAAGTACGACACAACTCTTGACACAAGAAACTGAGGTTACTGGGTGTGAGGTTATGTTACACAGAATAATACAAATTAAAGTGAGGTTATGTAAAATACAAAGCAAAAAGTGAGGTTAGGAAAAGTGAAGCCACTATGGGAAGCAAACGCTCAAGTTTATCTTTGCAAAACGCAACGAACGGAGCAACACGTCCGATCGCAACGGGTGCAGGGAGCAAAGAGAGAAAGAAAATGCGCGGCAAGATAGCAGGTATTGTGGTGGGGGCCATGTCTCTTTCAATCACAGAGCCCACAGGTAACAACTAGTTACAAAGAGTTTGCTGACAGAGACTATGTTGAGGATGTTGTGGTTAGATGTACAGAAGGCTAGATGATTAACAACAGAAGGACACGAGGGTTGGATATGTAGAAGGACATGTAGGTCAAATAATTACCACAGAAGGCTAAATGATTAACAACGGAAGGACACAAGGGTCAAATGATTACCACAGAAGGCTAGATGATTAACAACAGAAGGACGCGAATCAACATACCAGCCAATCTTAAAGTATTACGACGTTACGACTCGTCAGCTACAGTACGCTGAGAGAACAGGTGTTGTAGTTAGATACACCAAAGGAGACAGAAGGACGCGGGGGTTAAATAATGACCAAAATTGTAGATAATTAACCATAGAGAGATGCAAAAGATAAATAATCAACCACAGAGGGTAGCAAAAGAGCCACAGAGGGAGGAAATTACACCCTAATTCCATTCCTCATAAGAGCCCATGTTATTCTATTCTCCGTAAGAGTCCGTGTTATTCTATTCTCCATAAGAGTCCATGTTATTCTATTCTCCATAAGACCCTATGTTGGGGCCAAGGCGCGTGGCATTACTACTTCTACGATTGCTGGTTTCGGAGAAAATTGAAATTTTCTTTTTGCGGTAAACGCAGTACGTTGTCCAACGTTATTCTTATGGGGAATACAAAAATTACTATTTCTCTCTTATTTACTGATAAATTTAATTCAAACTTGATATGCTTGTCAAGTTAGCATTGACCAACATAGGAAATTCAAAATATGATGCCCCTTAATAACCCTGGGGGGAATAGGGGGCATTTCCCCTCTTAAAACCACGAATGTATCAATGGATTCTGTAGTGCCTCCAAAGCAGGAATTTGGGTGGATGTTTTTTAAAACAACTTGTTTACAAGATTTTTTGTACATTCGGCCGTGCTTTGTATTCTATATTTAGGAAATAAAAAGTAATTTATTCGTTAAAGTTGGGCTAAAAGGGAGAAAGTATGTGTCAGTTTCCTGATACCGTTTATTTCTTATTGTTGTCGTTTATAAGCCGACTCCATTCTCTGCCTCTCTTGAGGAACACATGTTTTTCTACAATCATTTATCATTCTTCCTTGATAAAGTGATGTCACCGAATACACTTGTGGTAGGTGACTTCAATTTAGACCTATCTGTTTCGGACCTGAGGGTTGATGTACTAAATGAATACCATGGAATGTCATGGATTGAGGAACATAGTGTTTGGTCATTTACAAGAGAGTTTAAAAACTCTAGGTCACTTATTGATCATGTTGTATAGTTATTCGATATATTATAATGTTATATATTACTTAAATATATTATATCGAATAACTATACAAACTATAAAAAGAACACTATGAATCTGAAGAAAACTGGCCTAACCATAGGCCTATATAACCAGACTATCTAGAACCATATTATGGTGGTAAGTCTGGTATATGTCTGGTGGTCGTCTCTATGATTGGTTTGCTAGAATTTACAATTCCTCCGAGATCCTATAACCACTTGCAAAAAGATTAATAGAATTTAAATTGTAAGGATAAAACCCCTAATCTCTTTTATCAGTTCCCGTTTTCAATTCCCCTATTTTTTCAGCTCCATTTTAGACATAAAAAATATAAATCCCTTGACAATTAAAATATTTAACAGCAATTTAGTTCTCTGATAAATGAATATGTAGACAATATTATAAAAACAACAGACAATAATACTGAACAATGATCGATATCTTTCTCAATTTCTTTACTTAATTCCTTCACTGCCCCTCCTGAGTTTAATTTGTTCACTGAGTTTAATTTGTTGGCCGATTTGGCCCACCATCTGTCACATGGTGTGAAGCCCAACAGCACAAGATTATTCTAGGAACGTTCCAGTAAAATTCCGCTCGCACATTCGGAATATTCTAAGATAATCCCAAAATGTGCATAGTTTGTCTATTTGCAGTTGTACCCAGAATAAACCTACGTCCCAAATCTGAAACGGAGTAGTATGATCTTTTTCGATGTTCTGTGTATGATTCTCGTGAACATTCTAATATTCTTGACTGTTCATATAACATTCTATGAAGAATCAATGAAGTTCAAGGAACATCCTTAGAACATACATTTTATTTGTGTGTAATATTCTAGGGAGTTTCTCAAAGATATTTTCAGAGAATATTACAAACATAATTATCTTTGTGTTTATTAATTTGAGTAATAGAGTATTTTACTAAAAAAAATATTAACTATAATCTACTTGCAAAAATGTACAGTAACGGGTATTACCATAGACTAACTACAGTATAGACATTGCACCTTATGGGCCTTTGCGTAGCACTTTTAATCTGGCTCCCGAAGTAGTTCAGGGAGCTACCCCTGGTATGGTGGCGTTGCCATCGTGATGGTAACGTAGTTCACGAAGAGAGACGGAAATAAACGAGCGGTTCCGAAGGCCGCACTGCCACGAAGAGAGACGGAGACAAACGAGCGATTCCGAAGTATTGATGCGCGATTACGAGAGGTTTCGGTTGTTGAATGGTTGCATTTCGAATGTTTCCGATGACGCAATCGAATGGATTTTTATTTTTATTTCGAAAATTTACTAGCGTTTATTGACTTCCCAATCTATATAATTCTTATTAACTTATTATTAAGTATTATAAACATGATGCATTACAGTTATGATCAGCAAATGCATACTAAATATTCGGTAACATTTCGAATGGCTACAACAATCGAAACGTTTCGAATGGTACATCTCGCAATCGCGCATCACTATTCCGAAGGCCGTGCCGCCATGCCGAACGAACGATAGGTCCTCGGAGATAGGTGAGAGTGAATTCCTCTGCAACAGTTGGACTTAAGATCACAATTTAATCACAAAATTAAACCTCTGCAACAGTTAGACTTAAGATCACAATTTAATCATAAAATTAATTGTTAAGTACTTAAAAAATTTGCTGTTTTCAGAAAAATTAACTGAGAAAAAACTAAAAACCTTTTCCCCATAAGATTAACATGGAAAATGGTATGAATACGTTTTTTGGATTTCCCACAAAAATGCAGCAGTATACATTAAAACAAATAAACAGCAACAAACGAGCGAAAGCAGTTGCACCAGTCAATACCACGCGGATGATTCTGCAGTTTCGTCACTGTGTGGAAGGGGAAATAGTGTTGAGCGGGGTTGGGTGGAGGCCGCTAAGATCAAAGGCAAGGCGCAGCCAATGCCCTACTAGATACAGGCCGTGCTGCTCTTCCACTAATTCTGGCGCCACGTCATATCTTTGGGAGGGCTCGAGGTGCGGCCGGCGCGGGAAACTGCGGCCGCGACATCGGGCTGCGACTGTCTTTGAACTGCCACTAAACAATTTTAGACGACCGTCTCGCCGCAGTAATGCACCTGCCTTTTTTTTGGAACTTTTGGAACATGTTCCATGGAACTGTGACAAAGTGCTTCTCTCACGTTACAGTGAAAAAGAACGGAATGAAGTACTGAATATTAAGAATACTTGAATACTAAGGAGTATGTTTAATCTATGGTAGTACTTACTCCTTAATCTATGGCCTTACTCAATGTTAGTATCCATAACCTTAATTAATTGTATGACACCATATAAAAACAGTGCAATTTGTGTTGTTTAATACAATCTTAGTTAATATCAAGTGGATGGGTGGATTTAAAATGGATAAATAAGTTATCTAGAGTATTCTCCTTACAGTATTACCCAGCATAGTATAGGTTATACATATCGAATTAAAAGAGAGTGATTAAATTATTTAGTTAAGCCTATTTGTAAAAATATGATTATTTACATCACAATGATCACATATAATAACGAATCAGACACTTTAGTGTTTTAAATATTAATTTGACTACTTTAAACGACTAATTCAGTCCTTAACTTAGTCACAATTTAGTGGAATACTAAACGATGTACCACTAAGTTTAAAAGAAGTTGATTAACTTAGTCTTACGCCGGAAGCATTTTGTTAAGAGATCAATTAAATGCTTCTTGGGAAAGCGGTCCAAACCCTTCTGTAACCTCTTCTTAAGGCTCTTTATTGGGTCATCGATTAGATGTGGGTAGCCAGCATGTTGTAGGCTACAGTTTTACATCTAAGTAAGGTTTAGGTAGATTTATATTCTATCAAAATTAACTGCCTATAATTAAGTAGAGCACCAACAGATTTGCGTTAAAGTGAATCTACTGGCAAAGTGTTTGTCACAAATCAAACATTCAAATTTGTTTATATTAATATCAGACATATTGATCTCCAGTACTCTCAAACTTGCATCTTCTTAATCGCCATCGAATCTGAGAAGGTTTCCACTCACTCCAAACAAAATGGAAAATGGAATGGATTCTCGACTAGAGTCGAGGAACAGCAAGTAGGAACGGAACTCTTTGTAACGTAACGCTTCTACCAAACCTATTCCATGCTTTATCACTGGAACGAATCGGATCGTGAAAGTAACCGGTTCAATGTCAAAAAAAAGGCAGGTGCATTACTGCGGCGAGACGGTCGTAATTTTAGTTGTACCTTATCCTTGATGTATGTCAGAACTTACTCTAGTAAAGCCCTATATAGTTTAATAAAATATCTATATAAATAAAATTAGAGTATTGTCTGTACATTACTTGGAATTATGACATTTTTGCATATTTTCACGTTTTACACCCTAAAGAAGCCAAAACAAATCTTATCTCAATTTCTGTCTATCTGTCTGTCCGTCTGTCTATCTGTCAATAACGCTCAAGGACGGGTTTTTGTTCGCTTTTCACGGGAAAACGGGTGCACTGACATGGATGAAACTTTGTTTCTTTGATCTATATATGCGTCAGAAGGTTTAAGGCTACTTTAAACTGTCATACGCCTTTTGGAAAAAGAATGGCGGCCGCTCAAAAACGTGATTTCGTGCGATTAAGGTCACGTTTTGTTCGCTTTTCACAGGGAAACGGCTGCACTGATTTCGATGAAACATTTTTTCTATGTTCTATATGAACGTTAGAAGGTTTTAGGTTTAATTGATTTTTTGGAAATCACCTTAGGACTCTGTCCCACGGGGTTTTAAAGATCCTGTTCTTCTTATGGACAAAGCATTTGCCTTATTTATATTGAACCAGATGATGATTTAATAATAGTTATTTCATAAACAGATGTTGTAATTCTTATTAAAAACTTTAGAGAAGATTGATAATAAATTAGATAAGTATAGAGAGGATATCTATATACAAAAATTAAGGTTTGGTCTGTACATTGCTTGGAATTATGACATTTTTGCATATTTTCGCGTTTTACACCCAAAGGGGGCCAAAACAAGTCTTTTCTCAATTTCTACCAGTCTGTCTGTCCTTCGGTAACGCTCAAGGACGTGTTTTTGTTCACTTTTCACGGAAAAGCAGTTGCACTGACTTTGATGAATCTTTGTCTAATACTTTGCCCTATGTTGTAGAAGTGATTATGACTCAATCCAATCTGTCACTATAATATTTCACTAGTTTAAACCCTGTTAGAAAATCAACGACAACTAGCATAACATACCGTTACCAATTTATCGACAATTAAATATTTTTGTCCTGATAATCGCTGGTGTTGCCTATAAATTGAGGAACATTTGTTTCATTTTAGCTGTGTAACTATACAAACCACAAATAACAAATAGGCTCACTGAAATTATAATTCAATTTATTCTAAAAATGTAAGTTCTAAAAATTTAGTCTTTAAATGCAAGTTTTAAAAATGGGATGATATATGATCCATTTCATGGGTTTTAAAAGATCCATTTGATTTTTAAAAATAGTTAAGGTTATATTGGTACAATTTGGAATTATTCTTTGTCTCAAATGCAGACTCGTTGTTGCAGGAAAAGGAAAACAACCTTTTCGTTATGGTAGGTGACTACGGTTTAATAATAGGCAGATGGACAATACAAAATTGTACTACCCTGAAAAACTCTAATCTAAACCCCTTGTGCAATAACTGAATGTGAAATATTTGCAAAACAATATACATATTTACACAACAATATATTTACAAAACATGGCAAAATGTCGCTGTCCATTTACAGATTGGTTATAATTACACTACATAAATGATATACTGAATATTTTAAAAACAAACAGGAGTAAGCCGAAACACTTATAGAAGAAAAGTATTGGAAATGATAGCACACAAATAATACAGACATAACTATGGGGTATGAATAATGTGATAGTAATTACAGGCAAGTAAATACTTAAATCACAAATTTTGGTAATTTCCACCAATTTATTGATTTACATATTTAACAATCCTATACTCTAATATGAGTAAGGTTTGCTTGCGACACTAATCTCAAAAACGGCTCTAATGATTTCCTTCAAATGTTCGAAAAAACTAATTTCTGTGATATAAATAAGTTCTAGGCAGGCCTCATCCCCAGGAAAAATCAAATAATGTAAAAAAACTGAAACGAGTTTGCACGCAGCACGCTGACGTGAAGGAAGTGAATTTCCACATAAAAAAACTATAAAAACATACATTTATTCCAATTTTTATTCAAATCTGAAAACTTTGATTTTTTGGCTGTTCTGATGCTCCTGGTTCTTTTTACCTGCAATGCTGGGAATACAATTTTGTGCATTATAAGGTTAGGAGAAAGTCCAGTCAGGCTTTAAAGTAGTGAGGTTGTTGGGGATGATAAAAGTACACCAACATTGTGACCTGGCCAAACATTGTGATACAAACTGGCTGTGCTTTTTCAAACTAAGTTAATTTTTTTTCCTACAGTTACCTAACAATGTACATGTTCTCTCACTGATTTGAGAAAGCAAAGTGGCCAATTCGCTCATCAGTGAGACAATGTTAACATTGTCTCACTCTAATTACTCTGTCTCACTCTAGATTTGCAACGTGAAGGCACGAAATAGTGAGCGCGTAACATGCAGACAAGGTCGTATGCGCGCGAAATACGTTGGCAGCACTGGCTGTAAATCAGCTGGTCAGCTGTTGTACTGTTGTATTTGTCACAACACTTCCGGTCACGGCAGAAGCCACCATTTCATTGATTTGCCATTTGTAAACATTGAAGGTGGTTTTGCTGTCGCAAAATGGACGTTAATGACGATTTTAGTAATAATAGTTCACCAGAAGAATCTTGTACTCCAGAAGAATTAAAAAATGTGGCGAGGAATGTGTCTCTAAATCTTCTTCCAGAGAAATCAAAACATAAATATGAAAAAATGAAAAATATGTTACGTTTCTTTACCAATTTATTTGTTTTATGGTAACTGTAGGAAAAATATAATGTGCAACTCGAGTGCAAAGTGCAATCGCCTCACTCGAGAAACCATTCCTCACTCGCCTACGGCTCGTGAGTAAGGATTTCTCTCGAGTGAGGCAATTGCTCACTTTGCTCACTAGTTCCACAAACAACTATAGTATTGAACCAACTAATTTGTTTTGTTGGTTATGTTGTAAAATTTCATTCTCAACATATAACCGGTGATTTATTCTTAAATTTGTTGTGCACAATTAACAAGCTGACTTTTTACAATTAGTTTACTAAAACTCCTTTAAAATCGTTAAAAAAATAAAAACTGCATTTCTCATATAATTTATAAAAACCTTTATGCAAAATATGTATGCATTAAGAATACTGGATAAAAAATAAATCCAATTAAAAATTAAAACGTTTTATTGAAAAATATAAACTGTAACAATTATTTATTAATCTATAATATCAGTCTTAACCCTCTTTCAAAATTATCTCCCATTAACTACATTTCTTCCTCGCCACTGATGTGTTCAGCATAGATTGTTCTGTAACAAAAATGTGTGTGGTATTGTAAATTAATAAAAAATAAAAAATCACAGTGTTTTAACAATGGGTTTGTCCACACATTACTTATTCTCCATAAGAATAACATGGGGGCTGAGAACGTAGGTTTACTGCTACAGGAACCATCAGTAAAAAATTGTATTTTTTTGTACAAATATCAATAGACCACAACGAGATGAAGCCATATACCAAGGTTAGTAAGTATATGTTTATAAATAAGCGAGGTATAACATTGGCTTTAAATTCCCCATTAAATAAACATTGGACAACGTACTGTGTTTAGCACTTTCAATATATATGTAACCAATTGACATAGATCAATGTTCAAAACATAAAATTATTTGTTTTTTAAGCTGAATCCAATGCTGAAAATTGAAATGAAATTTTGTAAAAGATTAGGCCTATGTGTGAAAAATATTACAACAAAATAGTTTTCTGGTATAAAACTGCCCCAAAATATCCCATCAGATGGGTCTATCTGCCTGGTACTGTAGTTAGTCTATGGTATTACGCATCTGAAGAAGCCATGAATATTGCCTAAATTATACAGTTTAGAGTATAAATAATGACACAAGATGAAAGGGTAACATGACTGTATTACAAAATACATATATGAAGTTAGTGCTTTTTATTTATAATTGAAAAAGATTTGTGACACTGATAGATAGGTTCTGATAGATAGGCTATAGGTTCTCAAAATAATATCTTATACAATTACATAAATCACAGCATATGCACAAACAACTTGTCATTGTCATTGGAGAGGACTGCTACCACTTCTGCCAGAATTCGTCACATAAGGTCCCTCACATAACACCCCATATTTTACCCGCCAAACTTTGGGAAAATTACATCTGGAACATATACCAATTTGATTAGCCTATATAAATTATCTTGAATGCATAGTAAACATCTCTAAAAAGTTTCAAAATTATAATGAATACTAAAATTATATTTGAATTATTTTTAATACGGGATATCCAAACATAACACTATTGTTTTGTAAATCCTCTAATTAGGAAGCACAACAACATAGCTTTAACTTACTGGTACTTCCCTAGCAGCACAAATCGTTGGGCCAACGTTGGGAAATGGTTGGCACAGTTCGTTGGCCAACGGTATGAAATGTCCGTTGGCGCACCGTTGGGCCAACGTTGTATTTGCCAACCAAATGCCAACAATGCCAACCAACACCCAACCAAATGCCAACCGTTTATAATTTTGTATATAAATGGTTATTTTGTATTAAAAAAACACAATTTCACATTGAATTGGCTTAGTAAACCAATAATATAATTTTTTATAAATGATTTGAATAGGTACCAAAAATCTTGTGTCCTAGTCGAGTTTTGAACCTACGACCATTGACTTACTGTACACTCGCCTTAACCCTCGCGGCCACTCCCGACTCATGTATGTGAATGGATGGACTAGGATATAACAATTACCAATAGTGTACATGTACACGACTGACAATGGACAATATTTCCTTTAATTCTTCTATATATTAATCTACTTGCGCAATAATAACTGTAATAAGAGAATAAAAGTTGGAACAATGTAATTTGGTTCTTTTGATTTATGTGTCTATTCTTGCTATGAATTATGATGAACTAAATTATGAGCAAATTAATATATATTTAATATAATTATAATAATAAAATATATGATGTTAATACGGTATACTATAATATATACATTACTATTAACATAGACTAACTACAGTATAGTTAGTACTATAGTTATATAGTATATAGTTATGTAGTTATATTCTTATAGTATAGTACTATAGTTAGTCTATGATAATAATAATAATAATAATAATAATATAATATAGTATGATTTGCCAACCATAGCTTTTGGTGGCCCAACGTCTGCTATGGTTGGATTTGCCAAGACGGGTTACCCAACGATTGGTTCGTTGGCCCAACGTCTCCTATGGTTGGATTTGCCAACGCGGGTTACCCAACGATTAATTCGTTGGCCCAACGTCTCCTATGGTTGGATTTGCCAACCGACCATTATCAAACCACTTCTAACCATCCCTACCATTCCCCATCGTTGGGCCAACGACGTGTGCTACTATTAGGGTTATGCCCAAGTTCATTAGAAAAAGACTTTGTAAACTGGCCCATAGACTAACTACTGTAGTTAGTCTATGCCCGCAATTATCTTTTTTAAGTTTTGGGCTATGCTCATCTGTGCATCCCTGAAAGTCAGAGTTTCTGAAGTTATCAGATTTTAAGGTTGGTATACAAAAAAATAAGTGCCATTTATCTGTTTCAAGGGATACTGAAAACTCAATTAGATGTTAGTAATAGGTACCACTAAATTATAGTTAAGAGAATTCTCACTTCATTCACTCTTTGATATTAATTGTGTTGGGCAGAATTTAAAGACTTCCACTTAGTTTTTGGTTGCGCACATGAGAGATGCAAATGATTGTTTGACTCATTGACATAGTGGTCAAAGGCGACAGACTCCGTAACCATATGGCAGTAAATGCAGTGAAAATACCGTAGATACAAATCAGAATAGTCTGACTTTGTCACAACACAATACTGGAGGAGGCAACATGAATGTTAGATAAAATAAATTAAATTTGTGTCAACAGGTATACCTACAATATTTAATTTGATAGGGCCTATTTGTCCTTTAAAGAGGTCACTGTAATGTGGTCAAATAAGGGACCACATTGATTAATCTTATAGCTATCATCACGTATTGAAATGTAAATTGGTTTATTGCCAGTGGAATGATAAATAAATCACGGAGTTCTACAAGGAACAAAATTGTCTGACAATACCCCCTGAAGAGAGGTGGACAACACAAAGAAGAATATATTAAATCCTATAAGTGAGAAAAAATGGCTATTCCCAGCTCTTGAGGACTTCGGAGAAGAGGATAAATGTAAGATGTGATAAGAGTATATTCAGAGTATAACATACAAAAAGTCGTTGAATTTTGTAGGCCCACAAAAAGTACACTTGTCTGCTAACTTACGTTCCTCTTACTCTATGACTGTATTCTAGTTACAGCGGTGCGGCACACGGGAGACATTTCAGGAGCCGTATGACGTCACCGATAACACAAAAACAGAAGCCCTATGACATCACACGTACTGTAGCTAGAGCCTGCTGCTCATCTGTCAGTTGTAGAGTCGTCCGCTCTGTTATGTTAACAACTTTACGCGTCTATAAATCGTCTGAAAGGAATGTTTATGTATTTATTGTATCATAAATTAACCTGAACAATATCCCAGTAACTGGCCTTACATACGAATTTACATACTAATAATAATTTTGTCCGTCAAATAAATGAGAACAAAAAGTGTTTGTTTCTTTGGGCTTTGAAAACAAATTAATATAGGCCTACCTATATTTAAAAAATGTAAGCTACTGCACATTTACATAATGTTTCAACCTACTCGGAAACAGTTATTTTTCTTCTACTTACAATTAATTGGAAACATTATAATTCTATTTTTACTCAGTGTGTGTTGTGTAGGTTCACACATTTTATTTGTTGTGTGTAATTACACAAATTGTAAAGAATTTTAAGTATAGATATGCCAAACATAGTATAGCCTATGTGAATAAAGCATGTTCCTCTTCAGTTTGGCGTAATGAGTCAAAACATTTGGTTATTCTCTTAATAAGTTAATTGTTTGCTTGTAGCTGTAAATAAGAGATATCAATTTGGAAAATTTAAATTTTGCTACTAAGAAGATTCAATAAACTTTCTCCTTAATTGAATGGACACCAAAGTTGTCCTCGATTGGTTGACTTAATGATAAAAGACGAATAAATAGTGAAACATATCACGCAATATGTTAATATCTATGGAAAACCTGCCGAACATAATTTTACTAGGGCTATATTAATAAGTTGTTTATGGTTGCTGGCCAGGTTGGATTATTGCCCATTAAATTGGATAGCGATGAGGATGAAAGTAACGTGTTTATAGAAACAGCAAAAGTGTTAACAAGTTAATCTGTTAATAATAAAGGGTTGATTTCAGTAATGAGTAGCTGTTGTTTTGATTGAAATCAGTGAAAAGACAGTATCTAACTGCTGCCCGCAGAGCGCTGACAATCGGGTGAGGGAATACTTAGGACAGCAATAATAAGAATGTGGTTACAAGTACAAATATTGAACATATTATGGGATGATGATGATGATCCTGGATCTTGATTAACTTAGATGTCAGCAAAAACTGTTCTGGCCCTAGCGGCGGGCGATGAGGGAACCTCACCGATGACGCTTTTTAGTGACGTCACACGGCTCCTGAAATGTCTCCCGTGTGCCGCACCGCTAGTTACAGTGGTTCGTCATACTCTGTGCTCCATTCCAGCTTTCTGCTATATTTTGTTTATGTTATGGATGTGAGGGAGGGGATGTGGATGTCATCTTTGTCATCTTGTACTGTAAGATCAAGATCATAGATCACAGTCTAATATTACAATTTTTGTGTAAAAGATTACAGTTTGAAATTCTGAGTAATTTAACCGACATTACCTAAATCTAAATTTATCACTTTCATTTCCATTATCACAGATTCCTCAGTAATGGCATTATTGCATAATGTAAGGCGTATTTATGTCCTGAAAAATAATTTTAGGTAAGTTGTTTTGTAATTTTGTAGGCGCTTTGAGTTGATTTTGTTTATTGTTAACATATTAAGTGCGGGCGAACTATTTTTTTGTATTGTCATCACCAGTACTGTATATTAGATTGAGTTTATGAACTCTATTCTATAGTGGAATGTTGTTTTCAAAAGAGGACTGTGACTTAGCTAACGTAGCTAAATGAATGACACTTCGTCAGGAGGTTTGTCTTGGACCAAATATTGGATTTGTCTGCAATATGGATAATTTCCCGTTCCACGTCTCGAAGGTGAAGGGGTACTTGTTGTTGGCCCTTCTCTTGCTAAAAATTTGTTTTGGGTTTGAAGGATGAGTTTTTCTTATATTTGAAGAGGATCAGCCTTTGTATTCACATTAAATTCCTTTTTTAGCGAATTTACCCCATAGGATAGAAGCTATTACCGTAGTCAGCATGGTAAGACCTAGACATAGGACCATGATAACTTTTCATTTTGAGGTACCGAGACCACAAAGACCCCATTCGTTCAATACTGTATAACATAGGCTAGTTATATAAGTATCAGTAGGCAAGATAACTTTTGTAAAAATGTTCCGGGTAATTATTTACTATCTCTCCTTCACCTCCGATCCTTTTACCATTTAAATAATATGTTGTTATTATGACATTAACACATTGAGTGCTACGCGCACGAATTCCCGCGCACCCGATCGCCGCACGGCAGCTGCACGCGGGTTTTCCTGCGCTTTGTAACACACAAACATATTGCATCAGTCTGCCCGTAGCACTGAGACGGGAACCTCGACTGAGGTGTAGCATTGTGTATCGAAGTGAGGTTACTTTTTGTGCAGTTTTAGTTTCGACGTGGCGCCCTCTGTGTATGTGTGTGTGTAATGTTATGTAATGTCAGCTTCTGGAAAATACTGTTATTTCCCTTTAGCAGTCAATGTGTTAAACACCATAAAACCCCCCCTCCCCCCTCTGGCTATTGTGGGGGTAGTGCGAGTCCACTTTGAGTTCTCAATACCTGGTACGTCAACACGTGATATATTAGTGTATATTTATCATAACCTAACCTAACCTAACTCCGCAGAGCTCTGTATGGGTAATTTCCCTTTTCGGGAAAATTTCCCAAAAAAGCAAACATTTTTCGAAAAAAGGGAAATATTCCCGTTAAAAGGAAAATCATCCATACAGCGCTTTGCGGAGTTAGGTTAGGTTAGGTTACTAGTTACTAGGTTAGGATATTTACTAGTTACAGATAATTTGTGTATAATTGTCATAAACAAACCTAACCTAATTCCTTTTTCCAAATATGTTTCTATTTTTTCTTAGGGATAGCGAAGCGGAAAAATTGAAATTTGAAAAATTCTTATACAGTGCTCTGCGGAGTTAGGTTAGGTTATGATAAATATACATAAATATATCACATGTTGGCGTGCTAGTTACGGCAGTGTGCACTCAAAGTGGACCCACACTACCCCCGTAGGAGTGAGGGTGTGCGAATATTATATCGCAATAATAAAATAATAATTGCTTCTCGATGTTGGTAAGTTCGATATTTTCATCCGATAGATTTATCTCGGATTCCCAAAGTGTCTACTAGATTGACTGGGTTAGTGACAGACTCTCTTCAGACAGTTGATTCATTAGTATATTAAATTTTCGAAAAATGTTTTGATGACGTTTAATGTCATAAGAGCAACATATTAAAATAGTAAAAGAATCGGAGGTGAAGGGGAAATAGTAAATAATTACCATGTTCCGATGTTGATGAAATTTGTCATAAATTTGGGTAATTATATCGACCTCCAGACACCAAAGATTTTTACAATTTTTTTTAATGTTCAAAATAATATCCTCTTTTTGAAAATGGTACTCTTTTTTTTGCGGAAACGTTGGGAAAAACCGGGAAAACGGCCGACATTTTTTTCAAATATTAGGTTGTGGGTATTCAAATTGTGCGGAATTCCCTCCAGAACACGATTAGGGTACAGCTCCGCAGACGTCCCTACGATATATTATCGAATGAAAATATCGATCGATTATAAATATCAATTGGAGTTCAGTATTTATTATAGATCGAATTAATGGTTATTGTCGCTATTTCCAACAATATTTATACCGTATTAAATCATCTGTTTTGAAATATAATTTGTTTACTTTATTTTTGTTATTTCCTTTCCTTGGTAAGTGAACCAAAATGAACTCTACAAGTGATAATTTTTGTAGTTTAACCCTTTGAGTGCCAGAGTTTTTCGGTCGTCATATCCCTAGAGTGCCAGAGTTTTTAACAGAGTATATCCAAAAAGTGCCAGGCACAAAATCAACATTTTGCAAGGGTTTGCAAAAAAATTAATAACTTTTGTATTTGGTAAGATATTATTATGAAACTTTTTTTGTTTTGTAAGTTTACAGTTTAGCTATAATATTATGCAAATATATAATATTTGAAAAATAAAAATTAAAAAATTTGAATACATATATGCATGTGAGAAATTTCTTTTAATTTTTTTTATTTGTTTCAGGTAAATAAACATTGTTCAAATATAAGATTTTCACCAAATAACTACTAGATTTATAGAGGATATGTTTCCCAAAATATTTCCTGAAAGTTTCATCAAATTTGGGCTGCAGGCGAACGAGTTAAGTTATTTCCATAAATGTAAAAAAAATATAAAAACGGTAAATTAGTACACAAGACAGTAGCCTAACTTAACTGAAGAAAATTCCCCACCCAACTACCCCGGAATCACACCGGACCCCCCTAGATTGATTTTATTAAATACGTTTTTGACAATAGCTTGTTTAACACTTATATTCAATTGCAAAACAGGTTTAATATTCGTGTTCAGGACGGAATTCCGCACAATTTTCATACCCATAACCTACAGGCCTAAGTATAATATTAAAAAAAAAATTTCAACGATTTTCCTGTTCTAACATTATCGGATTCAAAAAATAATTAGGGGGGGCCTACATAATCGTGTTCAGGACGAAATTCCGCACCTTTCGAGTACCCACAACCAAATATTTTAATAGAAATATATTTAGACCGTTTTCCCGACGTTTCTGCAAAAACCGAGTACCATTTTCAGAATGAGGATATTATTTTGAACATTTAAAAAAAAATATAAAAATCGTTGGTGTCTGGAGGTCGATATAATCACCCAAATGTGTAAAGCAACATTTATGACTTTAAGTTCGAAAACCAGACAAATCACTTTATCCGAAGGGGTATTTTAGGGGGGTTTTGTACCCTCAAAATGTTTTTTTTTATTGTTTCATATATAATATTCTAAGAAATCTAATTTTCCTTTTCACCATTGGATTTGACTTAAAAAAACAACAGTTTGGTGTATTGATAATTTCTCTACGTCAATTGGTTACAGAGATATTCAAAGTGCTAAACACAGTACGTTGTCCAATGTTATTCTTATGGAGAATAAGAATAATTTTATATGTCGCTTATTTATGAACGTATCTGGACAAAACTTGGTATATGGCTTCATCTCCTTGTGGTCTATTGATAATTGTCCAAAAAAAACAATATCTTGCCGATGGTTCCCATAGCAGCAAACCTGTACTCAGCCCCCATGTTATTCTTATGGAGAATAGGAAAAATGTATGCCTCACTTAATTATGAACATAAATTAATATAACTTGGTATGTAGCTTCACCTAGTTGAGTTACATTGATATTTGTATAAAAAGCTAGCCATAATTTGTGTTCCTTGTTGCAGCAAACCTGCATACTCAGTCCCTATATTATTCTTTTGGACAATAATTAACATTGTACTAATTGCTTATTTATTAATGGATACGGATGAAACTTGGTATGTGGCTTCACCTGGTTGTGGTCTGTTGACATTTACATTCAAACCATAAGATTCAAATTGTGAAATGGTGTATGCCGACGAGACCAATAAAATAAAATGAAAAATAAATAAAACCTTATATTTTCTGATCCGTGTTGCAGCAAACCTGAGTACTCAATTTCTATGTTATTCTTATGGAGACAAATTAAAATTTTATATACGGCTCATTTGTGAATATTTATTTATGAAACTTCGTAAGTGGCTTTATATGGTGAATATATTATATGTGCATTGGAAATTCGCTGAGTATGCAGGTTTGCTGCGACGGGGTTATTGTAACTATGACAATAACTATGACAATGATAATTGTAACTATATTCACTGTGACAATCACTCTGCCCATTGTACAAATCATTTGTATTGAACGGCAATAAAGATCGATTTAATGTGGGTGTGGTGCTTGTGTCACTGTAGGCTGCCTGTACGATTGCGCTGATGGCAGAACTGGGGGTTTAGTTCATGAACTCAATACTTGTAATAGCGGACAATTAAATTGACAGTTGGGCTGTAGCCAACAGCATGGTTGTATGCTGTCACTGGCACCATCTTGCCATAGTAAAATATCACTCGAATGTTATTCCGATCAGCTGGTGTGGAGCTTTGGCAACGCAGCACGTCTACTATTGGCTGATCTTGGTTTATAGCCTGTAGTCTGGCAACCACGTGCTCAACTGGCAATTTATTTGTTTGCTATTATAAAAATGGTTTTTTTCTCTTTAACATAAGAACCACCAGAATTTGGTCTACCTCATTCAAACTTGAATTCTGTGTATAGGCCATATAGTATTTATGTTTTTAGCTACTTCAAATTTTCAGCTAGGGGCCTACTCGGTCAATTCAACAACGTATTTGAGTGTGTTGTAAGTGTGGCCTACAGTTTCATAACTGGCTAAACTATTTTCAATGGATATTGTTTGGGACTGGATGTTTTTGGGAAAGATAAGAAAGATAGGCGAAGGACCAATGTGAAGAGCAAAAAATGAATGATAGTAATAGACAAGTTATAACGTATAACAAACATTTATTTTATATAAAGGATATAAAGGAATAGATAAGTAAGGACTGACAGGCTGGTTATTGACATAGAAAAGACAAACATGTTATATATTGTAGTTCATAGTTTGTTCTAATTGTGTTAAGGCACTGATCACAAATATTAGGATATTTATAATTAAACAAAATGAAAATAAAATGTTCAAAAGAAGTTTATATTAATTACTTATCCACTCACCAAATTGGGTGAAAGTTCTGACCTTTAAGTCACTACTTTGTATGAGGCATGTGGAGATCAAAGGAGTCAGGAGATGGGATGAGAAGGTCTTGAAGATGTCTTCTAGACGTTCTAGATGTTCTAGAAGGTCTAGAGGATCTAGAAGGTCTATGAGATCTGAAGTCCAGGGTTATGGATGATGCCACTCACTTTATTACAGTTACATATACATAGTTTGGGGTTTTAACCAGTGTGTCATTGAAAAACAATTAACATGAAGTGGGATATAGAAATACATACATTATCATATTGATAATTGACAAAAAGGGGAAATCAAATGGGAAGAGGATGAAATGTTATCAAAAAATAAACTGGGAGTGGTTATTTGCTGGTCTGTTAAGTGAGAAGAGAGTTTGTTATTATAAAATAGGTAACAATGAAAATGTAAACAAAAGATATCAGGTGAGAATAAAATTATAGGAAAAGAGAAGTATTTAAAATCAAATTAAAATAAAAAACATATGATTTTAATTGGTTGAGTAAAAATGTGATGAACCAGGCTCTTGTTGAGTAGTTGGGAATTAATTATTTTTAAAACCATATTATATAAATCCAGAACATATATAAGTCCTGAATATACCGCCGACCTTGAAGTGTCCACACTTCAACAACATTAAGTATTAGGTAGTGGACAAAGTTTGATGACTGGACGCAAAAATGTATTCGTGGAAGTCTTGACTTTAGCCACTCGAACTATTCCATCACGCCCAGGAAAGATTTTAATTACTCGAGCTAAAGGCCATTGAAGTGGACTTGATGGTGAGTTGATCAAAACTAAATCTCCAATCTTGAGGTTCTGGCTGCTAGTAGTCCATTTACAGCGTTGCTGTTGAGTATGCAAGTACTCTGTTGTCCATCGACACCATATGGTTTGAAACAGCTGTTGTGTGAGTTGCCATCGCTTCAGTCTGTTAACAGGAACCTGGGTAAGATCCCTCTCTGGGATTGATACTAATGGTGCACCTGTTAAAAAATGTGCAGGTGTTAAAGCATTAAAGTCAGATGGGTCAGATGAGAGAGGAGTCAAAGGCCTTGAATTCAACATTGCTTCAATTCTCGTAGTTAACGTAATAAATTCTGGCAGTGTTAGAATATGGATGCCCATGACCCGATGTAAGTGATGTTTTGCTTCTTTTATTGCACTTTCCCAAAGTCCACCTTGGTGTGGAGCAGCTGGTTGGTTGAAATGAAATCGAATGTCTTGGTTAGATGCAAAGCGTTGTATCTGATCTTGAGATTTACTACATTGAGTGATAGATTGCACTATTTTTCGTAGTTCTGTGTTTGCACCAAAAAAAGTTGTTCCGCAGTCCGAGTAAATATCTGTACACAAGCCTCGACGAGCTGTGAATCTCGTAAGTGCAGCAATGAGTGCGGATGTGGTTAAGTCTGTGATAACTTCTATGTGTATGGCTTTTGTGACCATGCAAACAAAGAGACAAATGTAAACTTTGACTTGTTTAATGAAGCGTAAATTTAGTATCCTAATGTTGTAGGGTCCACCATAATCGATACCAGTTGATGAAAATGGTTTACACGGGTTGACACGACAGGAGGGTAGTTCTCCCATTAATGGAGCATTACTTTTTGGTCAGAGTTTGAAGCACGTTAAACATTTATGAAGGCGAGAGCAAATCACATTTCTTGCACATAGTATCCATACATGTCGTGAAAGCAAAGCTTGCACCAATTGTGGACCGGCATGAAGATGATATAAATGGTAATGATCGATTAGAATGTTTACAACATGATGATTTTTGGGCAAAAGAATAGGGCGACGAGTGTCATAGGGTAAGGAAGTGTTAGTCAAACGTCCACCAACGCGTATTAAACCATTAGAATCCATGAATGGGTTTAATCGTTGAATGGTTTTAGGACAAACACGTCCTAACCTAACCTATCATAACTTGGACAGAAATGACCATTCTTCTTGTGAAGTAGTTGTTAGTATGGTTAATGAGTTTGGTTTAAGTTCGTGGGTCGAATCTAATGTCACAGATGTAAACTTAGATGTTGGCCAATCACTTGTTCGGAGCGATAGCCAGGATGGGCCATTCCACCAAAGTTTTTGATCAATCAAATGAGACATGAGTAAGCCTCTGGAGGCACAATTTGCAGGATTATTTCCAGAAGAGATATGTCTCCATGACTCAGTAAGTACCAATTCTTGGGTTTGTGAAACACGGTTAGCTACATAGGTTTTCAACCTGTATGGAGGGGTTTGCAACCATGTGAGAGCTACAGTTGAGTCAGACCACAAATGTATACTATTAGATGTTATTTTATCAGGAAATAAGGATTTGATATGAGACACTAATTGAGCCAATAAATGTGCAGCGCATAATTCAAGGCGAGGTATCGTGACTCGTTTCAAAGGTGCGACACGACTCTTTGCCATTAGTAGTTTTATCGATACGGATTGGTTTAGTTCACATCTTAGATAAGTAACAGCAGCATATCCGACTTGGGATGCATCACACAACCCATGTAGTTCAATTTTACTTGTTGAACATAAGTTTAATGATATTAATGATATGTTGTAATATTAGATAGCAACTTAATATTATCAGTGAATGAGCACCATTGCATCTGGAGATCTGATGGAAGTGGTGAATCCCATGACAGTCCTTTTGTCCAGATCAGTTGCATAAAGTATTTGGCCAGCATTATAAAAGGGACAAGAAATCCACAGGGATCATAAATCTGTGCTATAGTACTGAGTACAGAGCGCTTGGTAGGAGTTTTGTGTGAAGTAAGTGTTTGGAAATCATATGAGAAGGCGTCGGTGACTGGAGACCACTTAAGCCCTAATACTGAAAATTGTGGCGTTTCTGAGTTTTGCAAGAACTTTGGTGTTTCAAGATGTGAATCGGGTAAGTTACTTAAAAGTTTAGGTGAGTTTGAAACCCATTTTCTAAGTTCAAATCAACCTTGATTTAACAAAGAAATGAGTTGGGGCTGAAGGGTCAGAGCTTCGTTTTCAGTGTCCGCTCCAGAGATAATATCATCCACATAAGTGTGATTACGCAAAACATAAGCTGCGTGTGGAAATTCATTGCCATAGTCATCAGCTAGTTGGTGCAATGTTCTGATAGCTAAATATGGAGAGCTGTTAATTCCATATGTTACAGTATTGAGTTGGAAAATAGATGGGGATTGGTTTGGATGTGTTCGCCACAAAATCAATTGAAAAGTTCTATCATCGGGATGAACCAAAATTTGACGGTACATTTGCTTAATATCACAGCAGAATACAACATTGTGTTGACGAAATTGTAAAAGTAGATCACATATATTGTTTAGTGGGTGTGGGTGTGGGGTGTGTGGTGTGTGTGTGTGTGTGTGTGTGTGTGTGTGTGTGTGTGTGTGTGTGTGTGTGTGTGTGTGTGTGTGTGTGTGTGGGTGTGGGTGTGGGTGTGTGTGGGTGTGGGTGTGGGTGTGTGTGGTGTGTGTGTGTGTGTGTGTGTGTGTGTGTGTGTGTGTGTGTGTGTGTGTGTGTGTGTGTGTGTGTGTCTGTCTGTCTGTCTGTATGCATGTGTACAGAGCTAGAGCCCTAAACAATGGTCCAATTTTTATGAAATTTGGTATGTAGGAACTAATCCACGATATCTCCAGGCTTTTTTCATTTTTTGGAATTTTTATTTGTAAGGGTATTTATCCCTCAAAAACCGCCAATTAAACATGAAAAGTCAAAATTTATCAAAAACGGCTGTAACGATTTTAATTAAACTTTAGTAGTTTGTAGAGCTTTAGTTTTCCAATAAAATGACACCACCCGCATTTCTGTAAAAATACGGGTTCAGAAATTACAGGACTTAAAACATCAAAAATTCAGTTTTTTAGGTTTATCATAAAAAAACATAAATATAAAAAATTTTACTATTCACCATAGAGCTCAAAAAACCAAATAATTTAGTATTTTGAATTGCTATTCTACGATTGCTAGTTGCGGAGAAAATTTAAATTTTCATTTTGCGGAAAACGCAGTACAGTACATTGTCCAATGTTATTCTTATGGGAAATAGAAAAATTACTATTTCTCTCTTATTTACTGATAAATTTTGTTCAAACTTGATATCCTTATCAAGTTAGCATTGACCAACAGAGGAAATTCCAAATATGTTGCCCCTTAATAACCCTTGGGGGGGGAATAGGGGACATTTCCCCCCTTAAAACCACGTGTGTAGCAATGGATTCTGTAGCGCCTCTAAAAAAGGGATTTGGGTGGATGTTTTTGTAACAACTTGTTTACAAGATTTTCTGTATATTCGACCCTGCTTTGTATTCTATATTTAGTAAATAAAAAGTAATTTATTCATTAAAGTTGGGCTAAAAGGGAGAAAGTATGTTCAGTTTCCTGATACCGTTTATTAGTAATTATTCACGGTATCACTTTTGAAAGGTCAGCTGACAAACATACAACTTGTGAAGAGAGGATGTTATTGGTTACCATAGGGGTGGAGAGGGGACAGAGGGGAAATTGGCGGTCATCATGTAAGCTTCACTTTTTTAACCCATACAAGAGCTATTAACCTCGTTGGACAGGCCGTCCGCAGCATAACATCAATATATTACTAGTACAGGACAATTTGTGTTTTCACAAAACGTTCCCGTATACGTAATTGAAAATGTTGAGAGTTAAAAGAAATATTTTTGTGGTTGATTTGTTCAAAATCACACAATGCTATGAAAGGTACCATTGTAATTATTTGAATTAAATTATAACTAGCCCTTTTACTTATAACCATAGATACGGTACGTGATCTAAAAATAAAAATATGAAATGTTCCGGCACTTCATATTTTGCGAGTGCACCACTGGTTATCTGTGAATAACAAAACTTATCTTAAGTTAACCTAACTATCCTAGGGAATGTTGTATGCATTTTTGTTAGAAATTAAAACAGCTTTTAACTGCTGCAAATTCATAACCGATAAAACTAACAAATCAATTGTCATTTTGAAACTACGTTTCAATAGTAATACTGGTGTCGCATTCAGTTGTAATGTCGATAGTGTTGTAAAATATATTAGTTGAACATAATCCACCACTTGTGAAATTGTACTCCTTTCAAGGCTATTGAATATCACTTTGGTTCTTTAAATATTGTAAACTTCCCCAACAATAATAATACAATAATTGTTTGTTTGTTTGTATTTATATACTCTTTCGTTAATACAATAAAGGGTACTTCGCACTATTCCTAGTTGTTGTCTTGGTTTGTATACTCTTTTGCTAATCATTTTTACCTGGTTCTTACCATCTTCATCTTTGCCATCATAATAATCATGGCTACCTGTGAAATGAAACACAAATATACAATAATAAACTTGGGCCTATTTATTTTAAATTTACAACACTGTGTATCTTGAGAAAATCTAGGTTTTTTTACAAATATTATTTACATAAGTAGGCGTGGGTTCCTAATCCTACTTTTATTTAAATGTTCAAATGTAATGTCCTCAGCTGCAGTCGATATTACAACCAAAACTTAATCTCAGGGAAGGGTTCAAGCTGGGAAACTCTCTCTCTCTCTCTCTCTCAAGATCCTTGCTAATATTTATTTACAATAACTCTTTTTCTTGAAAATAATATCTTAGCCTTCTTTATTTTGCTTTAGGCTATTAGGAAGTTAACACGCTCGCTGCGGGCCACCAATGGCGGGCAATCCCAGTATGTGGCAGCGAACCTGATTGACACAGATGAATTCAAATATTTCGGTCTGACGAATCGCAAAACACAATATAGTTATAATAGTTATATAATAATTATAATAGGCCCTAGTTACTATTTATCACTCAACAAATGGAAACCCACAGGGGGGTTTATCAACTCTTGAAAAATTCTTACTCTTTGTTTCTCAGTGGTCCGATTACGATATTGAAATTAGAGGTGATTTCAATGCCAAGTTTGATGTAACAAAGGACACTAAAACTTCACGAGAACTACAACTCCTTTTAAAGCAACTTTTATTATTTGAACAATAAACCTACTAGAAGTCTTAACTGCCTTGATAATGTCTTTGTATGTAGGAAATCTGCCCAAATTTCCTTTTTACATATCTTCATTTTTCCGTACTCTGACCATGAGGGCATAATAGTGAACATTTGTGTAACTAATGGGTCAAATAAATACAACCCTGAAGATAATGATTCCATGACAGATCATCTCAAGCTGTATTTGCCCCAAAAACACATCCCATCTTTAAAAGACAGGATGGCCTCTTATGATTGGGGTGCCATCATGTCTGTATTTGTTTATAGAAAATCTGAAATTTTGTTTGAGTCCTTTTTTTAAATATTAACAAACAACATAAATTATTTATTGAAAATTCAAAAAATAAAACAAAACAAATCATTATTATTAGACAACAAAAAGAAAAGACATGAATGGTATTCTGAGGGTTTGGCTATTATGAAGGAAAGGCTTTTATTGTTGAATAAGTTAGTTAAATTACCAAGTAATAGCAATAATTTGGAACTAAGGTATTATGTTGGATTAAAAAATAAATATAAAGATTCAATTAGAGATGCCAAATTAAAAAATAATGTTAATGATATTGAAACTAGCAAAAACAAGTGCAAAGCTGCTTGGAATATTATAAAAGAAAACACTGAATATGTAAAAAAAGATAAATTGAATATAGAGCCAGATAACTTGAATAATTACTTTATTGAATGTATAAAGGACATCAAAGTGCAAATTGATAGTGCTAAGTCCAGTGCACTTAGTTCTACAACCTTCCTAAACAAAGTAAATGAAGTGGTTGTCACTTTCTCTTGGAAACAGGTAACAACTAGAGATGTTCAGTGAGTAGTAAGAAAAATGAATGGAAAGTTTAGATCTCTACAACATGTGAAATAATCTTTTAAAAAGCATAGCCCCCGGGATCGCAGTACCTCTTGCTCATTGCATAAATTCTTGATTAAATGAAAGAATTTTTCCAAATTTTCTTAAAATCTCTCGGGTTTGTCCTATCCTATAAACGGTATTAGGAAACTGACACATACTTTCTCCCTTTTAGCCCAACTTTAATGAATAAATTACTTTTTATTTACTAAATATAGAATACAAAGCACGGTCGAATGTACAGAAAATCTTGTAAACAAGTTGTTTTTAAAAAGATCCACCCAAATCCCTACTTTGGAGGCACTACAGAATTCATTGCTACACTCGTAGTTTTAAGAGGGGAAATGCCCCCTATTCCCCCCAGGGTTATTAAGGGGCAACATATTTCAAATTTCCTCTGTTGGTCAGTGCTAAATTGACAAGCACATCAAGTTTGAATGAAATTGATCAGTAAATGAGAGAAAAATAGTAATTTTTGTATTCCCCGTAAGAATAACATTGGACAACGTACTGTGTTTACCGCTAAATGAAAATTCAATTTTCTCCGAAACCAGCACTCGTAGAATAGTAATTTAAAATACTTTATTATTTAGTTTTGTAAGCTCTTTTTAATGGTGAATAGTAATATTTTTTTTATATTTATGTCTTTTTATGAAAAATAAAAAAAAAACTGAATTTTGGATGTTTTAAGTCCTGTAATTTCTGAACCCGAATTTTTACAGGAATGCGGATGGTGTCATTTTGTTGGAAAACTAAATTTCTACAAACGACTAAAGTTAAATCAAAATCGTTACAGCCGTTTTTGAGAAATTTGGATTTTTCATGTTTTTTGGGGGATAGTTACCCTTAAAAATAAAAAAATTCAAAAAATGAAAAAACGCCTGGAGATATCGTGGATTAGTACCTACATACCAAATTTCATAAAAATCGGCCTATTGGTTAGGGCTCTAGCTCTGTACACATCAACACAGACACAGACACAGACACAGACACACACACACACACACACACACACACACACACACACACACACACAGACATCACGTAAAAACCACTTTTTTGGGTTCAGGGAGTACCAAAACGAATATTTCCACTAATAACTCAAATTCGAAAATTTTGACGAAAACAATACTTTCTCCATATATTATGTATAGAGGGAGAAAGTAAAAATGGCCCAAGAAACCAACCTCAAAGCTACCACCCAATTTCAGTAATCCCAGTGATAGGAAAATTGATTGAATTAATAGTTTATGACCAAATTTACACCTTTTTGGAGTCGAACAACGTTTTAAGCAAAGATCAGTTCGGCTTTAGAAGAGGAAAGTCTACCGCTGATGCCTTGGACAGTCTGGTGCAGTGGTGTGGCAAGTAGTCCGGGCATATGAGGATAAGGCTTATGCTCAGGTTACTTTCTATGACCTGAGCAAGGCTTTTGATTGTTTTGATAGAGATAAATTGGTAATTAAATTAAAACATTATGGCCTCCAAGGATCAATTTTAGAGTTTGTTCCACCTTATTTAGAAAACTGGAGACAAATCGTCATTGTTAACGGGAATTGGACAAAAGAAGCATGTGTGGAGTGGGGCATCCCGCAAGGTTCCGTTCTTGGCCCCTCATTTCTTAATCTACATTAACGACTTACCTTTGGCTATTAAATCTAAAACCATACTATATGCAGATGATACATAATTTTTAATACCAGTAACAATTTTGTTGATTTAGAAAAAGTTGTTTCTGATACGATGACTGAAGCATCTAATTGGTTTCACTCTAACGGACTTTTGCTTGGTAAGGGTAAAACTTAAAATATGTCTTTTCATCTAAAGAAAATGTTGCAGTATTGACTGTGTTTTGGTTTGATGAATTTAAGGTTTTCTTTAGATGAAAAGACATGTTTTAAGTTTTATCCTTATCAAGCAAAAGTCCATTAGACAGAAACCAATTACATGCTTCAGTCATCGTATCAGAAATCACTTTTTCTAAATTAACAAGATTGTTGCTGGTATTAAAAAATTGTGTATCATCTGCGTGTAGTATGGTTTTAAATTTAATAGCCAAAGGTAAGTCGTTAATGTAGATTAAGAAAAGAAGGGGGCCAAGAACGGAACCTTGCAGGTGGGATGCGGAACCTTGCGGGATTAATTCATCAAACCAAAACACAGTCAATCTGCAACATTTTTAGAAATTCATTTAGATAGTCAACTGTCCTGGAACTCACATGTAGAATATATCAGTTCTAGACTGTCACGTGTGATATATCTCATGAGGCGTCTCATTAATGTTATCCCAGAAAACTATGTAAAAAGTGCATATTTTGAATCGATCCTGAGATATGGTCTTGTACTCTGGAGAAACTGCACCAGATTTCAGGACATAATACTACAAAAGAAAGTGATGAGAATTATTGCTAAAGCTCATTTTAGAGAACATAGTAAGCCCATTTTTATTAATTTCCAAATTCAGGCTGTAGTAAATTTGTATCTGTTTGACCTCACAATTTATATTCTAAAACATCCCAAGTATTTTAAATTTAATAACAGTAAACATGACCACAGTTCACGAAACAAGAATAAGGCAGATACATTCCCTTTTTTCACTTGGGCAAATCCCAAAACAGTCATGTGGTTTTATCACTAAAGATATACAATGCTTTAAAGCACCTGATTGACCAGTATACCCTAAATCAGTTTTAAAATAAACTATATAACTGGTTATTGAACAACCCTTTTAAAGCCTAGAAGAATTTTTCAGTATCGGAAAGATTTCATTTTAGGGCAATTCATGACATTTCATACATTCAGAGTCCCCTATTCTTGTTTCTAATACTGATTCATATCTTTGAAATGGTACTTAAATAATTTTTCTTTCCCTCATATTATTTGTAATTAATTTAATCTCATAATATTGATGTATTTCTTTCAAGGTAACTTTTATTTAGCAGTGTATATTGAAATTGCAATATTTTTAATGTAAGTGTTTGTATTATGGCTTTTATGACGTGGGTTTCACCTGATATATGACATTGTCAGTGATTTGTAAACAAATTAATATGGCAAATAAAGAATTTGATTTGATTTGATTTGCATGGAGACACTACCGCCCGGTCGGCAGTCAGCGCCCGGCGACTGCTTGGACCACCGACCGGTCGGTGACGCGCAGCCAACGTGTTAACTTGATTCAAATGGATTCAGTTAGCCTCGTGACCACATGGTTTTGGCCTAATTCAACAATGTCTATTTTCTTTATGAATTTTGAAAATACTCTTTATGCTTTCAATAATAAAGTTCATTCCTTTTATAAAATGTTAACACTGTTTTTAAAAGGTTTCAAAATTAATTTATCAGCTACTGAAGCTACTCGATCCACTTCAGAAACTGACGATAAATTTAGCCCAGGAAACCTAAGTAGGATATAGTAAATTAGATGGAGATTACCAACTGAAATATATTCTCTAAAACTATTTCTTCTGTGCCTGTTTCAAAAGGGATACCGTTAGATACTTTTAGATCTTCTCCTAATCCTTAATTAGACTATTTTTGTCTAATTTTACTTATTAAAGGGATAGTTATTAATTTTTGGGAATGAGAACCCACAAAATCAACTTAACACACAGGCAGCCTCATTGCAACAGGGGAGATACATTTTCTTGTTTTCATCTGGTCCACAGTAACAATGCACTCAGGTCTTCTTGATCTTGCTGTCACTATTTCACTTTTTAATCACTTGAAAAACACACTTCTAAAATATGTTTGTTTGTTTTTGTTTACTCTATGTGGTAAATAGACTCATAGTTCTAACTTAAGGTTGCTAGGTAACATAAAACAAGATGGCGATATCTGCCTCAAATGAATAAAATCGGACAAAATTACAATTAACAAAAAAAAAAACTATTTATTTACAAAATTGACATTTCAACATATTTAAATTGTGAGGGGTTGACAATTGGTGTTACAAAGGTAGGGGCAATAAATATGATTTACTTTATACAATTGTGAAATAAGCCTCGGCGTCGTTCTGTGGGTATGAGTATTGAAGTCTTAATCTCAGGGCGTGATAATGGATTCGTAGTGGTGGCTCTCTTCCTTTTCTAGATTCTGCTTTTAAATTTTGAATTTGATTTTCTTTGTAATAAAATTCCAAATTTGATTATTGATTATGAAATACGGAATTATTTGAAATGTTCAAGAAGTTAATTTTGGCTTGGCGTCACTCGGTGATGGCGGCCATGATTTTGAATAAATGTTTTTAGGCCTAAAAGGTTCTGTTCCGATTTCACTGATGCTACTAAATTTGACTAAACAAGTTTTCTTCCTACTAACTTTGGACTAAAATTGTCTTGTTAATGAATGTTTTTGGACAGGATCAGTAGTTAAGGCTGCTCAATCCACCCTAACTCTGATGTGATTTAGTCTGTAGGTTCGAGATAAGTTTGGGTTTGGTTTGCCAGAGCTGCATCATTTCTTCGCTAAAACCATTTCTTCTTGGCCTAATAATAACAAAGGGTATAATCTATATGGTTTTAGCTCTTCTCCTATTAAAAGATTGGACTTTTAGTGTCCAATGCACTTATTTAAAGGGAATTTAGTTAATTTTGAGACAAGGCTCACTTTTCAGCATCTAACACCTAGGCCAGTTCAATTTAGAAGAAGGAGGAGAGTAGAATTTTCCCACCAACAATGTAGTCACACATGATTTCTTTCTTGAGGCTTTCAGTACACATGACACTTTCACTTTGAATTTCCACTGTAATTACTATATCAAATTTGACCAGTAATCTATGTATTTAAGGTCAGTCGATAATTAAAATTTGTGTTTGAAGTAGTTTTGTACTATTTCTAATATAAGGTAGTTACATGGGTGAGTCATACATTTATCTTATAAACACTTAAGATATAATTTTGTTATATACAAATTAATTACATATATATGGTTAGGCCTAATAGGTTTTTATAAGGGCACATTGATATCTTATGGGGGCCTAATCCGGGTTTGTACATGATTACATATTTTTATATAGGCCTATTTAGCTATTATTATTGAATATTTACTGACATAAATTATGAACTGTTGCATACTCAGATGTATGCAAATTTTTGTTTTGAGATTTATTCATTTCATATATATTAATTTTATTTATCTTTGTGTTTGAAATAGCTTATACATATTTTATACCTTAAATAGGTTATTATAATTAATTAAATTGTGAATAGGCTACTTAAATATTATATGACTAAGTTGTTGAGGTCACTTATATGTGCTGTATCTATCTATTTATATAGGCCTAATGAGAATTTATGGGACAACTTTTATATTATCTGAGGCTTTAATAGGAAGGTATTTACTATATGATGGTAGGCTATATTTATTATTTATTTATATAGATAATTATGAACAAATTTATGAACTGTTGCAATATATTAGGAGGATGTAACCTTGCAGGCCTAGTTAAAGTGTCGATGCATTTGATGTTACAGGGTTTTCAGTTCTGCTAAACCTATTGTAAGAGAAACATCAGAATTGTCAATAACAGAATCTTGTGCCAAAAGGCTGAATAAAATAGTGAACGATGGAAGTGCATTGAGAGTGATTGTTGAAGGAGGAGGTTGTTCTGGATTCCAGTACAAATTTGAACTTGACCGAAATATCACAGAGGAAGATAAGTGAGTAGCTAGGCTACATTTGTTTGTGCTGCAATATATCGTGAAACTAACATAGGTAGTGTTAAAGTGATTAAAATCACTATAAGTTACTTATATTTAATCGTTGAATAAGGGATTTCTGGAGTTGTAGGTGCTAATGATTAAATAATGTTTCCCATAAGATGGGAGTTTGTTATAAACAATATTTTGTTTTATAATGAATTAATTTTTATGTGACCTTTTATTAATAGTATGGCGAATGTTAAGTTGTTATTTTATCATGTTGCAATTTTAGCAGATAAGAGGTAATGATGTATTATACAAACTGTATGCAGTAAAATTAGTGTAACTCTTGTTAGGTGGGACAACTGTCAGATCACACTATTACAATGAATACTTATTAACTTATGTGTTAACTTATTATACTTTAAAATCGTATACAACTTCCCCTTTTCCCACATTCTAATGTAATGTGGACGTATCGCAACGTTTTTGCTATGTAACATAATAGTGCCTTTAATCATATTCCCCGAGTATGGGTAAAGTTAACCCTTCGGTGAAACATGGTCGCCTTTAAGCTGCACTGTCACTAAAGAATTCTGTTTGAGAATTAACCCACTTATTCATATCCTCTGGTATGAGAGTTGTCGTCTTATTCATATCTACTAACGTGATGACCGAAATTACCACAGCTCGGAAACTAAGGAAACTTGTAGATTACGCAGAGGAAAACTTTGTATCAGAAAAACCCTTTTCCTCCCAAAATGTGGGCCTCCCAGCAATGGACCAGTGTTTAACAATCCTTGTGAAATTGTACATTCAAAACTTAAATCCCAGTTTTATAGTACTCATTCCTATGAGTACTGTACATAAAACCAGTTAATAGAGCATCCATTTTTTTTACTACAGTTGTCAGAAAAACCATGGGAAACAGAAAAATTGTATGTTTTAACCCTAGCAGTGGCCCTCCGACCAATTTGGTCGGATTTTTATGTCGCCTATTGTGGCCATCGACCAAATTGGTCGGATTTTACTGAAAATTTTGTAACGTTAAATCACCAATAATAATAAACTCAAAAGTGATGAATATATATACCATTCGAAAGATCACATTCTGAACTTTCATTTTATTATATAAATGAACCGTGTAGCAGCTGTATTACAATGTTACGACGATTGTAAATCAAATGAAGTGGCGCAACGGAATTGCTGCAGCCGACGCTCTGACGATGGCAAAACACGATATTTTTGAAATTACCCAGATCAGGTAATTTTTCTTGCAGGAAGATGCGGTTGGTACCAATGCACAGCTAAAGAGTAGCGCTTTATGTTGGTATTGATTTTTGGAATGAAATATTGATTGGACAGGTTATATTATTTTCTGAAAACAGGTGTTTTGGTTTTTTTGTATAATGGCCTATCCGACCAAATTGGTCGGATCAGAAAATCGCGTTTATATGCAGTGTATGTTATAGTTACTAGTCAAATAATATGTTATTTTGAAGAGGAAGAAATGTAGAGTAATTTAGTTTTGCCATTGGCAGCACTGTTTTATTCTGGCTTCATCACCAAGGAATTGTTTCATTACGTCACATTTTTGCCTAATCGGCAACTGCGCAGCTGTTTGCTGTTTACAAAGTCTCCGTCAGTTTGTTCGGCTCGCTTCAAACTGTATTATATTTGGTATCACTGTAAACAGCAGATTTCAGGCTTTCTTCTTATATCTGTCTCGATGTGTTGTGTTTTTGTTGACAATATGACATGACGTCTGAAATATGCAATATCCAAGTCCCAGTCCAAAATGGCGCGCTATGTTATTGTTTGACCGCTGTTGTGTAAGAGTGTTTTAGTTATTTATTTAGCCGAATTTACGAGGTCTGTGAAGTTGACCTACCTATAGCAGCCTACCCACAATTTTTAATTCCATTTGTTAGTTCCTTGTTAGTTCCCGATAGATCCATGCAATTTTTGTTAGTTCCGCAAATTTAGGGAAGTAAATTAAAAAACTCGATGGGTAGGCCAACTTCACGCTAGCCTATCCATATCCTAAATGAGTTTAAAACTGGATCAAGTGTTGGTTCCATGTTAGTTCCGTATAGTTCCGTTAACAATTTTGTTAGTTCTATGGTCAACCGTCATGTAATTGACAAAAGTATCTTTAAAACTTGGGGCGGGCTTCACGCTAGCCTAGCCATATGCTAAAATGGTTTTAAAACGGTATCAATCGTAAGTTCTTTGTTAGTTCCCGATAGTTCCATCAATATATTTGTTAGTTCTAACATGTTACACTATTTAACTAGCAAAAACCATGTTTGTGGCCTTGGGGCGGGCTAACTTCACGCTAGCCTACCCATACCCTAAATTGGGTTTAGAACTGTGTAAAACGTTAGTTCCATGTTAGTTCCGGATAGTTCCGTTACACATTTCGTTTGTTCCATAGTTAAACATATGTAATTGATAGAACAAATCGTTAAAACTTGTTCTTGTTCCCGATCGTTCCATCAGTATATTTGTTGGTTCCATTACCTTACACTATTTAACTAGCAAAATCCATGTTTGTGGCCTTGGGGCGGGCTAACTTCACGCTGGCCTACCCATATGCTAAAATGGTTATAAAAAGGTATCAATCGTTAGTTCCTAATAGTTCAATCAATATACTTGTTAGTTCTTACATCTTACACTATTTAACTAGCAAAAACCATGTTTGTGGTCTTGGGGCGGGCTAACTTCATGCTAGCCTGCCCATATCCGAAAATGGTTTTAAAACGGTATCAGTTATTAGTTCTTTGTTAGTTACCGATAGTTCCGTCAATATATTTGTTAGTTCCATCACCTTACACTATTTAACTAGCAAAAACCATGTTTGTGGCCTTGAGGCGGGCTATTTTCACGCTAGCCTACCCATCCCCTAAATTGTGTATAGAACTGTGTAAAACGTTAGTTCCGGATAGTTCCTTTTCACATTTTGTTTGTTCCATAGTTAAACATCATGTAATTGACAGAACAAATCGTTAGTTCTTTGTTAGTTCCCGATAGTTCCATCAATATATTTGTTAGTTCTAACATCTTACACTATTTAACTAGCAAAAACCATGATTGTGGCCTTGGGGCGGGCTAACTTCACGCTAACGGAACCATATCCTAAAACGGAATATATTTTTTATTCCATAATACAATATTATATAACATCAAGTAATCGATGAATTATTAAATTTGTCTACCACCATATTATACAGGGTTACTGTTAAATTCATTCCAAAACTGTAAATATGGTTATTTGGTTAAAGATAGTAAAGATAGGTATATGTTTCTATAAACATATAAAATGGCCATATTTTACAGTTATGGAATAGGCCAACAGACACCATATATTTTTTTAAGTTGCTGAAAAAAATGTGGATGGGATGTGACTAAATTGTCAAGTTTTGATCTAAAAAAAACTTGCTTTTTTAATAATATAATTTCTGTGAGAAATCTTTGTACAGGAAATTGCATATAATGAATAAGAAAAAAGTAATAACATAAAACTACACTTAAAAGTATTTCACATATATTTCCCTTCATCCTTAAATATATAATATTCTTTTAATAACAAAAAAATGTTTTGATTTTTCTGTTTTGCCTGGATAAATATAACGAAGCCAAGATTTGTTTCTAGTAAAAATTTATATGATACTCTTTAATTTCTAAAAATAACAATTAATTATAAATAAATAGATAGATATAATGCACGATTATACAATTTAAATGTCCGTATAACTTAAATCATGGTAGAAGTTGCTTCGAAACTGTTATAATATTATAATGAAACAGATATCTTAAATAATACATTACTTAAAACTAAAAGTATCAAGCTTAAGTAAATTTATATATCAAATATTAATCTCATAAGAAAAGCAGCTTAACTCATACATTTGATCCTTTCTTAAATGGTGTATTGATTACATTCATTAGGTTGAATAGTGCAAAGAATTATAATCATCAGTATTGAAGACAAAAATACTTATACAACGGTGCAGTACAGTTTACTGTGTTCTGTAATAACCTTCAGACGGTAACATTTTTCATCTCAATAATATAGTGTACATTAATTAGATGTTTGTTTTCATTTAACATATTTCCCTTAATCATTCCTAACATAAAGAAGTAAGTGCGGGGAAACAAGTTTGTCACCTACTTCATTACAAAACATGTATTTTGATAGATCATTATAAACAATCCAAGTATTTCCCAAATATCTTGTATATGCAATGTAATGGCCTGGAATATGTGAAACAATTCCCACTAATACAAATTTATGTCCAAACAAGTTTAAATTAGGCCTACTAGGAAATTCTTTAAGAGAGTGAGGCCGGTTGAAATTACTTTGAATACCTTGATCTTTACAAACAGATGTATCTGACAAGAAGTCTACATCTATCAGAACATGATTACCAACCTCAAAACGGACTGATTGCATTCCCTCACAAGGAGGCTTACATTTACTTAACTGGAACAAATCATTTATTCCTTGATTGTTAATACTAAGATCTTCTTTAATGTTTAATGCTAAGGTGATAGCCTGGTCGATGAAAGAAACTCCCTTATTCAGTAACAAGTCCATATTTGTATCCAATACACTCACCACTTCTGATGACTCCACACGTTTACAGCCCTTTCCAGTACAGTTCAAAGTAATGCTTGGAACTTCTTTCAAAACTTCTTTCCAGCGAGATAAAGCCGGAGCATTTATAGTACAATCGTAATATTTTATTTTAGTTTCATTAACAGTTTTCTGGAGTGCTTTTTTGGGCATATTTAAGGTACACTTGGGTTCAATTACTTCAATTAGAGCAACAGCTCAAAGGAGGTAAGTGAAGTTAGCCCGCCCCAAGGCCACAAACATGGTTTTTGCTAGTTAAATAGTGTAAGGTGATGGAACTAACAAATATATTGATGTAACTATCGGAAACTAGCAAAGAACTAACGATTGATACAGTTTTAAAACCATTTTAGCATATGGGTAGGCTAGCGTGAAGTTAGCCCGCCCCAAGTTTTAACGATTTCTTCTGTCAATTACATGATGTTTAACTATGGCACAAACAAAATGTGTAACGGAACTATCCGGAACTAACGTTTTACACAGTTCTAAACCCAATTTAGGGTATGGGTAGGCTAGCGTGAAGTTAGCCCGCCTCAAGGCCACAAACATGGTTTTTGCTAGTTCAATAGTGTTAACCCTTTGCGCTCGTATGTCCACACTCAGTGGACAGTATGGAGTCTGCGACAGCTGGGAATTATTGTCCGACGCTCAGGGCCCAGAGCTCGCATGTCCACACTCAGTGGCCGCACTAGGTTTCATCGCCAGCTCGGCAGCCATTGCTGGTCGTCTGCTTCTGCCAGCTCGGAATTATTTTCTTCACTCTAGACTGAAATGTCAAGTTGAAGCGTACATTCAAGGTCTAAGGAAAACTTGTTGTATACTTTGAAACTTATTTATTTACCATCAAAAATCACAATTTACTTACTGTTAATTATATTTAAGAAAATTTTAAGAAATAATTTTAAAAAACTGCTAATAACATAAATAGAACAAGATGTCGATGTCACTTTCATGGTCCGAATCACTGCCACACTCACTTTCACCTTCAAGCTCGTTACGAATTTTGTCGGAACGTAATGTTTCCTCTATATTAAAATATAATAAAACTTGAAATATTACGTATAATAATAATATCAGGCATATAAGCCGAAGACTACACAGCGTAAGACTAAAGCGCTTGACTAACTGTTGTTGTTTACTGTTTACATTAGAATGCAACAGCCGACATTTATGCCCGTTGCATTCTGGGATTGATCTAGTTTCGAAATACACCGTCAGATTTCAGCACAATACGGTAGAAAGAATATTAAATGCTGGAAAAGTCTGCATTGTCACTGTCCACACACAGTGGACATGCGAGCGTTCGCGATCGCATGCGCCATTTAACTCTGTCCACTGGGTGTGGACATGCGAGCGCTGAGCATACGTGTGACAGAAAAAAATCCTGGCTGGCGGGAAAATGGCTGCGGCCACAGAGTGTGGACAGACGACCCCAGGGGACCATTTCCAAAGAACCTATCCGAGCGCAAAGGGTTAAATGTTAGAATTAACAAATATATTGATGGAACTATCGGTAACTAACAAAGAAATAACGATTGATACTGTTTTTAAACCATTTTAGCATATGGGTACGTACGCTAGCGTGAAGTTAGCCCGCCCCAAGTTTTAACGATTTCTTCTGTCAATTACATGATGTTTAACTGTGGAACAAACAAAATGTGTAACGGAACTATCCGAAACTAACGTTTTACACAGTTCTAAACCCAATTTAGGGTATGGGTAAGCTAGCGTGAAGTTAGCCCATCCCAAGGCCACAAACATGTTTTTTGCTAGTTAAATAGTGTGAGATGATAGAACTAACAAGTATATTGATGGACCTATTGGGAACTAACATAGAACTAACGATTGATACCGTTTTAAAACCATTTTAGGATATGGGTAGGCTAGCGTGAAGTTAGCCCGCCCAAAGTTATAAAGATACTTTTGTCAGTTACATGATTGTTGACCATGGGACTAACGAAATTGTTAACGGAACTATCTGGAACTAACTCTTGATCCAGTTTTAAACTCATTTCAGGATATGGGTAGGCTAGCGTGATGCATTGGAAATTTTCTATGTACGCAGGTTTGCTGCGACGGGGTATTAATTTGTATTTTATTCTAATACATTGTCCCAGGGTGTTTGAAAAAGATGGTGCTCGTGTGATAGTAGATGTGACATCTCTGGAATATATCAAAGGATCTGCAATAGACTATCAACAAGAACTCATCAAAGCGTCCTTCAGAGTGGTCAACAACCCCTTGGCAGAGCAGGGATGCTCCTGTGGCGCTTCGTTTTCTGTCAAAGTTGAGTGATTAGACCCATTTAAGTCATTCATTCGTCTAAAATTTGATAGTCAGAAAAATGTGATATTTTTGTGTTATTGTTAAGGACTGTAAATAATAAAGAAGAAGGTTATTTAATAGTTTTATCAAGAATTACTTCAATAAACCTTTATTTAAATTCTAATTTTGTCTCTTTGACTATTTATAATTGAGGCGGTAGCTGGAACAAGGGCCTTCATGATATGTTTATGTTTTGAGAAATGGACGTTCAAAGTTTTACAAAGTATCAAATAGTATGTTATTGCACTATTTTATTGGTATTAATGTTTAATATAAATTGTCATATATTTCAGATAATGTGCAAATCTGTGATTTCTTTTATTATATCTATTTCAGGATAATAAATATTGCAAGAAATGTAAATCGATGTCGAAGGCCCTTTTCTCCGAGAGCACAGTTAAACACTGTTTTATGATCTATGGAAAAAGGGCTTTCAACGTTATCCCTAGGAACCATTGCCTAAAGAATAAAGATCAAATAGGTTGTTAAATAAAACACATTTTCCTAGAAAAAACTAGGGTTTATTAGAATTATTTAGTAATAAGTAGGTCTATATCAAAACATTATCATAAAATTTAAGGATTTACTTGACGTCTTGATTGTCAAAATCTCCATGGAGACTGTCATTGTCATTGTCTGTGGTTAACGCTTCATTTTCTTGTATAAAGTTTTCATAAAACTTAATACTTTCTTCTTTTAAAAACATGAACAAAGACCTCAAGTCCTTGACTTTAGCAGGTTTGAGTTGGGCTTTTTTTGTAGGAGACAAATTAATTTCATTTGGCAAAATAACATGTATGCAAATTTATCAAACAGCAACTGATTATATGATTTTGAGGCATACATTGTTCCTTGAGATTCATATTTGATCAAAACGTATTTCTGTAGTGTAAATTTGATTTTCTTCTAATTTCTTTCACTAAATGTTCAGGTGATTTCTTAAAAAACCCCGATAAGCCGTTTAACCAAAACTGTTAGATTTTATTCCAGTTGAAAAGGTTTGGGATTTGTTCTGCATTCCGTTATTTTTAGCGAATTTCCCCTATAGGGAAGAAGCTATTACCGTAGACCTAGGCCCGGGACCATGATAACTTTTCGGTTTGAGGTCCCCAGACCCCAAAAACACCATTTGTTCGAAACTGTATATATATATATATATATATATATATGTCCGTGCGTGCGATAACTCTCGTAAAAAGGGTCCGATTAAGATGAAATTTGGTACAAAGTGTAAAGCAACATTTATGACTTTAAGTTCGAAAACCAGACGGTTCGAGCTATCCGAAGGGGTATTTTGGGGGGGTTTTGTACCCCAAAAATGGGTTTTTTAAGTTTTTTAAATACAATTTTTGAAAAAGTAAAATTTTATTTTCTCTCATTGGAATCAGTTCAAAAGACGCACAATTTGATGTTTTAATCATTGCTCTACGTCAATTGGTTACTGAGATATTGAAAGTGCTAAACACAGTACGTTGTCCAATGTTATTCTTATGGAGAATAAGAAAAATTTTATATCTCGCTTATTTATCAACTTATCCTGACGAAACTTGGAATATTGCTTCATTTCATTGTAGTCTATTGATATTTGCACAAAAACCCATTTTTTGGCCGATAGTTTCCGTAGCAGCAAACCTGCATACTCAGCCCCATGTTATTCTTATGGAGAATAATTAACGTGTTATTTAATTATGAACAAAATTAATAGAACTTGGTATGTGGCTTTACCTAGTTGAGTTATATTGATATTTGTATAAAAGCCCATTTTTAGTGTTCCTTATTTCAGCAAACCTGCATACTCAGCCGCCATGTTATTCTTATGGAGAATAATTAAAAAGTCATAAATCGTTTATTTATGAATGTATATTGATGAAACTTGGTATGTGGCTTTATGTGGTATTAAGATAAATTAATGTGCATTGGAAATTCGCTGAGTATGCAGTTTTGCTGCGACGGGGGCTATACTCGCATGGCAACTCAACAACTTCTCGTTTTTTCAATGACTTGAAAACACTAAAATTTTGATCACATTGTCCAAAGGAGTGGCCCCGGACTGGAAAAAGGTGAATGACTACCACTCCCATGGCATTAGACAGCCAAGAGGAAAACATCATCATGACCTTATTCTTGTTCTGGCCTCCTGTGGCATCAGATATCAAGACCACTTTTTTAATACTGGTTTTTTCCCCTAACTCCTTGTTGACAGCATCAAAAACAAATGATGCTACTGAATTGGGACCTTTTTTTACACATGACTTAAAAAGAAGTAGGACGAATCGTCATTGTGGATGTGACAATTAAAAACATAGAGCCACAAAAGTCGCTTGTAGAATTGTTTAGTAACTGTAAGTTTGGGTAAAGGTAAATTTTGAGCATAATCAAACTCATCACTAAAACTGTACTGTTTTCTCTTTTTGATTCTTCAATAAAATCGTTTTTAAGCTTATAGAAGGCTTCTGCTTTCTTCAGATGGAGTTCATAAGCATTCTTGCGCACATCACTAGGATTTTTCTCTAACTTTACTGTACACTCCTTACAAAAGTCACAGGTGTCTGTTTTGGGCGTTCTAAAGGCAAAGTTGGTCTCTCTAAAAAAAATGTATGATACGTTTTATATTTCATATCAAGGGGTCTCTCAGCCCTTTAAAAAAAAACTGTGAAAACTGCTGAAAAAGAATTTTACAATTCAAATCTGGGTTATCGAAGTAAAGTCGATTGGTTTTACCCCTGCAGTACTGAGATGGCCTATTCGGAATACTTTTTAAATGCTCAATAGCTAGTTCCCAGACTGAGAGATTTCTTTTGGGATTCGACTTTTTACCCCTTCGTTCTTTGAATGTAAGTCCTTCCTGCAACTTTTTCTGGATAACTCTAACCCTTTTAACAGAAATCTGAAGGAGACTAAGCAGGAATTTACAACACACTTTGATTACTACGACTTTTTTACTGATGGAATAGTCCCAGAAACTTTCTTTCATGAGCTTAGGATTGATTGTTTTCGTTTTTGGATCTCTCTTCACCAGACATCCCGAAATGAATATGTCTTGAAGTTCTTTAGACCTTAGGCTATAAAATTTATCAAATATGTCACTTTGATCGGTGTCTTCCAAATTGATATGACATTTTTCATTGCAGCACACTTTTACCAGCTTTAGTCTTTCCCGGCATAGGTTTATTCATTTTCTTGGATTGATAGGGTTCCCCATGCAATCGTTTACTTTTTGCCATATTACATTTCCACTTTTCAGTTTGACATACCTTTCTCTTAGCACCTTTCCTTACTGAAGATTTTAAAACATCCTCCCTACTGTAACTTAATTTAGACTCACTGTTTTTACCACTCATTTTTAAGCATAAACTAATAAAAGTATAGTCATAACCATCAAACAAGAGTAAAACAACATAAACTCAATAATTTTTGAAGTTAAGGAATGTTCTCTGTAAAAAGGGCCTTCGACATCAGCTGATCTAAACAGCTGTAACTCTGTTGTGTCACTTTGGAAAAAAGTAATATTTACAGGTTATACACTTGAAACCATGGAGAATTGAAATACCCCCGTAGCAGCAAACCTGCGTACTCAGCGAATTTCCAATGCATATATATGTATCTTAATACCACATAAAGCCACATACCAAGTTTCATCAATATACATTCATAGATAAACGATTTATGACATTTTAATTATTCTCCATAAGAATAACATGGCGGCTGAGTATGCAGGTTTGCTGAAGCAAGGAGTACAAAAAATGGGGTTTTATACAAATATCAATACAACTCATGTAGGTAAAGCCACATACCAAATTTCATTAATTTATTTTCATAATGAAGGGAGATAACTCGTTACTTATTCTCCATAAGAATAACATGGGGCTGAGTACGCAGGTTTGCTGCTACGGGAGCCATTGGTAAAAAATTGTTTTTTTGAGCAAATATCAATGGTCCACAACCAGATGAAGTCGTGTACCAAGTTTCGTCAGTATATGTTCATAAATAAGCGAGATATAAAATTTTTATTTTCCTCCATAAGAATAACATTAGACAACGTACTGTGTTTAGCACTTTCAATATCTTGGTAACCAATTGACGTAGAGAAATGATCAAAATACCAAATTGTGTGTTTTTTTAAGCTGAATCCAATGGGAAAAACTAAAATTTGACTATTTCCAAAATTATATGTAAAAAATTCGAAAAACCCATTTTTGGGGTACAAAACCCCCCCAAAATACCCCTTCGGATAGAGCGATCTGGCTGGTTTTCGAACTTAAAGTCATAAATGTTGCTTTACACGTTTATACCAAATTTCATCAAAATCGGATAATTTTTACGAGAGTTATCGTGCTCACGGACACATATATATATATATATATATATAGATATATATATATATATATATACAGTTTCGAACGAATGGTGTTTTTGGGGTCTGGGGACCTCAAAACGAAAAGTTATCATGGTCCCGGGCCTAGGTCTTACCATGCCGACTACGGTAATAGCTTCTTCCCTATAGGGGAAATTCGCTAAAATGATTCTCCTTAAAAAGGGCCTTTGTGGCTGAGGGCGCTTGTTGTTAAGGGCTACCGCCTTAATTGTCTTAAAAATTAATTTAGTACTGGTTTACATTAGCAGTCAGTTTTACAGTCTGCTTATTGATGGACAAAGTTGCTTTACCCATTGCTGTCCTTCATTATTTTAAACTTATATTTGTTTCTATATAATTCTATATGCAACATTTTAAGTCAAAATTGTGGGAGTTTGGCAAATTGCAGGATGATGGGAGACGGCTCAAATTTAAAAAAAGTTACCAGCAAACGAGAAACAATGTAAAACATCCCCTATAAGAAAAACATGGCGATTAAAAACTTCTGCTTTGTTTTACATTAAATGTGATTAAGAAACTTGGCATGTGGCTTCACCTAGTACTGAAACAAACAATAATTTTTGTAGATTTTCCCCGTAGCAGCAAACCTGCATACTCAGCCTTAATGTTATTCTTATGGGGAAAAATTAAAGTTTTAAATCTCCCTGAATTATGAACATAAATTAATAAAACTTGGTATGTAGCTTTGTCTGGTTAAGTTAAATAGATATGCATGATAGCATATTTCATCACTAGGGCCAAAAGTGACGCTTTTCGACCAGTTCAAGTTTAACGAAAATGAGCGAAGATCGAAAAGCTTCACTTTTGGCCCTAGTGATGAAATATATTTATCGTCATACTGCACAATATATTAATCTAACTACTTCACAAAACTAAAATGTTACAAATTGTTTACCTTTAAAAGTTACCAATATGGCATCCATCTTATTCTTGATATTTAACACAAGCAGCTGTTACAGTGTTTATTCAACTAGTTAGCAATATGGCATCCATCTTGATATTTAACACAAGCAGCTGTTACAGTGTTTATTCAACTAGTTACCAATATGGCATCCATCTTGATATTTAACACAAACAACTGTTACAGTTGTATTCAACTATTGTCTGTTACATTAGTGAAGTGATAGGTTTGACTAACTGTAACGATTGATATATCGAACGCTGTGGACTATCATTAAACCGACAACAATGCAACAATGAATTACAATCGATAAAATAATCTATATCTACTCACTCTTGATACAATCAATTACTTACAATCGACGTACACAATTTTGCAGTTTTACTACATTGATGTAAGCGACAAAACCAATAGCTGATGACCTCGACACCATCTGATTCTTTTTTGTCCTAGGGCCAAAAAGAACTTCATTAGCCGTGCAACGCATGTATTGAAAACAGCCGTTTTCGAAGCAGTATGACAAAAAAACACATTTCTTATCTTCCTTGTTGCATCAAACCTGCGTACTCAGCTTTCAATGTTATTCTTATGAAGAATAAATAAAATGCTATATATCACTTATTTATTCATGTATTTTCATGAAACTTGGCGAGTGGCGTTATGTGGCGTAGTGAGAAACATAAATATACATTGGAAATTCACTGAGTACGCAGGTTTGTTGCGACGGGGATATTTTAGCGAACTTCCCCTATAGGGAAGAAGCTATTACCGTAGTCGGCATGGTAAGACCTAGGCCCGGGACCATGATAACTTTTCGTTTTGAGGTCCCAAGACCCCAAAACCACCATTTGTTTGAAACTGTATATATCTCTCTCTCTCCCTATATATATATATATATATATGTGTCCGTGGGTGCGATAACTCTCGTAAAAAAAGTCTGATTTTGATGAAATTTGGTACAAACGTGTAAAGCAGCATTTATGACTTTAAGTTCGAAAACCAGATGGATCGACCTATCCAAAGGGGTATTTTGGGGAGGTTTCGTACCTTAAAAATGGGTTTTTGAGTTTTTTACATACAATTTTTGAAAAAGTAAAATTTTATTTTTTCCCATTGGAATCAGCTTTAAAAGACGCACAATTTGATGTTTTAATCATTGCTCTACGTCAATTGGTTACTAAGATATTGAAAGTGCTAAACACAGTACGTTGTCCAATGTTATTCTTATGGAGGATAAGAAAAATTGTATATCTCGCTTATTTATCAACTTATCCTGACGAAACTTGGTATATTGCTTCATTTCATTGTGGTCTATTGATAATTGTACAAAAACCCATTTTTTGCCCGATAGTTCCCGTAGCAGCAAACCTGCATACTCAGCCCCATGTTATTCTTATGGAGAGTAATTAACGTGTTATCTCCTTTAATTATGAACATAAATTAATAGAACTTGGTATGTGGCTTTACCTAGTTGAGTTATATTGATATTTGTATAAAAGCCCATTTTTAGTGTTCCTTATTTCAGCAAACCTGCATACTCAGCCGCCATGTTATTCTTATGGAGAATAATTAAAATGTCATAAATCATTTATTTATGAATGTACAATGTATTTATTGATGAAACTTGGTATGTGGCTTTATGTGCTATTTAGAAAAATTAATATGCATTGAAAATTCGCTGAGTATGCAGGTTTGCTGCTAAGGGGGTATTTTCTTTTTAGCGAATTTCCCCTATAGGGAAGAAGCTATTACCGTAGGTCTCATGGTAAGACTAAGCCCGAGACCATGACAACTTTTTGTTTTGAGGTTCCCAGATGCCAAAAACACTACTCGTTCAAAATTATACATACATACATATATATATATATATATATATATATATATATATATATATATATATATATATATATATATATATATATATATATATATATATATATATATATTATACATATATAATGTGTGTCCGTTAACACAATAACGTTTTATAAAAACATCCGATTTCAATCAAGTTTGGTATAAATGTGTAAAGCAAAATTTGTGACTAAGTTCGAAAACCAAAAAGTTCAGACCATGGGAAGGGGGTTTACAATTTTCCAAAAATCAGTTCTTTGCATTTTTCACCCAACAATTTTTAAAACACTCAATTTTGGTTTTGACCATTTTATAGAACTTAAAAAACAAATAATATAGTATTTTGAATCGTTAAGTGGTTGTGGAGAAAATCCCAAAAATTGTTAATAAAATCTCCCATGTTAATCTTATAGGAAAAAGGTTTTTCTCTTTTTCTCAGTTAATTTTTCTGTAAACTTCACATTTGGTTTTACCAATCAGTTCAGCTCTACAAAACAATAATTTTGGTGTTTAGATTGTGATTCTACGTCCAACTGTTGCAGAACACAGTACGTGCTAAACACAGTACGTTGTCCAATGTTATCCTTATGGAGAATAGGGGTGGGCGAGGACTAGAGTATCAGTTGAGTATTTTCTAATACTCGAAGGCCGAGCGAGTATTAGAGACTACTCGAAAATTCGGGTCGAGTAGTAGATTACTCCCGCCGTTTACCCCAAATAGTTGAAAATGCAAAGCTACTCTTGCCGTTTACCCACATTCAAGCCGCTAACCAATATTTAACAAAATAAGTGACTGAAATAAAGAAAAATAAGTCTAACATTTATCTTTAGCTCACATGAAAGGAGACAATGACAGGTGGGTTATTTATAGATACCTGTGAGCTATGATAAGTAAGAGAGGGGCACAGGGTAAAAAAATCACTTTCTTGTTAAAATGTTCTGGTTTTGATAAACTTGATAAATTTGTAATACTCGTCTTTTGTGTGTTATGGTTGTTGAAAACAATATTTTTTTTGTTCTCGTTTAAATCATTATTCATTCATGGTCAAATTGAGGTTAAAATGAAATAAATAATAACATTAATAATTCAATAGCATGTTATGTATGTTATTCAAGTTTAATATGTAAAAAAATTGTTTTCAATAAAATAAATTAGAATGTTTATTTTTTATTTTTAAAGAACTACTTGACCCGACATTCGAGTAGTTTGGTTCAATACTCGACTCGACTCCGACTCGATAAAAAAAAAACACTACCCGCCAACCCCTAATGGAGAATAATTAAAATTTGATATCTCGATTATTTATGAATGTATATTGATGAAACTTGGCATATGGCTTCACCCTAGGTCTAATATTTTGATATGTGCACAACAAATAATTTTTTGTTGACTGTTGCCGTAGCAGCAAACCTGCGTACTCAGCTCTAATGTTATTCTTATGGAGGATAAGTAAAGTTTTATATCTCCCTTAATTATGAAAATAATTAAATAAAACTTGGTGAAGCCAACCTGGTTAAGTTATAATGATCATTGCAAAAAAACACATTTCTTATCTTTCTTGTTGCAGCAAACCTGCATACTCAGCCTTTAATGTTATTCTTATAGGGAATAAATAATACCCCCGTCGCAGCAAACCTGCGTACTCAGCGAATTTCCAATGCATAATATATGTTTTAATACCACATAAAGCCGCATACCAAGTTTCATAAAAATATATTCACATATAAGCGATTTTAATTATTCTCCATTAGAATAACATTGGTAATGAGTACATAGGTTTGCTGAAACAAGGGACACAAACAATTGTTTTTTATGCAAATATAAATAGAATTTAACCAGGCGAAGCCACATACCAAGTTTCATCAATATTCAATCATAAATAAGCGCTATATAACATTCTAGTTATTCCCCATAAGAATAACATGGGGGCTGAGTACGCAGGTTTGCTGCTACGGGAATAATCAACAAAAAATCAATTTTTTGTGCAAATATCAATATACCAATACTTCATGAAGCCACATACCAAGTTTCATCAACATACATCCATAAATAATCGAGATATCAAATTTTATTTATTCTCCATAAGGATAACATTGGACAACGTACTGTGTTTAGCACTTTGAATATCTCTGCAACGGTTGGGCGTAGAATCACAATTTAAACATAAAAATGATTGTTTTGTAGAGCTGAACAGATTGGTAAAAGCAAATGTGAAGTTTACATTAAAATGAACTGAGGAAAACCCAAAAACCGTTTTCCCATAAGATTAACATGGGAGATTTTATGAGTAGGTTTTTTTGGATTTTCTCCGCAACCACTCAACCTAGGTTAATAATTCAAAAAAACTATATTATTTGTTTTTTAAGCTCTATAACGTGGTCAAAACCAAAATTAAGTTATTTAAAAATTGTAGGGTGAAAAATGCAAAAAACTGATTTTTGGAAAATTTAAAACCCCCATAAACCCCCCTTCCCATGATCCGATTTTTCTGGTTTTCGAACTTAAAGTCATGAATGTCATTTTACACATTTGAGCCAAATTTCATCAAAATCGGACCTTTTTTACTCAAGTTATCGTGTTAACGGACACATATATAGATATATATATATATATACCCCCGTAGCAGCAAATCTGCGTACTCAGTGAATTTCCAATGCATATATATGTATCTTAATACCACATAAAGCCACATACCAAGTTTCATCAATATACATTCATAAATAAACAATTTATGACATTTTAATTATTCTCCATAAGAATAACATGGCGGCTGAGTATGCAGGTTTGCTGAAGTAAGGAGTACAAAAAATGGGGTTTTATACAAATATCAATACAACTCATGTAGATAAAGCCACATACCAAATTTCATTAATTTATTTTCATAATGAAAGGAGATAACACGTTACTTATTCTCTATAAGAATAACATGGGGCTGACTACGCAGGTTTGCTGCTACGGGAGCCATTGGTAAAAAATTTTTTTTTGAGCAAATATCAATGGTCCACAACCAGATGAAGTCGTATACCAAGTTTCGTCAGTATACGTTCATAAATAAGCGAGATATAAAATTTTTATTTTTTCCCATAAGAATAACATTAGACAACGTACTGTGTTTAGCACTTTCAATATCTCGGTAACCAATTGACGTAGAGAAATGATCAAAATACCAAATTCTGTGTGTTTTTAAGCTGAATCCAATGGGAAAATCTAAAATTTGACTATTTCCAAAATTATATGTAAAAAATTCGAAAAACCCATTTTTGGGGTACAAAACCCCCCCAAAATACCCCTTCGGATAGAGCGATCTGGCTGGTTTTCGAACTTAAAGTCATAAATGTTGCTTTACACGTTTATACCAAATTTCATCAAAATCGGATAATTTTTACGAGAGTTATCGTGCTCACGGATACATATATATTAAAAATACTGTAGTTAAAATATGTTCGGCAAATTTTGATTTTTGTGTGGTTTGGTTATTTGATTTTATAGCTTGAATATGCTCTTTGTATCTACATTTAAAATTACGTCCAGTTTGCCCAACGTAATATTTTGGGCATTCCTTGCATGTCAATTTATATATTCCTGATCGGTCAAAAATGTCGGCGTTTTGATTATGTGAGCCGTTTGAAAATTTTGTTATCAAATGAAATGTATTATTCCTGGTTTTATAGCTAACCTTTAAGTTGGTATTTACGAAGGTTTTTCTCATAGCTTTGTTCAATACAGAACTATAAGGCATACAGATAAACTCTATCTTGTTTTGTTCATCAAAATTTTGTGAAGTTCTATTTTTAATTTTTCTTATGATAGTATCAATAACTTTAGAGTTGTATCCATTTTTTATAGCTATCGATTTGATTGTACTTTTTTCTTCCTCAAAATGTTTTTCCGTCATCGGTATATTTAAAAGCCTATGTATCAATGAATAAAAACTAGACATTTTTTGTTGCCATGGGTGGTTGGAACTTTGTGGAATTATCAGGTCAGTTTGAGTGGGCTTTCTATATATTTTGAAACCGTGTTTGGTTCTTTCCTTAAATATAGGCAAGTCCACAAAGTTGATTTGTTCTTTTTGGGTTTCTAATGTGAATTTAATTTTCTCAGATAAGGAATTTAAATATTGCAATAAATCGTTAGACTTGTTTTCATTACCATTAAAAAGACAAATAACGTCATCAACATACCTATACCAATATATTATGTCATTTTTAAATGGGTTGTTTTCATTAATAATTTTTGATGTTTCTAAATGATTCATGAATAAGTTTGCAAGCATTCCTGATAATGGTGATCCCATAGCAAGTCCGTCATCTTGTTTATAGTATTTTGAGTTGTACTCAAAATAATTTTATATATATATATATATATATATATACAGTTTCGAACGAATGGTGTTTTTGGGGTCTGGGGACCTCAAAACGAAAAGTTATCATGGTCCCGGGCCTAGGTCTTACCATGCCGACTACGGTAATAGCTTCTTCCCTATAGGGGAAATTCGCTAAAATGATATATATCACTTATTTATTCATACATTTTTATGAAACTTGGTGAGTGACTTTATGTGGTAGTGAGAAACATATGCATGCATTGGAAATTCGCTGGGTACGCAGAGTTTGCTGTGACAGGGGTATTTTTATATAGCTTTAGAATGTAAATTGAATAAAAATAGTTCTCCACGTTATCCTTAAATACAAACAAAAAAAAAACTGTGGGCAGCTTGTGCCCTTCAGATTGGTGATATCAAAAATTTAAAACCACTTTGCACAACTATTACGTTGTTAATATTGATGAATTAGGAAACTCCAGCATAGGTGCTAGGCACGTCTTCCACAAGCGGGAATTTTGCGCAGGTTACCGGAAGGATAGAATATACAGAAAAGGAAAGGGTGGGATGGGTCAAGCAGCCGAATTGACCTTTCAGAGGGCCAACTCCCATAATTCTGTGACAGCTGTGATCAGGCTCAAACTGGCAGACCCCGCTCTGCCCTCCAACTAGCCAACTCAAAGTGACAGGGTATCCATGTACAACAGCCGGGGACCACATTCTTGGGTCAGGGCACGAACCCGGTTATTCCGTTCTCAGCTGCTGCAAATGGAGGGACCAAAGGTGAAAGGGAAGCTAGTCATAATGGACAGCTTGACACATTCGCTGCGATAAACGTATGTATATATATTTAACCTAGTTGCTGAAAACTGTTATTTCATAAAATCTTTCCTTTTATGTTCAAAAGTCGGGAACAAGTGTTATAATCTATATTCAAGACTCCTATCGATGGTTTTTGGGCATAAATATTTATTGGTCGCCGGCGGATCCTCAGCACTGCGCACAAAAACTATCACACACCTTCGCAGCACCGCAGTCCCGCGATGTTGCAAATGACACAGTTTAGTTTGATTTATAATCTATTGACTAAAAATGAACTATTTACACCATATACGTGAACCACATTGAGTACATACTATGTACATAGACACGTAATAGCGCGCTGCCCCGCCGCACCCGCAAAACGCAAACGAACGGCACTGTACTGTGCACATACACTCTAGGAACAATGTGGTAGCAAACGAACCTTCCTCTCCGAGTGGCTGAACCACACCAAGTAAACAAACACAAAATGGCGCGCTGCCCGCCGACGACCAAGCCGCAACCAAGCGGCAACTCCTGCAGTCCGCCGCAGACCAGCCGCAGTGAATGGGTTAAAGACTTACCATATGTTATGACAATTTCATTTGCTAACCCAATGTCAGCCTTGAAACTGGTGTAGGCCAGTTTTAAGGTTGTCCTGGGACCAACAAAACAATATACATTGTTATTGTAAAACTGTTTTTTTTGTTTTTTTTTTGGATAGTTAGCTGTTTTGGAAGGTAAATTGAATTAAAATATTTCTCCATGTTATCCTTATGGGCAAAAAAACAAAATTTGTGGGTAGCTTGTGCTGTTCAGAATGGTGGTATCAAAAATTGAAAACCACTTTGCACAACTTTGAATCAAAGTTGAATTTGGATAACTCAATTGTCAAAATTGGTTCAGAAATATCAGATAATTTAGCATATTATGTTAACAAAATTATCATACTGTTTTGTTTAATTACAGATTATTTAATTTTAAGTTTAAGGTTATTAGCTGCACTGTGATCGTGAGGTTAACCTCGAAACACGTGTCAGTGAATAAAATACCCCCGTCGCAGCAAACCTTCATACTCAGCGAATTTCCAATGCATATATTTATATACCATATACAGCCACTTTTACCAAGTTTCATAGATACATACTCATAAATGAGCCGTATATAAAATTTTAATTTTTCTCTATAAGAATAGCATGGGGATTGAATACAAGGTTTGCTGCAACAAGGAGCAGTAAATATTGGGTTTTAATGGAAATATCAATAGACCACAACTAGGTGAAGCCACATACCAAGTTTCAGCCGTATCCATTAATAAATAAGAAATTTATCAGTTTGAATTATTCTCTTTAAGAATAACATGGGGGGCTGAGTACGCAGGTTTGCTGCAACAAGGAACACAAATTATGGCTTTTTATGCAAATATCAATGTAACTCAACTAGGTGAAGCTACATATCAAGTTATATTTCATCAAAATCGGACCATTTTTACAAAGATTATTGTGCCTACGGACACATATATTATGTAGATATAAATATATATTTATATTTACATAACAGTATATAACAGTATACAGTATTGAACGAATGGTGTTTTTGGCATCTGGGGACCTCAAAACAAAATTTATCATGGTCCCGGGCCTAGGTCTTACCATGCCGACTACGGTAATAGCTTCTTCCCAATAGGGGAAATTCACTAAAATGAATTTTGAAGGGTACTCTGGTAATTTTCTATTAAAAATAGTAATAATAGTAGCCCTATGCAGTGAACTAAATAATATATGTGCCTGTGACTCGATAAGTCTCGTAAAAATGATCCGATTTTGATGAAATTTTGTATAAACTGTTACAAGTTCAAACTCAAACTTGCTGCCATATCAGAAACATCTATAAGGTACCGCGCATCCGAGGACCTAACAACAATGCAGCCACGTGACCGGCCTTGCACACAAAACCAATCGACCGCGGTCACTCGCTCTCTTAGCTCGGAACATTTCGGTGTAGCAACATCAAAAATCTTTTCCAAATTAATACCGCGTTTCTTTTGCCAATTCTAAAAGTTCGTCGATTTGTTAACGGGGTGCACCCCATACGTTTTCTATTTCGCGAATTATTTTAAAGAAAAGGCCGAAATTCGCGGTACAATCTTGTATTCGATTTAATTAATTTATTAAAGTTTATTCAAAATTTACACGTGCTAAGAGCAAGTTTAAACACAACAATTCTTGTCGCTTTTGGGATAACTGTAAATTAAATAATTGGTATTATTAGAATATAGTGTGTTATTGTGTAAAAGTGTATTTATATTGTGTGCGTATGTAATAATCTGCAATGGTCATGTAAGTAACATTTATTGATTTTACATTTGTTGGTCATATTTCGTCAGAGCACATGTTGTAGTAAATCCTGATCAATGTTTAGCAATTATTAAGTTTGAATTGATCTATCACTGCTGATTTATTTAATGTAATTTCATGCTCACAGATTATTTAACATAACTTCATATTTATTATAATGTAATTTGAGAATGTAACTTCTGCATAAGAATTAATTTATCTTAAAGCAACAACACTTTTGAAAGACATTTAGATTCAATAATATTGTAAGAGCTGGAAATTGAGTAAAATCCAAAATTCTAGGAGATTGAAAATTTATACAATAGAGAGTTACAATTTGGTTGGTTTCAAAAAAAAAAGTATAAAGTAAATTATTTTGCAGTTCAGGGCACAATTCAGGATCCACATGTATATTGAATAAAGTTGATCATAAATCGTTTAAGTGTGGAATTTGTTTGGTGGTAGTAATACTTAGGATAGAGTGGGTCGGAGGTCAGGAGGAATGGTTAGGAGGACTAGAAATTATTATTAATAATTCCCGACCACTCGCTTGATTTATACACCACCCATACATTTATGCTATTTCCTGAACACCATAATTGAACACTGTTGCTTGGGAACTGCATTTACTTATTAAAATATTAAATACAAAAAAATATATAACAAATTAAAAGGCCAGAAGTCAACCAAAGCCATAACACTCTAAGGTGATACATTTGAAACTAATAAATAATACTCCTTTCTGGCTCTAACTTAGGCAATGCATTTGTTGTAATGTTTTCAAGGTTAAATAAAATAGTTTCTTGCAATTTGTTTTCATTCAAGCAACTCACAACTAATCAGAGATCCACGAGTGTTTTTGGGCCCAGCAACACTCGCTCTGTTCATTGTCTTGACAAATATTAAAATTAAATAAATTGAGTTTTAATTTGGTAACAAAAACAAAAAGAGAGAGTATAAAAAAAACAAGTAAAGCAACGTTTATGACTTTTAAGTTCGAAAACCAGCCAGATCGTTCCATCCGAAGGAGTATTTAGGGGGGGTTTTGTACCCCAAAAATGGGTTTTAGCGAATTTCCCCTATAGGGAAGAAGCTATTACCGTAGTCGGCATGGTAAGACCTAGGTCCGGGACCATGATAACTTTTCGTTTTGAGGTCTCCAGACCCCAAAAACACCATTGGTTTGAAACTGTATATATATCTGTGGGTGCGATAACTCTCGTAAAAAAGGTCAGATTTTGATGAAATTTGGTACAAACGTGTAAAGCTGCATTTATGACTTAAAGTTCGAAAACCAGACAGATCGACCTATCCAAAGGGGTATTCTGGGGGGGGTTTTGTACCCCAAAAATGGGTTTTTTGAGTTTTTTACACATAATTCTTGAAAAAGTAAAATTTTATTTTTTTCCATTGGAATCAGCTTAAAAAGACGCACAATTTGGTGTTTTAATCATTGCTCTACGTAAATTGGTTACTGAGATATTGAAAGTGCTAAACACAGTACGTTGTCCAATGCTATTCTTATGGAGGATAAGAAAAATTGTATATCTCGCTTATTTATCAACTTATCCTGACGAAACTTGGTATATTGCTTCATTTCATTGTGGTCTATTGATATTTGCACAAAAACCCATTTTTTAGCCGATAGTTCCCGTAGCAGCACACCTGCATACTCAACCCCATGTTATTCTTATGGAGAATAATTAACGTGTTATCTCCTTTAATTATGGACATAAATTAATAGAACTTGGTATGTGGCTTTACCTAGTTGAGTTATATTGATATTTGTATAAAAACCCATTTTTAGTGTTTCTTATTTCAGCAAACCTGCATACTCAGCCGCCATGTTATTCTTATAGAGAATAATTAAAATGTCATAAATCGTTTATTTATGAATGTATATTGATGAAACTTGGCTTTATGTGGTATTAAGATAATATTATATGCATTGGAAATTCGCTGAGTATGCAAGTTTGCTGCTACGGGGGTATTTGAATTTTGTACCTATCATTTTTGAAATAGTCAAATTTTAGTTATTACCATTGGATTCAGCTTAAAAAAACAAACAATTTGGTATTTTGATAATTTTCTACGTCAATTGGCTACCGAGATATTGAACGTGCTAAACACAGTACGTTGTCTAATGTTATTCTTATGGAGGAAAAGAAAAATTGTATATCTCGCTTATTTATGAACTTACTGACGAAACTTGGATATGGCTTCATCTGATTGTGGTCTATTGATATTTCCTGAAAAAAAATTTTTTTTGCCAGACTCCCGTAGCAGCAAACCTGCATACTCAGCCTCATGTTATTCTTATGGATAATAATTGAATGCTATGTCTCCCTTAATTATGACCATAAATTAATAAAAACTGGTATATGACTTCACCTAGTTATTATATTGATATTAGCATAAAATCCCATTTTTTGTGTTTGTTGATGCAGCAAACCTGCGTACTCAGCCCCAATGTTATTCTTATGGAGAATAATTAAAATTGTATATATCGCTTATTTGTGAATATATTTTTATGAAACTTGGCAAGTGGCTTTATGCAGTATTAAGACATTTATATCTCCATTGGAAATTCACTGAGTATGCAGGTTTGCTGCGACGGGGGTATTTACTTATATCTAGTGTGTGTGTGTGTGTGTGTGTGTGTGTGTGTGTGTGTGTGTGTGTGTGTGTGTGTGTGTGTGTGTGTGTGTGTGTGTGTGTGTGTGTGTGTGTGTGTGTGTGTGTGTGTGTGTGTGTGTGTGTGTGTGTGTGTGTGTGTGTGTGTGTGTGTGTGTGTGTGTGTGTGTGTGTGTGTGTGTGTGTGTGTGTGTGTGTGTGTGTGTGTGTGTGTGTGTGTGTGTGTGTGTGTGTGTGTGTGTGTGTGTGTGTGTGTGTGTGTGTGTGTGTGTGTGTGTGTGTGTGTGTGTGTGTGTGTGTGTGTGTGTGTGTGTGTGTGTGTGTGTGTGTGTGTGTGTGTGTGTGTGTGTGTGTGTGTGTGTGTGTGTGTGTGTGTGTGTGTGTGTGTGTGTGTGTGTGTTCTTGCGAATAAGCCGTTATTTGATCCGACATATGGTTACACACCCACACTATTAGATCCGATGGCGCTATTAGATCCACCCTGCTGGATCTAATAGCGCCAAAGCTCTTTGAGCTTTGAGCTTGAGTTTCTGGCGTTCCGGCCATCACGGAAATAGTCGAATTTACCCGATTTGAGCAGGATCTAATATAGCCGGTTTCAGACATATAGTGCGTGTGTATGAGGTTCCGGAAGTGGCCACCACGTTGTGCTGCGGTCGCAATTCAGGTGTGTATCGTAGCGTCGTCGGATCTAATATTGTAGGTGTGTAACCATATGTCGGATCTAATAACGGCTTCGTAAGAAGTTGACTTCTCGGCTCTCGTGTCGTCAAGCTGAGTAGAGTTGCCGGCTCAACTGCACTACAGCACTAGAGATGAATATTTTTGTATTATGTTTAGTAGAATATTAAGTTGTTAGTAGTGATGATATGTGATTATTGTCATCGTTCATTTAGCAGAAGAGCTACGTTTTGCGTTCACTTGTCAAAATGTAAAATGAAAAATTTTGAAATAGTTAATGAGGTAAGTTCACTTCTATAACATTAATTTAACATTTTGTAAAAGGCTTAAGGGCATTATTACTTTTCTCAATGCATGACAATTGTTTTAATTTTAATTAACTTACTAACTTAGTTGACTGAATTGTCAATCTACTGCGTTTATACACAGTTGATAAAGTTATAAGAGCAGCAACTTGTGAGGTTAGTTCTCTTGTCCATGTTCAGAATGACTGTTATTGGCGTTTTCTTTGTCAAAAATACCATTTATCAGATCTAGAAGATAACTTTGCTTGTTCATGTATTAATTTTATAAACAAGGTAACCTCTTCAAAACCTAGTTGAGTTGGCCTCCTTTTAGTTTGGTTTGATAATTCAAATCAGTTCTATTACAGTAAGCTTACCTATTTTACTACAGCTCAGGCCTGTTGACTTAAACCAAAGCTAAACTGAGCCTAGGCCCTATCACATAAGTAATTTATTTACCCTCCCTGTTAGTAGTATTTTAATTTTGGTCCCCCAAGCCCATGGCTCCTGGGTTTCATACATGAAATAGATTGGGTACACTTCCATTCGCGATACGAAATAAAAAACTGATATAGAGAACTGAACCAATTCAAAATCCAAACCGAATATATATTGAAACCTAATATCTATTCGGTATTGATATTGAAACCTAATCAATAGCAATCATAAACAAACACAATTTAACTATAACTTATGAATCTATATGCGGACATAATCGCAAAAACGTTGGGGGTCTGGGGGCGTGCCCCCCAGATAGAATAGCATACACGGCAGAGATCAGTTTATTACAAAGTTGGAATGGTTGGAAGGATTTTGCTTTTTTATACCTTTAGTATAAAAAATACCAAATTTGAACACTCTAAGCCACCTAACCCTCTTATTTAGAAAAGACCCCCCCACAATAATAATAATGAGCTTTATTTATTTAGGCCTACTCAAAGTTGGGACTGACAAGGCCCTCTACCACATATGTCTCGAAGACTGGCATCTTAAGAATAAATGAATAATGTAATTTAATTAATGCAATTTTTATCAACGTTAAAAACTGATAATACAAAAATTGGGTACACTTCCCGAAATAAAAACCAGTTAAATATGTAATTTGATTTTATAACCGAAGAGACGATAATAATCATAAACAAACTCGATTAATTTATTTGTATCAACTAAAATCTGCTGCCTGATCGTGGAAATACCATGTGTTTATGTAGTCTGAGGGCATACCCTTCGAATAAAAAGCGGCAGACATCAGGTTACCTAGAGGGAGGGTTAGTTATAGTTATACTAACGTGGTTGGGTTCGTCAGTTTGTTTGAATTCGTGGGAATTAAAGAAAAAAGAACATTTTGCTGTCAACTGAAAGAAATAAAACAACAAATATTTGTTTTAAAAACTTTTATACATACAGGCTATCAATAATTAAAATTTGTGCCGATAACGTAGGCTAATTTGATACCACTTAATATAGTGCAACAATAAAAATCTGGGTTTTTTATGAACAATAAACAGAGTAGACAAATCGAGTAAATTTGTATTTGCAAAAGAGTTTTAGCAGGTATAATTTAGGTTACGTAGGCTAACGTAGGCTAATTTTGGTTTCGGTTTCATATGTCCAGTTATTAAATTGAAGTACATAATATTATTGGCTTTATGATATAAAATTACTTAACAAGAAGTGACAGATTTAGTAGCCTATACCCCCATAAGTCGACCGAAAGTAACCTCTTCAACGTTACCCCAAAACGAGCTTGACTGACCTCTCTACAGAAATCGTTTGGTAAAGAATTCTGTAATCTTGATGCTGTGACAACAAATGATTGATTATAATATAAAAGCATGAATATTTAACATAATTACACCATGACGGGTACTTGTCATGCTTATATTTATAGTGAAAGTAAATTTTTCTACAAAATATTTGGGTTTTTTATCCGTAAAAATGCTGAATAACAACATTAAAATTGGTATTTTCTTGTTTCTTTCAACTGAAGGTGTATATTATTATAACACTTGGTACCGGTAATATGATCACCCCACGTTAAATTAAAAATAAATCCAATACAGTAGTTTTGGGCACATTGTAAAACTTATTCAAAAAATCTATAACACTGTTTCAAACGCTCCTGTGCAGTAATTTTTACCCAAAGTTTACAACAACACAGTCAATATAAAAATCTGACATTTCAATCTAATTTGATTGAATAAAATAGGATTGCAAACCCAAAAAGTTGAAAATTATTTTTAAGCTGTCCAATGGGTGAGTTAACCAATATGTGTCCACAAAGTGGTAGGGTTGAACAGTTTTTGAGTTTTGAAGCTGGTTATTGATAGCAATTTTCTGAACTCCCCACGATGACACCAGTAAATTGTATGGTTCAGAAAAGGTATGGTGGTAGCTTCTAAAACCACCAGTAATTTTGTTTTCATGTGTTTTCCAGGAAGCAGCCAATAAAGTAAAAGATCACAGTGCCTGATGATCAATCGCAGTAGTACCTGACCAAGTCTTCTGACCATTTAACTAGGCATATGTTAGAGACCTTAGTTTTAAATTTTTGTAAAAAAAAATTGTCAAGATTAAGTAATTTTAATTTTTCCCAGTTTACTTAACAATAAACAAATTGTACACACAAATTAGATAGAGTAAAATAATTTCTAGTTAGCTAATTGAAAATTATTTTGTAGTTAGACTGCATTACAACTGAACTAAAACACTTTATGATTAAATATTATAAATATTGTGTATATTTTCATTTGATTGCTATTCATTTGTTGTGGGTTGATGTTAAGAAGACAAATCTAAATTAATTATATTTTAGAATTTGTACGAATATAAAACTGAGTATTAAACTGTTTAACTTGAGCTTAAATGGATATATCTATCACAGACTCATATATACATAAATTTGTTGTCCCTTAATGTCACCTTCATAAAAAGGGAAAATAGAAAAAGGATTGTTAAGACTATATTTAGTTAGATTTTGTGAATGTAGTAGGTTATTCTTTCTCTTAAATAATAAATTTAGTAGCAATGGATGAAAGTACAACATAGATGTTTTATTTCATATTTTTAATCATTAATGTTTTAAGAATAAAGGACTTACTACCTCTTCAATGGACATCAATTAATTTGTAGCTAAAAATAATTTAGGGTAAAAGGTATTTAACTACTAGATTTTACATTCCTATTTTATCAAGTCCTCTGTCCTTAATTCCAAAATCAGTATTTTCCAAAACTCCAAAAGGGGCAGATAATGTGAATAACTGTATATTCAAGTTGGTTATATACATTATTTTGTTATATTTACAAAACTTAACTGTGCAATGTTGGTGGAACATTATTTTGCAACATATCATGTACAATATTTTGTTATGTTTTAAATACATAACTATGATATGAGAGGAAGTAGGACATTTGTACTTTTTAGATACGTTGAAGATACCTTGATAATATGTAACAATACGTACCTGGTACATAATCTATGTTGCAATGATCCATATCTGGTACTTATTTAAAACCATCATGTGTTGTGTGGGACTAACGAAACTTTGTCATAAAGCAATAACAAGTGATATGTTTAACATCCAGTATTTATGTTATATGAAATAAATTTCCTAAAGATATTTGCCTTTTAAGAGATGCCATTATAATACTCAAATCCTCTGAGAATGTGTTGAGACTTAAATAATAATATTACCCCTGATCAAATTTGTTTCTGGTCATATGCGTCCATAATTATCAAGTGTAGTCAAGTGTGCCTATAACTGTCAAGTAGGCCTTCTGATCGTTTGCCTTAGGGTCTTGCACATAGATTACTAGGTATATAAAAGGATACAATTGCCAATGATTTAGGCTTTAATTAAACAATTTTTCTTTTTGTTGAACTGACGGTATTAATAAAATTTACTGTTTTGAAATTACTCAATAAGGAATGATTGCATAAAACCTACCTTCACACTAGATAAGTTTGACTTTATTGACAGCTGATCAAACTTCATAAGGTGCTTTACTTTAAAGTTGATCAATCTTGATAAACTTGTTTACATCTTTTAAAGAGGTGGCTTACCTACACTCTGCCCTTTTCCAGTTACTCAGATTTATATAGACTCGATTAATTTTATTTGGTCTGGTATAAGTACTTGATATAACTTGTATAATAGTGCGTCGTGTTTAGCTTAGCTGGTCACTGCATTGTTGTTACATGCTTTTCACCGGCCAAGCTGAACACTGTGCATAATAAATCATCCTTATTTAATTATGTTCAAAATGGATCTCCTCGAATAAATCTGGCTATAAGTTTGAATTAATCCACACTGACGAGTCAAAGGTTGTGGTTTTCAGACTTTGAGCATTGTCCAATATGATTGGGGTAAATAAAGCCGCACCTGAGGTATGAGTTGGTATGTTGGAGTAGTCTATGGACTGTAACAAAATATTTTCAAATTACGGAAAAGACTTATTTGGACCACATTGTGATTATATTGCACAGGCAGTCATGTACACCGTTTCTTGTTTAATTCATATTTTTTACAATGGCTATATTTATTTACCGTGTTTTATCATGCAGGCAGTCAATTATGTTTTACGGCTCACTTTATATTTATAAAAGTCTGTTTTTTTGCAAAGTGAGGAAATATTTAACTAATACTAACAACATGAGGCAACATGAATTTCATACGTGACTCTGAAACCTTCAATACCCTCAATCCCTTATCTAGCCTTTTACTTTCTCCCCCTTATACATAGTATATGGAGAAAGTATTGTTTTCGTCAAAATTTTCGAATTTGAGTTGATAGTGGAAATATTCGTTTTAGTGCTCCCTGAACCCAAAAAAGTGATCTTTACGTAATGTCTGTGTATCTGTCTGTATGGTTGCGTACAAAGCTAGAGCCCTAACCAATGGTCCGATTTTTATGAATTTTGGTATGTAGATACTAATCCACAATATATCCAGGTGTTTCACATTTTTTGGAATTTTTGATTTTTAATGGTAATTATCCCCCCAAAACCGCCAGAAACATGAATAATTGATATTTCTCAAAAACGGCGTTAACAATTTTGATTAAACTTTAGTCGTTTGTAGAACTTTAGTTTTCCAACAAAATGACACACCAGCATTTCTGTAAACATTTGGGTTCAGAAATTACAAGACTTATAATATAAAAAAAATCTGTTTTTAATTTTTCATAAAAAGCATAAATGTAAAAAAAATACTATTCCCCACTAAATAGAGCTTAAAAAACTAAATAATTTAGTATTTAAAATTACTATTCTACGATTACTGGTTTCGGAGAAAATTTAAATTTTCATTTTGCGCTAAACGCAGTACGTTGTCCAGTGATATTCTTATGGGGAATACAAAAATTACTATTTCTTTCTTATTTACCGATCAATTTCGTTCAAACTTGATATGCTTGTCAAAGTAGCACTGACCAATAAAGGAAATTCTAAATATGTTACCCCTTAATAACCTTGGGGGGAATAGGGGGCATTTCTCCTCTTAAAACCACGTGTGTAGCAATGGATTCTGTAGTGCCTCTAAAAGAAGGATATGGTGGATGTTTTTGAAAACAACTTGTTTACAAAATTTTCTGTACATTCGACCGTGCTTTGTATTCTATATTTAGTAAAAAAAAATAATTTATTCATTAAAGGTTGGCCAAAAGGGAGAAAGTATTTGTCAGTTTCCTGATACCGTTTATTTTTTAATCTTTTACTCTCGTTACGATAGTATTGTATTTTTGAAACTCATAATAGCGATGGATTTGAATTTATTTTTTTATTTATTTGGACTTTACCTATCGCATCTAGTGTTTAAAACTACACAACGAAGCGATAGGTAAAGTCCAAATAAATAAAAAAAATAGATAGTATTTTATTAAAATATTCAAAAAAATACATTTATCTGATTTGAGCATGACATTTGAAATTATTGCATAAATCCGTCTTCAGCACTCATTTTCGGATCTAATAATGATATACACTGATCATCGGATCTAATAACAGCTTTATACATCATCAGATCTAATAACGACATACACTGACCATCGGATCTAACAATGACTTACACACCCATTATTGGATCTAATAACGACTTACATACCGGATCTAACAGTGAACGTAAAATACATACGACTAAACTTTTAATTACACTACTCAGAATGTGATATTGTTGCTTGGTATGATATACTAAGTAAGAGTGATGATTTGTAAGGCCGAATATCGACTCCTTCTGCCGGATCTAATATGGCTGGATTATTACTCGGATCTAATAACAGCTTATGCGTGCGTATGTGTGTGTGTGTGTGTGTGTGTGTGTGTGTGTGTGTGTGTGTGTGTGTGTGTGTGTGTGTGTGTGTGTGTGTGTGTGTGTGTGTGTGTGTGTGTGTGTGTGTGTGTGTGTGTGTGTGTGTGTGTGTGTGTGTGTGTGTGTGTGTGTGTGTGTGTGTGTGTGTGTGTGTGTGTGTGTGTGTGTGTGTGTGTGTGTGTGTGTGTGTGTGTGTGTGTGTGTGTGTGTGTGTGTGTGTGTGTGTGTGTGTGTGTGTGTGTGTGTGTGTGTGTGTGTGTGTGTGTGTGTGTGTGTGTGTGTGTGTGTGTGTGTGTGTGTGTGTGTGTGTGTGTGTGTGTGTGTGTGTGTGTGTGTGTGTGTGTGTGTGTGTGTGTGTGTGTGTGTGTGTGTGTGTGTGTGTGTGTGTGTGTGTGTGTGTGTGTGTGTGTGTGTGTGTGTCAATGTGACTCTTTGAACTGAAAGACAAAAATTTTCATTAAAATACGCCATTAATCCACTTAAAAACACCAATTTTCTATTTCTATTCATAGGTTAAAAAATTACAAGTAAGGAACAAGACCAGCTCTTAAGTCTACGCTAAAGAGAGCATAAAAATAAAAACACTATTATCGAATAATCATGGTTTATTTACCAATACAAATTATAAACCATTGTGACAAAACAAATTGAACATGTGTCATTATAGCTAAAATTAAATTTTACAATTTGATGAATAACAAATTTCATATCAGAGAAATTTTAAGGCATTTATTTTTTTAAATTTTACTTGGTTGGCTATTAACTCCTAATTAAAAACAATCATACTGATAGCTTGGGTGACTTATTCAAGTTAAACATTTTGTGTCATGAATCTTCTTATTCTAATTTTACGATTTGTAAATTATACTTTACATGAGTAGTCAATCTTCTTATTCTAATTTTACGATTTGTAAATTATACTTTACATGAGTAGTCCTTAAAGCAAACTATTATTCTGTAATCATGCTAAAAATTTAAATTTGACCTTATAACCTGCATGGATGTATTAGGTAGAAATTTGAATTTAAATTACAGTAGAAAAACCTACACCCGACAAATCTTTACTTTCCCAACAATTCAATACATAAAAGTTTGGATCTTAATATGCCAATGTATATTTTTAAAAATATTGGTGGCCATAGAAAAATATATAATAAACTTTAATAAGAATTTTAGTCATTAAAGAAACTAACTGTAATTTTATTCATTAAAGAAACTAACTCTAATTTTGTAGCCAAGTCAAAAGGTTATTTTTGATGGTGAAGGATAATAGATTAACTAATACCTTAAAATACAATAAAAATATAGCAAATAAAAACAGAGAAGGCTTCTATCTGTTAACACAAGTTCATCTGATTCTTCTTTAGTTAATTACAAACACGAAAAAAACATTAAAAAAAATTAAACAAACTGCTTTCCACAAAAATATAACTTAAATTAAAAGTTACAGCTACAATACCTCAGTTGCTAAGTATCCCTACAGAGTTGTGTTACCACAACCACTGTAGCAGTTTAGTCAGAGCCTGACCTGCGAGGGTTCAACTGCCATGTTAAGCCCTAGGTCCAACAAGTTAAACCCTGAAATATTTTGAAGCTTAAAACCCAGTCGGTGGCAAATCTATCAAGCGTGTTAAGCTAACATGGCAGTTTCACTCACACGAACACCAGTGTTCACCTGTGGGTAGGTGCTCACAGTGTTATTTTTCTTCTTCTCTTTTTCCTTCTCTTTCTTCCTCTCTAACTTTGGAGATAAAATATGATACTCCTTAGTAGATTAAGGTTACTAACTTTGCATCAAGAGTATACAATTTATTATCTTACAACGTGTAAAATATAAGTATATCCAATAAGGAATTTGGTTTCAAATATTAACTATAAAATATTGTTTACCCTTCCCTTTTTGAAATTCTGATACATACATAATTCTGGTACAATGGGTTGATAATTTCTTAACAATTCATAAATAAATTTAATTTGTGAGAACAAAGAGTAACCCTCCACCATGACAGCATAGAGAGCGAGTCTCTTTCGTCAAGGTGGGATAAGAACCGAGGATACTATCCTCGAGGCTTTGACCAGTGCTAACACAGTCCTCACCCCTCCACTCTACACGTCAAGTGGCTGCTGAGGCTGAAGGGTTGTTACACTGCAGTAGCACTGAATGATAGGGTCGCCATGACCCAATGTAACCAGTCTGGGTAGCTCCAATCGGATATCTTTCTAATGGCATTTACATTGAGAATTTATTCACAAGTATCACTGATAAACTGTTGTACTTAATACATTTTTCCTAAATAAGAATTTAAGGTTTAAATTTTACAAATTACTTCCTAATTATATTTGAGAAGCATTATCAAACACAACCACTCTGATTTAACTACAAGCCTGTCTGATTACATTTGTTTTCATCATCATCGTCGTCGTCATCATCGTCGTCGTCATCATCCTTTTGAAAAGGTGACATTTGATTTCAAATGGAAAAATTCATTAAAAATCAATGTATCTCCCTCCAGTATGACAAAACCTATTATAATAAACAATTTACATTAAAACACTGATTTAAGAATGAAATAGAATATGTGCTGCAAAATAAATTTTAATTTTAAAAATATTTTCTAATGTACTCTTGTTTATTATTCCAACGCTATTTTATTTTATATTAAGTTTAAGTGTTTTATTAAACCACTGAATAAGATACATAAATAAAACCTACATATATTATGTAATTTAAGGGTGACCACATTCTTTCCCATCCCTTTTAATTAATCACAATCTTATTTGGCAAGAATAATTTACTGTTATGTACACTCAAAGTTACAGATTGTGTGTATTATACAAGATTGCAAGTACACTTTCCCCTTAACCACTTTTATCAAGGATCATTATGTTTTGAAACTTATTGTTATATACCATATACTGAAAAAACGGACATAAATTCTAGATTGCATATGAAATTAAAAATATTAGGGTTTATCACACTGGGCACCCACGGCTGTGGCTGTGGGAAGTGTTTATCGAGTGACTTCTCCTCGAGGCTAGCTGCAGCCTGTGGCTGAGCGATGGGGGCGCCACATCCCTACGCTGATAGAGCGACATAAACTTTACAGGTCACTTTAAGCATTCAGACATAAAACAGGCTCTGGTACTGACTGATATTACTCAAATCTGACCTGCAATATTTATGTCAGTGTATCTTAAGTCAAATAAAATTTGACCTGTATAAGTGTCAAGGCATAAAATGGTTTATATAATATGCATGAAATTATAAGTATAATTACCAATGTTTCAGGAGTCAGGTCACAAAAGAGACCATTTTTTCTATTTATTTTTTTATTAATATCATCATATGGAAATGGAAATTAAGCGTCTGTTAAATTTGAACATACTGAAATCAAATCTTAGCAATAATTAAACTTAATGAAGTGTATGAAAAATTACTTTTTAAATGTTCACATCATTTGCCTATTATAACACTTATACGGACAGTCCAGCACATATAACAAACAGCTGGTTGAGATAAGTTTCTCTGACAGCTGATTTGTTGTACGAATTGAACTGTCAGTTGTTGCTGCTGCTGGGGCTTCCTAACTAGCCCTGCTGTTGTTGAGTTGTTGCTCTTGGTTAAAGGAGACATTTACTTCCAATTTCAAAAACTGTTGACACCAAATAAACATATAATATTATTTAATAAAACATATACAGGGCCTAGTCAACAAACAACTTATTGCCACAACATGTTGTTCTGGAATGCATTTTAGTAGTCAGTTGTTTAGGATCCAGAATAATTATCTTGCATTACATTATACTTGTAGGGAAAATATTGGTATTAGGTTAGTTTAAGGATACTCAGAGAAACATATTTTGGTTAGAGTTTAAACAAATCAGCAGCTGAGCTGTGTTTTTGATGTTGGGATACATGTCGGGTTCTGAGATATCCACCCTCGGGTATTTTTTTAGCAGTAATTCAATCAATATCATTCAAATAACGTTATTCATAAATGGCTCCCTCCAGTGTGATTATTTAAAGATATTAAATTAACCAGGACATGTTCATTTTCAAATATTGACTTATCAAGATAATTTACATTTTCCAAGGAAAAATTAGAACATCTGTCTTCCAATTTATCAATTTTGACTGAAGGTTGGTCAGTAATCGTCACACTGGGCACCCACGGCTGTGGCTGTGGGAAGTGTTTATCGAGTGACTTCTCCTCGAGGCTAGCTGCAGCCTGTGGCTGAGCGATGGGGACGCCACATCCCTACGCTGGCTTTTGACAGCTCAGCAATTAAATCTCAATACATTAAGCTGCTAAGCCATCTCTATTAGTTTTATAACAAACCAAATAGCAAGTGAGTCTATGTAGACCTGTGTGAATATTTTGTCATCAGTGTTAGGAATTACTACTGATCATTTTGTAAGTTTGACAAGGTATCATATCCACACGACAATGGAAATTCCTTGTAACCAGGTCCTACACTGTATTTTTTTATATATTTTTTTCCTTCAGGCATGAGTTACATACCCATAAAGTCAACATCTTGTCTCGCATATCACAAATAGCCTATAACTGTAGGTCAAATAAATGCTGCATATATGCTGCCTCTAAAAAAGACATTATAGTCTTAAAAAAAGTAATGTATTATCAGGTTAGACAGTATGTAGTATGAGTACAAATAAACAGCAAGTACAGATTACAATTTTCCTGTAACTGAAGAAATTTATTTTAAAATAAACCAAAGCTTAACTCTGTAGATTATAAATTATAAGAACAAATTATGCCGATAGAAAAATACAAATTTAAACGTTAACTAGTGCAATCTTGAGACAAGAGTGACCTCCACCATAAGAGGTGCTATAAAACTGCACCTCTCATGGTGGGTGTAAGAACGATATCCTTAAAACTGGTTACAACACCAACATTAGCCACACCTTTAGCCACGAGTTCAACAATGCTCTGTTATTTGTTACGGAGAGTAACTAACTTATCAGTTGTGATATAGTATTTAGTTATATATATATATATATATATATATATATATATATATATATATATATATCAATATATTCATAAATATGCAAAGGAATATAAAAAAAGAAAGAAAGTGTATTAAAAAGACTGGAAAACATTTACTCACAATTGGGATCCATTTGTCCCTTGCCGAATAAATTGAATGCACAGTTTTTCAATCCCATATTTAAATTTTAAATAATGTGCATTAAGGAATAGTAGTATCATTCTAAAAGTGTGGCTAGCATGGATTTATTGGTGTAATTTGTAACGCAACTTGTATGCTTTGAGTCACAATGTTATAGTTATTCAAGTTTTACAATCATGTAGAGCCTAAAACATTTATGACTATTTTATACATACAAAGCTTCTTAAAGTCAAACAATGTTTGACCTGTATGTGTGTTTTAGAGGTATTAAGGCATAACATGAACTTCAAAATTTAATGGACAAAATATAATGATGCAACTATTTAGTTAATGCTCTGCATTTGACAATTTTAAATCAAACATAATTTGGGTACACCATTTAGACGTAATTTACTCATCAAGTTTTAGTTAAAACATTAAAAATTATATTTGAAAAACACCGATAAGTTTAAATCTGTTGGTTGTTTTAGAATAATGTCAACATGACGATGTCAATATTACATTATAACAATATCAACCTCTACTCTAGCTTTAATAACCTCAAACACCCACACGAACAATCCAAAATGTAAAACAGCCCGCTGATAACATTTATGTTGGCATCTCACATAATCAACTGTGCTGTTCTTCAAACTGAATTGCTGAAATGATTGTTGTTGTTTGATGTTGTTGTTTGATGTTGTTGTTAGCCGCTTATCTCAGCCTAACTGATGATACCCGCCTTTAAGTTCAAGGTGACACTTAATACCAAAATGTTGAATTAAAATCAAAATAGTCCAATACGGTAAGTCTTTACTTTTAATTATTTTAGTCAATAACATGATAAGCCAGAAAATAGCTGAAACGGCTGTTTACTACCATTAAATTCTATTAAAATTAAAACAGAAACAAATTTAGATTTGAAATTACACTTTCGTTTTTTGTATGTGTAAACATCACCCTCCAGTGTGACAATTGAGTTATCTACTAAGAACTCTTGAATTCAATAATACTTTAAAAAAATTCTAAGCAATTTTTAAGTTTCTTGAGTTGGCTCCTATTTACTTAAGTTAAAATTATGCCAGGAAATTAGAACCAATAACAAAACTGATTTAACTTAAATTGAAAAACATTTTAAAATGTGTTTGGATTTCACCCTTGAGAGTCTGTAGCCCCCGTTATATAGAACTCCAGCCCGTTGAAAATGGGGATTAATAAATTATATTTTTCTCAGATAATATTCTCAGAAATGGGTTGCGTTAAGGATGTCACACTGGGCACCCACGGCTGTGGCTGTGGGAAGTGTTTATCGAGTGACTTCTCCTCGAGGCTAGCTGCAGCCTGTGGCTGAGCGATGGGGGCGCCACATCCCTACGCTAAATTACTTTTATCTCGAATAGAACATTAACAACAGTACTATTATCAATATTCTTGCTGGCAACAATTAATGGCAATTAAAAATATAAATTGAGGATAAATACGCTGATACTTTTACATTTCCTGTATTAATCTTTAAATCTATAAATCAAAATTAAAATAATGATTAAATAATTTTAGTAACTTAAAAATAGAAACAAGTTTTGGATAAATGAATTATAAACTTTACATCATAAACAATTATACTGCCAGTGAAATTTCATAAAAGAAACAAGAAAATACTACATTGAATGATTTAACATGCTACTGGTAGGACCTGCTACTCCAACTCAAGCAAATGTTTTTCTTATGCTTCTGAGTGTACATCACCCCTCATAACTTATTACATATTACGCATACTGGTACTGCGTTGTCATTCCAGTCGTTTAATGTCTGTTACCATATATTTTTACAGTTGTGCTGTGTTTTTTTAATGTGTCAACAGCTGTTAAATAAATATACAGGAGAACACCACTAATCCGTCACCTAGAACCGAGAGCATGTTTTGGAACATAACAAAAGTTGGATTATCAGAGGAATCCATTTATTTACATGAAAACGTCATCAAAGTGTAGTTTAAACTGGAAATATTGAGACACATGTATAAATTTATACAGATTTAATATTACTGTAAAACATAAATATAGTCTACTGGGATAAAAACTGTCACCGATCTACTGATTTACATCGCCAATGATGAGTCAACAACAGGAGTTGGAACAGGATCAGAGCAACGCACCGGATAAGTAATCAATAACAAACACCAGTAACGGCACTGTCGAACTTAGCAAGGAGTCAGACCATCCAAGGTCGGATTAGTGGGGTTCTACTTTACAACACTGATTTCTATTCTTTTATGTCATTTGCATTGAAGCTTTGAAGGCCCGTGGGGCAGTGCCCTAAAGACAAATGTAAATACCTCAGATCTTGCTCTTCCTAAAAACCCTGCTTGAGAAGGCTATATACTTCAAGTTGATTTATACCTCAATAGCATTTTAATTTTTGTTATTATTAAAAAGGTGATAAATAAACTCCCTGATAAAGTAACAAAATATAAATAAATTCTTTGTAAATGTTAAGTTCTGCCTGAAAAATCAAATACTACATTATAATTTTAAACAAACTCACGCTTCTGCTTCTGCTTATAAAATTAACATATCGTATTAGAAAAAACATTATAAATAATACCTGATATAGTCACCAAAACTTTATTCTTGAATCCATTATTTCTCAGTAAATGCCAGACCAGGGTTTGAGTGTTTTATTTTAATGACTAAAAAGACCTTTGAATACTAAAAGATTTAAGATCCCTTTAGCTGTACAATAAAATTTAGTTATAGTTAGTTGACATGTGCCAATAATGTTCAGTCTAATACATCCAAAACAGGTTTCTTTTAATTAGTGATAAGTTACTTAGGATAATGTTTCGCCAACGTTTACACTAAATCTTAACAGAAAGGCTGAGTAGCAATATATTCTAAAATGCTTTAGCAAATTTTGATTGTATTTAGACTTACTTATCAAGTTTTTTAATGACTAATGATAGTGAAAATAAACACTTCAATAAATAGTCTTAACTAAACACATACACATGTGTATTACTTATAAGATTATTCACTATAAAAATATATTTATCTACAGTTTTTAAATAATCATCACAAATACAATGACATAATATAATGCAAAAGAAACTCTTATTTGTGTACAAGGGCATAGAACAATAATAATTATTATACAATAAAAAGTGCTTACACTATAGCTAGGGGCTTATAAGAACATGACTTTAAAATACCAACTTGCAGAATATTCTCTTGTACCAGTGAGGTACCGTAAAGTATGGTAACCATTAGCTTATTTAAATATATGTTACCTCCATTTGATCCAGATCTCCTAACATTGAACTAAATCACTTCTTTCCTTTTTTCTGAAAGAAAACACATTTAATCAGTTAAATGATCAAATTTAAGGCAGGCAAGTTAGCATGAATACCAAGCAGTTAGAATAAATTAATGAAGCTTTCTGTCACACCTTTTGTTTGCACCTGGGCATGAATGGTGCTTAAAACCAACATTTAAAACCATGCCATGACCATTAATTCTTACAACATCCACTACCACTCATTTAGCTCCTTTAGACTACAATGTACTCAAATATAGTATGGTAATACAATATAGTAAACAGAAATAATAACACAGAACTGTTTCGGGTAAGCCATTTTTATAACTCAATATCAGTTATTTTTAACACAGATCTGCAGGGGAACAGTAATATTGAAGTCACCAGATAATTACTGACTAAGACACAACACACAACCTTGCAATAGTAGAGAGTAAAACTACAGTAATTACAGCAATGGAGAAATTTTGTGAGGACACAGTTGCCACCAAAGTTGCATTTCAAAATTCATGCATAATTTCAGGTTTTCCAGGTCAAAATATCAAAATTCCAGGTAAACTCGCGCGGCATTTTTTATGCATCTGCAACACCTATACAAGGACTTGCAATATAAATTAATGTTCTATTTAACAACAAAATTATAACTTTTTATCAAGTACATTATATTTGTATTATTGTTATCCTACTAACATTATACTTGTTGAAAGTTTGGATATATGTATGTTTGGATTTAGAGTTCCATCACGTAAAAACTACTGGACCTATTAAGCTAAAATTTTCTATGGACATAGTTTACTTATCACATTAACATATAGACCTGATAATCTCCACATCCGACCTTAGGGTTCCACTACACGGGTCCTTTACGTTCCAATGCAAATTTTATGGAAGGATATCATTTATAAAATTACCAGCTGTAGTTAAGATTGTCAGTTACTACAAAAGAAATAATGAGGTAATTTCAGTTATTTTCTTTTTGAGTCTATCAAAGACAAAGGCATTCTTCACTGTTCTTGGTAGGGTATGGACTCAAACCCGTATCTTGTTAACACCCTCTTAAAAAGCATTATTATGGCAGCTGGATCCAGTTTTGAACTTTCCAAACATTTTCAAGGTTTTAGCTGGGGAGCAATATGATAACAAACCTCAGATGATGAAGCGACCGCCCTAACCACTATAAGCTATGCAGCCAATTAATACTTTACAATTTTATCCAGGGACTCCAAAGACTACATATTAGAAACTGATTTCCATTTCATCGATAACAAATTTTCACCGGACCGCAACAAATTTAAAATTAGTCTATTTTATTACTCACTGCTTGTAACAACATACAAATTAATCCTAACAAAATTGTCACCGGCAGTTGCGACTGCATTCCGTAAAGTTTCCTCAACAATAGCTCTCACACTCACATCGCTACGTCGCCGGCAATCAAGAACGCATCGCTAACATCGGCAGCAATCGAGAACGAATCGCAAACGTCGTCGCCAATTGAGAACGAATTGCAAACGTCGCCGGCATTCGAGAACGAATCGCAAACATCGTCACCAATCGAGATTGCATCGCTAATGTCGCTGGCATTCGAGAGAATGCATCGCTAACGTCACCTACTATTTAGAAGTGTTACGTGGCTGTCGTTGATCGCGACCTAAAATTCCCGATTCGGCCGAGATTCCCGCATAATCCACACATTTTCTCCCGGTCACCAAATTTCATGCATAATTCCCGGTTTTCCAGGTTTTCCTGGTCGGTGGCAACCCTGGAGGAATGCAAGGTTGGAAAATCAAAGAGGACGGATATACCAAAGGGGTAGGATGTTGCAAGGGTCAGTGACTGCTGCAAGCAGGACTGAGGAGGTGATTAAACTGTTGTGTTAGACTGTGCCTTGCTTGGAACATCTCTCAATTTAGTTCATTATTCATTTTTGATTATGGTTTCGGTTAAATCAGGGTTTTGGTTTAGCAGCATCTGATAACTGTTATCTTCGTCTGATAATTGTAGTCCGTTGACTAAGTGGCATGGGACCCATCACTGTTTCTCTATTTCTAAATGTGTAACTGCTGAACCAACATTGTCTCTATCATTGTCCTATTATGTGTTGGTAGTGGGGGTGAGGGCTGGATGTGGTAAAATAGGGAACCTCTGGGAAGTGGCATGAAAACTGGAAAAATATTGGCAGGTCATAGTAGCACTCCTCTAAAAGAATCTAAAGCTGGATCGCCACAAGCCTTTTCAGGATTGCCACCAGAGCCACATTTCAAAATTCATGGTTATCCAGGTAAAAATCACAAAATTCCAGGTAAACTTGCACAGAGTTTTTGATGTACATGCGACACCTATAATGACTTACAATCTAAATAAAAGTGCAATTTTAAAAAAACCAAAGGAACATTATAAGTAGATTAAAGTAGCCTATATTTACAAGTGTGAAAACATTTCTAAATTGCGTTTGCAAATTTAAGGGTAGCAATACTACTTCATCTCATCGAAACATTCCTCAGGTTCAACTTCATTTGAATCTTTGATAGGGGTCTGTGGTGCACCAAAAAAAGGTACCGGTACGGTACAAAACTAATAACCGTCATCAGTTCGGTACAGAACATAACCCCAGTACAAATTCGGTATGGTACAGTTTACTGCGTCAAACAATAAACAGAGATAAGCTGAACAATGTTCAACAAAATAAGTGGTTGAAATGAGACTCCTGTTGATAACTAGTAATTTCCTGTAAGGAAAAACAAGGCCCAAAACTTGTCTCAACTAATTTGAAAAGAGACATTGACAGGTGTTATTTATAGCTATGCGAGAATAAAAATAAGAAAGGTGGGTGAGGGGAGCGAGGAGGGGTTGGGTTGGGCAGGCAAAAAGTCTGACCTTGAGATAAGAAAGGTTTAGACTATGAAAGCGTGATGGGTGAGGGGGGAGGGGTCCGGTCATTAGCAATACTCAGTTGTTTGTCCAACAGCATTCCTTGAGTGAGAAAAGGAATACTATATTTTGATCACGTTCTTTCTCCAGTATGAATTCAAACTAAACTGATTTTATATATGTATTATTATTGTTGTTATTTAAGTATACTAGTGAAATTGATTTTAAATTATATAAAAAGTTGTTTTCAAAAATGGTTGACAATTAATTAAAAATAATAAATTTCAAATGGTAGCATAAATTTTTAGGAGTCTGCGTTGCACCGAAAAACGGTATTGGTACAGTAAAAAACTAATTAACGTCATCGGTCCGGTACAGAACATAACCCCAGTACAAATTCGCTATGGTAAAGTTTACTGCTTTGAACAATAAACAGAGATAAGGTAAACAATATGTTTAACAAAATAAGTGGTTGAAATAAGACAGACTCCTATTTATAACTAGTAATTTACTTTAAGGAAAACAAGCCCCAAAACTCCTAAGAAAAGAGACATTGTCAGGTGATATTTATAGCTGTACAAGAATGGAGATAAGAAAGGTGGGCAAGGGGAGAGGGGAGGGGCTGAGTAGGGTCGGCAAAAAAGGTTGAAGACAAGAAAGGTTTAGACTAGGAAAGCTAAGGGGTGAGGGGGCAGGGATCCGGTAATTAGCTATAAATCAGTTGTTTCCCTAACATCATTCCTTGAGTGAGAAAAGGAATACTATCTTTTAAATCACGTTCTTTCTCCATTATGATTTCAAATTAAACTGCTTTTATTTATGTATTATTATTATTATTGTTATACACTATTATTGTTTGAAGTATACTAGTGAAATTAATTTTAAATTATATAAAAAGTTTCAAAAATGGTTGAAAACTAATTAAAAAATAACCACTAACTTGATAAATTTCAAATAGTAGCATCAATTTATCATTGTTTTATTGTGCTGTAAAATTGTTACATACAGATATCTGTTATATGTTAGATTATCTTGCGAGGTTTTGCAACTAAAAATTATTATTAACAACTTAAATTTATTTTTTGATGAGATTAATAGCTAATTATTTTAAATGTGATATAGCCAAATTAAATTAACATTATATCACTTCTGCTTTGAATACTTTATTTATTTATTTTCCAGTTTTACATGGTACTTATGTTTAAATAAATGTACTGTAATATTTGTTATGATTTCAATTTTGAATTTAGTAGCCTAATTAAGTAATTTTAGAGTTATTTTGATTTTAATCTTCAGTATTTAAAGGGCTAATTTTCTAATTTATGATTTATTTTAGTTTTACATCATACATAGTTTTATTTAGGTTATCTGATTTTACTTTGTATTAATGATACAATAATCTCCCAATGCAAAAAGAATAGTATTTATAAAACTTTTTGTTTTCGTTTGTGTGATTTAAATCAATAGTTTTTATTTATATTGAAAGCAATATAATTAATCAGTAAAGCGACTTATGCAATTGATTGATTTTCAAGTCATTTATGAATTTATTTATCATGAATATTTCAAGAACTTGTGTTAATAGTAAGAACAATGTTAAAATGTAATACCCCAAGGATGCAGGTTTTTAAAAATACTTTTATCCACAGTATAGTTATTTATTCTTTTAATCAAATTAATAATAAAAATTGTAAATGACCTTAATTATTACACAATAATTTGTTTATGATACATACAAATTAATAACTAAATTAGTATATATGACGGTACATTGTACCGTACCAAATTGTACTGCGAGAACCGAGGTAAAAAATCTTTTACCGTACCGATCTGAAATTTTTGGTACCGCAGACCCCTATAAATTTGTAATTGTTTTATTGCCTTGTGAAATTGTTACATACATTATATGTTAGATATCTAGTGTGGTTTTAGAAAATTAATCTAAAAATTAACTACAACAAACTAAATTTATATTAAGATGAGGTTAATAGTTAATTATCTTAAAGGTGAGATAGCCAAATTAATTAACAGGAAACCTCTGTGCTTTAATTACTTTATTTATCTTGCAGTGTTACATGTTACTTATGTTTAAATAAATGAATTGTAATATTATATATGGATTACAATTTTTAATTAAAAAATAGTATAATCTGAATCTTAAGTATTTAAAGGTTTAATTTATAATTTTCTTTACCTTCACATCTTTACGTTATCTTATTTTACTTTGTATTATTGATAATATATCTCCCCAATACATCAAATAATGGTATTTATACAATTTTAGTTTTTGCTGTTTGTAAGTTTTATATCGATAGTTTTTATTTACATTGAAAGCAATTAATCAGTTAAGCAACTTATGCAATTGATTTGACCTTCAAGAAGTTTTGAAATTTATTTATCATAAATATATCAAGAATTTGAATTAATAATAATAGTCAAAACATTAAAACACAATACTCCAAAATGGCAGGTTTTTAACGATATTTTCATCCACAGTAGTTATTTTTATTTTAATCAAATAAATATTTTGTTTATGGCTTTAAGTTGTATTATTCAATATTTTTTTATAGTAAATACAAATTAGAATATATGATGGTACATTGTACCGTACCAAATTTGTACCGAGGACCGAAGTACAAAATCTATTGCCATACTGAACCCTACCGATCTAAACATTTTGGTACCGCAGACCACTAATCTTTGATATATATATAATCTATTATTTACACTAAAATACATTCATGTATATATATATATATAAAACATTGTATATATATATATATAAAACATTGTATATATATATATATATAGCCAATTGTAAACAGCATTACACACATTAGCTGACAAAGAACTCATTGTACAGTACAACACGGCAGACCGACCAAAACTACTGACTGAAAGTCCTGCTTGACATCCACATCATTGCAAACATACCGCAATAAAATTCCCTACAGCAAAAGAAGTCTCGATAACAGACCATAATATTTTTATGGGTTTCCCTAACTAATGTTGGTTATTGTAACACGGTATTTTACCAAAAAAGTAAGGTTAAATGTGTTATATTGGTTTAAAAAAACACAACGGATATCCCCGTTAAAAGTCCTGAACACGAAAAACCACTTACGGATATATCCGTCAGTGGTCATGGAAGGGCTAAATCGCAACCTTCCTGAGTTGAAAAAAAATCTTAAGGAAATGGTTTTGTAAACAACTAATATCCAAATTTTAGGGGTGTGCAAGTAGTGATTTTTTTAATCGAGTCGAGTAGTGCCAATTATTTTCGAGTTTTGAGTATTTTCGAGCGAGTATTTGCCAACAGTTTGTAGTTTAAAATAGTGTAATGGGATTTGGATACCACCCTAGATTTGATGACCTAAACATAGTTTCTAACTAATACTTGAGTAGCTATACAAAGTTTTGGCCAATACAATTAAACTGGATTACGTATTGACAAACAAAACATGGTTTGACTTTCGTTTCTGGCCAATGAAACAAGGGCCCGGTTGTCATTTGGCCAATTTCACCTGGTCCAGACATCACATATAATCAATATTAAATGACGATATCGTTAGTACGGCCGAAATTACGCGGTCTGATCGTCATTTTCGGCCGATTTTACGTGATGCGATCGCCTTTTGCGGCCGTTACTACACGTTTTTGGCCAGTCGCAATCGTCATTTCGGCCGATTTTACGTGATACGATTGCCTTTTGCGGCCGTTACGACGCGTTTTGGCCGGTCGCCATCGTTCGCGGTCGCCATTTTCGGCTGATTTTACGTGATGCGATTGCCTTTTGCGGCCGTTACTACGCGTTTTTGGCCGATCGCAATCGTCATTTTCGGCCGATTGTACGTGATGCGATCGCCTTTTGCGGCCGTTACTACGCGTTTTGGCCGGTCGCAATTGTTCACGGTCGTCATTTTCGGCCGATTTTACGTGATGCGATTGCCTTTTGCGGCCGTTACTACGCGTTTTGGCCGGTCGCAATCGTTAGCGATCGTCGGGAAATACTCGCTCGAACTTTCGAGTAGTTTTCAAAACTTCGAGTCGAGTTCGAGAGTTAAATTACTCAGCCGAAAACTCGAAGTTTCGAGTACTCGCACACCCCTACAAATCTACTCCAGTAATAACTTTACCTTGTTGGAGATCTGGTATTCAAGCTGGTCAATGGTCTCCTTCTGCTGGGCAAGTTTCTCATTCATGTTGGCCAAATGTTCGGACATAGTGCTGAGTTGGGCCTCGTAGTTGCTGGCCGTGGTAGTAACTTCCTCCTGCAGCTGGGCTGAGCGCTCCCTGGCCTCATGTAGAGCTTCCTCTAGCCTCAGGCCACTGGACACACTGGCCTCCAACCTCCGCACCAACACCGCCGTCTGCCAATACAACCCATTATTGAGTATTGGGCCTTGTAGTTGCTGGCCGTGGTAGTAACTAGCCTCAGGCCACTGGACACACTGGCCTCCAACCTCCGCAACAACACCGCCATCTGCCAATACAACACAACAACAACACAACATAGCGTATTGGGCCTCGTAGTTGCTGGCCGTGGTAGTAACTTCCTCCTGCAGCTGGGCTGAGGGTTCCCTGGCCTCATGAAGAGCTTCCTCTAGCCTCAAGTCATTGGACACACTGGCCTCTAACCTCCGCACCAACACTGCAGTCTGCCAAAACAACACAACATAGAGTATTGGGCCTCGTAGTTGCTGGCCATGGTAGTAACTTCCTCTTACAGCTGGGCTGAGCATTTCCTGGCCTCGTGTAGAGCTTCCTCTAGCCTCAGGACACTGGACACACCGGCCTCCAACCTCTGCAACAACACCACCATCTGCCAATACAACACAACATTAAGTATTGTGCCTCATAGTTGCTGGTCGTGGAAGTAACTAGCCTCAGGCGACTGGACACACAGGCCTCCAACCTCCACAACAACACCGCCATCTGCCAATACAACACAAGATAGAGTATTGGGCCTCGTACTAACTTCCTCCTACAACTGGGCTGAGCGTTCCCTGGCCTCATGTAGAGCTTCCTCTAGCCTCAGGCCACTGGACACACTGGCCTCGAACCTCCGCACCAACGCCGCCTTCTGCCAATACAACACAACATTGAGTATTGGGCCTGGTAGTTGCTGTCCGTGGCAGTAACTTCCTCCTGCAGCTGGGCTGAGCATTCCCTGGCCTTATGTAGAGCCTACTTCAGACTCCAGTAGGTCAACAGGCCACAATTAGAAAACGCCACTGACATTTTTCTTAAAATATATTATAATCAAGAAAGATAAAAATGTTACTTATCCTCCATAGTGACATTGGACAATGCACCAGGCACTTTATATATCTTACCATCCACTAAATGCAGAACAAAATTATCCTGTTTTTTATTGAGCTGAGTGCAATTGCCAATGATAAATATAAAGCTTTTAAAAAGATTAAAAAGGAAAAAGTATTATGTTTATTTTACATTACAGTGATATTAAATACAATAAACATTACCTCAGTCATCAAGGCCACAGATTTACTTTGTAATTCACTGTTATCTGCAATCAGCTGATTGATTCTATGCCTGAAGTACTGCTTGACTGCTTCCTCCCGAGCTTCCACCTCTTTAGGTAAATTCACGGGTATTTCCAAAGATCCGATCTGAAAAAATTAGACTAACTTAAAATTTTAGGGTGCATTTGGATCAATCCCATAAAACATAAATTTTAAAAGTCCTGAAAAATTTATGTACAATAAATAAATAATTTGCAGTGTAATTTTGATTATTTATTTATACCTGAACACATTTCCCAAAGTTCATAATTATTTAAGACGTATTAAAATAGTCCTTAACCCATTGGCGTAGACATACGAGCTGGTCTCGTTCCTTACTTGTAATTTTATTAACCTGTGAATTGGAATATAAAATTGGTGTTTATAAATGGATTAATGGCATATTTTAATTAAAATATTGTTTTCTTTCAGTTTAGAGAGTCGCATTGGCACACACACAGTAGACATAAGTAAAAATTAGCAAAATCAGTGTTGACCATGTGCAAGTCTCAAAGAATTAACCGATCCCGTCAACTTCCAAGCAAGCCTGCCACCGTTTGTTTTACTTGGGCCCTCCCACCAACGTTGCCACAGACCAGTTCACTCATTCAAAGTTGCACGACTGGTCAGTTTTGGTCGTGTGCGGGAATCGAACCCACGAACATCGTATCACCACCTGGCCAAGGTGTTTCCACGACATAGCCAACTCAGCTAACACGACCAAAGGCCTGGTGGCGATATTAAGGGTTTTCAGTCAGTCTGCGCCCCTAGCGGATAGAACCGTAGACGCCCGCAGTCATTAGTTACATATTTTCCTACTAGAGTGCAGCACCAATCAATTCCCGTTATAGGCTACTGCAAATAGAATAAAATTACTACCTCAATGGGTTAATGGCAATTTATTTGAATCTGATAAAGATTGTTTAGAAGTGATTTTGTGGGACGTAGGAGTGAGACCTATCATGGGAACAGGAGATAGGGTTGTGTTTTTAAAGAAGGTTGTGGACAAAAAAGCACCCAATGCCTTTACTGACTCGCTAAACTCAGTGATATGGTGCTGGTGCATAGTTCTATGTTACACTGGTTGTAATCAAGATTCATTTATTTTGTTGCCTATAGACACACTATAGTGATTTCATTGAAACAATAACTTACTTTCAATGCTTTAACCCTCCGAGCCCATATGGCAAGCCCAACTGTCATTTCAAGTTGGTTCACCATTGCCGATACGACGGAAATCGTGTCACATTTTTACTAAACAGCTGTAAAGTATTGAAATCGAATGTGAAGTTGGGCAATTCTGATATCTATTGATCATATTCTAAACTTACATTTTCTTATATGATTGAACTTTCTAGCAGCAGTGGATTACCCTAATTAATACTATTATTTAAATGAAAATAGCCAGCCAAGTCAATTCTGCATCGTTTTGTTACGAAATGGCGACAATCGTTGTGGGTCAAAAAATCATACGGGGTAAGTTTTAGTTTTATCCAGAAACCGGTGGTGGCACTGTAGTTAGCTTGAGATAATCATCTAGAAGGCATTGTCGATTCATTATTTCAAAGTAACAGGTGTTTCTGAAAACCTATACAACTTTGAATACAACTTTTCAGGAAAAGAAAATTCCCTATATCAACTGTAATAACAGTAGTATTGGAGTCAGGTGTTGTTCCTGAACCACTGGTTTCCTCTTTAAACTTGACGAGCATCACATCACCTTAATACATCAAACATCTGTATTAAAAAATTTTCACCAAAACATTGAACATTTAAGATCTAGAATTGAGCCTCTTTCAACTATACTTGATGAATTAAATACATCCAGACATATTCATACTAACTGAACACGATTTGAAAGAAAATTAAACTCCCAGGCTTAATGTGCCAAATTATGAAGTGACTAGCTCATAGTGCAGAAAAATATCAAGTAAAGGAGGGGTTTTAATGTTAACCAAATTCAGGTTAACTTGGAGGCCAGTAGTTGTACCTGACTCATTAGCAAAGAAGGTTATAGAGGAGCTACAATTTGAATTCTGTGCTATACGTCTTCAAGTTATAAATTATTAGTACTAGGCGTTTACAGATCTCCAAATGTATCAATTTTTCTAGTTAGATTAAGTGCATTCATTTATTTTTTGAGTAAAAATCCAGACATATCATTATTGGTGGGGACATAAATATTAATGTTTTAGTAGATGACCAGCCCCACAGAATGCTCAGGCACATTCAAAACACTTGGGATGAGATATCTTGTAAACTTCCCAACAAGAGTAACTGAAAATTCAGTCAGATACTGTAATCTCAGACGACTTGATCAAAAGAGTGAATAAAAAAATCCACGAGGGTAAGATATGCAAGTTATCCATGGTGGCCTGGACCCCTCAGGTGTCAAGGCTGAACTTAAAAAAATAGTGCTCTTGTTAGGTTCCAAAACAAATGGCACAACATGTTGACGAAAGGAATTCTGCTTCTGCATGACAAGGTTACTGATCGTTGAATCGTTGGTGATCGAACCAAGGAACAAAACTTTTGATCATCCCCCTTACAGTCAGGACCTTGTTCTAAGCGATTTTTATCTGTTCCGTCACCTTGACGGCAAACGCTACGAAAACAACACACAAGGGAAAGCGGCTGTAAATAAATGGTAATCCGAGAAGGCGGCTGATTTCTTTGAAGAGGGTATTCAAAACTTGGTTGGGTCGGTATGGCAAGTGATTAAACAAGCAAGGTAACTATGTATAAAGATAGTGAAAAGTAAGTAGAATCCGAAAATAAAGAGTTTTTGCAAATTTTGTGCTTGTTTAATTTCAGTAGAAAACAGCCCTTACTTAAAACACAGCCCTCTTATATTTCAATTGTAACCTAATAAACCCAACAAGATTTAAAAATGAACTAAAATCCTTCTTAGTAGACAAATTGTTTGTATTCTATTGAAGAGTATTTTCCACTTCCCCAATTAAATAAAATTTAAAACTGGGAAAATAATGTGTAAAAATTTGCTAAAGAACAATGTACCATTAACATTTATACCTAAAACCCGGTCTGACAGACCGCAGGGAAATTTCACTTGTTGATATTGGAAACACTGCTGGAGCGCTGGACGTACCCCTCCCAATACCTTCCGCCCTCCCCTTCCCCTTGACCTTCACACAGTTTGAGTGACGCTTCCAGACGTGACTTATCGATTTTCAATTACGTGCCCATCTCAGGGTTTCGCTTGCCGTTTTTTGCCGCCCAGTCTCCTGTGCCGAGGGTTTTGATTACGTTTATTGCTGGATAATTATCTTTATTACGTGTTTATTTCTAAATGTTTATATCACTTTAGTGTTTGAAAATGAGTCGCCAACGAACAATATTGAAGCCAAGTGATCCTGATTTTAGTGACGAGCTTCGTAAATGTTTTGAAAATGAAGAGGACGATGAAATGGATTATACTGAAGTCGATGATTCTGATAAGGATCCAGACTTTGTTATTGATGAATATACTGGTCACACAATGAAACTAGTTTTGGTGAAGAAGAGGATGATGAAAATTTGTTAGATTTAGAAGCTGGACAGGATGAGCAGCGTGTAACGGTTGAAAATGAGTTTATAGAAGAAGAAAAGTATTTTTTGGAAAGATCAAGGAAAAAACAATTTGGTCCTCTTAATGCATGGAAAAGCAAGGAGCCAACAAAGTAAGGCACCAGCTAGAAACATAATAATGAGTCTGCCAGGAGTAAAAGGAAGGGGAAGAGTTTTAGGCAACAAGCCTACAAAAACCCAGGTATGGGGTCTGTTATTTGATGACCACATGGTGTACGTAATTGTTACAAACAAAATAAAAAACTACAAACTGGTGAGCAGGTTTGTCGGAACAAACCAAAAAGAACAATTGCAGAGTTACGGACAAAGAAGAAATTAATGCTTTGATAGGATTGCTTTTAATTTCCTCAGTCCTAAAATCAAACAACGAAAAAATAAATTCTTTGTTTTTGACAGGACACTTTACACGTCCGATTTACTCGGCAACCATGTCCCAAAAAAGGTTCGAAGTATTGTTGATGTGCCTTCAATTTGACGATGCAGAGACACACGAGACTAGATAACAAAGTGACAAAGCAGCTCCAATATCTCAGCTTTTTGAAACTTTCATCACAAACAGCCAGAAACTTTCATCTATTCTCCTTCTCCTAGTGTTACTGTAGATGAAACGCTAGTGTCTTTCAGGGGAAGATGCAGTTTTCGTATCTATATGCAACAAAAAAAATGAAAAAAAATACGGCATCATGATAATGTGTTTGTGTGACGCCAAGACATCGTGTACTTGATAAATGCGTACATATACAAGGGTAAGGTGAGTGACTCAATCGGCTTGATGGAACAAGGAAAGTGTGTGTAAACCAATAATAGGAAGCAACAGAAATGTCACTGCTGACAAATGGTTTACATCGATTGAAGTTCCAGATGAACTTCTGAAGAGGCAGTTGACATATGTGGGTACAGTGAGAAGGGATAAAAAATAATCCCACAGGAGTTTTTGCAGAATCCCACAAGACCAGTTTTGACACCACTCTATGGATTTAGGGGAGAAATGACACTTCTAAGCTTTGTATCGAAGACAAACCGAGCTGTGGTTCTTATATCGACCATGCATCATACGATTACCACTGATGAGGCAAAGAAAAAGCCTGAAATATGTGGCTACAACCTCAATAAATGTGGAGTAGACATTATTGATATGAGGTGAGCTGTCTTTAGTTCTAGCTGAAAAACCAGGCGCTGGCCACTGGCCATTTTCCACAGATTGCTAAACATTGCCTCTGTCAACACTTTCATTCTCTACATGAGCTACAGAGACACTAACATGATGAAACGTTTTGACTTTGTTCAGGACTTGGGATATGATCTAATAGTTCCTCATCTACAGAAGTCTACAATAATTCTACTCCAAGTATTCCAAGTCTACAGCGTGAGTTGAGAGCATCCATCAAGAAAACTCTAGGAGAAATCACACCTGAAGCAGAAGAAGAAGAAGAGGTTGAACCTGCAGCTGGCCTAAGTGATCGGTTGGAGAAGAGGAAAACGTGTAGCAACATGTCCCTCGTATAAAAAGAAAAAAACTGCATATAATTGTATTAATTGTGAGAAGGCTATTTCTCTGGAGTGTAGCCGAAAGGTGTGCCTCGAATGTGCAAAAGATCGAAGGTGAAGCAAACGTTTTTGACAAAGGACCTAAACTTATTTTTCTTGAAAGTACGATACAGTTATATTTAATTTATTTTTATACCTGTGATAGATGAGACTAAACGCTTCTTGCCGGTGAAGGAGTCTGCTTCTTACCGGTGCCGTGGCATGATAGAAAACATGCATGTGGTAGGCCTACCATTATTTGTTCGTAAATGTGTTTGTGATTGTGTTTGTGACTGTACCACTTTTAAATTTTGACATATCCTATTTGGAAAATACGTTCTTTGCGGACCACTTGAAAATGCCACGGCGAAACATGTAGTGGGTTTAATAGCTACAATTTGAACTGTTGACAACGAGGTATGTACCTATTTTAGTTTAACACACACAGTTCAGGGGCTACAACAATGAATTTTAATTATTTTAACTCTCAGTTACTGAGTCTTATTCTAAAATTTGTAGTTATTTATTGGGTTATAATGCTGAAATACAACATTATTTTATATGGGAGTCTTACAGACCGAGGGCTTCAGTATAAGTGTTAAGTTTAAGATAGCCTATATAATTTAATTTTTCACATGTTTCTTTTCTGTCTTTCTTTTATCCATACTTTTTTCTGTAACATACCTTTAAGCTAAACGTTGTATATTTAATAACTCTCTTTGCTCGCTTCGCCCCCAGGTAGTTGTTTGGCCTTAGGTTAGCAAAGCCAAATCTCATGTTCCTAGCTCAGGTAGAAGTGGTGTCATATCAAGTGGCGAAGAACCGACATATTACTACTACTCATACTAAGAAAACAGACAAATCAGCAGATATTTAAATTTGAGATGATACACAATTGAAAGAGTAGGTTTTGTGAATATTTAAGGAAATTTTATGGTACTAGGCACTTGCATGCTAAATCTCACGTTCCTAGTTCTAGTAGAAAAAAGATAATTTAGCAGATGTTTAGGTTTTTAGTTTTCTGACGGCTTTATATTATGAAAACTGGTCATATGATATCTGCTACATACCAAATGTGGTGTAAAATTATTGAGTGCCAAACATTAGGCATATACCAAGTATATTAAAGTGACGGGGAAAAAACACAGAATCTCCGAAAATAAACTAAAATTTATTAATCTTTTCCAAGATTTAAATTATTTTGAGGGGGTTGAAATCATCAAAACTGGTCATACGGCTGTTGCTGGATTCTACTTTGTTTGGAGACGTATTGTATGTTAAATTTGAAGCCTCCACGTATTATATTGTAAGTGCTTGTAAAAAATTAAAACCCTACCCTGATTTTCATCTATAAACTTCGTCTATAAACTTTTATAAGACGTCTTTTGAACCTTATAAGGAATAAAAGCACCAATAAAAGTCTAAATTGCTATGTTTCTGAGAAACTACAAGCCTTCTGCAGCAATTGGGGCATAATTTATAAGGGGGTTTGCCCTCAGTGGAGCGCAACATGGAAAATATACAACAACAAAAAAAAAAAATAAATAAAAGACCAACAAATCGACAGGAGTTAAAAGACTTTGTATTTTTTGGGGGGTTTAAGGGAAATAATTTGGGCATATGACTCCTGCTAGATAATTATTATAATGTAGGAATACTGTGTGTCAAATATTAGGCCTCTATGTTATATAATAGAAAGACAAACAATTGAAAACAACGAATCAATCTTGAATAATAGCTGAAATTTAAAAAATCTAGCGTGAAGGGTGAATAGGTCAAGAAACGGCAAATAGTCAGAGGACAAAGTTGTAGATCGTCTCAAATCTGTGCCACGTGAAGCTGTTCGTTTTTAAATGGGACCATCCGTTTGGCTGCTAGAGCTCAACTAAGAAGGTACTACATTTTTAATTGATTATTATTCACCATTTTATTTTTTTAATGCAGTTAAAACTACAAATAGTACAACTTTAAAAATCTAGCATCATACTGAGTATTTATCTGTATAGTGAGACACCAAGTTTTGATAGTTAAAATAGCCAACAAATCGAAATAATTTAACTTTGATGGATTTTTTATATGCTTTTTCTTGTAGGTTTGCACTTTGTGCTCAATCGAATGTAAACACCCTTCTTATGCTATATTTGTTTCAGAAGAATTGTAGCATTGTAAAGTTTTTTTTGTTTTTTTTGCAGGATCATAACTCAAACAAACATGAAACCATGTTTAACCAATTTTGTTGAGGGACTGAAACAATTGAAATTGTTAAATTGACTAAAGTTTTGTAAAGGTCATAGTATTCAGGAATTAGATGCTAAATTATAATACTCTAGGTATAGTTTAGGAAAAGAGGCCCTGGAAGGGAAATATCGTGTGACAATTATTAGGCCATCAGATAATATCTAAGTGCGTAGAATAAATTCATATCCAAAAGAAAATATTTAAATCTTACCCTTATATAACAGCTTGCATTTTTAAATGGCTTTATTATAATGTTTTTAGCAACTACACAATGTTGATTAAGACCTAAAATAATCCACATAGTGTTCTGATTACAAGGCTTCTAGCGTATTTTTTTTAAATAAAAACTTTATAAAACTGATTTTTATACATAAGCCATCAAGATGTGATTTCTGATTTTGTAGGGGGAACCCCTGTTGTAGATCGTCTAGAATGCGGGGGCGTTCGCGAGAAGCTTTTATTATGTAATAGAATAATTCAATCCCAATTATGAGTTTTGATGCGATGAACTAAGAAATAAATAGTATGTGGCAAAATACAAGCCTCCATGTATCATTTCATGGTAAAGAAATAATTTACATCCGTACAACAAATATGTATTTTTTAAATGTGAAGTTTTCTAATTTGTAAATATTTAAATCATCACAACATAAACATAACAAATATGGTAGCTATAAAGGATCTGTTGTTTATGTTTCCTAAATAAAAATGCTTTTAATAATCCTTTAAGTGGGCATAAAATACAATAATATTAAGCAACAAATAATAACATGTCATGTTTATTTTTTCAGACGTTTAAATTATTATACAGTAACTGCTGAATCACATAATACTGCAGACCCCTTCTCCGCATACCGCTTTTTCTCGTTTTTCCCTATGCTGTTGACTGTACCGTTTGACAACTTGTATTTTTAAATGGATTAGCTACCATCAATAAACGTTACAACCGTAACATATTATGTTTGTAGCGAATAAAAGTAATCTGTAACATATTTAACCTAATTCATGTGGGCTTTTCCCACAAACTATGTGAAACAAAAACCAACCAAAAGACCAACAAATCTACTTAATGTGCTAATTATTTAGTTTTAGTGTTTATTTGAGAGTAAATACTTCAAATTCATTGAAGTAATTTGTAAATATTATCTGCGATGATAAAACTTCGTTGTAGATCGTCTAGAATCCGTTTCACAGTGTGATGTTCATGAGAAGCTTTCATTCAGAGAACAATTTAACAAATTAATTTTGAATACTTAATTTAGATCATCTTTGTGATAAATAAGAAATACATTTGTACGCCTGGCCTATGTACAAAATACATGAAACATTTTAAAAATAAATAAGTTTAATAACAAAAATATCTAAATTCGTAATACAACCAGTACAACATACCAATTGATATTCATACTGCATTACCAACATCGGTTAACCTCAAAAACGGGAACTAAATTATTTATTTCAATTGTTAAGGGAAATGTAATACAAAATTGGAAATGTTGTGAATTTTCCTAGAGGTTTCAAATATTAAGCTAGGTGCATGCCAAATTTCAAGACCCTAGCATACCTAGAAGTGGGTTAGAATTTGTATACCTCAGTCAGTCAGTCAGTGAGTTACACATGCGGCTGTATATATTTTAGACTCGCTTTGCTCGCTGGGGGCTCCGCCCCCAGACCCCTGTGGGGGCTTTGCCCCCAGGTCGCTGTTTGGCCTCATTTTGAAGTGGCGTCATATAAAGTGGCCCAGAACCCCCATAAGACTACTACTCATACTAAGAAAACAGACAAATCATCAGAAATTTAAGTATGAGAGCGTTGAACTGTTTAAACAACACTAGATTTTGATTGTTTCTATCCGCCATTATTAAGTTATTTAGGTAGTAAAACTGGAAAAAGTAAGGCTTAGGAATTTTCTCTGGGGTTAGAAAGTGCAAAGCACATGCATGCCAAATCTGAAGTTCCTAAATCTAGGAGATGTAACCGACATACTACTACTATTAATTAGAGATGTGCGAGTACAGGTTTTTTAAGTCGAGTCGAGTAAATGGTAAAAGATTCGAATCTCGAATTCGAGTCGAGTATACAAATAAAAAAACACATAGGTAGAGTTAAATTGGATCAAAACAGTGTATAGGGTTCCATTTATAAATGTTGTTATTATAATATACTTTTCTAGTCACTATGCCCTGAAAATAACAATAGTAAGTCAAATAAATGGATTCCTGCTTCATTGGAAAAAGATAAGTAAATTTATCTGAAAATAAGTCATACCAAAGTTATTGCCTAATATTTTGCCATGAAGGTCAAATACTTTTAATATTTTGGTATTAACCCATTGGCGTAGACATACGAGCAGGTCTCGTTCCTTACTTGTAATTTTATTAACGTGTTAATTGGAGTATAAAATTGGTGTTTTTAAATGGATTAATGGCATATTTTAATTAAAATATTGTTTTCTTTCAGTTTAGAGAGTCGCATTGGCACACACACAGTAGACATAAGTAAAAATTAGCAAAATCAGTGTTGACCATGTGCAAGTCTCAAAGAATTAACCGATCCCGTCAACTTCCAAGCAAGCCTGCCACCGTTAATTTTACTTGGGCCCTCCCACCAACGTTGCCACAGACCGGTTAACTCATTGAGAGTTGCACAACTGGTCAGTTTTGGTCGTGTGCGGGAATCGAACCCACGAACATCGTATCGCCACCTGGCCAAGGTGTTTCCACGACGTAGCCAACTCAGCTAACACGACCAAAGGCCTGACGGCGATATTAAGGGTTTTCAGTCAGTCCGCGCCCCTAGCGGATAGAACCGTAGACGCCCGCGGTCATTAGTTACATATTTTGCTACTAGAGTGCAGCACCAATCAATTCCCGTTATAGGCTACTTCAAATAGAATAAAATTACTACCTCAATGGGTTAAGGTTTTTATAACCTATATGGTATTAATTAACAGTTTCATTAAAAAATTATTTAAGTTTTTATTTTACTTCCTATTTTTTATTTGTCCTACGTTTTATTGTATATTATGTTTAGGCCTAAGCTACATCTTTCTACGAATGCAGGAAATATAATTACATTTAGGCCTAAAAGTTAAAATAAACTCTATCTTAATATTTAAAAGGCCTATTACATGGTAAAGCATTAACCTACTTACTTACCACACAAAATATATTTACTAACATATCTTAGCATTAATTTTAACACTTAATAGTCCTAATAAGAACAATCAGTTAATAAAAACATGAAGATACTATGTCTGAAAGTGCCCAGCAAATCAATTGATAAAATTGAAGCCATGTCTTAAATAGTTTCAAAATATTAAGAATGATTAAAAAAAATCATTAATGAAACTTAAACAAAGCCTAAACAAATCGCTTGTCTTTAAAATCAGCTCAATGCCAAAGGACAATAGTTGAGCCTAAAATTAATGGATGGAATTTTGTTGAGTCTCTTTTGACTCAATTTTAATTACTATGGAACAAAAAACAAGCACAAACTTCTTATACTTACCTATTAGATTTCATTACAGATTTGTTTTTGATATTTTAATTTTTTTTATAAAGTTAGGTTAACCTAAAAGTGGACTATGACTATACAGGCAGTGTTCATACAACTCAATCTGAAGGTCCTGGTAAATCTTCCTTTTTAGTGTAAAGAGTAGGCTAACACAAATTTATAAGCCACAACTTACTTATTTATTAATAAAACACTAAAATTCACATCACAACTAACTCTTAACACCTCAAATGCGTTGACACTCAATTTGAATTTACAGACGACGTGCGGCCGCGGGCGAGCCGAACTCGAAATTTCGAGTACTCGCACATCTCTACTATTAATAATAATATTACGTGAAAAATAAAACCGAAACCAGGTAAATAATTATATTAGTGGTATAATCAGACTCCGGGTATAATTTAAGTTATTCAAATAATTGAATAACTTTGAACCCTTTTTTTAGTATGACCTGTAAATAACGATTTTTAAATTTTTGGTTGGATACACCGTCCTAACATACCATAACTATAGTAAATGTGGTGTCTATAGGACATGTCCAACGAATTAAAACAAATTTGTGCTGGTTTTTACCCACTATGTAAGTCTAACATGCCCAAATATAAATTAAAACACAGAAAAATCTCAAAAACTGGAGGATTTTCAAAATTGTTTAGGGTTAAAACAATTCAAAATGGTCATGCGACTTCTGCCACATACTTACTGTAATGCCGAGATATTCAGTGCCAAATATTAGGACTCTTAAGTACTATTTTAGAGTGTCAAAAAAATAAAAACCACTAAGTTTTGGTGGAAAATTGCTAAAGATTTAAAAATCTAGCAGTACCTAAGGGTGAAGGGAGTGAGATATGGCAAAATGTTATAAAACTATAGTTATAGATCGTCTAAACTCCGTGTGTCGTGGTGGTCTCCTTTTTTCGATAGGACCAACCGTTCGGCCGCTACAGCTCAAATATAAAAACACTACATATTGACTTTTTTAATTCACAAAATTATTTATTTTTATGAGATAGTTAAAACTAAAAATAGTCCGATTTGGGAATTGCCCCAGGGGCTGAAAAGTGCAAGGCACATGCTTGCCAAATCTCATGTTTTTAGCTCAAGTATAAATGGTGTCACATCCATTCTAATTAATACCATTTGGTCCAGAACCGGAATTTCCTTACTACTTATACTAACAAAACGGTCAAATCTAAAGATATTTAAAGTTTTTTATTTTACGGCAGGTTTAAGTCATAATAACTGGTCATATTACTGCTGTTATTTATTGAGTGTGATGTAGACATACTGTGCGCCCAATATTAGTCATCCATAAATTATATTAACGTGATAACAAATTAAAAACCACCACAAAATCTCGAAAATATGCTGAAATTTGAAAAATCCAGCGCTACCTACGGGTGAAGGAGACGAGATACGACAAAAAGCCATAGGATAAAAGTTGTAGATCGTCTAAAATCTGTGTGTCGAGGTGGTCTCCATTTCTCGATAGGACCAACCGTTCGGACGCTACAGCTCAAATAAAAAGGCACTATTTTGGGCATGTTCAAAATTCCTGCATTTTGATTTTTTTTAAGGAGGTTCAAATTGAAAATCGTAACTTTTGGCGATTTTCCTTGGGGTTACACGGTACAAGCTACGTGCATGCCAAATTTCACGTTTCTAGCTCACCTAGAAGTGGTCTTGAGTTTGTATACCTCAGTCAGTCAGTGAGTGAGTGAGTTACACATGCGGCTGTATATATTGTAGACTCTTATGTTTGTACTGAGACTCTATTCAGAAATGTATCTTGTACATTCACATGAATAAAGAACCTTTGAATTTGAATATGATAAATGTGTAATTTCTGCTACTATCATATACTATTTTGTTCATAATTTTATGTATTTCAATGAAATAATAGTTTTGTTTTATTAATTTATTTTTGATGGGTTTTATTACCATTTCTAACAAACTGTAAAAATCTACGATTTACACGTATTTGTTACTATTGGGTATAACTCAGATATCATATATAATTTGTTACCATGATTGTTACAAACAAATTGAATATGCATATTGGTAGGTTTAATCCATTCTATAATTATTCATTGCACATTTTTGAAATAATGTCTGCAAAATCACAAAAATGACAGGGGCACTGAGTAGTTCACCATTGGGCAGTCGAAGGCTATAAATATGTCACATTGTTGTGAGTACAAACATTAGAGTGACATCAAATATATAAAGGTTTTCTTTTATTGTACTGAGAATTTCAAAGTATGTGATTAATAACTCTTTTAACAAATTACAAAACTTTCCTCACCATGTTTGTTGCAGTGCTGTTAACTAGACTCGTGAATTCGTCATCCCTAACTATCTCACCACTCTCCTGGAAGCAAACATTACAAATTAAAACATGCAAAACCACAATGATCCATGCTAAAATAAGTAACAAAGATTTATTCAAACTAGTTGTCCTCTTGCTTGAATCCGAGCAAGTTTGGACCCAATGAAAAGAGTATGTTTGTTATACTTCAGTAGTAAACAAACATAACAAAACATCTGATATTAAAATGCTTAACCCTTTGAGTGCCGCGGCATCGCACACAGTGACGCGATGCTTTACGCATAAAGTGCCAGCGTCGCTGACAGCGACTCTCGGTATTTTACGTAGTACTTCATGTCAAAACAAGGTACTGGCTTTCTAAGTATATTGTTTTGATCCAGAAGCTTCCAGCTATCAGTTCTATAGCAATTTCGTTGCCTTTGGTCTGTTAGCAGACTCTAATTTAGTCATCTTTGTCGCAGATTTCGTCTGTATTTGATGTTGATTAATGTTATACGGCAAACGATGTAAATATCACTGATATTATTGTTATTGAAGTTATATTTTAGTTTTTTTTTTTACTTCCTATTTACGTATTAAACAAAAATAAGTATCAGAATAGATGGAAACAACTTGAGTAACCTTCGGGAATTAATTTACAATGAACTTGGAAACAGTGTCATAGTTGTAGATACGTTTAAGTTTTTGTGAAAGTAAAAGGTACACACGTCTTTTGTTTTATAGTTTATTGTGAATTTCATTTACTTTGGTAGGCCTGATTCTTATATACTAGTAATATTAAACATGTTTACAGACAACACTAGTTTATTGTGCATTTCATTTACTTTGGTAGGCCTGATTCTTATATACTAGTAATATTAAACATGTTAACAGACAACAAACTAAAAAATAATATTTGTTTATATTTCATATTACAAAATTCTACTTCAACGTTGCTTAGTAACAACATAGCCTAGGCCTCGGGCTTTTTTGGAATTGTAACATATTTTTATTTAATTTTTTTTCAAACATTTTTTAACTCATATTGAGAAAAGGTGGGATACACAGCTAACTCACCTGAAGAAACTGGTTCAGATGAGCACAGCAACAAAGAAAGTATTTTTACACACATATTATGTAATATGTGTGTAAAAATACTTTCTTTGTTGCTGTGTAAAAATACTTTCTTTGTTGCTGTGCTCATCTGAACCAGTTTCTTCAGGTGAGTTAGCTGTGTATCCCACCTTTTCTCAATGAAACTCCCAAGCCAAGTGCTTTTCCTTTGCAAACTTAACTCATATTGATGATTTATACATCAGTTTTGATCAGCATTTTCTGCTCTTTCTGCCTATTGGGTTGAAAATATAAAATAAAATTGTTTAGCATAATTTATGTAAGTCAAAGTTAGAAAAAAAACAAATTTCTAATTGTTGTTATATAAAAAAGGATATTTTTAGTCCCAATTTATTTTGTAATTATAGTTACTTTATAATTTCATAGAGAATTTATTCATGAACAAAATAAATAAAAAATTATATGGATACCTCTAAAATTGTATTTTATATGATATTTTATATAAACTACTACATTTCCATTGAAATTAGCCCGGCAATTTATGCATAAGAAATGGCCATGATGCCGCGACACTCAAAGGGTTAGTAACAACGTACTATCAATCAACTAGGGGTGGGCGAGTAGTGTTTTTTTAAATCGAGTCGAGTCAAGTATTGAACCAAACTACTCGAGTATCGAGTCGAGTTCTTTAGAAAATAAAAAAAACTCATTTTATTTTTTTATGGAAAACAATGTTTTTACATATTACATTTTAATTATAAACATAAAATGTTATTGAATTATTAATGTTATTATTTATTTTATTTTAAACTTTATTTTACCATGAATGAATAATGATTAATTGAAAAATAATATATACTTTTTACAACAACAATAACAAACAAAATACAAGCATTACAAATATGTATCCATACAAAGCTTTTGGGTTAGTTTATCAAAACCTTTATCATTTTAACAAGAGAGTGATTTTTTGCCCCCAACCCAAACACTCCCTGTGCCCCCTCTCTTACTTAACTCAAAGGTATCCAAAAATAACCCACCTGTCATTGTATCCTTTCATATAAGCTAAAAATAGATTATAAGCTTATTTTTCTTTATTTCAGTCACTTATTTTGTTAAACATTTGTTAGCGGCGTAAACGTGGGTAAACAAAGGGAGTATATACAATTTTCAACTATTTGGGGTAAACGGCGGGATTAGTCCACTACTCTACTCGAATTTTCAAAAAGTCTCTAATACTCGCTCGGCCTTCGAGTATTAGAAAATACTCTACAGTTACTCGAAAACTTGAGTATTCACCCACCCCAACAATCAACACGTAGTTTAGACTTCCGCCGTCGGATAGCGCCACTGTTCCAAAAGTTCAGCCCTTTGCTGTATTTAAGTGATGCCTTTTCTTAAAATGCTGAGACGTATTGGCAAATCTACGTAAAAATACCTTTAATTTGACACCTCAAACGTTAAAACCCGTCCAGCCGTTATCGAGTTATGACTGTGAAGAAAAAACCCCTAGCGTATTAATATATAGGATCTCCTGTAGCAATTCAAAATATTTCAAATTTAACTTTCCAAGAGTTAGGTTCAACATTAAAACTCTATCGAGAACAACATGCTATATTCCAGGAAACTACAACATGCTACATTCCAGACAACGGACTAGTTGCTTCTGATATCTGAACTGAAACAATGGCAGATTTTAGAATATCTATGTTGCAGTTCCTGATGCTATTTACATATCTTCTGGTATATCAGTTTAATTAACAAGAACTGTTAATATAAGCTTTGATTAAAATATCTGGGCTGTATCAGCAAACCCATTGGAATACCTGGAAACTGTTAACACACTCTTAAATTATAATATCTGATCTGCAGCAACAATAATACCTCCTCCTGGCACAATGCAGCTTGGGACTACCCATAATTGCAAGTTTGCTCATTTACAGACCCCTCTCCCAAAATCATACTACCATCATAATTCAGCAACTCCAAACCCTCTGGAATATTATGCCACCTTAGAATGACAACAAATGTTGTTAATTCAACAATATTTTCAATTTAACAAATTTTAATCAATTTAATTTTATATCAATCAGCTAAAACCAAAGCTTCCTACTTTCATCTCAAGAAGAAAACTGTCCTCCAATGCTTCATGTTACACAGTAGCTTCTCACCTTCTGGTATCCGAGCTGAAGCAGTTGCAGCTCCAGTCTCCAGTAGTCTCTCTGCTGCTCTCCTGTCACCAGCTGTTGTCTGCTGTCCTCCAATACCTAGTTTCATTACAGGGTAGCTTCTTACCTTCTGGTATTTGAGCTGCATCAGTTGCAGCTCCTGTCTCCAGTAGTCTCTCTGTTGTTCTCCTTGTCATCAGCTGTTGTCTGTTGTCCTCCAATACCTAGTTTCATTACAGGGTAGCTTCTCACCTTCTGGTATTTGAGCTGCATCAGTTGCAGCTCCTGTCTCCAGTAGTCTCTCTGCTGCTCTCCTGTCACCAGCTGTTGTCTGCTGTCCTCCAATACCTAGTTTCATTACAGGGTAGCTTCTTACCTTCTGGTATTTGAGCTGCATCAGTTGCAGCTCCTGTCTCCAGTAGTCTCTCTGCTGCTCTCCTGTAACCAGCTGTTGTCTGTTGTCCTCCAATACCTAGTTTCATTACAGGGTAGCTTCTCACCTTCTGGTATTTGAGCTGCATCAGTTGCAGCTCCAGTCTCCAGTAGTCTCTCTGCTGCTCTCATGTCACCAGCTGTTGTCTGTTGTCCTCCAATACCTAGTTTCATTACAGGGTAGCTTCTCACTTTCTGGTATCTGAGCTGAAGCAGTTGCAGCTCCTGTTTCAGGTAGTCTCTTTGTTGCTCTCCTGTCACCAGCTGTTGTCCTCCAATACCTAGTTTCATTACAGGGTAGCTTCTCACCTTCTGGTATTTGAGCTGCATCAGTTGCAGCTACAGTCTCCAGTAGTCTCTCTGCTGCTCTCCTGTCACCAGCTGTTGTCCTTCAATACCTAGTTTCATTACAGGGTAGCTTCTCACCTTCTGGTATTTGAGCTGCATCAGTTGCAGCTCCTGTCTCCAGTAGTCTCTCTGCTGCTCTCCTCTCACCAGCTGTTGTCTGCTGTCCTCCAATACCTAGTTTCATTACAGGGTAGCTTCTTACCTTCTGGTATTTGAGATGCATCAGTTGCAGCTCCTGTCTCCAGTAGTCTCTCTGCTGCGCTCCTGTCACCAGTTGTTGTCTGTTGTCCTCCAATACCTAGTTTCGTAACAGGGTAACTTCTCACCTTCTGGTATCTGAGTTGAAGCAGTTGCAGCTCCTGTTTCAGGTCGTCTCTCTGTTGCTCTCCTGTCACCAGCTGTTGTCTGTTGTCCTCCAATACCTAGTTTCATTACAGGGTAGCTTCTCACCTTCTGGCATTTGAGCTGCATCAGTTGCAGCTCCAGTCTCCAGTAGTCTCTCTGCTGCTCTCCTGTCACCAACTGTTGTCTGTTGTTCCAATACCTAGTTTCATTACAGGGTAGCTTCTCACCTTCTGATATCTGAGCTGAAGCAGTTGCAGCTCCTGTTTCAGGTAGTCTCTCTGTTGCTCTCCTGTCACCAGCTGTTGTCCTCCAATACCTAGTTGCATTACAGGGTAGCTTCTCACCTTCTGGTATTTTAGCTGCATCAGTTGCAGCTCCTGTCTCCAGTAGTCTCTCTGCTGCTCTTCTGTCACCAGCTGTTGTCTGTTGTCCTACAATACCTAGTTTCATTTCAGGGTAGCTTCTCACCTTCTGGTATCTGAGCTGAAGCAGTTGCAGCTCCTGTTTCAGGTCGTCTCTCTGTTGCTCTCCTGTCACCAGCTGTTGTCCTCCAATACCTAGTTTCATTACAGGGTAGCTTCTCACCTTCTGGTATCTGAGCTGAAGCAGTTGCAGCTCCTGTTTCAGGTAGTCTCTCTGTTGCTCTCTTGTCACTAACTGTTGTCCTCCAATACCTTGTTTCATTACAGGGTAGCTTCTCACCTTCTGGTATTTGAGCTGCATCAGTTGCAGCTCCTGTCTCCAGTAGTCTCTCTGCTGCTCTCCTGTCACCAGCTGTTGACTGCTGTCCTCCAATATCTAGTTTCATTACAGGGTAGCTTCTCACCTTCTGGTATTTGAGCTGCATCAGTTGCAGCTACAGTCTCCAGTAGTCTCTCTGCTGCTCTCCTGTCACCAGCTGTTGTCTGTTGTCCTCCAATACCTAGCTTCATGTTATACGGTAGCTTCTCACCTTATGGTATCTGAGCTGCATTAGTTGCAGCTCCTGTCTCCAGTAGTCTCTCTGCTGCTCTCCTGTCACCAGCTGTTGTCTGTTGTCCTCCAATACCTAGCTTCATGTTATACGGTAGCTTCTCACCTTATGGTATCTGAGCTGCATTAGTTGCAGCTCCTGTCTCCAGTAGTCTCTCTGCTGCTCTCCTGTCACCAGCTGTTGTCTGTTGTCCTCCAATACCTAGCTTAATGTTACACGGTAGCTTCTCACCTTATGGTATCTGAGCTGAAGCAGTTGTAGCTCTTGTCTCCAGTAATCTCTCTGCTGATCCGCAGCCAGCAGCTGTTGTCTGTTTTCCTCCATCTGCTCCAGCAATGCCTGCCTCATCTGGCTGCTGTTCTGAGCCTCCTCATGATCCTTCAGTGCTTGGCTGTACGAAATTGAAGGTGCTTCATCCTGGAAAATTGAAAAACATAGTAGCCTTCATATAAGACAAGTTGAGGTACCCTCAGTGCTGAAATCCAGTATCACATCAACAAGACTATCAGTGAACGGGTTGTCTGCAGTGGGAAACTATGTCATATATATTCATTTACCATATGTTTACATGATGTACGTGGTTTTTTACTGTGCTTCCTACATGACCTAAACATTACATTTTTTAAATTATTATATATTGCCTACTTTATCTAACCTGTAGTTAATATTTTTCCAAGAAGTAAATTACGGTACAGTACAACTTTGATCTAATGTCACCGTCAGGACCGGGACTGTGACGGATGACAGATATTTCCCTATAAACGTGTACAGTTCTGAAATTTAAATTAGTTTCTGGGAGAAATTAGAATACAACCGTGAGCAAGTGGATGACTAAGTGATGTGCAAACTCAAGGTCACTAGCCTTGCCGTTACAGAGTGGGAAGTACAGTCGCACCCCAATATAGTACATTAACTAGAACAGACACTTCTGTTTGGGGCGAACACCAACGCATGAAAAAATGCAAAATGCAGCTTTTTATGATAACGGATAACAGAGAATGACAGTTAATCCACGTTTTACAGTACTTCCAATATTAAATTAATCTCTAGGACATAAAATCACGTAATAGAGGCAAACTAACTTGAGTTTTTACAACAGTGTTATTAGTGGCCAATGATTTCTCAAATTTTAATTAAAAAACCTAAATATTTTCTCAAAATATTTTACTTCACAATGATTAGAAATTGCACAAACAAAAATACCCCCGTCGCAGCAAACCTGCGTACTCAGCGAATTTCCAATGTATAATATATGTCTTAATACAACATAAAGCCGCAAACCAAGTTTCATAAAAATATATTCACATATAAGCGATTTTAATTATTCTCCATAAGAATAACATTGGTAATGAGTACGTAGGTTTGCTGAAACAAGGAACAGAAACAATTGGTTTTTATGCAAATATAAATAGAATTTAACTAGGTGAAGCCACATACTAAGTTTCATCAATATTCAATCATAAATAAGCGCTATATAACATTCTAGTTATTCTCCATAAGAATAACATGGGGGTTGAGAAAGCAGGTTTGCTGCAACAAGGAACAGAAAAATGGGGTTTTATATAATTATCAATATAACTCAACCAAGTGAATCTACATACCAAGTTTTATTAATTTATGTTCTTAATTAAGGGAGTCATTGCATTTTACTTATTCTCCATAAGAGTAACATGGGGGCTGAGTACGCAGGTTTGCTGCTACGGGAATAATCAACAAAAAATCAATTTTTTGTGCAAATATCAATATACCAGTAATACGTGAAGCCACATACCAAGTTTCATCAACATACATTCATAAATAATTGAGATATCAAATTTTATTTATTCTCCATAAGGATAACATTGGACAACGTACTGTGTTTAGCACTTTGAATATCTCTGCAACGGTTAGGCGTAGAATCACAATTTAAACACCAAAATGATTCTTTTGTGGAACTGAGCAGATTGGTAAAAGCAAATGTAAAGTTTACATTAAAATAAACTGAGGAAAAGCCAAAAACCTTTTTCCCATAAGATTAACATGGGAGATTTTATGAGCAGGTTTTTTTGGATTTTCTCCGCAACCACTTAACCTAGGTTAATAATTCAAAATACTAAATTATTTGTCTTTTTAAGCTCTATAACATGGTCAAAACCAAAATTAAGTTTTTAAAAATTGTAGGGTGAAAAATGCAAAAAACTGATTTTTGGACAATTTAAAACCCCCATAAAACCCCCTTCCCATGGTCCGATTTTTCTGGTTTTCGAACTTAAAGTCATGAATGTCATTTTACACATTTGAGCCAAATTTCATCAAAATCGGACATTTTTAATCAAGTTATCGTGTTAACGGACACACACACACACATATATATATATATATATATATATATATATATATATATATATATATATATATATATATACATATATATAAATTTGAACGAATAGAGTTTTTGGCATCTGGGGACCTCAAAACAAAAAGTTATCATGGTCTCGGGCTTAAGTCTTACCATGAGACCTACGGTAATAGCTATAGGGGAAATTCGCTAATAATTAAAAAGGCCTATACTATTTATGAATGACTTTCTAAGTGAAATTAGCATTTCCGTACCGTATGAATGGCATTCATGTAGTGAACACCCCTCCTTCTCAGCTCAGTCACGGCAGGGTGAGGGGGAGGCGTGGTGTCAGCAACCTTCCACAACTCCCGAAGACACTTGGCAATCTGGCAATCAAGTGGAATAACAGTTCCGTAATAAAACAACATTTTTTTTATTGAAACCTGAGGAAGCCCAATTTTGAATTTTCCAAAATTCAGAATAACATATTAAAGATATATAAGCCCTAGCATAAGCCTAAATTTACTTATTTTTCATGGTCAGAGAATGTTAGTCCAATGGTGAGGACTGACCTTGTTTATTATCGAGATATGAAACACATAGGTACATTGAATTGTTTTGATTTGTATAAATCGTAATTGAGTTAAAAGCGTCAACCTTCTTAAAACTCCCCTATTGTTAATTACATATTAAATTTATATTTTATTTCCTCACCTATATTTTTATAGAAAAATGTTTTTAATTACCGGTCTGAAAGACCAATGTTTCCACGAGCATTAAGCATTGACTGAAATGGAGGATCTCAAACTTAATTTATATTTTGTTTAAAGACTAATCTATAGTTTATTGTACGGATACAGTCACACAAACAATGTATTTTTATAATGATTTACTTTTCAAAAATAGTTAAATAACAATAAAAGCTAAACAAATTTTGTGTGATTTTTTTAATGTCATAAATAACATGTTTTCATATAAGTGTTCAAAAACTTCCAACATATGAAAAATATAAGCTATAAAAATATATTATAGATCTTAAAAATCCGAAATATGATTTTGATCAGGCCTACAATAGTTATCACTCATAAGTAAGTAATAAATCACTACCTTATACTATCTACATATTAATACACTAGGGTTTTTTTTCATAGTCATAACTCGATAATGGCTGGACGGATTTTGACGTTTGATGTGTAAAATTAAAGGTATTTTTACGTAGATTTGCCAATAGGTCTCAGATATTTAAGAAAAGGCATAACTTAACTACAGTAAAGGACTGAATTTTCGGAACAGTAGCGCTATCCGACAGTGGAAGTCTAAACTACGTGCTGATTGAAAGTACGTTGTTATCATCCGTTTTAAAATCAGATGTTTTGTTATGTTTGTTTACAACTGAAGTAACCTTTCGTTGGGTACAAACTTGCTCGGATTCGAGCAACAGGACAGCTAGTATTTATTAAACTTTTAAAGGATGCTTAAATATTTAAACATAATCACTCAAAGAGTTTTCCTCCAGATTGTTTTACCATCGAACAAATTATTTTAGTAATTTTAAAACTTCAAATAAGTTAGATAAAAACAGTAATCATCATTATATTAAGAGACCAGCACAAAACTGTCCCTCCTTTTTTCTCAGCGTGTGTACATCGTAGGAGAAATTCGCGCATACTACCAGTCTTAATATCTTATTGTACTCACAGAAATAAGTTATCCAATAATCATAGGCCTAGCTTATGTCATATCGAACCTAATAGACATAACCTATCATATCTGCATCTGAAACAGATGATTTCAGAAGCAGAGGTATATAAAGGTATTGTCGTGTAGATGTGCAGACACCCCTTATAATTTACATCGGCCCTCAGGGCTATGCCCCACAGGCCTTCAAGGTTTCAAGTTAATCTTGAGGAAGATCAGTAATCAACGGAACTGTATATTTGACAGCTGTTGTTATAATAGCAAATGCTAACACATCAGCAAGAACAGCTGTTTCAGGCATAATGTAAATTAAACAACTACTGAACAATGGAATGGCAACGCTTTTCTGTTATCTGCTTTTATTCCACATAAAAAATAAACCTGATGGAGAGGGAGAAAGAGGTTATTCGTGAAGTTCAGCATAATTGTCATTCAAAAAAGCTCATGTTTAACTGCTCACGCAGGACATAGAAAAACATACATGTAAACAGCCATTATTCGTGTGCTTTGTGTCCACATAGAATTATTTTTGGTTGAATTTCGACCTCTGGGGGATTGCTAGTTTATAAAACATTGTTTTTAACTACACAATTTTAGACTATTTTTATGTATACCACACAGAGGTTATCTCCAGCTTAACCACAGTACATCACCAGGTGCTTACAGCACTTTCCTTTAGGAACAGTAATGTAACTGTGGATGTGGAATCCGGAAAAGTATTATTCCCTGCAATTGGCTAATCAATAAATATGATTTATAGATTGTTGCAAGTTAGGTACTAAGAAACGTGTCACAGTCAGTGATTGATGGAATATATTTTTATATAAAAACTAGGGGTTTGCGAGTACTCGAAACTTTGAGTTTTCGGCCGAGTATTTTACTACTCGAACTCGACTCGAAGTTTTGAAAAATACTCGAAAGTTCGAGCGAGTATTTCCGGACGATCGCTAACGATTGCGATCGGCAAAAACGCGTAGTAACGGCCGCAAAAGGCGATCCCATCACGTAAAATCGGCCGAACATTAGGATCGCTAACGATTGCGACTGGCCAAAACGCGTAGTTTCGGCGGCAAAAGGCGATCGCATCGCATAAAATCGGCCGAAAATTACGATCGGACCGTGTAATTTCGGCCGTAAGTGACGACGGAAAACATAATATTGGCAAAAGTGGCGACCGGGCCACTTAATATCGGCCGCAACTAACAATTTCGTCATCTAATATTGATTATAAACGATGTCTGAACCTGGTGATATTGGCCAAATGACAACCGGACCGTGTTTTATCGGCCGGAAACGAATGTCAACCCGTGTTTTGTGTGTCAATATGTAATCCAGTTTGATTGTACTGGCAAACACTTTGTATTGCTACTCATTTATTAGTTAGAAACCATGTTTAGATTATCAAATCTAGGGTTGTACACAAATCCCATTACACTATTTTAAACTAGCAACTGATGGCAAATACTTGCTCGAAAATACTCGAAACTCGAAAAAGTTGGCACTACTTGACTCGACCCGACTCGATTAAAAAAAATCACTACTCGCACACCCCTAATAAAAACCAACTGGCATGGAGGAAATTTCCACTTTGCGAACGTTGTAAGGTAAACATATAGCCTCATTCCTCATAAGATGAAAACTAGATTAGTAAAAAAAATAATATGCAATGTTCTACTGTTTTAGAAGGGGTTCTCTCTTTTCCATATTTTATCTTAGTTTTAAGATGTTTTATCATGAGGTCAAAACAGTTAACAGTTTTTATAATTTTCAACTGAAAAGTTTAAATTTTTTGTAGAGATGTGCGAATACTCGAAATTTTGAGGTTTTACTGAAACTCGAAAGTTTTGAGCGAGTTTACTCCCGCCGTTTACCCGCGCTACCAAGGGTCGTCTGCAGCCGCGTGTCTTCTGTAAATTTAAATTGAGTGTGAACTAAGGGTGTGCGAGTTGTGATTTTTTTAATCAAGTCGAGTCGAGTAGTGCCAATTATTTTCGAGTTTCGAGTATTTTCGAGCGAGTATTTGCCATCAGTTAGTAGTTTAAAATAGTTTAATGGAATTTGGATACCACCCTAGATTTGATAATCTAAACATGGTGTCTAACTAATACATGAGTAGCAATACAAAGTTTTGGCCAGTACAATCAAACTGGATTACGTATTGACAAACAAAACACTGTTTGACATTCGTTTCGGGCCGATGAAACAGGGCCCCGGTTGTCATTTGGCCAATTTCACCTGGTCCAGACATCGCTTATAATCAATATTAAATGACGAAATCGTTAAGTTACGGCCGAAATTACGCAGTCCGATCGTCATTTTCGGCCGATTTTACGCGATGCGATCGCCTTTTGCGGCCGTTACTACGTGTTTTGGCCTGTCGCAATTGTTAGCGATCGTCCGGAAATCGGCAGGAAATACTCGCTCGAACTTTTGAGTAGTTTTCAAAACTGAGTCGAGTTTGAGTATTAAAACAGTCGGCCAAAAACTTGATGTTTCGAGTACTCGCACACCCCTAGTGTGAACGCATTCAAGGTAAAGAGTTGTGATGTCGATTTGAGTGTTTTATTAATAAATAAGTAAGTTGTGGCTTATAAATTTGTGTTACTCTTTATACCAAAATGGATGATTTACCAGGACCTTCAGATTGAGTTGTATTAATATAGTCCACTTTTAGGTTAACCTAACCTTCTCATTTTTTAACACGTTCGCTGCGGATCAAAGGCCGGCCCGGGGTTGGAGTCGTTGCCGCCATGCGGTCCACGGGCCAGCCCGGGCTGTCAACAAAAAAATTTACCGGTTCAGTGGTCTACAGCGTGGCGAGCGGGGTAGACGATTTGTTACCAGCGTGTAGCTTAGAATGCGAGCTTTATTTTGGTGTAGGTTGGTAGTAAATTTCCCCAATATCCTGACTGTCACGGGACTTCCCCGCATTTGCTTTCGTCCGACTTAATTCCTGTTTATGCAACCCTGGTTGTCTACTGCAATCTGGAATGTGCTGCTACCTGTTGGCGTTTTGTATAACTACGTCCAGTGGGTTGTAATGCAGTACAGCACTGCACAGTTTTTTTGCCTTTCGTTAGCCGGGAATTCAAAATGTGACCGCGCCTATCGGAACAGTTGCAGCGTGGCGGAAACACGCCCACGGGCGTACCCTGCAGTAAACGTGTTAAAGTAACATATCAAAAACATATCTGTAATGAAATCTAATAGCTAAGCATGAGAAGTTTGTGCTTGCTTTTTGTTCCATAATAATTGAAATTGACTCCTTAAATCCATTAATTTTAGGTTCAACTGTCCATTGGCATTGAGCTGTTTTTAAAGACAAGTGATTTCTTTTGGCCTTGTTTAAGTTTCATTAATGTTATTTTAAAATAATTTTTGATATTTTAAAACTCTATTTAAGACATAGCTTCAGTTTCATCAATTGATTTGCCAGGCACTTTCAAACATATATTCATGTTGTTACTAACTGATTGTTCTTATTAGGACTATTAGTGTTAAAATTAATGCTAAGATATGTTAGTAAATACATTTTGTGTGGAAGTAAGTAGGTTAATGTTTTACCATGTAATAGGCCTTTTAAATATTTAAATCAAGTTTATTTTAACTTATAGGCCTAAATGTAATTTTATTTTCTCCAATCGTACAAAGATGTAGCTTAGGCCTAAACATAATATAAAAAACATAGGATAAACAAAATACCCCCGTCGCAGCAAACCTGCATACTCAGCGAATTTCCAATGCATGTAATGTTTCTCACTAACACATAAAGCTCCTCACCAAGTTTCATAAAAATACATGAATAAACAAGTAATATATAGAATCTTATTTATTCTCCATAAGAATAACATTGAAGGGTGAGTACAAAGGTTTGCTGCAACAAGAAAGATAAGAAATGTGTTTTTATACAATTATTAATATAATTTAACCAGGTAAAGCTACATGCCAAGTTTTATTAATTTCTGTTCATAATTAAGTGAGATATAAAACATTACTTATTCTCCATAAGAATCACTTTAGGGCTGAGTATGCGGGTTTGCTGCTACGGGGACAATCGGCAATAAAATCTTGTGCAAATATCAATATAACAGTACTAGGTGAAGTCACAAGCCAAGTTTCATAAATATACATTCATAAATAATCAAGATATCAAATTTTAATTATTCTCCATAAGTATAACATTGGACAACGTACTGTGTTTAGCACTTTTAATATCTCTAAAAAGGAAGGACGTAGAAACACAATTTAAACACCAAAATTATTGTTTTTTAGAGCTGAACTGATTGGTAGAAGCATATATGAAGTTTACAGTAAAATTAACTGAGGGAAAGCTAAAAACCTTTTTCTCATTAGATTAACATCGGGTATTTTACTAACACGTTTTTTTTTTATTTTTCTCTGCAACCACTAATGATTAATGATAATGGTTAATGATTAAAAATAACATATTAATTGTTTTTTTAAGCTTTATAAAATCAAAACCAAAATTGAGTTTTTACAAATTTTAGGTTGAAAAATGCAAAAAACCGATTTTTGGAAAATTTTGAAACCCAATAAATAACCTACCCTCCCTCCCTCCCCATGTTCCGATCTTTCTGGTTTTCGAACTTAACGTCATAAAGGTTGCTTTACATGTTTTTGCCAAATCTCACCAAAATCGGATGTTTTTTACTCAAGTTATCGGGTTAACAGACACACATATATATTTATATCAATTTTAACGAATAGTGTTTTTGGCATCTGAGGACCTCAAAACAAAAAGTTATCATGGTCTCGGGTTTAAGCCTTACCATGAGACCCACGGTAATAGCTTCTTCCCTATAGGGGAAATTCGCTAAAAGAGGAAATAAAATAAAACACCCCTTAGCAGCAAACCTGCGTACTCAGCGAATTTCCAATGCATGTATATGTTTCTCTCTACCACATAAAGCCACTTGCCAAGTTTCATAAAAATACACAAATAAATGATATATAGCATTTTATTTATTCTCCATAAGAATAACATTGAAAGCTGAGTACGCAGGTTTGCTGCAACAAGGAACACAAAATATGTGTTTTTATGCAAATATCAATATATCTTAACCAGTCGAAGCTGCATACCAAGTTTTAGCGAATTTCCCCTATGGGGATGAAGCTATTACCGTAGGTAGCGTGGTGAGACTTAAGCCCGAGACCATGATAACTTTTTGTTTTGAGGTCCCCAGATGCCTAAAACACTATTTGTTCAAATTTATATATATATATATATATATATTATATATTCAATATATTATATATATAAATATTCAATTCAATTAAATTCAAACTTTCTTTATTCATTATATACACAAATATACATTAATGGCGTCATAACAAAACGAATCTTATTATTATTCATAACTAAACATTAAAAATAATACAATTATATGGCTACTTATTCTAGTAATTAAATCAAATTTCACCAAAGGAATACAAAGCCTTATTGACGAGAAAACATTTGAGCTTTTTCTTGAATTCAGATGAAGTAGCTGCATATCTAATATCTTTTGGGATTTTATTATAAAATTTTGAACCTATGAATGTTGGCTTCTTTTTAGCGAATTTCCCCTATAGGGAAGAAGCTATTACCGTAGGTCTCATGGTAAGACTTAAGCCCGAGACCATGGTAACTTTTCATTTTGAGGTCCCCAGATGCCAAAAACACCATTCGTTAAAATTTTTATATATGTATATATATATATATTTATATATATATATATATATATATGAGTCCGTAAGCACGATAACTCTCGTAAAAAAGATACGATCTTAATGAAATTTGGTACAAACGTGTAAAGTACCATTTATTTGAACGAGTTCGAAAACCAGACTAATCGCACCATCCGAAGGGGGGTTTTGGGGGGGTTTTGTACCCCAAAAATGGGTTTTTCGGGTTTTTCACATGTAATTTTTATTAAAATCAAATTTTAATTTTCACCATTGAATTCAGCATAAAAAAACAAACAATTTGGTATCTTGATCATTGCTCTACGTCAATTGGTTACTGAGATATTGAAAGTGCTAAACACAGTACGTTGTCTAATGTTATCCTTATGGAGAAAAAGAAGAATTGTATATCTCGCTTATTTATGAACATAAACTGACGAAATTTGGTATATAGCTTCATCTGGTTGTGGTTTATTGTTGTTTGCACAAAAAAACAATTTTTCACCTATGGTTCCCGTAGCAGCAAACCTAGGTACTCGGTCCCCATGTTACTCTTATGGAAAATAATTAAAGTGTTATATATCGCTTATTTATGAATGTATATGGATGAAACTTGGTATGTGACTTCACTTAGCTGAGTTCCTTTGATATTTTGCATAAAACCCCATTATTTTGTGTTCCTTGTTGCAGCAAACCTGTGTACTCATCCCCAATGTTATTCTTATGGAGAATAATTAATATTTTAAATATCGCTTGTTTGTGAATATATTTCTTATGAATCCTGTTAAGTGGCTTAATGTGTTATGTTATAATTCATTGGAAATTCGCTGAGTATGCAGGTTTGCTGCGACGGGGGTATATTTAGCGAATTTCCCCTATAGGGAAGAAGCTATTACCGTAGGTCTCATGGTAAGACTTAAGCCCGAGACCATGATAACTTTTCATTTTGAGGTCCCCAGATGTCAAAAACACCATTCGTTCAAATTTTTATATATGTATATATATATATATATATATTTATATATATATATATGTGTCCGTCAGCACGATAACTCTCGTAAAAAAGGTCCAATCTTAATGAAATTTGGTACAAATGTGTAAAGTACCATTTATTTGAACGAGTTCGAAAACCAGATGACTCGCACCATCCGAAGGGGGGTTTTTGTACCCCAAAAATGTGTTTTTTGGGGTTTTCACATTTAATTTTAATTTAAATCAAATTTTAATTTATACCATTGAATTCAGCTTAAAAAAACAAACAATTTGGTATTTTGATCATTGCTCTACGTCAATTGGTTACCGAGATATTGAAAGTGCTAAACACAGTACGTTGTCTAATGTTATTCTTATGGAGAAAAAGAAAAATTGTATATCTCGCTTATTTATGAACATAAACTGGCAAAATTTGGTATATGGCTTGATCTGGTTATGGTTTATTGTTGTTTGCACAAAAAAACAATTTTTCGCCTATGGCTCCTGTAGCAGCAAACCTAGGTACTTGGTCCCCATGTTATTCTTATGGAAAATACTTAAAATGTTATATATAGCTTATTTATGAATGTATATGGATGAAACTTGGTATGTGACTTCACTAAGATGAGTTCTATTGATATTTACATAAAAACCCATTATTTTGTGTGCCTTGTTGCAGCAAACCTCCCCCAAACTCATCCCCAATGTTATTCTAATGGAGGATAATTAATATTTTAAATATCGCTTGTTTGTGAATACATTTCTTATGAATCCTGTTAAGTGTTATAATGTGTTATGCTATATATTCATTGGAAATTCGCTGAGTATGCAGGTTTGCTGCGACGGAGGTATTATAAAGTTCTAATCTGTGAGAATTTAGACAAACTTTGTTCCTATTTCTTGTATTATAATTATGGTTATCTCCCATTCATTTTAAATGTTCTGATCTAGATTTTACTGACAAAATAGTTTCAAAAACATACATCCCATAAACTGTCATTATATTCAGAGATCTAAAATGCTCTTTTACTGAAGTTTTCGGCTTAAGGTTAAGAATTATACGTATGGCTTTCTTTTGTAATTTTAAAATAGTGTTTAGATTGCTCACAGATGTAGCCCCATAGAGGGATATGCCAAAATAAATAATTGAATGAATATATGAATAATAAATTGTTTTTAAAGAATTAATATCAAAAAAATTTTTTAATCTTGATAATGCATATATTCCGGACGATATTTTGGAGATAACTTTTCCAGCATGTAAGTTCCATGAAAGGTTTCTATCTATTTCGAGTCCCAAAAATTTGATGTAATCTACTTTATTTATTGTTTTATTACTAATCTCATTTGTTGGATTGATGGGAATTTTTGTCTGGTGAGTACTGAATGTGATGAAATTGGTCTTGACAGGATTCAGTAACAGCTGCCGGTCATTGAAATATTCTGATAAAGCATTCAAATCAACTTCAGATGCCAATTCTAATTCTTTTTCTGAAGGAGCTGCTATTTTGAGATTCGCATCATCAGCATAGAGATATAACCGGCTACCGCTAGACAGTTTTACCAATATATTAATATATACCAATATATATATATATATATATATATATATATGGTATATGTCACCGTTACCGCGATAACTTTTGAAAGAAACACTCGATTTTGATGAAATTTGGCACAAATGTGTAGAGTAACATTTATGACTTTAAGTTCTAAAACCAGAAAAATCGGCCTATGGGAAGGAGTTTTTATGGGGGTTTTAAATTTTCCAAAAATCAGTTTTCTGAATTTTTACCCCTAAAATTTTAAAAACACTTAATTTTGGTTATAGCCATTTTATAGAGCTTAAAAAAATAATTTGCTATTTGGAATCATTAACCAAGGTTAAGTGGTTGTAGAGAAAAGTCAAAAATTTTGTCCATAAAATTTCCCATGTTAATCTTATGGGAAAAATGTTTTCGGATTTTCATCAGATAATTTTACTAAAAATTTCACATTTCTTATTACCAATCAGTTTAGCCCTACAAAACAATCATTTTGGTGTTTTAATTGTTGTTCTACGTCCAACCGTTACAGAGATATTCAAAGTGCTAAACACAGTACATTGTCCAATGTTATCCTTATGGAGGATAAATAAAATTTGATATCTCAATTATTTATGAATGTATATTGATGAAACAGAAACTATACCAGAGGAGTGGACAGAAGCAGTTATAATTCCTCTCCACAAGAAAGGTGATAAACAGCTATGCTCCAACTATAGAGGTATATCCCTTCTAAATACTGTTTATAAAATATTTTCTAAAATTTTATTATCAAGGCTAAATCCCTTCGCAGAGGTCATAATGGAAGAACAGCAAACAGGGTTTATGAAAGGAAGATCGAAAATTGACCAAATCTTTTTGCTTAAACAGGGAATTTCAAAATACTGGGAGTTTAATAAGAGTTTCTATGGCATCTTTATTGATTTTAAGAAAGCATACGACAGCATAGACAGAAAATCACTATTTAAGAACATGGAAAAGCATGGTATACCAGAAAAGTTGATAAGTTTAACAAGGCTATGCATAAATGAGTCCAAAGCTAAAGTAAAAATAGATGAAGAAATATCTGAAAGTTTCCACATAAACACAGGGGTGAGACAAGGAGATGGAATTTCTCCCACCCTCTTCAATATAGCTATAGAAGAAGCCTTACAAAATACAAAAAACCTCCAAAGAGGCATTAAACTGGGAGTAGACTTAAATATAATGGCATTTGCGAATGATGTTGTAATTTTAGCAGAATACTCTGGAAACCTTTGCCTATTAGCTGAAAACTGTATTAAAGAATGTAAGAAAGTAGGATTAGAGCTAAATGAAGAGAAAACTAAAATTATCCACTTTGGTCGAAACGCTAACAGTAGAGATGTAAATTTCAACATTGCCAACAATTCAATAAATTGTGTGGAGAGCTTTAAATATTTAGGAGTTACCGTTAATAGTTCAAATTCCGAAGATTTAGAGATACAAAGTAAACTAGCAAATGCCAATAAGAGCTTAGGGGCCTGTACAAAACTTTTATCATCCAAACTTTTATCAGGATGCTCAAAATTAAGATTATACAAGACCATTATACAGTCAGTGTTATTGTATGGAAGTGAAACATGGGTCCTTTCGAAAAGAAATGAAGGACGTTTGATGGTGTTTGAAAATAAGGTACTTCGAAAAATATTCGGCCCAGTCTATGAAGAAGGAGTTTGGCGCATAAGGAATAAACGGTATCAGGAAACTGACACATACTTTCTCCCTTTTAGCCAAACTTGAATGACAAAAATATTTGTTATTTACTAAATATAGAATATGAAGTATAGATAAATGTACAGAAAATTGTCTAAAATAGTTGTTTTCAGAAATATCCACCCAAATCCCTTTTTGAGACACAGTGACACAGTGGTTTTGAGAGGGGAAATGCCCCCTTGCCCCCCCAGGGTTAAATAGCAACACATTTCGAACATCATCTGTTGGTCAATGCTAACTTGACCTGCATATCAAATTTTAATGAAATTGATCAGTAAATAAGAGAGAAATAGTTATATTTGTATTCCCCATAAGAATAACATTGGACAACGTACTGTGTTTACCGCTAAATGAAAATTTCAATTTTCTCCGTAACTAGCAATCGTAGAATAGTAATTTAAAATACTAATTTATTTAGTTTTTTGAGCTCTTTTTAATGGTGAATAGTAATCTTTTTTAACATTTATGATTTTTTATAAAAAATCCAAAAAATTGAATTTTGGATGTTTAAAGTCCTGTAATTTCTGAACCAGAATTTTTCAAGAAATGCGGGTGGTGTAATTTTGTTGCATACCTAAAGTTCTACAAACCACGAAAGTTTAATCAAAATCGTTAGAGCCGTTTTTGAGAAATTTGGATTTTTCATGTTTTTTGGCGGTTTTGGGGGGATAATTACCCTTAAAAATCAAAAATCCAAAAAAATGAAAAAAACGCCTGGATATATCGTGGATTAGTACCTACATACCAAATTTCATTAAAATCGGCCCATAGGTTAGGGCTCTAGCTCTGTAAACATCCACACAGACACACACACACACACACACACACGGACACACACACACACACACACACACACACACACAGACAGACATCACGTAAAAACCACTTTTTTGGGTTCAGGGAGCACCAAAACGAATATTTCCACTAACAACTCAAATTCGAAAATTTTTACGAAAACAATACTTTCTCCATATACTATGTATAGGGGGAGAAAGTAAAAATAGAAAGCTACGTGACCTATACAAAGAGCCTGATATAATAGCGCTCATAAAAGCCAAAAGAATTAGTTGGTTAGGACATGTACTTCGGAGACAGGAAGGCACAAGACTGAAGGAGGTTATTGAGGCCGTACCTACAGGAAGTCGTCCGTTGGGTAGGCCAAAATTAAGATGGTATGACCAAGTCAAGAAGGATGTGATCCAGTGCGGAGGAGCAATCCGGATGGCAGAGGATAGAGAAGAGTGGAGGAGGCTAATCTACGAGGCAAAAAATCGACTGAGATTTGTGACGCCCATCAGTAAGTAAGTATATTGATGAAACTTGGTATGTGGCTTCAACTAGCTGTGGTATATTGATATTTGTACAAAAAAGGTGTTGATTTTCCCCCAAAGCAGCAAACTTGCATACTCGGCCCCCACGTTATTCATATGGAGAATAAGTAAGTTGTATATCTCTCTTAGTTATGAACCTAAATTAATAAAACTTGGTATGTAGCTTCACCTGGTTGAGTTATATTGATAATTGCAAATATACATATTTTTTATCTTCCTCGTTGCAGCAAACCTGCATACTCAACCCTAATGTTATTCTTATGGAGAATAAATAAAATGCTATATATCACTTATTTAATGAATGCATTTTTGTGAAATTGCTCTAATTTTTGGTAAGTAGCTCTATGTAGTAGTGAGACAAATAAATATGCATCGGAAATTCACTGAGTACGCAGGTTTGCTGCGACGGGGGTATTATTAATTTATATTCATAATTAAGGGAGACATTACATTTTACTTATTTTCCATAAGAATAACATGAAGGCTGAGTATGCAGGTTTGCTGCTGCGGGGAAAATCAGCAAAACATGATTTTTTTGTGCAAATATCAATATATGAGTACTAGGTGAAGCCACATGCCAAGTTTCATCAAAATGCATTCATTAATAATCGAGATATCAAATTTTAATTATTCTCTATAAGGATAACATTGGACAACGTACTGAGTTTAGCCCTTTGAGTATCTCTGCAACGGTTGGATGTAGAATCACAATTTAAACACCAAAATCATTGTTTTCTAGAGCTGAACTGATTGGTAAAAGCAAATGTAAGGTTTACACTAAAATGAACTGAGGAAAAGCTAAAAATCTTTTCCCCATAAGATTAATATGGGAGATTTTATGAACACGTTTTTGGATTTTCTCCGCAACCACTTAACCTAGGTTAATGATTCAAAATACCATATTATTTGATTTTTTTAAGCTCTATAAAATGCTCAAAACCAAAATTAAGTGTTTTAAAACTTTTAGGGTAAAAATGCAAAAAACCTGATTTTTTGGAAAATTGTAAACCCCCATAAAACCCCCTTCCCATCGTCCGATTTTTCTGGTTTTCGAACTTAGTCATGAATGTCACTTTACACATTTGAGCCAAATTTCATCGAAATCAGACTTTTTTTCAAGTTATCGTGTTTAACTATTTTTTTTCAGTTTCTCATTGAAGTGTATAGCTATATATATATATATATATATATATATATATATATATATATATATATATATATATATGTACACATATATATAAATTTGAACGAATAGTGTTTTTGGAATCTGGTGACCTCAAAACAAAAATCTGTCATGGTCTCGATCTTAACTCTTGCCATGCCACCTATGGTAATAGCTTCTTCCCAAAAGGGGAAATTCGCTAAAATGTAATTAATTACCTTTTTCCAATGAAGCATGAATCCATTTATTTATTTGTTATTGTTATTTTGAGGTCATAGTGACTAGAAAAGTATATTTTAATAACAACAATTATAAATAGAACCCTATACACGGTTTTGATCCAATTCAACTCGACCCATGGGGGTTTTTTTATTTGTATACTCGACTCAAACTCGAGATTCTTATCATTTGCCATTTACTCGACTCGACTTAAAAAACCTGTTCTCGCATATCTCTAAATTTTTTGATAAACTCAACGTGGTAATATTTACCTTGGCAGAAGATTCCATTAAGGATGAAAGACTGTTAGTGACAGACTGATTGGCTGTATTTAAATCCTCAGTTGTCCAATTTCTTTCAGCTTCTATTCCAGACTTGATAACATAAGCATTGAAGAGATCTGGAAGAAAACATTTAAACATATTAATATCCAAAATCCATTTATATCAGGTACCTTTGTGGGGGGAAGTATAAAAATAAAATATAAAGTTACTACGTATTTCCTTCCTCATGTCCAGAAATTCATTATTTCCGTAGCACGCAGTTAACTGACTTCCAAATTGGTCTTATACCCAACATTAATTCTAACTTTTATAAACTTGTTTAAGGTATTAAACTGAGAACTGATACAATATATACACAATTTTGTATAGTATATTTAATTTTTTCAAAACAAAGATTAGTTTATATACCAGAGTTCTTTTCTTTTATAACTTATCAGACACAAAAATCTTTATTTTTATACAACTTATACAACGTATATTGCAGGAAAATGTTAACCTTTGAGGACTTTTTCTGTTGCTAATGGCTATAAGGGCGGCCTTGTAGACAGACTAATAAATAAGCACAAAAAAGTGATCAACAATAACAGTCCGCTGAAAAAGTACATTTGTATTAAGTATTCTCATACACTTGAGCATTGCTTAGGTAATGAGCTGCTGCAGAAAAATGGAATCCAATTGGCCTTTTGAACTACAAACCGTACACACAACACCTTGTCTAGTAATGAGAATAATATTGACAAATTAGAAAAGGCAGGAGTGTTTATAAAATAAAATGCTCGGACTGTCCTGGTAAATATGTAGGGCAAACTGGACAGGAGTTTGTAACCCGTTATAAAGAACACAGATCAATCCAGGACTTATTAAACAAGATTCTGCATTTGCCCAACATATTTTGGACCAAAACCATTCAATGAGTGCCACTGAAGAGGGGTCCTGCACGTATGCAAAAAAGGTAGCAAACTTATTTCTTGAGGAAGAAATATACAAAGTGAATCAGGAAGAGCAGGGACATGATTCTATCCTCAATGAAAAACTGCAGTTCAAATCACATTCAATCTTCAATGTACTCATACATCCAAGGAAAACACCACCTGTTAACTAGGGGTCTGCGGTACCAAAAATTTCAGATCGGTACAGTTCAGTATGGTAATAAACTTTTTACCTCGGTTCTCGGTACAAATTCGGTACGGTACAATGTACCGTCATATATTCTAATTTGTACTTATCATAAAAAAATATTGAGTGATACTTAAGGCCATAAACAATTGTTAGCATTTATTTGATTAAGAGAAAAATAACTATACTATGGATGAAAATATTTTTAAAAACCTGCCACTTTAGCCTATTGCGTTTTAATGTTTTGATTATTATTATTATTATTATTAATTCAAATTCTTGAAATATTCATGATAAATTAATTAAAAAACTACTTGAAGGTCAATCAATTGCATAAGTTGCTTAACTGATTAATTGCTTACAAAATAAATAAAAACTATTGATTTAAAACATACAAACAGCAAAAAACTAAAATTGTATAAATACCTTTCTTTGATGTATTGGGAAGATACATTATCAATAATACAAAGTAAAATAAAATAACTTAAAAAAACAAACTATATTATGATGTGAAGGTAAAGTAAATTATAAATTAAACCTTTAACTACCAGTACTGAAGATTAAAATTATACTATTTTAAAATTCAAATTGTATGTAATACAATTTTAATTGTATTGTTCATAACAAATATTACAGTACATTTATCTAAACATAAGTAACATGTAAAACTGCAAGATAAAGAAAGAAATTAAAGTACCAGAGATATCCTGTTAATTTGGCTACCTCACATTTAAGATAAATTACTATTAACCTCATTGAAATATAAACTTAGTTTGTTGTAGATAATTTTTAGTTGAATTTTCTAAAACCACACAAGATAATCTAACATATAACTAGAGATGTGCGAGTACAGGTTTTTTAAATCGAGTCGAGTTTGAGTCGAGTATACGAATAAAAAAAACACATAGGTCGAGTTGAATTGGATCAAAACAGTGTATAGGGTTTCATTTATAAATGTTGTTATTAAAATATACTTTTCTAGTCACTATACCCTGAGAATAACAATAGTAAGTAAAATAAATGGATTCCTGCAAGTAAAATAAATGGATTCCTGCTTCATTGGAAAAAGATAAGTACATTTATCTGAAAATAAATCATAACAAAGTTATTGCATAACAATTTGCCATGAAAGTCAAATACAGTAGAACTTCGATAGTTCGACAGTCCGTATACTTCGACACGAGCCGTGACGATATGACATGACAGTAACAGCGACTGCTTGTGTCCTTGACGGGTTCGCCGGTCAGGGATGGGAGCCCGCTTATTGTTTTTGTGAACATGCGCTATCACCTTTTCTATAAATAACTTATCCTTCCTACCCCCTACCCCGTCCTATCCACCTCTTTCCCCGCCCTTCTCAGTAAGAAGGTTAAGTCAGTTCACTGGAGACGCTGCGGGATTTAAACACGTTTTTGATTCTTTCGTGATACGCTATTGATATTTTGCTCATAATACTCCCCGTGTTAAAATGTTCCATATACTCCCTATAGTTCGACATTTCGATAGTTCGACATCCCTTTAGTCCACAAAGTGTCGAACTATCGAGGTTCTACTGTACTTTTAATCTTTTGGTATCAAGGTTATAACCTATATGGTATTAATTAACAGTTTCATTAAAAAATAATCTCAGCTTTTTATTTCATTTCCTCTTTTTAGCGAATTTCCCCTATAGGGAAGAAGCTATTACCGTAGGTCTCATGGTAAGACTTAAGCCCGAGACCATGATAACTTTTTGTTTTGAGGTCCCCAGAAGTCAAAAACACTATTAGTTCAAATTTATATATATGTACATATATATTTATATATATACATATGTATATATGTATACATATACATATATATACATATGTGTCCGTGAATGCGATAACTGAGTAGAAAACGTCCGATTTCGATGAAATGTCTCAAATGTGTAAACTGACATTTATGTTAAGTTCGAAAACCAGAAAAATCGGACCATGGCAAGGGGAGTTTATGGGGGTTTTAAATTTTCCAAAAATCAGTTTTTTGCATTTTTTACCCTACAATTTTTAAAACAGTTCATTTTGGTTTTGACCATGTTATAGAGCTTAAAAAAACAAATAATATGGTATTTAGAATTATTAACCTAGGTTAAGTGGTTGCGGAAAAAATCCAAAAAACATGCTCATAAAATCTCCCATGTTAATCTTATGGGAAAAATATTTTGGCTTTTCCTCAGTTAATTTTACTTTAAACTTCATATTTGCTTTTACCATTCACTTCAGCTCCAAAAAACAATCATTTTGGTGTTCAAATTGTGATTCTACGTCCAACCGTTGCAGAGATATTCAAAGTGCTAAACACAGTACGTTGTCCAATGTTATCCTTATGGAGAATAAATAAAATTTGATATCTCGATTATTTATGAATGTATATTGATGAAATTTGGTATGTGGCTTCACGTTGTACTGGTATATTGATATTTGCACAAAAAATAAATGTTTTATTGATTGTCCCCGTAGCAGCTAACCTGCATACTCAGCCCTAATGTTATTCTTATAGAGAATAAGTAAAGTTTTATATCTCCCTTAACCCTAGCAGTAGCCAATGGTCGCCCGGCGACCATTGAAATCGTACCCTTAAAATGGCCATGGTCGCCGGGCGACCATTAAGGTCCAAAAATTTTCCAATGCTAAAAAGTAATTTATAATTAACTCGAAAGTGGACAAGTTATATACCATTTGAAAGATGACATTCTGAACTTTCATTTTATTATATAAATGAACCGTATAGCAGTTGTATAAGAACGTAACGACTATATAAAGTGAATGGTTTTTTTAGTGCAAATCAATACCTGCAACTGACACGTCGAAATTCGTCAAACATGGCCTGGGACAAGATAACATAACTGGGGTAGATTTCGTCGTATGGAGTAGCGGGTGGTACCACTGGACAGCAGAAGAGTTGCTGTACATTATCGTATTTATTATTTGAACGATACATTGGTAACAAAGAGCATATGATTTTTATAAAACAGGTGTTTTTGCCAAAACTAACGAATGGCCAATGGTCGCCCGGCGACCATTATGAAACGCTGTAAATATATATATAAGAAGTTTTATAACTAGTCAATAGTTGTGTCAAATTGTAGCAGAAGAAACGTAGAATAATTTTGTTTTGACAAATGGCAGCACTGGTCACTCTCACAACCTTCAGCAACGCAAGTAAATATCAGTTAGGCAGGTGTTTGGCCGATTCTTGCTGTTGTCAGATGAACCTCAAGTATAACCTACATCTTTGTAAGTGAATTTTTATCCGCGATTATTTCAGAAATTGTTCTAAATTCAGAGTTTATAGTGACAGTGCAGTGGTTGTGTGTTTATAACAGTAATCTTTATGCATAAATATTACTGGAAAGGGATAAATTAGTCAATTGGTGAAGTGAAAGTGAGTCTAATGTTTTTGTGTGTTGTAGCATAATGTTAGACGATTGTTAGGCCTATCATTCATAGTATCGCGTGTATATTTGTTTATATACATAAGACATGTAAATAAAAATGTTTTTCCCATGTGTTATACTTTACTGTGTAGGGAATTGAATTTACTACAACATGTTTATAATATTTTTGGCCTAAGAAAATCTGTACAAGATTTTTGTACTTCAGTGTCTCGGAAATGTTTTTACGTAAATGCTAATTTTCTAGTTATTTGTATAGTAAACGGGTAATAATAATTTTTTTACTCCCCACAATATTACATATTTGTTTTCCTTAGTTCATAACCTAAAGAAATATATGTACAATATTATTATTAATAATTACCTTACATGAGTTATCTCCGATTCACTAATTATTCGTCTTACTTGACAAAAGTTGTGAATTTTCGTATTTTATTACATAACACATGTACAAAAAAATATTTTCCCCATGTGTTATACATTTATATGTAGGGAATTGAATTTACTACAAGATGTATATAATGGTTTTTACCTAAAAAATCTAATGTACAAATTACAAAACTTTACTTTTGAAATTTCAATCAAACATTTTTGAATTTTTTATTTTTTTTATTTTATAAAACAAATACATTTCCAGATTCATTTGTTTTATATATATTCAGATTCCCCTGGTCTTTCTGAATAAAATGAGTATGCACATTGATAGGTTTACTCCAAAATTGTAATTTATACGTATTTTTAAAAAAAGGTCTGCAAAATCGCCAAATCTGCTGGCCATTTCCCACTTCAACATTAGGCCACTGCTAGGGTTAATTATGAACATAAATTAATAAAACACGGTAAGTAGCTTCACCTGGTTCAGTTATATTGATAATTGCATAAAAACTCATTTCTTATCTTCCTCGTTGCAGCAAACCTGCGTACTCAGTCCTAATGTTATTCTTATAGGGAATAAATAAAATGTTATAAATCACTTATTTATGAATGTATTTTTGTAAAACTTGGTGTGTGGCTTTATGAAGTAGTGAGAAACATATAAATGCATTAGAAATTCGCTGATTACGCAGGTTTGCTGCGACGGGGGGTATTATTTATTCATCCTATGTTTTGAATATCATGTTTAGGCCTAAGCTACATCTTTCTACGAAAGGAGAAAATAAAATTACAATTAGGCCTATAAGTTAAAATAAACTTTATTTTAATTAGAGATGTGCGAGTACAGTTTTTTAAGTCGAGTCGAGTAAATGGCAAAAGATTTTAATCTCGAGTTCGAGTCGAGTATACGAATAAAAAAAACACAAAGGTCGAGTTGAATTGGATCAAAACAGAGGGTAGGGTTCCATTTATAAATGTTCTTATTAAAATATGCTTTTCTAGCCACTATGACCGGAAAATAACAATGGTAAGTAAAATAAATGGATTCCTGCTTCATTGGAAAAAAAACTACCTCTAAAACTTATACCTCAACCAATTTTATTTATACAAGTTGTAAAACAGGTATTAGTAAACACATACCCAAATTTTCATGCCATTACCTTGATAAATGCAGGAATTCTGTTTTTTTTTCAAAATTTATTCATATTTTCAAAATTGAACATTGTTGCATATACAATTGACAGTATTTTTTTATAAAAAACATGTACATTTGGCTTCTAAATTGAAAAATGTTGTAAGGAACATAAAATAACACTAAAATACTTAAACTAACAACGACAAAAATATTTAGAATATTTGAGAAAATTTCACAAAAAACCCTTTCAACACCTTTGCTCACCGAAACAGGTAGAGTGAACACCTATTTACGATGGTATTTTCACTTACTGGCGATCTACTCCGCTTGTCCATTTCCGTAATGACATCAAAACTTTACTCACTAAACCACGGATAAATCCACAAACATAACCAACAAACCAACACCAGTAAACATAAACAACAATTGAAAGACGGACGGCAGACAACACTCACTACACAGAGCAACTGTCGACTATGCACAGACGGTAGGGGGAATCAATGAGTATAACTTTATAGGTTATACAAGTCATAGAGTATAAATTGTACTTTTCTATGTATGACATAGAGTCTTGACATCGAGTATCTCAAGTTTCGTGGCATTTGGTAAACATTTAAGGCCAATAAGTTAGAAATATTAGACGTGCTTTATTGCGCACGTCGGCGATTCTCGCACAATTAGTGACGTGCGCATATGCGCACGTCGGCGTTTTTCGCACGATTCTCGACGTGCGCAAATGCGCACGTCGGCAGTAAAAGGGTTAAGGTTGTTATAGTATATATGGTATTAATTAACAATTTCATTAAAAAATAATCTTAGTTTTTACTTTCTCTCCTTATACATTGTTTGTGGAAATATTCGTTTTGGTACTCCCTGAACCCAAAAAAGTGATTTTTACGTGATGTCTGTGTGTCTCTCTGTACGTCTGTCTGTCTGTATGTATGTGTACAGAGCTAGAGCCCAAACCAATGGTCCGATTTTTATGAAATTTGGTATGTAGGTACTAAACCACGATATCTCCAGGCGTTTTTTCATTTTTTGAATTTTTAATTTTTAAGGGTAATTATCCCTCAAAAACCGCCAAAAAACATGAAAAATCTAAATTTCTCAAATACGGCTCTAACGATTTTAATTAAACATTAGCCGTTTGTAGAACTTTGGTTTTCCAACAAAATGACACCACCCGCATTTCTGTAAAAATTCGGGATCAGAAATTATAGAGCTTAAAACATAACAAATTTGGTTTTTTGGATTTTACATAAAAAACATAAATATATAAAAAAATTACAATTCACCATTAAAAAGAGCTTAAAAAACTAAATAATTTGACATTTTGAATTACTATTCTACGATTGCTGGTTGCGGTGAAAATTTAAATTTTCATTTTGCGGTAAACACAGTACTTGTCCAATGTTATTTTTATTGGGAACACAAAAATTACTATTTCTCTCATATTTCTGATCAATTTCGTTCAAACTTGATGTGCTTGTCAAGTTAGCATTGACCAACAGAGGAAATTCGAAATATGTCACCCCCATAGAACTCTATTAATACACCTGGAATGCTCGGGCTGTGTCAAGAAAGCGGTCTTTACCCCCACCCCTTCGATGGCACTAACGGCTGCTCAGTGGATTTCAGCATTGTGCACCCTATCATTTACACGCTTTTGCGCCTCGCCAGATTCATATAATTAGAATAAAGTTTATATATTATTTATCTGCATGAACTTCGGAATCTAACAGTATAAACTTCTTGTAGTTTCGTAATTTATTTTTTCTGTAGTAATGAAAACTATTTAGTGTTTTAAAAGTGTGACACGAAAAAGTCACTAATCGTAAACTTTTTTTTGTTTTGGGGTTAAAAAGAAAATTTCAGCAGAAAACTTGTACATTTAGTTGATCCACAATTTTTATTCCAAACATTTTTCCATAAGTTGATTTATTTGTTCTGTAAATATGGTAACAACGTTTCCCGCGCTTTAACCAATTCGCGCCGAACTCATTCCAGCTAACTGACGCGGCATTTTGTTGTACTACATGAATTTGATTGTATTAACAAGCTGAACTATGACTTATTATTTTACAGGCAGTAAGTGGTCTATGGTAGCTACTCTTTTTTTTATTTTGTAAATAGATATTTCATTGCCGCTGTTTTTTATTAAATAAACTGAATCACAAGAGGAACCAACTTATACGGTAGCATGTAAAATGACACAGGGAACAGGTTAATATTCAAAATGAATTTGAAACCCAATTTTAAATGGTATTTTATTACAACATAATATTATGCATTTGCTTTTAGATATCTTAAGTGTTATTAAATAAAATTAACTTATTCAATTTCTGCCTTAGGCCCATTGATACTTTATTTTATTTCATAGATCGAGTCCAAGCTAAATCATGGCATCGTACTTTGAAAAACAAATAGCAAATCTTTTTCACAAGCTGTAACTCATGCCGAACATCATCAGGGGAGGTGATCGGATGGGAACAAAAAATGTTGCCACCAAATAATTTATTGCACTGTTTACAAATTTATGACTGTCGCACAATTGACTTTAATTGGAGTGTTTTAGTGTTTTGGGACAAAAACAAACTACTTTAAAAACGTCATCAGTTGCTTTACATATCTTACCACTATTAACTTCGTTTACTACCAACGGTGTACCATAACACCGGTAGCGATGCGACAGCGGCGATATTGAAAGCGCACATTTAACCTTTAAATGTAAGAAAACCACGGACTGTATAAAAAATGTTTTAAATAAAAGTTGTTATTCAACTCATTTCCAACATTTTTCTAGCTTGAAGTTTGTTTCTACCTCAAAAATAAAAAAGTTCAAGCTTAGTAACTTTTTCATGTTCCAATTTGACTAGCTGATTATATTTTGTATTTTTATAAATGTGTTTACTGACAGATCTGTACGTTGTTAACTCCGTTGGAATCCTCAATTCTTCCAGATAAGAAATATATAAGTTTCATTACAATCCGGTGATCCTTGTGCGATGGAGAAGCGTGTTAATGAGTGTGCGCATTAAAATATTTTCCGGCAGAAATCGCTCAGTTGACGAAGTTGCCCCTGAAGTGGAGGGGGAAGGACCGTTTTTCACATCAAAAACTCCTCTGCGCTAGCATTCCAGGTGTATTAATAGAGTTCTATAGTTACCCCTTAACAACCCTGGGGGGGAATAGGGGGCATTTTCCCTCTTAAAACCACGTTTATAGCAATGGATTCTGTAGTGCCTCCAAAACAGGGATTTGGGTGGATGTTTTTGAAAACAACTTGTTTACAAGATGTTCTGTACATTCGACCGTGATTTGTATTATATTTAGTAAATAAAAAGTAATGTAATGATTAAAGTTGGGCTAAAAGGGTGAAAGTATGTATCAGTTTACTGATACCGTTTATTTACTTTCTCCCCCTTATTCATAGTATATGGAGAAAGTATTGTTTTCATCAAAAATTTCAAATTTGAGTTGTTAATGGAAATATTCGTTTTGGTGCTCCCTGAACCCAAAAATGTGACTTTTACGTGATGTCTGTGTGTCTGTCTGGATGTGTACAGAGCTAGAGCCCTAACCAATGGTCCGATATTTATGAAATTTGGTATGTAGGTACTAATCCACAATATCTCCAGGTGTTTTTTTATTTTTTGGAATTTTTTATTTTTTAAGGGTAATTACCCCCCAAAAACCGCCAAAAACATATATAAATCAAGATTTCTTAAAAACTGCTCTAACTATTTTGATTAAACTTTAGTCGTTTGTAGAACTTTAGATTTCCAACAAATTGATACCACCCGCATTTCTGTAAAAATTCGGGTTCAGAAATTATAAGACTTAAAATATCAAAAATTCAGTTTTTTTGATTTTTTGTAAAAAAAACATAAATGTAAAAATATTACTATTCACCATTATAAAGAGCTCAAAAAACTAAATAATTTAGTACCTTGAATTACTATTCCACGATAACTGGTTGCGGAGAAAATTTAAATTTTCATTTTTCGGTACACACAGTACATTGTCCAATGTTATTCTTAAGGGGAATACAAAAGTTACTATTTCTCTCTTATTTATTGATCCATTTCGTTCAAACTTGATATGCTTGTCAAGTTAGCATTGACCAACAGAGGAAATTTGAAATATTTTGCCTCTTAATAACCCTGGGGGGGGGGAATAGGGGGCATTTCTCCTCTTCAAACCAAGTGTGTAGCGATGGATTCTGTAGTGCCTCCTAAACAGAGATTTGGGTGGATATTTTTGAAAACAACTTGTTTACAAGATTTCCTGTACATTCGACCGTGCTTTGTATTCTATATTTAGTAAATAAAAAGTAATTTATTCATTTAAGTTGGGCTAAAAGGGAGAAAGTATGTATCAGTTTCCTGATACCATTTATTATTTCCTCCTTTTTATTCATCCTATGTTATGTATATTATGTTTAGGTCTAAGCTACATCTTTCTACGAATTTAGAAAATAAAATTACATTTAGGCCTATAAGTTAAAATAAAGTTGATTTTAATATTTAAAAGGCCTCTTATATTGTAAAACATTAGCCTACTTACTTACCACACAAAATGTATTTACTAACATATCTTAGTATTAATTTTAACACTAATAGTCCTAATAAGAACAATCAGTTAGTAACAACATGAAGATATGTTTTATGTTGGCAAATCAATTGATGAAACTGAAGCCATGTCTTAAATAGAGTTTTAAAATATTACAAATTATTTAAAAAAATATTAATGAAACTTAAACAAGGCCAAAACAAATAAATCACTTGTCTTTAAAAATAGCTCAATGCCAAAGGAGAGTTGAGCATAAAATTATTAGATTGACACAATTTCAATTATTACGGAACAAAAAATAAGCACAAACTTCTTATACTTACCTATTAGATTTCATTACAGATATGTTTTTGATATTTTACTTTAAAAAATGACAAGGTTAGGTTAACCTAAAAGTGGACTATACACAATGATCATACAACTCAATCTGAAGGTCTTGGTAAATCCTCCATTTTGGTGTAAAGAGTAGGCTATCACAAATGGATGAGCCACAACTTACTTATTTATTAATAAAACACTAAAATCTACATCACAACTCTTAACACCTCAAATGCGTTTACACTCAATTTGAATTTAACAGATGACGTGTAGCCGCAGTCGACTCATGGTAGTGCAGGTAAACGGCGGGAGTAAACTCGCTTGAAACCTTTGAGTTTCAGTAAAACCTTGAGTTTCAGAGCCGAACTCGGCTCGAACTCAAAATGTTGAGTACTCGCACATCTCTACATATAACAGATATATGTATGTAACAATTTCACAAGACAATAAAACAATAAAAAATTTATGCTACCACTTGAAATTTATTATGTTAGTGGTTATTTTTTAATTAATTTTCAACCATTTTTGAAAAAAAACTTTTGATATAATTTAAAATTAATTTCACTAGTATACTTAAATAACAATAATATTAATTATAATACTTCCGTCGTAGAAAACCTGCATACTCAGTGAATTTCCAATGCATGTTTATGTTCCTTCTCACGTCCACATAAAGTCACTCACCAAGTTTCATAAAAATACACGAATAAATAAGTGATATATAGCATTTTATTTATTCTCCATAAGAATAATAATGAAAGCTCAGGACGCAGGTTTGCTGCAACAAGGAACACAAAATATGTGTATATATTCAATTATCAATATAACTTAACCAGTCGAAGCTGCATACCAAGTTTTATTAATTAATGTTCATAATTAAGGGAGACATTACATTTTACTTATTCTCCATAAGAATAACATGGGGCTGAGTATGCAGGTTTGCTGCTGCGGGGAAAATCAACAAAAAATGATTTGTTGTGTGCAAATATCAATATACCAGAACTAGGTGAAGCCACATGCCAAGTTTCATCGACATACATTCATAAATAATCGAGATATCAAATTTTAATTATTCTCCATAAGGATAACTTTGGACAATGTACTGTGTTTAGCACTTTGAATATCTCTGCAAAGGTTGGACGTAGAATCACAATTTAAACACCAAAATGATTGTTTTGTAGAGCTGAACTGATTGATAAAATCATATGTGAGGTTTACTTTAAAATTAACTGAGGAAAGGCTAAAAACCTTTTCCCATAAGATTATTATGGGAGTTGTTATGAGCTCTTTTTTGGATTTTCTGCGTAACCACTAGGTTAATTATTCAAAATAATATATTATTTGTTTTTTTAAGCTCTATAAAATGGTTTAAACCAAAATTAAGTGTTTCAAAAATTTGAGGGTGAAAAATGCAAACAAATTTTGGAAAATTTTCCCATGGTCCGATTTTTCTGATTTTCGAACTAAAGTCATGAATGTAGCTGTACACATTTGAGCCAAATTTCATCGAAATCAGACGACTTTTACTCAAGTTATCGTGTTAATGGATACATATATAGACAGAGTTTTATATATATAAATTCGAACGAATAGTGTTTTTGGCATCTGGGGACCTCAAAACCAAATGTTATCAAGGACTCGGGCTTAACTCCTACCATGCCACCTACGGTAATAGTTTCTTCCCTATAGGGGAAATTCGCTAAAAATACATACGTAAAATCAGTTTAATTTGAATTAATAATGGAGAAAGAACGTGATCAAAAGATAGTATTCCTTTTCTCACTCAAGGAATGATGTTGGACAAACAACTGATGTATTGCTAATGACCGAATTAATAATCCCTTCGCCCTCACCCATCACCACGCTTTCCTAGTCTAAAACTTTCTTACCTCAAGGGCAGATTTTTTGCCCGGTCCAACCCAACCCCTCCACGCTCCCCTCGCCTTTCTTATCTTCATTCACGCATAGCTATAAATAACACCTATCAACATCTCTTTTCAAATTAGTTCAGACGAGTTTTGGGCCTTGTTTTCTGTATAGGAAATTACTAATTATCATCAGGAGTCTCATTTCAACAACTTATTTTGTTGAACATTGTTTAGCTTATCTTGTTTATTGTTTTGACGCAGTAAACTGTACCGTACCGAATCTGTACCAAGGTTGTCTTCTGTACCAAACCGATGATGGTAATTAGTTTTTTACCATACCAGTACTGTTTTTTCGGTGCGCCGCAGACCCCTACTGTTATTAAAAAACACCTCAGTCACACTGTCAGTGTGCACCTACGCCCTACTGATAACGTGGGCAAAGGGGAAGTAACCTGAAGCTGCAGTCTGCTAGGCCTACCTGTTTTAAATATTTTTAGTGTCTCGTCTCAGTATAGTGTTTGTTTATTTATTTGACGTTTTAACTGCTTTGACAATGTTGTAGATACAACGAAACATGTCAGCGTAAGGATTTATTTTCTTCATTGGACTATTGACGGAGGTAAAGTACCTGTTTATTCTTCACTGTTTATAAATTGATGAATTTTACCCAAGTGTTTAATATATATATATGCACACAACATACTGTATATGCAATATGCACAAGAGACATGGGGTCAGGCGCTCAACCAGAATATGTGACCAGCAAACTAGGGACCCCTCCCCCCCACACAGAATGTTTGTGTGGTTCTGCGAAATATCACTGTGTGGAGTGTAAGAAACTGTGTATTATGTTTGTTTTGACCAAGTGCATGTGTATGTTTGTGTCAATGTTTCTGAAAAGGTTGCAAATCCAGCTGTAACTTGGACATACACATCATTATTAAAAAAAAACAAGGCGATGGTTGCAAAAAACCGAAATATTGTTATCTCGCCTAAAGAGGAATAAAATGTCGTTCAAAACTAGAACCCCTATAGTAGCTCAGCTTAGGTAGTGGCATGGCCATCTCAAATTAGACCTGAACTGCACTCTGAACATGGAATCGAATATAGCAGTGTTTTGAACCTAGTGATGCTTCTCCATGGGCTACCTCACCTTTAAAAGATTCTTGCAATGAAGATGCCATGCTGATCAATCCTCTCTGTTGTTTCTGCTGTGCTTCAGCTGAATGCTGCACACTTCCTAAAACAATAAGTCATCTTATTATAAAGATAAAGCATTATTGAAGCTATCTTAGAAAGTCAGTCAGAGGTTGAGAAAACACAAGAGGGACAAGAATGAAAGTATGTTTTATATCACAATGCTTATGTAAATGGTCTAGTTTTGGTATTATTTTCATATATATGAGAAAGCCCCTCCGTAAAAAAATCTGTAAAAACTCGATTGTGTACACCAGGGAATAATACAGTTTAAACTCTTAAACACGTAAAAGTTATTCCCTTTTAACTCCACTGGTTATAAAATCGTCTCTATAACATTAACTTGGGAACTTTTAAGACAAATGAGTCAGTCATACAAAAAGTCACAGTAACATGTTTTGGTGTAAATACCTAACATAAACAAATAAAATAAAATCAGCCAGGAATAACAGCTAGACAAAATGACTTGGTTTATATTTTTTTAGTAAAGAAAGATTACAAAATACATCAATTTTCCCAATGTAGCTTGACTCACTGTACAGGGTAATCCTGGAGTTGATCTGCACTAGGTGACTGACAAGCTGACTGCAGTTGCCCAAGTACGCTCGACTGCTTTCTCTGAGGCTCTCATCCATCTGGTCCGCCAGCTCTTCTTCCAGACTGTATAAAAGCACATACCTAAAGTCTTTGCAACAAACAGCTCTTAAAAGTTTGTTAATAGTTAACTATTGAAAACAGAGTTTTTACCTGTACAACAATCACCCTTAAACTCACAAGTCTTCAACATTTGTCATTGGGTTAAGGCCATTTCACACCAGTGTAACGTTACGTTATGTGACAGGACGTGACAGACTTTTTAAGAGATCGCTCGTCGTTGTTTCAAATGGGCAATTCACACCGCCGAAAAATCGTAACACGTAGTCTGCGAACTAAACCAACTAATCGCAGAGGATTGCTTGAGGAGTGATCTTTTAGAAACGTATGCGGCGTCGGCAGCCTGGCGCATGCATACTGAGCCACTTGTCCCATGTATTCCGGGGCTGTCAGGTTGCTGCTGAAGGGTTTTGACATGTACTATTTCTACTGTTATTTGTTTTTTGTTATTATAAACATAGATCAGTTTATTGATGATGTACATGCTCGACTATTGTTGCGAGACACCAATTTCAAGTATTTGCCTGGGAAGAAATTTATGGTGTACTCATAAGAGACAGTCAGGTTACATTTCATTATTATTTACTTATTAACAACTTCGTTGGTTAGAACTAAATTTAACTTTCCTGTAAATTTTCTGAAATGAGGTAAGGTATTCTAAATAATAATAATACAACACTTTAAAAAAATAGGCCTGCATAATTTAATCTAAAAGAATACTAGGCCTATAGGCCTCGCCACCTTAAGCTGAGGCAGCCAAATTGGCTGGCAGGTACAACACCCGGGCCGCGTCCTCCCCCCTCGAGTAATCCTATTAGGGACTCTTCAATGCACGCCCAAGTACAATTTTTATTTATTTTAAATTGTCACAAAACATTCGATTTCACGTTCTTATTAACAGTGACATAACAAACATTTATGTTTTCGTCCCATTCCAATCGGACATCTTATGAGGTTTTAATCAGATTACTAAAATACTTATTAATATAATTCCAAAAATGAGTCACTATGCCTGAAGTTAGGGGTCTGTGGTGCACCGAAAAATCGGTACCAGTACCGGTACAAAACGAATTACCGAATTCGGTTCGGTACCACTAATATTGGTGGTAATAAGTTGGTACGGTACAGCCTACAACTACAAAAAATCAGTAATCACTGTTTATCAACCACACTTTTCGTCCATTAACATTCCATTTACATGACGTGACGTTCCTTTGCTCACGACAGCAACTTTCAACTTCGACCGGCATTCGCGAGTTTATAGGTTCACGATCACGAATGATGACGAGATGACTTTACAGCATTGATACATCTGCCTCCACACAGTCGCCAAATGTTTCATCGAGTTGAGTACGACTCGGCGACTAATTTTATAATGTGCATAAACATCGAGTATAACAGAGGTCAATAACAAACTACTGCGCATTTACTCTGTCCGCTCGTCTTTGCTCGCCTAGACTTGGCCAGTGCATGGAGGCAGTATAAACGTAAACAAAAACCTACAACCGAATTTGTATGTCATTTAATCATTTTTAAATAAAACAGAGAGATAAACACATAAATCTCTGTTTTTTTTATATCAATGAAATTATAACACGGTTTTGTGTTGTACATTGCCGATTGTGTAACGGCCCCCTTACCTTGAATGAGTACTTGATACTACTTAAAATCGCCAAACATTTGGCAAAAATGTTTCTGAACGTTATAACATGTACATCAATTCAGAAACACAAATCGGGCTTATCATAACATTTTCCTAATAGGCATTATGACACTTCCTAACGTTTTATGGATGGAAATTAAACCAACCAAAAGAAAATTTTTGAATTCAATATTAAAAATGCCGTGAACGGTTTAGAAGAGTGTTTAGGTTAAATATTAGTTTGATTGCTAAAACGTCGATTTAAAAAAAACCAAATGTTTTACACACACTACTGTTGTAAAATCTCTGATATTAACTTTCGAGGTATACTCTTTGTGTAACGATGATGATTGGACGAAATCACTACTTCCACTTAAAGTGATAGTGCGTCGTCTTTATTGATAAAATGTTTTCAACAAGTTTTGTGATAGCCTTTATAGTTTAACGATTTAAAATAAACAATGAACGATTGTGATTGATTCTTGATTATTGATGAAACGCCATCGCTGTCGACTTCTGTTACGACGAGTAGGCTACAACTTCGACATCTGCTGAGTATGTGTCATCTGATTGCAATACAATCTTATTCTGTTGTATTACTTGGTTACAAGATTTAAAAGTTGTTGGAGGCTATAATTTATAATTCATACAACCTGTATTTAATTATAATCAAAAGCTTTTATGTCTGCCAGTATGTTTTACTATTAAAATCTTTTTTCTGTATTTGTTCTGATTGGTTTCCGAATACACTTAGGCTATGATAAATTGCGGCTATTTTATTACCGCATACCGTACCGATTTTGTACTGAGAACCGTGGTACAAAAATATTTACCGTACCAACCTTAAATTTCTGGTACCGCAGACCCCGACCTGTAGTATCCTATTTTGTGGATGCAAGTAATCGAATGGGAGATCTGCTAGGGGGGCAGTTGGGCGTAATTTGCAGGTTTTGTAAGAGATTTCAAAATATTGTATAAATATTTTTGTAGTTCAAAAACATACAATTATTCCCATAGAAACATGAGAAAACATAAATACGAGTAGTATGTGTTGTCATTGCTAATAAGAATGTATGAACCGATTTCCCTTAACCATTGACCCACTTTTAAATACAGATCCGTAAAAAACCACCACATTCCGCCCACCAAATGTCTCATTCGATCACTTGCATCCAAAAAATAGGATACTACAGGCTTAGTGACTCATCTTTTGTATTTTATTTACAAGTATTTTAGTATCTTATTAAAACCACATAAGATGTCCGATTGGAATGGGACAAAAACATAAATGTTTGTTATGTCGCTGTTAATAATATAAGAACGTGAAATCGAATGTTTTGTGACAATTTAAAATAAATCAAAATTGTACTTGGGACTGAAGCGTCCCTAATAGGATTACTTGAGGGGGGAGGACGCGGCCCGGGTCGTGTACCTGCCAGCCAATTTGGCTGCCTCAGCTTAAGCGAGGCCTATAAGTATTCTTGTACAAGGTCAAATTTGTTTGGTGTACTAATTTTTAACAGTAATTTTTGTATACCTGTCGTCTTTGATACAGTAGTGTTGGTTAACTTAGGCCAAAAATAAAATAAAAATACCCTTATCAATTCGACTTAACCTGTAGAATAGTATACTGCAGCAACATTATATGTTTTGAAACGTCTATAACAGATTTTTAAGCCTGCATTTAGCACAATTTTGTTAAATGCAATCGACGCAATATATTCTTAAAAACGAAAACACCACGGTTTGCAAGACATCCTCCCCTTAAAACGTTTGTACTCATGACTGACAAACTAGTAGGAGGAGAAAACTGGAAAACTTGGATCAGTATGTCGCGGACATCTCTTGTGGTGTGAATTGGCCACGTATTACATTATGTTACGTTACAGAACGTTATGTGACAGATCTCGGAGTGAAAAGGCCTTTAATCAAGGCTCTACAAACAGGTCGATCTTTAGACAGTAACAAGTCAAGGGTTTGGAACTCTAAAGGTAAAAAAATACCAATGCTGTTGAAGATTCGTATTGAAGTCTATAAATGTTTTTAAACTTTCCATGTTATGCTTTATTTGAAAGGAAAAACTTAACTTATCAGTTTTTATTCCTGTTATTCAGGGAACTATGGCGGTAGGATGATTATTGGGGGGGTCTGGAAATTAGCAAAAACTGATCATGTAAATTATGGGCAGCCCCTAGCTTCTTCTAAAAGAGCTAAATTGGCTAAAACAAAAGTCAAGAGGTAGGGAAGCAGCCTATTAAATATTGATTTAACTGAGTTCTATACTATGTGCTGTTACAATTAAACAGAATAAGATAAACTGTGTCTCACAACACTACAAAACATTTTTACACTATACTGTACTTATATACAAGATGTTAAATATACAATCCACACGTATGTTGTTTAATGTAGAGGTGTGCGGATATCCGAAAAGCCGGTTCGGTTTCGGATCAGATCGGATATCCGAATCCGATCCGAAGGCTTTATCGATATCTGATAAGGTCTAGTAAAAATCTGACTTATTCGCATAGACTGTATGTCTGGGGATAAAAAGGTAGAAACGAAACAATAAATATGTTTGGACATTAATAAACGTTTTGACTCTTAACGTCGTTCAAGGTAACTTGACGCAATTCCTTTCGCTTTGAATGTTTTCGTTTTCGGTACGTAACTCGTGTCAATTCATCGATACGATATTTGTGTAATCAGATATCGTAACGCGATACACGGCCGGATTGTAAATCATTTTATCAAACAGAATGAATACGGTTTATAAAGAGAAAAGTGCGTTAGCGAACGTTTTTGATCGTAAACAACCGCAAATTTATACAATATTGCAACATTGCAACTCGATGTCGATTCACAATTCACGATTCGTGGGATAAACACAGACAAAAAGACATCAGTAATGGATTACTGGCAAATAACTCGATAATTTTTCGTAGATAGTCGATTTGCGATAGTTTCAACTTCTCACGAATGCAATGAGCAGAGCAAGCTCTCATAGAGTAAGCTGTAATTAAATACCCCCGTAGCAGCAAACCTGCGTACTCAGCGAATTTCCAGTGCATATATATGTAACTTAATACCACATAAAGTCACATACCAAGTTTCATCAATGTACATTCACAAATAAACAATTTATGACATTTTAATTATTCTCCATAAGAATAACATAGTGGCTGAGTACGCAGGTTTGCTGGAGCAAAGAACAAAAAAAATGGGGTTTTATACAAATATCAATATAACTCAATTAGGTAAAGGCACATACATATTTTATTAATTTATGTTTATAATTAAAGGAGATAACACGTTACTTATTCTCTATAAGAATAACATAGGGGCTGAGTACGTAGGTTTGCTGCTACGGGAACTATTGGCCAAAAAATGTTTTTTATTGCAAATATCAATAGGCCACAACAATATGAAGCAATATACCAAGTTTCATCAGGATAAGTTGATAAATAAGCGAGATATACAATTTTTCTTATTCTCCATAAGAATAACATTGGACAACTGTGTTTAGCACTTTCAATATCTATGTAACCATTTGACTTAGAGCAATGATTAAAATACCAAATTGTGCGTCTTTTTAAGCTGATTCCAAGAGAAAAAATTAAAATTTTTTTTTTTATTATATGTAAAAACTCAAATTGTTAGGGTACAAAACCCCCCCAAAACACCCCTTCGGATAGGTCGATCTGTCTGGTTTTCAAACTTAAAGTCATAAATGCTGCTTTAAACGTTTATACCAAATTACATCAAAATCGGATAATTTTTACGAGGGTTATCGTGCTCACGGACACACATATATATAGTTACGAACGAATGGTGTTTTTGGGGTCTTGGGACCTCAAAATGAAAAGTTATCATGGTCCCGGGCCTAGGTCTTACCATGCCGACTACGGTAATAGCTTCTTCCCTATAGGGGAAATTCGCTAAAAGTTACATAATGCAAACGGAAATGTTAGTGTATGAAATTTAAAATTGCTGCTACTGATATTTTCCTTTCATTCAATACAATTGAAAAACATTGAGTAAAATATTGCTGACTTGCGCAAAAGGAGATGCATAGTTTTCTCTACGGCGAAGTTTCCTGTTATGATCAAAGACTTTAATCCAGATAGAGCTCTTATACTCCAAGAAAAGACTTCACTTGTTTACTTCCGGACGAGACCTCTAGATTTATTAAGCTTGTCGAATATCTTTTGACGACGGATTCAAGAAGGCATCGTTTAGTTATCTGGATTATCCCTACCCTATTATTTATATATACAGATTTCATTGTTCGGATATTATTTGATTTCGTTAAATTAATGTATTTAAAATGGAACCGAAATGGAAGAAAAGCATGATATGTAAATTCTTTAAAAAGAATGATGCTGATAGTGGAGTGGCCGATTGTTTGAAATGCAAGCTGACACTTTGTAATCTGTTTACATCCGGTGACAAACTAGGTTAAACAACGTATCTAATTTGTAGTAAACAAAATAAATTCGAACTAAGCCTAGTTAGTAAACTTATAAAACAAAGGAAATTCTTTGGTTATCGAAGTTTTTGGTTACGGTAACTCATACAGAGTTCAAATCCTATACTGATTCATTGTTTCAGTAGGGTCTGATTGCCTATTTGCCTGATAGGCTGTAATCATATTAAAATGTTACCTGTTGTTTCTCTTGCCTGACCATATGTTTGTGTTTGTTAGTGAATTTCCCATGGAAAGTGAACTATTAGCATGACCCGCACGGTAAAACTTAAGCCCGGGACCACCACAGACGTTCCTAACGTGACCCCCTGAACACGTTTTGGGGGGTCGTTCAAAATTATATATATATATACGCCCGGGGCTTTTCTGACCCTTTTTGGGCCCAAAAACTCAAAATTTGAAAGAATAATTTCCATAAAAGGGGTTTAGAGTTTTCCGATTGTTTTGCCCAACGTGCTTGTCCAACTGATTATAGAAAGGAATGTCCCTACCAAATTTCAAGTGAATCGGACAAAAAATGTGACCGCTAGAGTGCATACACATATATATATATATATATATATATATATATATATATATATATGTGTATGCACTCTAGCGGTCACATTTTTTGTCCGATTCACTTGAAATTTGGTAGGGACATTCCTTTCTATAATCAGTTGGACAAGCACGTTGGGCAAAACAATCGGAAAACTCTAAACCCCTTTTATGGAAATTATTCTTTCAAATTTTGAGTTTTTGGGCCCAAAAAGGGTCAGAAAAGCCCCGGGCGTAAAATTAATGCATCTATTAAGATGGGAATTAGTGAAGCGAAAGTTTTAAGCCCTCTCTCGTCATTCTAGCATAAATATTTACCGAGTTATTAAAGAAAATGTATAACGGCTAAACACAGTACGTTGTCTTATGGGGTTTTTATATTAGAAAAGCATGTTATTCATTTGTTGGTGTATTTGCATCATCCCCAGCAACCTTGCGCCTACTTTCAAGCCTGACTGGACATTATCCTAACCTTATAATGCGCAAAATTGTATTCATAGCATTTCAGGTAAATGAAACCAGGAGTATCAGAACTGCCAACAAATCAATGTTTTCAGATTTGAATAAAATTATGTTTTTACACTGGTTTTGAGTTTTAAAAGTTTTGTATGTGGAAATTCACTTCCCTCACATCAGCGTGCTGCGTGCGAACTCGTAATTTTACTAGGCCCACACCCAGATAGGCTAAGGTGTTATAAAGAAAATGTATAACGGCTAAAGACAGTACGTTGTCTTATGGGGTTTTTATATTAGAAAAGCATGTTATTCATTTGTTGGTGTATTTGCATCATCCCCAGCAACCTTGCGCCTACTTTCAAGCCTGACTGGACATTATCCTAACCTTATAATGCGCAAAATTGTATTCATAGCATTTCAGGTAAATGAAACCAGGAGTATCAGAACTGCCAACAAATCAATGTTTTCAGATTTGAATAAAATTATGTTTTTACACTGGTTTTGAGTTTTAAAAGTTTTGTATGTGGAAATTCACTTCCCTCACATCAGCGTGCTGCGTGCGAACTCGTAATTTTACTAGGCCCACACCCAGATAGGCTAAGGTGTTATAGCATAATGACAAGGATTAATGATAGTCAAGGTGACATTACATGATTTGAGTAGGTAGCCTCACCTAGGCCTACTGTTATTAAATAACCTATACTTTTATCTTATACCTAAATAACCAGTAAACATATTTTTGCTATTTTTCACTGCAGAGAAGATAATATTTTTGAGTATGTACAGATGTTGTTATATTGCTCCTCCAATTAGACATGCTGTTTTCTGGTGAGGTTATGTGTAGTACAGTCTTCAATTACTCAGAAAGATACATTTGTAAAAATAATAACAACTTGTTGTGTTTTGAATAAATTGACTTAGCTTAAATATATTCTAGGCCTATTGGCCTGTTCATATCTTGCAAGATAAAATGAAAATGTTAAGTTCCAACTTGAAAATATGGTAGTTTTAGTGATTGGGATAAAAGTAGGCTAAATATCCGAATCTGAAAATTATCCGATCTAAAACCCTTACTATCTGATCCGTATCCGATCCGAACTTAAGCTATCCGAACCGAAACTGATCCGAACTAAAAAATTACTATTTGCACACCTCTAGTTTAATGTATTCATGCACTGCTATTATGTAATTGGGTATATTTCTTGCTATTATGTAATTGGGTATATTTCTGTTTTATAGCATTTAAATTAGGGGTTTGCGAGTACTCAAAACTTGAGTTTTCGGCCAAGTATTTTAACTCTCAAACTCGACTCAAAGTTTTGAAAAATACTCAAAAGTTCAAGCGAGTATTTCCCGCCAATTTCCGGATGATCTCTAACAATTGCGACCGGCCAACTCGTGTAGTTAAGGCAGCAAAGGGCGATCGAATCACATCAAATCGGCCGAAAATGACGACCGGACTGCGTAATTTCGGCCGTAAATGACGACAGAAAACATAATATTGGCCAAAAATGACGAGTGGATCATGTAGTAAAGGCCAAACATGACGACGGTATATATAATATCGGTAATGTGGTGACCAGGCAACTTAATATCGGCCGTAACTAACGATTTAGTTATCTAATATTGATTTATAAGTGATGTCTGGACCAGGTGATATTGGACAAATGACAACCCGGATCGTGTTTTATCGGCCAGAAACGAAGGCCAAACCGTGTTTTATTCTTGAAAGACATGGTTTTAGGTGAAGTATTTTTTTTGTAATGATACTTTTGGGCAAACTACTCACCTTATTTAATAAACTGGAACATATCCGGTCTTGTCAGAAATGCACACAGAATACACATAAACAAAGTTGACGTCACAAAACTTACAAAAAACAACACTATTTACATAAACAACCGAATAGTTCAGCAGTCCGACGTTTCGCCACACCACGGTGTTAACGTGCAGCGTTAGCGTTTTCAAGGTTAACCCTAGCGTCACGGTCGCGCAACCGTTGCGATCGCCCTTACCACGACTGACGATTCCGAGGGCGGCGGCAGCGGGGCGGGGGAAGGGCTCTGTCAGGGCTTAAGCTGCGGTCGCATTTGTCGCAAAATGCGACATGCACCACGAAAATGTGACAATATTTGGGCAGGTTGTCGCTTTTTTGTCACAAAGAAAAGTATAAGACAATTTTTAATTTTATTGCAGAAAATCTGGTTTTAATAATACAAATTGTATTAAAAGTCCATGATCACGATCCTCAACCAAAAAGATTAGAAGAGTAGTTGGGATGTTGTAGAAGCTTAACGTTGCGTTGGTTGCACTACGTCACTTTACCGATCGCCTCTGAGCAAGTGGTAGAGGAGATGAGCCTACATAACGTAAACAGTTGCTGTCGATTTCAACTGTGTACCGTATTTACATGGTGAAACACGGTAAGGCCTGTTTACCGTGTAAACAGGCCTTATTATTGGGCTTTTTAAAAAGGCAAAACACATCTGTAGCGACCAACAAGCTGGAGGTGTCAAGGATTAAAGAATGCCTACATGACTGTGGATATCCTAATACGGTTATTAACAAAGCCCTTAAAAAAGCCGCCGCATCAGATTTACAGTCTCCTGGCGAAAGACAACAACCCCTAGCCACTGTTTGCAATCCCTATGTTAAAAACTTGTCGGAAAAAACAGACGGGTCAATTCTAAACAGAACATTAGAACTGTATTCAGATCGAATAACACGATAAGAAGTCAAATTTCTAAAGATAAACCATCAGATTGTGGCCATAAAAATAAAGATGTTATTTTTAAGGTCCCTTGCTCGTGTGAACGTAATTATATAGGCCAAACATCTAGGCCGGCTGTTCCTTGTGTGCTAGAACACATGAAAAAAGTGGACACAAAGGTGATTTATGGTTAAAAAATATCAGAATATGCAAGTGAGTCGGGCCATAGTGTAAGGTGGGATGACAGTTGTGTTTTATATAAGGAAACAAACTGGAGAAAAAGAAATTTGGTTGAAGCGCTTTTCATTGCTGCTGAGAGAGAACCTCCGTCTAGACCATCTATTGAAATTAGTTCTGTGTATGCTGGGTTGGTAGAGAAGGAGCTACAACAGTTAGTAAATAAAGGACAACAACGAATGTTTATGTTATCAGATGAACTGGATAACAGAGCCCTTCCCCCTCCCCCACCCTCGGAGTCATCAGTCGTGGTAAGGCGATCGCAACGATTGCGCGACCATGACGCTAGGGTTAACCTTGAAAACGCCGTACGTTAACACCGGTGTGGCGAAACATCAGACTGCTGAACTATTCGGTTGTTTATGTAAATCGTGTGGTTTTTTGTAAGTTTTGTGACGTCAACTTTGTTTATGTATATTTTGTGTGCATTCCTGACAAGTAGTATATGTAGTTATATGTAATTATATGCAGTAATTATATGTTCCAGTTTATTAAATAAAGTGAGTAGATCGCCCAAAAGAAAAGTATCATTCATAAACCGTGTTTTGTTTGTCAATACGTAATCCAGTTTGATTTTACTGGCCAAAAATTTGTATTGCTACTCATTTAGTTAGAAACCATGTTTAGATGATCATATCTGGTGTGGTATCCAAATCCCACTGCACTATTTGAAACTACCAACTGGTTCAAAAATATTCTAAACTAATTGGCACTACTCGACTCGATTAAAAAAATCACTACTCGCACACCCCTAATCTAAATAAATAAATTATACAAAAAAGATCGTACAAGAGGAATTAATGCATTCTCTGATTGGGCCTGATGATGTCCGGTGTGACTGGTTGAAATCGATCGCCTTGTACCATGTTTTTTGTAGATTTACAATCTTTTTTTATGTAAGATGTTTTGTAGTATTGTAAGAGGTAGTTTATTTTATCCTGTTTGATTTGTTTAAATACGAGAGAAAATAGTACTTAAACAATACTATCTACATTGAATTCTCACCTTCACCTACCTCAGCCTTTGGTGAACCAGCATTGTCTCCACATGACTGCAGTAGCTACCAAACTGGCCAGGGAGCTTCTGAATCACAGTTTTGCAAATTTTGCTTGGTGAAAGATTTTGTTCAAGCTCCAAAGCCAATTCACCTGTTTCTTTGAGGTGGCTTGCATACTAAAACAAATTAAAAAATACATAGGCCTACCATTTTAGTTTTCTTCACAACAAACTACAGTCAACTCCCGATCATCTGGGAGCGGGTTAATTGGGTTGCAGTTTAACCGGGGTCATGAAACGTTAATTTTTATTATTTTTAGTTATCCCCTTCTAAAACATAAATAGAGCAATAATAACAATTTGTTTGGTTAAAATATCTCCAGAATCGTCAAAGTTACTTAATTTTTCAGAATAAATACCATACAAACAATTTAGTAAATACAACGTATTTTTAGAGGCTGTGATCTCGAGCCGTGGACGCGTGCTAGGGAGTGATGACCTTGACACTGCTCTAGCCACTTGCAACTGCACTGGGCGGACGACGGCCGGACGGAAGTTGACGTCTAAAAATAGGACAAATCTAAACCATCACCCTTCCCGCGCTGTTCACTTTCAGTGCGGAATTAATTAGCATACTATTCGGTGTAGTTCTGTGACCCCGAGAATTGGTGTTCGGAAATGCAAACTAGTTTAACCTATCAGCCATCACTAGTATCATTGATTTTGAATACAGAATAGATATCACAAGACTAGTTAATTTTTGAAGCCAGGAAAATGAACCAGCTGGTCCACTAATCAGACAACTACATCAGCTGCGTATGAAACAAAAATAACAAACCCATTTTTCATATAAAAATAATCTCGTTTTATCCCTCTGAATCACATTAAAAAATCCCTTTTCATCCCGCTTTTAATTTGAGATCACAGGTTGCACTAGATTGCAGAATCAAATATTTTTCTATTTACTTTTAATAGCTGCTCTCTTTTAATTGTATATATTTTTATATTTACCTATTTTTCGTGCTATAATTAAATTATTCAAACATGTTCTACTCTTTCAAATACCTTTTTATCTCTTTAAACATTTATATTATGATCGATTTTAACGGAAGCAATCAATAACATAAAAGAGTAGTTCGAATTTTATCTCTATATACAAATTATGTCCAGCTAGACTAGTCAAATAACCAACAACGTGAAATGAGTAGTGTAAGGGGTGGAGAAGGGGTTACCTTCATACTGGTTTTCTTAGAGTAAGAAACAACGCACATACTACTACTTCGTTCTCCTGCTTCTAAGGCTCCGTTCTAGCTAGGCGACGAGAATTCTGTCGGCGATATGACCGATATCACTCCTGCCGACGATGAAAACGGTGTCCAAACTATTCAAAACAACAAATTATAACGGTGACGACGCGATGTGTTCTCCATTCTACATATTCATGGTATCGCATCGCACACCCAACTAGGACACGCTCACACTCATGCCCAAGTGGAATTGAAGTTGTGGAATTGAGTAAGGGGGAGTTCAAAGTACTTCAAAGTAAGGAAGTCTGGGATCTGTAGGCTTCTAGGCTCAACCTGTGGCGTGTATCCCCTTACCGCCTATTGCCAAGGTCAACAATCTTTTTTATGTATGTTTTATTAGGTTTTAGTATAAGTTTAGCAAATCCCGCAAATCGAAACATTTGTTGCCAGAGCCTTTTCTTGAGATGGTGTAGCACTAGTTTCATGGTATATTTTTCGGGTTACAGATCGGCCATAAGCTCGGTTCATCTATTATGATATTCAAAATCAATGTTAGGACTAAATAGCACGGTAAAACATAGGTACTAGAAATGGCAAATATTTTATTTGTTAATTCCAACATGGCCAGGCCAGCGACATTGATGTGATTTATTGTGCGTTCTTTGATGTTTATAAAATAATAATAATAATAGGTGCGGACAAGGCTCAACGATATTTAAAAAATGGGAATGCCCGCTTGTGCCAAGGTGCTCTGTTCGTAAGCAAACTAGCAGACATAATGCCGATTTCCAAAAAAAATCCCACTTTATCCCACAAGCAGTGAAATATCCCATATATGGGATAAAAATCCCTTAATTGGAAACACTGCTAGTAGCGCTCTGGCGGCATCTCACATCAAACTCAAGCAGCACAGACAATCCCGAGGCACGCTCGGCCCGTAAGCTAGGTTTATCTATTCCGTAGGATGTATAATCAATGCTAGTATTCACTGTTATTATCTTGATTTTTGTTAAATTTCATAACATATTTAAGTTTTCAAAAGTATTTAATTTACTTAAATATGTCCTAAATGACATTAAAACAACATATTTGAATAGAAAAATGTGAATCAAACTTTATTATATCCGTAGTAAATGATTTATTGAATCACTTTGTTTTAACCTCGGTTTTGTGTTATCCATGACTCTCCAACCGGTCATTTTGCTATAGTGGCATATTAACAACACTGGTCACAGGGCCAGACTAGCTGCCACCTGCTGCAAGGAGGCTCTCAGGTCCTCCCCTAAGACAAGCTGTAATTCTGACTAACCTTATTGTTGACAGCAGAGTTGGCAGTGGGGAGGGCCTGCAGCCTGTTCTCTGTCACCTTGTGCCACAGGGCCAGACTAGCTGCCATCTGCTGCAATGAGGCTCTCAGGTCTTCTCCAAGGCCTGAGGATAAGCTATCCTTGATGTCCATTACTCGGGGAACGTTCAGGCTGTTTAAGGTTTCCTTTCCTGGAATACAGCAAATTAAAACTTTATCAAACTTGCAGTCTGGGATTGGTTGATTGTTTTCATTAACCCTTTTACTGCCGACCATTTTTTTATGACGTCACAAAAAATGCCAGACCACTATTAAGATTTACTTTCCAAGACTGTCAGGTTCAATTAGAGCAAATTTCACGCTCACATTAAAAAATGTATAACTTTTTATTTTTCATCAGAAATTTGTAATTAAGGTCTTGTTTTATTTGTATTGAGTTGTTTGTTTCAAATAAAATATATATTTTGGTGTATGTAATAGTTTTTTTTAGTTTTCAACAAAATAAAAAATATACAAATACAAAATATATATATATTTTTTAGTTTGGACTAAAAAAATTCCCTCTAAAACTTATACCTCAACCAATTTTAGACATGTATGTTGTAAAACAGGCATTAGTAAACACACACCCACATTTTTCATGCCATTACCTTGATAAATACAGGAATTCTGATGTTTTTTTTTAATTTATTCATATTTTAAAAATTGAACATAGTTGCTTATACCTACAGTTGACACTATCAGTTTTTTTTCATAAAAACATGTTCATTTGCCTTCTAAATTGCAAAATGTTGTAAGGCACATAAAATAACAATAAAAATACCCCCCGTCGCAGCAAACCTGCGTACTCAGCGAATTTCCAATGCATTGATATGTTTCTCACTAGTACATAAAGCCACTCACCAAGTTTGACAAAAAAACATTCATAAATAAGTGATTTATTACATTTTATTTATTCCCCATAAGAATAACATTAGGACTGAGTACGCAGGTTTGCTGCAACGAGGAAGATAAGAAATGAGTTTTTATGCAATTATCAATGTAACTGAACCAGGTGAAGCTACTTACCATGTTTTATTAATTTATGTTCATAATTAAGGGAGATATAAAACTTTACTTATTCTCCATAAGAATAACATTAGGGCTGAGTATGCAGGTTAGCTGCTACGGGGACAATCAACAAAACATTTATTTTTTGTGCAATTATCAATATACCAGTACAACATGAAGCCACATACCAAATTTCATCAATATACATTCATAAATAATCAAGATATCAAATTTTATTTATTCTCCATAAGGATAACATTGGACAACGTACTGTGTTTAGCACTTTGAATATCTCTGCAACGGTTTGACGTAGAATCACAATTTAATCACCAAAATGATTGTTTTGTGGAGCTGAAGTGATTGGTAAAAGAAAATGTGAAGTTTAAAGTAAAATTAACTGAGGAAAAGCCAAAAACCTTTTTCCCATAAGATTAACATGGGAGATTTTATGAGCATGTTTTTTGGATTTTTTCCGCAACCACTTAACCTAGGTTAATAATTCAAAATACCATATTATTTGTTTTTTTAAGCTCTATAACATGGTCTAAACCTAAATTAAGTGTTTTAAAAATTTTAGGGTAAAAAATGCAAAAAACTGATTTTTGGAAAATTTAAAACCCCCATAAACCCCCTTTCCAATAGTCCGATTTTTCTGGTTTTCGAACTTAAAGTCATGAATGTCAGTTTACACATTTGAGCCAAATTTCATCGAAATCGGACGTTTTTTACTCAAGTTATCGCATTCACGGACACATATATAGATATATATATATATATATATATATATATATATATATATATATATATATATATAGATATATATATAGATATATATATATATAGATATATATATATATAGATATATATATACATATATATAAATTTGAACGAATAGTGTTTTGGACATCTGGGGACCTCAAAACAAAAAGTTATCATGGTCTCGGGCTTAAGTCTTACCATGAGACCTACGGTAATAGCTTCTTCCCTATAGGGGAAATTCGCTAACAGACTAAAATAATGAAACTAACAATGACAAAAATATTTACAAAGGAGTAAATTTCACAAAGAAATCCTTTGAACACCTGTGCTCACCAAAACAGGTAGGGTGAACACCTATTTACGATAGTATTTTCACTTACTGGCGATAGTATTTTACTCCGCTTGTCCATTTTCGTAAACATCAAACCTTTACTCACTAAACCACGGATAAATATACAAACACAACCAATAAACCAACACCAGTAAACATAAACAACAATCGAAAGACGGACGACAGACAACACTCACTATACAGAGCAACTGTCGATTATGCACAGAGTCACAGAGTATAAATTGTACTTTTATATGTTCCTCATAGTCTTGACAACGAGTATCTCAAGTTTCGTGGCATTTGGTAAACATTTAAGGCCAATACGTTAGACGTGCTTTATTGCGCACGTCGGCGTTTTTGGCACAATTCTTTTCGTGCGCAAGTCGGCAGTAAAAGGGTTAAATAATTTTATTTTTAAGCAAACTCATTATAAATTAGACAAACTCACTATAAAACATAAATTTAAAGAAATAATATAAAAATAAGAAGGAATTTAATTCTTAATCTGTTTAAATACACAGATATTGTATATAGAGAATTGCTAAATAAATAGTAGCCTAGTAGATTTACGTGGTGTGCAGAATTGTACCTCAACTTCAGGTGCAATCACACTAGGAATCTTTGCCATGAAACATTTCATATAACCATTGCTTACGCATGTATTTATACACACATCTCACTAAATTGATAAGTATGCTCCCATAGAGCAAGCCACAACTCCCAAGCTGCATACACAAAAGTGCAAGTGTCACTTTCTGAAATTAAAATTACTTTCCATTCAACAATTTTCAAATTGTCCTTTGGTTAAAAAAATTGTATGCAGTCTGATAGGTGGGATCTTTCAATATATTAATTGCAAATTATTAAAACAATATATGCAAAATCACAAAAATTGCAAGGGCTTTGCACAATTCAGCACTGGAGAACTTGGAGGGCCAATTGATTGATTGATTGACTGATAGTATTAATCAAGTAAGTAGGAGCATTATGCACCCTTTTAAATGGGTGTAAAATCTTTAATCGCTGAAAAGAAGACAGAAAACCCTTCATTTTACTATACAGTTTTTGAATAATTTGGAGTTTAGTGTAATGCCATCACTTAACCCTAACACTTTAGAAATAATGTGATTATAGTGTTATTGGAAAATTAGATGTTACACAGAGACTGTCATATGGACCCATACTGATATTAAATCAAATCAAAATATACTTTATTTATCAATGTACAGAATGTACATAAATGCGTCATACAGTCATAATAATGTAAACTGTACACAATCTTTTGATTAAATTAATTCAACTTTTGTTCCCCACCATACATAGTTATGTTTACATGTACATACATGTATATACATGTTAACAGTTTTAACTAATTAACTACTACTCCTCTACAACCAATATTGTTAAGTACGGAGTCCCACAGGGATCTATATTGAGACCCAGTCAGGTTTTTAATATACCTGACTGGGTTACCTTCAATAATAAAAGAGCCCAATAATATTTGTTTATTTGCTGATGACATAAATATAAAAATAGCAGGGCCTCCAGGGCCTGACGTAGAAATTTCGTCTTTCATAAATCTTTCAAATACCATTCAATATTTACATAACATTAACTTGTTGTCTAACCCAGATAAAACTAAATACATCCAATTTTTCACTTCAAAGAATGCCAATGGGAATAGCAGGAATATTTTTATGGATAAATACTAGCTAAAAGAATGCCAATGGGAATAGCAGGAATATTTTTATGGATAAATACTAGCTAAATGAAGTGGAGACTATCAAATTTTTGGGGTTACATATAGATAAACATTTAAGTTAGGATAGTAATATAAATTCAGTTTGCAAGAAGATATCTTCGGGTCTCTGCATTGAGGCAGATGTCTAAATGCACTAATTTTAAAACTTTAAAAATTATATATCATGCCCTAATTGAATCACATATTGCTTTTGGTTTATGTCTTTATGGATGTACTTCAAGCAATAATTTGGATCGAATACTAGTACTGCAAAAAAAACACTTCGAATCATGTTAAAATTGAAACCAAGGGAATCTGTAAAAGAACAATTCAAAAAGGCAAAAATCATGACAGTTATAGCTTATTTGTTTTTCAGTTAACCATCTATATTAAATCAAATTTGGATTAGCTGCCAAAATTAAATACTTATCATCAGTATAAAACGAGGAAAGGTAACCAACTGGCATACAATAGGCATAACACATCTATTTACACAAAGAAACCCTCATAAAAGGGAATACAGTTTTTTAATCATTTGCCAAAATGTATAAAGGAAATAAAAGATCCTAAAAGCTTCAAAAACAAAGTAAAAATGCTTCTCATAAATAACCCACTACATAAAATAGATGATTTTTTACATGTTTCAAATAAGTGGACCTACAACCTTGCACAAAGAGATGTATAACATTTAGTTAGGGGCTATTTAATTTTTAACCTATCTCAAACTGATTGTAATATTATGTATTATTTTATTTTATTTTTTGTAAATGACACCATTCTGTACAACCTGTGTGCTTCATGAATAAAGTTATTCTGATTTATTGTTTGATTGATAGTAAAGGATATGTATGATTTGACATTCAAATAATCACTGGTAATAGTGCAGTTCAAAGAGTTTTAATACCTAGATTATATCTAGGGATGTGCGAGTAGTAGTTTTTTCAATTGAGTCGAGTAGTGCCAATTATTCTCGAATTGCAATTATTTTCAAGCAAGTATTTGCCATCAGTTGGTAGTTCCAATAGTGTAATCGGATTTGGATACCACCACAGAGAACGTATAGACAGAGGTATGATGGGATAGGGCAATAGGGTACGCCCCGCAGTAGTTCTAAACTGTGCCACCAGTGTGTGTCGCTACATGCAGCCTCGGCGATGTGTCACGCTCCTCCTACCCACCCCTCCTGCGCGTGCGCGTGACTGCAGCTCGCTGTAGACGTAGACGGGACACGGGAGACGATACGGGTCTCTGTGTTGCTTCACTCCTACACCTTCATGCGTTGCTGCCCTGATGCCCCTGATCAGCTTCTAATTTTCGTGACATTAGAATGTATGATGTAATTTTTTTAGGGGTCTGCGGTGCACCGAAAAATCAGTACCGGTTTGGTACAAAACAAATTACCGAATTCGGTTCGGTACCACTAACGGCGCCGGTACTAAGTCGGTATGGTACACCCTAGAACTACAAAAAATCGGTATTTACTGTTTATCAACCACATTTTTCCTTCAGTTTTATTCATAACATCTTTTTCGTCCGTTGACATCCTACTGACACGCCTTTGCTCACGACAGATACTTTCAACTTTCAACTTTGAACGGCATTCGTGAGTTTATAGGTTCACGATCGGATCACGAATGATGACGAGATGCCTTTATAGCATTGATAAAGCCGCCTCCACAGACTGGCCGAATGTTTCGTCGAGTTACGTACGACTCGGCGAGTAATGTAATAATGTACATAAACATCGAGAGTAACAGAGGTTAATAACAACAAATTACTACACATTTACATTGTCACACTCGTATTTGCTCAACTATAGACTTGGCCAATGTATGGAGGCGGTATAAACGTAAACAAAAACCTACAACCGAATTTGTATGACATTTAATCATTTTTAAATCAAACTGAGGGATATCTATTTGTTTTTTATATCAACGAAATTATAACACCGTTTTGTGTTGTGCATTGCCGATTGTATAACGGCCCCTAACCTCAAATGAGTACTTGATACTACAGTAGAAGTCCGATTATCCGAGCTAAACGGGACCGAGACTACCTCGGATAATCAAAAACTCGGATAACACGGCGGTAAAAATTATAGGTTATAATTAGACAAAAATCGTATTGAAACTGGAGAATACGGTTTATTAATACAGTAATATGTGATTTATGATTAAATAAACTTTTTGAATACTCTCCCCTTTATCCAATCTCTTAATTGCATTATATTTTGTTTCCAAAGAAACCACAACTCTTTTACGTTTACCACTCATATTTGTGAAACAACACACTGCTTGAAAACGGGACTGAAGCGCATGGTTAATCAGTTCGTCGTAGACTGAGACAATGGCGCGAACTGCGAACTAAAGATGGGTGTTATTTAACATAACAGGATGAATAACAGTGTTGCGGCCGTGGCAACGTTATCGCGGCAACACGTTGCGGAGAACTCCCTGTTATTCTAATAACGTTTCTACACCCGTTATTAGAGTTGGCAATCGTTATTTAAATAACAGGTTGCCGCAACACGTTATTGGATAGCTGCGTTGTCGTTACAACCGTTGCCGGAAAACAACGATAATTCCCATCTCTAACGCGAACACAGTCGACCGATAAGACTATTGGTCCTAGCAACAACCAATAGGAGTAGCTTGTAATACTCGACCTAGCAACCACAGCCGCTACATTTTTCAATCGATTTACGATTATTTATTTATTTATTTACGATTTATTTCCTATATACAGTACTGTATTTGCCTCGGTTAACCCGGCGGCTCGGATAATCGGACCTCGGATAATCGGACTTCTACTGTACTTACAATCGCCAAACATTGGCAAACACATTCTGATCTACGATGGTGTTACAGAGAGTAATAACATGCAGAAGGTTGACACTTATTTTGATATGCAAACGTAATAACATGCACATCAATTCAAAAAAACAAATCGGGCTTTCTATAACATTTTCCTAATACGCATTATGACACGTTTTATGGATAGAAATTAAACCAACCGAATGAAACTGTTTGAATTCAATATTAAATATGCTGTGAACGGTTTAGAAGAGTGTTTAGGTTAAATATTAGTTTCATTGCTAAAACGTCGATTAATGAATAAAAGTTTTACACACACTACTGTTGTAACAAATAAAAAAGGTTAGCCTACATTGGTTCATTATTTTATGGTGTATATCATAATTCTGGAAACTGTGTATTTCTTTCTCTCTCTGATATTCACTTTCGAGGTATACTCTTTGTGTGACGATGACGTTTGGACATAATCATCACTTCCACTGATCGCGCGTCGTCTTTGTTGATAAAATGTTTTGAACAAGCCTTAATAACCAACAAGTTTTGTGATTGCCTTTATACTTAGACTATTTTAAACAAACAGTGAGTGATTGTGATGGATTCCTGATTCTTGATGAACCGCCATCGCCGTCGACTTCTGTTACAACTTTCGATTGTAGGCTACAACTTTGACGTTTGCTGAGTATGTGTCATCTGATTGCAATACAAATTCTTATTCTGTTGCGTTACTTGGTTATAGGATTTAAAATTTTTTAGATAAAAAAAGTCCTTTGACTTTATTACTGCTTTTAGAACAGCCATAATATGAACACACAGTTTTTGACATGACCGCAACTAGCACTACTACGCTATTACACGTGAAAAAAGTAAACAAATGTTATTAAACAAAAATGCTAGAATAAAAATAGCTTTCACGCGCTTTTAAACCGTCTAACTGAATAGACTGGCTCGGCGCGGCATGCCGGGGTGAGCGGGGAGTGGAGAGGGAACTGGCGTACGGGTACAGTGTGTTGGAGGGACGCCGAGAGGGGAATTTCCAGCGTTGGGTGTACTGCAGACAGCCGCGACACTAGCGGCACGAAGTGGCTGGTGTACCAACTATGACGAAACTGCGTACCCCCTTATTGCACAGCGTCAGATCTCTGTCTATACGTTCTCTGTGGTACCACTCCAGATTTGATAATCTAAACATGGTTTCTAACTAATAAATGAATATTAATACAAATTTTTGGCCAGTACAATCAAACTGGCTTATGTACTGACAAACAAAACTTGGCTTGAAATTCATTTCCGGCCGATAAAACACAACCCGGCTGTCATTTGGGGTGAATATCACTTGGTCCGAACAATGCTTATAATCAATATTAGTTGACAAAACCGTTATTTACGGCCAATATTAAATGGCCGGATGGCCGGATCACCACTTTTGCCGATATTATGTATATCATCATCATTTTCGGCCTTTATTACGTGAACCCGTCATAATTGTTGGCTGATATTATGTTTTCTGTCGTCATTCACACAGGTTCGGTTGTGTTTTATGACCAATTCTAGAACACATTTTCAGCCGATTTTCCGTGATGCGAACACTTTTTGCAGCTACGCAATTTGGTCGCAATCGTTAGCGATTGTCCGGAATTCGGCGGGCAATCGTTAGCGATTGTCCGGAATTCGGCGGGAAATAAGAATAAGAATATCTTTATTATCATTTAACACATTTACAGTATAATTTAAGTCAAAATGTAAACTAATAAACTGTTCTTAAACAAAACAAAAATTGTATGGAAACTTAAATATTAATTGTATAAAATTCTAAACATTCTTCAATTGATTAAACACCCAGGTCCAGGAGCCACTCAGACAATCTGTTCTTAAATTTGGTTAAACTATGCTCCTAAAAATTAGCAGGCAATTTTTTATATAACTTTATTTGGGAAAATTTGTGGCTTTTGATAGATTTGGTTAGTCTAACTGCTGGCATTTCTAAGTAATCACATTTCTTAATATTATAGCTGTGTAATTCATTGTGTTTAACTATATATATATATTCTTTAACAAACAATATATTGTAAAAAATAAAGAAAGGTTCTGGGCAAAGTCATAACTCTATGTTTAATACAAAAAGGCTTGCAAGTGCTTCTGCTGGGTATATCAAACATTATTTTCAGTGTCTTTTTTTGCCAAATGAAGACCTTGGCTCCTTCACTATTTCCCCACAAGTTGTTTCTATAGAGAAAGGTGAGAATGGAAATAACTGTGATAGGCAGTCATTAGCATACTATCAGGGACAACTTAATAGGAAACAAACACGTGAGATCTTAGAGATTATATGATGAGCGTGAGCCTCTCAAGTGAGTCCCCAACAGTTTCACAGACGAAGAAACATTTTGATTATCTACATATGTATTAAGGAAAAACAAATGCGTTCGGTTTGTTCATTAGTAGCTGCCAGATAGTTAGCGTCAAACCTGTTAGAAGAATTTTTAATTACATCATCGATAATTAATTCAGCCTCAGTAAAACTATTATTAGAAACAAAGAAAGAGGCGTCATGGGCATATGAAAGTGACTGACATGATATGCTACTGGGTAAGTCCATCGGCATATAAAAGTGACTGACATGATATGCTACTTTTGATATATTTCATCAAAAGAAACAAAAAGGGGCTCAGAATTGACCCCTGTGGGACTCCAGCCAGAACTTTCAGATAATTTGATGAATCAGGGCCAATTACAACCTGCTGAAACCTTCCACTTTAAAGAAATTAGTTTATAATTCCTAACCCCATAAATTTTTATTTTTTTTTAATTTCATATGAAATATCGAATGCCAACTAATGCCCATCAAGCGTAAACTGAGATATTCATTGTTTTCAAAAGATTTTAGAAACTCGGAAATCAAACTATCTACTGGATGCCTTGATTGTAGACAGACCAGGTCTAAAACCAAACTGAGCTGCACATAAAATGTTGTTGACATCAAGAAGATTATATTTAACTGATACTTGACATATGTGTTTCGATTACTTTTGAAAAAATTGGCACAATGAAACTGGCCTGTAATCATCAATAAATTTGTTGTTCCCTTTTTATAAATTGGATGTGTTTTAAACAATTTCAAGCTATGTGGAAATATGAACAAATAAATTGACAAGTTTATGAGATAGTTTTAGGTCAAAAGTTCCAAGATGAAAGGAATGATTGATTTTATAAAATTGTTAGAGGGACCAAATATATCTTCAGATGGGGAGCTTTTTAACGATATAATAATTGATCTCAACAATAAATACTCGCTCAAACGTTCCGAGTAGTGATGGTCAAAACCAGAAATTTCGAATCTCGAAACCGAAACCGAAACTTACAAAATCGAATCTCGAATCTCGAAACTCAAATCCCGAAACCCTATTTACTTGCCTGGGTATGGTTATGAAAAATAAATCCAGAAAAATCAATTAAGACTAATTATATATTTTGGTTAGAGTTGTTCTTTCAGAAATAAAAATCAGTAATCCAAAAAAGGTGAAGGTAGACGACCGATGACAGTAGGCTTTTGACCTTTGCATTATTGATCGAAACACGGGCGTGATTTCTGTTAAAAAAACAACAATAAAGACACAAAAAATCTCAGCAGTTTTGAGTTTTGATTCTCGAAACTCACCGATCGAATCTCGAAACCGAAACTTTTCCAAAGTTTTGGTGGTTTTGAGATTCAAGTTTTGGTTTTGACACATCACTAGTTCCGAGTATTTTTCTATATTTCAAGTTGAGTCCGAGTATTGAAATGCTCTGGCGAAAACTCAAAAGTTTCAAGTACTCGCACACCCCTAACTAGGTGTACGCTCATTCCTCGCGTATAAGGATAATTGAAAAATACCCCCGTAGCAGCAAACCTGCGTACTCAGCGAATTTCCAATGCATATATATGTATCTTAATACTACATAAAGCCACATACCAAGTTTCATCAATATACATTCATAAAAAAACGATTTATGACATTTTAATTATTCTCCATAAGAATAATATGGCGGCTGAGTATGCAGGTTTGCTGAAGCAAGGAACACAAAAAATGTGATTTTATACAAATATCAATATAACTCATGTAGGTAAAGCCACATACCAAATTTCATTAATTTATTTTCATAATGAAGGGAGATAACACGTTACTTATTCTCCATAAGAATAACATGGGGCTGAGTACGCAGGTTTGCTGCTACAGGAGCCTTTGGGAAAAAATTTTTTTTGAGCAAATATCAATGGTCCACAACCAGATGAAGCTGTATACCAAGTTTCGTCAGTATACGTTTATAAATAAGCGAGATATAAAATTTTTCTTATCCTCCATAAGAATAACATTAGACAACGTACTGTGTTTAGCACTTTCAATATCTCCGTAACCAATTGACGTAGAGAAATGATCAAAATACCAAATTGTGTATTTTTTTAAGCTGAATTCAATGCGGAAAACTAAAATTTGACTATTTTCAAAATTATATGTAAAAAATTCAAAAAACCCATTTTTGGGGTACAAAACCCCCCAAAATACCCCTTAGGATAAAGGGATCTGGCTGGTTTTCGAACTTAAAGTCATAAATATTGCTTTACACGTTTATACCAAATTTAATCAAAATCGGATAATTTTTACGAGAGTTATCGTGCTTACGGACACATATATATATATATATATATATATATATATATATATATATATGTATATATATACAGTTTCAAACGAATGGTGTTTTTGGGGTCTGGGGACCTCAAAACGAAAAGTTATCATGGTCCCGGGCCTAGGTCTTACCATGCCGACTACTGTAATAGCTTCTTCCCAATAGGGGAAATTCGCTAACATGATCAAACTTAAATCGAGTCTCATAAAAAAAATTCAATATCTGATTTGAGTAACATCATCAGAATACATTCCGTTATCATTTAACTGCCGCCAGAATCCGGATTTTATATCTATACAGTATAGCTATAGTTTTATTTACTTCTCTAAGAATCAATTATCACGGTAGCTGAGGGGTATCGCACTGGCTCTTGGAGCGTAATGTCGCGGATCCCGCCGCCGACCTAACATTTTATCCCTAGAAAAACATACATACATTTATCACTTGTTTTTATCAAAGTCAATGTTGTATAAATACGTAAATTATTTATTTTTAAAATAAATTGAAGATTTCAGGCATGGTTTGTTGTTAGGATTGGCATGGGTGCGTTATCTTAGAACAAACAGAGCATTTTGGGCTAAGCAGTGACTTTAGCAGTGAGGTTAAATTAACTTTTAAGAGAACAGCGAGTTTCCTATATGAACTAATGTTAACAATTTCTATAGGCCAAGTCAAAATATCCTTAAGGATTAACAATAGTCAGGCCCAGTTATTTAGATGAAAAAATGAGATTTCAATATATTGTTTCAATAGCCTAGGCTATCATGAAATTAAATGCTATAAACATGGGTTGGCCCAAGTCCGTACATGAAACTTCTAAAATGACAAGTAGCCTAAGTGTATATGCCTACATTTTATAGTCATAGGTCCAAGTTTATGATGAAAACAGCTCAGTATAATCCAAACCTAGGATTTGTCAAATCATTTCAGATAACCTGTATAAAAGGCTTAGTTTGGTTAGAATAGTTTAAAGCTTTTATTTTGGTTCACTACAACATTCCTGGTAATGTGTTTAAAGTATTTTACAACAGTTATGTATTACCAGTTTAATGTCGGCTTACTCTTACTGTAATCCAACCCTAGGCTATGTCAAATCATTCAAGATAACCTTCCGAAAAAGGCTGTTTGGTTCGAATAATCTATGATAGCTTTTATTGTGGTTACCTACTACATTACTGGTAATTTATTTTAGGTAATGTCGGCAATTTTTATTATTAATTTAGTGAAAATATAACCTAGCAAATAATTGTCCTACAAAAATAAATTTTAAGGTTGTTCGCTTACTGTGACTAACTTCATCAACGCTTTCTAGACAAATTAAGGCTTTGTATACTTTTTACACACGACAATCACAATATTACCAATTGTCTAAGACAATGTAATAAAACAAACTATTTTATAAGTTAAGTTAATATCTCAGTATCTACAGTCATCTATTTTGAAAAGTTATTTTGAGGTTTTCGATCCTCCACGCTCTACTGTTACAATCGTTGCCTCCGACGACTGACGGACTGACGATATTTACACAGAGTAGGCATACTAAGGGAAAATTAACTGTATGGATATTTTTTTAATAACGTACACTTAATAATTTTGTAAAATAAGAAATATGCTCACAAATTAAAAATATACTTCGATTTATCCCTCTTATGTGTTTTTTTGTTGGTAAAAAACCTTTTGTTATCCAGTGTAACAAAGTATACTCTAGTAAACTAACTATTGTTACTCTGTTGTTGAAACATAGACGTCGGCTAAATTTTAACGATTCAAGTACCACTAAAATGGCTTCCAATGTTATTGTTATGGAGAAAAAAATAAATTTGGTTTTAAGATAATTTGATTAATACGGAATGAAATTGTCTGAATAACGAACTTGACCGAAATTTTGACCTGTTAAGTTTTTCTGGAAAATTTTAAGTTTAACTGTGGAGGCATTCTCGAGTTATTGTGGTTACAGATACGCCAGTTGAGTTGATTCTCTTACCAGTCTAAGCAGTAAAGTTGTGTATAAGGATACTTTCACTTCGTTCAATTATCCAATTATATTTAACATTAGCTGATATTACAACTTCATTTTGTTTAAATCAATTCACTCTGAAGCTGCTCTTTTTATGACAGTAATTAAAGACTAAGGACAAATATGAGAACTATGTCGTTATATTGGCTACACTTAATCCTGTATTCATCCATGAGCTATGGATAATCACAAAATCTCTGGACCAGATGATATTAGCCAAGATGGCTCTTTTGGGCAATACCTTTAGCTGTAGCCATAAAAATATACAACTATTTATTGTTCAATATATTGTGAATGTACATTTGTTCAATAAATAAATAATGTTGCAATGTCTCAAGTACAACTTATATCAGTTGAATATTGGAAGTAGAATATAAAGTTGGGTCAACTATTAATATAAAATTTATAAGTTGTACGTTGTAACTTGAAGTTTGAATTATTTTGGCAAACTTAACAACATATAGTTTGTTTTGTAAAATTATAATTTCAAGGTGTAGGTAAACTTTTCTGTATACAAACTTCACACGTATCAATTTAATTAGCATTTTCGATGTGATCCTCATCCAAATATTATAATTCTCATCGATTGTCGAAGGGTTCAGTCTAGTATGATTGTAGTCTTCGCTTACTCGAGTCAATGAAAGGAAGATGTGAGGCTATTACGGCAGTGAGAGTAGCCACTTTAGCCTCCATCTTGCTCCTGTAGTCGGTGTGTGCCTGTCGCAACTGGCCCAGCTCCTGGCTCACATCAGTCAGTTGTTGCTGGCCCTCTCGCATGCAGCTCAACTCTCGCTCCAGCTTGGCAATCACTGCCCTGCTCTTCTCTTCTGCTTCCGCCGAGCTCCTCTTCAACTGTGACAACTCAAACGAGACTTGGTCCAACTGAGATGTCACGTTTGTCAACTCTTGTCTATGCTGATCTTCCTTTTCGTTCATCTGACAGTTCAAACATTATTTATATTATTGTGTTAAAAAATTGTTTATGTATAAATTTGTTGGATATCAAAGACAAGTAAATTGGAGGTTGTAAAATGTTAGTAGGCCTATCATAAAATAGCTTAAACAATATTTGGTATAAATTATAGTAGAGATGTGCGAGAACAGGTTTTTTAAGTCGAGTCGAGTAAATCGCTAAAGATTTGAATCTCGAGTTCGAGTCGAGTATACAAATTAAAAAAACACATAGGTCGAGTTGGATTGGATAAAACAGTGTACAGGGTTCCATTTATTAATATTGTTATATACTTTTCTAGTCACTATGACCTGAAAATAACAATAATAAGTAAAATAAATGGATTCCTGCTTCATTGGAAAAAAAGGTAAGTACATTTATCTGAAGATAAATCATACCAAAGTTATTACAAAACATTTAGCCATGAAGAAAAAATACTTTAAATCTTTTGGTATTAAGGTTGTTATAGCCTATATGGTATTAATTAACAGTTACATTAAAAAATAATCTCAGTTTTTTTATTTTATTTCCTCCTTTTAGTTATCCTACGTTTTATATATTATGTTTAGGCCTAGGCTACATCTTTCTCCGAATGGAGAAAATAAAATTACATTTAGGCCTATAAGTTAAAATAAACTTTATTTTAATATTTAAAAGGCCTATTACATGATAAAACACCATGGCTGACTCACTTACCACACAAAATGTATTTACTATCATATCTACCATTAATTTTAACAATAATAGTCCTAATAAGAACAATCCTTTAGTAACAACATGAAGATATGTTTGAAAGTGCCTGGAAAAGCAATTGATGAAATTGAAGCCATGTCTCGAATATAGTTTTGAAATATTACAAATTATTTAAAAATCATTAATGAAACTTAAACAAGGCCAAAACAAATAAATCACTTATCTTTAAAAACAGCTCAATGCCAAAGGTCAGTTCAACCAAACATTAATGGATTGACTCAATTTAAATTATTATGGAACAAAAAACAAGCACACCCTTCTTATGCTTACCTATTAGATTTCATTACAGATATGTTTTTGATATTTTACTTTAAAAAATTAAAAGGTTAGGTTAACCTAAAAGTGGACTATACAGACAGTGTTCATACAACTCAATCTGAAGGTCCTGGTCAATCCTACATTTTGGTGTAAGGATAACACAAATTTATAAGCCACAACATACTTATTTATTAATAAAACACTAAAATCTACATCACAACTCTCAAATGTGTTCACACTCAATTTGAATTTACAGACGACGAGCGGCGCGGGTAAACGGCGGGAGTACACTAAACTCACTTGAAACTTTTGAGTTTTAGTAAAACCTCGAGTTTCAGTGCCGAACTCGGCGCGAACTCTAAATTTTGAGTACTCGCACATCTCTAAATTATGGTAAGAAAATCTGATGAGTTGTTTGCCTTGAGTGGTCAAAGCAATGAACTTCAGAACCATGTCAACGGTCCTGTCATGGATTAAATCCCCATCCTTGCCTGCACCCATGCCACAGAGGACAAGTACAGGGCCCCATGGCAGAATGATTTCATTCTTTCTGCAAACTTTCTGCAAGCCTAACGCGATTTTTCATGCGCCTACCGCAACCAATGGAATCATATAAATTTTTAAAAATATAATAACTAGAAACTAGAAATAATTATGGGTGAATGTCAAACTGAGATAGAATTTAATAAAAATTTTAATAAAAATAAAGTAATTTTATTATTTAAAGTGTTTTTAATAAAAATAAAGTAATTTTAGCGAATTTCCCCTATAGGGTAGAGAAGCTATTATACCGTAGTCGGCATGGTAAGACCTAGGCCATGATAACTTTTTGTTTTGAGGTCCCCAGACCCCAAAAACACCATTCGTTCGAAACTGTATGCATATATAAGTTATTATATATATATATATATATATATATATATATATATATTTATTCGGATGGAGCGATCTGGCTGGTTTTCGAACTTAGTCATAAATGTTGCTTTACACGTTTATACCAAATTTCATCAAAATCGGATCATTTTTACGAGATTTATCTTGCTCACGGACACACACATATATATAGAGTACCCAATTCACGTAGAGAAATGATCAGAATACCAAATTTTGTGTTTTTTTAAGCTGAATCCAATGGTAAAAACTAATATTTGACTATTTCAAATATTATACGTAAAAGTTTTAAAAACCCATTTTTGGGGTACAAAACCCCCCCAAAATGCCCCTTCCGATGGAGCGATCTGGCTGGTTTTCAGTTTTCAAACTTAAAGTCATAAATGTTGCTTTACACGTTTATACCAAATTTCATAAAAATCGGATCATTTTTACAAGAGTTATCGTGCTCATGGACACACACACACACATATATATATATATATATATATATATATATATATATATATATATATATATATATATATATATATATATATATATATGAGACCGTGAGCACGAAGGGGCATTTTGGGGGGTTTTGTACCCCAAAAATGGGTTTTTTAAACTTTTTACATATAATTTTTGAAATAGTCAAATGTTAGTTGTTACCATTGGAATCAGCTTAAAAAACACACAATTTGGTATTTTGATCATTCCTCTACGTCAATTGGTTACCGAGATATCGAAAGTGCTAAACACAGTACGTTGTCTAATGTTATTCTTATGGAGGTAAATACAAATTTTATATCTCGCTTATTTATGAACATATACTGACGAAACTTGGTATACGGCTTCATCTGGTTGTGGTCTATTGATATTTGCTCAAAAAAACAATTTTTTGCCAAAGGCTCCCTGCAGCAGCAAACCTGTGAACTCACCCCCCATGTTATTCTTATGGAGAAAAATTAAATGCTATGTCTCTCTTAATTATGAACATAAATGAATAAAAACTGGTATACGACTTCACCTAGTTAAGTTCTATTCATTTTAGCGTAAAAACCCATTTATTGTGTTCCTTGTTGCAGCAAACCTGCGTACTCAGCCCCAATATTATTCTTATGGAGATGAATTAAAATTGCATATACAGTAGAACCTCGCTACGACGACCCTCGATAAGACAAAAACCTCGATAGTGAGTCTGATTTTCTAATCCCCGTGAATCTCCCATAACGCTCAATGTTATAAATACCTCTATAACACGACTCTTTTTCAACTAAATACCTCGATAGCACGTCTTTTTGTAATTTTATATTACTGATAAATAAACCTCTATAGCGCGTCTTTTCAAATAACTGAACCTCTATAGCACGACACCCACCTCAATAACACGCTTCTTTGGGAAGTGAACCTTTATTACACGACTCTAACCTCAATAGCGCGCCGTTTTGCGTTACGGAACCTTTATAGCACGACTAAACCTTTCTCACGCATAGTTCCCACGGTTAGAACGGATGTTTTGAAGTAAACAACAACGTCTTGGGCTCAGGTCTCAACAGGTAAACCCCTTCCCCACCCCCTTACCATTCCGGCCTTTCCATGTCTTATAGTGTACAGTTTCGGTTTTATTACGTAAGTCCAGTTCTGCTAAGTTCAATTTTTTAATTTTTTAACATTACAGTATTTTATTCCGTATTTCACAATAGGTTAAGGTTTACTTTATTTCGAGCTTATTAACTCTATAATGTACTTTAGTGAACTGAGTCTGTTGATTTTCTTCTTACTGTCGCAATAATAAAGAAGTTTGTTTTACTTGTACGTTTCTTCTTTTATTTATGACTGATTTATACAGTAATTTTCTACTTAAAACACAACTTATTAGAAATGTTTCATAAAAAATGTGCTTGGTATAGCAAAAAGTCTGTGACCTCGATAACACGTCTTGTTGTGAAAACCACCTTGATAGCACGACCCTCAATTACAAGTGCACCTCGATAAGAAGACTATTTTAGAGATCCCCTTGAGAGTCGTGTTATCGAGGTTCTACTGTATAGCTTAGTTGTGAATATATTTTTTTGTAACTTGGTAAGTGGCTTTATGTATTATTAAGACATTTATATCTCCATTGGAAATTCGCTGAGTATGCAGGTTTGCTGCAACAGGGGTATTATTATTTAAAGTGTTTTTTTTTTATCTCAAATATATTATACTAAAACATACAAGTAGTGGTCAAGCTTGACAATTTTTTTTATAATATTTTATACATTTTTGTGCAGAAGGTTCACGAAAATTTTATCATCACCCACTCCTACGATTAATTTTTTTCTAATACTAGTATAGATAGAAATTGCAAATATACTGTGGCAACACAATAACAAACATAACACTTATCATATGTGAAAGTTGTTTGTTAATTATAAAAGATATAAGCTATTTTAGACAACAATTGAAATGTAACTTTTGGCATTTATCAGTTATACGAAACTTGTTTATTCAAGTAAACTTTTAATTTTGTTAGTATCAATGGACGACTTTGTTTACACAATAGAGGGTGATGTTATAAATGAAATAAGTCAACTAGGTTTCACCATAATTTCAAGATATATTTATAACGAGTAAAAAAAAGTGGTGTGAGCGACGGGACATGACGTGAGCAATGCGACAATTACGTGAGCGACGGGACGCAGTATCGCCGATAAGGACTGTACCTTGGATTGTTAACAATGCTGAAACATTTTTATCTTGATGTTTGGTTACAAGTGGTGTTTTATTACTTATCTTGATGTTTGGTTACAAGTGGTGTTTTATTACAAGTTAAAACAGAAAACAGTACAAGAGTAATGTAAATAATTAAAATTAACCTTAGAACTGTCACTGGACGATTACTCGGTCATTGCATGTGTGCCCCAGATATCCTATGGCCGATACTCGGACAATTGGGTCATTTTTGTTTAACTGCTTATAATGCAATGAAGATGACCTATAAACGTAATAATATTGATACCATTTTAAAGAGAAGATTCTAAACTTTCACTTTCATATATAAACGAACCTTGTAGCCGAAATGGATCAATACAATTGCTATTATAATTTGAACTCAATTTAGCGCGCGGAACATTTTTGACTCGAGAGCGGCGAAAACTCGTAAAACACTTGTTCTTCAAAAAAATGGTAGTGTCTGTATTTTGGCCCAAATAGAAAGCGGCTGGTACCATTGGAATCAACATTAGTTTCTTTGAGTGAAGAGAAATTTGTCATACGACTTCAGAAAGTCTGAGAAATAATTTTTTTAAACAGCAGTTATGTCAGGCCCGTCATTTTCCCTATTGGCCGACAATCAGTCAATTATACATCACTATATAAATAGATCGAAAACTGATTTAGCGTAATGTAAATCATACCACTTTGAAGCTCTCCAAGAATTTGTCTCATAAACCAGACTCACTTGTTTGGGGTGAGCTTCTGTATTTGAATGAGCTTTGGTGGTTATTCTGGGACATAATAAATATGCCTTTATATATTCTTTAGTTTTTCACTTTTTACTGTATACTGTATTACTTTTTTCTTTTTTTACTGTATTTTTGGAATGAAGGTACAAACAATTTTAATAAATTAAGAACTAACTTGTATGATGTATTATTATTTATGTATTATTTAGGCTAGTACTGACTCTATTCTTTGTAAATAATTTACATGTGACAGAATAAAGGAATTTTTGATTTGATTTGATTTGATTGAAGCCAGGAAAACGTTCTTCCTCTTTGTAGCGGTGCCTTCCTGTATGGAGTGTCAAGTGACTCTTATTACATAGCAGTAAATACGAGTTGTTTGTTTCTGCTAGCCAGAGCCAATATGCGTTTGACAGTGCCGGTAGGATTCGTATTTTACTATCGAATCTGAGTGTTTTAGTGAAAAAGAAGTGTATTGTCGGTTAGTGTCCGAGTTAGTAGTAATATTTACCCGTATTACTATGGGTAAAGATTATTATTTATATTCAAATGTGCATTATTGAAAATGTGAGTCTTTTGTAGGCTAGGCCTACAATGAATTTTGAAATGATCACTTTTTTACTTTATCTAAACATCTACCCAACCACGTTTTATTTATTTAATTTTATTCTAATTCTCTGTTCTTTTGTGAATTAAAAGAGTATGCATATGATAAGGTTATCTTTTATGGTTTGTAGTAACCTCTGTAGATTTTGCTCAAATAGGCCCCTACGGCTAGGTCTATGCTACAAATTTAGGTTCAAAAATCATTATGTGCTTATGGAACCTTTGTTTGTTCATATTTCTCTCTATATATATATGTATATATTCTTGTTCAGAAATACCATTGTTATATTATAATAAAGTAAAAAAAAATTAGATCTAGCTTCGAATAACTAGTTTTGGCTTTCGGCGAAACTCATATTTTGTTTTTCAACTCATACAAAGTTATGAAAACAGTCATTACTAAAAGTGCATTATTTCCAATAACTGTATTGTTACATTTAGTAATATAACAGTTTTAGTATATTACTTTTATACTTTTGATTTTATTTTTGTTTTTCATATACAGTGCAGGTTTGTCGATTTTCCGCGGTTTCCATATTTATTTCCGTATTCGGGTAAAATTTGTTTATTCAAATACATCAAACACATTTCCACGTAGAGAAATAAATTGCCTACATTTTGTATACCTTTGATTGTCTGTCAAAAAATTAGTGTAAAAATGCTAGGACTCTACTAAAATTATTTCAAAAATTGTTATGTTGGTTTGTTACATTTAAAAAAAAAACACCAACATGGATTCCTTTTACTTTATTTTATTCAAAACGAGTTTTTTTCTGAACAAAACGAGTATACATATGACTAGGTTATCAACAGTAGTTTAGGCACTGCAAATTGTAAAAAAATACCCCTGTAGCAGCAAACCTCAGCGAATTTCCAATGCATATAATATTATCTTAATACCACATAAAGCCACATACCAAGTTTCATCAATATACATTCATAAATAAACGATTTATGACATTTTAATTATTCTCTATAAGAATAACATGGCGGCTGAGTATGCAGGTTTGCTGAAATAAGGAACACTAAAAATGGGCTTTTATACAAATATCAATATAACTCAACTAGGTAAAGCCAAATACCAAGTTCTATTAATTTATGTTCATAATTAAAAGAGATAACACGTTACTTATTCTCTATAAGAATAACATGGGGCTGAGTATGCAGGTTTGCTGCTACGGGAACGATCGGCCAAAAAATGGGTTTTTGTGCAAATATCAATAGACCACAATGAAATGAAGCAATATACCAAGTTTCGTCAGGATAAGTTGATAAATAAGCGAGATATACAATTTTTCTTGTCCTCCATAAGAATAGCATTGGAGAACGTACTGTGTTTAGCACTTTCAATATCTCAGTAACCAATTGACGTAGAGCAATGATTAAAACACCAAATTGTGCGTCTTTTTAAGCTGATTTCAATGGACAAAATAAAATTCACTTTTTCAAAAATTATGTGTAAAAACCCAGAAAACCCATTTTTGGGGTACAAAACCCCCCAAAATACCCTTTTGGATAGGTCGATCTGTCTGGTTTTCGAACTTAGTCATAAATGCTGCTTTACAGGTTTGTACCAAATTTCATCAAAATCGGACCTTTTTTACGAGAGTTATCACACCCACAGACATATATATGTGTGTATATATATATATATATATATATATATATATATATATATACAGTTTCAAACAAATGGTGTTTTTGGGGTCTGGGGGACCTCAAAACGAAAAGTTATCATGGTCCTGGGCCTAGGTCTTACCATGCCGACTACGGTAATAGCTTCTTCCCTAAAGGGGAAATTCGCTAAAAACTATGCAAAATGGCCAAAATTGCCAGGGCACTGAGCAATTTAGCATAAAACAGCCTAGGGCAGTCCTAGGGTTAAAGATGAAAATCTTACCTTAAACAATGTATCCAACACTTAAAAAAAAAAAACTTATTACAAAAACCACAACTAACACGGCGGGAGAAAACTCGCTCGAAACTTTCGAGTTTCAGTGCCGAACTCGACTCGAACTCTAAATTTTGAGTACCTCCGAGTACATAGTTTTGAGTACATTGTTAAAACTTGGTATGTTGCTTTATCTGGTGTTGATGCATTGGTATTCTGTAAATTGGTCTAAATATTTTCATTTTCATATACAGAGACTTGAAATAGGCTAACATATGACAACCATTGTTCTGGCGAACCATTGAAGGTTGAGAGGGAGAGAGGTTTAAAGATTGATTATCTTTACTTGTTGAAGGGGTTCTTTCTAATGAGCAACTGGATTGTAGGCCTAATTGTCCATTGGATTGTGTATCACCTAAGTCTTTATTTAAGCTAGGCCTAGTTTGGGTTTTGAGATCTTGCGCTAAATGCTTCTTAATTAATGTTTGTATGCCAACATACAAGTCAGAGAAGCCTTCTTGTAACTCAAAAAGGTTGTCGTCATCATAATCTTCGGGTAGGGTTTCACTTTTGAAAAGCTTTTCAAGGGACTGTTCAAATTTTGTGTACTTTTTATGGGTTTCAAAACTAAACAATTCTAACTTCTTTATTTGCTTTGTTACCATTAGATACTGAATCTAATGCCTCTATGTTAGTTTTGATTTTACCTAAACGGTTTGAGATTGACTTAAATTGCCTAGACACAAAACTTCATGATTTTTAGGTTTGAGGTTAATAGGGTGCATACAAATATGCTAGTGAATAAGTAAAATACATTACCTACTTACAGTAGTTCCATACAAGTTAAACAAACTTTCATAGACATTGCTTTCGTTTTTGATGAGTATTTTAACAGTACTAAGATAATTGTAATGATTGAGGTTATGTTTACTATTCAGACTGGTGTGAGACGTCTGCTTAACTCCCACGTTACTCTTTTTTAATGTAACAGATGGCATTGTTACATTAGCGCTACCAACAGCAATCCTTTGAATTACATAAACAGATGTTTGTAACAATTCTAAATTATTAAACAATAATATTCAAATTTGTTAGAATGATAAATAAGGAAATAATTCAAATGTCTTATTGAGTTTCAAACAATTTTGATGTCTTCAAACTTCCAATGTGTTTGTGAAACACTGCGTCCATCTAACCTCATGTGTGGAGCGTGGACTGAACCAAAAGAGCTTCATTCTTGATCTGTAACCAGAGGACCATGTTGTTGCGGAACTAATTTATGTCTAACCTTTCGAAATGATGAGACGGGAGTTACATTGACAAGGAAACTTTTATTTGTACACAAAATTAAATTATACAAAACAAACTAGCGAATTAAACTTTGAGATATCAAGGGGGTAAATCTAGCATGGGTTTTTCATGAGTGTGCTTCGTGGGAATGCCTATCTATATAGTCTATTGTTGAACATATTTTTTAATGTTTACAAAATCTTATAATATAAAATGCAATGCCATCTCGAACTTGTCTTTATCAAACAAACAACTTACTATGACAAAATAAAATTATTTAAGAGTTATAATGGAATAAATTTATTTATACAGAACACCGACAATAGCAAGACGAAATTGGAGCAAACATCCAAAGGAAGATAAAGAACCAAGAAAAACTGCATAGAATAACAACGTTAGACGGAAGAAAAGAAACATCAAGCAATTTTGTAACGTTCGGCTTCACAGGAACTAAGATACAAAAGGTCGCTGATAGATTCAAGAAATATGGAGTTAATATAGCCTTCAGAACGCAAAACACCATGAAAAAAATATTAAATCCCAAGATAGTACATTGTAATAAATTTGACCTACCCGGCGTTTACAAAATTAATTGTAACAACTGTCATAACTTTTATATTGGTCAAACTGTTAATTTTGTTAAAAGATTTAAAAACCATGTACAGTAGAACCTCACTACGACGACCCTCGATAAGACAAAAACCTCGATAATGAGTCTGATTTTCTAATCCCCGTGAATCTCCCGTAATGCTCAGTGTTATAAATACCTCTATAACACGACTCATTTTCAAATAAATACCTCGATAGCACGTCTTTTTGGAATTTCATATTACTAATAAATAAACCTCTATAGCGCGTCTTTTCAAATAAATGAACCTCTATAGCACAACAGCCACCTCAATAACACGCTTCTTTGGGCAAGTGAACCTTTATTACACGACTCTAACCTCAATAGCGCGCCGTTTTGCGTTATGGAACCTTTATAGCACGACTAAACCTTTCTCACGCATAGTTCCCACGGTTAGAACGGATGTTTTGAAGTAAAAAACAACCTCTTGAGCTCAGGTCTCAACAGGAAAACCCCTTCCCCACCCCCTTACCATTCCGGCCTTTCCTTGTCTATCACGGGTCAGAAGATGTCTTTCACGGGAAAAACTAAAATGTTTTCTATAATGTAACTTTGATTAAATTGTTACTGTACCTACTGTACATTTATTGACTAGTTGAGTTACAGAAGACCTGACTTGAATTGATGACTTTTCATTATAGTTTTTAACTTTGTTATTGACTTTTTAGTAACATTTTACTGTTTTAGTTTATGATAAAAACTTGATTTTGTGTTGTATTTTTAGGTGAAACAATTTGTAGATTTTAATTTTCTAACATTACAGTATTTTATTGCGTATTTCACAATAGGTTAAGGTTTACTGTATTTCGAGCTTATTAACTCTATACAGTACTTTAGTGAACTGAGTCTGTTGATTTTTTTCTTACTGTCTCAATAATAAAGAAGTTTGTTTTACTTGTACGTTTCTTCTTTTATTTATGACTGATTTATACAGTAATTTTCTACTTAAAACACAACTTATTAGAAATGTTTCATAACAAATGTGCTTGGTATAGCAAAAAGTCTGTGACCTCGATAACACGTCTTGTTGTGAAAACCACCTTGATAGCACGACCCTCAATTACAAGTGCACCTCGATAAGAAGACTATTTTAGAGATCCCCTTGAGAGTCGTGTTATCGAGGTTCTACTGTATCAGCTTGGAAGAACAGAAAACTGGAAACGTCAAACGTAGCGAAAAAATCTTTTAGAAAATGACCACACAATAGGGAACATAGGAGAAAACCTCAGCATCCTCAAGAACTGGAAAAAAAGGAAATTAAATGAATGCATGGGATGAATTGTTTAGATTTAAAGAATAAACAGTATCAGGAAACTGACACATACTTTCTCCCTTTTAGCCCAACTTTAACGAATAAATTACTTTTTATTTACTAAATACAGTGTAACTTGGTTATAACGTCATTGAAGGGACCACAAAATTAATGACGCTATATCAGAGTGACTCTATAAAAGGGGTTCCAAAATTTACAATTTTAAGCCGAGGAAAAATAAAAAACACAATTTTTACATGAAATACATACTTTTAATGAGAGTAATTGAGTAAATACCTAGAGATGTATGCATATGACTAATCTATCTAAACACTCAGTTAAAAATAATCAAAATAAAGTGCTTGTACGAAATAAACGAACATCATTATGTTTAAGTACAAAATTTAGGCTAAATAAAAATGCACAACTTACAAGCACGTTCATATGAAGTCCTACTGCGCAAAGAAATCTGTAATTTTCGTTTGAACAGTCCTTTCGGAAAAAGAAATTTTCTCTGTTTTTTTGTGGAGATGTTGAGCTGCTTCAAGTGTGTTGGCAGACGTCTCTCTGAAGCGGAAAAATCGACAAAGTGTTTCAGCTGCTTTTAAAGCTTCTTGTGCTGTCGGACAGACGACATCTTCTTCCTCGCCTTCATCTTCTTCTTTGGCATTTTCTTCTGCTTCCATATTCTGTACTTCGTTTACAATTTCTGCGTCACTCAGCATTTGAAATGTTTCTACCTGGTCGTCCACTGATGCATAACCATCGAGATCAAGTCCAATATCATTTTGATTGACAAGGAAATCTTTTATCCATTCTGAGAGCGGCAGATCATCTTCTTTGTCATCATCTGGGACTGCAGGTGACAGTTTTGCTTTTCTAAAGCATCTTGATATGGTCCTTGGTGTCACTTCTCTCCAAGCATTGACTAAGTATTGAATTGCATCCAAGATGGTTACGTTTGCTGGCTGTGCAGTGTCCATGCAGACAATATTTTTTTTCAAAAGCTGCTTACGGTAGTGACACTTAAAGCTTCTAATGACGCTTTGGTCCATAGGTTGTAAAACACTTGTGCAGTTGGCAGGAAAAAACACTAGATTAATGTTTGTTAAATTTAACTTTGGGTGGGCAGTGCAGTTGTCAATAAGGAGAAGAATTTTTCTTTTTTTTGATGCCAATTCCTTATCCCATTTCCTTAGTTCAGCTTCAAAAATTACAGAAGTCATCCACGCTTTTTTGTTGGCAGCGTAATCCACTGGAAGTTTTTTTACGTTCTTAAAACATCTAGGTTTTGCACTTTTGCCAATAACTAAAAGCTTCCGTTTTTCAGTTCCTGTCATGTTTGCAAAAACCAAAACTGTCAATCTAACTTTGGACAATTTTCCGCCGACACATTTTTCATTTTTAAATTGGAGCGTCTTATCTGGAGTTAATTTGTAAAACAACCCTGTTTCATTGCCGTTAAAAATGTCCTAATCTTTGTATGGTTGTCTGGCAACTGGCCATGTTTCAGTCAACCAATCACTAGTGACACTCGGATCAACAGATTTTGCCTCACCACAAATCTTAGCAAACGAAATCGAATGCCTAGCCTTAAAACGATTTATCCAGCCGTTGGAAATGTAAAGTTAACTCCAAACATCTGTCCAAACTCCGCAGCTTTTTCCTTTAAAAGCGGACCACTCACAGGGATATTGGCACTGCGACATTGCTTGAACCATTTTAGCAGAGCAGCATCGATGTCAGTGCGTTCACATCCCCTTATCTGTTTCACGTTTTCACCATTTTCTTTAAATGCCTTTAAAATGTTGTCCTTGTTTTTTAAAATCAACCCAACAGTGGAATTTACCAACCCGAACTCTCGACACACGTCTGCTATCTTACGTCCCTCCTCACACGCTCTTATAACTCGCCCTTTTTCTTTAATCGGTAAAACCTTTCTCTTAGCACTTGCCATAATTTTCGGATGCTCGTAAATTAAACTTACTGAATAAGAACAAAAAACCAACAGTAAAATACATTCACATAACTGACGACAGCTATACCCAAAATAGACCAATTAGGGTAACATTTGAATAAATTTTGATTTTACCATGTGGTCGAGACCACGTTATCAAGAAAGAGGCTAGGCTTAGCAGATATTGTGGCCACTTGGATACTTTAAATAAAACCAGCACTTTTGTAGAACATTATATTCAGTCTCCCAAAATATCAAATAAATTAACATATTCTTCTATAAATTAAATAATCATCTCTTCAATGATCATAGGATATATTTCCTAAAAATAGTTTACTGTGGCATACACACTGGACAATGTAAATTATTTCAATTTAATATACTAAATTCCATAATCATAATCATTATTACCAAAAAGTTATCGGAATAGTCTTACTGTTTGACGGGAGACACCCTGAGGCTTCGGATACGCCTAGACACAGGAACTCGTAATTTCTACGAAAGTGCCTAGTGGATGGTGTCGTCCCCAAAATGATTATATTTTAACGGTCGCGTCACAACTTTAAATTAGGTGGCCTGCCAACACAACAAAACTAAATCTCCAATTACCGGCGACTCATATACAAGTAATACATTATTTATTTTATTTTTTTGTTATCACTAAATAAAACAATCGGTATAAATTTTCTCTCACTGCAGGTAAAAAGAAGAAAATAAATAAAGCTTGAATTTACAACTATTCATCTTAACAACTAATACTAGAGATGCACTTTACATAAATCATGTTATCCACGACAGTAATTCATGCTCCAAACAATGTTTCACATACCCTAATTCTAAAATACAATAGAAAACAATATCGTGCGTTTGAATTTTGGCGGGCAAATCTACTAACGACAGGTTCCACGTAGTTCCGCAAAACTCCGACAGATATTGCGGCCCTACACTTTCACACATTTCACATCTATTTATCATATTGTATTTTATTTAATTGCATTCTAACATTTTTAATTATCTTATAATTACATGAATCTATTTACAAATCATTTAATTTACCCTCTTTTAATATATTTCAAACCTTTTTATAATTGAGCAAATATATTTTGGAATAAATATACATCGTAACAATCAGTAAAATACTGGGTTTTTCCGAGTGAGAAACATTTAACTAGGATATTGTTAGCGTCAGTCAGTCGAGTTCAGGACTTCTGAGTGTGCGTGTCGTTTTTATGTCTTAGTCGTGTTTAATGTGTGTCGTGTTTAAATGTTTTTGTGTGTTTCGTGGGTGTAGTGAAAATCAAGTGTTGTTAAGTGACGTGCAGTGAAATAGTGTCTTTAAACCTCAATATTCATACAATATTTATCTCTTCCATACTACATTCGCTAATCCCATTTATTCGCAGATTCCAATTTATTCAATCTTTCGTCCCCAAATATTCAACCATACATTCACTTTTTTCCCCAATCGTCGTCGACGTTAAAATATCCTATTAATCCACTTTTAAATATTGGCCATTAAAAAAAAATTAAAAACAAATTTTAATAAATTATATAAATATTCCTCAATACAAATGCTCATTTTGTGTTGATACAATCCCTTTCAATAACCAGTTGTATCCGGTTTGCGGCGTATACAATGAACTGAGGAATGCCGGCTGGATACAATGTTTACTTGTTTAACCACTTAAACTCTGTCTACTTTCAGGTCACAAATGTGTAACTTTCTGACATCTAAATAGTTTTTTACATTTTGTACAAGCACAGTGGCATCCGTTACAAAATAAATTATTCTATATGGTCCCATGTATTTCAACGCTAATTTCTTACTAAAATTATTTATTTTCGAACTCAAAATATGTGTTTTGATGTACACAGTTTGATTCAGCTGAAAAGGGTGTTTGTTCCGAGGATCTTGATACTTGTTTCTCCGTCTATTTTGCAATATACTTTTCTTGACATTATTTAGGGCTCTTCTTAAATTTTCTTTCTTCTGAACGACATTAATGGCGTTAGAAACAAAGTCTTGAATATTCCATAAATTAGATAGAGCGTTGTTACATTCATGGCTGAACATTATTTGGAAAGCTGTAGATCCGATCGATGAATTTTTGGCAGTGTTTAGGCTAATTTGTGCATAGTTTATTTCTTGGTCCCAATTAGCTTGCTGATTGTGGTAAAAACAACGAAGGATAGTACTAACTGATTTGATATATCTCTCGCTGCGATTTCCGTTGGCTTGATATGCCGCAATTCTACGATGTTGAATAAAATTCTTGAATAAAAATAACTTAAATTCTTTAGATACGAAGTAGCTTGCGTTATCGGATACTATTATTCTGGGCGTGGAAAAATGCGTAAATATCGAGCTTTTCAATATTAGCTAATATCAATGCTAATTAGTAAATATCAATGCTTTCGAGCTTTTCAATTATTAGCCTGGAATTACAGTCACGTAATGCGTATAACCAAGTTAACGGCTGAAACCATCTACAATCACAAGTAGATATTTATTTCCTTTTTTAGACCTAGGGAGTGGTCCCAGTATATCTATGAATATGGTGTTCATGCTTTGTTCGACCGGTATTGATATTAATTTCCCTTCATACTTTTGTTGACTAGTTTTTGACATGAGACAGATTTTACATGCATTTACTTTTTCTTCAACTATATTATCGAGCCTTGGGTTGAAAAAGTATTCATTTATCTTACTTTGCGTTTTAGCAATGCCTAAATGACCACAAAATGTCGTATTGTGAAAAAATGTGAATACTAAATTTATTAGTTTTCAGGCAAGTAAATTCGGGCTTTTCCTTTATTATTCTTATACATCAGTAAATCATTCTTTAGGAAATAACATAGCTGATTTTTATCTTCATTTATACTCTTAATAACTTCTCTACATTTCCCATCCTCCTGCTGGTGCGTTTTCAGGTCCGTGAAAGCCAATGGAATTTCAGTAATTAAATTCCAAAAATAATTTTTCTCAAATTTCTCCTTGTTCTCAGAACTTAAATTACTATTTACATATAGTTTTGATATATTTGCTTTATGGCTCATCGGTATTTCGGGATTTACCTGAATATTATTTACTTCAGATTTCTTTACCTCAGTATTTGCTAGATTATTCTCCTCATTTTGCGGGTTTTCATCGTATAATCGAGATAAGGTATCCGCCAAAATATTTTCGCTTCCACGACAATGTTCAACGGTAAAAGGCAAGCTTAAAAGTCGTTCCGCCCACTTCGACAATCTCCCCCTGCCAAGCTTGCGTTGAGAATTCAAAATGCAACTTAAAGCTAAATTATCTGTAATTAGTGTGAAAGGCTGCACTTCCAGATACTCGTGCCATTTTTCAATACACAGGATCACACTGTAGGCTTCCTTTACATATACGCTGTATTTTAATTCTGCATCTGTAAACTTTTTAGAGTAATAAGCTATAGGCATCAGATCTTGGTTTTCATTATACTGGAGCAAAATTCCGCCGGCACCTAGCATAGGTGCGTCCGTCTGAAGGACAAAGCTTTTCCGGAAATCAGCTAGCTGTAAAATAGGCGGGTTCGAGATGGCTTTTTTTAAACTTTCAAACCCTTCCTGACACTCGTTGGACCATTGCAATTTAACGTTCCGTTTGAGTTGATGTAACATATGTCGGCATATGTATGTTGGTGCACATTTTTCGGCATAATTAGGTATGTATTTAAACCAATAAGAGCACATCCCTGTAAATTGTCGTACCTGTTTTACTGTTTTAAGAACGGGGAAATTCGGAATACTAACAGTGCGCTCGGGGTCTATCGAGATAGTGTTATCTTTGATTATATGGCCTTGGAAACTTATTTCTTGGCAGAAAAACTTAGCTTTTTCCATATTGGCCGTTAATTTATGCTTGCCAAAATATCAACAACATTTTTGACATGTTCTAGGTGAGATTTTATATCGGGACTGTAGACCAGAATGTCAGAAGGCAAAAGTTAATAAGATATTTGAACTTTATCTCACGGAAGATCTTATCTAAATAACTTGATAACACCGAGCTACCAACTTGAAGTCCAAAACATACTCTTTTCATGCGGTATTTCCCGAATATAGTACAGAAAGATGTAAAATCCTTGGAATTTTCTGCTAGTGGACATTGCAAAAAGGCTTTGTTAAGGTCGATTATGGTGAAATATTTCGCCCCTTGTAGATGCTGGTACATGTTTTGCAGATCCCCGAGTGGATAATTCATTTTGATCAATTTTTTATTCAGTTCGGAGTAATTAACTACTAATCTGTCTTTATTAGTTAAAAATGCTGGCGAGCTATATTCACTAGTGGATGGTTCTATAATATCCTGTTCAAGCCAATCATCAATGATCTTCTTCATTTTAATTACCGCTGGAGGGCTTAAATAATATGGTCGGATGTTTACCGGGTTATCATCTGTTAATCGTAACTCAACCTGTAAATCCAATGCTTCACCAATTTTGTCAGTAAATACCTCTGGGTGGGAATGTATTAACTCTTCGACTTCTTTCCGCATATCGGGTGTTCCAATTTTCATATTATTAACCATGTTGCCAATCTTCGAGTTAGAGGTTAAGTTGATCTTCACTGATGTTTTAAATTTAAAGTAGAAATTGTTTTGCGCTAAGTCGATAGTTAAACCAGTTTTTCTCATGAATGGAGCACCAATTATCATAGGGAAACTGTTTTGTATAATGACCAAAAATTTGTCGCACCACGAATATTCCCCTATTTTTATCTTCAATCTGCATTCGTTTAAAACCTCGATTTCTAAGTCATTAGCTGCTATTATGGTCCCTAACCATTTATTTCCAGGTTTTATGGCTTTAGCCTTTATCAAGTCCTTATAAAATTCTTGCTAGCTCCCGTGTCCAATAATGCCTTAACTGTTTTATTTTTATGAGTTTGGATTTCTATGCATGGTAGTGTTTCACTTATTGTTCCTTTGATTTTATTTAGTCCCGGTTGCTTGAATTTATTCCACCCTTTTACTATCTGTCGTAATTCCCCTTTCAATTGTGGTGTGTGATTTTTATTTAATTCCAGCGTTGCATGTGGTTGATTTTGTTTCTCGGGAGGATGAAAATAAGAAAGTCGACTATTCCTTTCTCCCGTATTCACAAGTTTTTTGGCCCCCTAAAACAATTGCTGGCGATATGGCCTTTTCTATTACACTGATAACATACTTTATCATACTTTTTTTGGTCAGTAACAGGTTTCTCCCTAGGCACAAAGTTACGATTTCCTGATTTTGAAGTTAATCTGAAGTTCTGTGGACAGCTATAATGTAGTGACGTATGCTCCCTAATATAGTCATTATACTGCACGATATTACTATTTATACATAGCTGATCCAGGTCTTTAAAGGATATCGGATTTCTTTCAAATACCAACCGGTTTCTGATTTTTGGATTTATCCCGTTTTTTATAAAACAAACCAGCTCTTTTTCTGTGAGGTTAGTTTTGAGGATTTGACTATTAATTTTCACTTTGCTTATGTACATGGCTAGGGGTTCTTGTGGCTGTTGAGGCCTAAAAATAAAATCCTGTTTAAGTTTCTCCCGGAGAGTAATCGGAACAAATGTGTTTAGGATGTCAAGGTGCATTTCGTCCATAGATTTAGTGTAATTTCTACACTCCAGGATGATATTTAAAAGCGGAGCTCTTGTGTAGTTAGGCAGAAGTTCATACAATTCAAAGGAGGTTAGCCTAGTTTCACTTTGGATTTTGACCAAGTTTCTTAAAAACTGAAGTAATCGTCCGATTTCTAAACCATCACAGATTGGAAAAGCATTTAGGTATGGTTCCAATGGGCTAGGCAGTTTATTGAAGGAACATAGATTCATTGGAGGAGCCGTTGATAAATTTGCAATATCCATAGGCCCATGCAGTTGAATTGCATCTGTTTTGGATTGTAAACCCATCTCGGTTGTTTTGAAGTTATGCAAATCAGGTCGGATTGGGGATGACATTTTAGGAGGGTCTGACCCAAGAGCTTGGTTGAGGTTCAAATTGATTTTCTCTTCTTCAATAAGGGATTTATTTACTTGCATTTCAAAATTGGTTAGGTCCTCACTAGGTATTGTACCTTTAATTGTATTATCAAATGTGGAACATAAATTATCTAGTTTAGAGGAAATTTTCACCAACTGGTCCTTAAGTGTAACATCTAGCCTTCATTGTAATAAATTGGTAACCCTTACTTTCAAGTGAGTTAACTTGGCATTTATTTTCACAATCTGCAGATGACTAGAATCATCCTTACATCCCTCCACCAATAATTCTAAGGTAGATATTTTATTTTTAATGGTGTCGAATTCTTCATTCACACTTACTTAACCACTTAAGTAGTTTACTTCACCTGGCGTATCATAACAAGATCTAAGTTGCTTCCTGAGTAGTTCAACACAATTGCCCTTCCGGTCTTATTTCTTATCATTAACTCATAGATTAATTCTTCTTTAGTTAAATAGTTCAAATTAAAATTAACCATTTTGCCGATTTATTTATTTTAAACCCAAAATGTTGCGTTTCCCTATAGTTTATCACTACTACCAACACTGTTTTAAAACACCCTATTTATCACAAGTGCCATTTCCCAGAATGCTTGCCCATAACCAATATATATATATATATATATATATATTTTTTGATTTTGGTAAATAGCAGAGTCGCACATTTTGTATACCCAAAATAGACCAATTAGGGTAACATTTGAATCAATTTTGATTTTACCATGTGGGTGAGACCACGTTATCAAGAAAGAGCTTAGCAGATATTGTGGCCACTTGGATACTTTAAATAAAACCAGCACTTTTGTAGAACATTATATATATTCAGTCTCCTAAAATATCAAATAAATTTACATATTCTTCTATAAATTAAATAATCATCTCTTCAATGATCATAGGATATATTTCCTAAAAATAGCTTACTGTGGCATACACACTGGACAATGTAAATTATTTCAATTTAATATCCTAAATTCCATAATCATAATCATTATTAAAAAGTTATCGGAATAGTCTTACTGTTTGACGGGAGACACCTTGAGGCTTCGGATACGCCTAAACACAGGAACTCGTAATTTCTACGAGAGTGCCTAGTGGATGGTGTCGTCCCCAAAATGATTATATTTTAACGGTCGCGTCACAACTTTAAATTAGGCAGCCTGCCAACACAACAAAACTAAATCTCCAATGGCGACTCATATACAAGTAATACATTTATTTTATTTTTTTGTTATCACTAAATAAAATAATGTTTTTTTGTTGCGGGTCTAAATAAAGCAATCGGTATACAGCTAAGCGTACTGTAGACACACACGTTTTGACGCAAAACGAGTCAAGATGTCACTGACCTACAGTGAGTGACAGGTAGGCGGGGGGACAGGGGAGGGAGACAGGATGCTGACGGCGTGGCGGGGGTAGGGGAGGGCGAGTTAGCAGCGTAAGAGGAAAGGCCGTATCCAAAAATAGACTGGTACGTAGCTAAACAATAGCCGCGTTGCACTTCCGGCCGAACTTTTCCGTTTATCTACGAAGGTTGCCTTCATTCTGGTCGGATTTTCTTGACGTTATATACGAGGTTTGGGAATTTACTGATGATAAAGCCGAGGTTTTTACAATGCAAATACCTATAGCGTGGCGGGGCTTATGAAGAAATGACGTTATATCCGTGTTGACGTTACGGCCGAGGTCGTAATAACCAAGTTGCACTGTATAGAATACAAAGCACGGTCGAATGTACAGAAAATCTTGTAAACAAGTTGTTTTAAAAAACATCCACCCAAATCCCTGCTTTGGAGGCACTACAGAATCCATTGCTACACTCGTGGTTTTAAGAGGGTAACTGCCCCCTATTCCCCACCCCCAGGGTTATTAAGGGGCAACATATTTTGAATTTCCTCTGTTGGTCAATGCTAAATTGACAAGCATATCAAGTTTGAATGAAATTTATCAGTAAATAAGAGAGAAATAGTAATTTTTGTATAACCCATAAGAATAACATTGGACAACGTACTGAGTTTACCGCAAAATGAAAATTTCAATTTTCTCCGAAACCAGCAATCGTAGAATAGTAATTCAAAATACTAAATTATTTAGTTTTTTGAGCTATTTTTAGTGGTGAATAGTAATATTTTTTATATTTATGTCTTTTTATGAAAAATCCCAAAAACTGAATTTTTGATGTTTTAAGTCCTGTAATTTCTGAACCCGAAGTTTTACAGAAATTCGGGTAGTGTCATTTTGTTGGAAAACTAAAGTTCTACAAACGAATAAAGTTTAATCAAAATCGTTAGAGCCGTTTTTGAGAAATTATGATTTTTCATGTTTTTTGGCGGTTTTTGGAGGATAATTACCCTTAAAAATCAAAAATTCAAAAAATGAAACGTCTGGAGAGATTGTGGATTAATACCTACATACCAAATTTCATAAAAATCTGCCCATTGGTTAGGGCTCTAGCTCTGCGCACGCACGCGCGTGCGCACGCTCACGCACACGCCCACGCCCACGCCCACGCCCACGCACACGCACACGCACACGCACACACACACACACACACACACACACACACACACACACACACACACACACACACACACACACACACACACACACACACACACACACACACACACACACACACACACACACACACACACACACACACACACAGACAGACATCACGTAAAAACTACTTTTTTGGGTTCAGGGAGCACCAAAACGAATATTTCACCTATTTCAACTAACAACTCAAATTCAAAAATTTTGACGAAAACAATACTTTCTCCATATACTATGTATAGAGGGAGAAAGTAAAAATGTGAAGATAAGAGATAAATTGGTAAATATGCAAGTTAACTTCGACTCTGGTGGAACATTTAGGAACCTGTATCCGGAACTTCCGGTAACCAACACGATATAAGCAAGGATGCCATTTTGGTTCTGTAATTTCTCTCATTGGCCTGATCATGACCGGTGTGACTGGTAGAAATCGATAGCATTGTACCATATTTTATATATGTTTACTGTCTGTATATGAATCAGTATAAGTATAAATACATTCTTAAGTGTTGTAAGATGTCTTTTATTACATCCCATAAGAAATAACAACACATCATATGCTAATCAAAAATTTGTTAAATATCTCAATTATTAATGAACATAGGCGATATTAATTAAACTTGGTATGGGGCTTCATATTTTTGTTGTTTATAAATCTTTATTTTCTAATCACGTATAGAACCTAAATCTTTTACTGTTGTTTACTATCCTATTGAACATGTTGCACTATTTGTATTAAATTATTGTATTTTTTTGTATGTATTACTTGTTTACCTCATTGTAGAGTTGGGCAAAAGCATGTGGGCATAAAATGCTAAAATTTGTTAAATAGTTATTAATTAAGAAAAAATATACAGTGAACGGATTGATACACACAAAAGACTGAACTGGCTGCTGCACCATACTTATAATTTCTAAAAAAAGTTATTTTAAATGATTGGTTGTACAATTATGGTTCCCGCACGCGACTTGCATGATGCATGGGACACTGTTGTTAAAGTATTGTTGCATGAATAAATTATTTCTTATTCTTATTCATAGGGTTGGGGTTTGCTGATATTTGTTTAGAAAACACATTTTTGTGGTCCCCATGGCAGCAAACTTGCATACTCAGCGGCTATAATGTTATTCTTATGGATAATAAGAAGCACATAATAACTGGCTTGTTTTTTAACATATTGTTAAAACTTGGTATGTTGCTTCATCTGGTGTTGATCCATTGGTATTCGCATAGAAACCCAAACCCAATTTTGGTGGTCCTTGATGCAGTCCTTGTTTTTTTTCAGTCCTACGTACTCAGTCCTAATGTTTTCTTATGGAGAATAAGTAAAATGTCATATCTCGCTTATTTATGAATATGCTTTGATCAAAGTTGGTAAGTGACTTCATGACATAGTGAGGTACTATTTTAAATTCGCTGGGTATGCAGGTTTGCTGCAACAGGGGTATTATGCACTTCAAAAGAAACAATACAGATAATACAACTTTGTTTAGTGTTCATGTCTTACCAGTGACAGTAGCCTAGCATTTTCCTGTATTTTCTTCCTAAATTCCTCATCTATGACATGGTTGGAGATATCTAGTGGAGGTTGACCATCCTGAGTTTTCGTTTTCCCTTTCTTGTTTTTCATTTGGTTCTAAAAAACAAAACTACCTTAGTAGATATACATGTCTAACTGCATCCAAGCATAATGCTTGTTAGTTTATTCAAAGTGGGGCTGCCAGAAATATTATTGCATGAAACTGCTTAACAACATAACTAACTAACACCATCCCCCCAAAAAAAAATCTAATGTTAAGGATGTTTGAATCAACATTTTTTGGAGGAAAAACACATTTCAAAAGCTGTATTAATTTCAGGCATGAAACAAAATCATATTTTGTTTTAAGAAAAAAGTTAAAAACCTTTCAGTCCATATAACTTTGGTAAAATGAAGTGGAAAAAGCATAGTGTAATCACACTATCATGTATGCGAGTTTGTTTACTGCTGCCAAGGGCTTGGTAAAAATAAAGTTGTTATTATTATTAAACATATTCAGATGGCTTTTAGTGTTGGGTGTTTTCTAATACTCAAAAGTTTTACTCGTTATCAGGTTTTTTGTTTACTTTCTAAAAATGCAAATAATAAGATTAACTCTCTGACTGTCCAATGTGAATTGCTCGGTACCCATCATTTTTGCGGTTTTGCAGACATTATTTCAAAAATATGCATATTCAATTCGTTAGTAAAAGGCAGAAAAACCTGATAATGGTAGGCTAAAATAAATCAAATCCTGAGGGGTGTTTTTTTTTTTGTAAAAGTAACAAAATTGAAAAATTGGAACCAATTTTGATTGAAATTTCCAAAATAAAACTTTAATGTAAGTAAACCTTTTTTCAGGGGAAGATAATAAATGTACGAAGTATTGGCAATCTGATTCCTTACAAATAAATGTATAAAAATCATGAAACAAAATTATATGTATGAATTACATATAATAGTATAAAATAAGTGCAAACCAACCGTAAATTTGTGTGAAGTTTGTTTGATGATTGAAGTATTAATTTTTACCTTCTGTGTTGATAACAATAGATAGGAAAAATAGGAATTTTTATACTTCACTGAAGTTAGAAAGCAAGTTTAAATTTCGTTGAATGTTGTCATTTTTTAATTTTTTGTTCTTACTGTATAAAAACAAAATATCTCTTCACTCTTGCTCAGCTGTCTTTCTTTTTATTCCAACATTTTTAATTTCTTTGATTTGTATTCTAATATAATAAACATCTGTTCACAACACAGGGGAATAGGAACACTTGTAAAATTATGAAATCATAATAACGTATTAGTTAAAATTAATAATTAATTGCCGATTATATTTTGAACTCTTTAACCCTTTCGCCGCCAGATTTTTTTCTTATATATATTTGAAAACCGCCGAGGTAATTTTGTACATATACGCAATGTTTTTATAAAACGGCTGTAACTTTTTTATTTTTGCAAATATTTTGATAATACTTTTTTCTCTAGATTTGTAATAAAATTGCCTTCATAAAAATATAATATTTATGAGGGTTTGAATGAATTTTTTTTATGTTACCAATTGTAAATATAAAAAAAAAATTAAAAAAAATGTTTTGTAGTAAAACCAAGATAACTACCATGAATAAAAATCTGTCACCAATATTAGTGTTATTTTTTTATTAGTACACACATTTGTTAGTAAGCATGCAAAATTTGAAAATCCTACCTTGAAAAATAAGCTCCTTTTTAGTTTTTGAAATCAATTGTCTCCGGAGCGTTATTATGTCTTCATGTCACTCAAATGCACTATATAAAATCTGATACCAAATCTTCACAAGAAAAGGAATACAGTTTTTCTACAGTAGCCTACAGTTTTTCTTTATGTCCAAAAAAAACAAAGATAATACAAAACTATTTACAACACAAAACTATATAAGTACATGATACACTTAGGCTAAAAAAGTAAAATGGTCTAACATCGTCTAACACCTATGTTGGCTGAAACACACAGTGTGTACACCTTTCTGGCACCTGGTGCACACGGTTCGAGATTTTTTTCTTTTTCCACCTGCTGCAATACTGATAGGGCTACATACACAACAGTTTCTCTCTTTCTTATCAGGTAAGGTTTCCATTCCAAACTGGTAATTTTGCCGCTGATTGTCTCCTCCTGCCATCCGCAAATTGTCTCCTCCCGCCAACTGATACTTATGGTCAAGCCACTCTTTTGACAAACTGTCAATTATAGATAATGTGAACTGAAACCTGTTCATGTCCTTCCCACTATTGTTTTCCTTATAAATAAGGTACAAGTTCAAAATCATTCTTGAAAAAATGTTAAATACTACTTTTTTCCAATATTTTACAGTCCGTCGCTCATCAAGATAGGCATATAACATTTGGTCAGAATGGTCAATACCTCCCATATAGGAGTTGTACAAATCTATTACTTCTGGTTTTTCTTTTACAATTACCTCATTGTTTCTTACTTTCCTTTTCTCAACTGATTTTGCAACACACTTAGTAGACAGAAGAAGCACTGGGTTCTTTTGCGAGGCTTTTTCCCTGTAAGCAACCATCAACTTATGATCTTTACGATTATAAACTTTCTGGCCTACTTCAAATTTTTCTTTGAGAGCATCAGGTATACCTTTTCTGTTTTTTCTCATTGTTCCTGTGATGTAAGTCATTCTTTCATAAAGGTAATCTGCTAAAGGTATTGACATAAAGAAATTATCGACAAATAAAGAAAATCCTTTGTTCAAGTATGGGCCCAACTGCAACAGCTTTATTACAACTTTATAAGCAAGCCCATGCTCTTTTTGTCCATCGTCACTTTTTCCTTTATAACAGAAAAAACCTAGGCAATACTTGGTCACACTGTCACACAGCATCCAAAGTTTTATACCCCACCGATGGTGGTGTTTGTTCGGGAGGTATTGTGTGAGTTTAGACCGACTTTTGGTGCCAATGAGGCTTTCATCTACTGATAATTCCCTGTGAGGAGTGTAATATCTCCTGAAGACATTATTTGCATGCTTCACTAGGGGATCAAATTTTCCGCAAGGATCATAATTTTCCTCCCCAGGCCTAGGTAAGTTTCGATTGTCGACTAGATGAAAAAATTGAAGCAGCGCTTCAAAACGGTTCCTGCTAAACATTTTCCTGAAGTAAGGGGTTGACAAAGTCTCATTAGTGGACCAATATGATTCAATAGTGGGTTTCCTAATAAGACCCATGTTTAGTATTGTAGCTATGAAGCCTTTCATTTCAGTTACAGTAACTGGTGTCCATGACCTCGCCCTTGAATTGGGAGACAGATTTGTATGTGATCGGAGGTAATTTCTGGCATAAAGATTTGTCATATCTACAAAATTATTCAGCAGATTCATTGTAAAAAATAAATAAAAATAATCAATAGGCCTAGCAGTACCATCAGGGCAGTGTTTTGGGCCAGGAATTTCATCGTACAAGAAGGAATGAGGGAAAGAATCAGTTCCTTCCTCGACAGTGTCCCAGATTATGGGCTCCTTGGGAGGTTTCTCTTGAGGCACATTAGGCCTAGGTTCATCATCTAAGTTACCTAAATTTTCATTATCTATTGGTGCTGTATTAGCAGCAGGAGCAGTACTTTTTTTAGGTCTACCTCTAGGTCGCTTTGGGCCAGTACTAGGCTTAGGCCTAGGTACAAACTGACTACAAGTAGGAAGGTTTCGGTCAATCTCTTCCGGGCCATTCCATGTCAAATCATCCAGCCAAATTACAATTTGACACCCAAGTTCTCAGATTTTTATGAAATTTTGTATACATTAAGTGTGTACAAAAATAAGAAAAAATGCAAAGTTTCACCAAATTCCATTAAGTAGTTTCAGAATTATAGTCGTTTAAAGTTTTAGAAAAATGTAATTTCCGATGGCAGTATGAGCGGGAAATCAGCTTGTATGTTTCCACGTTTTTCTAAATAACATTTATATTTATGTAGCTAGAGGCTTCAAACTTTATGAATTTGTCCTAAATTTAATGGAGAATCAGATTATACTATAAGTGTTGGCATTATAACTTTTCATCATTGTTTAAAAATTCGTAAAACACAAAAATTATAGTTTTTTTTCAAATTGTGACGTTTATGTAAAAAACAATCTTTGGCTAAAATCTCTCTCCAGATACCCTAATACAACCATATATCACTGAAAAGAGCATAACATTTCCTTATAAATGGTGAAATAATATTTGTGGGTTTACGTGTTCTAAAAGTTTTATTACAATGTGAAGTTAATAAATAAATTTTTGAATAGCAGAAAAGGTATTTTCATTGACAAAGACAGAGTTTGTGGTAAGGATGTTAGAAAGTCAATAATATTTTATAAAATATAGGACTATGGAGCTAAAATCATATGTAATACAATTTGCATGGCATATTTTGTAATAACATAAGGCTTACTGTTGGATATACCCTAACACATTTACAACAAATAATTTTGTACAGTATGATGTCATTTTGAATTTAAATGTATACCCTTGTTAGCCTACGTATTACTGGAGAGCTGCATGTCAGTCTCAAAAGATGAAATAATATTTGCAAGTTGTAGCATTACAAGAGTTTTAATACAATATAAAAATATGAAATGACATGGCTTAAGTGCTCCTTTTTTACCTCAAAACTGAGGGTGTACTGATTTAGCTTACATTAAACAACCTCGTGAATTTATGATACCTACACAAAATATACATTATTTACATTTCACTTAGTTACTGCACTGGTTTACTTACTTCTTATCCAGATTTTCGTGGGAAAATTCTTCTGTTGTACAAAATGATAGTATATCTTCAAATTGTGTTAAAAGTTAAAAATTGTTAAATAGTTTTTAAAAGTCTTGGCTTGGTTCGAAAGTAACTTGAAATGTAAGTAAACACAATCACTGAAACTTAAAACTGATGACCGTCTATAATGATATTTTAAAGTTGTCCCAGGCTGTGTTAATTTATTTTTGAGAGTCAGAATCAATCTTATAAGTTCAATCCAATTGTGACGTTACCACTGGAGGTTTTACTTTACAAAGGAGATGAGGTGGTGGTATGGGACAGTTTTCTTCTTTTTGAGGCCAATAAAAGTTTTCAGCTGTACCATGAGGATTGCATAAAGAGGATATTATAATCCCCTTCTTCCTCATTAATTTGCTGAACCATTCCAATCCACCAGTTGCTTTCATAAACCCAGGCAACAAAGGAACGGAGGTTAGGTTCAATCATTGGTCCTGATGGGTTAAACATGTTTTTTCTTAACACGTTGGCTGCTGTGGGCCCCGATCGGTTTTTTTTCTTAACATAGAAACTTATGCAAATTTCATGTTTAAACATGTTTGCAGCAGCGAAAGTGTTCAACAGATAACAGAGCCTGAGCTCACTCTTTTTGCTATGATTTCTTCTGACGATGCAGGCTGTAAAAAATTAAAACTTCTTGTTCCAGTTATGCTTTGCCCAGATTCAAAACGACTACTTTGGGTTATTCTGATATTTTCAATATCTTCTTCACTCAAAAAGAAAAATTTTATTTTTGAAAACAGATTATTACAAAGTGTGAACATTTGCCAAGCATTTACAATCCGTTCACTTGCTTTTGAACTTTGGAGGTTTCTCTTTGTATTAGTTCTTTTGTCTTGCCCCCGATTCCGTCATATACGGTTTTTCCATAACTTGTTGCATGAAAAGACCTTCCATACCTTCCATGAAGATTTTCCATGACTTCCTTTAAGTTCAACTTTTTTTCCTGACAAATTCATCATGGTTTTGAAATTTTTATACTGTGCACTGCACCCATCAGTAATATATTCCACTCTGCCAACTGATGGAAATGTCAGCTTAATTAAATCAATCGTTTTTTCTTGGACAGAGAAGAAAAATGGTACATCGTGTCTTAGGTCATCAGAAATGAAACACTAGATGTTTCTAGTACCACAATGATGTTTTAAGGTACCATCTCCATTTTTAGAATATATTACTACAGGATGAACTGAACAACTTAAATGGCTCCAGTGGTATGACTGTACTTCATTTTGAAGAACAAAATTATAATTATCAGCGAAATCCATTAAGACCAAAACTTCATCAAATCCTAGGTTTTCATTTCATATTTTTATATTGTATTAAAACTCTTGTAATGCTACAACTTGCAAATATTATTTCACCTTTTGAGACTGACATATGTGCAGCTCTCCAGTAATACGTAGGCTAACAAGGGTATACATTTAAATTCAAAATGACATCATACTGTACAAAATTATTTGTTGTAAATGTGTTAGGGTATACAGTAAGCCTTATGTTATTACAAAATATGCCATGCAAATTGTATTACATATGATTTTAGCTCCATAGTCCTATATTTTATAAAATATTATTGACTTTCTAACATCCTTACCACAAACTCTGTCTTTGTCAATGAAAATACCTTTTCTGCTATTCAAAAATTTATTTATTAACTTTACATTGTAATAAAACTTTTAGAACACGTAAACCCACAAATATTATTTCACCATTTGTAAGGAAATGTTATGCTCTTTTCAGTGATATATGGTTGTATTAGGGTATCTGGAGAGAGATTTTAGCCAAAGATTGTTTTTTACATAAACGTCAAAATTTGAAAAAAACTATAATTTTTGTGTTTTACGATTTTTTAAACAATGATGAAATGTTATAATGCCAACACTTATAGTATAATCTGATTCTCCATTAACTTTAGGACAAATTCATAAAGTTTGAAGCCTCTAGCTACATAAATATAAATATTATTTAGAAAAACGTGGAAACATACAAGCTGATTTCCCGCTCATGCTGCCATCGGAAATTACATTTTTCTAATACTTTAAACGACTATAATTCTGAAACTACTTAATGGAATTTAGTGAAACTGTGCATTTTTTCTTATTTTTGTACACACTTAATATATACAAATTTTTATTAAAATCTGACACCATGGGTGTCAGCCCCTGGATGATTTGGCATGGAATGGCCCTTCCTCAGAACTGTGTACATCTGTAGAAGGTACATAGTCAGGGTCTTCATCTGTGTCATCCCCAAATAATTCAGGGAAAGAATCATCTGATTCATCCAAATCATAATCAGAACACGATTCCGGTGGTTCTGGAGACGACGAATCAATTTCATTTACAAAACTATCACTCAACTCACCATCGTCAAATTGCACACCACTTTCTGTCAAGTTATTAAATATTGTGTCTTCACTCACTGGCGACTTATTTCTACTACGTTTACTCATATTTACCAACTAAAAACACATCAGAACAACTTATAGTCACAAGAAGTAACGTAAACACGAACGATCACTTGTTTACAAACAACAGACGACGCCACCTCGGGAAATCTCGTCGTCACGAGAAAAAAAACACGAACAAAGGCAGTCAAAGCTTATGCTACATGAAGCCCAGATGATGCCGATTCGATTGGTGTGTTATTTATGGCTTTTGGACGTATAGGTGGCCAGTAAACAAACATTTAGCAGACGTCCGATATATCGGACCGTGGCGATTTTCGCGATAGCGCCACGGTCCGATATATCGGATCGCGGCGACGAAAGGGTTAAAATTTAGAAGTTTTTATTTATATTTATGTTAGAATACAAGCTAACCATATCTAATGTAATCTAACATTTAGCTGTATTATTGAATGTCAAATACTGTTTTTATAGGCCTACTCAGAAAACTTATTCCACCATGACTAATTGTGCGGAACCTCTAGTAAGGCTGTCCAAGAATTCTTGGCACGTTAAACCTCAATATGTAAAATCTGTTTAACAAGTTAATTTGTTTTTCTCTTAAAGTAATGTATGATGAGTGTAACTTCTTGAAACAATACTAATATCAAGTAGGTTACCTATGTTAATTGTAAAATTCATAACAATTTTAGCCCCTGACCTGTTCTTTGCTTGACAAATTGGTTACAGAGCTTCTCAAACGCCAGTTCAAATTTGTAAATTTCAGTTGTTTGTCAACCGACATGTACAATTGTAACTGTAGTCTGTGGCCAATTTTACATGTTATTATGAGCCTACTGTGGCTGCTGCAGACCTGCATTGAGTCGAGCTCATCCTGCAGCACAGTTACTCGGCACGTGAGCTGCTCGTTACGGAAGTTGAGGCTGTCGGCCTCCTGGTCCGCCCTCCGCAGATTCTGCTCCGCCTCCCGCAGTGATTCCTTCAGTTCCCCATTGAGCTGCTGCTCCTCCTGGTAGGCCTTCTTCAGCACTGACAGCTGGGCTCGTAACTTGACAAGGTAATACACTCGTCATTACTAATTTATGTAGCAGAAAAGAGGTATTTGAGTAAATGAGTAATTATTTCGGAGTTTGGCTAGATTTTGAATTTGTATCCTGACGCTTCCCTGATCATTCTAAAGAACTCTTTCAAGTTACACCTTAACATTTTTCTAATAGAATCATAAGCCCTAGCTAAATATAGTTTTACAGAAGTAATGTTCTCAAGGGAAATCTTGAACAATACAACTAATTTTGAAGAATGTAATTAAAGATATCAAGTGCTAAACACAGGACGTTGTCCAATGTTATCCTTATGGAGAATAAATCAAATTTGATATCTCGATTATTTATTAATGTATGTTGATAAAACTTGGTATGTGGCTTCAAGTAGTACTGGTATATTGATATTTGCACAAAAATTGATTTTTTATTGATTATTCCCGTAGCAGCAAACCTCAGCCCCCATGTTATTCTTATGGAGAATAAGTAAAATGTACTGACTCCCTTAATTATGAACATAAATTAATAAAACTTGGTATGTAGCTTCACTTGGTTGAGTTATATTGATAATTATATTAAAACCCATTTTTCTGTTCCTTGTTGCAGCAAACCTGCTTTCTCAGGCCCCATGTTATTCTTATGGAGAATAACTAGAATGCCATATATCGCTTATTTATGATTGAATATCGATGAAACTTATTATGTAGCTTCGCCTAGTTAAATTCTATTTATATTTGCATAAAAACCAATTGTTTCTGGTCCTTGTTTCAGCAAACCTACATACTCATTACCAATTCTTATGGAGAATAATTAAAATCACTTGTATGTGAATATATTTCTATGAAACTTGGTTTGCGGCTTTATGTGGAATTCAGACAAATATTATGCATTGGAAATTCGCTGAGTCCGCAGGTTTGCTGCGACGGGGGTATTGTATTTTATAGGATATCTTGTCTTGTTTGAATTCAGAAAGTATAACAATTTCTGTACGAGGCTTCATTTAGGGCCTACAAGAAGAAATATGGAAAAAGTGCAAAAATATGAGGTTTTTCGCCTACCATAAGTTCTCCTCATGGCTTTCGAGGTTGCAAACTTAGTTTTACGACCCCCGTTCTATACCAAACAATCCAATAAAAAAATATCTTTTACCGGATTTAATGTAAGCTGGTATATACCTTTATAATTGGCTAATTATTCAGTTTTCATTATTGGTTTCAGCTTGAAAAAAAAAAATTAGTACTGATACTTAGAATTATTACTCTACGTCAACTGATTACTGTTATGAGATACTTCAAGTGCCAATCACAGTATGTTAGCCAATGTTATTTTTATGTAAATGAAGTAAAATGTTATTTATTGATTATTTATGAACATATATTAATTAAACTTGATATTTGGTTTCACCTGATTATGGTCAGTAAAGATTTGCACACATTCGTTTATTTAAACTAATTATGCTACGTTATACTTTTTTTATGAACTTTTTGTCAACTTTTTGTCAATAGACTCCATAACAGTAATCCTCCATACTCAGCCCTTAGGATATGTTATTATTATGAATTAAAAGTAAAATTTTGTATATCCCTTTGATATGAACATAAATTGGTGAAACTTGGTAAGCTGTGATGGGGGGTATTTTAAAACTATATTAAGTTAATAACGATAATGAGCCTGATTTCAAGCAATAGGTCACTTTACAACTATGTTGAACTGAATATTTAAATAGGCCTATAGGAAAACAGTATTGAGTTTTACTAATCTTTAATAGTCTTTACTAATCATTATCTTTAAAATGAACGGTCACTTAATCACCATGGTTCAACATCTATAATATTATAAAGATGAGGAGGTTTCTGTCTGTCTGTCTGTCTGTCTGTCTGATGTTCCGGGTGAACGCAAAAACTACTGAACCGACTGGGCTGAAACTTTACACATAGGTAGATCTTGAACCCATGCAACACATAGGCCTATTCACTTCCTTAAAATCCCCTCGGGCTACGCCCCGTGAACGTCCTAAGTTTCAATGTTTACATTTCAGAAGAAAGTAAACATTCAGAAATTGTAATGCGAACAGCTGAGGACACTTCCATTTGACAGCTTAAAGAGCAGAAGCAAGAACAGCTGTTTCAAGCTAAAATGGAAATTGCATTGACTAAAGAACGGGTAGAGAAAACCGCTGTGCGAAGAACGGGTACGTCAGCTAGTATTGGATATAACAATAATGGTGAATCACATCCAGACTGCTTGTACAACATAACTGGCTCCTGAATAGTGTATTTGATGTCTTTGATCGATATAACTGTGCTTTTAAACAGTGTAGCGGTGCTACAGTAGCGCGCTACATTTTTAGTAGTGTCAGCTGTAGCTCCGCTACTTTAGAAAAAAAGTATCTTTAGCTTAGCGTGCTACATTTTAAGAGTAGATGTAGCGGATTATGTAGCTACTTTTTACGCTACTTTTACAGTTTTGATGGAATTACGTGTACATACTTGACTTCAATTAATTAATCATCACATAACCTCAATCTCTGACCTTGATGTTTTGCAAAGTAAAAACTTGCAATAAAATAACATGTAGACGTAGTTTACATTTAATGTATGTACATCATACCACAGGGTACTTTGTTTTCTATTTTTATTTTGATAACTATTTTATATAAGGCACCAAAAACCAAAACTGAAGATGACATTAATGTTATTGATAAAGAAGCTGGTATTTCTATAGGGCGGTGGACATACAAAAAGCCCTACCATGACTGGCCAAGAACATTTGTTCAACTTGTAAAGAAAAGTAATTTTTTAGTAACATTTAAGTTATGGTGAAATTGTGGCCTGTTTCTAGAAATTTAAAACTTATTATGAAACTACATATTAAGGTTAGTTCTTTGCAAATTTTTATGTAGACCAAGTCTATTAATGCTATGAGTTACTTTACAAATAAATTATTGCAAAGACCAACGTTTTTTCAATACCACATACATTATGTAAAGTATGCCTATGGGCCTAGTATTTGTAAATTGTGAATCCAGTCTGATGTAACTTAAGTATGCCTGTGTTATTTGTCATGGATTATTGAATATATTATGCTTGAAAGTAATGGTTCCTCAGCTGGTTCTTTGATGTAGGCCTAAATATTTGAATTCATTTTAAGACTTATTTTGTCATGTTACTAATCTGTTTACACCAACCATAGATTTAAAAGTACATTTGACTGCATAGAAAACTAGGCCTAAAAAACAACACAATAAGGCAACTTATGTATTTGTGAAAATTCATAACTAAAACACCATTAGATATGAGTGTGTGGGGCAGTAACATATTTTTACATTATTAAAGAAAGTAAAGACCAGACTGTGAAAGTAGATAACATTGTAGCTAGCTACTTTTTACTGGTAGCCGGTAGCCGTAGCTGTAGCTAGCTACTTACAAAAAATTTAGCTTTAGTTGTAGTGAAGCCACATTTTTATAAAATTAGCTGTAGCTGTAGCTGTAGCTAGCTACTTTAAAAAAGTAGCTTCCCCAATACTGCTTTTAAACTGCACAAACTGGAAAGTCAAGCTTGTATAAACCAAACCATTAAATTTTATCAGAATTTTGCAATATTGCCGTTCTAAAGGTACAGTGGAGCCCCGCTAATCCGAAATAATTGGGACCGGACCCATTTCGGATTAGCGAATAATTCGGATTAAGCGAACTATTATTAAAATAAAGATAACAATAAAATACAACGTGCAATTACATAAACTAAGCGCCGAAACGCCGAATCACGCCAATCGCGGTACGAGAAACGGCCAAATCGCCTAATTTATTTTAGTTCGGTTGGTACAGGACTAAATTTCCCCGTTAAATTCCCGTCTGGGAATGCTTACAAAACCACTTTTTGTCCAGTTTTCCTCCCTCCGATTGGCAATACAAGGGGAAAGCTACTACATATCCAGGCAGCGCTGCTACCTGTGGGTGTTTCAACGAACTACGTCCACTCTCGTGGTAACGAAGTACCGCTCCGCACAGTCTTTTGCGATTCGTCAGACCGAAATATTTGGATTTGTCTGTGCCAATCGCGTTCGCCGCCGCACACCGGGACTGCCCGCCATTGGTGGCAATTTCCTGTCAGTTACTGAGTCGTCACGTCGCGTTGTGTTCTGACAGTTATTTTTTACAATTACAGACTGTTTACTGTAGTTTCTACTAAGCATTCGTATACGCAATCCTCGTTGTTTATCCTACTGTTTTTAAACATTTTTATTTCTGTGAATGTAGTGAAATGGCTTCGAAACGTAAGCATACTTCGGTTACTTTACAAGATAAACTTGAAGTGTTAAAACGCTTAGACAATGGTGAAAGTGCGTCAAAATTGGCCGTTGAGTTTGGAGTGGGAAATTCTACAATCACCGACTGGAAGAAAAACCGGTCAAAAATCGAACAGTTTTGCATAGCAACAACAAGCAAGTGTACTGAAACTCGTAAAACAGCTAAAAGCACATCACTAGACAAGCTTGACAGCGCTCTATTTGTTTGGTTTTCTCAAGAGAGAGAAAAGGGTATCCCGATTAGTGGGCCCTTGATAAAAGAAAAAGCCTTGCAATTAAATCAATTAATGAACGGAGACGAGTCATTTAAAGCTAGCTCAGGTTGGCTTAATCGTTTTAAGAACCGTCACGGGATACGTCAGTTAGCCATAACTGGGGAGCGGTTGTCATCTAATGAAGCTGCTGCGTCTGAATATTTAAATACATTTGCTGACCTGATCGCTGCTGGAAACTATTCGCCGCAGCAAATATACAATGCTGACGAGACAGGCCTTAACTTTAAGGCATTGCCAAAGAAAAGTCTAGCTGCTCAAGAAGAAAGAAATGCACCCGGTTTGAAAATAAGCAAAGAAAGGTTAACTGTTTTAGCCTGCAGTAATGCTGCAGGAAATCATAAACTGCCCCTCATGGTTATTGGCAAAGCAGCAAAACCAAGGGCATTCAAGAACCTAAACTTAAAAACCCTACCTGTCGTCTACAAACACTCCAAAAATGCTTGGATGACGTCACAACTTTTTAAGGAATGGTTTCAGACCCAATTTGTCCCCGAAGTCACTCGATTTTGTGAAGAAAATGAGCTACCAATCCGTGCTTTACTTTTCCTCGACAATGCTTCGTCACATCCCTCAGAAGACGAATTAGTTAATGGAGAAATAAAGGCCGTTTTCCTACCACCCAACGTGACCCCTTTGATCCAGCCCATGGACCAACACGTACTGCAGCATCTTAAACTCTCGTACAGGAAAAAACTACTGAGACGAATCCTCGAAAACGAAGACGAAACCCTCTCGTTGATTCAAAAGCTCAAAATGATAAACGTTAAAGATGTTATCTATTGGGTATCAGATTCATGGGAATCTACAAAAGAACACCTCCTGAGAAAATCCTGGAGTAAACTTTGGCCAAGTCTTACTTACGAAGAAAACTCACAACAACAACCAGATGGAAACAATGTTGTACAGCTGCAGCAGATGATCCAAAATATTCCCGGCTGCGAGGACGCAAATGCAAATGATGTGGACGATTGGATGCAAGCTGATGACAACGATCATGAAATTTTTACCGATCAGCAAATCGTAGCTATGGTTTTGAGAGAACCGGACAACAACACGGCTCAAGACGACAGTGAAGGAGAAGCAGACAACGACAGCGAGCAGAGAGTACCCCATTCGGACGCCGCGGCTGCCTTTGATCTAGCGCTACGCTACGTAGAACAACAGTCCGCCGCGACCCCAGCCGATACCTTGTTCCTGAGGCGCTGGCGATATTACGCATCAAAAGGGAGGTATTCTTCTCTTCGACAAAAAAATGTTACAGACTTTTTTAAACCAATGTAGTATTGTTCTGTAACACTGTTCTGTTTTGCTAATTACATTTTCTAACTTTGAAACGTATTGTAATATTCATAAATACACTTAATTAATATTTTTCTTAGTTTTTATTTATTCCTTAATATATCCCGATTTTGGTTTCGGATTAAGCGGATTTTCGGATTACCGGATTTCGGATTAGCGGGGCTCTACTGTATTTCCACATCATTATAAATTTTTCTTATCCGTGAACACCATGTAAATAAATATCATCAAAAACTTAGTTACCTTCGAGTATTCTCCAGCAAGTTTGTGGTATCTGGTCTGAAGATCACCAGGTGAGCCCTCCATGCTTACTGTTTAAGATGGAACACCAAAATGTCTGAAAAACAAACTACAACCTGAGTTACCAGTATCATTAAAATAACACAACAATCTTCTAATGAATCAGGTAGGACTGCTTGTAACAAACCTTGTAACCCTTGAGCGCTAAGCTCAAATAAATTAAATAGCTCCGTCGCAGCAAACTGCGTACTCAGTAAAGTCTTAATACCACATAAAGCCGCATACCACATTTCATAAAAATATATTCACATAATAATATATACTACATACATAATAAATAATATATACAATTTTAATTATTCTTCATAAGAATAACATTGGGGATGAGTACATAGGTTTGCTGAAACAAGGAACGCAAACCATTGGTGTTTATGCAAATATGTAATAAACCTTTTGTTTTCTTATGTTTTTACTTATTTTAACTAACTAATGGTAATATGACTTTTAGCGAATTTCCCCTATAGGGAAGAAGCTATTACCATAGTCGGCATGGTAAGACCTAGGCCCGGGACCATGATAACTTTTCGTTTTGAGGTCCCCAGACCCCAAAAACACCATTCGTTCGATACTGTTTATATATATGTGTGTGTGTGTGTGTGTGTGTCCGTGAGCACACTCTCGTAAAAATGATCCGATTTTGATGAAATTTGGTATAAACGTGTAAAGCAACATTTATGACTTTAAGTTTGAAAACCAGCCAGATCGCTCTATCTGAAGGGGTATTTTGGGGGGAGTTTTGTACCCCAAAAATGGGTTTTTTGAATTTTTTACATATAATTTTTGAAATTTTCAAATTTTAGTTTTTACCGTTGATTCAGCTTAAAAAAACACACAATTTGGTAGTTTGATCATTCCTCTACGTCAATTGGTTCCCGAGATATTGAAAGTGCTAAACACAGTACATTGTCTAATTGGATAATTGAACTAAGTGAAAGTATCCTTATACACAACTTCACTGCTTAGACTGGTAAGAGAATCAACTCAACTGGCGTGTCTGTGACCACTAACTCGAGAATGCCTCCACAGTTAAACTTAAAATTTTCCAGAAAAACTTAACAGGTCAAAATCTCGGTCAAGTTCGTTATTCAGATAATTTAGTTCAGTATTAATCAAATTATCTTAAAACCAAATTTATTTTTTCTCCATAAGAATAACATTGGAAGCCACTTTAGTGGTACTTGAATCGTTAAAATTTAGCCGACGTCTATGTTTCAACAACAGAGTAACAATAGTTAGTTTACTAGAGTATACTTTGTTATACTGGATAACAACAGTTTTTTTCAAACAAAAAACACACAAGAGAGATAAATCGAAGTATATTTTTAAGTTGTGAGCATATTTATTATTTTATAAATTATTAAGTGTACGTTTAAAAAAAATCCATACAGTTAATATTCCCTTAGCCTACTCTGTGTAAATATCGTCAGTCGGACAGAGGCAACGATTGTAACAGTGGCAGATGACAGACGACACGTGTGGCAGAGATCGAAAAACTCAAAATACCTTTGTGATGACTGTAGATACTAAGATATTAACTCAACTTATAAAATAGTTTGTTTTATTACATTTTCTTAGACAATTGGTAATATTGTGATAAAAAGTAATATTGTGTATTGGTAATATTGTTTGTGTAAAAAGTATACAAAGCCTCAATTTTGTGTACAAAGCGTTGATGAAGTTAGTCACAGTAAACAAACAACCTTTAAATTTATTTTTGTAGGACAATTATTTGCTAGGTTATATTTTCACAAAATTAATAATAAAAATTGTCTACATTACCTAAACTACATTACCAGTAATGTAGTAGGTAACCACAATAAAAGCTATAGATTATTCTAACCAAACAGCTTTTTTCGGGAGGTTATCTTGGAATAATTTGACATAGCCTAGGGTTGGATTACAGTAAGAGTAAGCCGACATTAAACTGGCAATACAATGTTGTAAAATACTTTAAACACATTACCAGGAATGTTGTAGTGAACCAAAATAAAAGCTTTAAACTATTCTAACCAAACTAAGCCTTTTATACAGGTTATCTGAAATGATTTGACAAATCCTAGGTTTGGATTATACTGAGCTGTTTTCATCATAAACTTGGACCTATGGCTATAAAATGTAGGCCTATACACTTAGGCTACTTGCCATTTTAGAAGTTTCATGTATGGTCTTGGACCAACCCATGTTTATAGAATTTAATTTCCTGATAGCCCAGACTAAGGAGTATGCTTAATCTATGGTTACACCCTTGACCGAGAGGGCTGCCGCTCCGGCTCGGCGCCGAGAGGCGACGATTGTAACGGTGGAACGGTGGCAGACGACAGACGACGCGTGTGGCAGGTCGGAAAACGAAAAACTCAAAATAAATTTTTGATGACTGTAGATACTAAGATATTAACTTAACTTACAAATTAGTTTGTTTTATTACATTTTCTTAGACAATTGGTAATATTGTGATTGTCATGTGTAAAAAGTATACAAAGCCTCAATTTTTCTTGAAAGCGTTGATGAAGTTAGTCACAGTAAGCGAACAACCTTAAAATTTATTTTGTACGACAATTATTTGCTAGGTTATATTTTCACTAAATTAATAATAAAAATTGTGTACATTACCTAAAATACATTACCAGTAATGTAGTAGGTAACCACAATAAAAGCTATAGATTATTCTAACCAAACAGCCTTTTTCGGAAGGTTAACTTGAATGATTTGACATAGCCCAGGGTTGGATTACAGTAAGAGTAAGCCAACATTAAACTGGTAATACAACTTTTGTAAAATACTTTAAACACATTACCAGGAATGTTGTAGCGAACCAAAATAAAAGCTTTAAACTACTCTAACCAAACTAAGCCTTTTATACAGGTTATCCTAAATGATTTTACACATCCTAGGTTTGGATTACAGTGAGCTGTTTTCATCATAAACTTGGACCTATGGCTATAAAATGTAGGCCTATACACTTAGGCTACTTGCCATTTTAGAAGTTTCATGTAAGTTACACTCTTGGACCAACCCATGTTTATAGAATTTAATTTCATGATAGCCTAGGCTATTGAAATATCATTTTGTAAAATACAACTGTTGTAAAATACTTTAAACACATTACCAGGAATGTTGTAGCGAACCAAAACAAAAGCTTTAAACTATTCTAACCAAACTAAGCCTTTTGTACAGGTTATCTGAAATGATTTGATATCTCCTAGGTTTATATTATAGTGAGCTGTTTTCATCATAAACTTGGACCTATGACTATAAAATGTAGGCATATACACTTAGGCTACTTGTCATTTTAGAAGTTTCATGTACGGACTTGGGCCAACCCATGTTTATAGCATTTAATTTCATGATAGCCTAGGCTATTGAAACAATATATATTGAAATCTCATTTTTTCATCTAAATAACTGGGCCTGACTATTTATTGTTAAGCCTTAAGGATATTTTGACTTGGCTTTAGAAATTGTTAACATTAGTTCATATAGGAAACTCGCTGTTCTCTTAAAAGTTAAATTAACCACACTGCTAAAGTCACTGCTTAGCCCAAAATGCTCTGTTTGTTCTAAGATAACGCACCCATGCCAATCCTAACAACAAACCATGCCTGAAATCTTCAATTTATTTTAAAAATAAATAAATTTACGTATTTATACAACATTTACTATGATAAAAACAAGTGATAAATGTATGTATGTTTTTCTACGGATAAAATGTTAGGTCGGCGGCGGGATCCGAACCTGCGACCTTTCGCTCCAAGAGCCAGTGCGATACCTCTCAGCTACCGCGATAATTGATTCTTAGATAAGTGACTAAAACTATAGCTATATAGACATAAAATCCGGATTCTGGCGGCAGTTACATGATAACGGAATGTATTCTGATTATGTTACTCAAATCAGATATTGAATTTTTTATGAGACTCGATTTAAGTTTGAACATGTTTCAATTATCCTTATACGCGAGGAATGAGCGTACACCTAGTGATATTATTATGGAGGAAAAGGAAAATGTTATATCTCGCCTATTTATGAACGTATACTGACGAAACTTGGTATACGGCTTTATCTGGTTGTGTTCTATTGATATTTCTTCAAATTAATAATTTTTTGCCAAAGGCTCCCGTAGCAGCAAACCTGCATATTCAGCCAGATGTTATTCTTATGGATAATAACTAAATGCTATGTCTCCCTTAATTATAAACATAAATGAATAAAAACTGGTATATGACTTCACCTAGTTGAGTTATATTGATAGCATAAAAACCTATTTTTAGCGAATTTCCCCTATAGGGAAGAAGCTATTACCGTAGTCGGCATGGTAAGGACCTAGGCCCGGGACCATGATAACTATTCGTTTTGAGGTCCCCAGACCCCAAAAACACCATTCGTTTGAAACTGTGTATATATATATATATATATATATATATATATATGTGTGTCCGTGGGTGCGATAACTCTCGTAAAAAAGGTCCGATTGATGGATTGATGGATTCCGTTTAACTTCTCCATCTTTCTGCACACCGATTTTGATGAAATTTGGTATAAACGTGTAAAGCAACATTTATGACTTTAAGTTCGAAAACCAGCCATATCGCTCTACCTTAACCCATTGGCGTAGACATACGAGCAGGTCTCGTTCCTTACTTGTAATTTTATTAACGTGTGAATTGGAGTATAAAATTGGTGTTTTTAAATGGATTAATGGCATATTTTAATTAAAATATTGTTTTCTTTCAGTTTAGAGAGTCGCATTGGCACACACACAGTAGACATAAGTAAAAATTAGCAAAATCAGTGTTGACCATGTGCAAGTCTCAAAGAATTAACCGATCCCATCAACTTCCAAGCAAGCCTGCCACGGTTAATTTTACTTGGGCCCTCCCACCAACGTTGCCACAGACCGGTTAACTCATTGAGAGTTGCACAACTGGTCAGTTTTGGTCGTGTGCGGGAATCGAACCCACGAACATCGTATCGCCACCTGGCCAAGGTGTTTCCACGACGTAGCCAACACAGCTAACACGACCAAAGGCCTGGCGGCGATATTAAGGGTTTTCAGTCAGTCCGCGCCCCTAGCGGATAGAACCGTAGACGCCCGCGGTCATTAGTTACATATTTTGCTACTAGAGTGCAGCACCAATCAATTCCCGTTATAGGCTACTACAAATAGAATAAAATTACTACCTCAATGGGTTAAGGGGTATTTTGGGGGGGTTTTGTACCCCAAAAATGGGTTTTTGAGCTTTTTACATATAATTTTTGAAATAGTCAAATTTTAGTTTTTACCATTGGATTCAAATTTAAAAAACACACAATTTGGTATTTTGATCATTCCTCTACGTCAATCGGTTACCGAGATATTGAAAGTGCTAAACACAGTACGTTGTCTAATGTTATTCTTATGGAGGAATAGAAAAATGTTATATCTCGCTTATTAATGAACGTATACTGACCAAAATTGGTATACGGCTTTATCTGGTTGTGGTCTATTGTTATTTGCTCAAAAAAAAACATTTTTTTCTAAAGGTTCCCGTAGCAGCAAACCTGCGTACTTAGTTCCCATGTTATTCTTATGGAGAAAAATTAAAATGCTATGTCTCTCTTAATTATGAACATAAATTAATAAAACCTCTTACATGACTTCACCTAGTTGAGTTATATTGATATTTGCCTAAATACCCACTTTTTTCATTCCTTATTTTAGCAAACCTGCGTACTCATCCCCCATGTTATTCTTATGGAGATTAATCAAAATGGAATATATCGCTTATTTATGAATTAATATTGATGAAACTAGGTATGTAGCTTCACCTAGTTGAGTTATATTGATATTTGCATAGAAACCAATTGTTTATGTTCCTTGTTTCAGCAAACCTATGTACTCATCCCCAATGTTATTCTTATGGAGAATAATTATAATAGTATATATCGCTTATTTGTGAATATATAGTTTTATGAAACTTGGTATGCGGCTTTATGTGGTATTAAGTCATATATTATGCATTGGAAATTCGCTGAGTACGCAGGTTTGCTGCGACGGGGGTATTTGTGTTCCTTGATGCAGCAAACCTGCATACTCAGCCCCAATGTTATTCTTATGGAGAATAATTAAAATTGTATATATCGCTTATTTGTGAATATATTTTTACGAAACTTGGTAAGTGGCTTTATGAAGTATTAAGACATTTATATCTCCATTGGAAATTCGCTGAGTATGCAGGTTTGCTGCTACGGGGGTATTTTAACTACTCTTTCTTTCTTTCAACTTAACCTAATTCGAATGTTTACAAAACAAACTCAGGTGTTCTTGCTCATACAAGAGTTTATGGGTAATGTTACACTAGTGGTCTCTGGTTCTTCTTCACTTTCTACAGCTAAACTAAAATAATGGCATCCTAGCCTAAAATGAAATACAAGGGGTGCAGCAACAAACCTACATTAATTTTAAAATTTACAATAATGATATTCTTGAAAATGAGAAAAAGGGGACTAACAAATATGGTACAAACTTGAGGAAACTGTATTATTTACTTTGATATTCAATTAATATGCAATTGACTTTAAATGTCTCAGGGTTCACAAGAGCTCTTATTTATCTCAGGTGGGGATTTTGTGCGGCTGATAGAATGTATTCTTATGATATTTTAAACCACTTAATAAACTCTTGATAATCAAACATAGTATGAAATAAAGTTATTGATAAATTATTACTTGGAATATGGATAGTTAAATATTGCTAAATAGCCGGTGAAAAGTTATTGTTCACTGGAAAACTTCTAAAGTCCAAATTTCAGATGATGCTCTCAATAAATAGCTAGTAGGCTATTAACTTGATATTAAATGTTTCAAAATTAACTTTATGGTATAAAATTAATTTAAAATTCTTCTTGATAAATTACTGAAAGTTTTTGATTAATAATATATTTGGCTTTTGACTTCTTTAAAAGTTGATGGCTTACAACTGAAATTCAAATAGCTTCCTTTGACAATAAAAGGTTAGATCTCACCACGACTTGAAATTCTTCTCGGCCTTTACAAAGGGTAAAATAAGGCCTGTAGCTCTTCTTTCTATTTCAAATATGGGCTTTTAGTGCCCAAATACTAAATTAAGGGGAAATATTATTTTGGGAAAAGTCCTCTTATTTAATACATCTTAACTCTAGGATCATCTTAAACATCTTAACTCTAACATCTTAAACTAACACAATTTGTAGGATGTTAGTATACAAAGTATAAACTAACACAAAGTCCCGACCTCCACCCCTCTTGCTTTCCCCACCACCCCAACCTTACAAGAGCAGTACTCTGGTTAAATGCTTACAGCTAAAAAATTAATGAAGTTGTTTTTTTCATTATTTTACGCCTAACAATATTCTAAGAAAATTATGTTACATGCACTCTTTATCTAGATAGCTTAATTTTGGTCAGCCAACTAGAATGACTCAGAGGACCTGGATCTTTCACAGCGAGATCGGGAGCATAATCTCCAGTCTTGACCACTCGGTAAATATCGGGCAAGTACTGTTGGTCTTTGTTTAGATAAAGTTTTGTCACATTGATATCATCAGCACCAATAGTCTAAACACTAGCAACTGGGAGTTTTTTGCAGTCTAACAACTGCTTACCAATATTTCCTTTGTAAGATCATTGATTATACATGGATGTATAATCAATTGTAAGATGTCGGGTCTGTAGTCTCACAATCCGCACACTGAAACAAATGTTTGAACGGGTTTTCGTTGAAATGTAATAAGCAAATGAACCAATGCAAAGAACGACAAATTGTTAATCTTAATATTATGAATAACACCGTTTTTCCATCCAGTTCGTCTCTGTTCCATCACAACCAAAATAGCAACAAGCTGTGCTACGTCATGGTTTTTATCGTCTTCTATACATTTTGTTACCATTTTTTTCGTGATAGCAGATGTCTTTTCGTCCATCAAAATATACACTATATACATTTGTATTTGTGTTTATTATATTTAAGCAGTCACAAACTTTATGTTTTTCTCTACTAACCTTACTCGTCATACAAATGAATCTCTCATTTACCATGCCGAGATCTTGTAAAACACAGGAAGCAATAGCGGCTGTGGCTCAGTCCAATAACCCTTATCTATCACTTATAAATGCAGTAGTAAAAGGTTTAATACGCATCCGAGATGACTATGGTAAATCAAAACTACTTTTAGCATTGGTCTCGATTCTGTTTTCTTGGGATGTATTAATTTTAATGTCTTTTTCACTAGCTGTCACATCTGGTAGAACAATCTCATGTTTTGTACACATTTATTTTCTTTCATCTCTTCTCATAATCCTTTTAGTTTCCATTTTATCTAAACTGCCGATACATTTTAACTGTCGAGTTCACTGATCGTTTATGAACTCTCTTTCAATTATAGGAATCTTTTGATTTTTTTAACAGGTACACTCCATAATCACAGTAACTTTCACTGATTGTTTATGAATTCTCATTCAATTATAGGAATCTTTTGATTTTTTTCACAGGTACACTCCATAATCACAGTACCTTTCTGTCATATTATGTTTTATTTAATCTTAAATCATGTGTTTTATGTTTATTATGTTTTGAGTTTATGTAAACAACCAGTTACTTGTGTGAGTCAATACTTATAATAAAATGGTATAAAACTATGTAATTGATCATTATTAGACATGGTGGCAGCGGTAGTTATTTTTTGATAATGCCAAGAGCTAAAAGAAACAATAATCAACCATCCAGTAAAACTAATCAGCCGTCAAATACAGAAACATTTGATGAACTGCAGAACTCAAGGTCTAACAAGAAAACAACCTCAGCAATCATGTTTCAGCCCCCAGGATATTTTGATTTTAAACAGCCAGAGCTATGGGAGAAGTGGTCTTAACGATTTGAAAGATATAGGCTTGCTTCAGGTCTAGACCACGAACCCGAAGAAAAACAAGTAAGCTCTCTTATTTACTGTATGGGATCAGATGCTGAAGATATCCTTTCATCAATACACCTTTCACAAGATGATCAGAATTCTTATAATACAGTAAAGGGGGCCTTTGATAATATATTTATTGGTAAACGTAATGTAATATATGAAAGAGCAAAATTCAATTCCAGACTTCAACAACAAGACAAACTTTTTGACAGTTTTTTAGCAGACATAAGCTCTATGGCTGAACATTGCGCATTTAGAAACCTAAGAGATGAGCTTATTCGTGATCGAATTGTTGTTGGTATCACAGATAAACATTTATCCGCTCAATTACAAGAAGATTCTAATTTAACCTTAGAAAAAGCCATTCAAAAATGCAAACAAAAGGAGGCTATCAGCAAACAATCGGCAGAACTAGAAATGATTGATCGACAGAAACATGCTGTTGTGGATAAAATCAAATCAGAACAGAAAAATGTTAATTTTCCATTTAATAAAGTATCAGATTTCAAGATTCAGGGTAAAGATTATTGCTGGAACTGTGGAGGGCCAAGACATCCACGTAGCTCTTGTCCTGCTAAAGATGTAACCTGTAATTATTGCAATAGAACTGGTCATTTCGTTCGGCACTGTAGAAGCAGATCATTAACACTTAAGTCAGCGGGAAACGCCAAGAAGGTAAATGAAATAGTACAGTCAGAAGAGTCAAGCTCTTGTGAAGCTACAGTTGCATAATTAGGACCGGTAAATGTCAACTGCAACAGCTCCTCTCCTTGGTATGTAGAAATTTCCATTAACAGTCATGTAGTGAAAGCTAAAATAGATTCAGGGGCAGAAGTGACAGCTATTCCATCTAATATTATACAAACAAACATGGTAAAATCAGATCGTATACTAAAGAATGCAGACCAGAGGGAATTAAATGTGGTTGGTATGTTTATTGCAGATATAACATACTATGGAAGACAAATAAAAGAAAAGGTTTATGTTGTTTCAGGTTTAAATGAACCACTATTAGGAATTCCTGCTATTAAAGCTTTGAACCTGATCTGAATAACAACCCCAAATCAGACTGTAGGGCTTAATTCTATTACAATGGATTCGGTGTTGTATAGCTATCCTGAGCTTTTCTCAGGCCTAGGTAACATTCCCGGAGAATATAAAAGTGAATTGGTTGAAAATGCACAACCATATTCAGTGAGTGCTCCAAGAAACATATCCATTCCCCTACGTCCTAAAGTAGAAGCAGAATTAAGTAGAATGTTAGAGTTAGGAGTAATAGAAAGAGTGGAGTCTCCCACAGATAGGTGTGCACCAATAGTACCAGTAATAAAGCCCAATGGCAGCATACGTTTGTGTGTTGACTATACAGAGCTAAATAGAAATGTTAAGCGCCCAAAAGCTATTTTACCAGGTGTAGAAGAAACCCTTGGCCAGATTGGGAGCTCTAAGATATTTAGTAAACTGGATGCCCAGTCGGGATTTTGGCAGATAAAAATATCACCAGATACAGCCAAATTAACAACCTTTATAACTCCTTTTGGGAGATTTTATTTTAAAAGGTTACCCTTTGGTATCACAAGTGCATCTGAATTTTTCACAGCTCAAATGTCCAAACTTTTAAATGGCATTGACGGAGTTCTGTGTCATATGGATGACATCCTGATCCATGGCCAAACTCAAGAAGAACATGAGTATCGGCTGACTCAGGTGTTACATCGTTTGAAAGAAGCTAACGTGGTACTAAACAAAGAGAAATGTTCTATTTCACAGCCATCTGTAAAATTTCTAGGTAACCTGATTGACTCTGATGGTATAAAAATTGATCCTGATCAGATTCGAGCGCTTGAGGAACTCTCACCGCCCCAAGATATCGCAGGAGTTCGCCGTTTAAATGGTATGCTAAATCAAATGAACAAGTTTATACCAAATTTAGCTGATAAAACTGAATCCTTCCATGAGCTCACTAGGAAAAATAGGCAATTTTGTTGGACTCAACAACATCAGCAGGCCTTTTCGGATATTGTCAAAGTAGTAAAAGAATCAGTATCTTTAACTAAGTATAACTTGGAAGCAGACAATATAGTAATAGCCGATTCTTCAGCTTATGGTTTGGGCGCAATGTTACTGCAAATTGAAGAAGGAGTTCCTAAAATAGTAATGTTTGCTTCAAGAACTTTGCAAGACTGCGAAAGACGATATGCCCAAATAGAAAAAGAGGCCCTTGGTTGCGCCTGGGCAGCTGAAAAGTTTTCAAGGTTTCTAATCGGTAAGAAGTTTAAAATTCTAACAGACCACAAACCACTAATTCCTCTTCTTGGAAGTAAAGATTTGGATACCATTCCTACTAGAATCCAAAGATTTAAGATGCGACTCATGAAGTTTGACTATGCTATCGAGTACATTCCTGGAAAAGAAATGTTCACCGCAGATACTTTAAGTCGCGCTCCTATTCCTGACTCTACTGATGAATTTACAAACGAAGTAGAAGCTCATATAAAAGTAGTTTCCTTAAACTTCCCTGCTACACAATCTAGATTGGAGCACATAAGGAACGTTCAACATAAGTGCCAAGAGTGTAAATTCTTAGTCCATTATACTGAAAATGGATGGCCTAGATACAAAAACGATGTTCCTGAGTGCCTGAGAAAATGGTACACTTTCAAAAACGACATATCAATAATTGAGGACCTAGTATGTTTCAAGGAAAGAATAATTATACCTTCAGAACTTAGACATGATATCATAAGTAAGCTACACGATGGTCATTTTGGAATCACTCGCACGATTCTTCGAGCAAAACAATCAGTTTTCTGGCCAGGAATTACAACTGATATCAGCAACTTGATTGAAAATTGTAATACTTGTGCGAAAAATCAAAACCAAATGTCAGAGGAAATGATCCAATCAGACACACCTGACTATCCATGGCAGAAGATTGCAGTTAATTATTTTGATTTTCTAAAAGGCAAATACTTAACTGTTGTAGACTATTATTCACGATACTTAGAAATGATAAATGTCTCTACGATGACTGTGGATGAATTGATAAAAAAGATGAAGGCTTGTTTTGCTCGATATGGAATCCCTGAAATCGTTGTGTCAGATTCAGGATCCCAGTTTACAAGTGAAGAGTGGCGTTCCTTTGCAGCTGACTTTGGATTTAAAATAGTTACCTGCAGTCCTTTGTACCATCAGACAAACGGAGAAGCTGAGAGAGCAGTCCAGACCCTTAAAAACATTCTAGTTAAAAACAAAGGCCCAACACTTGCCCTGCTAGAATACAGAACAACACCAGGACCTTCAGGATATAGTCCCTCAGAACTGCTGATGGGAAGAAGATTAAGGACAAGATTACCTTCATTAAAAAAAGAATTGAAACCAAGGAGCGTTGATCACAAGCAATTCAGGGAATGGGACAAGCAATATCGTAGCCAACAAGCTGAGTACTTCCACAAACGACATAGAGCAAAGCTAGAAAGACCCCTAATCGTAGGTTCCAATGTGTACATTCCCGATCAGAGAGCAGAGGGAAGGATTGTTGAAAATGTGGCTCCAAGATCGTATACAGTAACTACAAATGACGTTTTAATACGTCGAAATGGAGCCATGTTGAGACAATTACCAACAGGAAATGAAAGAAAAAACATCTCCTCTTTTGGGCGTATCATAAAACCTACTCAAAGATTAAAGTTTTAATATGAAGTCTAAAATAAAAAAGAAGGAAAAAAAGAGGAAGGGAAGATGTCATATGATGTTTTATTTAATCTTAAATCATGTGTTTTATGTTTATTATGTTTTGAGTTTATGTAAACAACCAGTTACTTGTGTGAGTCAATACTTATAATAAAATGGTATAAAACTATGTAATTGATCATTATTAGACACTTTCAATCACATGAGCTTGGCTTTTTACCACATATGCACATACAGTTTTGGTTATGCTTCAAACTAACAAAGGTTTTGAGCTTTGCCTTGAAGTTAGTTTTCTCTTTATCAACAAATTTACTAAAAATGATTTTTCTCAAAGTGCAGTACAGTACTTGTCATGGTCATGACAATGCTTAATCATTTTAACTATACGTTCATGACAATGTAGGTATACATTGACAGTTAATTTCTTCTATTTAAACGGTAAAACGAGACGGCGGATCAAAGCACCGGCGCCAATGCCAATGCCAATGCGCCGGCCAGGCCATGGTGTCAACTTGGCACTTGGCACTCGAATCTCAAGTTTCCTTCATTGCATTAAATAGACGGAAAAGAATTATAACAAACAAGTTTGATAATACTTCCATTACACTCTCGTTATATCTTTTACATACATAAGAGCATGTGTGGTATTAAGTATACAGTTAACAAATAATCTCACATCAAAATCTTATTTTGGACGATCTTCGCCAAATTTGGGGTTAAATAAATAACAGAAAATAGCTCTTAAAAATATTTAACATTACTTTTATTATATAATGAATCACATTTTACCATTTTATAACTGTAGTAATTCATAAATAATATTTTAAAACTTTTTTATATATTTTTAAAAAGTTCAGCTTTTAAATTTTGTTATAAACTTTAGGCTTAACCCATTGGCGTAGACATACAAGCTGGTCTCGTTCCTTACTTGTAATTTTATAACTGGAGTGTAAAATTGGTGTTTTTAAATGGATTAATGGCGTATTTTGTTTAAAATATTGTTTTCTTTCAGTTTAGAGAGTCGCATTGGCACACACACAGTAGACATAAGTAAAAATTAGCAAAATCAGTGTTGACCATGTGCAAGTCTCAAAGAATTAACCGATCCCGTCAACTTCCAAGCAAGCCTGCCACTGTTTGTTTTACTTGGGCCCTCCCACCAACGTTGCCACAGACCGGTTAACTCATTGAGAGTTGCACAAATGGTCAGTTTTGGTCGTGTGCGGGAATCGAACCCACGAACATCTTATCACCACCTGGCCAAGGTGTTTCCACGACGTAGCCAACTCAGCTAACATAAAGGCCTGGCGGCGATATTAAGGTTTTTCAGTCAGTCCGCGCCCCTAGCGGATAGAACCGTAGACGCCCGCGGTCATTAGTTACATATTTTGCTACTAGAGTGCAGCACCAATCAATTCCCGTTATAGGATACTGCAAATAGAATAAAATTACTACCTCAATGGGTTAATGCGCGAACAGAAGATGTCAGCATATAATTTTATTTTTATTTTTCCCATATTAGGGAGTAGAGATGTGCGATCCAGTGACTTTGCCGGATCAGTGACTTCAGTGACAGCGCCAAACAAATATCAGTTACTTTTACCGGTGACTTGGCAGCAGTTACTGGTGCAGTTCATCGTGACAACTCCAGCGATAAATTACCCCTTTTTGACACTATGTTATTTATCAAAGTTGATCATGACCTTATAAGGAATTTACAGCTCATTTATTAGCATTAGAATTAAATATATTTTATAAAATAGGAACAACAAGTAATAATTAGAATTCTCAGTACAAATTCTCATTTAACTACGAAAAAAAATTAGGAATATAACTAAAAAAATATTAATGACCTAAAAGTAAAATAATAAAGTTGTTACTAAATCATAAATAAAGGAAGCTTGGAAAAAGACGACTTAATTATACAAATAACAGTCATCGGCAGATTAATTAACTAACAGCGCTTTGGTTAGTAAACGCACAACAGCGACTTGCATGAACGATGCGGGCTCGTGCTTTCACTGAAGTCACTGGTGCTGGTTCGTCCATTTCGTCTATGTCCAGCTCCAAGCTCCAGCGACAGCGCCAAGCTCCAACCAGCGCCAGCGCCACGAACCTAGCGGCGATACCTCAAAACAACAAAACAGCGATCGGTGACAGTGACCAGTGCCAGCGCCCAGCTCCAGCGAAAGCGCCACGAACCTAGCGGGGATACATTGAAACAGCGACTTTTGAGTGAGTGAATACGTACTGTCACCGAAGTCACTGGAGCTGGTTAGTACGATTTCTTGGCACCAGCTCCTTTAGTGCCGGACAAATATTAGCGCCAAAGTCACCGGTACAGAAATATTTAACAACCCTATTAGGGAGATCATGCTGCAACTTTCCAGCGTTAATGGAAATAAAAAATAAAAAATTTTATTTTTCGACCCACCCTACTGCATACTCGGCCTCAATGTTATTCATATGGAGGATAAGTCAAGTTGTATATCTCCCTTAGTTATGAACCTAAATTAATAAAACTTGGTATGTTGCTTAGCCGCCTTTAAACAAGGCCGCAGCATAGTAGAATTGGCAACGCCGCAAGAGGAGTTACCGCGCGCCTCGCCGCCCGTATACTAGCATGGGGAAAACGAGTCGCCTGCTTCTAAAATCGTAATTTTTTACTCTTCAGTTAGAAAATACCGTTGAAGTGGTGTATACATTTTTGTAAACATGTGTCTTGCCCTGTTGTGAGCCCAACAGGGTGTATATTTAAACTGAGGGTAACGATAAGGATGTTAAAAGTCGGTATTGCTGGGTTTTACACGTCGGCACGGTAAAACTATAATGTCTAGCACAGTTAATTCAAGAATGTACTAATAATTTTAATCACTTTTAAAAATTACCCTACTTACAAACCCATACACATACTGAGTTTAAAGTCAAGATATTAAAGTTTAATTTTGAATACTAAAGTGTTTTATACATTTCTTTTTGTCGTAATTTGGAATATTATAAGTTTTTAAGGCAAAGGACAGGCAATTTATGTTTTGTATTAGTTTAGTTAGGTATTAGTAACATTTGCCTTTTATTATTAGTTTCGTTTTATAAATACCAATAGATAATGCCGCTTAAAACCATTTACTAAGTGCTAATAAATTATTTTTCCAAAACAACATTAAAACAAAATTGAAAATAAGGAGTTACAACAGTTTATTTAAAGACAAAGAGTACTTAATTTAGCTAACAATATTAATAAATCTCTTGGGAAACTATTTGTATAAATAAGTATTAAAACTTTGTCTGTATTTGTATCTTCCAAAGAAATAATTTTGTGCCTCATATTGCATTTATTACAGTTTATTTTTACTTTAAGCATTTTACTATTGGCATTTATTAAAAATATTAATCTTAAACATATTCATAGGGACATCTAGGCTAAAACGATTAGTTACTCTGACCACGGTTTTACAAAGCAATCATCTTTAACACGTTCACTGCGTCACAAGGTCCCGAGGTCTCGTACCATTACCTATATTTGGTGCGATTGCATAATATGATAGTCTTCCTTCAGATCTGGTGTCGATAACTATAGGTATGTAAATTGACAGAGAGAAATAAGATAAATATATAAAGAATATGCCCATAACGAATAACAATAAGAATAAGAGATTTATTTTATCCAATTTAACATGATACAAAGTATTTTCAATATGCACACATTTGTCTGTTTATTGTTTTGTTCTCAAAATAAAAATAAGTAATCTACACATCTTAAAGAACAACAAAAATAAAAAATACTCTACTCAAATTATCCTCTTAAATCTGCCTTCTTTTTATTGTCTCTATATATAAAACAGGAATTAATAAACTAGTACAGCTTCACTATTTCACAAAAAGGTATTACAAATAATTCTCATTTAAAACAAATAAATTAAATTTATATTTACTTTTACATATACCGGTAGTTTACGTGCAATTGAACAAATTTGGAGAAAATGTAGGGCCTCCAAGGCATAGCCTGTTTGGAGGTTCCTTTTCTTCAAAATAACCAAAATTATAAACAGTGATCAGATAAAAATAAACAAAACGTAAAAACAAAAATTGTCTACAGAAACTAGTGTGCCTAAAGATTTATCTAAAAGAAAAAAAATACATCTGAAACTTAACTAAGGTTAGAGGCTCTCAAACCGTGCACTGCACTTCACCACCAGGCGGCTCATGGCACTTCCTCAGAGCTTGCCTCTGGAGTTGGTCTCCCCAGGTGCCATCGAAGCCCATAGCATGCAATGCTTAGTCTCTGTGTGGTAAGCTAGCCATAGTGCGCCTTTATCTGTACAACTAATCTGAATTTAACCTACATCTATTTTATGATTAAAAACAAAAAAATTAATGTCTTCTAAAGTGAAAAGCCACATCTTTAAATTGTTTGACAAAGTAGTTAGGCTAGGCCTATTTGAATTTTTGAGCTTATCAGGCAACATATTGACATTTTTGGTACAATAAAGCTATAGATTCTGGTAAAAAATATGTTATTTGGTCTTGGTAGTATGAATTGTTCTGCATTTCTAAGTTTATTTCTATATACATTTTCATTGGGAAGCCTGTTTCCACTTCTAGTATAAAACATCTTTAGCACTTTAAAAACAAATAGATACTTGCATGGTAACCAGCATTTACCAACTCGTGGTTTTTTTTAGGTAGGTATACCCTACCTTTTTTTTATCAATAAAGAGGGGACGAGATAGTTCAAATTTACCTTTATAAGAGATTAAACGTACTAAATGCTTCTGCTGGACACTCATAGAATTAAAGTGAGTTTTTACACATTACCCCAAAAAATTAACCCATATTCCATTAGACTCTGTACCAGGGAAAAGTACAAAATACACAAAAGTTTTTCAGTAGTCAAAATATTTTCAAAAGTAAAAATATCTCAAGACACTGTTGATTTTATTTTTTAATTTCATAATGTGCACTTTTCAGCTAACTTCACTATCAAATATACAACCAAATATTTTATATTACCGGTCTGTCCCACAGCTGCACATTTTTTTACACGCATCCTCTGCTCTTCAATACAATAAGCGCAATGGTATACAATTTCATTATAAAAGATAAACATGTTTTCTAAGATTTAAATTTATAAATTTAGTTTTTTCAGAACTCAGCAGCACCACTGCAGTACAGTAAACCACCACTGCAGTGCATTGAGATCATTATTCATTGCCGATTTAACCAATTCCCAATTATTTTCTGCATAGCACAGAGCAGTATCATCAGCAAAAGATGTCAGTTTGCTATGAAATCTAACATCAGATAGGTCATTTATATAAATAATAAATAATATTGCACCAAGAACTGAACCTTGTGGAACCCCGCTCTTAATCACTCCCATTTCACTATATGTGAGACGGAAAGCAAAAAGGGACCTCTTGTCGGCAAAGTAAATTTTTCAGTACAGTCGTAATAAGTCACCCGGGTCTAAAATATTTATTTTCGGTTTTGTGTATATTACTACTCTTTATAATGTCGTTTACAAGACACAATCGATTATAAGACAGTTTTGAACAGATAAAATACTCATAATAATCGATAAAGGAGACCGTGTTCTGCCTAGGATAAGGTCCCTCTTGTCGCTTATGGAGCAATAAAATGGCCGACATGAGGTCCCATTTCTCAAACACACAAGTCCACTTCGCATTACTTTAAAAACCAGTCTTCCCTGAACTCTAATGGTAACTGAGGGAACTACGACGGGTTTCTCATAACAGGAGAACATTGTCTGGTTGTAATAATGCCCGCTCCGACATCAGGTACCTTTTTCTTTGTAGGTTTTTAAGCCGATCAATGTTATAGATATTAATATTACAGTAATATTATTCATTTTTCTTAAGAATATACTGTTAATAACTATTAATAATCACAAATAATTAGTATTACAGCATTCGTGGTAAGTTTGTAAATCTAATTTTATAAGTAGAAAGGTTTGCAGCCATGCATTACAGCAGGCAAGGCAGTCAGTCAATCACAGCAATTGTTTCTCCGTTCTTCCATGAGAATCTACTCCCACTTTACCATCCGCTAATACTGTCCAATAATCACGCTGGTTTTACGGTTCTTATCTAGGTTCCTGTAATTATTTACAGAACCCCACATCTAAAACTTTACATTATCGCTTAATCAGATATCACAGTCACTCTGTCCTCAGTTGTTCTATTACACAATAAGAAACTAAAAGAATATATCTTCAAAAACATCCGAGAGTATTGCAAAGAAGAGTTTAAGAATATTCTTAGCCCTCAATCAGGACCTGCTTTCGAACCTGAACGGAAAGTTTCGTTGCAGATACCTTATCAACATCACCCATGGATGATGCTGATACGGCTCCACCTCAAAGCATCGCAAGCGATCAGTTTAAAAAATATAAAAAGACTTAAGAAAACTTTCTTATAATTATATAATTTTAAAGAATAAATTTCAGGCTTTGTTTTGATATCAAATTCATTCCTTAAATGTAAAAAATAAAGATTTTGTAGTGTTTCAAATTTTTAAAATTGCCTTTTTCTCACAAAGCCCATTTTTATTTTACAAAACTCAAATGTCTGTAACTTGAACAAAAAAAATCGTAGATATAACTTTTTTACGAAACTGTTGTAATTAAAAGCTTAATATGAAAATATCAATAGGCCTAACTCAAAATCGGAAATTGCCGACAAGAGGTCCCTTTTTGCTTTCCGCCTCACATATACAGAATCAATTTTCACACACTGCTATCTCTCCAACAAGTAGCTTTTAAACCAATTTTGAGCTTGTTGATTGCTGAATCGTTTGGTAACCATGACAACAAACGAGATCTACAGATCTTGTAAAGCACTGAAGTAATAAATTATTACTTTTATACAACAAGAGACCCCGGACCTCGTAGCAAAGCTTAATTGCTCAGAGCTTAGTTTGGAGCTCTTGACTACGTTCCGTTCACAAAATTGCGCCAAAAGTTGTTTGTTGTTATTGCAATACCTAAATTGATTTTTGGTGTGTTTTGGTCTGTTTTTCTCGTAAATGTGGGCAGTACAAGATCTCGGTGCCTCGTACTATTGTGTCATATTTAAATCCTGAGCAGACTGTAGGTTGGCAACAGTGTGCTAGTTCACAAAATATACCACTGAGTGCCCTGTTTCTATTTGTTTCAATGTTATGATGCGCGAAAGATCGTCTGCGCAACGAGATCTCAAGGTCTCGTCTTGGACAGCCATAATCACACCAGACGAGAACCATATAGGTCTCGTAACGAGCCACCATAAGTTTTTAATCACATACAAATTTGCTGTTATGCAGTGAACGTGTTAAAACCTAAAAGAAATATATGATTCATGGACGCGCATATTGTTTAGTTTATTGAGAATTTATATGTTTAATATTATTTTTCTCTTCTTTTAGGCCTATATACTATTAACAATCCCAGACGCCCAATCTAATTATTTTCTCCAACAAACCAAATTAATATAGGCTAACTAAAATGGTTAAAGAGGAAATGTTATTGAACTGGCGGCTATGGACTATGTGCCGGCAGTGACTCCTCTGCTCTGTGAGATGGCAGCGTTGCCAGTTCGAACGCCTCGGCCTTCTTCAAAGGTGGCTACCGGTATGTATGTAGCTTCAACTGGTTGAGTTATATTGATAATTGCAAAAATACACATTTCTTGTCTTCCTTGTTGGAGCAAACCTGCGTACTCAGCCCTAATGTTATTCTTATGGAGGATTAATAAAATGCTATATATCACTTATTAATGAATATATTTTTGTGAAACTTGGTAAGTGGCTCTAGGTAGTAGTGAGACCCATATATATGCATTGGAAATTCGCTGAGTACGCAGGTTTGCTGCGACGGGGGTATCTTTTACTTTTGCCAGCTCAGGTACCTCCTGCGCCACTCGTATGATGGACGGTGGCAGTGTGACCAGTGTACAAGGCTGGCGAAGCGCAGACAAAGTATCTGTTTGTAATCCATAAGGAAATTCAAGCACTTGGAACGATACAAAAACAAATCAAATACAAAAACTTAAAATGAATAGACCTAAGTTATGCAACTTGAGAAAAAGATAGGCTAATTGATCGGCAGTCAAAAGTTTCGGAATGAATACTTACAAAGTAGTATTGATACTACTTTGCAAGTGTTCATTCCGAAACTTTTGAGACAGCTGGTCAATTAGCATAGCCTATCTCTTTCTCCTGTTCCATAGTTTTAGTTTTTCTACCATTCCTCAAAAACAATAAGTTTATTTCTCCAGTTTTTTTTTGTTTGCTGTGTTAAATAAGTATCTTCATCAGACCAAGATCTTCTTTTCTACCATTCCTCAAATTAAACAGTAGGGCCTAAGTTTATTAGGCCTACTCCAAAGTTTTTTCCCTTTGGTTAGTCAGTGTGTTCCAACACTGACTAACCAAAAGGGAAGAAAAACCTTAGAGAAATAAACTTACTGTTTTTGAAAAATAGTAGAAAAGAAGATCTTGGGCTGATGAAGATATTTAACACAGCAATAGATTGCAAACAAATTCATCCTGAACTTGTATCATATGAAGTTTTGTGTGATAAGTAACGATTTTAACCCTCCGAGTGACCTTCGCTTGCTTTCGGGCGACTATTTTTGACCACAGAGTGCCAGTCGCCCGATTTCGGGCGACTTTTGCACGCCTCCAGTTTTGAATATTTCCGCATACGATTGAGCGATCCCGGGCATTGAGCATGCCAATGTGGTCAGCGGATTCTAGGCTTCATGATGAATATGCATGACCACCGTTCGTGCTACTTTTCCCATCATCTGTGACGGCATTCCAAACGTCTACGAATGTTTGTTGTTTTTATGGTGATATAGGCTTTAATACCTCCAGTTTTTAAGTTAGTTGACTTTTTAGACTAAATATTTAGTTAAAACTGTGCAAAACTATATATTTTCTTATTTCTCATTATATTTTGAACATAATGTTTATCTTCATGTTCTTATTTAGTGTGAATAAAGTGGTTTTACATATGTGGGTACTGAACAAAACAAAATTTATTTTCCTAATTTCTGGATTTGAACTGATGCCAAGTTACTATAACATTAGGTATCAACATCAAAAGTTACATTTTTAGATAGCCTATTTCATAGCTTTAAGACAATGTACAACTTTAGGCTATACTTGTTTCTCATAATTTATATATTGTATTATTAATGTTTTAATAGAAGTCTGCAAAATGGCCATTAATTGGTAGACACATTGGCTGCGGGCTTCTATAAATATAGTACCTCGCCACTAGCCCGCCATGCGGCCTACTATAATAATAGTAGCGCACTCCCCTGCTAAACATTGCTTGAGTGTGAGCTCAGCACTTAACGAGAACGGGACTACACGCTGCTCGCAGTTTGGATATAACCATGTGACATTTATGGTGTAGGTTGGCACTAAAATTTCCCTCATTTCCCGCAACTACAGGACTGGGAAAACTGTTTGTTTTCCTAATAAAATCCCTCGGAATGGCAGTACGGTACTGACTCTACATCGACCTATTATGTGCTGCTATCTGTTGGCGCTACTTAGAACTAGATTCAGCTATATTGTAAAGTAGTACAGTGCCTTTGAGCGCTACAGCCATTGGTTAGCCAAGATTTAGAAATGTGACCCCGACCACCGATTGGCGGGTCGCATTTTTCAAACGACCCGCTTCGGCGTAGCCGCAGCAAGCGTGTTAAGGAATTTTCTAATGGGCACTCGGAGGGTTAAAGGCAAACCCGAACATTCACCATGAAATAATGTAAATGTATGAACCGAGTTCATGTGCATGTCAATGGAAGCCAACTTAAATCTATTACCACTTTTTTAGTCTAGCCTACAGAAATCATAGTCATAACAAGAGAAAGACATAGTGTAAGTTACAAACCTTAAACGATTTCACATTTCTTGAAAATTAAATGAGTTTCTTCTTGTATATTTAACCTAAACCTAGGCCCAAATTATCAAAAATCAATAAAGAAAATATTACATTAGCGCAGCAATGACGAGCAGAGATGGGCGTTATTTTTATTCCCCTAATTTAACTTTTTTAACGCACATAAACGAAATAATGACGAAAAAATATTGAATGTGCATGTGTAAGTGTAATCTCAATCCCAGTGTTGCCACCACCAGATAAATCGAATTATTTTACTATAAACGGTACCTGAAATTACCCTAAACCTTTTTGTGAATTACCCTAAACTAAAAGTTAACTTTCTTCTGTAAAACTTAAAAACAATTCAAAATTTACGAAAATAAATCTAAAACAAGGTCTAAGGAGCATTAAATCAGGTAAATTAATCCTAAGTGCCAGTCATTGGTTCTACACTAAACATAAAACGTTGTATTATATATACAAATTAATTATAACGTATATATTATACAGTCAGTTGACATATTTTTAATTCGTGGTGTCCCAAAGAGACTAATCAAATAGCGTCTAAAAGTTATCGCCCCACAGTGGAAAGGAACTGAGTCAGGGCCCTGTGGGGAGACGATGGAAGTCGATCCGAGCGGAAATCGATCCGCACTCCTTTCCCGGTGGAAATGCGACCGGGCGGATTCCGGTCCGAGGTTTGACATGTTTTAGCCAATAGCGAAGCAGCAGCCCGCCCCTCTCACACCAATGGATCCTTACCCTGCCACCGCCATTGCTCTCCCATCTCCTTGGTGAGCACTTTTTCGCCTACAAAATTTAGAGGTTGTTTGGTCGACATCGAACAATTTTACCTACCGGTTGTTTTATCGATTGAATGTTGACTACGATAGTAGATAGATGTTTTCGAAGTTGGGGTAACTCCAACCACAGATAAAGGAAACTCTACAGATTGCTCTCCGTGCCTGCAATTCGGTTGCGGCTGAAGGCAATAGTTGACCCGCCAAAATCCAGGGGCGCTAGTGATGGTACAGCGGGAGGGGAACGCCGCTCGGGGGGAGCGGGTTTGGGGGAAATGACGCCACAGATCTACGTCACAGCCACAACACTGTCACTAACACCCCGCGCCTGCGCCCCGGGCATCGACAACAGTGAGTCACTGTCACCCCGCGCTCATGTCCGGTGACGGCGCTCTACGCAAGTGTAGATTATTTTACTGTTTTACATTTTTCTTTCTTTCCCTATTTAGTATATGGAGAAAGTATTGTTTATACTGTATTTGGTAGGCTTGACTAGTAGAACATTATATGTTTCCATTGTTAGATTTTAGTTGTTTTCAGTTTTTATTACATCAATCATGTCGTCAACTAATTGTTCGTTTAAAAACTGCTTTAACAGTTCAGCTAAATTTAAAGGGTTAAAAATGTTTCGTTTTCCTCGAGATCGAATACTAAGCGAAGTTTGGATAAAGCACACAGGTAAATTTAATATTGTTACTAATTAGTAATACAACTTATAGTGGGTGGAACGGTGTAATTGGGCCACGTTTTAATATAGATAACATAAACTCAGTTTACTAAGTTATTTTGCAATATTAAGTAAATAAATTTGGCATGCCTTAACTTTATTTCATTGCCTATTAGGTAAACTATTTGTTTTTGTTTTTATTCTATATCGTTTGCCCGATAACAGTTTATATATGTAATCATGACCCTGCTAGTACTTGCCCCAGTGTTCGGTGCAAGTGCAGCTTTGACTTAAGATTTGCTAGCATATGTACATGGGATTATAGCTAAAGTGATCAGACGTCTCGTTTTAACGGGACAGTCCCGTTTTTTTGGAGACGTCCCGTTGCCCCGATCAACCCTCTCGCGTCGCCCATTTGCCAGTTTTCGCTTTATCAATTTCTGATTTGCTCTTTTATGAATATTTTTTTATCTTAAATAATATGATGAGGTTTTATGGGGTTACACACGTCCCGTTTCAATAGTTTAAAAGCTGATCACTTTAATTAAAGACCACGTTTCACTGAGTTAAGAAGTTTTTAAATCATTGATCTATTTTGGAGTTACAAACTGTTTTGTTATACAAAGCCTGGAAACTTTTAAGTTTGTAAAATTGGAAAGATATAATATTTTACTAAAACGATGTAAATAGTAAGTTATTGTTGAACTAACTTATTTCGTAATATTATGTGAGCTCTTCAGTGTGATTTACAACAATATTGTTTGTCAAGTGAAACTAATTTTCAGAGTGAAATATGTTAGAAAAACGTCTTAAAACATATGTTGACGTTGTTTAACTGAAATCATTATTTATGAGATTATGATAGCCACTGGCTGCACCCACTCCGCCCTTCGCCATAAAATGTAAAAATAAATGATTATCCAAAAAATGTTTTCCAGTACACTCCCCGCTTCCAATTCAAAATGAAACACATTCGTTTAACAGTTTTTTAGCGAGTTTTCCCTATAGGGAAGAAGCTGTAACCGAAGGTGGCATGTTAAGACTTAAGCCCGAGGCCATGATAAATTTTTGTTTTGAGGTCCCTAGACACCAAAAACACTTTTCGTTCAAATGTATACACATATATGTGTGTATGTGTCCGTTAACACGATAATTAAAAAAAAACACCCAATTTCGGTTAAATATGGCAAAAACATGTAAAGCAACATTCATGACTTTAAGTTCGAAAACCAGAAAAATTAGACCATGGGAAGGGGGTTTTATGGGAATTTTCTAAAAATCAGTTTTTGCATTTTTTACCATAAAATTGAGAACTTTTAATGTATACTGATAACATGTTTACTTTCAGATGTCCGTAATAATTAATTTTCAATTTAATCATGTAACTATAAGACCTTGACAAAGGGAAATCACATTGTTTGTTCTGTTCTGTTGTGCCTATAATTTGGTTGTAATATTTGTATTAAAAATTGTATTAGTGTATTTATACTATATGTGTACTGTGTACATTTTAAACTATGAGTTTTGCTAAACTTTTAGAAAATAATTGAAAGATTCCAAATACTTTGCATTACACTACGTACTTCTTTGAACATTGTGTTATGGTATATAACCTTTATTATGTATCATCTTCCGCTTTAAAATCTTTATAACATTTTGTTTTGCAAATAATAATATACCAGTCTTTCATTTTACCAACTGTAAACTATTAATGTACAATGGTGAAATGTTTTCCGAAAAATTACCATAATTAATATTTTGCAATTGATACTAGTCCCTCACTGGCAGAAATAGTTTGTTCGTTTGTATTATTTGTTTTTCTTTGGATTTATACAAATATATTTAAATGGTTACAATAATGATTTATTAGCGATGTTTTAAAATGTATGTATTAATAACTGTATATAATTAATATATTCAACATTTAATACTATCAGTGTTAATAAAGAGTTCGATTTCTCTAGTAATATTTGAAATTATTTTATTGCCCATGTTTAATTGTTGTTGTACAAGAACACATAAATCCATAAGCTCCTTTACCTAAATGATTTGGTTTTGACGATCTATGTGTCATCAAAATTATTGTCCTAATTCTTAGTTGTCCATAAAAGTTATAAATTTACGACAGATTTATCTTCAGGGACACGGGCCTTCCTCATAAATAAGATAATTTTAATTCAATTGCACTGTAAAAGAGCTAGCTGTTGGTACTATAAAATGTTATTGCATTGATCGGTAGTAATATACAAATGCTAATTACTATAAGTTCCACTTGTAGGTTAAAATACCTTAACGTTACCTCATCTTCAAGCCTAATACGTGCAAACGTTAACAAGATTAAAATAGCTAAATATTGAAATGTAGAGCGAAAATCGGGGATCGAAAGAAAGGGTAAGACCACTAAATGCGCGCGCCCTGCTTCATGGGTTCATCTGCCCTCTCAGTGTTTATTTCTATCACAGATAAGAGTCTCCGTTATCTGTGTTTGTATCGAGAAGCGCCGTGTGAGTCTGAATTCAGTATCACGAGAGGGACAGGAAGCGTGACGTATGCCTGACGCCACGGAGTCGCAAGACTCGCTGTAGCGGGACTGGTCGCGGGATCTAGTGAGGAAAAATATAACTATACCCTTCTCCTCCCGCTGTCCCCTCGCCTACCAGCCTTCCGCAGCAATACAGTAGGCTCAGTCAGCTATCTGTAGAGTTTCCTTTATCTGTGCTCCAACTTCGAAAACATCTATCTACTATCGTAGTCAACATTCAATCGATAAAACGACCGGTAGGTAAAATTGTTCGATATCGACCAAACAACCTCTAAATTTTGTAGGCGAAAAAGTGCTAACCCATCTCCTTGTCGTTAACAGTATTGCCAATATGCTCAAGTTGAACTGTCGTACAGTCACAACTATACAAACATATGATTGATTTGAATAATGTAAAGCAAACTCAAGAGTTTATTCTAGTTTTTTTTTGCGTTTCGTGGGTTTTTTTGGTTCATTTTCAGTTTTAAGATAAATATTGTACTTGTATCACAACCATAAATTTGGATATTAATTCTGAATTATTGCTTTACAAAAATTATGACATACAGCTTGAATAAGGCTAGAAATTTTGACTCTTTTGTACCAAAATTTTCACTAAATTCATTACAGAATTTTAGAGTACTTTAAGCTTGCATCAAAAATATTGAATTATGTTCACCCATTCATTAAACACCCCTTAGATACCATAAATATCTCATTAAAATCTCATTAGAAAATATTTTACCGTTTTGAGCTTTTCATGCGCACATACAGGTACTCAAAAACGAACGGGACTGAACTTTCTAAATAAATGTAGGGTCATTAAATAAATTGTTATATCACGCTTATTTACGAATATAGTTTGTTGATATATCGAAATTTCGAATCTGACATAATGTCAAAGGTGCGAAAGTTTTACGAAAACTAACGTAGTTAAGTTACCCATATAGTTGGGTATATATTTTTCATTCATAAATTTGCTGGTTTGGACGTTTTTTTAATATCATTGACTGACAAAAGAAAACATCTGGTAGAAGTAAAATAAACTAATTCAATGCTGCAACTTATCGGAAGAAAATATTATCTTCCTCGCATTTTACTAACAGTAATCTTGTTCATAGATTTTCCTAATGGATATTTTACAACTTTTAAATGTTAATTATTAAAAAACTGTTAAAACGAATGTCATCAATTTTTGAACTGGTAGCGTAAAGTATACTAAAAACATTTGTGTAAAATCTGAAAAATCCGTGCAGCCGTTTTTACGTTATTGCATTCCGAACACACACCTCCACACCCACACACACTGACGGACAACGAATCATTGATTCCTCCACTTCGTTCCCTCATTCAATAAGCGAGATTTAAAATTGTTCTTATTCTTCATAAGAAAAACATTGGACAACGTACTGTGTTTAGAACTTTCAATATCTCTGTAACCAGTTGACGTATAGAGCAATACCAATTGTCAAAACGTCAAATTATGTGTTATTTTTTAGTTTAATCCAATGGTGAAAACTAAAAGTGACTAATATATAAAACTTTTGAACGAATGGTGTTTTTGGCGTCTGGGGACCTCAAAACGAAAAGTTATCATTGTCTTGGGGATACCATGCCGACTACGGTAATAGCGTTTTCCCTATAGGGAAAATTTGCTACAAAATACCCCTCTAAATGGGTTAATCTTTCAGGTTTTAGAATTCATAGTGCATGCTTCACTCGTTTGTAAACAATTTCATTCAAATTGGACCACTTTTACGAAAGTTATTGTACACACGGAAATATACAAGTATATATACACAGTTTTTAACGAAAGGTGTTTTTGGCATCTGGGACCTCAAAAGATAACGTTATCATGGTGGTGCCGTGTTAAGCCCGGCCGTGTAAATCGCGGCCAGTGTTAAGCACGGACAGAACCGGTTTGAGAGGGTCATTGGACGGCCGCCTCCCTTTCTTGGCCTTGTTTTACCCGACGCTCGGGGAATATTCCCGCCACCTTATTCGCTGGGAACATTTGGGGAACTCTGGCGCTTTCGCCGGACGACCGTCTACGCGCAGTCCATGCCGTGGAACAGTTACTGCTATATTTTAAAGTAACCGTTCCTTCCGTGGATGCCGCCAATGCCGAGTAACAGTTACTGCTATAGTTGAAAGTAACCGATTTTACGTACCTGTGAACTTGACAGCCACTGAGCCACTAGTCGTCTAGCCCTTGGTTATTTTTTATATTTGATCATTGGCATCGAATGTTATACAATAAAAACTATTTTATAAATATGTTTATAAAATAGGCTTCAGGTTTTATTTAGTGTATTACCAGGTGTATTGTGCAGGATTCTCTTGCAACAGCAAACCATAATAGATATTTACAACAGCCTATTTAATAATTGTCAATAGAAAACGTCTACTATGAGTAAAAAACTTAAATAATATGCCTGCAACACTTATTTGTTTGAATTGTCTTCATATTTAATTTGAGTAGGACTTCACAGTTTCAAAATGAATAGATACCATAAAGTATTATAGAACAAACAAGCTTTATATTTTAACTTCAAATAGAACTCAACAACTTTATATATACAACTCAGTTTAGGTAGGCCTATAAATATTGTTGTTTTTTAACGGTTAACTTGCCTAAATGTGTCTAAAAAATCATTTAAAAAGAGACACTTGTGGCAATTTTTGCAACAAAAGTATATTTAGATCAAGAAACAGGATGAAAACTTTGATTTGACATTGTATAGGATAAAAACTAGTGAATCTTGCAGACAACTAAAATTATGTTTCGCAACAACACCTTGATAAATAAAACAGAGAAGCATCTGGACAAAACGTAACTGTTACTTTATTCAACTGTGGAACGCACAAAGGAACAGGTAAATACTAGATGTAACAGTGACACCTATCCAACGCTGGTGCGCATGCGCAACAGCTTCGGCATGGACTGCGCGTACACGTAGACGGTCGTTTCGCCGGCCGCACGACATCAGATGTTTCAACGCATTACTGCGAGGACGAATTTATATATTTACTTTAATTGATCACGGTCTTGAAAATTATATATTGACTACATTTAGCTTAGTCTAAGGAGACGAATTAGACGCATGAATATAAAAATGTCTCAATAACAGAGCAGTTCACTTGGACTGCAAGACAATCTAAAGCTTCGCGGGATTTCAAGCTTTAAACAAAATCATCTATCATTGATACAGTGGTTGACATATGTTTGAGTGTCCATATAAGTTAGAGAATATTTACTCCGTGCCAAATTTTAAGGTGTTTTCGCGATAAAGCGTTTACCGTATAAAAATATTCATTAGGATTTTTGCACGAAACAAAATTTATAAAATGTCCAAGACTACCCTTAGGTCTTTGCCCCATTTTTTTGGACGACGAATTTAATTTTGGTCATTAGGTTATATACAAATATTATGTTTAATATTCTAAAAGTTCATCAGTTTTTCCGTTAATACAACGCTGTTTTCTCTTTATGAATAGTCTTGGGGAATCTGGGATCAACACATCAATAAACTTACGTTTAGAGGTTAAGTTTATTGATGTGTTAACTCAATAACTTATCTTTCAATACATTTACCTTTTTATTTTCAATAATACATTACCTTTAGGTACCTTGTATTACCTTTCAATAACTTCAGGTAGGAAGTTTCCATTAAACTTTCCATTGAAGTTTGAAAGAAAAGCATCACAAAATCTCATTATATTTAGTTGATGTTTATCAACAAATTGCAAAAATATCATAACGTATACGAATTTACGTAACTAAAAGTAAGCCAATTTGTGTACAAGCTAAGGTATTTGTCGTATGTTGTACTTGAGTAGTATCTTTTAGCGAATTTCCCCTATAGGGAAGAAACTACTACCGTAGTTGGCTTGGTAAGACCTAGGCCCGGGAACATGATAAATTTTCGTTTGAGGTCCCCAGACCCCAAAAACACCATTTGTTTGAAAGTGTATATATGTGTGTCCGTAGGTGCGATAACTCTCGTAAAAGTACTCCGATTTTGATTAAATTTTGTACAAACATATAAAGCAGCATATGCCTTTAAGTTCGAAAACCAGACAGATCACCACATCCAAAGTGGTATTTTGGGGGGGGGGGATTTGTACCCCAAAAATCGGTTTTTTGAAGTTTTTACATGTAATATTTTAAAAAGTCTAATTTTAGTTTTCACCATCAGATTTAGCTTAAAAAACCACAAAATTTTGTGTTTTGATAATTTCTCTACGTCAAATGGTTACAGAGATATTGAAAGAGCTAAACACAGTACGTTGTCCAATGTTATTCGTATGGAGAATAAGACAAATTTTATATCATGCTTATTTATGAACGGATACTAATGAAACTTGGTATACGCCTCCGGCTTCATCTGGTCGTGGTCTATTGTTATTTGCACAAAAATAGCAATTTTTACCGATTATTCCCGTAGCAGCTAACCTGCGTACTCAGCCCCCATGTTATTATTATGGAGTATAAGTAAAATGTAATGTCTCCCTTAATTATGAACATAATTTTATAAAACTTGGTATGTGGCTTCACCTTGTTGAGTTATATTAATATTTTCATAAACAACCATTTGTTGTGTTCCTTCTTGCAGCAAACCTGCGTACTCATCCCCAAGCTCTTCTTATGGAGGAAAATCAAAATGGTATATATCGCTTATTTATGAATGTATATTGATGAAACTTGGTATGTGGTTTCATCTAGGTGATTTATATTGATATTTGCATGAAAATCCATATTTTGTGTTCCTTGTTGCAGCAAACCTACGTACTCATCCCCAATGTTAAACTTATGGAGAATAATTAAAATTGTATATATCGCTTATTTGTGAATACATGTTTATGAAACTTACTATGCGGCTTTATGTGGTATTAAGACATTATTATGCATTGAAAATTCGCTGAGTACGCAGGTTTGCTGTGACGGGGGTATTTATTAATTTCCAGAGGTTCGATTGAAAACAAGAATATTACTGTATAATACTATTGGGAAATAGAACAAGAATAGGCACACAGTTATTTACAACATCGGTAAATCAACAGATTACAAATTACTTTATTTATGTAGTAAAGTGCTGTATAAATGTTTCTTGTTATTAATAAAATAATTGTTGACCATACAAATTTAAAACTTATCCAACATTTTTGGTTTTTAAAAGTTTGTATTTTGTTTCTTTTTATAACATCATCAAAACTATTGTACATTATTATCACCAACCAATATAAAAATAGCTGGATAAGGTCCTTCGTCCCGGTTTTCGTAGGTAATTGAGTTTACCATGGAAATCCTGGAAACACCGTAAATGCTTGGTCTTACAGATTTTTAATAAGCAAAAAGGAAACGTGGCGTTTCCCCGTAACCCAGTTATAACCTAATTCATCTTACCCGTAAAATACTTCTACCCGAAATTGTGTTTGCAGAATACCACCGTTTGCCACGGAGGCAGATGAATTAGCAATTTTCAGAATACCTTGGGTAGAATATCGTTGGTTAAAGAGGGGAGTCCCTTATGGACCAGTTCCTGATACCAAGAATAAAAATATTAAACATCGTTTTATTATGTCTCATGGTAGTTTTTATTCTAAATACCCATAACCGACAGCGTACATTTACTAATTGTATTAATTCTTAGACAGCCTAAACAATTGACTAAAATGTATGTCTATCAACATAAAGAAGTTAAATATCGCAACGCTCAAACTTTGCTGGTCGCGACGACAAAGACCGACAAAGGCGAAATGGACTGAAAGGTCGTAAAAATTAGACTGTCGGCTGTTGGAGGGTCTCGCATTTTCTATAAACGTTCCCCTGACTCAGGTAGGTTTTAAAAATTCATAAGCTTTGGTGTGTTATTTGCAAAATTACTAGGCCTAACAGTCTTGGTACGCAGATATATCTCAGTACACAGAAATCGCTTAACAACATTAAATTTGCCACGATTGACTTTTAGATTTTATACATTACTTCAAAAGGATTCCAAATATCAATTTATTGTATTCCGAATATAATACAACAAGAAAAATAACTTATGGCTGACATTTGAGACATGTATGTTTGATTGTAGGTTTTGCTTTGGAAAATGTTTTGCTTTTATAACTTTTATTTCATTCTCTTTAGTATATAGTCATGACATTTAGCCTTATTGTTTTCTATAAAGACGCTTCGTGTGATAATCACTATTATTTATGTATTAACTTTTTCGTTTACTTATTTATTTGTGCTAGGAAACATCTTCCTTGGAATCTAGCAAAGTTTAATAAATAAATTCATAGAATGTATACCTGTATTATCTTAGCTATCGTATAGCCTTCAAAAGGCGCCATTGATTGTAATGATTAAATTTAATTTTGTATGGTCTGTGGTTATAGGATCAGCGATTAACGTAAACAAATTAAATGAAAGTATGTGAAACAATATATGTATATATATATATATATATATTCGTATAAAGTTTACATGTCCTATAGGTTTGTTACATGGTTATTAGAGATGTCCACTAAACCAATTTCCACGCGGTTGCTGTAGTAAATGAAAGATACATTTTCCAGTATTTGTATATTACAAAGTTTTCTGTGTCATTTTCCCTCATAAATTGTTAAACAATATAATACTGTATTTAATACCAAATGACATATCGATAACATCTGTTGATTACTCGTAATAAGGTTATTCACAGCATATATAATATTAATTACTATATTAAACCATGTAATTCGAAAAACTGTCTTTACTCGATGACTCTAATAAGAACGTTATTTATTTCTTTTACCTGATTTTAAACATGTAAACATGCTGTGAATAACCTTTTTTTCTTCTTTTTTTTTAACCATTTTATTAAACCGTTCATCATCATTACAATTGCTATACAGGCTAAAGTTTAATACAATATATGTGGAAAACATAAGAAATGACAAAGATTGAGGTCAGCCGATCAGCCCCTCAGGCACAGAATTCATAATGTTCAGTGGCACAGGGTATTGCCACATAACTTCTTTGTGTAACAATCTAACAAACAACATAACAAGTAACATAATCTTCGGGTAATCTTGGTGTGCACAAACTTATTTTACATTAATTTAACAAAATATCTTGAGGTAACCTTGGTCTGATTACGAGTTTTAATATTAATTACTATATTAAACCATGTGTTTCGAAAAACTGTCTTTACTCTAATAAGAACGTTATTTATTTCTGTTACCTGATTTTAAACATGTAAACATGCTGTGAATAATCTGATTACGAGTAATCAAAAGATTTTATCAATATGTCATTGGTTATTAAACACAGTACGGTATTAAATTGTTTAACAATTTATGAGGGAAAATTACACAGAAAACTTTGTAATATACAAATACTGGAAAATGTATCTTTCATTTACTATAGCAACCGCGTGGAAATTGGTTTAGTGGACATTTCTAATAACTTATTTGTAACGGCATCACAGTGTAATGGCTTTACCGATTGATATGAAATTTGGCCAGTAGCTAGGTGATACCGAGGAGAAGGTTTTTCTTTAGAAAGATTTGCAAATTTCCTCCTAGGTTACGCCCCACTGGGTCTTAAAGTTCACAAGTAACTGTAATGGAAGAAATATTTTATTGGGTTTATGTCACATGTTTTTAACTGACTTCATTTAAATTCAATAAACAGTTGTTAAAAACTGTCACTGTTTTGTTTAGATTATTTTAAGTTTGTTTACTAAATGTAGCGTTCTTCCCCGTAGATCTTCTTTGTTTGCGCTTTAACGTTGTAACTGTCGCTTCGCTCATTTATGCGTCTAAAGTGTAACGGCAGACCATCCTAGTTACTAACAACACCATAAATACAATCTAACACCATTGGTCTGGAATATTGTGTCGTAATAAATTTGTCTACCATAAGTGTCTAGAGAGGTTTCTGAGTGTGTAGGTATTTAAGGTGGGTACTTGACAGTGACCGAGGGGGCAGCGAGGAATTTTTAGCAAGAACTGCTAGTTGTGCCAACTTCCCCGACAAAGTACCAAGAATAGGGGTGCGGATGTAGAAGCCAGGACCGGCGAGAGTTGCTAGTATTCTACAGCTATTCTCGCTGGCCCTGGTAGAAGCTGCGAAAGAGAGACGTATACTGAACAGTTTCGAAGAGAGGAAGATTAAAAACTAGGTGTGTATATATATATATATATATATATATATATATATACGTTTATTCCGTAAGAGGATGAACGAAGATTTAAATATAGTTTATGATACAAATGTTAAATAGATTAAATATTTTTAAATGAACCCTTTTCATTATTTTTAAATACATCTGCTATTGGGAAATAATGTTTATACCATATTACAAATTTCTAGATAATTATATTGTTTGTTATATTTTAAATTTACAAAGTAAGCTTGGCAAATGTTCAAATGTAAAATAACTAATAGTTCCAACAATCTACTCGTATTTCAAAGTAGTTATAGAGTAAATTGCTACTGATATATTATTATACTTAAAAAATCCAAAACATAACTGTTCAACAGATTTGTATGATTTAACTATTAGTTATAAGAGGACGAAGAAAACTCTCAAGAATGTCAATTAAATTTCGTATAAAATTTACATGTCCTATAGGTTTGTTACATGGTTATCACATCAAGCCAGCTTTTGTTAGCAAACAAGATTATAAATACATAAATAAAATCAAACGTTATTTTTCGTTTACTGGTAACTTTTTAGAAATTCTGCTATTTCCCCCGTCCCTGAGATCAAGACGGTGTAATATTAATAAACCAAAAAGTGAGTAAAATACTTTACAAACACATACAAACATACGTAAACCATAGATTATATAAAAACAAACTCAATAAAAAATTATTTCACATTGTATTCAATGCTAATTAATAGGATATATCAATATACCATGGATTTCTTATCTATTGCAATAAATTTCTTACGAGAGTTTCATCCAATTTTACTCAATTTCATCCAATACAGCACATGAAATCGAAATCGAACTAAATTTTAAATAAAAAAAACAGAATTAAAACTTGAAACTTTAACTATGTAACTGAAATATAGTTTACTGGATTATATCAATCGTATCAACGTTCACAAACCTTATGTGGTTAATTTTACCATCGCATTTTTACCCCCCAGTTTTAATTGTATTTGTGTCTTAATCATGTTTTTTTATATACTCATACACAAATCGCTATACTACTTTAGGAAGTGTAATGACTATCATCGATGTTTTAAAAAGCTTTTGATTCAGTTTTACACAACTCTTTAAAAACTACAATTCCAGCAGTGAACCGCTAGAATGCCACCCTGTTGTCATATTTTCTGAGACCCAGGATTTATCAAATGAAAATCATCTCCTTCTGGTTCCATTAACAGTGATAAAACCCAATTTCGCCTCAAGAGTAAAAGTAAACAAAAACTGATATATAAATAGTAAATATAGAATACATAAATCTGAATTGAACTTTTCTGACACTTTTATACAGTACTATAAACTCTATTCCCATTTGGCATAGAATTTTTGTTCCTTACTGCTTGTAAATTTCAATCCAAAAACCTAAATTTAATTAGGAATAGTTGTCTGCTTTGTTTACAAAAACAACATTAACTTTACTCACCTGTTGTATTGAATTTGGATGCAAAGTAGGGAACATGTGACTCGGTAAACAAGGTGATTGCAAATAAAATATGGCAAAATAATATACCCCCATCGCAGCAAACCTGCGTACTCAGCGAATTTCCAATGCATAATATATGTCTTAATACCACACAAAGCCGCATACCAAGTTTCATAGAAATATATTCACATATAAGCGATTTTAATTATTCTCCATAAGAATAACATGGGTAATGAGTACGTTGGTTTGCTGAAACAAGGAATACAAACAATTGGTGTTTATGCAAATATAAATAGTATTTAACTAGGCGAAGCCACATACCAAGTTTCATCAATATTCAATCATAAGTAAGCGCTATATAACATTCTAGTTGTTCTCCATAAGAATAGCATGGGGCTGAGAAAGCAGGTATGCTGCAACAAGGAACAAAAAATGGGTTTTTATATAATTATCATTATAACTCAACCAAGTGAATACATACAATACCAAGTTGTATTAATTTATGTTCATAATTAAGGGTGTCATTACATTTTACTTAATATATATATATATATATATATATATATATATATTACTTATTTTATATAACTGGCGTATCTTTTATATAAAAAGTGATGTTCTTTTATGCTGTGACAAATTCTGTGAAATAATTTGTAAATGACAACTTATTAGATTTTGCGCAAGTCGATTATTTGTCACTAGTGGCTTGAAGGGGCCATAGCCCCTAATTAACCTTGTATATCCCCATTCTTTTGTAAATCCCCATGCTTCTTTTATGGGGGATGTTTTACTTCATTTCTCGTTTGCTGGTAAATTTTTAAGAATACGAGTAACATTCCTCCCGAGTAACAGGGGAAAATACTTTTAATTGAAACCACCTCCCATCGCCCTGCGATTTGTCGAACTTCCACAATTTTTACTTCAACATTTCGCTTACAGAATAATTATATATGAAGATGTATTGCAAAGTAAACTGAACGTTTCATTAACGAGTGAATCAGCTTTATTAGCGAGTGTATACAAATTAGCAGCGAGGCGAGTGTGAAATGACTATTAGGGTAAAAAAGTATAGATAGCCTACTCGAGTTTGAGCTTATATTGCAACACAACCAGTAGACTTATAAAAAACCAATTACTCCAAAATTTTACAGATTTAATTCTGTGTCTATTCGTGTTAGTTTAAAAAAATTTGTGGGATTTCAACTGAGTCTTTCAGCGGCTTGATTGAAAAAAGTACAGTTTTTTTGGCGTTTTTCAGACAACGGCTGACTTTGAAATTTTATGACATTAAAACTACTGATCTAATAGTCATAAAATTATGATAAATGTTAGAAGTTATGATTGTATAGCATATTTATAAATTACAGAATTTGTGCTTTATTAAAAAAAGTTGTAGTTTTAGTACAAGTATTTGATTTCAGGATCGGGTGAAGACACAAACATCAATGAAAGCTTGAATGATACAAATAATATTAAGCTCTTAAATGATATAAATAATATTAAGTAATACATTAGCTATGTGGTTTTTGAATAAATTAAATTTATGTATAATCAACCGAGATGCAGTAGTGCATGAAATGACTACCGCTAAGCGATTCGCAGGTAGGGAGTTTTTCCCGGTCGCGACCGGTTTTGGTAGCCCGGATTTGGTCTACCATAATAAAATAATTGTTGACAAGACAAATTTAAAGCTAAGCGAAAATTTATGTTTTTCAAAACTTGTTATTTTTTCTGTTTATAAAATCATCAAAACTACTGTATATTAATTATTAACTCCAAACAATATAATATTACCTGGAGAAGTTCTTCGCCCAGGTTTTTGTAGGTAATTCAGATTACCATGGAAATCCTGGAAAACACCGTAAATGGTTGGTCTTAGAGTTTTTTAATCAGCATAAGAAAACATGTCGTTTCCCCGTAACCCAGTTATACATATCCTCAATCATCTTGCCCGTAAAATACTTCTACCCGAAATTTCGTTTGCAGAATACCACTGATTGCCACGGAGGCAGATGAATCACGAATTTTCAAAATACCTTGGGTAGAATACTGTTGGTTAAAGAGGGAAGTCCCTTGTGCACCAATTCCTGATACCTATAAGAGATTATCGCCATCTTATTTGGAATTATTTGACTCAGTAGAATGTCGCTTCGGCCTAAGAGTTTTCGGTCGGATATTTTTCGATTTTGTTTGACTAAAATAAAGGCTGCTTCTTAAAGTTTGCTGACTATCACAATATTAAAGAACATTTTAGGAAAGAGTATAAAAAACGAACTCACACCGATTTTCTCTGTTGACGTCTGCTGTTTGTACAAGTCTCAAAGTAATTTAGTTTATTGAGATTGTATTTCAATTTCATGCGAGGCTATAACCCGTGCGAAAAATGTGCGCACTTAAATATTGAAAACCTATGATCCCAAAAAAAATTAATGAGAGGAAGACAAAAGCTATATAACCTTAAAAACACAATTATAAATTATAACTGAGATAGTAAATAAACACAATTTAAAACATTTGGTTCACATAATGACTAGCGGCTAAAATTGAATAATCACAGTTGAGACTGAATCCCCTATTTCAATATCTGTATAATACCCCCTTGCAGCAAACCTGCATACTCAGTGAATTTCCAATGCTACCTCACTACGTTATGAAGCCTACAAGCTACATGAACATCGGCTGGAGATTATGAACAATTTTTCACTAACCATAATTGATATTAACCATTGACCATTTGAGGTGAGTATTTATAATATTTCAACTATATAACTTTCTCTTAATATAACGTGTTTTCTTAAATCTGAACATACAATGCAATTTTTAGGATAATTATTTTTACAAATATTACAACTACTAAATCAAGTTAAAAATTACTAGATGCTTTCTCGTTCTTTGCACGGGTATCTCGAAGGCAAATAACCAGGTAATTTGAAAGTGTTATTACAAAATGTCACCTGATTAGGTAACTAACTAAAGTAAAACTTCCCAAGATTAACACGGGAATTTTGAAATCAGAGGGACAAAGCCTTAAAATCGGGTTTTTTAAAGCCAAAAGGTACAACTAGAGGGTAAGAGCTTTTCGATTGATTCCAAATATCAATAATGTTAATTTAAACAAAATATGCTTTATTAAGGTCAACATTATCGGAACAAAAAGCAAGAAATTATTTTAATAATATAGATTGAAACTTAGTTAAACTTCTATCAACTTGGATTGTTCTGGGGTTAACTAGTGTTAACCATTTATTTCACTACCATTTTGGCAATGGTCTATAAATTCACCAACACTGTAAAAAGCGTTTAATGTCGAAAATTGTTTTGATTTCTCTTTGAAGAGTCGTACATTTTGTTTGTTTAAGAACAATTGGTAATCTGACAAGGAAATTAGACCCAGATTCGGATGGTAAATTTTTAAACATATTTATTTAATTGTGTTGGCCTGAAATATTGATTGAATCTTGTATCATAGTTATACAAATCATATACTTTTATAATTTACATTTATAAACGCGTAAAAATTGTGGTTTCAAAAATTTAAATAAAGTAAATTCATCTCTTACAAGAATATCTCTACAAGAATGAGTTATTTTTAATATTTAAAATATTACCCGCTAAGTCTTCTTTTATAAATTAAATAACCTTGTAATTATTTTTCCGAATAACATTGGCTCTAAACTATGATGCCATATGACAAGTGAGTAAATGCCAATCCACATAGTACGTTGTTACTATAATTGTCCTAGTGGCAGTATTTTGCCAGGTGTCTAAGAACATAAATGTTAGCACATAATCTTTGGAACAAACGTGGTCGATATGTGATAGTTCCAAGTCAACCTACTATCAAGGAGTGATCCGAGGAACTTAATACATTCGACTTCATTATTATCATCATACAGTTCATATTATTATTTCTCCTAATTGTATTTTCAGACTTAGCCGATGCATTATTGTAATGTAAACTTACTGGCGTATCAGGAGATAATTAACATTTTTTTGCCGCAATGCTATAGATCCGGTTGATGACTACCCTTCCCTTTAACGCCCTCAAACAACAACCCTGTGGTTAACAACTACGAGTCACTATTCTTTGGCAACATTCCGAGAGAGAGAGAGAGAGAGAGAGAGAGAGAGAGAGAGAGAGAGAGAGAGAGAGAGAGAGAGAGAGAGAGAGAGAGAGAGAGAGAGAGAGAGAGAGAGAGAGAGCGAGAGAGAGAGAGAGAGTGAACGCCTTCCGCAGCGTTTTCCGTCTCCCTCGGGCAGAAATATAAACTTAACACGGAGCCATCATGGACCCGCACCTAGGTATTACCATGCCGACTACGGTAATAGCTTCTTCGGTAGGCCTAAGGGAAAATGTGCTAAAACAGAACATATTGCTAAACACATAGTTTTCGGTTCTTTTAGACGTATCTAGCACAAAATTTTGTTTAATAAATGTACATAAATATAATATATCAACACGTCATGGAACCTTTTTGAAATTTTAAAATTTAAGATTTACACTGGAATTCCATGTTAAAGTTATTTATTATCTATATTGAAATAGCAACAAATAAAAACTAGAGTTGTTTTGAAACAAATTAGGAAGGCAGCTTTAACAGTAACCTACACTGAAACGTGTCGAATAAACACGGGACCCTCAAATAAAATAACTGTTGAAGTTTTACAACCGTTCACTCACTTTGCCCTTGTCGATAAAGTTAGGGCCTTCGACAATACTCGCCGCGTGAAGTCCCATTTCCATTGCGGTCACCAAAGTTGAAGAACGCTACATTTTCATTTATTTATATGGTTTATTTCTTAACATTTTTAAGGCTCTTAAACATTATTTGGTTTTACCACCTGGTATAGCTAAGCGATTTAAAAAGGAGGTACATGACATGTATTCTATAACTTGTTTCACACAACAAAGTTTTACTGGCAACTGATTTTCTATTTCTTGTATGCCTATATTTCTTACAAGGCATTTATTGCTACGGTTGCAGTAATACCATAATACTCTGAAAACTGAAAAACGCGGACACGCGGTGCTCGTAGTGTGCGAGTGGCGAGATTCGTGGAAGGTGTAAATAAATACATTGCTGTCACAGTTCTTGTTTAGTTTGAATGACGAACATACAGAGCTACGCAGTGCGACTGTGTACAAGCGTAGCACCTACTGTTGCGTTTGTTTGAAAGACATTTTTGAACAAACCGAACGTCTGACTGAAAAATGTTTGAAGTAAAACATGTAGATCAACTAATTTGCTACAACTTTGCCGCTGGAAGTTTCTTTCTACCCTAAAAATTAAAAAAGTTTACGCTTTATTACTTTTTCTAGTCCCGATTTTATACGTAACAGCCCCCTTTTATAATAAATAAGGAGGTTATAAAGCGGCTAACATAAATGTAAAATAACGTTCAATAATAAAATTGAAACTACACCAATATTTAAAATGTTAAAAACGTAATATTTTCTTGAACCTATAATTTTTCTTTAATTATAAATGGACCGCGCTCTAAATGAGCGAAAACCGCGCCACCGAGACCGTCTGAAGGCATAAGAAACTCAATCCCAGAGGTATATTACTGAGGTTACATTTAATTAATATCAAATGCCCCCGTCACAGCAAACCTGCGTACTCAGCAAATTTCCAATGCATAATATATGTCTTAAGAGGGCTCTAAACCTTCGCCAAACGGCTGAAAAACACACCTTCGTATTACTCAAATTCTGAGGTTATTAAAGCACCTAGCGACCTCCAGTGAACGATAAAATGTTTCTCATGAAATTAACTAGGTTAACAAAGTTATTTTAAGGTTTTAAGTTATTGTTATACATATTTTATTCGGGGTTAAACTCAGTAAAAATTGACCATTTTCTACTACGTAAATGTCAAACAGTTAAGTTCAAATTAGAAAGTTTTTCTGTTTTAAAACCCTTATTAGTTATTCAAGATCATTTCCCGCTAGGCAGGATTTCATAAAAACCAATATTTATCTCATAAATCGAGTAATTTGTGAGGGTTGTTTCTGAAAAGCGCTTCGAAAAACACCCCCGTACAGAGGACGCTCTGGCGAGCGGCGATGGAACTACCACCGCCAATGAGACATTCGTCAGTGTCGCCAACCTCTGTTTCTCTACTTATTGGGACATCGGACGGACGTAATTCCCCAGAAAGGTCCTCTGTGTCCTTGCTTCAAACTACTCTAAAGACACAATATTTGCCCGTCGTACCATACCGTCCTTCTTGATGATATAGCTAAATCAAATTTCAAATGACATTATCTGGGCTTTTTACCGTTCAAGAATGTGATCAATATCATTCAATATAATTAAATGATTAAACCTAATATACTTTAATACACCAACAATTTGAATAAAATTAATCCTTCCTTAAACAATATTTTTTCTACAAAAATTAAGATTGTTCTAGTTATTAATGTTTACAGTTGATACAAATAGTAACAATTACATTTAACGTTACCAAGTGCAACCCGTTTTATATTGGTTTTTGTTAACCGTATAGTAAGAAGTTTCTCATTAACAATCATAATTGTAACTCGGCGTAGGTACAACCATAGATTAAGCATACTCCTTAGTATGCTTAATCTATGGTACAACGTGGCTTTAGCCAACTTCATCACAATCTGTTTCATATCATTTTCAAAGTGTGTGTGGTTTTAAAATACTTGTATAACGCGGCGCGGCGGCCGCGCCGATTTCCAAGAGCACTGAGCCGAGAAGTGACGAGGCGCCCCTCGACCAAGGGTGGGAGTGCATCACCTCACTTCCTGGAAGATCATCCCCTACAGCATTTTCCTTGTCCGCAAACCTTCAGTTCATCAGTTGATCTTTGTGACAGTGAAAATACCCCCAGTGTGTAAAAAGGCAGAAAATTGCCGTTTCGTCATGTAGAAACCTCAAGGAATGAGGATGGAAGCGTTTGGATCATGATTATTATAACAGATGATAATAATAAGTCTGTTATCATACTCAAGATGTTTCATTTCTGTTTACTAGTGATAATAATGCGGAAGCGGATTGCAGACGATGATATGAATCATATTCTGTCATTTTTTAAATGACTCATGCCAATGCTTGTACAAGTTTTAAGGCAATAAAGTAATTAATGACTGATTGATTGATTGATTGATTATTGTCATACTTTATCCCTTTTATCATATTATCTATGTTTTACTTTCTCCCCTCGCATGTATAGACATAGTGTAATACGAAAAAAGAGTCCCTGGACAAAAAATACTAAATAATTTTGTCTGGTCAAAAGAATGTTTTTTCATTATCGCAAAACCGTAGACCTTACAAGTAACGATCGAAAGGGGCGCCAAAATCGGATGGGGGCGCATCATATGTTCTCCCTTATTACATATAATAGCAATATTAAACTCGAATCATTAAACTTCAATTAAAGATGAAACCCCAGTTGAATACTCTCCAATACTCTCTTAAATATAATGAAGGTGCAACATGGTGAATACACAAATTTCTTCCCAATACGGTAATGCCTTTCAACAACTTAAAAATACTAATATAAAATCAGCCGGGTTAATATTACATATTTACAATTTATTTATTTTACAACTACGGATTACGCACTCCACCCGCACCCCGCGACCCGTCATGAGCGCCTAGCGTACCCCACCCCCCGAAAAATGTGCCGCGCCGTGCTGGAGCACGGCTCGCACTGCCCTAAAGCCGGTACTGATTATTACCATTTTATTTTAATTGATATAATTTTCCTTTTTATTACTGAAATGTCTTTAATTCCAAACGAAGTATTTTGTATCTTAGTGCCAATTTTTATCTTTAAAACCATAAACTATAACCAATTCAATGTTTATTAGTGATTGTTACATCGGGCTACTTTTCATGTTTTTTATTAACAGTTAAAATGTTGCAGTCTAACCTAATCCCAGAAATTCTGTAGCATATTACAGTACACTGTATACAATACCTATGTGCAATACAGTCGGGTTCTTACTTTACAACTTGTTTTTCTTCATCCCTTATACAACGTGATTGATAACTATTTATCTGAGTAATGATTCCATAATATTACACAATTGCAACGTTACTATTCCGAAATTAAGTTATATAATATCTTAAGTTTTTACAACTATTATTTATATAATCTAATTTCACAATTATTATTTGTTCTTGGATCTATTCTTAATCTTTAAATAATCTCACATGTTTTATCATAGAGGGTACATTTTATATCCTACGGACATTTTTATTGACAACTACGTGAGAACTACATGAATTTTCTATGCATTCATACATTTTAATGTTTATACATTTGTTATTCATGCAAAATGGTCGAGACAAACATTTTGAGTTCGGGGCTAAATCCAAAGTGAGATTCTCAAAGAGAATTTTAAAAGAATATAGAAGCAGTGAGGTGACAGCCAAGACATCAGCCTGCCTCCTGCCACTGGCGGCATCGGGAGTTACCGTTGTTCGTTCAACTTCCCCACGAATCCATGGATTCCCTTTCGGTTGGCAGTAATGCGAAAAACCGGTTTAGAGGGTGGCTCGCCTAGCGCGGCCACTTGTGAAAATTGAAACTACGTGGAGCTTTGTGGGACACAGATCGTTGTACTCCACTGTGGCCACGGACCTTTAGAGCCACCTTAATACCACATAAAGCCGCATACCAAATTTCATAAAAATATATTCACAAATATACATTTGTAATTATTTTCCATAAGAATAACATTGGGGATAAGTACGTAGGTTTGCTGAAACTAGGAACATAAACAATTGGTTTGTAAGCAAACATCAATATATCTCAACTAGGTGAAGCCACATACCTAGTTTCATCAATATACATTCATAAATAAGCAATATATCCCATTTCGATTAATCTCCATAAGAATAACATGGGGGATGAGTACGCAGGTTTGCTGCAACAAGGAACGAAAAAATGGGTGTTTAGGCAAATATCAATATAACTCAACTAGGTGAAGTCATGTCTAAGGTTTAATTAATTTATGTTCATATTTAAGGGAGGCATAGCATTTAAATCTTTCTCAATAAGAATAACATGGGGGCTGAGTCCGCAGGTTTGCTGCTATGGGAACCTTTAGCAAGAAATTTTTTTGAGCTAATATCAATAGACCACAACCAGATAAAGCCGTATACCAAGTTTCGTCAGTATACGTTCATAAAGAAGCGAGATATAATTTTTTTTATAATTTTCCATAAGAATAACATTAGACAACGTACTGTGTTCAGCACTTTCAATATCTCGGTAACTGATTGACGTAGAGGAATGATCAAAATACCAAATTGTGTGTTTTTTAAGCTGAATCTAATGGTAAAAACTAAAATTTGACTCTTTCCAAAATTATATGTAAAAAATTCTAAAAACCCATTTTTGGGGTACAAAACCCCCCCAAAATACCCCTTCGGATAGAGCGGTCTGGCTGGTTTTCAAACTTAAAGTCATAAATGTTACTTTACACTTTTATACCAAATTTCATCAAAATCGGATTATTTTTACGAGAGTTATCGTGCTCACACACACACACACACACACACACACACACACACACACACACACACACACACACATACTATATATATATATATATATATATATATTATATATATATATATATATATATACAGTTTCGAACGAATGGTGTTTTTGGGGTCTGGGGACCTCAAAACGAAAACAGGTGAATCTGTCAATTTGCCGCAGGGCCGCAGAATCCGTTTTACCGGAATTTTACGCGCGAAACTGAAGAAGTGGTGGGAGTGCAGAGGAGAGAGACAGAAAGAGAGAGAGAGAGAGAGTAACACAGAAAGCGCGCGGAGTACGGTATGACCTTGAGCGGCGACGCACCTCGCCCCTCGACGCGTGCGGGCACTGTAGGTGATCACCACTACACTTGCAGTGCAGCGTGCCGACCCTACATGGTGCTACTTTTACCAATAAGGAAGCAGAACTGTTATACATAGAAAAGATTTAAAAACGCCTATACAATGTCAGATAAAACCCACATCTATTAAAACAAAACTCGTTTTTTATTTTTTAAATCTTAATTTTAAAATAAGGTGCAAAACAACAAAAATTAAAAATTGTTTTTCAGATTTTTATTATTTTTATTTTAACGCATAAAGGAAGCAATCAGAAAGCAAAAAATGTATTTTTATTTTAAAAAATATGAACGGGTTGCTTTGCTTATTGGTAACAAAACACCCAAAAATCGCTCCTTTAGTCCCTTGTAATATACCCCTGAATTTTTTAAAAATTGTTTAAACCTCATTTTCGTGTTTAGTACATTGTAACAAACACATTCATACATAAAAATCTGAAATTTATTTTTTGACCAAACACCCTTAAGGACGCCTTCTTTAAGCCTAAAGCAATATGGCTTCCATCAACACTGATGAAGCTGTTGGTGGATCATACATTACAAAATTCCTTTGGCTATTAATTTAGCCCACACTTGATGAGTTTTAATAAATAAATACACTTTACCTTAGTCTTCTTTATTTGTAGTTAATTGTGTTACATAACTGTCTATTGTTGGATTACCACATTCGAGGTAAGTCTTAGCTATAATGAGAATATACCTTTTACCTATTAATACCTAGGCTTAAATAATAACAAGTGATTTGGGGTTCACAATAGAATATTTATTAAATAGAATTACAACAGTGAATGATAGCAAATGAATTTAAGGGGTATAACAATAATATTTTGGCAATATGGGAACTTCAAATTAATTAGGTCAACTAGGCCTAAGCCTTTCAATAAATATGTCTAACAGTTCATGGCTAACAATAATGGGTTATTACAATATAAGTACTCTATTTCTTAGGGAGGGGTGTCGTGCCGGCTCGAATGATATATTATTTGTTTTTATAGAGATAACATGAATTTACTAAATAGGTTTGTTTACTAAATGCAACAATGAGTAATAGAGGTCCATAGAAAGATAGGCCAAAAGTTTCACTGAATTTAAGGATTGATTAAAAGATATTTGAAATTAAATTTGGAAAACCAGTTCAATTTGGATGAGATTCTTCTTAATTACTTTAATTGATACTTTCTGAACATTGGGTTTGTTCACAAATGTTTCTGATATCTCTTTTTACCAAGTCCCTAACAAGAGAATCAAAATGGAGAAGGTTACCACACTGCTTACAAAATTCTTCACCCAGAGTGTTATAAATGGGAAAATAAATAAAAAGGGGTTTGAATTTAAACTTCACTCTATTGGGCAGGGGAAATCCCTACTATTTAGGCACTAAGTAGGCAAATCTTAGGCCATACTGGGGTAAATTATTAAATGAGAACTTGTCTCATGCAAAAATGATGTTAACACATTGGAGGGAAGCCAGGAACAAGGAGGAGGGCAGGGTTTGTAGTCTCGAAGTTCATTGTTCCATTGTTGGGTTGCACAGATGGTAGAAATCACATATTATAACACTTGACACTAAATTTGGTTTTCTAAGGACTAATTTTGAAAAGTAGTACTATGTAAAATATTATTATATTGCAATTTTCTTACAAATATCTTATATCTAAAGTAGGCTATATTTAAATTAATTTAGGGTCAATTAATGAATTAGAATTATTAATATATTGTGAATGATAGTTGATTATCAATTGATATAAACTAAATAAAATGAACATGGGCATAATTAATTATATATTCTACTGTGAAATAAGGGGAGATAACTTTCTGCCGGGGTGATGGGAACAGTTGTTTAATATTTAGCACTTTGAATTAAATAACATGAAATAATAGCTTGATTAACATAAAATAACACATAATAAAAGTGAACATTTCAAATTACAGTGACATAAATTATAATTGAACAAAGACAATCATTGTGATAATAGACAAATAAAATATGGGTTATTCAGCATTACTAGGGTATGGTGGTATTTACATGGGGAGAAATATACACAATTATGGGAAATTATTATTAATGATGAATGGAATGTAATGAAATACTACAGTACAAGGGAACAGTGCTAGTAAAACCAGATATGAAAAAGATAAAGTTTTGTTAGGGGACACCCTGCACCCACTCTATGCTACAACATTTTATTCTGGACTAAAAACTACATTTTACATGTTTAATGTACAATTAAACAAAAGTTAACGAAATATACTGGCAGACAGTTTGGGTCTGCCAAGTCAAGGAACTTTGTCGGGTGGTGAACGGCGCCGGCACCGTTACCTAAGAGAAACGGTACGAAGGAGAAACTTGATATTTCATACCAAAATGGGACTTATTAGATGTAATACATGTACCAAGTTTGAAGTCGATATCTTCAGATGTAACCTAAGATATAACGTATTAACACATACAGACAGGAAACGCTAGACGGAACAAATGTAGACGGAAAACTAAGTGTTTTAGGACAAACCTTCATATGAACATTTTCTTTCTTTTTGTATGACGAATCATATCCCAAAGTCCTGAAAGACTTTTTTACACACCGAATACAGTTTTAAAAGAATGGTTGTTTTTGGCATCTGGGGACCTCAACACGAAAAGTTTTCATGGTCCCGGTTCTAGGTCTTACCTTGTCAACTACGGTAATAGCTTCTTCCCAATTAGGGGAAATTCGCTAAAAAGTAAAATAAAATAAAACAACTACATTAATTAACTGTTATTAACACTAACTGGAAATGGAATAGTTAACTTGGAAAAACGTTTTATTTTCTTATTTTTAAAAGGTATGCAAATACATGTATTTGTAACTCGTGTATGGTTATCAGTTCAATAAACAAGTCCTAGAGAACTTGAGAAACTTTTATAATGAAAATGTGTAATATCAATGGCAAAATAGAATGTGCATGATTAGACTTTTTTATAAGAATGTTATCTAGAAAAGGTATAGTTGGAAATAGAATTACTTAGTTTAATTTTATGAAACTGTATTTGGATTAAGATTTTTTATTATTTTTTACACTCAACTTCAATTATCTCAGCTCATCAGGATGCCGCGCGGGATCATCCTCCGGACTCAAGCTACCCAAATTGGAAATAATTTTGCAGTACAATATATGTCATTTTACATTTTCTTATAGAACATAACTTTGTATTTTACTGTTCGTAAATACAATATTCATTTCCATAAGACACATTTATTACATTATTACATTTTAAGGAAGAAGAATTAGGCCTACTATGAATTGATAATTAACACAATAATCATAAATCAAAGAGGAGGATACCTGTAACGTGATTTATTTTTTAACCATTAAATCTGTATTTCTTAAATAAAAATGATATTTAATTATTTATTAGTACCCGATCGATTGAACCACTTAAATATCCTCACAGTTTGTTGTTGATATTTTCCCAGACCCGACGTGTGCACGTTCAACCCACTGTTCCTGGGAGGCACGTGCTCCTCCCACTACACAGACCCCGCGGCCTTGCTGATAGAGGGCGTGTTCCTGTCAGTAGCGGAGGCTGACTGCGAGCTGGCTAATCCCTGCAGCTACCCGCCACACTACAGCCCTACAGACTGGGAAGAGTTCGACTTCATCGTCGTAGGCGCAGGGTCCGCAGGCTCCGTGGTGGCCAGCAGGCTGTCAGAGATCGCCGACTGGAGTGTTCTTCTCCTGGAGGCGGGAGGTGATCCGACAAAGACCTCGGAGGTCCCGGACTTTGACACTCGACAATATCGTTCCGAAATAGACTGGAATTATAAAACTGACTCACTAGAGCCCAGCTGCTTAGGTTTTGAGGGAAACCAGTGCAATTGGCCTCGAGGAAAAGTGTTGGGTGGTTCGAGTATACTAAACGCGATGTTTTATTCCAGAGGGAATCCTAGAGACTACGACTGTTGGGAATCCGAAGGCAACTACGGGTGGGGATATCGAGATGTACTTCCGTATTTTAAAAAGTCTGAGAGCATGAGAGTGCCCGAGGTGCGGAGCTGTCCCGATTTTCTGAATTACCACGGAGAACTAGGACCTTTGAAAGTCGAAGATTATAATATAGAATTAGTCGAGCCCTTAGCCGCATTATTCGCTGAAGGATTCAAGGAATTGGGATATTTGTATAACCCCGACTCCACTGGAAGGTTTCAATCCGGGTTTTGCAGAATGCGCGGGACTCTACAAGACGGAAGGAGGTGCAGTACTGCCAAGGCATTTTTATCCCCTGTTGTTAATAGGAACAATATAAAAGTTTCAAAATATTCTTTGGTTACTAGAGTATTAATAGACCCAATCCGGAAAGCCGCATACGGGGTGGAGTTTGTTGATAGACTGGGCACTATCGTAAGGGTTTTAGCGAGAAAGGAAGTCATAGTCTCTGCCGGAGTGATCAACAGTCCTCAGCTGTTAATGTTGTCCGGGGTGGGCCCTATGAATCATTTAACTGAACTGGGGATACAAGTGGTTGTGGATTTACCAGTAGGCGAAAATCTTCAAGATCACGCTTTGAACTACGGGTCGGTATTGGCATTAGATTATGATTATTTTCCTCAGGATAAAATTGAAAAGCAAGTGTTTGACTTTTTATTAAATTACGGTAGCCCGTTGTCCGGGATCGGTTTAAGAGCCTTTAATGCCTTTGTAGATACAAAAAACTTGGGAGTCGACTACCCAAATATTCAATACCTTTTTAGTATCGCAGCTCAAAACGATTCTTTTTTACCAGCAGTGTTACAATCTCTTCCTTTAAGAAGCGAAATTATACAACAGATTTTGGAAATTAACTCTCGTTCTGTCATAGTTCTTCTTGAACCCGCGCTTCTAAATCCGTACAGTCGAGGAAGAATAAGGCTTCAGAGCATCGATCCCAGGCAATACCCGAGAATCAATACGGGTTACTTCTCGGACCAGAGGGATGTCGATACGTTTATAGAAGCGATTCACCTTCTGAGGGATTTTGCACGAACAAGACCTATGAAAGCCGCTGGGGCGAAGTTTTACGATATTAGAGTAGCCAGCTGCAACAAGTTTCCTATCGACTCCCGACCCTACGAAGAGTGTCGCCTCCGCCATCTGACGGGCACTCTGTACCACCCAGTTGGCACCTGTAAGATGGGGCCTACTGCCGTGGTCGACCCCCAACTCCGGGTCCACGGCGTGGCCAACCTGAGAGTCATCGACGCCTCTGTGATGCCGACAGTAGTCCGCGGCAACACCAACGCGCCCACCATCATGATAGCAGAGAAGGGCTCCGATCTCATCAAGCAGACGTGGCTCAGCACCCCGTACTGCGGAGCGGACATTTTCAGAGACTTTATTCCCTATCATAAGTACCTAACTACCTAACTGGGAGGGAGAGGGGGAGGGGGAGGGGGTATAGTTAACTGAGTCGTCAGTCCTTATCCTGTAAATGAAACTGCGAGCGATGTTTTCATTAATGATCCTTTGGCAAAAACAATATAGGTCTGACAGCTCCGTTTTTTAGCGGGGACATTTAGGCTCATTAGCCTTTGCATGGGGGAGCGAATTAACTTCTCTCTATCACCCATCCACATTAAACAAAATATTTACTGAAATCTTTGATGTAACTAGCGATGACATAAAGCCAGTAGATTGAGCACAGCTGATAGGGAAACATAACGGGAGGTTAGGCGACGACCGGGGATGATTCATCATGTGGCACTCCTGTGTGACGCGTGCTCAGAGTTGAACAAGAATTTTCGCCAAGATACTTAGTTGGTTTGGCCAATGGCCTTTTAATTCGTGTTATTAAATACATTTTCGGCATTTTAATACCAAATACTACCAAGTTTGTACGGTTTTTGTTTCATAAACGGAATAGTAAAATAGAAGAATTATAGACACCTCTCGACATGTGCTCAATTTAATTAATTGGTCCCTTGACGATATGAGATTTGTTTACACAAAGTAACTATTTATTCGTGTTACCGATGAGATGCCAGAATGTTTAATACCACATTGAACCATACTCGACCGGTTTATTTTATGAAAAACGCTTAACATGGAAAACTCTTAACCCGCGGACATTGTTTTTATATTAAAGATTCCGGTCGAATTGCGTTTAATCGGGTAGTACTTGGGGGCCGAATTTTGCTCGGGAAAGGCCAGTCAGTTTCTTTAGATGACTTGGAGTAATTTTTCACCGAGTCCCCATTCTGAAGTGCAGATTTGTTTAGCTCATTAGCCTCTTTTCTGCATGTTTAAAGTCACTCCAGTTGTTATTATACGCCCTGAAAGTGAAGTTAATGCACATTAAATCATAGATCATAATGAACCACAAATGGAAAATCCGCTTCCAGCATTCTAGAAAAAATACGTCACAAGATATTAATAAAAATTTAAATTCGCTAAGACAGTACGCGTTGTTTTATGGGGATTTAACATTGGAAAAGATGTTTTTCATTACTTGGAGATTTTTACCGTCTTCAATATCTCCGCAATTAATTAACCTGGCTGAACTATACATCTTGCACAACATGGAAATCCTTCATTGCAGATAAATGAAACAAGGTTCATCAGATCAGCAAAGATCAAAAATGTAATTAAATTTTCACACAGATTGGCAAAAGTGTTTGCTTTAAAACCTTATTTTATTTTTGGAAAATTAAATACAGAAATTCACCATCTTCATATCATGCATCCAGGTGTGCTGCGTCTCAATCGTGAATTGTGAATGAATAGTTTGAATTTATTTTTATATTTATAAATTTAGGCCTAATTATATATTTAGGTTAAGGAATTTGCATATCAATATCAGAGATTTACAAAGAACATTAAGTGTAAGTGTGGTGACTCTAAATAACTGTATGCTAGCAGATGACTATTTCAAATGTTTATTCAATCATATGGTTATTGTTTACATTGTGTTATTCTTGTGATTATAGTCGTAGTTTTCAAATGTATTATGTTCTGTTCAGTTAATTTACAGTTTTCAATTTATTAAACGATGTGTACATGCGAAATTAAGTGCGTGCTTTACTCATTACTTATTTATATATATATTCAAAACCCACTCCAGGCCACCACTTCACAATAATTAATTGGCGACGATAACAAAACTAAATTTTGCATGCTACTTCAATACAACTTAAGTTTACAAGTTCACAGACAACACTTCTAATAAAATTTACATTCAATTTACTTATTTTCCAGTTCATTATATCTATATTATCAAGTTATCTTACATTGTTCAAACATGGATGAAGATCAGTTTAGGCAATTCATGCACATATTTCAAGAACAACAGAACCATCTTATTAAAGAAGTTCTTCAAGCTGTACGAACTCATGGTGAACAAACAATGGAAATGAAACCTGCAGTTAATTATTCAAGCATTGCACCTTTCGAAAACTATGATCCTCGACGTGAAAAGTTTACGTCTTATCTAGAACGTTTTGAAAACTATTACACCATGAAAGGATTATTGGACACAACTAAAATCGGTCAACTTTTGTGCGTTTCGATCGGTAGTGATCATTACAACAGTTTAGCCTCATTCTTAGGCACCGAAAAACAGTTGAAAAATCTCAACTATGGAGAACTTACCAACGCTTTCAAACAATTGTTGATTCCAAAGAAGAACGTGGTCATATCTCAGCATTATTTTTTGAATGTTTTTCAGAAAGAACGGCAGTCAATATCTGAATTTGTGGCTTCCCTACAACATAATCTTGCCGAATATGAATTCTTAGTCAAATGTTCATGTGAACAATCAGTTTCGATCGCGGATGTTTTTCTGAGAGCACAGTTTATTCGAGGTTTGCGAGATGATTGGCTCCGAGAACAAATTCTACAGTCAAATGAAACTACTTTCGATGGAATCCTTACAAAGGCAATAGCCCTCGAAGCCTCAAAGATCGAATCTAGGGAGCTTGCTCAACGACCTTATTCTAATAAAACAAACTTTAACAATAGTGATGATGTGAACAAAGTATCTAACTGTTCCAGGCGTTCTCACTCACATAATCGCCCTGCTAGGCCGCAACGTCAACACTCTTCCCGTTCTCGTACTCGTCGTCCAGATTTAAAATCTCTCGGCATCGATAATCTTTGCTTCCGATGTGGAAAAGACAAACATCAAGCATCTGAATGTCGGATTGATAAATCAAAACTCAAGTGCAATAAATGCAACAAACAAGTTCATCTATCCAAAGTATGTATTTCAACGCTGATGGCAGAACGGAAGAAAACAAACCCTCCTAGTTCAACAAACTTCGTCCAGAACTTCTCTCCTGTTGATTTTATAACAACTTCACCTGACTATGGCCTCAAGAAAATCTTAACTGTAAATCAACATCCAAATGTGGTTGAACTATTTGAAGTTAAACATGATTCTGACAAATACATGATTACTGTAATGCTCAATGGAAAACCACAAAGTTTCGAAGTAGATACAGGGGCAAAGGTCTCCCTTCTTTCTAAAAACGACTTCGATCGCCTCAAATTAGGCACACCCATGGAAACCACAACCATTGCCTTCAGATCATATTCTGGCGATATAATAAAGCCTGAAGGAAAAGTGAACGTCAGTGTTTCCTACTGTGAAAAACAAATTGAAGGGGGACTTCACATTGTTCCATCAGGTCACGATGCGCTCTTGGGACGGCAATGGATTCGAGCCCTAGGAATTGATCTTAACCAATTGGATGCTGACATGATGCAATCAACTCAAACCCTCCAGACCCAGCCGATTAACTCTACAGATGAACTCTTCAACGTGTTTTCAAACATCTTCGAGGAGAAAATTGGATGTGTTCCTGATTTCAAAGTAACACTGCGACTTCGAAACGGTGCAAAACCTATTTTTACTAGGGAACGTAATGTCCCATATGCTTTGCTCGACCGAGTGAACAAGGAATTGGACTCACTTGAGAAAGAAGGAATTATTTCTCCCGTGGAAACCAGTGATTGGGGATCTCCTCTTGTTGTCATCCCAAAAGCAGACGGTGGAGTTCGCCTCTGCGTTGATTACAAATGTGGTGTCAATGAGTGCCTCGTCCAAGCAAATCATCCCATAAGACGTATCGATGATTTTCTCGATAGCTTATCGAGTACTTATCGAGTGCATAGACTCAGTTTCGGCATAAAAACTGCACCATCAGAGTTCAATCGGATCCTTTCTCAAATTCTAAAAGGCCTAAAGAAAACTGAATCATATTTCGATGACATCATTGTACATGGTTCGACAATCGAAGAATGCAAACAAAATCTGCAAGCCTGTCTCCAGCGATTTTCTGATTACAACCTACACCTGAACAGGCAAAAATGCTCGTTCTTCCAAGAGAAAATTGAATATTTAGGGCGAATTGTGGAGTTTAATAAAATTAGAAGTCTCCAGCAAAGATACAAGCAGTTCAGCAGATGCCCCGGTCTTCCAACACCGAAGAAGTCAAACGTTTCCTGGGACTTGTATCCTATTATTCTCGCTTCATTCCTGATGCATCAACAATTACTTACCCTTTACGGTGTCTCCTACAGAAAAATGCAAAATGGGAGTGGACTTCAACCTGTGAAGCATCCTTTTTAGGAATCAAATCTGAGCTCTGCGGCGATCGAGTTGTTGTACCCTTCGATCCGACCCTGCCTCTTGTTCTGACTACAGATGCCAGCCCTACAGGACTTGCAGCTGTGCTAAGCCATGTCATTGAAGGATATGAGAAGCCCATAGCATATGCTTCCCGCTCACTAACTGTTTCCGAAAGAAACTATAGTCAACTAGACCGTGAGAGCCTTGCAATCATCTTTGGAGTGTCACATTTTTACTACTATCTCTTCGGGACACATTTCACACTTGTTACCGACAATGCACCCATTTCGAGGATTTTCCAGCACAACAAAGCTCTCCCACAAATGACATCAGGACGTCTTCTTCGATATGCCTCTTATTTATCTGGGTTCAACTACACTCTGAAATTCAAACCCGGAAAGGAAAATGAAAACGTTGACTGCCTTTCAAGAGCTCCACTCAAACAAATAACCTCAACTGACGATGAAATGATTGGTTATGAAGTTAATCAGATATATGAGCAACTTATCTTCGAGATTTCTGATGAACAAATAACTGCTTCAAAAATAAGGAGTGAAACAGGAAAAGATCCAGATTTTTCGAAAGTATTACAAGATCTCAAAAGCAAGCCTGATGATACAGAATACACATTAGTTGATGGAATTCTGTTTAGGAAGGATCGTGTAATCATCCCAAAGAGTTTGAGGTCAACAGTTTTAAATGAACTACATGACACACATCTAGGCACAACTAAGATGAAACAGCTAGCTCGCCGCTACGTGTACTGGCCCAATATCGACAAGGACATCGAGCATCTCGTTAAAGGATGTGAAAAATGTGCGCTTACACGTCACAGTCCTCCAAAAGCTCCAGTTCATCCATGGGACCCTCCACAAAATAATTGGGAAAGAGTCCACATCGACTATGCAGGCCCTTTTGAAAACGCATATTTCCTGATGTGTGTCGATGCAAAATCTAAATGGGCTGAGGTGAAGATTATCAGAGATCCGCCTACTAGTTCAAGTACTATACATCTCCTTGAAGAGATTTTCTCAGTCCACGGATATCCACAAGTACTCGTGTCAGATAACGCAACAATTTTTAAAAGTGACATTTTTCAATTATATTGCAAAACCAGAGCTGTTTTCCAGAAGTTCATTGCCCCAGGACACCCGGCTACAAACGGTCTGGCTGAAAGATCTATCCAAACTCTTAAAAATCGACTTAAAGCAGTCTCTACTGAAACAACTTCAATTCAAGCAAAAGTCCAAAAAATACTGTTGAAGTACCGAGCAACGCCACTTGCTTGTGGTCAGTCACCAGCTGAACTCTATTTACAACGGAAGCTACGAATACGACTGGATGCAATTTTCCCATATACACCACAAACTTCAAAAACTGTTTGTCCGCCTGCACGTTCACTTCAAGTGGGGGAGAGAGTCCAGGTTCGATTCTTCATTAATAACAAACATATCTGGAAATTTGGACAAATAAAGAAGAAGCTCGGAAGAAGACATTACCTTGTGATCCTTGATTCATCTGATAGAGTGATAAAGAGGCACATTAATCAACTTCGTTCGACTTTTGTTCCAAAGTCAGAGAAAGCCGTCTCATTTGGTCCAACGCAATCGTTTGATGTTCCAAGACTTCCATTGCCTCTGATTCCAAGAAGACCAGACAGACATCAAACACAAAAAGAACATCCAATGGCAGCCTCTGTGCCAAATCCAGCTACGAGACAAACTTCAGAACAACAAGTGGTTCAGCCTACGGCTACGAATGCAAGACCACATCGTGAGCGGCACCTGCCTTCAAGGTTTCAGGATTATGTCATGTGAAAAATAAAATTGAAGACTATAGGAGATCCTAATTAAAAGGGGATTTATGATTCATTATTAATAATTTCAATTTGCATAATCTGTTTATGATTGATATCCTTAATTAGTGGGGGAGACTGAGGTGACTCTAAATAACTGTATGCTAGCAGATGACTATTTCAAATGTTTATTCAATCACTGGAGTCATTGATGGGATAAAAATAACCCCATTCTTACAATATACAATAGACTAGGCGTTTGCGCTTATTTTTTGAACAACAAAATATTATTGAGTCCTACAAACTCAGAAATCGGGGAACTCACCTCGCGTTAAGTACCTTTTTAGACGTATTATTATTTATGTTTAAATAAATAACAACGAAAGAAAGTCTGATTGAAGTCTGTCTGTGGGTGTGGGTGTCTGAGTGCAAACACTTGTGAAATAAATACATCAAGTTTTTAGCGAACCGAAATGGGTTTATGGGTTACGTTAGGAAATTATATTGTGATCCCGGGCTTAGGTCTCACCGAGCGGGTAATGCTAATAACTCACTGTTCCATTGAAAATTCGCTTATAAGGAAGTGATATGTTTAAATATTTCGAAATTCTGTTTACATAAACTGTTATTTGATAGACATATTTTAGGAGTGAAATTGTTGTGGCGTATGTGGGACTAAAATATAGAAATTCATCAAAATGAGAATGTTAGGGCGAGCGAGGAATGACAAGACCAAATAAATGTGTGGGAGGGATGTGACTTGAGGGATGTGGGATCTGGCTACAAGATCGGACCCAGCCGCACAGCCACAGAACGACCCTGACTGGGGTAGTGGCGATGAATCAGAGGTATGGTTCACTCTACGGATGAGTGTTGCGCGAGCAGAACTATAGACACCACGAGAGAATTATAATAAGAATAATGAACTTACTGAACAGCAATTACTGCTTTCTTAGACACCCATTGGGCGCAACAAGTTATACTTCTATACGAGCACCATTTAATTTAATGTAAATACTTGGGTGTCTAATTGTTAGAGAGGGTGCAACGACCTGTCATGTTAAAATGGGAGCTGAACAAAGTATATATTTAATATGGGACCTTATAAGGTCCAGTTCACAATGTTGATCCAGCGAGAAATGTCATTGGGAACTATTATCTAGAATGTTGTACATACGATAATACAATTGCATTAGAGCAGGCGATACAAATATTTTACGAAATATTTACTTCAAGCGGCTGCAATTTGAGCTTTTCGATTCCCTAAAAACAACACGGTGTGATAAAACTGATATGTTCATAAATTTCATAAGTACAATAATATTAGAACTAACATTGCGGTCCCTGTTATTCTAATCCCAAAAGCTAATTCCTCTTCATCCAGTGGTTGGAGTGCCTCGAAAACAGTTCGGGTATCATAATCACAAAACGAGTAGTTTGTATACAAAATATTACTATCAGGTATACGAAACCATTCCTATTCATCCATCGGAAGAGGCCCCCGAGTCTCTGCCGTACCAGATAGATACTGTGCCCCTGCTTTACCTTCGCTGTAGTTAGGTGTCCAGTGTCGTTTGTATACACAATATTACTATCAGGTGTATTCATCCATCGGAAGAGGCCCCCGAGTCTCTGCCGTACCAGATAGATACTGTGTCACTGCTTTACCTTCGCTGTAGTTAGGTGTCCAGTGTCGTTTGTATACACAATATTACTATCAGGTGTATTCATCCATCGGAAGAGGCCCCCGAGTCTCTGCCGTACCAGATAAATACTGTGTCTCTGCTTCACCTTCGCTGTAGTTAGGTGTCCAGTGTCGTTTGTATACACAATATTACTAGCAGGTGTATTCATCCATCGGAAGAGGCCCCCGAGTCTCTGCCGTACCAGATAGATACTGTGCCCCTGCTTTACCTTCGCTGTAGTTAGGTGTCCAGTGTCGTTTGTATACACAATATTACTATCAGGTGTATTCATCCATCGGAAGAGGCCCCCGAGTCTCTGCCGTACCAGATAGATACTGTGCCCCTGCTTTACCATCGCTGTAGTTAGGTGTCCAGTGTCGTTTGTATACACAATATTACTATCAGGTGTATTCATCCATCGGAAGAGGCCCCCGAGTCTCTGCCGTACCAGATAGATACTGTGTCCCTGCTTTACCTTCGCTGTAGTTAGGTGTCCAGTGTCGTTTGTATACACAATATTACTATCAGGTGTATTCATCCATCGGAAGAGGCCCCCGAGTCTCTGCCGTACCAGATAGATACTGTGTCTCTGCTTTACCTTCGCTGTAGTTAGGTGTCCAGTGTTGTTTGTATACACAATATTACTATCAGGTGTATACATCCATCGGAAGAGGCCCCCGAGTCTCTGCCGTACCAGATAGATACCGTGTCCCTGCTTTACCTTCGCTGTAGTTAGGTGTCCAGTGTCGTTTGTATACACAGTATTACTATCAGGTGTATTCATCCATCGGAAGAGGCCCCCGAGTCTCTGCCGTACCAGATAGATACTGTGTCACTGCTTTACCTTCGCTGTAGTTAGGTGTCCAGTGTCGTTTGTATACACAATATTACTATCAGGTGTATTCATCCATCGGAAGAGGCCCCCGAGTCTCTGCCGTACCAGATAGATACCGTGTCTCTGCTTCACCTTCGCTGTAGTTAGGTGTCCAGTGTCGTTTGTATACACAATATTACTATCAGGTGTATTCATCCATCGGAAGAGGCCCCCGAGTCTCTGCCGTACCAGATAGATACTGTGTCCCTGCTTTACGTTCGCTGTAGTTAGGTGTCCAGTGTCGTTTGTATACACAATATTACTATCAGGTGTATTCATCCATCGGAAGAGGCCCCCGAGTCTCTGCCGTACCAGATAGATACTGTGTCCCTGCTTTACCTTCGCTGTAGTTAGGTGTCCAGTGTCGTTTGTATACACAATATTACTATCAGGTGTATTCATCCATCGGAAGAGGCCCCCGAGTCTCTGCCGTACCAGATAGATACTGTGTCCCTGCTTTACCTTCGCTGTAGTTAGGTGTCCAGTGTCGTTTGTATACACAATATTACTATCATGTGTATTCATCCATCGGACGAGGCCCCCGAGTCTCTGCCGTACCAGATAGATACTGTGTCTCTGCTTTACCTTCGCTGTAGTTAGGTGTCCAGTGTCGTTTGTATACACAATATTACTATCAGGTGTATTCATCCATCGGAAGAGGCCCCCGAGTCTCTGCCGTACCAGATAGATACTGTGTCCCTGCTTTACCTTCGCTGTAGTTAGGTGTCCAGTGTCGTTTGTATACACAATATTACTATCAGGTGTATTCATCCATCGGAAGAGGCCCCCGAGTCTCTACCGTACCAGATAGATACCGTGTCCCTGCTTTACCTTCGCTGTAGTTAGGTGTCCAGTGTCGTTTGTATACACAATATTACTATCAGGTGTATTCATCCATCGGAAGAGGCCCCCGAGTCTCTGCCGTACCAGATAGATACTGTGTCCCTGCTTTACCTTCGCTGTAGTTAGGTGTCCAGTGTCGTTTGTATACACAATATTACTATCAGGTGTATTCATCCATCGGAAGAGGCCCCCGAATCTCTGCCGTACCAGATAGATACTGTGTCTCTGCTTTACCTTCGCTGTAGTTAGGTGTACAGTGTCGTTTGTGTACACAATATTACTATCAGGTGTATTCATCCATCGGAAGAGGCCCCCGAGTCTCTGCCGTACCAGATAGATACTGTGTCTTTGCTTTACCTTCGCTGTAGTTAGGTGTCCAGTGTCGTTTGTATACACAATATTACTATCAGGTGAATTCATCCATCGGAAGAGGCCCCCGAGTCTCTGCCGTACCAGATAGATACTGTGTACCTGCTTTACCTTCGCTGTAGTTAGGTGTCCAGTGTCGTTTGTATACACAATATTACTATCAGGTGTATTCATCCATCGGAAGAGGCCCCCGAGTCTCTGCCGTACCAGATAGATACCGTGTCCCTGCTTTACCTTCGCTGTAGTTAGGTGTCCAGTGTCGTTTGTATACACAATATTACTATCAGGTGTATTAATCCATCGGAAGAGGCCCCCGAGTCTCTGCCGTACCAGATAGATACCGTGTCCCTGCTTTACCTTCGCTGTAGTTAGGTGTCCAGTGTCGTTTGTATACACAATATTACTATCAGGTGTATTCATCCATCGGAAGAGGCCCCCGAGTCTCTGCCGTACCAGATAGATACTGTGTCTCTGCTTTACCTTCGCTGTAGTTAGGTGTCCAGTGTCGTTTGTATACACAATATTACTATCAGGTGTATTAATCCATCGGAAGAGGCCCCCGAGTCTCTGCCGTACCAGATAGATACTGTGTCCCTGCTTTACCTTCGCTGTAGTTAGGTGTCCAGTGTCGTTTGTATACACAATATTACTATCAGGTGTATTAATCCATCGGAAGAGGCCCCCGAGTCTCTGCCGTACCAGATAGATACTGTGTCTCTGCTTCACCTTCGCTGTAGTTAGGTGTCCAGTGTCGTTTGTATACACAATATTACTATCAGGTGTATTCATCCATCGGAAGAGGCCCCCGAGTCTCTGCCGTACCAGATAGATACTGTGTCTCTGCTTTACCTTCGCTGTAGTTAGGTGTCCAGTGTCGTTTGTATACACAATATTACTATCAGGTGTATTCATCCATCGGAAGAGGCCCCCGAGTCTCTGCCGTACCAGATAGATACTGTGTCTCTGCTTTACCTTCGCTGTAGTTAGGTGTCCAGTGTCGTTTGTATACACAATATTACTATCAGGTGTATTCATCCATCGGAAGAGGCCCCCGAGTCTCTGCCGTACCAGATAGATACTGTGTCTCTGCTTTACCTTCGCTGTAGTTAGGTGTCCAGTGTCGTTTGTATACACAATATTACTATCAGGTGTATTCATCCATCGGAAGAGGCCCCCGAGTCTCTGCCGTACCAGATAGATACTGTGTCTCTGCTTTACCTTCGCTGTAGTTAGGTGTCCAGTGTTGTTTGTATACACAATATTACTATCAGGTGTATACATCCATCGGAAGAGGCCCCCGAGTCTCTGCCGTACCAGATAGATACCGTGTCCCTGCTTTACCTTCGCTGTAGTTAGGTGTCCAGTGTCGTTTGTATACACAGTATTACTATCAGGTGTATTCATCCATCGGAAGAGGCCCCCGAGTCTCTGCCGTACCAGATAGATACTGTGTCTCTGCTTTACCTTCGCTGTAGTTAGGTGTCCAGTGTCGTTTGTATACACAATATTACCATCAGGTGTATTAATCCATCGGAAGAGGCCCCCGAGTCTCTGCCGTACCAGATAGATACTGTGTCTCTGCTTTACCTTCGCTGTAGTTAGGTGTCCAGTGCCGTTTGTATACACAATATTACTATCAGGTGTATTCATCCATCGGAAGAGGCCCCCGAGTCTCTGCCGTACCAGATAGATACTGTGTCTCTGCTTTACCTTCGCTGTAGTTAGGTGTCCAGTGTCGTTTGTATACACAATATTACTATCAGATGTATTCATCCATCGGAAGAGGCCCCCGTGTGGCTAAGCCATAAGTGTGAAACTTGTAAACTGAAATTTAACATTTGAACATGGTTTAAGTTTACATATGATATAATAAACGGTATCAGGAAACTGACACATACTTTCTCCCTTTTAGCCAAACTTTAATGACAAAAATATTTGTTATTTACTAAATATAGAATATGAAGTATAGATAAATGTACAGAAAATTGTCTAAAATAGTTTATCTCAGAAATATCCACCCAAATCCCTTTTTGGGAGGCACTATAGAGTCCGTTGCTACACACAGTGGTTTTGAGAGGGGAAATGCCCCCTTGCCCCCCCCCAGGGTTAAATAGCAACACATTTCGAACATCATCTGTTGGTCAATGCTAACTTGACCTGCATATCAAATTTTTATGAAATTGATCAGTAAATAAGAGAGAAATAGTTATTTTTGTATTCCCCATAAGAATAACATTGGACAACGTACTGTGTTTACCGCTAAATGAAACTTTCAATTTTCTCCGCAACTAGCAATCGTAGAATAGTAATTTAAAATACTAATTTATTTAGTTTTTTGAGCTCTTTTTAATGGTGAATAGTAATCTTTTTTAACATTTATTATTTTTTATGAAAAATCCAAAAAACTGAATTTTGGATGTTTTAAGTCCTGTAATTTCTGAACCCGAATTTTTCCAGAAATGCGGGTGGTGTCATTTTGTTGGAAACCTAAAGTTCTACAAACCACTAAAGTTTAATCAAAATCGTTAGAGCCGTTTTTGAGAAATTTGGATTTTTCATGTTTTTTAGCGGTTTTTGGGGGATAATTACCCTTAAAAATCAAAAATTCAAAAAAATGTAAAAAACGCCTGGAGATATCGTGGATTAGTACCTACATACCAAATTTCATAAAAATCGGCCCATAGGTTAGGGCTCTAGCTCTGTACACATCCACACAGACACACACACACACACACACACACACACACACACACACACACGGACACACACACACACACACACACAGACAGACATCACGTAAAAACCACTTTTTTGGGATCAGGGAGCACCAAAACGAATATTTCCACTAACAACTCAAATTCGAAAATTTTTACGAAAACAATACTTTCTCCATATACTATGTATAGGGGGAGAAAGTAAAAAACAGATGTTTGTTATTATCATCAAGAATATTATTCTTTGGTAAACATTACTTAAGAATGAATCACAATTTTTGGCTTATTTAAAACTAACTTTAACTTTACAATTGTTTACTTTATTATTTGTTGGAAATGTAAAAATACAACTATAACATGTTTTATTTGACTATTTATTTAACTTAATTCCTGCCAAACTATCCTCTAAAACTTATATTAACTTAAAATAATCACACGCTTCCACAATCTAAATTCCGTTTAACTTCTCCATCTTTCTGCACATGGTAGCAGAGCGTGGTTAACGTTCCACAAAATACTAAAAGAAAAAGCAGAACATAGATGTCTTCCCAACGATTGAGGAAGAACTATCTGGAGTCGAGCAAAAGGCTAAGAAGTACAATTACTGAATCCAAGATATTATCCGAAGATGAAACTACTGCTACTCCGAAGAAACTCGCCACAGCACTGAACGTCCTTACAACTTATGCAAGAAGGGTGGCAGAACTAGAAAAAAGCATTGCCGAACTAGAAGATGTCTCTACAGAAGAAGAAGAGGAAAATGAGAAGGTAACTGAGGATCACATAACCTTGATGCTGGACTTCGATGAAATTAGCGAGAAACTGAAGGTCAGTATCGCGTTTTTGGAAAAGGAAACTCATCCAACAACGAATGGTTCGAATGATCAAACTGATTCATTCCAGGTTAGTCAACTTCCCCCTCATTTCCCAACAACTTCAATTAACCTAACATCAATGAGGTTGCCTAAACTAACTCTTCCTTCTTTTGATGGCAATATTCTGAAATGGCAGGAGTTTTGGGACTCATTTGACTCAGCAGTTCACAGTAATCAATATTTGAATAAAGTTGATAAATTTAACTACCTCAACGCTCAATTAACAGGTGACGCAAAACTTTGCATTGCTGGGCTGTCACTGACCTCTGAAAATTATGATATTGCGATTTCAATGCTTAAAGACAGGTTTGCCAACAACCAACTTATCATTAACTCTCACTATAAAGTTTTGATGGACTTGAACCCCTTAAAAAATAGTGAAACTAGCAAACTCAGGAACTTGTTTGATAATATTGAGAAACACACCAGGTGTTTACAAAACTTAGGTGAGGATACCAACTCAAATTTCTTTTTTTCACTTATTATGAGGAAGCTACCTCTCGATGTTGTAATTAAGGTTGAGGAACAAAATGTTGACAACACACTTGATGTCAAACATTTATGCAGTATAGTTAAAAATATAATCCAAGCTAGGGAAAAATCTCAACTCCTATTAGGTATAAACTCTACAAAATCCCTTAGCCTACAACCAGAATATCGAAGTGATCTACAGCCCTCAGATAGGGATAATCCTTCAACAACGCAGGCACTTCCATTGCATGAAAACAAAACTCTAGCCTGCATATTCTGCAAGGGGAATCATTGGAGCGACCAGTGCCAGAAGTACAAAACTGTTGATGAAAGAAAAGGTAAGGTAAAGGGTTTGTGTTACATTTGTTTGAAAGGTGGACACAATTTAAAGGATTGTAAAATAAACAAACCATGTGTGTACTGTAAACAGAGAAACAATCATCATAGAAGTCTCTGTTCTAAGCAATTCTCTCAGAGTACTAGGTATAGTGAAACGTCTGCCGTAAATTCCAACTTTTCTAATGAAACTTCTCTTGTTTCTGCAAATGAAACTGTAATTTTACAAACTGCAAAGGTTCATATTACAAAAGACGGCTTTACAGAGCCTGCTCAAATATTATTTGATACCGGGAGTCAGAGATCTTATATCTCAAAAAGTCTTGCTTCCAAACTTAAACTTCAGTGTACAAATACACAAATTTTATCAGTTTTTACCTTTGGTAATCAAGAAGCCAAGACAATTGAAACTCAGACTGTTACTACCGGGCTTAAACTTATTGACGGAACTGTACTTAGTATTAATTGTAATGTTGTACCGAAAATTACCGGAAAACTAAGCGCTAGCTCCGCAGTTGACATAACATCTATAAAGTCGCTTTATCCATCTTTAATCTTTGCAGAGAGCCAAAACGAAGATTCTGAAATTGAACTCTTAATAGGTAACGACTACTACTTCGATATAGTCTCAAACGAAAAGATTGAAGTACACACTGGTTTATATCTTGTAGGGTCTAAAATAGGTTGGATGTAAGTGGCAGAGAAAGGTCTAAAAATTATACAGAAAATGTATATTCTACTTCTTTTCTCACTACAATTCAACCTACAAACTTCTTTGGATTGAAAAATCACTTTGAAACACCTGATTCACAACTAATAGAAGAAGTAAATGTTAAGGACTTGTGGAGTCTGGAGAGCTTAGGGATTCGTGACTGTCCTTTTCAAAATGATGACGACGTCGCTTTAAATCAATTTAATGAGACGATCAAACTAGAAAATGGTAGGTATTCTGTCAGTTGGCCTTGGAAAGAGTACCCTCCCAACTTACCCAATAACTATGGTTTGTCCGTTGGGCGGCTTAAATCACTTTTACATCGTTTTGAAAACCAACTACATGTACTTCGAGAGTACAACAACATCATTAAAGATCAGGCTTTTATTGGTGTTATTGAAAAAGTCCCTCTTAACGACGACTCAGTGGTCACTCATTATATTCCCCATCACCCCGTCATCAACGAATCAAAAACTACTACCAAAGTAAGAATTGTATATGATGCTTCTGCTAAATCCAAAAAGTCTGCAAATAGTTTAAACGATTGCCTTTATCGTGGCCCAGTAATTCTTGAGGACTTATGTGGGTTGCTATTACGATTTCAGCTTAACTCTATTGGTGTCATAGCAGATATTGAAAAGGCATTCCTTCAACTAAACTTGAATGAACGCGATAGGAATGTTACTAGATTTTTGTGGTTGAAAGATACCTCTTTGCCAGTTGATCAAAGCAATATTGAGGAATTCAGATTTTGTAGGGTGCCCTTTGGAGTAATTTCAAGCCCATTTTAGCGAATTTCCCCTATAGGGAAGAAGCTATTACCGTAGGTCTCATGGTAAGACTTAAGCCCGAGACCATGATAACTTTTTGTTTTGAGGTCCCCAGATGTCCAAAACACTATTCGTTCAAATTTATATATATGTATATATATATCTATATATATATATATCTATATATGTGTCCGTGAATGCGATAACTTGAGTAAAAAACATCCGATTTCGATGAAATTTGGCTCAAATGTGTAAACTGACATTTATGACTTTAAGTTCGAAAACCAGAAAAATCGGACTATGGGAAGGGGGGTTTATGGGGATTTTAAATTTTCCAAAAATCAGTTTTTTGCATTTTTTACCCTAAAATTTTTAAAACACTTAATTTAGGTTTAGACCATGTTATAGAGCTTAAAAAAACAAATAAAATGGTATTTTGAATTATTAACCTAGGTTAAGTGGTTGCGGAAAAAATCCAAAAAACATGCTCATAAAATCTCCCATGTTAATCTTATGGGAAAAAGGTTTTTGGCTTTTCCTCAGTTAATTTTACTTTAAACTTCACATTTTCTTTTACCAATCACTTCAGCTCCACAAAACAATCATTTTGGTGTTTAAATTGTGATTCTACGTCAAACCGTTGCAGAGATATTCAAAGTGCTAAACACAGTACGTTGTCCAATGTTATCCTTATGGAGAATAAATAAAATTTGATATCTTGATTATTTATGAATGTATATTGATGAAATTTGGTATGTGGCTTCATGTTGTACTGGTATATTGATAATTGCACAAAAAATAAATGTTTTGTTGATTGTCCCCGTAGCAGCTAACCTGCATACTCAGCCCTAATGTTATTCTTATGGAGAATAAGTAAAGTTTTATATCTCCCTTAATTATGAACATAAATTAATAAAACATGGTAAGTAGCTTCACCTGGTTCAGTTACATTGATAATTGCATAAAAACTCATTTCTTATCTTCCTCGTTGCAGCAAACCTGCGTACTCAGTCCTAATGTTATTCTTATGGGGAATAAATAAAATGTAATAAATCACTTATTTATGAATGTATTTTTGTCAAACTTGGCGAGTGGCTTTATGTACTAGTGAGAAACATATCAATGCATTGTAAATTCGCTGAGTACGCAGGTTTGCTGCGACGGGGGGTATTTGTTAAGTGCTACTATAAAGTACCACCTATCCCAAAGTAATCTACCAGATGAGACTAAACAACTAAACACCTCGTTTTACGTTGATAACATGGTAACTGGGGTAAAAAACGAACAGAAAGCTTTATATCTGTTCAACTTTGTCACAGACCTATTCTTACAAGCAGGTATGAAACTCCAAGGTTGGTGCTCAAATTCTCAAGCTCTCATGGTAAAAATTCCACAGGATAAGCTTACAAAAGAAGATCAATCTAATGTAAATGTATTAGGTTTAAGATGGGATACTGTTCATGACACATTATCAATAAAACCGGTAAAAGACCAAGAAACTGTGTGTACAAAGAGATCGATTTTAAAACTTGTGTCATCAGTTTTTGACCCTTCTGGTCTTTTTAATCCTGCAGTCTTAAAGGCGAAAATTTTCATTCAGAAACTGTGGGAAGAAAACTTTGATTGGGATGAACAACTACCTAAAGAAAAAGGTACAGAGTGGGAAAACATAAAAAAGGATATTTTTGAAATTTCAAAAATGTCTTTCCCAAGGTATATTGGTATGGTATCAACAACTGTAGAATTACATTGCTTTACTGATGTCTCAAATGCTTGCTATGCAACTACTGTTTACATTCGCTTAGTTAATGAGGGCATTTCAAAATCAAAACTAATGTTTTCCAAGAGCCACTTGGCTCCTGTAACAAAGAAAAACATCTCTATGCCTCGTTTGGAGTTACTAGGAGTTTTGATTGGTTCGCGTGCATTACAATTTGTGGAGAAAAATCTGGAACTGTCTGTAACAAGGAAAGTTATTTGGACTGACTCTCAATGTGTTTTACACTGGCTTAATACTACGAAAATATTATCTAAATTCATTGAAAGAAGGATTTCCGAAATAAAGTTAAATAAAGATATCATCTTTAAGTATGTTCCTTCGGAGGAAAATCCATCAGATGTGGCAACTCGCGGCATGAGTGTTAATGAATTGCAAGATTGTAATTTATGGTGGTCAGGTCCTCAATGGCTCAAACTGCCTGACGATGAATGGCCAAACTGGAACTGCGATCATTCAAAAGAAACATATGAAGAAGACATACAAGAGGAACTATCAACACTTACTACAAATTCTGGGGATATAATCGTGGAACCTCCCTTTGGAATTGATATAAAAAGATTCTCTAACCTCATGAGATTATTAAGAGTGACATCATACTGCGAAAGATTTATTTTAAAATGTAAGAAGCAACTAAGAACCTCAACATCTACTAATGTAACTGCTGAGGAGCTTAAAACAGCAACATTGAAATGGGAGAAATACGTTCAAAGGAAACATTTTTTCCAGACAATACATAATATTGAGATCAACACAGACGATTCCCTTCAGAAACACTTTAAACTATTCCTTGACAATGATGAACTGCTCAAATGTTCAGGGAGACTGTTGAATGCTGAACTCCCACAACAGCATAAATTTCCAAAACTTTTGCCCAAGAACGAGGAATTTACAACTCTTGTGATTGAAAATTATCATAATAAGTTATTTCACGTTGGAGTCCAACACACCTTGGCTGAAATAAGGAAAGAATATTGGATTATTCAAGGAAGATCTCAAGTTTCAAAAACCATAAGAAAATGCTTAATATGTAAACGATGGGAAGGTGTCCCGTACAAGTTACCTCCTATGCCCCCTTTTCCATCAGAACGTGTAACCGTCCAGCTCCCTTTTTCATATTCTGGACTTGATTATTTTGGCCCTTTATATGTAAAGTCAAATGACAACTTTGAGGAAACACGAAAAGTTTATGGATGCATTTTTACATGTTTAACTGTTAGAGCAATACATTTAGAACTAGTAAGTGATATGACTTCAAATGAATTTCTACTTGCTTTGAAACGGTTTGTCAGCAGAAGAGGCAACCCCAAAGAAATATATTTGGACAACGCACCACATTTTAAACTCGCCACTTCATTGTTGGAAAAGGTCTGGCAGAACAATATCAAAGACGCAGATGTCATATCTTATGTTAGTCAACATGGGTGTAAATTTAGCTTTATTCCTGAATTTGCTCCTTGGATGGGGGGATTCTATGAAAGATTAATTTCATTAGTCAAGAGATGTTTGAGGAAAACTATAGGACCACTGAAACTTAACTACACGCAATTGGAAACTGTTCGCATTGAGACGGAATCAGTTATAAATTCAAGACCTCTAGTTTACACTTCTTCCAATGAGCTTAGGATCACAGATTTCATCATAACCCCAGGTCATTTTTTAAACTTCCACGGGAAAAATGGTATTATAAATGGCAGTGAAGAAAATAAAACAATAATGTAAATACCTTTGAAGTACAAAATCCTACAAGAAAGGATATTCTGGAACTTTGGATTAAAGGAGGAAAGTTGCTGGATTCATTTTGGAAAATATGGCTTACTGACTACTTAATAAGTCTACGTGAAAGAAGAACAAATGAAATAAAACAGAAAAAGTGTACTTCAAAAGTCATACCAAAGATTGGTGAAGTTGTACTGATTCACGATGAATTGCCCCGAGGAAGATGGAAGATAGGAAAGATTTTGGAACTCCATACTAGCAGAGACAAGAAGATAAGAAGTGTCACTGTAATCCTCAGCAGCAACAAAAAGATAGTCCGCCCAATAAGTTTACTTTACCCACTAGAAGTGAACAACCAGAACTAGAATCAGTTCTGTTCGCAAATCGAGGAATTTTAAGTCCTGTGGGAGTGTGGCTAAGTCATAAGTGTGAAACTTGTAAACTGAAATTTAACATTTGGACATGGTTTAAGTTTACATATGATATAAAAAACAGACGTTTGTTATTATCATCAAGAATATTATTCTTTGGTAAACATTACTTAAGAATGAATAACAATTTTTGGCTTATTTAAAACTAACTTTAACTTTACAATTGTTTACTTTATTATTTGTTGGAAATGTAAAAATACAACTATAACATGTTTTATTAGACTATTTATTTAACTTAATTCCTGCCAAACTATCCTCTAAAACTTATATTAACTTAAAATAATCACACGCTTCCAAAATCTAAATTCCGTTTAACTTCTCCATCTTTCTGCACACCCCGAGTCTCTGCCGTACCAGATAGATACTGTGTCCCTACTTTACCTTCGCTGTAGTTAGGTGTCCAGTGTCGTTTGTATACACAATATTACTATCAGGTGTATTCATCCATCGGAAGAGGCCCCCGAGTCTCTGCCGTACCAGATAGATACTGTGTCACTGCTTTACCTTCGCTGTAGTTAGGTGTCCAGTGTCGTTTGTATACACAATATTACTATCAGGTGTATTCATCCATCTGAAGAGGCCCCCGAGTCTCTGCCGTACCAGATAGATACTGTGTCCCGGCTTTACCTTCGCTCTGTAGTTAGGTGTCCAGTGTCGTTTGTATACACAATATTACTATCAGGTGTATTCATCCATCGGAAGAGGCCCCCGAGTCTCTGCCGTACCAGATAGATACTGTGTCCCTGCTTTACCTTCGCTGTAGTTAGGTGTCCAGTGTCGTTTGTATACACAATATTACTATCAGGTGTATTCATCCATCGGAAGAGGCCCCCGAGTCTCTGCCGTACCAGATAGATACTGTGTCTCTGCTTTACCTTCGCTGTAGTTAGGTGTCCAGTGTCGTTTGTATACACAATATTACTATCAGGTGTATTCATCCATCGGAAGAGGCCCCCGAGTCTCTGCCGTACCAGATAGATACTGTGTCCCTGCTTTACCTTCGCTGTAGTTAGGTGTCCAGTGTCGTTTGTATACACAATATTACTATCAGGTGTATTCATCCATCGGAAGAGGCCCCCGAGTCTCTGCCGTACCAGATAGATACTGTGTCCCTGCTTTACCTTCGCTGTAGTTAGGTGTCCAGTGTCGTTTGTATACACAATATTACTATCAGGTGTATTCATCCATCGGAAGAGGCCCCCGAGTCTCTGCCGTACCAGATAGATACCGTGTCCCTGCTTTACCTTCGCTGTAGTTAGGTGTCCAGTGTCGTTTGCACCGACATTTGTTTATGCTGGACACTCAGAAGGTGAAAACTATAAAACAAAATGAGAAATGGTAGATGTGAGTTATGTGCATCAGATAATACGTGAGTGATATGCGAGAGGGCACCAGAGATGGGTGAGGAATACAGATCCTGACAGTGTATAGGCTTGTAACCAACAGCCACCAACACGCATCACGCTTGCGGAACATGCATCACAGCGCATAGGAACAGTTGTGTGTTGTGTGAAGTTTGATTGGCATGCATTCTCTGCTCACTCACGTGATTTCTTGAAATTCTAAACTAATCAACATTAATGATTTTGAACGTGTTTAAATTTGGCCTGCTCCTGTTATTGATCTACGCCCGAAGGATTGGTCCGATAAAAAAGAATACGTACTTTAAGATTTTCTTGCCGAAGATCCTTTATTTTGGTAATATTTAATGGGTCTCGGCCGTACAGTTTTCTCAAAAGCTCTGTCATACTTCCTCTGAGGGCAACCGGGATCCTAGCTCTCAGGAGATCAAGTGCAGACCTGGGGAGGGGGAGTGTTTAGGCGATGTAGTGGTTGGAAAAGGTGTCTTTTAATAATATAAACAATTTAAACTTTGAAAAAGAATGACGTTCCTTCAATAGTCACTCTCTCTTTCTATATAGATAATTTATTTGATTAGGGCCTACTCTTGTAACAGAAATTTGGTACGTCTAGCGTAATGTTACAAGTAAAAGGGAAGAGGTCGAAAATGTTTAAACAAATTAAATTTTTAAAAGGTCTCATAAGTGAATACGTTGAATTTGAAATAGGATATTTTCTTATTTGGAATGTTCATAGAAACATACCGTAAAATATTCAGCCCATTTATTTACATATTTGTTCCAAAAATATTGAGATATTTTTTTCAAGTAGCAAGAATAATTGCAAATCAGTATTCAATTCCATTGATTTTAAGTAATAATCATAGCATAGATAGCTATAAAAAAGAGCTATAAAAAATGTGTATGCACCATAAAATAATGTGGGTATCAGTTTATGTTTTTGTTATGTTTATAGACTAGATGGCGAACTGAGAATTTCGGGGTATCCTTAACCATAAAGAAATCTTGGGTAATATTTTTTCTAACTGAGCAGGCAGGCTACCTTCACGAACCACAGTAGAATTTCCACGATAACAAGTTTAACAAAATATTTAATTAATTATTATTTTTCACTGATATTTACGTTTATTTTGCTTTTTATGGGATGTTTGATTTAGTTTCTTGGATGCTTAAAGCCGTGCAAAACTTAATGGTTTGTTTATATAGTTCTGCCCACATAGAAAGAATGGTAGGATGAAAAAGGATGGGGAAGGAGGAGAGGAGGACACGAGTTCACAAAATATTCAATTTGACGGGAGGGGGAGTGCAAGGGAGGCAACAGCTGTGTCTAGGATGGGGGTGACACCTAGACAGGAAGTGCGCAGTTCACATCCGGTATTGCAACCGTGATCATATGGTGCCAGTTACCCCCCCCCCCCACACTACAATATATAGTTACACCATAGATTAAGCATACTAAGGAGTATGCTTAATCTATGGTTACACCCTTGACCGAGAGGGCTGCCTCTCGGGCTCGGCGCCGAGAGGCGACGATTGTAACGGTGGAACGGTGGCAGACGACAGACGACGCGTGTGGCAGGTCGGAAAACGAAAAACTCAAAATAAATTTTTGATGACTGTAGATACTAAGATATTAACTTAACTTACAAATTAGTTTGTTTTATTACATTTTCTTAGACAATTGGTAATATTGTGATTGTCATGTGTAAAAAGTATACAAAGCCTCAATTTTTCTTGAAAGCGTTGATGAAGTTAGTCACAGTAAGCGAACAACCTTAAAATTTATTTTGTACGACAATTATTTGCTAGGTTATATTTTCACTAAATTAATAATAAAAATTGTGTACATTACCTAAAATACATTACCAGTAATGTAGTAGGTAACCACAATAAAAGCTATAGATTATTCTAACCAAACAGCCTTTTTCGGAAGGTTAACTTGAATGATTTGACATAGCCCAGGGTTGGATTACAGTAAGAGTAAGCCAACATTAAACTGGTAATACAACTTTTGTAAAATACTTTAAACACATTACCAGGAATGTTGTAGCGAACCAAAATAAAAGCTTTAAACTACTCTAACCAAACTAAGCCTAATACAGGTTATCCTAAATGATTTTACACATCCTAGGTTTGGATTACAGTGAGCTGTTTTCATCATAAACTTGGACCTATGGCTATAAAATGTAGGCCTATACACTTAGGCTACTTGCCATTTTAGAAGTTTCATGTATGGTCTTGGACCAACCCATGTTTATAGAATTTAATTTCCTGATAGCCCAGGCTATTGCAACAGTATATTGAAATATCATTTTGTAAAATAAAACTGTTGTTAAATACTTTAAACACATTACCAGGAATGTTGTAGCGAACAAAAACAAAAGCTTTAAACTATTCTAACCATACTAAGCCTTTTATACACGTTATCTGAAATGATTTGACATATCCTAGGTTTGGATTATACTTAGCTGTTTTCATCATAAACTTGGACCTATGGCTATAAAATGTAGGCCTATACACTTAGGCTACTTGCCTAAGTTTCATGTACGGTCTTGGACCAACCCATGTTTATAGAATTTAATTTCATCATAGCCTAGGCTATTGAAACAATATATTGAAATATCATTTTGTAAAATACAACTGTTGTAAAATACTTTAAACACATTACCAGGAATATTGTAGCGAACCAAAACAAAAGTTTTAAACTATTCTAACCAAACTAATAAGCCTTTTGTACAGGTTATCTGAAATTATTTGACATCTTATATTGAGCTGTTTTCATCATAAACTTGGACCTATGACTATAAAATGTAGGCATATACACTTAGGCTACTTGTCATTTTAGAAGTTTCATGTACAGACTTGGGCCAACCCATGTTTATAGCATTTAATTTCATGATAGCCTAGGCTATTTGGATGAGGGGATCTTATAATTTGCTAAGATTGTATATTGAGGGGGTTTATAGCTTAGACTGTTTGAAGGACCACACAAGGTTAATTTGGTACCTTGTGAAACCAATAGTAATAGTTGAAAAAAAAGAAAAGACTAGAGTTAACAATTATTTGAATATTGCATTTTACAAAGGTATGAAATAATAATTTTACATAAAGGTCTCAACGTCACAAAATGTTTATGGTTGAAAAGTTTGTTAATGGATAATTCAAGTCACTCACGAAAGGATGAAGGATGAAGAAATACTAAATACTTTACTGAGAGAATTATAGGAATTGATAAAAAAATGTAGTTTTTAAATAATGTGGAAAGGTTTTGTAAAAAGATGAAAAAAAACAACAAGTTTTTGGGGTTACTATATGAACAATGAAAACAGAATAAAAACAAAGGAAATTAAAACATATGATATTTAAAATATGTTATTAACAGATGGTTACTGGAAAATATATAACATGTTAGAACTGTATGCAGCTAATAAAGTGAGAAACAGAAAAAATAGGGAAAAGGAAAACGTGATGTACCCATGTCTAGTGAGTACAAGGAATATATAATATTTTTGTATCTTGACCTTTCTTCTTGTATTTAAAACTGAACACTATTGAAACAATATATTGAATTCTCATTTTTTCATCTAAATAACTGGGCCTGACGATTTATTGTTAATCCTTAAGGATATTTTGACTTGGCCTATAGAAATTGTTAACATTAGTTCATATAGGAAACTCGCTGTTCTCTTAACAGTTAAATTAACCACACTGCTAAAGTCACTGCTTAGCCCAAAATGCTCTGTTTGTTCTAAGATAACGCACCCATGCCAATCCTAACAACAAACCATGCCTGAATTCTTCAATTTATTTTCAAAATAAATAAATTTACGTATTTATACAACATTTACTTTGATAAAAACAAGTGATAAATGTATGTACCGGTATGTTTTTCTACGGATAAAATGTTAGGTTGGCGGCGGGATCCGAACCTGCGACCTTTCGCTTCAAGAGCCAGTGCGATACCTCTCAGCTACCGCGATAATTGATTCTTAGAGAAGTGACTAAAACTATAGCTATGTAGACATAAAATCCGGATTCTGGCGGCAGTTAAATGATAACGGAATGTATTCTGATGATGTTACTCAAATCAGATATTGAATTTTTTATGAGACTCGATTTAAGTTTGGTCATGTGTTTCAATTATCCTTATACGCGAGGAATGAGCGTACACCTAGTTTATGTTCATAATTAAGAGATACATTACATTATACTTATTCTCCATAAGAATAACAGGGGGGCTGAGTACGCAGGTTTGCTGCTACGGGAATTATCGGTAAAAATTGCTTATTTTGTGTAAATAACAATAGACTACAACCACATGAAGCCGTATACCAATTTTCGTTAGTATATGTTCATAAATAAGCGATATATAAATTTTGTCTTAATCTCCAAAAGAATAGCTTTGGACAACGCACTGAGTTTAGCACTTTCAATATCTCTGTAACCAGTTGACATAGAGAAATGATCAAAACACCAAATTGTATGTTTTTTTAAAGCTAAATCCAATTATGAGAACTAATAACCCATTTTTTGGGTACAAAACCCCCCAAAATACCTCTTTGGATGGATCGTCCTGGCTGGCTTTCGAACTTAGTCATAAATGTTGCCGTACACGTTTCTACCAAATATAATTAAAATCGGACCATTTTTACGAGAGTTATTGCACCCACGGACATATATATATATATATAGTTTCGAACGAACGGTGTTTTTGGGGTCTGCGGACCTCTAAACGAAATGTTATCATGGTCCCGGGCTTAGGTCTTACCATGCCGACTACGGTAATATAGTCAATGGTAATGGCTTCTTCCCCATAGGAGAAATTCGCTAAAATTACTATTTCTCTCTTATTTATTGATCAGTTTCGTTCAAACTTGATATGCTTGTCAAAGCATTGACCAACAGAGGAAATTCGAAATATGTTGCCCCTTAATAACTCTGAGGGGGTAATAGGGGACATTTCCCCTCTTAAAACCACGTGTGTAGCGATGGATTCTTTATAGTGTCTCCTAAGCAGGGATTTGGGTGTATATTTTTGAAAACAACTTATTTACAAGATTTTTTGTACATTCGATCGTGCTTTGTATTTTATATTTAGTAAATAAAAAGTAATTTATTCTTTAAAGTTGGGCTAAAAGGGAGAAAGTATGTGTCAGGTTACTGACACCGTTTATTTATAAAAGAGTAGTTAACCTCACTGAATCAGTTAAGTGTTTTGAATAAGTGATTAAAACACAATTATGCCCTGAATAATTGGAAGAAACAAATTATTTCGGAATTAATTAATGCTGAGACTGTCATCAGCAGTATAAAGGATGACCACCTTAAAACGGTTACGAGGCACATCTTACACAGAAAAGTCCACCGATTGGATAAGAATAAGGAAATCAAACGCAACCAGGAAAAAGCGGCCTTAGACAGCATTAAAAATAAATTAGTTGATAGTAAATGTTTAGTCAAAAAAGCCAATTGCCACCGCCCTGCCGACCAGGCCCGAGTCACAAAGGCAATGGTACCGTTAGGTCTTTTATAACCCTATTGTTGCTCCCAACCAGGGGGAGGTTCCGACTTTCCCTTAGTCTTGTAGTGAAATCAGTGATCAGAAATATTGATTCGAAATAGTTAGTTATTTTACTCATTACGATTTATAAACTAAACATACTATTGAACATTCTCCCCCTTGAAAGCTTGCTTTCAACTACTTTCAAAAATTGCAAAACATTCTTATTTACAGACATAATCAAACAAAGTATAGATCTTGTTATACAAATAATATTGGTAATAAGATTGAAGATTACATTATAGAGTGGTCATGTCCAAAATATATTAAAGGGACATTGAGCTATAAATAATACCTGGAGTGGCATTAAAATGCAGAAAAGAGGCAAATGAGCTATAAATATCTGCTAATCAGTGGGAGGAAGTGGTGAAATATTACTCCAAGTCATCTAAACAAACTGACTGGTCTACAAGAGCAAAGCTCAGCCCCCAGGTACTCTTTGCAAGTTGTAATAAGGTGGATGCGTGAGAAAAAGACATTGCCCCGATGTTACATAATTTTTTATGAAACAAAATAAATCATTAATAATACCATATAATGTATAACCTCTACCATTCTAGAAGCCAGGAACAAGTAAAACGCTAAGTCATCAGCATTGACCTGGTTCAGAAATCTTTGATCTAGGTCGGTGCTGACTGACTCTAGAAGTTACGGTAACCCATTAACTGGGCCAGAGAGAAGAGAGGGGGTAGAAGCTTGGTTGGAGGAGGAGAAAAAGAGGAGATTCAATTGGATTGGAGCATTGACGAGGAACCGGATCATTGGGTCACCAAATTTTATAAAAGGCCTTGCATACATATTTTGTAGGTACTCCACTCTCCCCTCAATCACACTTTAACTAAGATCTCGCAATCCTAAATTTAGATATTCTTAATTGTATTTTAACTCTTTTTTAACTGAGATTAGTTTCCAAATGTTTTAATTTATTTATTCTTGTTACCAAATTTAGTCCTTGACAGTTTGCAAATCAGAGAGGTTCATTATTGATAAAACCCTAGCACTTAACCTCAACTCACTGATATGGTCGAATTTTTTCAGGTTGTAAACGAACCTCAGAGCTCTGTTCTGCAATCGGGTGGGAACCATCTCATTTTACCGTGTTAGACAAGAGGAAAAAACTGGGAGAGAATATTGAATGACAGGAAAGATTGTTGATCGTATGATTTCCAGTTTAGAGGACTCTGCTAAAATTGTGCTAAATCTGAGAAGATTTTTCAGTCTGACTATAACGGTTTTACATATGGAATAACTAGCAGCTAGCTTCACTTCGTGACTTCAAAATAAGTAGTAATGATATTTATTGTTTAATTTATGTTTTTATTTAACTAAAAATGTTTACACAATATTCAAAAGACTCTAATTGACTTTAAATTTTTTTAAACAAACTCTTATTTTAGTTAACCATAATTCTATAACTCCCTATTTCCCTTTTTTCATTAAAAACTGAACTTTGCATGAAAGTAAAAATCAGAAAAAGTGAAAATTAAATTATATTAGAAAATCCATTGTAATATAAGTACGAAATTGCTCGATTTCTTTATTGTAATTCATATAGTGGTAATAGATACGAATTTACAGAACTTCTGTACAGACAACATTGTCTGTTACAATTTATTGGCTAGAAGTAACATATTGTCCTTTTGAAGCTTTAATGAAACCCTTCACACCATTAAATGATCGGGGATGGCTTAAAGCGACACAGAGTTGCCCATGGGAAAAGACGTATATATTGCATCCCACTTCATATTTTATGCTGGTTACGTAAGTCCATATATTGCGTAACCACTGGAGGTATAGTTTTTCACTTAAGTGAATAATACTTGGAGTTTAAAGAATTGATGTTTTATGTTGAACATGCTGAAGCATTGTCCACTCTAGGGAAGGATTCCATCCTTGATCCCCTTTAGGAAAAAGCAATGGATATAATAATGGATCAAGATGGGGACTTCATATCGATATACGTTCAGTAACAGATTGTCCGTTTAAAGGGTATACCATTAAGTCTCTTTCACCAGGGGGTGTGCCATCTGGTGAAGTGAAGATTGCAGCTACATCTGTGGATATTGGAGCGTTATAACGGCGAAGGTCTGTGGTAGGATCGGTGACTAAAAAAATTTGTAAGTCTTTTGGATCGCCAAACTGCCCTGACTGGACGATTTCATACATTTAGAGGTGACTCTGAACATAAGGACTCACTGAAATGGTTTGAAAGCGTTCTCATCACAACATCTAAGCAGCTCACATTTTCTGGTCGGTTTAGTCTGAGTCTGTTTGGTTTTTCAGAGTCATAAAATATAACTGTGCATACGTCACCTCTTGATTTGAAGGTATTAGAGGTCCATGTCCATGATAAAAAGAACCATGCATTTTAAAATGGTAAGGACCTCCACCTCCTCGTTGTTAATTAGTGGAGGCCTTAGCACTTACCATGGCTGTGGCTGCGTTATAAGACCTTATGTTTGATCTGTAGTTTTTAGATATTTGGTCTTGTTCAGTCAAAAGCGAGAGAACTTTGTATTAGACACTTCTGGAAAACCGTTAGTTGTGCCTTGCCATTATGGACACATTTTGAAAATGTTCCTATAGTTGTTTTTTTTTCATATCGGAAGTAACAACCACGACAAAATCTACATACTTCATTCATTGGCCCAATATCAAAACCATTAGGATTGACCGAATTGTCCTTGGCCAAGGGTAGTGGATATGGGCGAAAACGATTAGCTCTGTCTCTAGCTCTAGCATTTACATTGCGGACGCGGTCTGTTCTAGGCATCTTAGAAAACAAATAAATACAAATGAAACACACTATCAAAAAATAAAACCTAAAGCAAGACATTATCTTTTTGAACTTTTGAGGAACGATACTTGGTTGAACCTAAAAGTAGTAAATCAGTTATGTGTCCCAAAAATAGCACGAAAACCCTCTGAATATAGGTCAATCAATACATATTAGATACATAATGATTATTATATACTGATGTGAAACCAGAAAAACACTGATGTTGAAGTATATAATTCATGATAAAATATTTGAAAAGTTAGAACACACCAATTAAATGTTGAACACTTCACTCATTCACTTCACTTCATTGTCTTATATGAAATGTCTAAAATTTGCAAAATAAACTGAAAAAGACGGAAAATCACTGAAACACATTCTATTTCAGTTTCAAATTTTAACATATTACAATTTTCTAGATAAACTATGAACAAATAAAATTACAACTTTTTACTTTACATTTTACTATAAAATCTGTATTTGGGGAAAAAACTTCCATCTGATTATAATATAACAGCTAGCTTTCAACATCTACAATGTAAGAGACATTAAATTAGTTGAAATCAAACTGGCTATGTCCCAGATTTACATGAGTGAGTGGTACACTTTTCTTCGTGGTCAAAATGAATTATTTTTTCCTCCAAAAAATCTATATTTCAATAAATTAAATGAATTAGTCTATTTGAAAATCAACTTAGGGTACTTATAACTTTAAAGAATACACCAATTTCATCAAATAAATACAGTAGAGCGTCGAAAATCCGAACGTCAAAAATCCGAACCTCTCCTGAGGATGTTATTAATACTGTACTGTATTGAATTAGCACGGAAACGACATATGTTTTAAAATTTCGCGCCAAACTGCCAGCGCCCGGCGGGGGAATGAGTGAGCGCGCCGAGCCAGGTAAATGACCTTGGGCGTGTCTATTTTTAACCAACTACAGTAATGTACATAATATACGTAAGTACAAAAAAACTATTGTTTTTGTTTCATTTACTATAGCCTAGAACTGCATATTTAATAGTGTAGGCCTAATTATGTGTCTAAGAGGCATTTCTAGGTTATGTTTGAAAATCCGAACAAATCGGTAATCTGAACCACCTACGGTCCCAATTGGTTCGGATTTTTGACGCTCTACTGTAAATGCAAGTGTTGTATTCTGTGGTCAAACTTAAGAACTCAATCAAATCATCACCATATGTTTTGTTATAAACAAATGTGAATTGGAAAAAGTTTACAGGTTTAACAACAGATAGTAACACATTCGCTGAAATTTCAAAAGCCTCCTGGACGAAGGCTTTTCATGGGATATTTTCCAAACCCAAAAAAGGCACATCTAGAGAGAAATAGCTTTAATTTGATACCAAATATGTATAGAAAAATAAATGTCTAGGGGTCGATATGCTCCGAAGAAAAATCGAGAAATTCTGTTAATAATATAGACACAATATAGTATGATTTGCCAGCAATAGCTTTTGATGGCCCAACGTCTGCTATGGTTGGATATGCCAACGCGGGTTACCCAACGATTGGTTCGTTGGCCCAGCGTCAATGGTTGGATTTGCCAACTGACCATTATCCAACCACTTCTAACTATCCCAACCATTCCCCATCGTTGGGCCAACGATGTGTGCTATTAGGGATATCAATACCTCCTAGACAACATGACGCTGCATAACGTGGCGACACATGTCTATCGATCTTGATTCCTACCCTTCTTGATTCACTCACATTAACGTGGACATCATCATACCATTATCTCCCTCAGGAGGATTTCGATGCCTGTTAACGATAATCTACCAATTTTCCAGGTGGGCTGAAGCTGGAGCAATTCCAATCATAAACATAACTGCAGAGGAAGTAGCCAATACAATTTTGCAGACATGGATTTCTTGTTTTCATATTCCTTGTGATAATACAACTGATAGAGGTAGACTGATAAACTATTTTCCTATTTGACTTTTAAGCTTGGGATAAATCATATCAAGACCACCCAGCAGCTAATGGAGCTATAGAAAGGTGGCATCATTCTTTAAAGGCAGCTCTCAAAGCACAATGATCTGCCGACTAGTTTTCCCGTCTTCCAATTGTTTTGATGGATAAGTCCTGAAATTGGAGTTTCATCTGTGCAACTTATTCACGGATAATCTATTACACTTCCTGCCGATTTTTTTGAAAATTCATCATTTTCAAAAGGGGTACCCGCATTAATATTAGAACTCCATGAACATATGTTAAATCTATTCACCAGAAAAGATTGATTTTCACTCATCCAGACCTTATGACTTTGTCAATGGCCCATCCTCTTATTATAAGAAATTGTATATTAAGGGGAACATTTCAGAAGTGTCATATACATCGATATTATCAGCCGCTCTCGAAGTCCAAATGGTAACTTTTTTAGCACTATCAGTAGCAAATCCAAGAGCATAATCCCTCCTTATATCACTATTCCCGTAGAAAATTCGACACTGTGGCTGGAAAAAATAAGGTTCCGACATATGCACACAAACACACATACGATAGCATAGGATCATACCGACTGCTCTTTCGCTCTTTTAGTCCCTTCTAGTGTCTGCAAGTGTTGATCAAGCTGCAACTTTTCATTTCATGAGTAAAATTCTTGATCAATACACTTTGTTACAGTAAAAATAACTAATAACTAGTTGTCCTGTTGCTCTAATCCGAGCGAGTTTGTACCCAACAAAAGGTTTATCAGTTTAAACAAACATAACAAAACATCTGATATTAAAACGCATATGACAACAACGTATTTTCAATCAACACGTAGTTTAAACTTCAACCGCCGGATAGCACCACTATTCCGAAAATTCATCCCTTTACTGTGTTTAAGTGATGCCCTTTCTTAAAATTCTGACGTATTGGCAAATATACGTAAAATATCTTTAATTTGACTTCTCAAACGTTAAAATCCGTCCAGCCGTTATTGAGTTATGACTGTGAAGGAAAACCCCCAAAGCGTATTAATATATAGATAACAGACTATAGTGTTCTTCGATGTATCATAAAAAAAGTGTGTTTCGTTTACGAAGAAGTTACTGGCTACTGTAACAATTATATTCCAATATTACTCAATATAAATACATAGTGTATTTACAGTATAATTGTATGTTTAGTCACAACACCATCTTTTTTTGTTTGTTTCACACTATCTTCTAAAAAACAATATCTCGCGCAGGCCGGTCGTCACTCCAAATTCTTGGGAAAGTTAATGTTATAAAGAAAGTGTAGGCCTAGGCCTATATAAAAATTAACGATAAATTATTAAAGTATATATTTTTGGGAGCTTTTCTTAAAAAAATATTAAAAAACAAGAACATTTAATGTCAGTAAGAATTAATTGGTTGTAATTTTGTCCAGGTAGCAATAGAATTGGATTTCTTAAATTCGGTGAGAGCGATTGATTTGTTATTTATATCGATAATTCTGGGACTTTTCCTATATCATTGTTGAAAAATCCTCTGGTGTAGTGTTAACACAAAAAACTATAAGTAAAGATAAAATAAATATTGATCGAAAAGTACAGTTAGTCTTAAAACAAAATACCCCCGTCGCAGCAAACCTGCGTACTCAGCGAATTTCCAATGCATATATATGTGACTCACTACTACATAGAGCTATTTACCAAGTTTCACAAAAATACATCCATAAATAAGTGATATATAGCATTTTATTTATTCTCCATAAGAATAACATTAGGGTTGAGGATGCAGGTTTGCTGCAACGAGGAAGATAAGTAATGTGTTTTTTTTGCGATTATCAATACAACTGAACCAGGTGAAGTTACATACCAAGTTCTCTTAATGTAGGTTCATAATTAAGGGAGATATACAACTTTACTTATTCTCCATATGAATAACATGGGGGCCGAGTATGCAGGTTTGCTGCTACGGGGACTATCAACAAAAAACTTGTTTTTTGTGCTAATATCAATTTACCACAACTAGTTGAAGCCACATACCAAGTTTCATCAATATACATTTATAAATAATCGAGATATAGAATTTTATTTATTCTCCATAAGGATAACATTGGACAACGTACTGTGTATTTTTTACCTTGAATATCTCTGCAACGGTTGGACGTAGAACAACGATTAAAACACCAAATTGTTTGTTTTTTGAGCTAAACACATTAATAAACAGAAATGTGAAGTTTTTAGTAAAACTATCTGAGAAAAATCTAAAAACCTTTTTCCCATAATATTAACATGGGACACGTTTTTTTGGATTTTCTCCGCAACCACTTAACTAGGTTAATGATTCAAAATACTAAATTATTTGTTTTTTTAAGCTCTATAAAATGGCTATAACCAAAATTGAGTGTTTTTAATAGTTTGGGGTCAAATTTGCAAAAAACCGATTTTTGGAAAATTGTAAACCCCCATAAAACCCCCTTCCCATAGTGCGATTGATCTGGTTTTCAAACTTAGGTCATAAATGCTACTCTCCACATTTGTGCCAAATTTCATCAAAATCGGGTGTTTCTTTCAAAAGTTATCGCGGTAACGGACACACACACATATATTTATATGCATATATATAAATTTGAACGAATAGTGTTTTTGCATCTGGGGACCTCAAAACGAAAAGTTATCATGGTCTCGGACTTAAGTTTTACCATGCCACCTACGGTAATAGCTTCTTCCCTGTAGGGGAAATTCGCTAAAAGTATACAATATTTATTGCCTAACACATATTTAAAGTAAACTTTTATAGCGCTTACCCCCTCCTATGCAGAAGCGAAATTAAAGAAACAAATGGACAAATATCAATAGCCATTCATGAGCACGGGAATTCCAAATTATACTGTAGGCAATTGTTTGTAAATTCCAAATAAACAAGTTTACCTACGAAATAGTAAATTCAGCTAACAAGTAACAATATCAGTTAAATTTGGATTAATATATTCAACTAGGAATGAACAAAAGAGGAGACCGGAAGGTTATTGTTGTGTTGTCTGCACAACCGGCTCCTCGGCAATGACCCGTTCCAAGAAATCTGTCGATCGCCACGGAAAAAAGTTAGTCTACAGTTCATGATTTCCGTCGATTTGTATCAAATTATCACTTCCTATTTAACTACTACAAACTACCATAACTGAGTTACAATATAATGCTCCTGTTTCAAAATTATAAAAACTAAAACTGCTATTCCTAAAAATAGCTAAAAATTGTGTCTTATTTATTACAGAAAACTTATTTGAAATCATATGTTTCATACACTTTTACTTTTTTTTAACTTCCTCTAAATTATTGGGGGGGCAGCTGGCCCCCCTGAATTGCGCCTATGCAAATTACCAATAGTCTACACCTACACGCGGACAAAACTTTAGTTTTATTTTTCTAAGCAAATCTGCTCATGCACATCACTGAAATACAAGTTGGAACAAATTCATTTTGTTCATTTGATTTATGTATCTCTATTCTTGCCTTGTAATGTGATATGGGAGAATATATTATATATATATATATATATATATATATATATATATATATATATAATATAATTATTTTAATAATATGGTTAAGAAAATTAATATTAAAATAATTATAACAGTGTACCCTTTAAATCTTTTTATTAAGATAATAATGCTAATATAATAAAATGTTAATATAAATAATATGCAACAATTAAATATAAAATGTAAACAATTAAAATGTTAAAAGTATACAACAACTAACCAACCTTGGTCCAAATTTTAACAATATTAAAATACGATTGTACCACAGATTATGACCGTTTTGAGGATATAATCCCGTCCCAAAATAATCCCAAGGTAAGATAAATCCCACCCGAAAAACAGGATTATTTTTTCCCAAAAAATTCCCAAAATTTCGGAACCCGTCCATCTGTGATCATGAGCTAATGAACAACTAAACTAACTTTCTTTCAAACTAAGGGTGCACGGAAATAAAATTCCCTCTAGCCAAATGATCATTGCACCTCTAAGATATTAAACAAAATTGCGTCCCTTGGTCGACATCTCCAGTTCTAGGCCAGATCTGGCCTGAAAATATTTGTTTACTAGGGTGTGTTACATTAAATAATACTCTATATAATACAAACTATCAAAAGTATCATACTGTGTAGGTTTAATGATATGTACTACACTAAATAGCACTCTGTATAATTCAAACTATCATTTAGTATTATAGCTTCAATGATGTATACTGCACTTAATAATATACTCTTTATAATACCAACTATCATATAATAATAATACAATAATAAGTATTTCACTTAAAAATACTGTATAATTCAGTTTACTGGTATATAACAATTTCCTATAGTACCTTATTCATGTTTATAATTCCCAATCATATTTGCCTTCAGTGGTACAAATTTAATTTAATAATACTGTATAATACAGTTGACTGGTATTATACAATTGTCATTAATACTAAATTTGTTATTATATTCAACAGTGCAGTACTATTACTTCTCACAAACCACATTATTGAATATTACAAAGTATCATTAATATTTTATATCTACAAAAGGCAAAGCCCTGGCTGACTGACTCACTCATCACTAATTCTCCACCTTCCCATGTAGGTAGAAAGCTGACATTTTTTACACTGATTCTTTAGGCATAAAATAGGCATAAAAACTAAATGGTTTTCATCCTGATCTGACCTTAGGGCTCCGCCCGAGATCCTGACAAAGTTCCCATATATTTCTTATGGACATTCATTTTTGTTTGAGCTAATGAAAATACAAACAGCTGATCTTGATTTGTAGTAGTTTCACGGGCTAACCACAGAGTGCAGCACACTCAACTGTCATAGTTTTTATCAATTATTTGCGGGGCGAAGCCTGTGGGACCAGCTAGTATATTAACATTGACTATAAATACTGAAGATAGTCAATGGTAATAAAACTCAATAATCATTTTTGCATAGGGGTGATATACTTAACGCATTCACTGCGTTAATCGTGTATATTCAGGATAATTGCATTTGTTTCCTTTTTAGGCAACCGCGGGAAATCCGGCGTGCCGCACTGAACGTGTTAAACAGATGATTTTATTATATTCATACTATTTGTTTGAATGTTATATTTGTTTCTCTTTTATAATGTCATATATGTGTTTTGTTGTTATGTATCTTAGTTTCTATCACATAGGAGATTTGAGTTGACTTAATAAAATGAGTTCTGCATAATTTGTACTATTTCGTTATTTTAAAACTTCCTCTTATGTTATTATTCAACATGATGCCTCAAGGAAACCACTTCAACCAACCTACGATGGACCTAAAGTTCTATCAAGAAGTGACAAAGTCTTTAAAATTCATATCGCACGTGGTAAAGACTGTATCAATCGATCACCTTAAGTCAGCTCGATGAATTCTGTACTAATCAATCACTAAAGAAAAGCCCTGATCGGAATGATACTAAGTGAAACCAACTGACGTTGAAACTCTCCCGGAACAGCAGAGCCTTTTAGCAGCAAGACACAGAATTCAAGCAAACCTGACCTTACCCACCCAGATGGTACCCCAAAAACAAAAAAATTCCTTTTGGACGTATTGTGAGATTTCCTATGAAGTTTACCATTTGAACTTTTATGTTGTCACTGGGAGGGGAGTATGTTGCTGTGACCCGACTGTACCACACGTTTATTCTAAAAGATATTTGTAAAAAACATATGTTTATTTTTTTAACTTTTTATCAAATTCTTCCTTTTGTACCTTCTGAATACAGATACGCATATTTTTCATAGTAAATCTTCAACTTAATCATTGGCGTCATAACGCATTTTAACATAGCCGCCAAAGCTATATAGGGAAATTCGCTAAAACATACTGATGCATGAGAGTTATGGTCATACAAACTTAAGTAGAGAAAATTGTATAACATATAAACTTTAATAAATATTTTACATTGAACATGATATCATTCCTTATCATGTGACTTGGTAAACCATAAGATTCAGAATGTTAGAGTTCAAGAGCTTTGTGCAGCCTGTTCAATCCTCGGGATGTTGTATTCTCTTCGTGTTCACAAATGTACCTCTGACGCACCCCACAGTCAGCACCCTGGAAAAAATGTTGTTAAGTAAACAATGGACTATTTAACCGGTATAGAAACATCCGCTCTGAGTTCCATATATTGACACAGGAACTAAATACATTTTACCTGTTAAAGTTTAAATGATCAAAATAAATCTTAAACAATATAATTAAGTAGAGTAGGTTAAATATTGTATGATAAATGGTGGTTGTTTGGACAATTAATTGTAGTTTAGTGGCTTTATTGGTAGCTAAAAGTACCAATAAATAACTAAATGTAATTTACAACTTTTCTACAATTTTGCATGCGAGCAATAAGTAATAAACTTTCATCCCCAAAATAAAAATGAGGGCTGATTGCAAAACCTGTGCTTTGATTACAATACAGATGGCTCTAGCAACTGCGGGGCCCTGGACAAATCTCGGGAGCAGGTTCCTTTAAGCCCATGGACGTACATGTCATTCTGCATAAGAGAGTTGAAATAATCTTTGCTTTTGCTGTGTGGTTTGTTATAACGTGTGCTTTTTGTTTTAACCCTTTCAGTGCTATGGTCCGATATATCGTCTTTGAATCTGTTATCAATAAACACTGTTGCTGCTTCATAAGCGATTGTACCGTTAGGCGCTCAGTCTGCAGTCTGAGTCTGACATGTGGTGAAACCTGGTAGACACGAATTGAACTACCTCGTCCAGCGCCTAGTCTCTATAATACCAACTGATCCACTGCAGCTGCTAGCCTGACCAGTGGCTGTGCGGTCTAAGGCGTTACCTTCCCGGCCGGGGGTAACACTTGGATCGAGGGTTCGAATCCTGTCACAGTCGGTGGTTTTTATGTGCAACTCATGGAGAGTTCACCTGTCTGTGGCAGAGTTGAAGGGGAGGGCGGACCTTAAGCAAACGGTGGACGGCTCGGGTCCAAGCTGACGGGATGGGTGGATTCTTTGTGAGTTGCACATCTGATCAGGTGTTTTGCTACTTTTTACCTATCCTTTACTGTGTGTGTCCAGCGGAAGCACGTTTTTATTAATTTTAACTGTTCAGGCGTTCAATATATTAAAAAAATCAACAAAACATCACATATTCAACTACTCCTTTCAGAAGCTTAGCACTGAAAGGGTTAATGGAAATTTTAATATCAAATTCTTCGACTATGCATGGCTTGATATTATATTATATTTATTCTTACATATAGCCCAGCCATTAACAATTTTGTATTGTTGTATAGTTTTTGTAAGTTAAACGTTGTACTTGAAACTAAGAAAAGACCATTATAATTTTTGATTTTGTGGTTCCCCCCCTACCCCCTATTTTTGATTTTGTGGTTTGTGGGTCACTCCCCTACTTATAAAAGCTTGTTTTACCTGTACTATAGTTCTATAAGGTAGAACCTTTGATTAGAGAAACTATCACAATATAGTTTCATGTCTTTGTCAATAGTTTCATAATCAGTGGATGTTTTTTTTGTTAAAACAGTATTTACTTCTCTTCTCTGTTAAGCCTGCAATACAAGACAATTTATGGATAACTGATTGTTGTATATATTTTCATAGCACTTTGCTTTCACTTCAAACAAATTTAACATTTGTAGATAATAAAGTTTTCAAATTTGTCTGAAATATTTCTTTTAAGGTCTGTTAGAGATAAACTTACAAAAGAGTATATATTTTAAAAGCCCCCCTGAAATTTTAACTTCCAGTACACATTATTCCTCACCTAGCAATAATAATATTTCGTTTTGGTATAAATTTGAAGATTTCGTATGGTAGTTCTTTAGGTGGTTAAATAATAATCTTATCCTATCCAATCCTATACTCTAATATGAGTAAGGTTTGCTTGTTTGCTTGCAACACTGATCTTAAAAACGGCTGCAATGATTTCCTTCAAATGTTCTAAATATCTAATTTCTGGGATAAAAATAAGTTCTAGACAAGCCTCATTCCCAGAAAAAATCAAATAATGTAAAAAAAAACTAAAATGAAAAGTTAACAAAATTAACATTGGGCTTATGGAGTTTTAAATCAAAACAAAAGAATTGTAACAGCTTTTCATAATAAACCAGGTAACTATCAAAGTAATACTCATGTTGTTTATGATTATTAACATGTGGTTTCCTGAGAGCAGAGATTAAAAGATTTGAGTGACGATTACATATATAAAGTAGTAAAATAAATCAAAGGGACATTGAGCTATAAATAACAACTGGAGTGACCTTAAAAATGTAGAAAATAGGCAAATGAGTTATACAAATCTGATTATCAGTAGGGGGAAGTGGTGAAATATTACTCCAAGTCATCTAAACAAACTGGTCTTCCCCCGAGCAAAGCTCGGCCCCCAGGTACTAATTCTTAAATAATTGAGTCCCTACTTGGGTTTTACAATATATGTTTTTAATTAGGGCCTAACAGTTTCATTAATAGCTTATTAATTTACAGATAAATTAATATTGTCCCAAAGTGTAAATCTTTAGAGGAGACTACTGAAAGACTCTAAAACCAAATTTCTTGGGCGATTGAGCAAGGAGTAATGTGTTTTAAAAGGTAACATTGCTCTCATGGAACAAAACTCCAAGATTGATTTTGATTGCTTCTAGCAATGACAGACTAATCTAGTATTTATTGGCAGTTTGACATAGTTGCTTTTTGTGTGGTAAACTGCAGTTGTACACGGTTTGGTTTGCAATAATACTTAGGGTGAGTGAATATACATTTTCCCCAGGAATTGAATTGATAGTTAAAATATTAATTACATAAATATAACTATAGTAATTTGTCAGAAAAATCTGTTATCCTATCCTATACTCTAATATGAGTAAGGTTTGCTTGCTTGCTTGCTTGCGACACTGATCTCAAAAACGGCTCCAACGATTTCCTTCAAATGTTGGAAATAACTCATTTCTGGGATAAAAATAAGTTCTAAACAGGTCTCATCCCCAGGAAAAATAAAATATAATGTAAAAAAACTAAAATGAAAAGTTAACAAAATTAACATCAGGCTTATGGAGTTTCAAATCAAAACAAAAGAATTGTAACAGCTGTTCATAATCAACCAGGGAACTGTCTAAGTGACACTCATGTTGTTTATGATTATTAACATGTGGTTTCCTGAGAGCAGAGATTAAAAGATTTGAGTGAAGATTACATATATAGAGTAGTCAAATAAATCAAAGGGACACTGAGCTATAAATAACAACTGGAGTGACCTTAAAAATGTAGAAAAGAGGCAAATGAGTTATACAAATCTGATTATCAGTGGGGGGAAGTGGTGAAATATACTCAAAGTCATCTAAACAAACTGACTGGCCTTCCCCCGAGCAAAGCTCGGCCCCCAGTTACTATAAATTAAACTTGGTTCTGATTAAGGTACCTGTCCTGACATGGCAAAAGTTACCTGATACTGGTAGAGTTTGGCATTGGGTGAGTACCCGAGTGACAGGCATCGCCCTGTGCCGAGGACGGTGTCCTCGGGGCGAGTGGAAGGCCGTTTGGGCGTCACTGGCCTTCCGCTGTTGGACCAGATCCACAAAAGGCCAGGGTTCAGACCCCCCGTCCAGACGTCCACACCTGTGGAGGTATGTAGTGTAAATCCACCCAGCATCAAAAAATAGGGAATTACTGTGTAGCAGATTAACTCACAATCAAAATAATTAACGATATCAGAAAACTGATGTATACTTTCTCCCTTTTATCCCTATTTTAATAGATAAATTATTTTATACTTACTAAGTACAGAATAAAAAGTATGGAAGCATGTATAGAAAATTGTCTAGTAATTTTCAGAAATGTCTAGCCAAATCCTTTTATTGCAGGCACTACAAAGACTCATTTACTGCATACAGCGGCTTTCAGAGGGGAAATACCCTTCCTCCCACCTAGAGTTAGATAGAAAGATATACCACATATCCTTTATTAGCCAATATTAAATCTTAAATCTCTTCGCACATCCAATAATAACATTAACTTAAACACCAAGTTTTAATGAAATTCATCAGTAAATAAGAGAGAAATTATGTTTTTTCCCCTAAAAGAATAACACAGGTGGACAGCATACTTTGTTTGCAGCTAAATAAATACAAATTAAATCAACCAGACACTGGCGATGCGTTTGGTGATTTTGGGAATCAGGCTAGAACCAACTATTCGTAGAACTAAATTTACATCTGAGAACTGCTAGTTTGCTGCCCTACTGTAATATTTTTCTAGACTAATTAATTAATTTAATATTTATCAACAACATGCTAGATACATACAAATACATATAAAATACTGGCTACTATCGTACCCATTTTCACCCAGGAATACAACAGTTGTGTGTGCTTCATTCTATGGTGAACCGTGAAACTACTACAAAACATGACCAGCTGTTTGAACTCTCATCAGTTCAAACTAAAGTGAATGTCCATAAGAAGAACACAGTATTGGAACTTTGACTCCTCATGGGGCGGAGCCCTATGGGAATTTATTAAAATCCTTTCTTAGTGGTTACCTCCGTTATGGAAAGTGTTATGTGCCAAACTTAGTGGTTGTAGATGAAGAGGTTCAGCCTGGGGGATGATCGGTTTTTAATAATTTATTAACTGTCCATAAGAATTACACAGGATTGGAATTTTTACTCCCCTCCCCCCCCCCCGTAGGGCAGAGCCCTATGGGAATTTCTTAAAATCCTTTCTTAGTGGATGCCTTCGTTATGGAAAGAGTACATGTGCCAAATTTCGAGGTTGTTGGTTGACTCCTCGTGGGGCTTAGCCCTATGGGAATTTCTTAAAATAGGAAATAAACCAACCAGGGAACCACCCCATCTTTTTTTTAATTTATTCTGCTGTTCATTTGGCTTCTGTGTAAAAGTTTAGCCTGGGGGATGATCGTTTTTTCGTATTTATAAATTGTCCATAAGAATAACATAGGATTGGAAGTTTGACTCCCCGTGGGCGGAGCCCTAAGGGAATTTTTAAAAATCCATTCTTAGTGGTTACCTACGTTATGGGAAGAATACACATGCCAAATTTCGTTGTTGTACGTGTAGAGGTTTGGCCTGGGGGATGATCGATTTTTCGTATTTATAAATTGTCTAAGAATAGCATGGGGTTGGAACTTTGACGCCCCGTGGACTCAGAAAATGTTTAATTAATGGGCAATAGTGTGATGCTGTCTGTCGCTGTACTCGTTTTTGTTTTCAATATTTGCAAATAAATTATTTGCATCAACACGTCTTACCTACTGGGCGATGCTCTACAAAATGGAGCCTCCCCTATAATGGGTTGCTATGAATAGTTTTAACAGCACAATTATTATGGAATGTGTAGGCCAAGATAGTGAGCCCTGGTGGTAGGATGGTAAGGAAGCAAGTCGCCATAGAACGATACGTCCTGTAAGTGTGTTAAGTAACTTACTGCATCCAAAATGTTGTAGGATAAACAGTTGATTGATACATAAAATTAGGGGGTCACTGAGCTCCTAAAATCCGACAAACACAACTTACTATCTATAAGGTAAAGGCACCGGCCAGGTTGAGCATCCCCTAGAGTAACGCACCACAGGACCGGCCTATTGCCTTAGTCCGCCCTAGGGAATACAGCACAGCACCAGCCTAGGGACTTGGGCCGATCATCACTAAGGTAACGCAACACAGCACTGGCCTATTGCCTTTGGCCGCCCTAGGTGCACACAGCGCAGCCCTGGCCTAGGGACTTGGGCCGAGCATCCCTAAGGTAGTGCACCACAGCACCGGCCTATTGCCTTTGGCTGCCCTAGGCACACACAGCGCAGCCCTGGCCTAGGGACTTGGGCCGAGCATCCCTAAGGTAGCGCACCACAGCACAGGCCTATTGCCTTTGGCTGCCCTAGGGGCACATACTACACCACCGGTCTAGGAGCTTGGGCCGAGCATTCCTAGGGTAACGCAACACAGCACCGGCCTCTTGCCCTTGGCTGCCCTAAGAGCACACACCGCAGCACTAGCCCTGCAGTTTTCCTCAATCTTCTTCTTTTCTGAAACCTTAGCCAATTTTTGCACGTTGGTTTAGCCTTGAGAAGTGCGTGTAAATAAATAATTTGGTATCAAATGTTTGTTTTTCGTGGTAGTAGTTGTATAAAAGGTGTATATTTATATACCTACTGTTTATTGTATCAGTGGAATAAATACATATTACACCTTTCATTGTGAAATAAGTGTTGCAATGTGATGTTTTATTTGTTAGCATCATGAGTGAAATGAATTTAGCGAGTACTAACAACTGCCTCCCGTTACTGCAGGACGTTGTCATTTAGTGGGAAAAAAAAATCTAAAGTGCGCCCCCTCAAAAAATTCTTAGATCCGCCCCTGTGGTGGAGCCCTATGGGAATTTCTCAAGATCCTTTCTTAGTGGGTTACCTACGTTGTGGAAAGAGTATATGTGCGGTATTTCATGGTTGTAGGTTCAGAGTTTTGGCATGAGGGATGATCAGTTTTTCAAATTTATAGATATAGATAAAAAAAAAACACTTAACTAGGGTTAAGATTTACATGTTTCAACAAAAGAAATTCATTTACTTCTGGTTCCATTATCACTGATAAAACTATTGCCGCAAGTGTAAAATAAAAACAATTATAATTGAAATATATAATTGCCACGGCCACGGTGCTTGGCACATATGAAAGGCGAGAAACAACTCAAAGTTCCTGTAAATAAAAGCAGAGAATAACAAAAATAACCAAAACCAATGCTTAAAAATTTAATTAATTAATTTTGCTGTCTGTTGACAAAAGTATACTGTAACACTAATGGTCCTAAGCCAAATAGAGGCGAAAAGCCATTCCAGAGTATTCACTAACCAGACGCCAAGCACTGTGACCCGAACTGTACTTAATTTTGCTGACACTTTTTATAGTATTATAAACTATATTCAGGCTCAGCATAGTTTTTGTTGTTTATTGCTTGCAAATTGAAATCCAAAAACCTAATCCTTACTAATATATAAAAATGGAATAGTGTGTGTCTGTCTGTCTGTTTTTTGTTTCTGAATCACTCAAAAACTACTCAACCGATTTGCATGAAAATTCACAGGAAGTTTCCTTATACACCAGATAAACACATAGGCCTACTTTCGTTTTGAAAATTCTAGAGGGCTTTGCCCCACAAGGGTTCAAAGTTCCCATGTATTCCTTATGGACATTCTTTTTTTTGAGCTGATGAAAATACAAACAGCTGATCTTGATTCGTAATAGTTCCACGGGCTAACCACAGAATGCAGCACACATAACTGTTGTATTCCCGGGTGAAACCAGGTACGATGGCAGCTAGTTTTAAATATGATTAGTTGTCTGCTTTGTTCACAAAACAACTTTTACTCAGCCGTTGTATTGAATTTGGATCCCAAAAATGAATCAATGGCATAGTAAAATACCCCCGTAGCAGCAAACCTGCGTACTCAGTGAATTTACAATGCATGTATATGTTTCTCACTACCAAATAAAGCCACTCACTAAGTTTCATAAAAATACAAGAATAAGAAAGTGATATATAGCATTTTATTTATTCTCCATAAGAATAACATTGAAAGCTGAGTACGCAGGTTTGCTGCAACAAGGAACACAAAATATGTGTTTTTATGCAATTATCAATATAACTTAACAAGTATAGAAGATGCATACCAAGTTTTATTAATTTATGTTCATAGTTAAGAGAGACATTACAATGTTATCCTTATGGCTCCCCCCCCCCCAGGGCGATTCTCCTGGGGCTACGCCCCACTGGACTTCAAAGGTCCAATGATTTTCTCATGGAAATATCACTACAATGTTTTTATTAATAACCAAAATGAACTAATGACCAGCTCGCATTATCCACTTACACAAAAACCATATGTTAGGGGCTATAGCGCCTTGTAAGCCACTAGTCTTTTTATATAATTTTGTAGCGAAATCTTAAAGTCAAAATTGTGGGAGTTTGGCAAATCGCAGAATAAAGGGAGACGACTCAAATTAAAGGCCTTGATCCCAGGGACTCGGGAAAAATAGCTATATTTCTAAAAAGTTACCAGCATAAAACGAGAAATAACATAAAACATCCCCCGTAAGAAAATTATAGGAATTTACAAACGCCTTCTTTGTTTACATTAAAACATGTGATTAGAGTCTGTTTTGTTTACGAACTGACTTGTTTGTTCCTACTTATCTATATATTTAATTCCGTAAGCGAATCGTGCCCCACGAAATATCTCGAGCTAGGAAAACCGTAGCATAACTTGTAAGGATTCATTTTAAAGCTTGAGGGCCAAGGGCGGTAGGAAAAATATCAGAAATGTCAGAAATTACGTGGACTACGCCCCACCAGACTTCAAATATCCAATGATTTTCTTATGGAAATATAACAACAGTGTTTTTATTAATAAGCAAAATGAACAAATGATCAGCTGTGATTATCCACTTACATAAAAACCGTATGTTAGGGGCTATAGCACCTGTAAGCCACGAGTCTTTATATATAATTCTGTAAGTGAAATCTTTAAGTCAAAATTGTGGGAGTTTGGCAAATCGCAGAATGAATGGAGACAGGTCAAATTAAAGGTCTTGATCCCAGGGACTCGGGAAAAATAGCAGTATTTCTGAAAAGTTACCAGCATAAAACGAGAAATAACGTAAAACATCCCACATAAGAAAATTATAGGAATTTACAAACGCCTTCTTTGTTTACATTAATACATGTGATTAGTGCCTGCTTTGTTTACGAACTGACATGTGCGTTCCTACTTATCTATATATTTAATTCCGTAAGCGAATCGGTCCCCAAGAAATATCTCGAGCTAGAAAGAAGTTAAGTTAGGTCATGACGATTCATTTAAAGCTTGAGGACCAAGGACAGTAGGAAAAATATTAGAAATGTCAAAAATTACGTGGGCTGTACCCCACTCTGGACTTCAAAGATCCAATGATTTTCTTATGGAAATATCACTACAGTGTTTTTATTAATAAGCAAAATGAGCAATTATCGGCTGTGATTATCCACTTAAACAAAAACCGTCTGTTAGGGGTTATAGCCCCTGTAAGCCACTAGTATGGTTTTATTAGTGAATTTCCTTTGGAAAGTGAACTATTAGCATGACCCGCACGGTGAAACTTAAGCCCGGGACCACCATAGAAGTTCCTAACGTGACCCCCTGAACACGTTTTGGGGGGTCGTTCAAAATTTTATGTATATATATATATATATATATACATATATATATATACATATATATATATATATATATGTGTATGCACTCTAGCGGTCGCATTTTTTGTCCGATTTACTTCAAATTTGGTAGGGACATTCCTTTTTGTAATCAGTTGGACAAGTTCGTTGGGCAAAACAATCGGAAAACTCTAACCCCCTTTTTTGGGGATTTTAGATCTAGAAATTTGGGTTTTTGGGCCCAAAAAGGGTCAGAAAAGCCCCGGATGTAAAATTAATGAATGAAAAACTGTGGGAATTAGTGTAGCGAAACTTTTAAGCCCTCTCTCGTCATTCTAGCATATATCTTTACCGAGTTATTAAAGAAAATGTGTATTGACCAAACACAGTACGTTGTCTTATGGGGATTTTACTTCAGAAAAGCCTGTTATTCATTTGTTGGTGTACTTTATTATCCCCAACAACCTCACACCTACTTTAAAGCCTGACTGGACCTTATCCTAACCTTATAATGCACAAAATTGTATTCCCATCATTGCTGGTAAATAGAACCAGGAGCATCAAAACAGCCAAAATATCAATATTTTCAGATTTGAATAAAAATTGGAATAATTGTATGTTTTAAACTGATTTTGAGTTTTTATAGTTTTTTATGTGGAAATTCACTTCCCTCACGTCAGCGTGCTGCGTGCGAACTCGTTTTCCTTAGCATGTAAAGAGTAAACGAAAACAGATGATGCAGAGTATCTGAGCAAGGTTAAGGGCTATGGCCCCTTCAAGCCACTAGTTATAAAGAATTACGAGTTTTGATTTCATAAAATGAGGTAGGTAGATTGTGGTGTATTGTCAAATCTGTTTGGGATCCACACAATAACTTCTGAATGACTGAGCTAAAATGTTGAATGAGAAGGTTTGCTAACATTTGTGCCTACTCATAATTGGTTTCTCTTTCGACATTCAAATTTCTATTGTTAATCTGAGGGCTCTCAGGTCTCCTAATTATATAACGTTACACATGGTGTAAGTCCAGTACGGTACACTGCTGGTTTACCTCGGAGGTAGGGGTCAGCCTGCAAGAAGGTGACGAGCTCTGTGAACTCCTCCCTGCTCTCCAGCTCCACCAGGTTGGCGCCGAGGCTCTTGCACATGGAGGACGCAGACTTCCAGTTGAACTGCCGCTCGCTGATGTGGTAGCAGTTGCGAGCCACTCTTGTGAAATTGCCTGGGCAAGGATCTGTTCGAGAAACCATGTCAATCTCAGAACCATGTTCAAACATTCATTAAATACAAAGTATTCTAAACTTGTGTTTTAACCCTCCGAGATTTTATATTTTACTTTGCTCTCGTATGGTTTTCTTTTCACCCCTCCCACCTATGCCTTATCTGTAACTTTATCCTATAAACACTCAACCGTATTATGCCGTAGTCTTGGAATTTGATTTCATTTAATAAATGTAAGAAATCGATTTCATTTGTAATTTTCTTTTTCTTTTTCATGGTTAAAATGCTTATGATTTAATTAAAAAGAACAAATCCATAATTAACGTTTTTATTGAAATGTTTTTTAACGTTTTTTTTTTTAGTAATAGATAGTACGCTAGACAGAAAAACTGCATAACATGGGCCATATCTTTGCAAACCCCAAGATTAAATATTGCCTCGCCCTCGCCCAGCATTGCCAGTGTCAGTATTACCTTCCCTCTGAGTGTTAGCCCCCTGCATGACGTGGTATAGCAGCTCCTCTGTTCGCTTCAACCTCTTCTCCATCAGATCCACTCGGTATACAAGACGCTCTATGGCCCCCAGGAGGTACAGGTCAGTTTCTGATACCTACGACATTAGGAACAAAATTATACATTGTATGCCTAACACATGAATACCACAAGGGAGATTCTAGAACAGAACTGCATTAGGGAACTACTACAGGGTGAATACAAAGTAGAGGACCCCCCTTATTTTTTGTATTTGTTAAGATAAACTATTATCTTTTGGCTAGTGATAGTAACTCCAGGTGTAGTATTTTTTGACATATATAATATATTGTAATTGTGCATGTTTATATTCTTAAATACAGGAAATTATTCTAACCTGTGATGCGGCACGAACGAGGAAGGTAATATTGGTGTTTTTATCGTGCATCCCATTTTAATCCCGTGGAGGGCTCGAAAATCCCGGGAACGGGATAAAAATCCTGCTAATTGAAATACTGGTTGTTAGCGCCAGACACGGTGTAGCACTAGTTTCATGGTGTATTTTTCACGTAACATATGGGCCATAAACTCAGTTCATTGATTCTGTATTCTAAATCAATGATACTAGTCACATTACAAACATTGTTGGACCACGTATGCTCTGCTTATTTACAATTTTCTCATACTGTCAGAAGGTGTTTGATTACAAATAAACTTTTGTTGTGGTTTTGTTTGTAAAATTTTGTCAATTCTTACTAGCAGCCAGCGTCACTTCGTGACTAATCTTTTTGAACTTTTGGGGAACCATACTTGGTTGAACCTAAAAGTAGTAAATCAATCATGTGTCCCAAAAATAGCACGAAAACGCTCTGAATAGTTCAATGCATAATAGTTCAATGCATATTAGATACAAAATGATTATTATATATTGATGTGAAACCAGAAAAACACTGATCTCGAAGTATATAATTCATAATAAACTATTTGAAAAGTTAGAACACACAAATTGTTGAACACTTCACTCATTCACTTCACTTCATTGTCTTACATTGCCTAAAATTTGCATAATAAACTGATAAATGACAGGAAAATCATTGATGTTAAGGTATTTAATATATGGTAAAATGTATAAAAATTATTACAAAAATGACTGTCGTTTCAAATATTATGAAATAAAACTTAAACAAATTCTATTTTAGTTTCAAGTTTAAAAACATATTAAAAGTTTCTAGATAAACTAAGAACAAATAAAATTACAACTTTTTACTTTACATTTTATTGTAATTTCTGTAACCTGTGTATTCGGGGAAAAACTCTTCCATTTGATTATAAAATAACAGATTTCAAACGCCTACCATATAAAAGACAGTAAATTAGTTGAAATCAAACTTGCTCTCAACCATTACCATGACCATAAACCGAACTAAACATCACCCTAAACATCACTAATTCAGCGTGAGTTTAGGATATTAATACGCATTAACACTTTGCAGCGGACCTTATTAGATACAACCTAGTAGTATTGGTTGGAGTCGATGATAATTTATATGTGTATGTCCCAGATTTACACGAGTGGTACTTTTCTTCGTGGTCAAAATTGAATTTTTTTTCCTGCAAAAATCTATATTTCAAGAGATTAAATGAAATAGCCTATTTGAAAATCAACTTACTTATAACTTTAAAGAAAAAACCAGTTTCATCAAATAAATAAATGCAAGTGCTGTATTCTGCATTCAAACTTAAGAACTCGATCGAATCATCACCATATGTTTTGTTATAAACAAATGCGAATTGGAAAAAGTTCCCAGGTTTAACAACAGATAGTAGCACATCCCTGAAATTTCAAAAGCCTCCTGGACGAAGGCTTTTCATGGGATATTTTCGAAACCCAAAAAAGGCATATCTAGAGAAAAGTAGCTTTAATTTGATACCAAATATGTATAGAAAAATAAATTTCTAGGGGTCGATACGCTGCGAAGAAAAATCGAGAAATTCTTTTAATAATATAGATAGATGAGGTCAAAAATGAATTATTTACAAAGAAAATAACATACAATACTGTAAAAGTAAAATCACCCACAAACAAATTGATAACAAGAACAAGTAAGACGGATAGTTAATTTATAAGGATGCATTTATTAGTGAATTTCCTTTGGAAAGTGAACTATTAGCATGACCCGCACGGTGAAACTTAAGCCCGGGACCACCATAGAAGTTCCTAACGTGACCCCCTGAACACGTTTTGGGGGGTCGTTCAAAATTTTATATATATATATATGTGTATGCACTCTAGCGGTCGCATTTTTTGTCCGATTTACTTCAAATTTGGTAGGGACATTCCTTTCTATAATCTGTTGGACAAGTTCGTTGGGAAAAACAATCGGAAAACTCTAAACCCATTTTTTGGGGATTAATCTTTCAAATTTCGAGTTTTTGGGCCCAAAAAGGGTCAGAAAAGCCCCATATGTAAACTTAATGCATGTAAAACGATGGAGATTAGAAAGGCGAAAGTTTTAAGCCCTATCTCGTCATTATAGCGTAAATATTTACCGAGTTATTAAAGAAAATGTGTATCGGCTAAACACAGTACGTTGTCTTATGGGGGTTTTACACTAGAAAAGCCTGTTATTCCTTTGTTAAAGTACTTGTATTATCCCCAGCAACCTCACGCCTACTTTTAAGCCTGTCTGGACCTTCTCCTAACCTTATAATGCGCAAAATTGTATTCCCAGCTTTACAAGTAAATGAAACCAGGAGTATCAGAATAGCCAAAAAATCAATGTTTTCAGATTTCAATAAAAATTGGACAAATGTATGTTTTTACACTGATTTTGAGTTTTAAAAGTTTTTATGTGGAAATTCACTTCCCTCACGTCAGCGTGCTACGTGCGAACTCGTTTCAATACAAATTGCTACAGTTTGAATGCAAATAATTGCCAATGTATACATACCCTATATACATTATAATTATGTATACATTGTAATTGCCTTTAGGGCTGTTTCAATTAAATTGGTAGGTGCATCAACAGCTGGTCCTTGAAAATGATCAAGAAACAAAATATTTTAGGGATTATGATGTAGTTGTGTATCTGCCTAACATTTTCAACTTTCTCCTAGGGGACTTAAAAATTTCAATGTTAATTTTAAGGAGTTTTTTTTACTGAATAAACTGATATTTAGTGAGGATATTAAAGAAAAATTTTTTTATAACAATTTTTATTTATAATCTGTTCAACATGAACAATAAGCAAATTTGATATAAATGATGTAACATGAGTTAGTTACACACCACTGAGCGCACTAACATAGGAATAGGGACAGGAAGACTGTAAACATAACTTTGCAAGAAGCGGGTACAAAGACCCAGAACATGATGTCTTTTTAGTCAAAATGTAGCTTCACTATTGTCCAAAAGGTTTACTGCAAGATAGTTTGTGTGGTATTCCAGTTTACTTTGATATCTTACACTTAATTTGGAAATTTCTTCTCGGACAGTTGGAGTTTTAGTGTCGGGATGGAGAACTCGGTTAGTTACGTACCATGGCGCTTGTAAAATGTTTCTCAGCATTTTCGATTGGTATCTCTGAATAATTTCAATATTCGAATTGGACGCTGTTCCCCAGAGTTGTATGCCATAGGTCCATATTGGTTTTAACATAACTTTGTATAAAAGTAACTTATTTTCAACGGATAATTTTGAGTGTTTGCCAAGAAGCCACGCCAATTTATTTGTCCTCAGGTTTAAATTTATCTTTTGTTCCAGATGTGAGTGTGCCATGTAAGTCGCCTGTCTAGATGCATGCCAAGGTATTTAACTTCAGTTGCTTGAGGTAGCAGTACATTATTTAATGAGTCTGGGGGAAAGTAGTTGTTGACATTGTAAAAGTAACATCGATTGATTTGGTGTCATTTGCCTTTATTTTCCAGTTTTTCAGCCACTCAGAAATATCTTCCAAAGCTGTTTGTAAACGGGAGGATGCCATAACAGGGTCCAGGTCGGAAGATAACAGTGCAGTGTCATCTGCAAACGTTGCAGTAGTGATGCCTGGTGTCTGGGGAAGGTCAAAGGTATATAAAATATACAGAATATTGGGGCACTCCCGATTCGATTGCATGCAAATCAGTGATGTCATCTTGATACTTAATTCGAAAAAAATCTTTCGGACAGGTAAGATTTGAAGATCCCGTAGTAAGTGTGAGGTAGGAGAGATTTAATTTTAAACAATAAACCAGCGTGCCAGACTTTATCGAAAGCCTGTGCCACGTCTAAGAATGCAGCTGAACAGAAACGTTTATTTTCAAGATCTTCCTTGATGACATTAGTTATTTTGTGAACTTGCTCTATAGTAGAATGTCTACGCCGAAATCCAAACTGGTGAGGTGGTACTACATCTTTTTCATCAATCACAACCTGAAGTCGTTGTAAAAAGAGTTTCTCGAAAACTTTAGAAATGACCGGGAGAAGACTGATGGGCCGATAAGATGAAGCTTGATTTAAAGGTTTGCCTGGTTTTGGAATGACTACTATTTGTGAAACTTTCCATTGCGACGGGAAGTATTCCAAGCGCAGGACTGCATTAAAAATTACCGTAAGTAACACTATACCTTTTCTTGGCAATTCCTTTAACACTTCGCCAGTAATCAAATCATATCCTGGAGTTTTCTTTGCACTTAAGTCACTTTTTATAACATTCTTGACTTCAGATAGAGAAAATGGTTTGATTGGCATTTCTAGTTGGTTCGGAGAATCAAGAAACTCAGTAATGTCCTGTTCAACATTGGAATAAACTGCATGCGGTTTAAACACGTCTTTATATTGTTCTTCAAACACTCTAATTGTTATTTCCATTCCAATTGATTTAAGGATAGGCTGCATATGCACACACATAGGGGCTTGCACCACAAGGGGCACCCCTCTCCCACCCACCGCATCACACAAAAAGCACATTCAAAAGCCTCAAACAAGCAAAAAGTTTTTGCCACTGACCGACCAACATGAGTGGCAAGGGCCGCCCCACTGGTCGGACCTATGGGCTCAGCTCCTAAATGGGGCCCTGAATAAGAATTCACTATTTTGTTTAATTATCAATGCCAATTGTATTCGCTCGTTAATTTGCAACTTAAAGATTATCTAAGAATTTTTGGTTCTCTACTTTTCCCCATAAGTAAACATACATTAAAATGATGATATTTAACTAATGAAAAATCAAATAAAACCCAACATCATTCATTTATGAGTAAATGAATAAATGAAAAACAAGTTTATTGCATAAATAGAACTACAGTACAACAAATAAATTAAGAGACATAAGGAAATTAAGGTTCAAACAATGCATGAGTGGGTAATAATAATAATACCCCGTCGCAGCAAACCTGCGTACTCAGCGAATTTCCAATGCATATATATGTGTCTCACTACTGCATAGAGCTACTTACCAAGTTTCATAAAAATACATTCATAAATAAGTGATACATAGCATTTTATTTATTCTCCATAAGAATAACATTAGGGCTGCATACGCAGGTTTGCTGCAACGAGGAAGATAAAAATGTGTATTTCTGCAATTATCAATATAACTCAACCAGGTGAAGCTACATACCAAGTTTTATTAATTTAGGTTCATATCTAAGGGAGATATAAAACATGACTTATTCTCCTTATGTATAACATGGGGGCCGAGTATGCTGGTTTGCAGCTACGGGGAAAATCAACAAAAAACCTCTTTTGTGCAAATATCAATAAACCACAACTAGTTGAAGCTACATACCAAGTTTCATCAATATACATTCATAAATAATCGAGATATCAAATTTTATTTATTCTCCATAAGGATAACATTGGACAATGCACTGTGTTTAGCACTTTGAATACCTATCTCTGCAACGGTTGGACGTAGACTAACAATTAAAACACCAAAATGATAGTGTTGCAGAGCTAAACTGATAGGTATAAAGAAAGGTGAAGTTTTTAGTAAAATTATGTGAAGAAAATCCAAAAACCTTTTTCCCATAAGATTTACATAGGCAATTTGATGGACGCGTTTTTTGACTTTTCTCTATATCCACTTAACCTAGGTTAATGATTCCAAATACCAAATTATTTGTTTTTTTAAGCTTTATACCTTGGCTAAAACCAAAATTGAGAGTTTTTAAAATCGAGAGGGGAACAAATTCAAAAAACTGATTTTTGAAAAATTTAAAACCCCCATAAAACCCCCTTCCCATTGACCGAACGATCTGGTTTTCGAACTTGAAGTCATAAATTTTACTCTACACATTTGTGCCAAATTTCATCAAAATCGGGCATTTCTTTCAAAATTTATCGCGGTAACGGACACACACACACACACACACACACACACACATATATATATATATATATATATATATATATATATATATATATATATATATATATATATATATATACAGGGTGTTTCAAAAAGAATCATCCGATTTTAAAGGTTTATAATTTCAAAACTAATGATCATATGGACATGAGGTTAATTTCATATTAAAGGACAACTAATAAAGTTTTTTTACATACCATTTACAGGTGCTCAATATGGCCCCCTTTAGATGCACAGCAAATTCGTCCCACACCTTAGCTAGCATATCTTGAGTGATGGATTCGATGGCTGCTCTAATGCGGTTCTTCACAAACAGTAAGGTCCGGTGACCTTGGAGGCCAGTGACTTAACGCGGAATCATTAGGTCCAGTACGGCCGATCCATCTTTGAGGAAGCCTACCATTTAAAAACTCTCTCACATGAAGATTCCAGTGTGGTGGGGCACCATCCGTGTGGTGGGGCACCATCCTGTTGGTATATGAAGTCATCAGAATCTGTTTCCAATTGAGGGAAGAGATAGTTTTCTAACATATCGAGATATGTTATTCCCGTAACAGTGTTCTCAGCAAAGAAAAAGGGACCATACACTTTATTCCGTGAGATTGCACAAAAAACATTAACTTTTGGGGAATCTCGCTCATGCTGTACAATTTGGTGTGGTTGCTCGGTCCCCCATATTCTCACATTGTGGCGGTTAACTTTTCCGCTCAAATAGAAAGTTGCCTCGTCACTAAACACTATGCGTGATACCAAATCTCGATCATCATTTTCCTCATCATCTACTGCCATCTGGCTTTGGATAAACTCACAAAACTGAACACGTCGTACTTTGTCACCTTCATGCAAAGCTTGTAGTAATTGAATCCTGTACGGTTTAAAACGCAAACGGCGGCGCAAAACACGCCATACAGATGTCGAAGGAATGTTAAGTTCCCTACCAGCACGGCGAGTGGATTTTTGCGGGCTACGGGTGAAACTCTGGCGGATGCGCTCCACGTCTTCATTGGACACACGGGGACGACCTGATGATTTGCCTTTACAGAGACAGCCTGTATCACTAAATTGCTTATACCATCTTCTTATGCTCTGGGCTGTAGGAGGATCAACACCATATGTGGTACGAAATTCACGTTGCACGGAAATCACAGACTCGCATCTAGCAAACCGTATAACACAAAACGCTTTCTGTTGTGCAGACGCCATTTTGACAACTACTGAGCTGGGCGTTGACAGAAGCGCGCTACTGCTACCTGGCGGAAACGACGTTAAACTCCAGAGCTTCCTCTTTCTAACAGTACATTGTTCGAGCACATCGGATTCACAGATGAATAGCTATGATTTTTCTAAATCGGATGATTCTTTTTGAAACACCCTGTATATACAAATAAATATATATAAATTTGAACGAATAGTGTTTTTGGCATCTGGGGACCTCAAAACAAAAAGATAACATGGTCTCGGGCTTAAGTCTTACCATGCTACCTACGGTAATAGCTTCTTCCCTACAGGGTAAATTCGCTAAAAACAATATTTTGTTAAAGTTATTATGTTGTTATATGTATTTAAGTTGTTGAGATTAAGATAATTACTGGGTTGGCTGTCAGTTGACTGACTCAGATCTCACCTCCCTGTTCTGCCCCACGGGAGGCCGGTTGAGGGGGCGGTCCACGCGGTCGGGCTCGGGCTTGTTGACAACGTAGCCCAGTGGCGGGGGCAGCATCTGCGAGCTCAGCTGCTTCATCACCTTCTCCTCCCTCAGCGCCAACTGTTCTATCAGCGACGGGATGCCAGGGAGGTCCAGAGAGCTGCCCCCATCTTCATCTCCTGTGGATTGGTGGTAATCAGCCATGTAATTCAGCTTGAGTTTTTAAATTTAACTCTTGGGTATTTTTACAAATATTTGTATAATGCAATTAAAAAGTATATATTATCCCAACCAATTTTTCCTCAACACTTTTTAGGAGAAAGTTATTCCAACAAGTAGGCCCAATTAAACTAAAAGCTCTGGAGCTGTTTAATACCTGAGTGGGCTCCAACAGTCACAACATATTTGGAATTGTTACCTGCTTCTCCCATAGCTCTGGAGCTGTTTAATACCTGAGTGGGCTCTAACAGTCACAACATATTTGGCATTGTTACCTGCTTCTCCCATAGCTCTGGAGCTGTTTAATACCTGAGTGGGCTCTAACAGTCACAACATATTTGGCATTGTTACCTGCTTCTCCCATAGCTCTGGAGCTGTTTAATACCTGAGTGGGCTCCAACAGTCACAACATATTTGGCATTGTTACCTGCTTCTCCCATAGCTCTGGAGCTGTTTAATACCTGAGTGGGCTCCAACAGTCACAACATATTTGGCATTGTTACCTGCTTCTCCCATAAATCCAGTGTTCAATTTCAAAGCCTGCCCCTCCTCAACGGATTATCCAATATTGTAATATGGCTCATTTTAAGGGGGGAAAGATACCTCATGGTTTCAGTGAGAAAAATGATAATCACAAACAATACCGTAATTCTTCATTGAAATTCCAATATATTTGATATTTACGACTTTTTTATTGGTGAACTAGTTGTGATTTTAAATACAGCTCAATGAAATCGCTAGGTTTTAGTGAATTTCCCCTATAGGGAAGAAGCTATTACCGTAGTCGGCATGGTAAGACCTAGGCCCGGGACCATGATAACTTTTCGTTTTGAGGTCCCCAGACCCCAAAAACACCATTCGTTCGAAACTGTATATATATATATATATTTATATATATATATATATATATATATATATATATATATATATGTGTCCGTGAGCACAACAACTCTCGTAAAAATTATCCGATTTTGATGAAATTTGGTATAAACGTGTAAAGCAAAATTTATGACTTTAAGTTCGAAAACCAGCCAGATCGCTCTATCCGAAAGGGTATTTTGGGGGGGTTTTGTACCCCAAAAATTGGTTTTTTGAATGTTTTACATATAATTTTGGAAATAGTCAAATTTTTGTTTTTCTCAATCGATTCAGCTTAAAAAAACACACAATTTGGTATTTTGATCATTTCTCTACGTCAATTGGTTACCAATATATTGAAAGTGCTAAACACAGTACATTGTCTAATGTTATTCTTATGGAGAAAAATAAAAATTTTATATCTCGCTTATTTATGAACGTATACTGACGAAACTTGGTATACGACTTCATCTGGTTGTGGACCATTGATATTTGCTCAAAGAAACAACTTTTTACCAATGGCTCCCGTAGCAGCAAACCTGCGTACTCAGCCTCATGTTATTCTTATGGAGAATAAGTAACGTGTTATCTCCCTTCATTATGAAAATAAATTAATGAAATTTGGTATGTGGCTTTACCTACATGAGTTATATTGATATTTGTATAAAACCCCATTTTTTGTGCTCCTTGCTTCAGCAAACCTGCATACTCAGCCGCCATGTTATTCTTATGGAGAATAATTAAAATATCATAAATCGTTTATTTATGAATGTATATTGATGAAACTTGGTATGTGGCTTTATGTGGTATTAAGATACATATATATGCATTGGAAATTCACTGAGTACGCAGGTTTGCTGCTACGGGGGTATTTTAATTTAAAATGATCCCCCAAATCAACGATTTTGGATAATCCGTTGAGGAGGAACTGGGAGAAGCAGGTAGAAGCCGGTGGATCATATTTCATATGACTGTGGTGTTATATGTGTAGCTTTACTTTGTCCCTTCTCTGCTTCAGCCAACTCTTTTGGGACTGGGTTATTACTCCTCATTTTGTTGGACCATCAAACCTTGAATAAAAATACATTTTAGTTTGATGCATCATCAACCCTATGGATCGTCTCCCTGCGTGGATGTATTGTCTCCCTATTGTGATCTATAACTTTAGTTCATAAATAATTGGTTCTATGAGACATCGAAACAATTCATAATTTAAAATAAATTGTTAAAGTTTGGCCCGGTCCATTGGACCTGTTATTTGGTTTTTATAGATGGTTCAATGGCCCAACATTTTACTGAAGGCTCTATTATATATCATATTGATGGACCATCGACCTGTTCTTATTTAATAAATATTAGAGGGTCTATGGTCCATTAACATGATGTGCAATAGAAGCTATATTTTTAAAGTTTTAAAATAAATGTGATGGGTTTCATTTGGGATCAAGGGTCTATTAAACATCAGATCGATGGACCATCTACCCATACCATCGACCTGTTCTTGTTTAATAAATTTTAGAGGTTCGATGGTCATTATGGTCAATCGATATGATGTGTAATAGAGCCACGACTTTTATTTTAAAACTATAAGATTAAAGGTTCTATAGACATCATATTGATGGTCCATAGACCCGTTTTTACAAATAATAATTTATAGGGTCAATGTCACATCAGACGGATTTTTATAAGGAAATTTGTATATTTGTATAAGGAATTCATTTTGGGTTGATTGTCCATTGACCCAGATAGTCAATCAATCTTTAATTTACTTGAACGGTTCGATGGGCCATAAACCCTCTTGTACTTTTTTAACTTTTATAAGAGGGTCGATGGTTCATCGATATGATGTGTAATAGAGGCACTACATTTATTTTTAAACTTCCACCCTTGTTATTGGAAAACTTTGAAATAAAAATCCCAAAAACCCTTTTTCAACCTTACAGTATCTCTAGAATTAAAATACTACTTAGTTTTGAATTAAAATTAAAATTAGTAACTATTTATAAATCAAATTATTAAAGACTATAATAGTGGACAAATAAATTGAAAGTTGGGCTGTAGTCAATAGCATGGCTTTACGCTGTCACTATTGCCATTTTGCCATAGAAAAATATCACTTGAATGTTATTCCGATCAGCTGGTGTGGAGTTTTGGCAATGCCGCACGTCTACTATTGGCTGATCTCGGTTGATAGCCCAGTAAATCACGCCCTAAACTGCTGTCAATTTATTTGGCTGCTATTTTAAATTCTACCTGCTATTTGGAAATTTTAATTTAAAGAAATTAGTTAGTTGATTGAAAAGTTTTGTTAAGAGGGGAGTACCTAGTTGGTTGAGTACCTAGTCGGTTGAGTACCTAGTCGGTTGGGTACATAGTCGGTTGGGTACCTAGTCGGTTGGGTACCTAGTCGGTTGGGTACCTAGTCGGTTGGGTACCTAGTCGGTTGGGTACCTAGTCGGTTGGGTACCTAGTCGGTTGGGTACCTAGTCGGTTGGGTACCTAGTCGGTTGGGTACCTAGTCGGTTGGGTACCTAGTCGGTTGGGTACCTAGTCGGTTGGGTACCTAGTCGGTAGGGTACCTAGTCGGTTGGGTACCTAGTCGGTTGAGTACCTAGTCGGTTGGGTACCTAGTCGGTTGGGTACCTAGTCGGTTGAGTACCTAGTCGGTTGGGTACCTAGTCGGTTGGGTACCTAGTCGGTTGGGTACCTAGTCGGTAGGGTACCTAGTCGGTTGGGTACCTAGTCGGTTGAGTACCTAGTCGGTTGAGTACCTAGTCGGTTGGGTACCTAGTCGGTTGAGTACATAGTCGGTTGGGTACCTAGTCGGTTGGGTACCTAGTCGGTTGGGTACCTAGTCGGTTGAGTACCTAGTCGGTTGGGTACCTAGTCGGTTGGGTACCTAGTCGGTTGAGTACCTAGTCGGTTGAGTACCTAGTCGGTCGGGTCCCTAGTCGGTCGGGTCCCTAGTCGGTCGGGTCCCTAGTCGGTCGGGTACCTAGTCGGTCGGGTACCTAGTCGGTCGGGTACCTAGTCGGTAGGGTACCTAGTCGGTCGGGTACCTAGTCGGTCGGGTACCTAGTCGGTCGGGTACCTAGTCGGTCGGGTACCTAGTCGGTCGGGTACCTAGTCGGTCGGGTACCTAGTCGGTCGGGTACCTAGTCGGTCGGGTACCTAGTCGGTCGGGTACCTAGTCGGTCGGGTACCTAGTCGGTCGGGTACCTAGTCGGTCGGGTACCTAGTCGGTCGGGTACCTAGTCGGTCGGGTACCTAGTCGGTCGGGTACCTAGTCGGTTGAGTACCTAGTCGGTTGGGTACCTAGTCGGTTGGGTACCTAGTCGGTTGAGTACATAGTCGGTTGGGTACCTAGTCGGTTGGGTACCTAGTCGGTTGAGTACCTAGTCGGTTGGGTACCTAGTCGGTTGGGTACCTAGTCGGTTGGGTACCTAGTCGCTTGAGTACCTAGTCGGTCGGGTCCCTAGTCGGTCGGGTACCTAGTCGGTCGGGTACCTAGTCGGTCGGGTACCTAGTCGGTCGGGTACCTAGTCGGTCGGGTACCTAGTCGGTCGGGTACCTAGTCGGTCGGGTACCTAGTCGGTCGGGTACCTAGTCGGTCGGGTACCTAGTCGGTCGGGTACCTAGTCGGTCGGGTACCTAGTCGGATGGGTACCTAGTCGGTTGGGTACCTAGTCGGTTGGGTACCTAGTCGGTTGGGTACCTAGTCGGTTGGGTACCTAGTCGGTTGGGTACCTAGTCGGTTGAGTACCTAGTCGGTTGGGTACCTAGTCGGTTGGGTACCTAGTCGGTAGGGTACCTAGTCGGTTGGGTACCTAGTCGGTTGAGTACCTAGTCTGTTGGGTCCCTAGTCGGTTGAATACCTAGTCGGTTGAGTACCTAGTCGGTTGAGTACCTAGTCGGTTGGGTCCCTAGTCGGTTGGGTCCCTAGTCGGTTGAATACCTAGTCGGTTGTGTACCTAGTCGGTTGAGTACCTAGTCGGTTGAGTTCCTAGTCGGTTGGGTCCCTAGTCGGTTGGGTCCCTAGTCGGTTGAATACCTAGTCGGTTGAGTACCTAGTCGGTTGGGTACCTAGTCGGTTGAGTACCTAGTCGGTTGAGTACCTAGTCGGTTGGGTCCCTAGTCGGTTGAATACCTAGTCGGTTGAGTACCTAGTCGGTTGAGTACCTAGTCGGTTTGGTCCCTAGTCGGTTGAATACCTAGTCGGTTGAGTACCTAGTCGGTTGAGTACCTAGTCGGTTGAGTACCTAGTCGTTTGGGTCCCTAGTCGGTTGTGTACCTAGTCGGTTGAGTACCTAGTCGGTTGAGTTCCTAGTCGGTTGGGTCCCTAGTCGGTTGGGTCCCTAGTCGGTTGAATACCTAGTCGGTTGAGTACCTAGTCGGTTGGGTACCTAGTCGGTTGAGTACCTAGTCGGTTGAGTACCTAGTCGGTTGGGTCCCTAGTCGGTTGAATACCTAGTCGGTTGAGTACCTAGTCGGTTGAGTACCTAGTCGGTTTGGTCCCTAGTCGGTTGAATACCTAGTCGGTTGAGTACCTAGTCGGTTGAGTACCTAGTCGGTTGAGTACCTAGTCGTTTGGGTCCCTAGTCGGTTGAATACCTAGTCGGTTGAGTACCTAGTCGGTTGAGTACCTAGTCGGTTGGGTCCCTAGTCGGTTGAATACCTAGTCGGTTGAGTACCTAGTCGGTTGAGTACCTAGTCGATTGGGTACCTAGTCGGTTGGGTCCCTAGTCGGTTGAATACCTAGTCGGTTGAGTACCTAGTCGGTTGGGTCCCTAGTCGGTTGAATACCTAGTCGGTTGAGTACCTAGTCGGTTGAGTACCTAGTCGGTTGAGTACCTAGTCGGTTGGGTCCCTAGTCGGTTGAATACCTAGTCGGTTGAGTACCTAGTCGGTTGAGTACCTAGTCGGTTGAGTACCTAGTCGGTTGGGTCCCTAGTCGGTCGGGTACCTAGTCGGTTGGGTACCTAGTCGGTTGAGTACCTTATTCTGGCCCACATTTTGTCATAGTAGTCATGGAACATTTCATGTTTCTACCTGCTTTTTCTATAAAACCAATTTTAAATTCCAAATCCCGTCCCACCTCAAAGGATTATTCAAATTTATTAATATTATTTAGATAATTTTAAAAAGCAAAAACAAATATCTAGTAATTTATGTGAGCAGAACTTCAATATCATAAAAATCTTGAATATTTATTAGGAATTTAACTGAACGATTTTTTAAAAATATATAGTAGCTCTCCTTACTGACATTGCTAGTTAAAAGCTGCCATTAAAATTATTTTTTTCATCTAAAGCCAACATGGAGATAAATGTCAATTAATTTGTATTCCAAAAGAGTTACAGTATAAATAAATGTGATAAATATAAATATTTAAACACTGAATATGGCAACACTAACTCATTGCTTGGTTTTGGTCTGAACATATTTTTCTTGTGCAAATATCAATAGGCCAAAACTAGATTAAGCCACAAACCAATTTTCATCAATGTACATTGATAAAATGATAAACAATCGAGATATAAATTTGTATTTATTCCCAATAAGAATAACATTGGACAACGTACTGATTTTGGCACTTTGAATATCTCTGTAACGGTTTTACGAAGAACAACATTTGAAACACCAAAATAATTTTTTTTTATAGAGCTAAACTTATTGGTAAAAACGAATTTGAAGTGTTTGGTTAAAAGTTAAAAATCTTTTTCCCATAAGATTAACACATAGGACATTTTATGAACACGTTTCTTGAATTTTCTCTGCTACCACTTAACCTAGTTTAATAATTAAAAATACTAAATTATTTGTTTTTTAAGCTGTATAAAATTGTCAGTACTACAAATTTGTGTTTTTTTTAAATTTTAGAATAAAAAATGCAAACAACTCTTTTTTTAAACTTTAAACTCCCATAAAACCCCCTTTCCATGGTTTTATTTTTCTTGTTTTTAAATTTCATGAATGTCATGACTGTCACTTTACACATTTGTTATAAATTTAATCAAAAAGTATCTTTTTTCAAGAGTTATCACGTTAACGGACACATCTATAAATATAAAGTATGGGGTGCTATACCCCCATAAAACCCCCTTCAGATCATGTTATCCATCTGGTTTTCTAACTCGTTCAAAAAAATGCTACCTTAAATATCTGTGTCAAATTTTATCATAATTGGACCAATTTTACAAAAGTTATCGCACCCACAAACACAGAAAAATTTAAAATTTCAGTTTTTCTTATAAATACATTTAAAAATTAGAGTAAATAGTGTTTCGTTCAGGGACATATAAATTTCCGAAAAAATAGTTTTATATCTGGAATCTACAGGTAAAAATATATCAGTTACAATATAAACATTTTATGTTTGCCAACGGTACCCTATACATACTGCATTTTACCCTTCCACGATTCAACCCACGGTAATAGCTTCTTTTCCATAGAGAAAATTCACTAAAAAATAGTTTATTTATTCAAATATCAATAGATGACAACTAGATGAAGCCACACACCAACATTCATCAATATACATTGATAAATAATCCTATACCCTTATATGAGCAATGTTTGCTTGATTGTTTGGTTATTTGGTTGTCTGGTTGGTTGGTTAGTTGGTTAGTTGGTTGCACAATTATCTCGAAAACGGCTCTGAGGATTTCTTTCAAAATTAGGAAATAACTAACTTATGGTATAAAAATATGTTCTAAATAGGTCTCATCCCCAGTAAAAATCAAATAATGTTAAAATAATACCCCTGTAGCAGCAAACCTGCATACTCAGCGAATTTCCAATGCATATATATATATCTTAATACCACATAAAACCAAATACCAAGTTTCATTAATATACATTCATAAATAAACGATATATGACATTTTAATTATTCTCCATAATAATAACATGGCGGCTGAGTATGCAGGTTTGCTGAAGGAAGGAACACGAAAAATGGATGGGGTTTATACAAATGTCAATATAACTCAAGTGGGTAAAGCCACATACCAAATTGTATTAATTTATGTTCATAATTAAGGGAGATAACACGTTACTTATTCCCCATAAGAATAAAATGGGGGCTGAGTACGCAGGTTTGCTGCTACGGGAACTATAGGCTAAAAAAGTTTTTTAGTGCAAATATCAATAAAAAATAACGATATGAAGCAATATACCGAGTTTTATCAGGATAAGTTGAGAAATAAGCGAGATATACAATTTTTCTTATTCTCCATAAGAATAACATTGGACAACGTACTGTGTTTAGCACTTTCAATATCTCGGTAACCAATTGACGTAGAGCAATGATCAAAACACCAAATTGTTTGATTTTTAAGCTGAATTTAATGGTGAAAAATAAAATTGGATTTACTAAAATATCTTATCTACAAAACTCAAAAAACCCATTTTTGGGGTACAAAACCCCCCCAAAATACCTCTTTGGATAGAGCGATCTGGCTGGTTTTCAAACTTAAAGTCATAAATGATGCTTTACATTTTTGTACCAAATTTCATCAAAATCGGATAATTTTTACGAGAATTATCACACCCACGGACACATATATATATATATACAGTTTTGAACGAATGGTGTTTTTGGCATCTGGGACCTCAAAACTAAAAGTTATCATGGTCCCGGGCCTAGGTCTTACCATGCTGACTACGGTAATAGCTTCTTCCCTATAGGGGAAATTCGCTAAAACGAAATTGAAAAAACTAACATTGGGCTTATTGAGTTAAAAATCAAAACAAAAGAATTGTAACAGCTGTTCATAATCAATCAGGGAACTGTCAAAGCAATACTAAAATGTTGTTTTTGATTATTAACATGTGGTTTCCTGAGAGCAGAGATTAAAAGATTTGAGTGAAGATTACATATATTGAGTAGTAAAATAAATCAAAGGGACATTGAGCTATAAATAACAACTGGAGTGACCTTAAAAATGTAGCAAAGAGGCAAATGATTATCATGCCTACCAACACCAACGCAGAAACAAATAAAATTTCTGTTCCCATATAAGCACATGTAAAACATTGGAACAAATCGTGTTTTGTTCAGGTACCTACATGAGTTTCCGACAAAAAAAGTTTTATATCTGGAAAAATATATCAGTTATAATCAACAAATTATATGTTTGCAAACGGTACCCTATTAATAATCAGAATAGCTGGGGGCCGAGCTTTGCTTGGGGAAGCCAGCCAGTTTGTTTAGATGACTTGGAGTAATATTTCACCATCACTTTCCCCGACTGATTATCAGATTTGTATTGCTCATTTACCTCTTTTCTGAATTTTTAAGGTCACTCCAGTTATTATTTATTGCTCAATGTCCCTTTGATTTATTTCGGATATGACCACTCTATATATGCAATCCTCACTGAACAGTTTTAGTTTCTGCTCTCAGGAAACCACATGTTAACAATTATAAATAACACGAGGATTACTTTGACAGTTCCCTGGTTAATTATGAACAGATGTTACAATTCTTTTGTTTTGATTTTTAACTCTATAAGCCCAATGTTAATTTGTTTAACTTTTCATTTTGGTTTTTTTTACATTAATTGATTTTTCCTGGGGATGAGACTTGTCTGAAACTTATTTTTATCCCAGAAATTAGTTATTTCCAACATTTGAAGGAAATCGTTTGGAGCCGTTTTTGAGATCAGAGTTGCAAGCAAGCAAGCAAGCACGGACGCACGCAAACCTTATACTCATATTAGAGTATAGGATAGGATTTATTATAAAATATGATTATTATTCTTAACAATTCAAAGTAACGGACAACTTTCTGTATTTTAGGTTTTAGTTGAGGAAAGGAATGTTACTCTCTACCTTCAACAGGGTCGTCGGCCGCGACTGCGAGTGTCAGCATCAGCAACACTCCTGTGATCTTCATAATCTGGAATGCATAAAACGATCCAAAAGGGTTGCTATACACATGTTCTGTTACATCTAAGAAATGTCAAAGTAATTTAAAATTCAGTGATTATACACAAAGCCGTAGCCACGAAAATTTTTTTGGGGGGGGTTTGGGCTTCGCGGTTACAGGAAGTAACTTCCAAACTTTCATTTTAACGCAATTCTTAATATAATCTAATATTAAAGTAAGATTTTTGAAGTTTTAAATATTTAAATAGTACTTATATATTATATATTATTAAATAACCCCGAAAACACAGCAGTAATTGTATCAACTAAATTCTTCTTTCTTCTTTTTATTTCAAGCTTGCCAACTTAAAAAACATACTTTTGAACGTCCTTCAATGTCACTACTAACAAGATATAACAACATAAAACGGATATTTTTCAACACAATAAATACCAGAGTTTCATTGTCGGCATATTTTCACTCAGTCCTCAGTCTATAATGATAGAAAGTGGTTGGTACAAGAAAAAAACTAAGGTATATGGAAATTGAAAAATCAAGTTTTAATGATTACAGATAAACTAAACACGTTCTTGTAAGAAAGATACTTCATTTACAAAACCAAGTTAAGCCTCCGGTTCTTTTTTTGGAAAAACTATTAATTACATCTTCCGTCGGAATTTCTCTCTCCCTGTGAACGGACATCAGTGCTAAGCCACTCAGACGGCTTTGACCACAAGAGTTTCTTAAAAAAGTTTTCAGCCTTCTGAGGGTCAAAAAGCTACGTTCGGGAGTGCAGGTGGCCACTAGAAGTGTGGAGAAAATATTAAGCATAATAAATATATTGGGGTATAAATCTTTGTTGCATTCTCCTAAGCTTTCAATGGCACACGTAGGCCGGTCAATTTCCTTTTTCTTCCCCCAGTAGATTTTCCATAAATCGAATTCAGCTGGTAACATTTCCAACTCCAAGTCAAATTTATTTTGGTAAATCTTGAAACTGTCAAGGTCTAAAGACTGGATCGTACAACAGACAGATGGCAACAAAGAATTAAGACCTGCAAATACGTCTTTGTATTCCAGAAATCTTGAATATAGCTGGCAAACAAAGTCATCAAGAAGAGGAATGGCTACTGCGATCCTAAAATACTTTTCGGGATCGGTTGATTTTCACTGTTTTGTTTGGTTTTACTTACTTTATATACTGAGCATTTATATCGTCGTATAAGTCAATTAAACAGACGACACAAAGCTTTAGGAAGACTAACTGTCACTATGAAAAACTGTAAACTGCACAGTGCACACACGATCAGCCGAATGCGTCCTGATGAGTGAATTAACAGGTTATGTCAAATTCCCGCTCATTCGTTCACACTCCCCCGTGATCCCTACGACGACGTGGCGTCCACACAGCTAACTACGACCGCTACGACTTTCGTTATGACTTGAACGAACAAAATTAACTAAACAAATAAGTAAATTTGTATTTCCTTTGTTTTTAAGTTTATTCCTTGTCATCATTAAATTTTCAAACAATTTGTTATGATAAAATTCTTCACATTTTTTGTTGGTCTGTTTTTTTATTATTTATCTCAAAATTTCGGGGGGGGGGGGGTTTCGCCCCCTGACCCCCCCATTGGCTACGGCCTTGATTATACATATTCTGAATAATACTAAAACTTTAAAGGAAAACTCGTGAGATCAGTTTCTTATTCTTTTCATTAGCAGAAGTGGCGGATACGGGAAGGAAAACCCCAGATTTAAAATGTTCCCGGAACACGATTAGGTCACACGTCACACGACTCCGGGTGCGCTCATACTCACATCTCACACCTAACACTTTACTCTCATTCGAACCGGGTAACGAGGACTTGATTTGAAGTGTAACCTCGACAAAAATCCATCCTAGAAGATAATATGATTAAAAGACAATTCTCATCAGTCCAATTCTATAGGATCAGCTCCACTGTTATTAATATTTTGTTGCTAAATCTTTTGATTTATACTTTTCTGTGGTATCACTTAAAAATCACTATAAATACCATATACAGTACAAGAGACCCTACTATTATATAAACAATACTATTAGATAAATACAAAAAAAAACTGGGAAATTCCCAAAATTTATATTATCTTTTCAATGCTGTATAGAAACAACTAAAATCCAGTTATCTGTAGAAAAAATGTACAGTACTAGAAAACTAAAGTAACTGCATTAAGTAAAGTAGCATTATTTGATCGATCTCGTATAAAGTACAGCAAGTGACCTTGACACTTTGGAACTGGAGAAAGCAAGAAGAAGAAGACTTACCAAGGCGCGGGGTTCCGTTATACTGTCCACGTCCAGGACGCAGTTGGCGCGGGCTGGCGGGAGAAAGCCGTGGAAATCCCGCCGCCGGGCCACCCGGGGGACTGGCAGAATGTGGCACGCCGCTCCTAGTGAGACACTGGCGAGTGGCGTGACTGTTTGAAAAGAAAGCGTATACGGTTGACGCCATGCCACCTACCGCAACATGAATGCCGGGGGAGCGGCGCCGGCGTTCAGTCTGTGGGGCTTAGGTCAGAAACAGAGCAAGGTAAGTCACAGCCGCCTTTAAAGAAGGCCGCGGCGTAGGACAATTGGCAACGCCGCAAGAGGAGTTACCACGCTCCTCGCCGGCGCCGCGCCGCCCGTATACTAGCATGGGGAAAACAAGTCGCCGCCGTCTAAATCGTTATTTTTTACTATTCAGGTTAGAAAATACCGTTTATGTGATGTTTAGCGTTTATGTAACGAGTGTCTTACCCTGTAGCGAGCCCACCAAGGTTCATATTTAAACTGAGAGTGATGTTAAGCCTGTTTATAATCAGTGTGGCTGGGTTTTACACGTAGGCATACAAAAACTATAATGCCTAGCACCGTTAATTCAAGAATGTGCTAGGAATTTAATAATTTTAATCACTTTTTAAAAATCCCCGTAGCAACACACTCACCCACTTATTGAATTTAAAGTCAAGTTATACTTAAAAATTTGTTTACCATAAAGAGTTGTATCCATTTTTTGCCGTAATTTGGCTTTTTTAAAGTTGTTAATCCATAGCACAGGCAAGTTGTTATGTTTTGTTATTAGGTTAGTTAGGTATTAATTACAATTTACCTTTATCCTTAGTTTTATTTTATAAGTATCAATAGATAAGGCAGCTTAGTGCCATTTACTAAGTGTTAATAAAGTACAGTATTCTTTAAAACAACATATTAATCAATATTGAAAACAACGACATACAACCGTTTATTAAGAAAAAGCGTACTTAATATAGCAACAAGTATAAACAAAATTCATGGACAACTATCTGTCTGTATAAAGTGTCAACATTTTGTTTGCACTTTTATTTTCCAAAGTAATAATTGTGTGCCTCTTATTGCATTTGTCACTGTTCAATTTTAATAGCGGTATTTATTCAACATATTAACTATAAAATATATTCATAGGGACATATAAAACGATAAGTTACTCTGACCATGGATTTTTCAGAGCAATAATCTTTAAAACCTAACAGAAGTACATGATTAATGTAGGCCTATTGTTTATTTCACTGCGAATTTGTAGTATGTTTAATATTATCTTTCGGTTGTTGTATACATTATATCAACAATCCCTGACGCCCATTCTCTTTGTTCTCTCCAACAAAACAAAATATTATAGCTAAAATGGTGTAAAAGGACGCGTTATTCGACTGGCGGCTATGGGCTTTGTGCCGGCAGTGGCTCCTCTGCTCTGTGAGATGGCGGCGTTGCCAGTTCGAACGCCGCGGTCTTCTTTAAAGGCGGCTATGGTTGAGTATCGTGCGGTACCTCCACTGAAGCTGAAAACAATTTAAATTTGTAATTCTCACAATAAATACAAATTCCGAATTTTTTTCAATTAAAACCTCTACATTTTTCCATTTATTAGTTTTGTTTGCATGGGTCCCCTCCCGCTAGCATACTCCTCGTTCATCTTCTCAATGGTGTACGTGCCGTGTGAGTGCACAATAAACCTTACCATAAAGTAATTATAATATTTGCATAAACACTAATTTTTTCCGTTGCACATTTCCGTTGCAGCGAACCATCGTAGACGGTCCTATAATGATTCTTATGGTGAATACATATTTCGTTATATCTCGCTTATTTGAATAATTATGAATATATTTTGCTGAAATTTAGTAGCTAATATGGTTGTGAGGCACATAATTGTTCATTGGAACACGCTGATTGCGCTGGTCAACTACGATGCCGACGGGAGTATTTAGCTATTTGTTAGTTACCAGTACATAGTCAATGCCAGTACGATAATGGTTCAACAATATGATAAGACTCCTAGTTTGATCACTCTCTAACCGACGGCGCCACCGCCTCCATCACCGGCTTGGTGGTTGCGTCGTTCGCCACTGCGAGCGCTGCTAACGGACGGTTGCCTAGCAACGGATCAGCCAGTTCCCTCCCCTGTGTCCGGCCGTGTTCGTGTTGTTAGCGGGCGGTGGCGCTTGTCGCACCTCGCGATGTTGCATCCGTCTTCGACGTCTTGTCATGTTCGTTGAGTGCTCCATATTTGCAATGTGTTGTTTTTAGTGCGTGTCCAAATTATAAAGGATTAACCAAGGATCAGAAAATAGGATAACGAGATTGACGATGGCTCAACTGGGACTAACTCAGGGTAAGACAATCTTCTGTTTAATTTTAATTGCTTTTGTTTGTTTATTGATTTTATATTGTATGGTTATAATACTTTAATTAAGTACACATTTGGAAAAATACTTTTTTAAGTGTTCATAAGCTATTTTAGCAACTTTTTACAGCTGCGAATTTTAGTTATTTTTTCTTCATGCCACTCTCTATAATTGTTTTTTAAATTTATTTATTTTCTAATTCGGGCAAAAGTGATTTGCATTGAGAACAAGTTTCCAAACAAAAGCTGGAAATATGCGAAAGAGTAGGTGCTTTCCTTTGAGCTGTGACTCACTGCATTCACTGCAATATTGTTATTCGTATGGGACATATTGATCTGAGGGTGGCTACCGCACTAAGGGTCTTTCTCGTTTGGGCCCTACAAAGCCCCGACTTTCTTTATAATACAATACAATGTTTAATTTGTTGATGTAGTTTTGATTATTCAGATTAGATTTAAAGGTGCACCGGGTGCCAGAACCGAGCTGTTGCGAAGTGACGGGGTGAAGCTTAATGGAAGGGCGTGGGTTCCCCCTGCCAGGGCTTACTTTGTTTACAAATTTCTCAGCCTAGTTCATCAACTATGTTTTTATCTTAAGTCTCTTTCCCCTTTTCGTAGGAAGTAATAAGTAACGTTATTCTATGTTGTTCATAATAGAGCCGCGGCGGCCACAGTTCTGTTGTGAAAACAAAGTATATGTACACTTACTTAAAAGTCACTTCCATTCACGAATGACGTGATACTCCTGTTTTTAGAAGGACAATTTGAGGGGTTTGGACCGCTTTCCCTAAAAGCGTTTGTGTACTCTATTAACAAAAATGTCGTTGGCGTTGAAATAAAAAGAATACCGCGTCGCAGCTAACCTGCGTACTCAGCGAATTTCCAATGCATGTATACACACAAAGCCCCTCACCAAGTTTCATAAAAATATATGAATAATTAAGTGATGTATAGCATTTGATTTATTCTCCATAAGAATAACATTAGGGCTGAGTCGCAGGTTTGCTGCAACGAGAAAGTTAAAAGAAATGTGTTTTTAAGCAATTATCAATATAAATCAACCAGGTGAAGCTACATACCAAGTTATAATAATTTATGTTCATAATTAAGGGAGGTTTAAAACTTTACTTATTCTTCATAATAATAAAATTATGGATGAGTGTACAGGTTTGCTGCTACGGGGATAATCAACAAAAAATCTATTTTGTGCAAATACAGTAACAATATATCAGTACTAGGTGAAGCCACATACCAACTTTCATCAGTATACGTTCATATATAATCGATATATCCAATTTTAATTTTTCTCCATAAGGATATAACATTGAAGATTGTGTTTAGCACTTTGAATATCTCGGCAACGGTTGGACGTAGAATCACAATTTAAACACCAAAATTATTGTTTTGTAGAGCTAAACTGATTGGTAAGATAAACTGTGAAGTTTACAGTAAAATGAACTGACGAAAAGCTAAAAACCTTTTCCCCATAAGATTAACATGGGATATTTTATGAACACGTTTTTTGGATTTTCTCCGCAACCACTCAACCTAGGTTAATGATTCGAAATACTATATTATTTGTTGTTTTTTAAGGTCTATAAAGTGGTCAAATCCAAAATTTTGTGTTTTAAATTTTTAGGGTAAAAAGTGCAAAAAACTGATTTTTGGACAATTTGAAACCCCATGAACCCCCCTTCCCATGGTCCGATTTTTCTGGTTTTCGAACTTAAAGTCACGAATGTCACTTTACACATTTCAGCCAAATTTCATCGAAATCGGTCGTTTTTTACTCAATTTATCACACACACACACACACACACACACACACACACACACACACACGCACACACACAGGCACACGCACACGCACGTTTATAAATTTGAATGAATCACTTTTTGGCATCTGGGGACCTCAAAACAAAAAGTTATCATGGTCTCGGGCTTAAATCTTACCATGAGATCTACGGTAATAGCTTCTTCCCTGTAGGGGAAATTCGCTAATAACAAAAATAAAATAGGAAAAGGAGAGGAGAGGAAGAAGAACAAAACATATTAATCGTATAGGCGAATCCATATAAATTATTTGCGTTAGTAAAATCCACATTTTTATTTCTGGAGAGGATAATCCAAAGAGCCAACAAAAATCGGTTCAACAAATCAAAAGGTTAGAGGAGACCTTCAATTTAAAAACTTAGTTGCTAAATGTGTTAAGTTTTTTTTATTTTGAGATAAATATGTGTTAAACCCTCCTTGAACCCACGGTTAATAATTAACCGTTTTGTGCAACATAACACTAGTATTACCTATCAAGTACCCCAGTGTAAAGTTGAAAAGCTATTAAAATTATTTTGAGTCAGAATTTATGAGAAGAAGTGTTCGAGGCCGAACTGTGGATTGTGGTTGAAATTTTATGCCAGCTTGGTCAGTTAGACTTGAGTTACATGTCATCTTTCATATTTTGACTCTGGTCCATTTATTTAACAGATTAGTTAAAAATCGTCAAAACCTATAAACAAAATGTGCATATCAAACATAAACCAAATGGAGTAATGAAGATAGAATTATCTGTCCAGATAAGAGACCTTCTTTATATTGTTGGGTGTCGTCTCGTCGCCGTCGTAATCTAGCACTGACATTGTATTTACGATCCTTAATGAGTCACAATAATTGTTATTTGAGGAACTATAATATGGTTGGATTTTGCGAGTGCATGGGTTTCCCCTGATGTACATTTCTCGAAGTGTTTAATAGCTAAGGATTTAAGGGTGTTCGATGTAAGAGTGTTTTGCCTTGTTTCAAACTGTTCCAGCTCTACAGTGATTTAACATTAGATTTAATCCACTTGGCTGGTCTTCTTCCAAGGATTTATTTGGATCATGCACTTTTTGCATGATGAAGGGTTATTGTTGGATGGGTTTTCAGTCCATGAATCGCCAATATAAAGAATACTCTTGGGACTTCTCCTATATCATTGTGATTTTTCCTTATATAGAAGGATAATCCCATCGTTCTCCTTATTGAACTTCGTTAGCCATTTCGTGCTATTACAAGCGTGACGTTGCCTTAGAGGAGATGCAGACCTTTATAACAGTTGAACGATTCTTTTGTGGCATTTCCGGAACTTCGTGTAACCCGAACCTTCGCCCAGCCCACGTCCTACCTTCTGGTGCATTCCCCGGCTGGCGTCCCTACCGCTCTACAGTAACAGAGCTATAACACCATCATCAGAGGCGCAGCCTAGCCCAAATTTGGAGGGGGCCCATTGGCACAATATCCAAGTGTCTGGGGTTACATCCCCTAGTAAAAGAAAATACCCCCGTCGCAGCAAACCTGCATACTCAGCGAATTTCCAATAGATATATACAAAATGATAAAATGATAATACAAAATGTCTTAATACTACATAAAGCCACTTACCAAGTTTCATAAAAATATATTCAGAAATAAGCGATATATACAATTTTAATTATTCTCCATAAGAATAATATTAGGGCTGAGTACGCAGGTTTGCTGCAACAAGGAACAGAAAAAATGGGTTTTTATGCTAATATCAATAGAACTCAACTAGGTGAAGTCGTATACCAGTTTTTATTCATTTATGTTCATAATTAAGGGAGACAGAGCATTTCATTATTCTCCATAAGAATAACATGGGGGCTGAGTACGCAGGTTTGCTGCTACGGGAGACTTTGGCAAAAAATATTTGTTTGAGCAAATATCAATAGACCACCACGATATGAAGCTGTATACCAAGTTTCGTCAGTATACGTTCATAAATAAGCGAGATATAAAAATTTTCTTTTCCTCCGTAAGAATAACATTAGACAACGTACTGTGTTTAGCACTTTCAATATCTCGGTAACCAATTGACGTAGAGCAATGATAAAAATACAAAATTGTTTGATTTTTTATGCTGAATTAAATGGTAAAAATTAAAATTTGATTTAAATAAAAATTACATGTGGAAACCCCAAAAAACCCAAAACAAAACCCCCCAAAACCCCCCTTTGGATGGTGCGATTCGTCTGGTTTTCGAACTCGTTCAAATAAATGGTGCTTTACACATTTTTACCAAATTTCATTAAGATCGGACCTTTTTTACGAGAGTTATCGTGCTTACGGACATATATATAAATATATATATATATATATATATATATATATATATATATATATATATATATATACATATATACAAATTTTAACGAATGTTGTTTTTGGCATCTGGGGACCTCAAAATGAAAAGTTATCATGGTCTCGGGCTTAAGTCTTACCATGAGACCTACGGTAATAGCTTCTTCGCTATAGGGGAAATTCGCTAAAACGAGTTCTCACGCAGCACGCTGACGTTGGGAAGTGAATTTCCGCATTAAAATCTTTAGAAAAATCTAATAAAGGGTTTAAAACAACACTGGTAACATTTTTTGGAAAAATTGAAAAATGTTATTTTTTGGCTGTTCTGATACTCCTGGTTATATTTCAATTCACTATTAGGATGGCAATGGTGTACATTATAAGGTTAGGAGGAAGTATAGTCAGCATAATAAGTTGGTATAGGGGTATTGGGGGTGATAAAACTACATCAAGATATGAAAAACAGCCTTTTCCGGTGTAAAATCCCCATAAGACAATGTACTGACAATTAACATTTTCTTTAATAATTCGGTAAATACTTGTGTTACAATGATTAGAGATGGCTTAAAAGTTTCGCCTCATTAGTCTCCATCTTTTCACATGCATTAGTTTTACATCGGGGCTTTTCTGACCCTTTTAGGGCCCAAGAACTCAAAATTAGAAAACTTAAAATCCCCAAAAAAGTTAGAGTTCTCCCAACAAACTTGTCCAACTGAGGATAGAAAGGAATGCCCCTACCAAATTTGAAGTAAATCGGACAAAAATGCGACCTCTGAGTGGGAACACACACACACACACACACACACACACACACACACACACACACACACACACACACACACATATATATTATATACATATATATATATATATATATATATATATATATATATATATATATATATATATATATATATAAAGTTCTTAGCGACCGCTCCAAAAAGTGTTCAGGGGGTCACGTTAGGAACTTGTAGGGTGGTTCCGGGCTTAAGTCTCACCGTGCGGGTCATGCTAATAGTTCACTTTTCCAAAGGAAGTACTAATATATACCACGTTTTCACAAAATCTCCAAACGTATTTTTTTTTTTCATTTAGGCCTTCATTAAATTAAAAATAACCTTTAACAATAATTCCCAGAACGAATTATAAGTTGATCTTATTTTATACTATGAAGTTACTGTTGTTTGCAATGATAAACAGTCAAATAAAGTATGGATGTAGGATATGTTTATTTGTAGAAGTAATCTTTAAATCTTTACCTGGTTAAAGATGTCACTATACATTAATTATTTTGTTGCAAATTCCAATACATTGTTAAACATTGTCACGGAATAAATATTATTGTAGTTTATTATTAGGCCTATTATTTGCTATTAATTATTTTGTTGCAAATTCCAATACATTGTTAAACATTGTCACGGAATAAATATTATTGTAGTTTATTATTAGGCCTATTATTTGCTAACGATAACAAGTAGCGTTACCGATGATCTGTTTTCCTAATCGTGTAATTTCGGCCGCAAATGCTGATCAAACCTCATAAAATCGACTGGAAAAGACGAAGGAATTAAATTATCAGCCATAAATGGCGATTGAGCGGAACAACTTTGGCCTTCAAAGATGACTGGATTACTTAATATCGATTATATAGGCTATAAATAACGATTTACCGCGTAATATCGTTGTAAACGACGAACGTACCACGTGATAACGGACGTAAATGATGACGGGACTACGTTACTTCGGCCGAACGGCAACGTAACAGTAACATCTTAAAAGCAGTGGTGATAGGGGAGTGGGGAATATACGCGACGTACTTAGACCATAATCATAGTGCGACGTTCTGTACGACACACTGGTATAGCATTAAAGTCTCGGCTTAGCTGACTACGACGTGACGTATACAATCCATATTTTGGTGACCATAATCCCCCTTCATATGGTGTGATTGTCTTGTTTTCTGGATAATACACACCTTTTATGAACCTTTTCCGTCATACTTATTTCGTATTGGCATTGTCCTTGCTGCATTCAACATAAATAATAAGCTATGAAAAAACCGTATAAAATTATAATGTGTCAGGAACGATGTAACGTTTAAGTTAAATTAAACAGAAAATATATTTAACAAATAAAAAAAATATATTTTATTACCCTGCTGCCATTTGTCATTAATTATACTTTCTGGTCTTTAAATTAGAGCTCCAAGACCGGGATGTTCTCTATAACGAAAAAATGCCAATGGCGTTGAGACACACAACGCAGAAATAAAAATAAAACTTTTTTGTCCGCCGGTATGTGCCAGTTAGATTTTATCGACGTTTTATTTTAATAGTTTTTTGGGTTAGCCTCGGTGCATGTGTTTACTTTTGTCATAAAGTTGGGCTGTTTTCCAGTTAGTTGATTGTATTTATTAGACTTGAGCATTAACTCAGTCAGTCACTGTGAAGTCTCGTCGGTCGTTGGTGGTGGTGGGGGGGGGGGGGGGGTGCCATTGGGATGCAATAAACGTCACATTTATTTGACTAGTGGTCTCATGGAATTATTACATCAGACACCATCCATAATAATTCTAAATGTTGCTATATTTTTATAGTAAATATACAAATATAAGTAAACCAAAAGTTATTAATCAGCCTAGAGAACATACATAATTGATGAACGAAGTGAATCACTGTATTGATGAAGAAGTTTCAGTGGCCGTGTGTGGGTGCGTTATCGAAATACTAAATAACTGTAAAACATTTCTTAATGAAATTTTGAAGGAGTCATTTAGGATACCAAAGGGATGTTTTAACACAGCATTTGTATTTTATTTTGGATTATTAATAATTATTAAAACTAATTTTAATGTTTGATATTCAGTAGTTGAATTGGTTTTCGTAGTAAGCTATTGACTATGGTTGTCTTTAAAATGTCAGCTGGGATTTATCTGTGTTTCACTTGAGGGATTTTTATCCCCTATATGGGATATTTTGACTGCTTGTGGAATAAAATGGGATTGTGGGATAAAGTGGGATTTTTTGAAATCGGCATTACGTCTGCTAGTTTGCTTACAACTTACGACCAGAGCACCTTAGCAGTAGCACTTCTAGTAGATTTTCTCGCCGTACTGGCAGTTGCGGGGTTTCCCATTTTTTAACCTCGCTGTCCGCACCTATTATGATTTTATAAACGTCACAGAACGAACACTGAATCATGTCAATTTCGCTGGCCAAGCCATGTTGGAATTAACCAGCAAACTATTTGCCATTATTTAGTACCTACTTCGTACTCTTTAGTACTACCATTAAAAATATTAGTACCTCTCACGTAAATAAATTATTTAAATTAGTTAATTCACTGTATCATTTAACCTATGTCGCATTGCTCTAAATCCTTTGAGGTACTAAAATGTAAAATACCTATAGGTAATTAGTAGATCTAAATAAGCTCTATCTAACGGTATAAATATTGTACTAATATATTATTCAATAATCATATAATATTTAACATTAATTGTGTTGCAATGTTTAACAAATCAGTGGGAAAGTGTGGGATATGACGAGGGATACTATAAGGGAGAGTCTGGGATAAAGTGGGATTTTTTGTATCAGTGCGTGGCATATTTTTACCGTAGAGTGGAAACACTGCATATTCGTTTTTAAATCACTCAAATGTAAACATATTACAACTATGGATTTGGTTATGTTTTGTTCCATCAATTTTTTTTATTTCGAAATAGTTTAAAATGTGAGTGTTATGTAAATTAATAGTGTTTTGTCGTGTTTAAAACAATGCTTGTATCTATTTAGATTTATTATCAGTTTATTTTTTACTGGAAAACTTCCATGTAAAAGCTAAGTGTTTGGACTAGTGATGATAAATTAATACAATAGGTTTTGGAATTTTTGAATTACTGGGACAGTATAACTCTGTAACACGACTGACTGTGATTGATAATCAAGCGTGTTGTAGACCTATAGTAGTTTCTTTACATTGTGAACAAATTACTTGATGGCAGACTTACTAAACGATCATACGTGCAAACTTATCTTTATTACATGTAATGTACCAAACAAGCCTCACTGCCACCTAATGGCGTGGGATTAAAGTTTTGTAATCTACCGGTTAGTAAAATAGTCTGGTTACAGTTTATATTTGTTTGCATTTTCTGTGGTTAATATTGATTTTCATAAACAATCAAGATGTCCAAAACTCCGTAATCCCAACCGTCTACATTGTTCAACTAATTACGATGTAGACAGATTGCCCTCCTGAAAAATTGTCATTAATGTAGATGTTGGATTTTGCTTTTAAACCTCTCGTGCTGCGATTTCAGTAGCTTGTGTATTTAAATTCAAACTAACATATATTAATGATGTAAACATTTTTTAAATTTAAGGTATGAATTTTATAAGATACTGTTATATAAATAAATCATTGAATACCTTTTTTTACATTAAATGGGTTTAAAACAAGTATATTTCTGTATGTTTAACCCCCTGATTTTGGAGCTGGAAATTAATAGGTCTAATAATAATTGGCAACTTTTCCCTCAGGTTATATATTTAAAACTCGTCGAAAACCATCCGGTGCCAAAAATATATTAGTCATTGGCCGAGTCATAAAAAAGCGTGAACAGGAGCTAGGACCTGTGACCAAATAAACGCAATCAGTTTAATCTAATTTGCTAGGTACACACAGTGGTTTTAAGAGGTTAATTGCTCCACCTCACCCTCCAGGGTTTTTTGAAACGTATTCCGAATATTCTCTATTCATTGTTGCTAGATTAGGAAACCCCAGCATAGCTGCTATAGGCACGTTTTCCACAAGCGGGAATTTTGCGCAGGTTACCAGAAGGTTAGGATATAGCAGGAAAGGAAAGGGTGAGATGGGTCAGGCAGCCAAATTGGCCTTTCAGAGTACCAACTCCCGTGCCTTGTGACAGCTGTGATCAGGCTCATTGTGGACCCGCTCTGCCCTCCAACTGGCCAACTCAACGGATGGGGTATCCATGTACAACAGCCAGGGACCATACATTCTCAGGTTGGGGACCAACCCCTGAGTTTCCGCCCCGAGCCGCTGCAAGTGGAGGGACCAAAGGTGAAAGGGAGGTTTGTCATAATGGACATCCAAAAAACTTCATATGTAATGACAATTTCATTTGCTGTACCCAATGTCAGCATCCAAACTGGTATAGACCAGTTTTAAGGTTGTCCTAGGACGAATATTCTCTATTGGTCAATGCTCACACCAAGTTTTAATAAAATTAATCAGTATACAAGAGATATATGTTTTTTATTTCTTATAAGAATAACATCGGACAACATACTTAATTTACTGCTGAATGGAAATTGAAATATTCTCCACAACCATTAGCCGAATAGCCTACTAACGAAATACTAATTTAACCCTGTGTGGATTGGAGTACTAATTTTTCATCTTTTAGAGCTTTTTATGGCAATGAGATAAAACTCTTGAAACCTGCTAAAAATATTTAAAGTTTATGGTACTAAGAAAGGTAAAAAAACTGAGGTTTGGGATCTCTTAAGCCCTGTAATTTCTGAACCCAAATTTTTCTAAAAAATCAGGTGGTATATTTTATTAGAAACCTAATATAAACCCCCAAATAAAAAATCCAAAGATTTCGAAAGCGGCTCCTCAAAACTGCTCCAGACCTATATACTACGTTGTTGGGTACCAAAATATTATGGATACCTCTTTGTTCTTTCCTCAGGGCTTTTCCTTTACTATCACTCCCAACTTTTAATTTTAACGTATGATTCGTTGGATTTATTTTGTTAAAGCAGCATCTCCTGAAAGATGTCCCCACGTTTGATACGCCGCCCTACTCAACCATAGACCTCCACCGCACAGGAAAATTTTCTGTTATTATTTACGCCTTTTTTAGTAATTTTAGAAAATTTTCAATTATACAAAAAATTGTTGTTATTTTCTTTTAACCCCGACCTTAGAGCACCGCCTCGCTGGCTTTAAAAGTTGCCTTGTTAAATTTATGGAGGAAAGATGATCCTTGGGTAAGCGTTCGGGAGTTCGGGTCAGCGTTCGGGAGTTCGGGTCAGCGTTCGGGTTGAGTACTACTAGCTGGTCAGACAGACATTATTCTGTCCTAATGTCACTGAATTTGATTTATGTCAAGGATTCTCGTTCTTTTTCAAGATGAGCTCGTTACCTACGCTCACTTGCCTATGATGTTTATATAGAGCTTGCTTCGGTATTGAAAATGAGTTGCTATTCAAATAGATTTATTATTTCTATAATAAACATATGTTTATATGCTTTTCAAGTATGTTTAGATATCATCCTTATAACAGCTGTTTGATGAAACTAAATAACTAACATACAATCCCGACTTTGTTTTATGTATTTAGATAATGAAAATCACTTAATAATATCTTGCCATGACAACGTTAATATACACTAGGCAGCAATACGGATTTTAGCAATTTGAAATTTAAGTAATTGCACAACGCCATCTGTAGAGCCTGATATAAGCGTAGGTTATATTATATAAATCAAACAGGAAAGTTGGCCGGGCTGGTAAGGGCCCGCACTAGCATTTAGGGTGTAGACCAGAGCCTGTACAGACCTAAATTCAGCCCTGGCCGTCTGTATACAGAACTTCAAACATGCTAGAATCCAGAATCATTGTCCCTGTCTCGTGTACATTCTATGTGTCTAAGAGTAAAAATATGTTATAGTCAATCAATACAAATGCTGAATTATTTTTACTCAATCCTATCCTACACTATAATATGAGTAAGGTTTGCATGCTCGCTTGCTTGGTTGATTGCTTGCAACTCTTATCTCAAAAACGGCTCCAATGATTTTCTTGAAAAATAACTAATGTGTCCTTCCAACTACTTGTGTTGTAAAACCTGATATCTGGGTTAAAAATAAGTTCTAGACATGTCCCATCCCCAAAAAAATCAAATAATGTAAAAAGCCACTATGGAAAATTGAAAAAATCACATTGGGCTTTTGGAGATTAAAATAAAAGCAAAAGAGTCATAACAGCTGTTCAAAATCTTTCAGCGAACTCTCAAAGTTATACTCATATAGTTTAAGTACTACCTGCGGCTGAGCTTTGCTAGGGAAAGGTCAATCTTGTTTATGACTTGGAGTTGTTTTTCACCATGTACCCTACTAACGAGCATTTTTGAGGTCAAAACATTTGTTATTATAATGCACCTTTGAGTCATTCTGGATATGACCACTCCACATGTAATCTTCATTCAAAGGATTTATTATCTGATTTTATGGAACCACATGGAACTCATGTTGTTTATGATTATTAACATGTGGTTTCCTGAGAGCAGAGATTGAAACATTTGAGAGAAGATTACATATATAGAGTAGTAAAATAAATCAAAGGAATATTGAGCTATAAATAACAACTGGAGTGACCTTAAAAATGTAGAAAAGAGGCAAATGAGTCATACAAATCTGATTATCAGTAGGGGGAAGTGGTGAAATATGCTCCAAGTCATCTAAAAAAACTGACTGGCCTTCCCCCGAGCAAAGTTCGGCCCCAGGTATCATATACTCTAATATGAGTAAGGTTTGCTTGTATGTTTGCTTGCTTGCGACACTGATCTCAAAAACGGCTCCAACGATTTCCTTCAAATGTTCAAAATAACTAATTTCTGGGATAAAAATAAGTTCTAGACAGGCCTCATTCCCTGGAAATATCAAATAATGTAAAAAAACTAAAATGATAGGTTAAACAAATTAACATTGGGCTTATGGAGTTTTAAATCAACACAAAAGAATTTTATCAGCTGTTCATAATCAACCAGGGAACTGTCAAAGTAATACTCATGTTTTTATGATTATTAACATGTGGTTTCCTGAGAGCAGAGATTAAAAGATTTGATTATATATATAGAGTAGTAAAATAAATGAAAGGGACATTTAACTATAAATAACAACTGGAGGAACCTTAAAAATGTAGAAAAGAGGCAAATGAGTTATACAAATCTGATTATAAGTAGAGGAAATTGATGAAATATTACTCCAAGTCATCTAAACTGACTGACTGGCCCTCCCCTGAGCAAAGCTGGGCCCCCCAGGTACTGTCGTGTTAAAACGGATATGAGAAGGGTGTTACCACTCCAGTAGTCAGTAGTATTTTTATTTACATTAGTCCTAAATTATCTGTTCTTGCCGTTGTGGAGTTAAAACGGATATGGGAATGGTGTTACCATTCCATTAGTAAATTGTTTGGTTTATTAATTATCTGTTCTTGCTGTTGTGGAGTTAAAACGGATAACAGAAGAGGGTTACCAATCCAGTACCTGCCTACATATCTTTAAAAATTCAGTCTTCGTTCATCCTCTTACGGGAAGAATGAGCGTACACCTAGTATTTAACGCTTTGGGTTTGTTTAGTTCACTTAAGATAACAACCGTAATATTTACTTTAGCTCGTAGTTATGACCAATCAATTATCTTACAAGGTTTTTAAAACACCATTATATAAATCCACTAGAACCACATGGACAAATGAAAACTTGTTCCGCTTTATGCAGTATATCGTGTACACAGTATACAGTGTATGAATAAACAAACAGACACACAATCTGCGTGCAGAGACCTACCTAGTTATTTCGATAATTTAAAAAGTGTAAGTTCAAAAGTGTCTTGTACATGTTTTATGAGTGGAACAGATATTGCAAACTAAAATGTGCTCTACACCACTGATCAATATTTGTAGGAATACAAGAGTCATACAGGTAAACTCATGTCGTCAAAACAAAGCAAAACCATGACAAATACTAAACCTCTAGGGTGTTATTTTCAATTTTGTAGCTCCCAAGTAAATACCAATTCACGATAACTACCCCTGTGTTCACATAAACTTACCCCTGGAAAAAATGGTCGAGAATATGCTGAACAATATGCTGAACTCTGTGATTCTGTGTTTGGTAATTTTATTCGTGTTTATAATTCTGAACGACCGCGATCGTGGAAAACTGTGTGTAGCTTTTAACGTTGTTTTAAAATGTTTATGACCTCTATAATGTAAATAAATAGTTCACTTCAGTTACATCTTTGACACTGTAATCAAATCTGAATTTTTCACATCGATGTTCCCGAACCCTTTTCTCCGATTGTTTATCAGTAAAGTTGGCACATCGCTGAGAGAGATGACGATGAAGACAGCTGATGTGGTCGTGGTATCATCGACATCTGGACTCTGGTGGCAAAAACCGCTGGCGAGACTGGGACTGGACCTCCGCAGATATGGCGGGAGACTCACCACCACCACGCCACAATTTGCGAGCCTCGTCGCTTTGTATCATAGTTCCATGCTACAGTATAATAGGTTTATTTAACTTCAGAATAAGTTTTATTTCAGTACTGCAATGATTCAGTACCTTTCCTTCGAGCACACATTACATTTTTATATTTCGAAACCTGTTATCAACAGTCGATTGGTAACACAAAATCATTCCTTTTATTAAAATTATATTTGCATTTACATCCACTGGAGCTATTATGCCTAATTAGCTCGAACAAAACATCCGCTGCGCTGCCATAATGAAAGTTATGATTTTGAAACTGAACAGCCGCTGCCTCTAGGGTCGAATGGATCTCCTGGCTAATTATTACCGTCCGTTAATAAGGAGAGATTTTGTTTGAAATATAAATATAGTTCTCTCAGTTAGTTATGGAGTGAATAATTTCGAGGTCTATATTCATTAGTTATAATCTACTGTCTTGTTCTCAGCTTGTTTTCAGTAAAAAATAATTTTATTTAAAAAATGGCGCAGTGTTTTAATTTAACTTTTTCAGTCTGTACGGCTTATGCATGAGGTAAGATTAGTGATACCCGGGTACGTAAAACTAGGGATGAAGCAGAGCCACGAAGAAGAAATGGGCAATAAAAGATGACGTGGATGAATCAAAAAGAAACATCTAAACTGGATTGGAATAAGTACTGCAAGAAACAATATATTGGCCAGCTATCAAACAATATATTGGCCAGCTATCAAACAATTTATTGGTCAGCTATCAAACAATATGTTGGTCAGCTATCAAACAATATATTGGCCAGCTATCAAACAATTTATTGGCCAGCTATCAAACAATATATTGACCAGCTATCAAACAATATGTTGGCCAGCTATCAAACAATATGTTGGTCAGCTATCAAACAATATATTGGCCGGCTATCAAACAATATATTGGCCAGCTATCAAACAATATGTTGGTCAGCTATCAAACAATATATTGGCCACCTATCAAACAATATATTGGCCAGCTATCAAACAATATGTTGGTCAGCTATCAAACGAATTTTGGCCAGTATTTGCGAGTGCGAATGGCTGGACATTGTACTGGTATAGTTAAAGGTGACAAAGAAAAGCCATTCGCTAACACCAGGCCGTTTCCTGTAGGGCCTAATAGAAATAAAATTAAGGACTCGTGAAAAACCGCTACGATTCAAGGGCGATAAAAAGGTAAAGAAGAATTCTACACAAATATCAACACAATTAATATATCAACGAATGAGCTGGCCCACCAACTTGTATAAAAATAGCCTTTGAATTGGATTTGAAGTGATATACAAATATGGAAATAAACGACTTTACCTGACACTGCGCTTTAATTCTATTTACGGGTTCTAAACAGATTTAATGTCATGACATATTGATTTATCTGTTTATGTTCTATGTTTAAATTTAATTTTCTGATTTTTTTTAGTTTGTTATATATTTTTTTCACATCTATATATATATCATATATATATATGATATATATATGATATATATATATATATATATGATATATATATACGATATATATATATATAATTAATTTTCGTTTATCCAGTAAACTTCATCATATATATATATATATATATATATATATATATATATATATATATATATATATATATATATGATGAAGTTTACTGGATAAACGAAAATTAATTAATTATTATTTGAAACTTCAAACTGGAGAGAAAATATATGTATAACATAAACAGTATTTATTTTTATTCCAGTTAATGGTCTGATAATAAACACCAACGAGCTTAAAACTTAAAAATAAAGTGTGCTAACATATGTTAATCTGCAATAGAATATGAACTTCAGTTTTACCACTCTGTAGGTATTAAACACATTGTGTTAAAATGCCTTCCTAAACTTTGTTGTTTTTAGTTATTATAAACGTGATGTGTAATATTTTTATAAAGGATTTATAGTATGATAAATACCCTTCCTGAGAATTTATTTTACTCAAGATTATTATCACTTGAAATAATAAGTGTTGACATTAGCCTTTTACAACACTGTTGCAATTGAATATATATAAAACACAACCAAAGATCATAAAACGGATAAAAACCTTCATCCTGGTTATTCAATTCAATCGTGTTTATAAGTAAATTGCTTTGAGTTAGTGACGTTATACCCTTTAAAATCGTTATTATTACAATTTTTATTTGTAATACTTACAGCACTGGAATCTCAATGAGCCTTGTTAAAAATAAATACCAACATTTTGGGATTTTACCTAGGCTTCGGTTGGTACCCATTCATAAATACTCTGTCCACTGAGTGTATTTACCCAGCCCACATCTCTAGGTACGATAACAGTTAAATAGGCCAATCGCCGTCTGATCGTATGCGTCACGGGGCGTCAGGCTGTCCCCATCAGTTATCTAAAGCTGACAAGTTGTGGAGTTGTGGAGCTCTTACAAGGCGTGGGATCGGAACTGCAGAGCACGGTTAGTGCAGTGCTACCACGACTCTGTATCAACATGTGAGGTAGCAGGTATGGGGTCTTGGACAGAGGAGTCGGGTATTCGCGTCTCAGGCCGTTACGAAATGAAGTAGCCCTGCTTTGATTTGCGTTACGTGGCTCACAACAAACTCATGATGATGTTACACAAGAGCCAATCAATTTGGACAAACTTTAATGGCAGACTTCAGTAGATTAATAATTCGTAATAATACCCAACCTGGGTTACGCGAGACGTAACTGGATCTAATAGAAATATTATTTTCATATGTTTTATTGCCTAGCTGTATATATTTTTTTTTGGGGGGGTAACTAACGTTACGTGGTTTAGATAAACCTCTAAAGCAGCAAAGAAGAATACCCCCGTCGCAGCAAACCTGCATACTCAGCGAATTTCCAATGCATAATATATGTCTTAATACCACATAAAGCCGCATACTAAGTTTCATAAAAATATATTCACATATAAGCGATTTTAATCATTCTCCATAAGAATAACATTGGTAATGAGTACGTAGGTTTGCTGAAATAAGGAACACAAACAATTGGTTTTTATGCAAATATAAATAGAATGTAACTAGGCGAAGCCACATACCATGTTTCATCAATATTCAATCATAAATAAGCTCTATGTAACATTTTAGTGATTCTCCATAAGAATAACATGGGGGCTGAGTAATCAGGTTTGCTGCAACAAGGAAAAAATGGGTTTTTATGCAATTATCAATATAATTTAACCAAGTGAAGCTACATACCAAGTTTTATTAATTTATGTTCATAATTAAGGGACTCAATACATCTGACTTATTCTTCATAAGAATAACATGGGGGCTGAGTACGCAGGTTTGCTGCTAAGGGAATAATCAACAAAAACTCAATTTTTTGTGCAAATATCAATATACCAGTACTACATGAAGCCACAACAAGTTTCATCAACATACATTCATAAATAATCGAGATATAGAATTTTATTTATTCTCCATAAGTATGACATTGGACAACATACTGTGTTTAGCACTTTGAATATTTCAGCAACGGTTGGGCGTAGAATGAAAATTTAAACACCAAAATGATTGTTTTGTGGAACTGAACAGATTAGTAAGAGCAAATGTGAAGTTTACATTAAAATAAACTGAGGAAAAGCCAAAAACTGTTTTCCCATAAGATTAACATGGGAGATTTTATGAGTACGTATTTTGGATTTTCTCCGCAACCACTTAACCTAGGTTAATAATTCAAAATACCATATTATTTGTTTTTTTAAGCTCTATAACATGGTCAAAACCAAAATTAAGTTTTTTAAACATTTTAGGGTGAAAAATGCAAAAAACTGATTTTTGGAAAATTTAAAAACCCCATAAACCCCCCTTCCCATGGTCCGATTTTTCTGGTTTTCGATCTTAAAGTCATAAATGTTACTCTCCACATTTGTGCCAAATTTCATCAAAATCGGGTGCTTCTTTCAAAAGTTATCGCGGTAACGGACACACACATATATATATATATATATATATATATACATATATAAATTTGAACGAATAGTGTTTTTGGCATCTGGGGCTTAAGTCTTACCATGAGACCTACGGTAATAGCTTCTTCCCTATAGGGGAAATTCGCTAAAAAGACAAAGAAGAAGTGTTCCATGGCTCTGAATGGCTGTTTCTAAATGTCTCCCACACATGCAAGGAAATGGGCTGTTAGGCGAGAACTTTGTACATTTGTTCTTCAGTTATAAGAAATAAGATCAAATTGTAATTTTGACCTTTTTTAAATTAGTTGGCTACGTTAGGGTATAGGCAGATTTCTAAAATTTTGAAATACAGTAATCTGTACTGTAAACCAACAGAGACTAAACAACAAAGGTAAACGACGAATTGAACAAGAAGTGTCCTCTATGCAGCACTGCATGTAAGAAAACAGTGCGGCAGCTTTGAGTGGGCGCTATTAATAAACGGTTCTTATGTGAGGCAGCTATGATTACACTGCGAGAGCTCCTGCAAACTTGCTGTCCACAAGCAAGAACTAATACAATCTGTTGTTGATTGAGTTACTGGTTGAATAACTTGTTGATTGCGTTGCTGGTTGCATAATTGCAGAGTCGTAGGATGCTGTGAATTTCGGGGCTATACACATATTACGTAACGCATTTTTTCGTCATTTAAGACCCCCTCTCCCCCATGTAACACACCATAACGCTTGACCATACCCCCCTCCCCGATGTGTCGCAGTATAGGCTTTATCAGCTTAAACCTTTTAAACCCTCGATTTATTATAAATTTTGAATATGGATTTCAAAAAAAACATTAAACTTTTAATGTCCTCCCTTTTAACAACATTTTTTAAAAATATTTTTCAAAACAAAATGTATACAAACAAACAAGACTGTTACTAATAATAAAAACAACAAAATAAACTATCTCATCTAAAACGTAACAAATTTAATTTATAACTAATACAAATACAAAACAGCTTAACAAACTAAAGATGTGGCACTGGCATTGCGCAGTACTGTAATAAGTCATGATTTTACAATCTAAAACAACACAAAACATAGGTGTAAAGCAACATAGGACTTACACAAAACACGTTATTTATTTATTTTTAGTTTTGCTGTTATTAAAATAGTGTAATGGAAGTATTTAAAAAAAAAAAACTATAACCTTGATCTAGAAATAAATTTTATTTGTTTATCTTTTTTTTAAAGCTTTATAACTTTATCAATACATACGGGAGTACGTCAGCTCTTAGGGTTACGTTACTCCTTATGTGTGAGTTACACAACGTTGATCCAAACCTCTTAAGTGCAGCATAACGCTACCCCCACATAATGCAGCATAACGCTATACCATACCCCCTCCCCCCTTAAGTACGTTACGTAATGTGTGTATGTACTTCATTTTACTAAAGTAGCAATATTATTGATTCTACAAAGAAAAATTCCAACCATTATAAACTATCCGTTTGTACAGAAAAAAGGTTGATTTTTCTACTCAGCGAATAGGCAACATTATTTAGAAAAATAATCATGAAAATGTGCGTACGATAGTGTTATCTTAATAAGAAAGGTTCATCTTTATTATTAACATAATGTATCTTGATTTTTGTTTGGTAATTTTCGGCCTCTTAAATTATTACTTTGTATATGTGTTTGGTATCAATCAAAAGCACTTACTTTCTAGATGTGTTGGTTTGAAAAAAAAATATATTTTATAATAGCGGACAAAATATATTGACAGTTGGGCTGTAGCCAATATGGCTGTACGTTGTGACTGTTGCCATTTTGCCGTAGAAAAATATCACTTGAATGTTATTCCGGTCAGCTGGTGTGGAGTTTTGGCAATGCAGCACGTTTACTATTGACTATGATCACGGTTGACAGCCCGGTAAACCACGCCCTCAACTGGCAATTTATTTGGCCGCTATTATAGGCTTCCAAAGTTCCAGTGTGAATCTTATCGAGTTATTTTATTTAGACACATAGCTGATTGTAATGTACAAACTCGCTTCGCTCGCTGGGGGCTCCGCCCCCAGACCCCAGTGGGGGGGGGTGCTTTGCCCCCAGGTCCCTGTCGTAGTACCTATGATACGTGGTTAAAACACGCTAATAATCCGAGGTCCTATGTCTACACAAAATGTAGACTTATTGAGTGCAAAGAATTAAGCCTAGCAGTACAATATTAGAGTATAAAACAATTTAATAACTTCTACATTATCGTTAACAGTTTTCTAAATTGGGTCAAAACCTATCCTAGAATTGTTCATTACGTGGAAATCAAAACCGGTAAAAATATTTTAATACCCCCTTAGCAGTAAACCTGCGTACTCAGCGAATTTCCAATGCATATATATGAATCTTAATACCACATAAAGCCACATACAAAGTTTCATCAATTTACATTCATAAATAAACGATTTATGACATTTTAATTACTCTCCATAAGAATAGCATGGTGACTGAGTATGCAGATTTTCTGAAACAAGAGACACACAAATGGGTCTTAATACAAATATAATAATAACTCAACTAGATAAAGCCACATACCAAGTTTTATTAATGTAGTTCATAATTGAGAGAGATAACAATTTACTTATTCTCCATCAGAATAACATGGGGGCTGAGTACGCAGGTTTGCTGTTACAGGAACTATCGGCAAAAAAATTTTTTTTGTGCAAATATCAGTGGCCACAACGATATGAAGCGATATACCAAATTTCAAAAGGATAAGTTTATAAATAAGCGAGATATACAATTTTTTTATTCTCCATAAGAATAACATTGGACTACGTACTGTGTTTAGCACTTTCAATATCTCTGGAACCAATTGACGTAGAGCAATGATTAAAACACCAAATTGTTTATTTTTAAAAGCTGAAACCAATGGTGAAATACTTATAAAATTTGATTTACTAAAATATTATTTGTAAAAAACTAAAAAAAATTTTTGGGGTGAAACCCCCCCAAAAATACCCCTTTGGCTAAAGCGATCTGGCTGGTTTTCTAACTTGTCATAAATGTTGCTTTATATGTTTGTACCAAATTTCAACAAAATCGGACCATTTTTACGAGAGTTATCGCACATACGGACACACACACACACACACACACACACACACACACGTATATATATATATATATATATACTTAGAGAGTTGCCATTCAAGTAAGTTTTTTATTTCCATAATGAACATATATGCCTTTCAAGTATGTTTAGATATACTCCTTGTTAACAACTGTTTGGTGTAACTAACTGAACTTTGGTCAAACCAATGGTAACTTTGAAGGCCAGTGGGACAGAGCCCTTAGGTCGGGTTTTTATGAAAAATAGATTACGTCTTATTCTCACATTTACCAAATATACACACAAAATTTTATAAGAATCGGCCAAGCCGTTTTGGAGGAGTTTTGTTACAAACACTGTGACACGAGAATTTTATATATTATTTATATATATATATATATATATATATATATATATATCTATATATATATATATACAGTTTTGAACGAATGGTGTTTTTGGCATCTGGGGGCCTCAAAACGAAAAGTTATCATGGTTCCGGGCCTAGTTCTTACCATGCCGACTATACGGTAAGAGCTTCTTCCCTATAGGGGAAATTCGCTAAAATTACTTAACAACTGGTAAATAATTCTATTTTAAAAATAATCCTTATCCTTATATATAATACGTGAAACAGTTTTTTGTAAACGCAACTCCTCCCTTATTTCTTGACCAATTTTAATGTTTGAAGTGTAAAAAATTCGTCTCTGTTCGTAGTTTTGCAATAAGGTTTGAATTTTAAATACTTTTATTATCAAGGGCACGGGCTGCCCTCAAAGTTCGATTTTTGCCCATAAGATTAACATGGGAGATAATTGTATTTGAATTGCAGCTGATAACACATTACGGACAGGTTATTATCATTACTAGATGTTACAAGCAAGAAAAGTATTTATCTTTATAAATAAAATAAGTGTTGTTTCTACATTGCTTTGAACAGTGAAAAGTTGTATGCAGCGGATATATTTAAATTTTGTTTATCTGTCTGTTTGTTTATGAACCAGGTTTGTTCCGCATTTCACAACAAAGACTGAACCGAATTAAATAAAACATTTTGCCCATTTCGTGTATGGCAGGAAACGTTTAGGCTTCTGCAAATCATTACGCACGACATTAGGGTAATGTCCATTGGTCCGTCACTGCTCCTAAGAAGATCTTATGAGTACAGGTTACTCAACCTTTCACTGTTGAATGCAACATATTTGTTCTAATGAGCATTTAGTCAGCTAATTTATCTTTTACCACAGACTAGAGGAAACGTGCTTTACTAACTACTTCACAATGGTATACTAAACAATATAAAATAACGGCACGACAACGAAACATTGGGTAGTGAACACATAAGCCCTTGCAACATGGTATTTAAAGCTCAGTTTGTCTAGGTAGTCATTGTGATTTTAATGCTGAATTTGTTATGTGTCTTTAAGCCCTTCATGAACAAACTACATGAGATATTGAACAGATATTTGGAAGAAGATAGGTCCAAACTAAAAAGCAGTTATGGGTTTATGCCTGTTCCAATGAGGCTCAGCCCTATTAACGACTTTCAAAATTTCCATGTTAATCATATACTTACTAGACGGATTCAACAAATAATTGGTAGAAAGACAGCAGGCAGTGGGAATGTACCATAAGCAAAAATAGGCCTATATGTTCCGTCCCTTATGTCCTATGCTCCGTTGGCCTTTACCATTTTAATTTAAACAACACTGACCGTTATCTGGACCGATTAATTTGTTAGTAACACATTTGTTTGTTAATACATCACAATACAACCACGACCTTTGTCTACCCCTGTTCCAAAACTGCTTTCGGGCCCCCAAATGTTGGAGCTATCATATTTGTGGGGAAAGAAATAAGTTATAATTTGGCCTCATCCCAGAAAAAATTTTGGTTGTGTATAAAAAGTTGTTCGAAACAAAACATTGGGGTTAGGGTTAAGATTTGTAAATAAAAACAAAATAATCTTAACAGCTGTTTAAAAACAACCAAATAATTGTAAAAGTAACACTCCCTTGGTAAAGAATCAGCATGCGATTTTTGTGAGAATAGAGATTAGAACCAATGTAAATAAATTCAATGTATATATTATTAGGTTATGTCTAAGTTTCTAGAACCATTACAAATTAAGATAGAATAATTTAATATAAAGCGGAAATGTCCAAAATAAAACTAAACGAGCAAATAAACAAAGTAAATATGCTCGCCTTGGAAAGGAACCTTGAAGAGAGGCATTTTGAAGAAATCTGACTGGCTTTTCAAGCAAAGCTCAGTCCCCAGGTGATGAAGTGCTTTAACAAATGTATCTAATTTTTCAAATATAATATTGCACTATGATCGCGAGCGAAGCCGCGACGCGCTACTAGTATGATTTAATGTTCAACAAATTAAATGAATTAATGAATTATTATGAATTATGGAATCCCTTTAGTATCTATTTTAAGCAGAACAATCAAAGAAATAAACGTAGGGAAACAATCGTTTGATGTTTGTTGTGTCTGGCCACTGACGGTCCAGGTCCGGGGAGCCACCGGGTTCTCGTTCTCGGGTTCTCACGATACTGATGTTCTATTGTGCCCAGTGTTGCCAGACTGGGTTTGCTATTTTACACGCAAACTACCTATAAAATCCCCGATTTTACCCGGTTATGCTGTAGTATTCCCCTCTAAATTCCCGCAAGAGCTTCTTGCGTAATTTCTTGGATATTACCAGACCTTACACGGAAATTAACTAGTGTACCCGAAATAATGCCAGTTTTAGTAATCTTAGCGCTTAGTCAAGGTAGGATTTATTAGCCGTGGGCCCCTAGGCTCAACCAGTGGTGCGGGCCCTTGTTGTAACCTTTTTTCTTGCTTGTATCAGGCTTTTGAAAAGGGTTCTGTGAGGTGCGGGCCGATAGGCACGCGCCTAAGAGGCCTATGCCATAGACTAACTACAGCAGTATAGTGTATGCTTAATTTCGGCCATGTGCTTAGTTTTAACCGAGGCCAATTGGTGTTACTGGAGGCGACACTGTTCAATAATAATGCGCTGGATTTCCTAAAAGTTCAAAAGTTGGTACACTGGTCAGAGGATGACAAACCGAACGATGAGTAAAAAAAATAATCGTATTATTAAACTATTTTGTTGCAGTTAACTGGCATATAGTTATTCGTTAATCATCATAGATTGATTATTCTGTATTGGGTTATTTTCACCATACATGTATGTTTGAAAATAAAACCCGCCTGTACCTAAACAAACGTTATCCGGATCAAAATAGTTGGATAGATTCAACGAGTTCAATATATCTAGACTAGATATATTGAACTCGTTGAATCTATCCAACTATTTTGATCCGGATAACGTTTGTTTAGGTACAGTCCTCTAAGAGGTCTTGTCTGAATAAAAAAGTAAAGCCTTCATGTTGACAGTAATTTTCTTCAGGTACTCTAAGGCCGCCTTCCCATTAGCTCGCAGCCACCCGTTGGCCACTTCACCTGTTGAAATTGCATTTAGCCTTATGGAACCCTTTACACTATAGTGGGTCGCAGCTACACACCTCGGTGGCAATAAAATCGTCTATTTACAAGTTAAATGTTAGTCAGTTAATAAATATGTAACTTGTGATGAGGGGATTTTGATTGGTCTACATTGGAGCAGAGTTTACAGTGGGGCAAAATTACGGTCGACCATGTAGGTTAATATTTTACATATAGGTTAGATTCGGTAAATTAACCTCGTTGGGGTCATCTGAGATGTCCTCCTAACCATAAACTAAATTCCCCAACCTCTCCCTCGTCCACCAACGTTCCCATTAAAATGAGCCTTTTAATGCTCTATAAACAAAGATCGTAATATACAGCTTATGCAACACATGTTAATTTCCCAAGAAAAAGTGAAGCCTATAAGGGGGCCGCCATTTCCCCGACTATTTACAAGCAACTATCAGTGCAAAGTATGTGGGGTTAAACAATCAGCAATAACCTATACCTCAATGCAGGGCCGGATTTAAGCATAGGCTACATATTTGTAAATAACATTATAATTATTTATTTATTAATGAACAAGTAATGTACTAAAAAATACATATATTCTTTGACGACCACAAGTGCACCACGACATGTATGTCAAAGATACTGCTGACTATATTTATTATGCTCCAGTTTGTGACAAATTGCTTGATTGTTTACCGCTGTCTTTTATATCAACTGTCACACGTAAATCTTGAATACCCGGTATTTCGGGTAAATCCCCTCAACTCGAGTCCAAAATCCCCGGTTTTACCCGGTTTTTTCTTAACCCCTGCTCGGCCATCAAAATACCCGAAAACCAGGTAATTACCCGGTTTCTGGAAACACTGATTGTGCCGTGCGTTAACTGTATAGTATTGCGACCGCCAGCGCCACAGCGAATATGCCGGGCAACCGCCTACCTACATCGTCCAACAGAGTTGCTGATCCATTCATGCTGGATTACACTTTGAATTGGCAACCGACACAGTGTAACACGGTTGGTGGTCGACTTGCTCTTTGGAGAACTATTTGTGGATATCCTTGGGAAGTACAATGTGTCACTATTACATATTACATTTAACTGTTGCAGTGTAGAAAGAAAAACAAGAACGGAAAACGGTTAAAATTCAATTTTCCAAAAAAATAGGCAATTGCTATAAAGACTAGTATATAATACGTGGTATTACTTAATAGACTGCAGGGATCTGTTGCGCCAAGCAGCTCTCGAGTTAATGTAAGTTGATGGTTCGTGTGAATATTATGATTGGATAACGTATAAATTTACTGTCAATTTTGAAAGTGGCATCGCTACACGTCTCTTTGAAAATGACCACTCATTATATTATTTTTGTTCACTCAGTATAAATATAACCATTTGTTAAATTATGCCAACTTTGTATACTGGTGGTTTCTATCTATTCTATCATGCATGTAATACATTCAGTGTTGAATATAAACAGTTCGAAGATCAAAGCGGATCTCGTCTGCCGTGTGTATATACTAAGAAACATTTATATAGACAGTATCGATATGTGGTACTATGGCTAGCGGCGAGGGAGTGACAGAGACTTGTCTAGACAAAGGCGCGACACCGCCCATCACACTGTCACACTGTGACGGCTGTCTTTTTGTTCCTTCTGCTTTGTTCCTGGATATTAAAAATAGTGACTTCTGAAGCGAACGAACCACCCGCCGACTGACCTACTTCTTCAATATTTTCATATTGGTTTTGGTCGATATTGTTTTCCTTTTATCACAACATTTGAGGCGGAACATTTATTTATATCTATGTCGCAGTACGGTGTCGTTTATCAGAGATTCGTTTGGAATTTCCCTCCATAGATATTAATCAACATTACATTTTGCTTAGGGAGAAATCTGTTCTAAAATGTTTACGTTTGTAGTATTTTTAATTCGGTTCAATATCGCATGACAAAGATGGGCAAAGCCTTGCAGAATAACGTTCCCAGGAATTCAATAAATACAGTGATAGTGGGTATCAGTATATAGTGATATTGTGTATATGGTTTTTTCACAAGTTAAATGGTTCGCAACTCGTCAGTGAAGCGCAGTAGCTCCTCCATCTTCCTTCCGACTTGGTATTCTCTCGCATCGTCATCAGGATTTCTATATTCTATAAATACGGTCACGTTTATCACCCGGTCCTTGAATAGAAGCAGCCAAGGCCCGGCCAGCGACGGAGCAGGAATATCTTCCGCTCGGCGACAAATATTCAATCTCAGTTACAATACCCACATGCGTTGTAAGAATAAAAGCCTACAAGCGATAAGCTCAATTAGGATAACACTTTAAACCTATACAACTTTGAAAGTATAAATACATCTTTAGTCCAGCACCTGAAGGGGGTTGAGTATGCACTGAAAGGGTGACGCATTTTGACTTTTGATTGTTGTTAGGGACACCTAGTAGATGAAAAAAAATACATGTCGTCGTCCCCCCAACAGGTGCACAACATGGTGTGGGGGGGGGGTATTTAGCGCCAGGTAGAGGTTTATGATGGCAGGACGAAATAAGCACCATTTTATTTGTAAGATGTTGTTCTAAGAAATAGATAATAACTATAAAGTCCGTGAGTATTGCACAAATCCAGAAAATTTACGTTTTATTTCAAATAAATTTATTTTTGGTAGAAACATGTTGTCATTAATATTAGTAAATGTACAATACTAAAAAAATTATGCTAAAAGTTGCCAAAAATATTTAAAGAAACAAATATATAAATACCCCCGTGACAGCAAACCTGCGTACTCAGCAAATTTCCAATGCACATAATGCATATAATATATATATATATATATATATATATGGGTTCACTACTACCTAGAGGCACTTACTAAGTTTCAAAAAAATACATTCACTAATAAGTGATATAGCATTTTATTTATTCTCCATAAGAATAACATTATAATTGAGTACGCAGGTTTGCTGCAACAAGGAAGATAAGAAATGTGTTTTTTTTCAATTATCAATATAACTCAATCAGGTGAAGCTACATACCAAGTTTTATTAATTTAAGTTCATAACTAAGGGAGATATAAAACTTTACTTGTTCTCCATATGAATAACATGGGGGCCGAGTATGCAGGTTTGCTGCTACCGGGAAAAATCAACAAAAACCATTTTTTGGTGCTAATATCAATATACCATAACTAGTTGAAGCCACGTTCCAAGTTTCATCAATATACATACACAAATAATCGAAATATAACATTTTATTTATTCTTCATAAGGATAAAATTGGACAACGTACTGTGTTTAGCACTTTGAATATCACTGCAACGGTTGGACGTAAAACAACAATTAAAACGTCAAAATGATTGTTTTGTAGAGCTAAACTGATTGGGAGAAAGAAATTTGGAGTTTTTGGTGAAATTATCTGAGGAAAATCTAAAAACCGCATTCCTGTCAGATTAACATGGAAAATAGTATGGACACATTTTTTGACTTTTCTCCACAAACACTAAACCTAGCTTAATTATTCAAGATACTAAATTGTTTGTTTTTTAAGCTCTATAAAATGGCTATAACCAAAATCTAGTGTTTTTAAAATTTTAGGGTAAAAGGTTCAAAAAACTGATTTTTGGAAAATATTAAACCCCCTTAAAACCCCCTTCCCATAGACCGATCGATCTGGTTTTCGAACTTAAAGTCATAAATGTTACTCTTCACATCTGTGCCAAATTTCATCAAAATCGGGCGCTTCTTTCAAAAGTTATTGCGGTAACGCCAAAAACACTATTCGTTCAAATTTATATATATATACATATTTATAAACATACATATATATAAATTTGAACGAATAGTGTTTTTGGCATCTAGGGACGTCAAAACAAAAAGTTATCATGGTCTCGGGCTTAAGTCTTACCAAGCCTACGGTAATAGGCTTCTCTATAGGGGAAATTCGCTAAAACATAAATAAAACAAACAATACTGTATTAAAAGTACCGTATCTAAACGTTAAAACAAACAGTATCTATACAAATAAAATTAGAGTTTTGTATATACATTGCTTGGAATTATGAAATATTTTCACGTTTTATACCCTAGGTAAGCCAAAAAGGGTCTTATCTCAATTTATGTCTGTCAGTCTAGTTGTCTGTCTTTCGTAACGCTCAAGGACAAGCCTTTGTTCTCTTTTCACGGGAAAACGGGTAGGCCTACACCATTTTTGAACTAAACGTTGTTTCTTTGTTCTACACATTCGTTCTAAAATACGTGAAAAGGTTTTAGGCTACTTTAAACTGGCATTCTCCTTATGGAAATGCCTTTTAACAATATATGCTTTGTGAATACGTAAATTAAAAATTAATTAGAGATCGTACAATGTGTAAACTTACAAATATCCCATCACTTGAGCTAAAAATTATCAAAATCTTTATGGCTTCTTAACTTTTACTTTGAAAGCTTTTTAAAATTGGATAAATCTATGAGTAAAAACAATTCAAAATTTACAGAATTTTATACTTTATACACACATTTTTTACAATACACAGTTTGAAGCAATACTGATTATCTATAGACTGTTTTACACATTTTATATAACGTCTTCTTCTATTTTACGTTTATTTTTCAAATTTTATTGCGTTTGGAGGGTTTTTACACTTATCATATCACTTGCAGTAAGAGCAGCATGCTGAGTCTTTAGAAAAACAGGCACAAGTTTTCGCAGAGCAGTTTTTGCAGTTACAAGGTTTAAGGTTGTTCGTTCAAAAAATAAATTTTAGATTTTTATGTATGAATGTGTTTGTTACAATGTACTAAACACGAGAATGAGGTTTAAAAAATTTTAAAAAAATTCAGGGGTATATTACAAGGGACTAAAGGGGCGATTTTTGGGTGTTTTGTTACCAATAAGCAAAGCAACCCGTTGATATTTTTTAAAATAAAAATACATTTTTTGCTTTCTGATTGCTTCCTTTATGCGTTAAAATAAAAATAATAAAAATCTGAAAAACAATTTTTAATTTTTTTTGTTTTACACCTTATTTTAAAATTAAGATTTAAACAATAAAAAACGAGTTTTATTTCAATAGATGTGGGGTTTATCTGATATTGTATAGGCGTTTTTAAATCTTTTCTATGTATAATAGTTCTGCTTCCTTATTGGTAAAAGTAGCACCATGTAGGGTCGGCACGCTGCACTGCAAGTGTAGTGGTGATCACCTACAGTGCCCGCACGCGTCGAGGGGCGAGGTGCGTCGCCGCTCAAGGTCATACCGTACTCCGCGCGCTTTCTGTGTTTCTCTCTCTCTTTCTGTCTCTCTCCTCTGCACTTCCACCACTTCTTCAGTTTCGCGCGTAAAATTACGGCAAAACGGATTCTGCGGCCTTGCGGCAAATTGACGGATTCACCTGTTTTATCGAATTTCCCCTCTAGGGAAGAAGCTATTACCGTAGTCGGCATGGTAAGACCTAGGCCCGGGACCATGATAACTTTTCGTTTTGAGGTCCCCAGACCCCAAAAAAACCATTCGTTCGAAACTGTACATATATATATATATACATATATATATATATTTTATTATATATGTGACCTTGGGTGCGATAACTCTCGTAAAAAAGGTCCGATTTTCATGAAATTTGGTATAAACGTGTAAAACAACATTTATGACTTTAAGATCGAAAACCAGCCATATCCCTTTATCCGAAGGGGTATTTTGGGGGGGGGTTTGTACCCCAAAAATGGGTTTTTTGAACTTTTAACATATAATTTTTTTAAAGTCAAATTTTAATGTTTACCATTAGATCAGCTTAAAAAAACACACAATTTGGTATTTTGATCATTCCTCTACGTCAATCAGTTACCGAGATATTGAAAGTGCTAAACACAGTACGTTGTCTAATGTTATTCTTATGGAAAATTATAAAAAAAATTATATCTCGCTTCTTTATGAACGTATACTGACGAAACTTGGTATACGGCTTTATTTGGTTGTGGTCTATTGATATTAGCTCAAAAATTTCTTGCTAAAGGTTCCCATAGCAGCAAACCTGCGGACTCAGCCCCCATGTTATTCTTATTGAGAAAGATTTAAATGCTATGTCTCCCTTAAATATGAACATAAATTAATTAAACCTTACACATGACTTCACCTAGTTGAGTTATATTGATATTTGCCTAAACACCCATTTTTTTCGTTCCTTGTTGCAGCAAACCTGCGTACTCATCCCCCATGTTATTCTTATGGAGATTAATCGAAATGGGATATATTGCTTATTTATGAATGTATATTGATGAAACTAGGTATGTGGCTTCACCTAGTTGAGATATATTGATGTTCGATTAAAAACCAATTGTTTATGTTCCTAGTTTCAGCAAACCTACGTACTTATCCCCAATGTTATTCTTATGGAAAATAATTAAAATTGTATATTTGTGAATATATTTTTATGAAATTTGGTATGCGGCTTTATGTGGTATTAAGACATATATTATGCATTGGAAATTTGCTGAGTACGCAGGTTTGCTGTGACGGGGGCATTTGATATTAATTAAATGTAACCTCAGTAATATACCTCTGGGATTGAGTTTCTTATGCCTTCAGACGGTCTCGGTGGCGTGGTTTTCGCTCATTTAGAGCGCGGTCCATTTATAATTAAAGAAAAATTATAGGTTCAAGAAAATATTACGTTTTTAAAATTTTAAATATTGGTTTAGTTTCAATTTTATTATTGAACGTTATTTTACATTTATGTTAGCTTTATAAACTCCTTATTTATTATAATACCCCCGTCGCAGCAAATCTCCTATGCATGAATATATTTCTTACTACCACATAAAGCCACTTTTAAAGTTTCATAAAAATACTTAAATAAATAACTGATATATAGCATTTTATTTATTCTCCATAAGAATAACATTAGGAATGAGAACGCAGGTTTGCTGCAACAAGGACGATCAAAATATGGTTTTTTTGCAATTATCAATATAACTCAACCAGGTGAAGCTACATACCAAGTTTTAAGAATTTCCCCTATAGGGAAGAAGCTATTACCGTAGGTCTCATGGTAAGACTTAAGCCCGAGACCATGATAACTTTTTGTTTTGAGGTCCCCAGATGTCCAAAACACTATTCGTTCAAATTTATATATATGTATATATATATATATATATATATATATATATATATATATATATATATATATACATAATTGCATAAAACTATATATGCAAATTGATAATAAAAACTAATAAAAACTAAAACTATGTTATATTGATAATTGCATAAAAACTCATTTCTTATCTTCCTCGTTGCAGCAAACCTGCGTACTCAGTCCTAATGTTATTCTTATGGGGAATAAATAAAATGTAATAAATCACTTATTTATGAATGTATCACGGCAACGGTTGGACGTAGAATCACAATTTAAGCACCAAAATGATTGTTTTGTAGAGCTAAACTGATTTGTAAAAGCAAATGTGAAGTTTACATTGAAATGAACTGAGGAAAAGCCAAAAACCTTTTTCCCATAAGATTAACATGGGAGATTTTATGAGCAGGTTTTTTTGGATTTTCTCCGCAACCACTTAACCTAGGTTAATAATTCAAAATACCATATTATTTGTTTTTTTAAGCTCTATAACATGTTCAAAACCAAAATTAAGTTTTTTAAAAATTGTAGGGTGAAAAATGCAAAAAACTGATTTTTGGACAATTAAAACCCCCATAAACCCCCCTTCCCGTGGTCCGACATTTCTGGTTTTCGAACTTAAAGTCATGAATGTCACTTTACACATTTGAGCAAAATTTCATCGAAATCGGACGTTTTTTACTCAAGTTATCGCGGTAACGGACACACACACATATATATTTATATATATATATATATATATATATATAAATTTGAACGAATAGTGTTTTTGGCATCTGGGGACCTCAAAACAAAAAGTTATCATGGTCTCGGGCTTAAGTCTTACCATGAGACCTACGGTAATAGCTTCTTCCCTATAGAGGAAATTCGCTAATAAAAGGGGGCTGTTACGTATACAATCGGGACTAGAAAAAGTAATAAAGCGTAAACTTTTTTTATTTTTAGGGCAGAAAGAAACTTCCAGCGGCATAGTTGTAGCAAATTAGTTGATCTACATGTTTTATTTCAAACATTTTTCAGTCAGACGTTCGGTTTGTTCAAAAATGTCTTTCAAACAAACGCAACAGTAGGTGCTACGCTTGTACACAGTCGCACCGCGTAGCTATGTATGTTCGTCATTCAAACTAAACAAGAACTGTGACAGCAATGTATTTATTTATTACAGAGTAGTAATTTCCACTAATTTAAAAATACTTTCTGATTATGAAACTTATTGTGTAGAAAGCTTTCGAATCGGTTGGGGACTAAATAATACGATTTGCATTGTCTTTTCTGAGTTTGTGTTTTATTTCAGTACTCTAAGCACAATAAACATTTTATTTGTAGGACAATGTAAGTATAAAAGAAAATTATATTTAATATTTTAAACTATAGGTCTACCTTATACTATACTAATATATTTATTATACAAGGTCATTTATTCAGTATACAGCAACGAGGTCTATGATATACAGACAAGACATTGTTAGATAACTAGACATTGCTGAAAAGCACTAACTTATTCAGTTTTTGCCGAATTCCCAGTTTTCTACAATTTTGAGCCAATGTTTTTTCCCTTGCGATTTTATGACTCATAACTTTAAAAATCATTTTTCTAATTTACCTAATTTCATGAGTGTCTTCTCCAAACTCAACATTTGAATGGTGAGTAACAAATACTTCACCAACAAATGCTCTGCAAGTTAACATAATCAACCTATCGGTTTGAATAACAGAATCAGAATTATTTACCGTGTGGTTAATAAATTTCACTATTCTAATTACATCTGATGACACCCTTACTAATTTGTGGTCTTTCCGGCGACGAATGCGTTGTGCGTCCGGTGGGACCGTGGGCGCGACGCGACGTACCTGATAATATTTGCTGCGCTTATTTGCAAGTGATTTGTGGACAAACCAAACATCTGACTGAAAAATGTTTGAAATAAAATATGTAGATCAACTAATGTTCTACAACTTTGCCGCTGGAAGTTTCTTTCTACCTTAAAAATAAAAAAAGTTTACGCTTTACTACTTTTTCTTGTCCCGATTAAAAAAATCGAAGTATTTGTTATTGTATAAATTCCGAACATTTACCAAACTGGAAGATATTTATACTGTTAGTTGCAACATATTACGCAGATTACAAGTATATAAAATTTGTCCTATTTAAATAATCCTAGTACTGTGCAGAAGCTTGTAATTGAAAGCGCGTCCAACGCTAAAAATTGCTCGGCGGCCCTCTATACGCCTATGTGGTGGGGGAAACGGACCGAAAATCACTCACCTACGGCTACTCGGCGAGCGATCCATATGGTTTATATATCGATGGTTGGCCTTACTGTAAATTGCTGTTTGGGTATAAACTGATGCGGTTATTTTTGGCCGATAAACTACGTTCACTTGTCGTTTTCGGTCTAAAAATTACGGCGACCATGGAATGCGGTCAAATTGCCAAGGTCAAAATGTCAAGCATTTTTCGTATTAACGGTTTTTATTTACTTTAAAATTAGATTCAACAAAAAATTAAAACAATTGTAAACAACACAAATCTGATTATTATAGATTATCTGATTATCTGATTATAGTATTTAACAAATTGTATACCATAAATGTTTATAACAAGTTTAATATAAAATTGAATCATCAGTATTATTTGTAAGAATATTCTTATTTATTCTAATTAATAATATTTGTATATATAAAACGATTAGTCAAAAAACTTTTTACATTTGGAAATTATTTAGATGAGAATCACATGAATAAGTTTGAATAGCAAACTCTTTATTTATTTTTAAAGTAGTTCACACATACCGTTTATCAATCATTATGTTTGGTGTTGGTAATACAATTGGTAACAATGAAAGGGCTTTATAATAATAGCACCAATAATAGTAACCGTTAGTAAAATATTTAAATCAAAGGCGAAAAGCTTGCAATGAGCGAGTCAGCCAAGCCCAGCCCCAGCCGGCCGCCCGGCCAACGCAAGGTAAAAGGTATGCCTCGATGACAAACACGGTGAGAGGGGGGGAGAGAGAGAGAAGGAGCAGAAGGAGCCAGTGCCTCTCTCCCTACCCCCAGCCAACCCACACAAGCACACTCATGCCCGCATCAGCCGAATTGACGTCCTAGCGGTGTGCGCGGCAATATGCGGAACTACTGCTCCTCGCCGCCAGACTAGCCTGGCGGATGCACAACCTTAATAAGAGAAGTGGGCGTAGCAGGCAGTGTCATCAGAAGTGGACGCAGTTTATTATTTTCATCTTTGTAGTAGCCATACATTTCTAAATCTAATGGCTCGATGAAAGCATTTAGTGAGTTTTCCCAGAAGTATAGTTGAGCTGCACTCCTCAAGACATGTAATCGGAAAGAGTCTGATGTACATGACATTTTACTATCGTCCTTGATGACATACGGAATCGTCGACATCTGTATATTATATAGCGATTTTCATTGCAGGACTTTCCACTTTGTAAGATTTAGGAATAAAGTCTCTAACCGTTGCACAGTTTCTTCTGAAAGTGGCTGTACACGTAATAGATCCAAACCATCAAGAGCTTCTTTGTGTTTCATAACATATGCAGCTCTTTTTGACCCAATATTACTAGTCTTATCACAACCGGTATAAGTATGAAGTGCTGGCAATACTTTACAAAACTTATCACGTAGAACCTCTGCTGCCAAGTGACAACCTAAGCCTCTTTTCTTGTTACCTACACCAACTATTATCCATAAGCTCTGACATCCACTTTGCTTAAAACGTTCCAAAACCTAATCCCAAAGACATCTGAATCGGGGCTATGGAAAATAACGTGTTTTGATGCTTTGTTCGATTCTAGACAATCTTTGACATAAAGAAACATCCTAGTGTCGGCTTCAAAGTGATTACTTTTGAGATTCACTTGCTCTGTTATGTTTTTACCTCCTTATTTGCAATAACATAAAGTTTTAATTTTGAAACATCCAGATAAAAACAAAGTTTTGCCATTGGGGACATGGACGTTATTTAAAATGAAACCCGATAGATAATCAATCAATTTTGTTTTGTTTTCTGTTTGAGATAAATATCTTGAATATTTTTTGGGGATTTTCTTTGAATCACTGTGAATTTAGATGATAAATGGAGGCTTTCCTCCAGTTCTAATTTCATTTCCTGTATTCTTGATTAATGATTTGTCATATACATCATATACAACGTCTCCTCTGCTGGTATTATTGTGATGTAAAGCTTTTTCAAGCTGTGACATTTGATATTTGGCAAAATCCCCGAAACGTTCCATTTTAGACAGTACCACAGTTGGCACACTGTGAATGAGCGCCATTCCATCGTAAATGTGTATTTGGTTCTGGAGAAGATTAATACTGTCCATCTGCAATCACTTTCAATTATGTTTACTAGGTCTGCCTTTGTACTCTTCTTAAGGTTTCCATTTTGAAGTGCAAGGCTTGGTGAGTACGGTGCTAGTTCGTGTGATACAAGCTCTTCCATGTTGAATCCATTTTGGGTAGCCAGAAAAATAGTTTGACTTATATCAAGTTCACTAGTATTGGTCTTTTTACAATTCTTAATTTACTCTTTGCCATGAGAGTTATATATCATATCCAAAAACACAAAGTGTTGACGGGTTGCCAAGTCCTAAAATTATATGATATCAAAATGTTTTCCAAGTCAAAGATAGCACCTTTGATCTGACATTGTTTATCATCACAAATTACTTAAATATGTTAAAATAACAATGCTCGAGAGATTGTTGGTTATTTTCTATCTGTTCTTGGCCAGCAGATAATATTTTTTTATAATATTCAATCACAATTGTTAACTATACTATATTTAGATTTTTAAATTTCAAAATACAGATTTTGCATCAGTGAATCTGCTGGCCAAGAACAGATATAAAATAACCAACAATCTTTCGAGCATTTTTATTGCAACATATTTAAGTAATTTGTGATGATAAACAATGTCAGATCAAAGGTGCTATCTTTGACTTGGAAAACATTTTTATATCATATAATTTTAGGACTTGGCAACCCGTCAACACTTTGTGTTTTTGGGTATGATATCATTTGTTTTTTATATAATTGTTTATTAAAAATTTTTATAAATGAGATTTCAAGTTGAAATAAAATAAAATATATATCAAGGATAAAGTATTATAATATATTGAACATTAATTAAGATTAATTTACCTTAATTTTACCTAGATAGTTTTTAGAATTTTCTGGCAGTTATTTAAACATTATAATATACATTTTTTCGCACCATATGGTAGCTTGACGTTCACTTTCTCATCCATCACCTGCATATATCCACTTATTTTTGTTTTGAATGTAAGCTATGTAATGCCCTGATGCTGAACTGTTTCCTAAATGGAACACCGCATTTTTTAATTTGTATAGAACTCCATTAATTTTGATTTTTGAAATTTGTAGACTGGGTATTATTAGACTTGAAATATTGTTATCATGTGTTTGCCAGAGTTGTAGTTAAAACATTATGAAGTTACTTGTTACTTGAGATGGATGTTTTTGATTAGTACCTGGGGGCCGAGCTTTTCTCGGGGAAGGCCAGTCAGATTGTTTAGATGACTTGGAATAATATTTAACCACTATCCCCTATTGATAATCGGATTTTTTTAACTCACTTGCCTCTTTTCTACATTTTTTAGATACCTCCAGTTGTTATTTATAGCTCAACGTCCCTTTGTTTTATTTTAATACTCTATATATGTAATCTTCACTCAACAGTTTTAATCACTGCTCTCAGGAAACTACATGTTAATAATCATAAACAACGTGAGTATTACTTTGACAGTTCATTAATATATTATAAACAGCTGTTACAATTCTTTTGTTTTGATGTTAAACTCCATGAGCCCAATGATAATTTTTTATAAATTTCCATTTTTGTTTAGTGAATTTACCCTATAGGGAAGAAGGCTATTACCGTAGGTGGCATGGTAAGACTTAAGCCCAAGACCATGATAACTTTTCTTTTAGAGGTCCCCAGATGCCAAAAACACCATTCGGTAAAATTTGTATATGTATATATATATATATAAATATATATGTGTGTTGTGTGTGTGTGTGTGTGTGTGTGTGTGTGTGTGTGTGTGTGTGTGTGTGTGTGTGTGTGTGTGTGTGTGTGTGTGTGTGTGTGTGTGTGTGTGTGTGTCCGTAAGCACGATAACTCGTAAAAAAGGTCTGATCTTAATGAAATTTGGCACAAATGTGTAAAGTACCATTTATTTGAATAAGTTCGAAAACCAGACGAATCCACCATCCGAAGGGGGGGGGGGGGGTTTGGGTTTTCACATTTAATTTTCATTTTAATCAAATTTAAAATTTTACTATTGAATCCAGCTTAAAAAAACATATAATTTGGTACTTTGATTATTTCTCTACGTCAATTGGTTGCCGAAATATTGTGTCCAATGTTAATCTTATGGAGGATAAGCAAAATTTTATATATCGCTTATTAATGAGCATATACTAATGAAACTCGGTATGTGGCTTCATATGGTTGGGATTTATTGATATTTGCATACAAAACCCTTTTTTTTTTGTCTCCATGGCAGCAAACTTGCCTACTCAACAGCTATAATGTTATTCTTATGGAGAATAAGAAACATGTGACATCTTGCTTGTTTATGAACATAAATTGGTAAAACTTGGTATGTTGCTTCATCTAGTGGTGATCCATTGGTATTTGCATAAAAACCAGATTTTCTTGGTCCTTGATGCAGCAAACCTGCATACTAAGCCCAAATTTTGTTATGGAGAATAAATACAATGTCATATTTCGCTTATTTATGAATACGCTTTGATGAAAGTTGGTAAGTGGCTTCATGACTTAGTGAAGTACCATTTTAAATTAGCTGAGTATGCAGGTTTGCTGCAACGGGTGTATTTTTACATTATTTTATTTTTCCTGGAGATGAGACCTGTCTAGAACTTATTTTTATCCCAGAAATTAGTTATTTCCAACTTTTGAAGGAAATCGTTGGTGCCATTATTGAGATCAGTGTCGCAAGCAAACACGGACGCACGCACGCAAATCTTACTCTTATCAGAGTATAGGATAGTGATCATTTTCACAAGTTGTGCATATAGAGTCAGCGAGAGGGAACCAGGCGATAAATTGAGTGTGGAGTAGTTAATCGAAATTGGCTTTTCTTTTGAGATTTTTAAGATGATTAAGATGAAAATTTGGAATATAAATTTACTGTCGTAGCTGGTTGTGCTGTGGTTGCAGTTTGAACGCCTGAATTGAAATTCCAGGGGTTGATGATTCTAAATAAGGAAATCTAAAAATTCCGCACAGTCTTGTTGTTCAATTGTAATAAATGGTGGTCCCAGTTGATTTGTAATATCTATAGAATTTAAAATCTGGTAATTTCTTCGGTAGGATATTACAATTTTTTTAGTGGAGCATTGGTTTCGTAATTGTTTGTTAACGTCACGATAGGTGGGCAGTTGAAAATACATTGTAAAACAAACATTTGCATAGCATGACACGCCATAAACCTTTTTGAAAAAAAGATTTCCCAGTTCGTCTATATTTTTAGTAATGTCTTGAATGGCTCCTAATTTAGTATTATAAATTTGCCAGATTTTACCATGGATTTTTTCATGAGATTTTATTCCAATTTGTGATTGTTTTAATTCTGGTCAGTACTCACTCCTTAGCCTATTATTTTCGGATATAGCTGATGCTTGCGCCTTAACATTTTGAGGGTCAAAGTTTAGAATTAATAGACCAGAGAGTGAAGTCACGCGAGATAAAGGCTACATATTTTGGCCACATGAAAATACTGCATAACCAGCATCAAGAATACAACTGTTAAGCGTTAATCCCTGACTTTTGTGAATTGTAATTGATATTATACTACTGCATTAGGAAACTGCTTTCGGAAAACGAATGCTCCATGAATTACTTCAAATTTTGTGGACGATCTTTGAATTTCGCTATCTCTTTCTTTAAAAGTTATAATAATGTTTTCGATTGCATCGCGTGCATCTTAGTAAAGTCTTTTACAACACCCACTGAACCATTAATAACAAGACCCTGACTTATTTATTAAAAACTAAGCCAATTTTGGTGTCAAGTCTATTCAGGCGAAACTATTATGTACTATACTATCCTTTGTGTGTTATTTGAAAACCCTTAACGACTAGATGTGACTTTTGTGGTTTTTGAAAACGTCCTCCTTCAGGTCTTAGCCTCCTAAGCTCTCAAATTTACAATGTTAAAATTATGGAAAAATTAAAATAAATTTAAATTGAACATATAACAGCTGTTAATACTGACAAAACACAGTAAAGAATCAAGAACACCGTTTTAAAGCTAACCTCTAGAACGGACTTTTAAATTATTGCAAATGTGCTTATTGAGTAATTTTATTTAGTGAGAATATGCTCGTTCATTTTGAAGATGAGCTCGTTCGCTACACTCACTTGCCTATATATATATATATATATATATATATATATATATATATATATATAACCAGAAATATACATATATATATATATATAAAACCAGAATATATATATAACTAACTTCGGCATCGACAAAAGAACTTGAGATGCCATTCAAGTAGATTTTGTATTTCCATAATGAACATATGTTTATACCTTTTAAGTATGTTTAGATATAATCTATACAACAGCTGTTTGGTGTAACTAACTTATTTAACTAAATAACATACTAGCCTGACTTTGTTTTTAGATTTCATATTATGTTTATTGCATATTATGTAATGTTCGATGTATTATAGTATGTATAGCTTAAACGGATTAAAATATTTTCTTTACCTCTATACCCTTTTGTTCGGTTAAATTCACTCAATGATTTAATTTGAATTTACAAGCCAGCTGATCAGATTTGTTTTGGAACACATGCTATACTTGGATTTTTGTTTACGTAGTAAATGTAAACAAAGCAGACATCAAATTCAGTAACAATTTTGAAAGTGGAATTTAATATCATTTGTTTTAAAATATTGTGTTTGCAAACTTACAATTTAGTGTCAAAAGTGAAATATGTGAGTAAAAACAGAAGTCTGTGCGAAATTTCGTTCAAGTTTGATGAGAAATAAAGTTCTTAAGCTTAATGAACAAAATGAAGTGGACAATTTGTGAAAAGTGCCCAAACTACAAGATTTAGGCTACTTTATACGTTAATTTCTCGCTTCTCAGACCTTTCTTAAACCAACTGTTGTGATTTTTCGTGTTTAGTGAAAGGGTTTACCATATAAATGCACTGCCAGATTCACTTAAGGCTGTAATACGCTAATTTGAGAAGTGAAAAATCGTCTCATTCTGCTTCGTGTTAGTATAGCACTGGTCGTGTGGTGGACTTGGTGACGTGACACGACCGTGCCACTAGATGATAAAACTGTTTTTCTTTTTAATGGAGCGTAAAGACTTTAGTGTGGTTTGTCATTCTGTACGTTCTGCACGTTTAAACTCTTCATACTTAATCTTTCCATTTTCGCTTATTCTTAACAAAATATTCGCAGCTTCTATTGTCGCTACGGACCCACTGAAAACATTTCTGAGTGTTGTAGTAGATTCAACAAAGTGGTCGTCGTGTTCATTGACAAATTTAATTAAAGTCTGGACATCATTTTCGTCTTTAATTATTCTAGAAGTGCTCCATTCCTTGTGTAAATTACATATATCACCTGTTGGATCTTGGTTTATCTCACGAAACTTTAGAAGAGCCATGGCAAGTTCAGCTTTTTGGTGATACAGTACAATAAACACCAAGTCCTCGTCGCTGTCTCGCTATTTTGTTATGTCGATTAAACCCCCTTCAACCTTTGATGAACGGATGAGGGACTGCTCTAAAGCATGATCTGAAGCAACACAGTTGAATTTGCCTCGCTGTCTTTTCACTGTAAAGTAGCCCTTTTTGAAGTTACTCAACAATTCCTCAGGTAATTTGGACATGTCATCCAAGTACAGAATACACCCTCGTGCGTAGTTATAATGGTTGAAGAGTAAAAAATAGGGGACAATTCTTTTGACAACATTTAAGTGGAGGTCCCAGTTTCCATCCCTGCGTCTGCTCTCACACAATCTAACAAGACTTCTACCATAATGTTTGTTTTCACATTTATTAGATGTGGTTCTTATAATGCAGTATCATTTGTTTTATTTATGTTTTTATATTTGTTTCTTTAAATAATTTTGGGAATGATTATAGCATACAATTGTTTAGTATTGTACATTTATTATTTTTAATGACAACATGTTTCTACCAAAAAACGCATTTTTTTGTTATTTCTGTAATAGTTACGAACTTTATAGTTATTATATTTTTCTTAGAAAAACATCTTACAAACAAAATGGCGCTTATTTCGTCCTGCTATCACAAAGCATTGATTAGATACAGGCGATTCCGTAAACAGCGCCCCTGCGCTTGATAGCCCTCTACCTGGCGCTAAATACCCCCTCCCCCCCGTTGTGCACCTGTTGGGGGGGCGACGATATGGATTTTTTTAATCTACTAGGTGTCCCCAACAACAATCAAAAGTCAAAATGCGTCACCCTTTCAGTGCATACTCAACCCCCTTCAGGTCCTGGACTACTTTTCTAGATGAAATATTTTGGTCATGTAAATGAAAGGTAGTATATTTTTTAGCATAATGTCACAAAAATCCAAGAACAATATGAGTTTAGATAAGTTAAACGGCAGTTAAAACGTTTTTAACACACATTAAAGCACCATGATACTCAGTGTACCCTACAATCAACTATTTGAACTACCAGATTTCCCTCCGAAGAGGATGGGTCAGTTGTTGGACAGACGATTCGCACACATATTCGCTTCGTTATTGTGTAGGAGGTTGTTGATCCGTTTTGATCAATGAATAATTTTATTGTTTGTAATTTGGCAAAAAGAAAAACTATATAACATGTAACATTTTCTTATTAAAGTTAACGTTTGAACTTTGAAGACCAATAATACGGAGCTCTATAGAACTTTTGATAAAAATGGTAATACGCATACATTTTAATCCCCTCTAAAAACTCCAGCCTTAACGGCTCAGCATTTGTTGTATGGTGGAGTATTAAAAATGTTCAACTTTCTCATTTAAAATGAATATGATTGTTTATTAAATACCCCCGTCGCAGCAAATCTGCGTACTCAGCGAATTTCCTATGAATGAATATATTTCTTACTACCACATAAAGCCACTTACCAAGTTTCATAAAAATACTTAAATAAATAAGTGATATATAGCATTTTATTTATTCTCTATAAGAATAACATTAGGGCTGAGAACGCAGGTTTGCTGCAACGAGGAAGATAAAAATGCGGGTTTTTTGCAATTATCAATATAACTCAACCAGGTGAAGCTATATACCAAGTTTTAATGATTTATGTTCATAATTAAGGGAGATATAAAGCTTTCCGTATTCTCCATAAGAATAACATTAGGGATGAGAATGCAGGTTTGCTGCTAAGAGGATAATCAACAAAAAATCAATTTGTTTGTAGAAATATCAATATACCAGTACTAGGTGAAGCCACCTACCAAGTTTCATCAATATACGTTCATAAATAATCGAGATATCAAATTTTAAATATTCTCCATAAGGATAACATTGGACAACATACTGTCCACTTTGAATATCACGGCAACGGTTGGACGTAGAATCACAATTTAAACACCAAAATGATTGTTTTGTAGAGCTAAACTGATTGGTAAAAGCAAATGTGAAGTTTACATAGAAATGAACTGAGGAAAAGCCAAAAACCTTTTTCCCATAAGATTAACATGGGAGATTTTATGAGCAGGTTTTTTTGGATTTTCTCCGCAACCACTTAACCTAGGTTAATAATTCAAAATACCGTATTATTTGTTTTTTTAAGCTCTAAAACATGGTCAAAACCAAAATTAAGTTTTTAAAAATTTTAGGGTGAAAAATTCAAAAAACTGATTTTTGGAAAATTTAAAACCCCCATAAACCCCCCTTCCCGTGGTCCGATATTTATGGTTTTCGAACTTAAAGTCATGAATGTCACTTTACACATTTGAGTCAAATTTCATCGAAATCGGACGTTTTTTACTCAAGTTATCGCGGTAACGGACACATACATATATTTATAAATATATATAAATTTGAACGAATAGTGTTTTTGGCATCTGGGGACCTCAAAACAAAAAGTTATCATGGTCTCGGGCTTAAGTCTTACCATGAGACCTACGGTAATAGCTTCTTCCCTATAGGGGAAATTTGCTAAAAGGCACAATTTTGTGCAGTATATGAAAAAAGTGTTTATGAAAAATAAGTGAATATTAAAAAGTGTTATTGAAGGTTATTATTGAATTTGTATGCTTATTGATGCAGCCTTATGATGCATGCCAGTCGAATGGAGCGTGCGGGGAAAAAGTAGAACAAATTGTTAGCAGTACAAACAGTGTCATACTGATATCGATACTGTAGGTGCTCTATAGGTTACTATCGCTATTCTCAATTAAAAGGCAAGCTCTATTAAGTGAATGGCGTCGGCGCGGCTGACATCGAAATTGATGGTAGAAACTTATTTCCTGTGAAGAGTAATTTACTCCTCCTTATTGGGCGACTAGATTTACTATTGAACAGCAATATGTATTAGGGCACAATTTGTAAAATGTAAAGTTGTACATACTATTCACACATTTAAAACATCCTGTAGTCTTGAATGACGTTTCCTATGGTAAAAAAATGGTTCTACTAAATAAACGTTTTGTCATAAGTTTTTAAGTGCTATAGAATGTAATCTTTGAAATAACTCAACTAGTTACTTGCTAAATGCCGTTGAAAGTCTGCGATGTTTATTCATGCTATATTTTATTCGTGAAATTAAATAATTTCAGACGATAAAACTAATTATAAACTACTACTGGTACCCGGCGCGACTTCGTTCACGTGGTCGTTATTGACTAACGCTTGAATCTGATTGGTTTCCCGTTGGTACAAATCTTGTTACCATGAAAACTCGAATCAAATGATTACTCCAAGACGTTAATACTGATAATTTCAAACATGAAAAACCCGCCTCGATTTTGAAGTTGGTGTAAGTTATTGGAACACCAAAACATGTTCAGTACTGGTCTATAATTTTGGTGCTCATGCAACTATCTTCCTACCGAATTTAGCTCCATCATTTCAGTACTAGTCATGTGTTAGTAAACATTACTAAGCATGCCAATGGGACTGAGCCCGATGGGATTTTTGGAACGAGGCAGAACGTTTCTTTCTGGTGTTTTATCTATAACACTACAGAATTTCTGCTTCATCCGCTGTAATAATTAACATGGGAATAATAAAGGCCGCGGGGCCAATCCCCAAAGTGTAATATCAATACTATCAGAAGGAGGAATGTGTCTGCCTTGAGCTAACTGTTTCTTTCTTCTGATTTTCAGATCCATCAGGCCAGTAGTAGGTACGAGGTGGTTAGATTTAATAGGCTACTTTTAAGGTATGGGGAACGGAGCCCTAAAACATTTGCAGAACGCGAATAGGCTTATGTTTGGCACCTATATATTAGCTACGTTCCTACCGAATTCCAGCTCAAAACTAAGTATTAATGTCCGTAAGATTGCCGTAAGAGCCCAGTGGGGCGGAGCTCTAAAGTTGATGTCTTTGATTAATGGCTATTAACCTTCCTATGCTATGGGTTACCTGGATTACCACGCAACGTGTCATCACAGTCGGGTGTATGGTATAGGAACGCCCAAAGGTCAGAGAAACTATGATTTTTATATAAAGAGATAAAACATCTTAACATTCATGTTCTGAGTAATAAGCCTGCATGGTCAATGTATATTTGCAGTTGTAGCCTATCTTTTCTACCCATCGAGTTAAAATAAAAAGTTTCGATGGAATCTATGTAAAATAAATACACATAATTCTTTAGACATTGAACTGAACAGAAAACAACTCAATATATCAAATTTATTACCATAATCCAATTCAAGATTTTCTTTGTCCCATTTTATAACCGGAGACCGTCGGACAGTGACGTCGGATATGTGATTCGTTTGTCATAGCAAAACCCTCTTTCATTCCTGAAATAAAATCATGTTTTGGTTTTGGGAGGAAGCTAGTCAAGTCCCACCCGTGCCAAGTTTTCAACAAAGTTATCTCCGTTATCTCTTTCTCACTTAACTTGGATAATTTGATTCAAATAAAGTTAGGAACTACGAGTTTTTTTGTTAAGTTAACAAGTTATAGTTAAGAAGAGGATGTAACTTTTTGTGACTAGTTTGCAATTCACGGAAAGGTAATTTTAAAGTTCATATTACCTCGAAAAAACTTTATACTTTAAGACAAAAATCACAATGGGTATGCAATATAATCAAGCGATAAATATTTTGGAGTCCGAGTTCAATATTGTAAGAGTTTAACCGACGCCGACGTTTATTTTACATATAATTATGAGCGAATTTATCAAAAGAAACCAGTTTTGGTGGTTTGTTTATTATTTGAGATTGATCTCGTGAAGTTTTTTTTGCGAAGGAAAATTAGTGATTTAATCAAAGCCAGAGTGCAATTCCGTGACTGCATGTTTCGTTGCGCTGCACCTTTTTCTTCGTAGTGACTCCTCGTTCTTGCCAATGACATTAAATATTCATATCTCCCAAGAGTTCCTCTCGATTTAATCGTCAAGGTTTAAAATTTCCAGGTTATTAAATCGATTTTAATTTTATAATTCTTGGAACAACCCTTCAACTCGGTCAAGTTCTAAAGTGGGGATGTTACGAGTCTGCCCCATAAGCGTATTGTTCAAGCTGATTATGTTTGGATTTGGTAACGTAAATGTATAAACCACAACCTTAGGGACTGAGGCGCTACTAGTTGGTGACACTGATGAATACCTTCGAGGAGAATACATGTGGAAAGAATAGGAAACACGTTTGTCTTACCAAATAAATGGTGAACAAAATTGTTGAATTTCACTTCCATAGGAATTCAGAGTAATAACAATATTTAAAATGTAAACATACCTGTAAGTAGTACAAGGAAATCCTTCATTGGGGTTAATTAATTATAATTTTGCGAATTTATATTGTGTTTTCCTTTACAGTATTTATTTATAATCTTTCAAAAATATACCAGTATATAACTCTTCTTTGTTTTTAGCGAATTTCCCCTATAGGGAAGAAGCTATTACCGTAGGTCTCATGGTAAGATTTAAGCCCGAGACCATGACAAATTTTTTGTTAGGTCCCCAGATGACTAAAACACTATTCGTTCAAATTAAAATATATGTAATTATGTAAATATATATATAAATATAATATAAATATAAATAATATAATATAAATATAAATGTATATATGTAATTTGGCTCAAATGTGTAAAATGACATTCATGACTTTAAGTTCGAAAACCAGAAAAATTGGACCATGGTAAGGGGGGTTTATGGGGGTTTTAAATTGTCCAAAACACAGTTTTTTGCATTTTTGACCCTAAAATTTTTAAAACACTTAATTTTGGTTTAGACCATGTTATAGAGCTTAAAAAAACAAATAATATGGATTTTTGAATTATTAAGCTAGGTTAAGTGGTTGCGGAGAAAATCCAAAAAAACCTAAAATCTCCTATGTTAATCTTATGGGAAAAAGGTTTTTTGGCTTTTCCTAAGTTAATTTTAATGTAAACTTCACATTTGCTTTTACCAATCAACTCAGCTCCACAAAACAATCATTGTCGTGTTTAAATTGTGATTCTACGTCCAACCGTTGCAGAGATATTCAAAGTGCTAAACACAGTACGTTGTCCAATGTTACCCTTATGGAGAATAAATAAAATGTTATATCTCCATTATTAATGAATGTATATTGATGAAACTTGGCACGTGGGGTCACGTAGTACTGGTATGTTGATATTTGCACAACAAATTGATTTTTTGTTGATTATCCCCGTAGCAGCGAACCTGCGTACTCAGCCCCCATGTTATTCTTATGGGAAATAAGTAAAATGTAATGACTCCCTTAATTAATAAAACTTGGTATGTGGCTTCACCTTGTTGAGTTATATTGATATTTGCATAAAAACCCATTTTTTTAGTTTCTTGTTGCAGCAAACCTGCTTATTCCCATGTTATTCCTGATGGAGAATAATTAAAATGTTATATAGTACTTACTTATGATTGAATATTGATTAAACTTGGTATGTGGCTTCACCTAGTTAAATTATATTTATATTTGCATAAAAACCAATTGTTTGTGTTCCTTGTTTCAGCAAACCTATGTACTCATCACCAATGCTATTCTTATGGAGAATAATTAAAATTGTATATATCGCTTATATATGAATATATTTTTATAAACTTGGTATGTGGCTTTATATGGTATTAAGACATATATTATGCATTGGAAATTCGCTGAGTACGCAGGTTTGCTGCGACGGGGGTATTATTTTGTACTAGCTATTACCCGGCAGACGTTGTCATGCCTTTGACTAATTACCAACAAAACCAATATCACCAAGATCACCTGTTCAAGTGAACATGTCATTAGCTTTTATGTAAACAACAATATCTTTCCATAAGGTTTATATGGGAACCGTTTTGGGCCTTTTGGGCCAATTGAGTTAGGACGAAATGGATGGCTTAAAAACCTTCTCCGTAAAAACATATATATATACTTGGTATATGGTATATATATACCAAGTTTCATGGCAAACGGCCCAACGGTGTCCGAGTCCATAAAATTAAAATACATCCAAACAAACCAACATAATGTTTTTATAAATATAGGTTAGTAAAGGCAACTATACATATTGAACCAATTAGATGGTATAAAAGTAATTCAAATAGCCCGTTTGCTCTTCCTTCCCATAGAAAAAAACGCTTTATTTTTGTGTCATCCCAAAATCAAAAGTACCTAATTTTTTATACAAAACCATGGTTTATACTAATTTTAAAAGACAAAACCTGATGAACCTAGCCCTGATTACAAATAAACATAATTAATTCTGATATTACAAATAATAACGCCATAAAAATATTAATATTTTGGAATTTAACAGAACGTTGATGAGGTACAGGATCTAAAAGTTAGTTCTTGTGGGCGAAGAAGATAAACAACTTTTCATCACTCTGTAATCGAAAATAGCTCATTACCATACAGCTGAGATCTTCGAAAATCTTTGATTTCCATACACCAAAACAAATAATGATCAGCTGACTTTACCTGTCCTAAACATTACTTTACCTGTCCCAACCAATACTTTGCCTGTCCCAAACAAAACTTTACCTGTCCTAAAGAACTGAAGTTCCCGTTTTACTCAGCAGGAGCACCAGTGTGATTTCGTTATTGTTGACGATTCTTAGTTCAAACAGCAGACTTTAACACTAAAATGAATTGTAAAACCGTGTTGTGTTTACTTATACAAAATTACTAGACTGTGAAATATTAGATCATTTTTTTTTAGGTTTAATGTGGTTATTTGCATCGTGATGAAAAGTGTCGTTCGCTACTAGTCACAAAAACCCTATTTCGTGGCTAGTAGTGAAATATTCTATAAACTTTTCGTGTCTAAAGCCCCCTTTTAGTCTTCTAGACAATATCCTGGACGAAAATCCATTTCAACTGAACTGTGTATGTAACTTGCCAATAATTTCTCCCAACACCAGGCCAGGCTGTATAGCTGTTCCGCTTCCTTATACCTCGTTCCTGGTCAAGGCCGCGGGGAGTTCCTGGGACCATGACTCAGGCGGAATGCCTACCTCCACCTCAGTAACCCTGGCGACAGACCCGGGCCCGGACAATGTGTCTAGTAGTGCAGCTGTGGTGAAAGCAGCCCGCCCGGCCTTGACAAAGTCGTTCACTGTTCACTCGTGCCATATTGGTGAATTCTTCGTCATAGTTGACATTATCAGTGCAACGCCTCCAGACCAGCCCCTCCGGGAAGCTCTCTCCTCTTCAAGGAATTTCTCCTACGTAACATTACATCAGATCATTACATGTCCACAAATTCCACTCTTGAGTGTTTGGATCCCTACGACGCCAAGTAAATTTACACATCAACCATCAACCGAGGCTGATCGATATTTCTGAGTAGAGATTCATAGTTTAATTTCATGTTAGTTTAATTTTAATAACTATAAGTTGAGATATGACACAACTTTAATGCATAATTGTCAGCCCTACATAAATTGTATATAGCCTATAAGCATTGCTATAAATTGTAGGGCAGCTAGAGGTATACAAATTTAAATCTCGCTTATTAAATAAGTAATCAAATTTGTGGCCTGGAAAAATAGTAACGAAAGTTCAAAATCTTTTTTTATCCTTCAATATAGTTTGTTCACAATATATACTCACCAGCTTATCTCTGCCGTTTTTTTTTTAGGAGTACGTGAAAGTTCTAAATGTCGTATAAATATGAAACCTGGCGCAGGAACAAAAATTGATAAAGTGAAAATTTGTTAAGTCATGTACGTTGACGAGCCCCATTATTTCATAAGTACCTATGATAACATCAACCTAGGCCTGCACTGATGTGACAAGAAGTGAATCAGTTTCATACATGACACGACACAAGTGAGTATTTATAGCGTATTTGTTCGTAGCGTGACCTCCTTACGCCGTTATAAACTCAAATGGACCGTTAAATGCATCTTTATGGCCGAGCGATAACCAGTAGCGCAGTGGGGTTCTGAACTATGCTGTGTATCTTTATGGACAATAAATATAAATAGTTTTAATAAGTTCCCTACTACAATGAATCTGAATACTTTGGGAGATTTTCGACCACTTTGTGGGGTTTGTACTGTTTGCTACACTTAACAGCAGTACACCGGAAGGTGATGTAGTACTGAACACCAATTTCCGTTAATGTTAAAGTTCGGTCCCCGGTTGCAAAATTGTTCTGCCTTTGAATATAGTTTAATATAATCGAAATAATGGCAGAATTGTTTACTGCTAAAATCTACATTTATATACTGTAGTTTAATTTAACACTAACGAAGTGATTTGTCAACATATTAGTGAATACCTCATAGTGATAGTTCATTGTCTGGTGTGTGTTTATGTTCTATTTTTAGTGTTTTTATTTGCGTAAAATTCCTTAAGGGCAATCTGATCGTTTTAATTTGTTTTGCAATATAACGAACTTACGTTTTTATTAAGCAGTTTTCACAAGTCTATTTTTTTCAAACTCTATACAATTTCCACAAAAAAAGATTTAGATATATAGTACTTACATTATAGTGAAATATTGAAGACGAGCAGTTACAAAGCAGCAATACAAACTGTTGAGAATTCGTTGATAAAAAGGTGTTGATTACTGTATTTGCAAATGAGCCAACCTGAGCCCCTGATGCTAATTTTTAACTGACCCACCATAAAGGCAAAGAGGTGTAACTATTGACTTCATAATCTATAGTTAATAGTGTAACCCTAGAGAAGTATATTAAGTTGTAAACTATAAGTGAATATATTTCATGTGGCGTAGCGGATTCTGCTGTCATGCAGATCAGTAATATTTATTAATTGGTTTATAAACCGGAGTTGAATATGACCAAAATCACGACAAACCGCTAATTGTGTAATTCGCGGCGCTCACACTGGGGAAGCCTGCCGCTATTGTCTAATAAACAGATTAACTGTGACAGGGGGGGAGGGAGGGGCGGGAAGAGGCTATGCTAATGGTTAAACTGATTTATTGACAGATTCGACTCGGGCGGCTCCGGAACTCGAGTATATTTTGGTCTCGTTAAAAGCTTCTCCGCTCTTCACTTTTCATCAAGCCAGGATAAAGACAGAGATAAAATACGACGCGGCAGTAAAGACGGGGCCTAATCTTGTCTTATACCAGCGCCGCGCCGTTACTCTACAGTAGACGTGGTGTATGGTGTCTGGAACTACGGGCAGGCCAAACATAGTACAGCTGTAGTCGTAAATTGTGGGAGGAATGGTTTTGACTGGGAATAATGATTAATAATAAACTGTTGATTATTACGAATAAGTGATAGTAGTTACGACCGGTAATACGGCAAATAGCTTCCTTAGATTAGATGATTCTTTAAGTTTAGTTTACCAAATACCCACAACTTATCCCGACTACTTTCACATCTCGTTCACCGCTAGTCTATCAGCCAAGTAGTTTACCAAATACCCACAACTTATCCCGACTACTTTCACATCTCGTTCACCGCTAGTCTATCAGCCAAGTAGTTTACCAAATACCCACAACTTATCCCGACTACTTTCACATCTCGTTCACCGCTAGTCTACCAGCCAAGTAGTTTACCAAATACCCACAACTTATCCCGACTACTTTCACATCTCGTTCACCGCTAGTCTATCAGCCAAGTACAGCGCCCCCCCCAGTTCAGTCGGCAGCGTTTGTTACTGCCGCACGCACAGTTGTGAGTTGTGACTGTTCGCTTCTGTGAGCGAGTTAATGGCGTAACACAAAGGCGTCGTGAGAATTCCCGGTTAAATGATCCAGATATCACGGCGGGGTTCCCATGGGCGTCCTTGTGCCCTCGGTAACACGTCGCCGTCGCAGCCCACCGTGAACCGCACGCTCGCACCACGCACGGACCGTGAAGGAGACGACGCGGTCGCAACTCATGACGGGTGTTAGCAACATCTATCTGATTAATTGCTTTTATAAACAATCAAGTCTCAAAAATCTTGAAGATGCACTTCTAAATTGTCTTTAGTAGTTAAACAGTAATTGAATAATGACTTGTAATTAAATTAAAAAATGTAATTGTTCATATTTATATTAATTTATTAACGGACAAGCCACTTATAAAGTAGTACAAAATTATATAGGTAATACAGTAGTACAATTTTAAAAATATATTTTATACTAGAACTTAAATTGTTAAATTGGTTGACTTCAGTTCATATTCATGTCAGCGTTATTTATCGAGTTTCATTAAAATGCGCACCGCTGCCTTGCTGCCGATGAAACATTGATTACACGTGACTTCCGTTTTATTAAAATTAAGAGTCATGTTTGTGCGAATGTGTTTTATTTTATTAAATCTGTAGAGGGGAGTGACTATGTTACTATAATATCGCCTTACTATTTATAGCTCCCCGCATTTTAATGCTGTGGCTCTTCACTGCTTTTTATGGAGGCTCAGCTAACGTTCTGGTTAGTAAATATAAGACCTGAAGTAAAATTTAAAAGAAGTTAAAACTGAAAGTTGCTTTTTAAATATACCACGTTGTTATAGTAAATGGTTAAAATCCCGATCGAAGGGACGTCCTTGGAACTATGTAATTATTATACGCGAAATCATATTTGTGAATAGTACCAATTTGTTTGTAAAAAAGTGGCACTGAAATAAACTAATATTCATATTTTTATAGGAGTTAAGTAATCACCATATTCTATTTCGGAGGACTTTGTGATGTAATTGGTTTGGTTGCAGAACTAATTATGGGTTCGAATTTTATCTATATTGTGTTCATTTTCTTATACTCACCATTGGGATCTTGGAAACTGTTATAAACGGTTACAGATTATACTAAGGTATTTTGAAAAATGTAGTCATAATTTTGATTTCTTACCGTTATTTAATTTGCCCCACAGTTCCGCACTGCTTTGCTACAGTACTTTAACTTATAATCTCTATCATCAATTGTTTCCAAGATCCCAATGGTTAGCATGCAAATGAACAACCTGTAAATATATTGAATTACGTGTTTGTATCAATCTATATATTTGTATATGTTTTATTTATTTGTTTCATAACTCAACCCCATCAAACCACGTACAAATTGTCACTTAAAAAATAGAAACTGAGTTGTTAAGGAAGTAATAGTTCCTATTCATTTATTGCATAAACAGTTTCTCTCAGTATATAAGTTGTCTTGCCCCCGTATAATTATTGTAAAGTTTACCCCAAGCATCGTCATTACTGCTTACAGCCTCTCTAATGTTTATTATGCGATAGGGACAGCCAGGCGGAAGAAGGGAGAGGCAAAGGATGCAGTAATAATGCAGACCCACAGACAATGGTCTTGGCCGGGTGAATGGACCATTGTGTCTATATATGTGTTCATTTGATCCACTCCTTTACGCTCATGCCCCAGTTACACTTTCTGCTATCTTTATGTCCTAACTTGGTTTTCAAACTCTGTTAGGCCGTGTGTAATTATTTTATATGGATGTTATACATATTTTATTTTAACATTAAAATATTATTAATAAGTAAGTTCAGAGTAAAAGTTGTCTGGGAGCTTCACAAATAATTTTTCAAGAGTAGGTCACACATCACCTTAAAATTGTTTAAACAATTTCAGAACATCGACCAAATTTTTAGTTTGCTTCGTAAATTACTTAATTGGATTATTTCTTAACATAAGTGTATCCTTTTCAATAGAATTGGGTTTGGATCAAATAAAAGTGTTCAGATTTGATACAAGGCAGACCGAAACCGGAAGCGGTGGCCCCAGATAAGTGTGTGGTGAAGAGTGAAGCGATTAGATGTGTTGCGGAAGTGGCTGTTATCGAGTGACCCGATATTCGCTAATGTTCGCATATCCCTCGGCTGCGCCTTACACGATCACTCGACAAGCTAATAATACTATCACTACCAATATCACTATCACTATCACTGCCACTCGGTGGCGGGTCACGGCTACGACGCTGTTATCTGTCTATTCCTGCCATCACTAACTATCTAATGTATGTCTTGGGAGTATAGCAGTTCATAGGAGTGGTAAGCGAAATTGGTTCGCATATGAGCTCCAAAACCTGTGTATAAAACAATGGAATATGTTTAAACCATTTGATTTGAATGGAAATACACACATTACAATGTAGGCACTGAAGTCCGTCGTTGTTTGTTAAAAGTCTGTTGAAAGTAAATACAATATGACATTTGGATCGGTTATCAACATGCGAAAGACTTTGATCTCGACTATGCAAAATCATTCTGGTGTCATGGCCGCAACCTCCAGACCCGCTACTCCAGGACCACATCCCTGATATATCCAAGCTTGTTTCAGGTTGCAGCCCGGAGGCGGGGGTGCCCGACATGACCATCATCTTGGACATCGACGAGGTCGGCATCAACCGTAACCTCCAGACCCGCTACTCCAGGACCACATCCCTGATATATCCAAGCGTGTTTCAGGTTGCAGCCCGGAGGCGGGGGTGCCCGACATGACCATAATCTCGGACGTCGACGAGGTCGGCATCAACCGTAACCTCCAGATCCTCTACTCCAGGACCACATCCCTGATATATCCACGCGTGTTTCAGGTTGCAGCCCGGAGGCGGGGGTGCCCGACATGACCGTCATCTCGGACATCGACGAGGTCGGCATCAACCGTAACCTCCAGACCCTCTACTCCAGGACCACATCCCTGATATATCCACGCGTGTTTCAGGTTGCAGCCCGGAGGCGGGGGTGCCCGACATGACCGTAATCTCGGACATCGACGAGGTCGGCATCAACCGTAACCTCCAGACCCTCTACTCCAGGACCACATCCCTGATATATCCACGCGTGTTTCAGGTTGCAGCCCGGAGGCGGGGGTGCCCGACATGACCGTCATCTCGGACATCGACGAGGTCGGCATCAACCGTAACCTCCAGACCCTCTACTCCAGGACCACATCCCTGATATATCCACGCGTGTTTCAGGTTGCAGCCCGGAGGCGGGGGTGCCCGACATGACCGTCATCTCGGACATCGACGAGGTCGGCATCAACCGTAACCTCCAGACCCTCTACTCCAGGACCACATCCCTGATATATCCACGCGTGTTTCAGGTTGCAGCCCGGAGGCGGGGGTGCCCGACATGACCGTCATCTCGGACATCGACGAGGTCGGCATCAACCGCAACCTCCAGATCCGCTACTCCAGGGACCACATTTACGTATCCTTTTACTGAAAATCTGCGACACATCTGGTTATTGGTAAACTAAATTATGATCTGATTTGAAAGTTATGGTAGACTATTTTTACCTCTCGTACTATTTGGACAATATCACTTTGCTAATCAGGGCGTTTTGTTCTATTTTGATTTTGCAGTATTTTTTCTTAGAAGGGCACATTTAGGAGAGAGACATATTGGAATGTACAAAATACAAAAAAATCCATTAATAAGCATGGAATGTATCTGAGAGAGTATTAGTTCTCTAACCAGTTTACATTGAATCTTGTTGTCGCTCGTAAAATAATTGCAGATGTAGGTATACTAATCAACCATTTGTAAGATACTATACTTAATTAGTCACTAACGTTTAAGATATTACTCGTATTTCTGATAAAATATTATATCATGTTGGTAACGCCAATTTACGTTCCTTATCTTACTTTTAATTATTATTTTATTATCTTATCATATTATGGTTACTATCAAAATATGTGGTGATAACTATAATCTATGATTTTCTGTTGGGAATTTGAAACTAGTGTGACGTAACGGAGGAAATGTAATTAAAAACAACTTTCATAATTTTTCATCCCTACTGAGTGCCTCGTAATTCTCTTGACATTTGTAGAATTGTTCATTGCCCCATACTCTTAGGTTAAGACCAACATATTTGGGAACACGGGTCTCCGGTGTCTATTTTACTGTCTCTCTGTGTGCATGTTTTATTAAATTAATCACATCTTAGGAATAACTTCAGGTATTTCATTTAAATTTATTGTACATCCATGTAAATCCCCATAAGACCTAAACCTTTAGTTGCAAGTATCAAGCTAAATTGTCCATGCAAATTAATCTGTACGTATATTACAATAGTTATAAAAGTTAAAAAAATTGTTAAAAGTTAAAAACTTTCGTCTCATAAATGTAATATAACGATTGTGAAGATCGGACAAAATAAAACAAATTATCAAAAAATGCTAGTACAAACATTAGAGGTGATTTGCACAAAGAAATCGCCTCTTATTTTGTTAAACTTTACTAAATTTAAGTTAAACTTATTTTAATAAAAGTTGTCTGACCATTTAACGATTACTAATTTTATTGATATATATGAGAATAATTGCCTATAATGAAAATATAACCCAAACTTTTTAAATTATTTTAGCATCAGGTTGATACTGACATTTCGTAGATGTAGTTTGATTGTTTCTATATATTTCAGCCACTTTCTGTTATAAATGCCGGTCACTAATATTTTTCTACATCTAAATAGTCAACATAAGATAATATGTACATGTTCCAGAGGTTTAAGAATTTAAAAAAGTAGTTAACTATTCTGGTCTCATTCAATTTAATCCATCGATTGAAATGATCGCGCAATCAAACACAAATTTCAAAAAAATCCAATTAAAGATTTGCACAAAATGAGATCTTTTTAATTTTTTAACTTAACTAAACATTAATTAAATGATTAACTTTTAACTTTTAATTAAATGTTAATTTCTTACTATTTATCCATTCAAAACGCCGCCAATTTGTAATATTTTCAGCTAAATAGTCTATGTTTTAAATATTCTATACATGTTACACGAATTTAATAAGTTAAAAAAGTTTGTAAATTTGGTTTCATAAAATATAACATAACAACTGTGAAGATCAGAGAAGCCAAAACGAATTTTTAAAAGTTCTAATTTAACTGCTTCTACAAAATAAGGACTTTTTCTGTTTTTAACCATATATTTCACTGTACTCACTCTGTCACATGTAATTCGATCTTCTCTATATTTTTAAGTAACCGTCTTTAATAAGTAATAAAAATGTATATGTCTAGAATCAACGTTTAAAATCTGTGAAACTATTACTGGTAGATATTTTAAAACGGTCAGAGTTAGATAGAGTGCCCCTAGTGTGGATTATAAACAGTTTTGAATACCTTGGCGTGGTCCTACGATTAGTTTAGTGAAAGACATGCATAGCATATAAATGGGGAAATATACCCAAGGCTCATGTTCATATTGTAAAATAAATTTGACTTGTTCCAAAAGGAAAACCCGAAAATAATAATAATAAACTTCTTTATTGCTGTAGGGCAATACATATATTGCATAGCATGCGTCAGTGATACACAGAGTTGAGTATAAATAAAATTAAGAATGTACAAATCGCGTTTGGAAATATTTGAGACACTTGTATCTTATAAATATTATTTTAATGTCAAAATTAAAACTGCTGAAGCATTTAAACCCGATAAGCAGAAGAGAATATTCTCGAAAGTTAATAAACGATAAATAATCCGCGGCAAAGAGGATTTCTAAGACTGTCAGCTCAGTGAATTGCACGTCATTACATTGTAACAAATCGGTGTTTTACATTCCTCTCTATGTTACTTCACAACAATTTACTTATATTATTGTTTTGTTTTTTACGGTATCGATTAGTATGTACTGTGCTAGTTTATGTTGAACTCAAAATCTATAAAACAAAAGTTAAATTTACCCGTAAAGAGAAAACATTATGTATAAATATGATGAGAATACATAATTACGCTATATTAAAAAGGTAGCCTTTTTATAATGCTATAAATTATGATCTTCTTTATTGTATAAGAATGTTTTTAACGTTTTGTAATTTGATTATTTGTAAATAATTAACACATCTCTAATGGTTTTTAACACATAAGGAATTCGTAAAAAAAACTATTTCGAATTACTGTAGCTGGCTTATTTATTTGTGATTTTCAGCTTATTACGTTAAATACATCCAATACTTAATACGCTTCAACTATATAATAAAACTATGTTTTATAGGACGACTAATAGATTTCGTGTTATTTTGTAAAAATTAAAATAATGTCCTGTAATATTTAAAGATATTTATGGATTTAAAATAATTTTAAATGCTATTAACTGAAGTCGCGTCTTTATAGCGGTATCAGACAATAAAATTCAATTAAACTGCAGAATGAGAGCATTTTGTGTGGAAACTTCAATTCTCGAGCTACGAGGAATTCATATTTGCCATGCAATTTACGTTCGAGTTGACTTCATTTATGGGCTATTAGCATCTCGGCCTTTCTTATTTAAATACAATTGCCATACATTGAGGCGAACAGGCTATTCTACTTAAATTGTTCCCATACCCTAAAACGTTATAATTCACAAAAATTAATCAGTTTTTATTAGACCGAGCCTTCAAGGAAGCATTTTTGTTTTTTACTTTAAACGCGTGATAATATTCCTGTTTAGCTTCGAAGTGAAAAACTGTAAGGTTAATGCCATATTCGATTTAAAATTAAAAGTACTGATATAAAACAACTGAGTAATTTAACTAACGCTGTTTCCAAATTCGTTTAAACGGATTACAAATTTGCAAAATAACTTATACAGTTTGCCATATCACTTTAGTATACGACAATTCATGATGTAAGGACTTAGATAGCTCGGTAAAGAAGCAAGCTCGGAGCTCGGAGCGCCTCAGTGCTCAAATTAGAGCTCTCGCCGGAGATCGCTACTTGCCCAACATTCTCAGTTTCGAGTGCCCTCGTTAACCTTACAATCCCTAAAACAAGGGGTTTACTATTACGTGTTCATAACTCCGATTCAATATACCTTAAATTCTATATTTTATGTCAGTTTCGATAATATTCTTTGTATTTTACACCTTTTAGAACAGAATTAAATTAGTAAAAATTGTGAATACATGTCTCTCTGTTTCTTAAATAAAAATCATAAAGAAATATGTCCCATGAATTTTTTATGTTAAGATCAAACGAACACTTATTTTTCATCTATAATGTTAATCCTATGTAAAACTTGTATTTAAATTTTTATTTTGATAATTATTATGTAAGAATTTAATGAACGTCATCCCCAGACAGTTGGCCTTGGCCTCTGAATTGTTAATATAGCCCGGTCGCATGACAAGGGGCGCGGCCTTCGTGTCCAATAACTGGTTTTATTTACAAAGAGAAGGTGTGAAAAATTTGTATTGATTTAACAATTAATTACTATTTGTTTTTCACGCAGTCGTGTTAGCTTTTACAAATCATAAATTCTGTAATTGTCAATGCAAAATGATTTGTATCAAAAAATACATTTACACAAATCGCTATCGTTTTAATAATTACAAAATAAGTTAACTTTATTTGTTGGATTAGCTATTTTACAAAACAAATCTGTATGTATATATATATACTATACTAGGCTTCTCGCTGTTGGAGGCTTCGCCCCCAAACATATCACGTTTTGGAGTTCGCTTCGCTCACTTGCACTCCTCGGTTAACACAAGTTTCAATCAAACTCAAATACTGTAGTCCGTTAACCAAATAAAATCTACACAAAAATGACTTTGGTGAGCACATTATAGCCTCCACTTAACTTTAGCCTACAGTTAACTTTTGGCTATCAATCTGAGAATTTCTCGTCAAGAGCTTCAATTCAAGTATGGGGTCGAGGGGGTCCGATTACGGGAAGTGCCTCATAATTTGTCAGTGAATCAGTGAGTCAGTCAGTCAGTCAGTGAACCCGTCTCGCTTTATATAAGTATATATATATTTATTTATTTAAAAATAATAATATACGTATCAAAACCCATTATTTTTGGTGTTAGGCTTTGCATTTCACAGGTATAAAGAGTAAAAACCAGTACAATGAGTGAATAACGGATCCTTTTAAAAGGAGAGTATGAAAGAGAGGATTCAGGTGACATTCAGAAAGGAAAACGGTCTCTAATTCTGAGAGGCAGATGTGTACTCGGAGTGCTTTAAGCTCCCGCACCTTCTCCCGCCTTTCAGCTTTGGAACTGGGGTGGAAAATCATATCCTTATATTATGTGTGAGTGCTCAAACATATCACGTTAAAGATTATTACTGTCCTTAAGTTCAAGCTTTAGAATCAGTATGCTTATGGGGGCAATTGAATAACCTTTATAGCATCTTAAAAAACACATGGATAATAATTACAAAATAAACATAATAATTTATTGTGTTTGAGAACTCAGTATAAACCCACTTACATAATCCAATTAATGTCCCCCAAACACTTTTGATACGTATTTATTTCTTACTAGCTGTTAGACGCGGCTTCGCTCGCGACAAATTAAAACACATTAAAAAGATCAACCTGACCAGCAATATCAAATCATTGTTTGGTTTTATCATATGACGTCCTTTGCCATAACTGACACACAACAGCAGCTGGTAATTTTATAAATTATATCTCCCATAAGATTTGCATTGGAACTTACAGGACCTGTAGGGTGAAGCCCTAAAGTTGGATGTGGACATTATCATCAGGTCTATATGTTAATGTGATATGTAAGCTATGTTCAGGCAAAATTTTAGTTTAATCGGTCCAGTTCCATGCGTGATGGAACTACAAATATCCATACATACATCCAAACTTTCACATTTATAATATTAGTAGGATTTTATACTGATAGAACTGATTTCAGCGATGGGATAGGATAGACTGGAGTGCAGAGAATTAGTTTCCTGGCAATGAACTACACTTGCCGCACATATTATATTCAATTGCGCCACATGAAACAAATATTTCAGAAAACATCATAACTGTGTATAAACTTGTAATTAACTTAGAATTGTGAAAATGTAAAAGACGAATTCGTTGAAAGAAGACTTAACTCTACACAAAATTATTTGTTTAATGCCATGTTATTGAATCTCAGAACGTGTGGAATTCTCAGCTCTCAGCATACAATTTTCTCCGTATTCAAAAATAGGTATCAACGTGTCACGTGTCTCATAAGCCAAACGTGTATCAATGTGTCACGTGTCTTATAAGCCAAACATATGTATCAATGTGTCACGTGTCTCATAAGCCAAACATATGTATCGATGTGTTCCGTGTTGCATTCGCCAACAATATATTTACTCAAATTCCAAAGTAATAACGTATATACCATATTTTTATCTCTCAATATTCTGGCATCCTCAAGTATTGTATTTTACACGAAAAGGTTACCACTATCTCTCTGTAAGTTTTAAGGTGGTTAATAAGTAAAAACATAAAGTTACATAAGCTATAGTAAGCCAACGTCGCAACGTGTGAGATCTTAGGTACAAATCAAGTAGTGGATAAACACCGGTTTAGCATCACTTCCGGCGCTTTTTTCCCATGTTATTCTTATGGGGATCAGTTTTTGCACCGACGCCCGATCCTACCCTACACAAATTTTCTTTTTGGCCCCTGCCTTATTTTCCCCCATTTTAAAATTTGCATTAATTTTAATACATCCTTTGCAGAAATCCACGAATTCAAAAATAACTCCAGACTAAATAAACAACACATGTAAACAACTTAGAAGTTATTGTGTAGTAGTGGATAAACACCGGTTTAGCATCACTTCCGGCGCTTTTTCCCCATGTTATTCTTATGGGGATCAGTTTTTGGACCGACACCCGATCCCGCCTATAGAGCTCCCGCCCGCTGGCCTATATTAAATATACCCTTGCCTTAAATATATTGTCCCCATCCCTCCTCTATATTTTTAAAAATTAATTTTCAAATTCAGGCTAAAAAACTATCTTTGGTGTTTACTGTCCGATTTGTCTGCAATTTGGATATGTTATTGTCCTAGGCAAGTGTTTTAATAAATTTCACTTACATTTCCCAAATTCACTATAACGGTCAAATTAAAAAATATTTTTTGAAAAATACTATAGTGCCAATTGCCACCTTCTTTATTAACTGTCCGATTTGTCTTCAATTTGGATATGTTATTGTCCTAGGCAAGTGGTTTAATAAATTCCACTTACATATCCCAAATTCACTATTACAGTCAAATTAAAAATTATTTTTGAAAAATACTGCCAACTGCCAACTTCTTTATTAAATGTCCGATTTGTCTGCAATTTGGATATGTTATTGTCCTAGGCAAGTGTTTTAATAAATTTCACTTACATATCCCAAATTCACCATCACGGTCAAATTAAAAAATATTTTTGAAAAATACTGCCAATTGCCAACTTCTTTATTAACTGTCCGATTTGTTTAAAACTTGGATATGTTATTGTCGTAGGCAAGTGTTTTAATAAATTACACTTACATTTCCCAAATTCACTATTACAGTCAAATTAAAAAATATTTTTGAAAAATACTGCCAATTGCCAACTTCTTTATTTACTGTCCGATTTGTTTAAAATTTGGATATGTTATTGTTGTAGGCTAGTGTATATGCACCATCCACATTTTACAAATATTACGGTCAAATTAAATAATATTTTTGAAAAATACTGCCAATTGCCACCTTCTTTATTAAATGTCTGATTTGTCTTCAATTTGGATATGTTATTGTCCTAGGCAACTGGTTTAATAAATTCCACCTACATATCCCAAATTCACTATTACAATCAAATTAAAAATTATTTTTGAAAAATACTGCCAATTGCCAACTTCTTTATTAAATGTCCGATTTGTCTGCAATTTGGATATGTTATTGTCCTAGGCAAGTGTTTTAATAAATTTCACTTACATATCCCAAATTCACCATCACGGTCAAATTAAAAAATATTTTTTGAAAAATACTGCCAATTGCCAACTTCTTTATTTACTGTCCGATTTATTTAAAATTTGGATATGTTATTGTTGTAGGCTAGTGTATATGCACCATCCACATTTTACAAATATTACAGTCAAATTAAAAATTATTTTTGAAAAATACTGCCAATTGCCAACTTCTTTATTTACTGTCCGATTTGTTTAAAATTTGGATATGTTATTGTTGTAGGCTAGTGTATATGCACCATCCACATTTTACAAATATTGCGGTTAAATTTTAAAAAATTTGGAAAAATACTGCCAATTGGCAACTTCTTTATTTATGGCCTGATTTGTTTAAAATTTATATATGTCATTATTCTAGGCTAGTACACACCATCCACATTTGACAAATTAACTATAACGGTCAAATTTAAAAAATATTTTGAAAAATATACTAACAATTTCAAACTTCTTTATTTACTGTCTGATTTGATTTATTTTCGGATATGTTATAGCGCTTATATAGGTAACAAGACCACACTACCACACAGTTTATTTATTGTTTATTTTGCTGTAATCCCAAAACTGACTTTGCTGTTTATTGTCCGATTTGCCTACACTTTGGATATTGTCCGATTGTGTCCGATTGGATACCTCCCGTCGAGGTATCAAATTACATCATCCGCATTCCCAGACAGGAGGGCGACGCGACGGTTATTTGTGTGAACACCTGCCTCGGTGCAGAGTACTTGAAGGGGGGTGTATCGATACACCCCCCCTTTGCAGTATATGTTCAAAGCATTGCAATTATATTCTCCTCAAAATTTACATCAGCATTTATTGTCTGATTTATTTTCGGATATGTTATAGCCCCCCAACTATTATATCTAAAATTACAATATTATTTCCACCTATAATACAGTTGTTTGTTTTGCCGCAACCTAAAAACTAATATTGGTATTTGTGTTTTTACAAAACTATATATTGTAAATTACTACCAATAACTCCTTTATTTACTTTTCGACCTGTTATATCCCCCTATATCTAAATTTACCATATATTTTTTTCCCTTTTAGTGCTGTTTTGTCGTAACCAAACTTTGACTGCAATATATTACTGGCCATTGCATAAGTAAATACCCCATTTCCAAATTCACTATTACGGTTGGATTAAAAAAAATAAATACAAGCTTATTATATACATCCAGCTGATAAGTAATATATATCTACAATTATGGTCAGAACAAATTTTGGATATGTTTTAAGCCAATGCAACAAATAAATTTTTAAAACCCAAAACAACTAAACACAAAACACCAATCTTTCTTTGTGCTTGTTTGGAGTAGTCTTTATTTTATCCAACTTAATTTTGTAGTTAAAATCAAACTTCCCACATTCTAGCTCCCTTTCCAGTGGTTGGAGACATAAAGGTTACGAATATTTTCAAACTGTACGATATATCTTTTTCTACCCCTATGTTGGACTTGTTTAATAGCGCACCACATTCCAAATCCTCCAGTCTACTACATTCTTTAAATTTAACATTGCCTTAATATCTTGCATCTCTATGTCTTCTTGTCCATTGTTACGGAAACTTAGGTTTTCTATTTTTGGAATTGCCATAAAACGTTGCGGTTCCGTTAGTGTTAAAGCTTGCAAGTGGCTCGTTGGTAGGTAGATAAATAATGTCCAAATCACCACTGTATGGCAACACGCTATAACCTTGCCTATTCTTATTTATCTCTATAAATACAGTTTTACAGACACCTTTAACATAGTATACACCCCTCCATCCTTTTCTGCCAACACTCCCACAAACTTGTTGTTTACTACAAACGCATACACTATATAATGTCCATAATGCTCGCAAGAAGTAATCTTTTAATTTATCCTCTCTTTCCCTTCTTTCTTTAGCCAACTGTGCATTCCTCTGCAACAGTATTTTCCACATATTCCAATGTCTTCTAATTCCAGTTTCCTCTTTTTGGAACAACTCTCTAAGAAAGGCTTGGAAAGTGGCTCTATTTCTTTAATAGTGTATGGGTACAGTTTATTGGTCCGGCTTCTTAAAACGTAGGGAGTAAGGTTAGGACTTTCCAAATTGATGTGTTTAGGTATAGTGGAGAAAGGTGTATTTGATGTGCCCCCAGATTTGATGTAACACTTATGCTTTACACTTACGACATCCTCCTCTATTACCTCTACATAGTTAGTTGGTAAACAGTTAAAGCTAAATGCAGATAGAGCATACTTTATTAACTTTTCCCTTTGTGTACTATCTTTTGGCAGTTTTAGTTGTACTCCAGTTAACTTCCCCCAATATGCATCGTTAAACACTAAACAACAACATCTTATACAGAGGTACAGAATGGAGCATTTTGAAAGTACCGTTTGTTGTCTTCTATTAGACTTAAACAATCTCTTAAAGGTTCAAACCCTTTACCAAAACCTCTACAATAGATTGTTGCCTCTAACCTTGCCATTCTCTCTAGTTTAGACGAGAACGTTTCTTTTAGGTTTACAAAGTTTATTATATGGTTTCCTATACTTTTAATTACTCCAGGGCTTGTAATCTGGCATATAAATTTATTATATATTTTTACCCTGCTATTTACATTAAACCATGTTAAACAGTCTTTACTAACATTATCTACAATAACATTATGGGGGTCCATTCGCCCCCCTGGTAGCAAAAGTTTTCTGTAAGATATTGGCACATTTCCTCTTTATTAAATATTCCAACCAAATCTAGTGTTATATCGAAATCCATAAGATCTTGCAGTATCTTTGGAAGGTCTTCCAACAAATCCTTAATTTTAACATTTGCAAGCTCAATTTTATAGGGAATTGCTATAGGATCATCATACTTTTGTTTAATTTGGTCAATATCTTTCTTTATTATTTGTAACACACCCTCGCTTTGGGAGAATGGTAGTTTGGCCACAACACCATGTCGAGCTAAAGAGAACTTTTTAAATATTCCTCATAAGTAGCTATTAAACGAGCCACATATTTCCTTCTTAACTTTAAATTTATTCCGAACGTCCCCATCACAATCCGTAACATTGGTTATCTTAACTAACATTATGTTATCACAAAACGCATCCGTTATAGATGTTAAGTTATTTAATTTTGGTTCACCCTCGCAATAGTTTATATTACCTATGTCTGTAAGAAGGTTATTATTATGTAGATTTTCTAATAAAAACCATATACCAAATCTTTCGTTAGTAGGTTTAATACAATTCCCCAATAAATGGCTAACAGAGTACATTTCTTTTATACAAAAGTAGCGGAAACATGTAAACAGGACAGATTACACCATAGGCATATAGAGGTTGTAAATATATATTGTATATAAACATAGGCGAGCGGTAAGTGTAACATGTAAGTGGACACCCACATGCAAATATGGAATACCCACTATTAATATAATTCCAAATTCGACTAAATAAGTTTATAGTCTCAATATAATTAACATATTAACATTAGTACCCAAATTGTCGAAATTCTATAATTCTATTCTTAGTCCTTGTATTAGGTTTTGTACTATTAAACCCAACACCCCCTGCAGTAGAGTAATATATGTATTTAATACAGATACGCACATTCTACAAGACCCATACATCTGTTGTATAAGCAGCAGAATAGACGTCTCATTGTGTTGTTGTAAAGTAAAACATAAATTGTGCTGGATACAACCGGCCAGATATTAGACAGGAAATGTGTTGGAAGTGTATTGCCAAAGACAAACACCACATAGTGCATCATGTAATCAATCCATTACTATTTAGACAGTATTGGTACAACATCCGATATATTAGCCAAACCCACAATCAAACTTGGAAAACAAACAGTAAAAGATAAATATTATAGTAACAGAAATAGTAAGAGTATAAGGACATAGTAATATTTAAAGTTTTTAAAACAACACAAATGCAGAGACACAATAAATAACACACTCCAACACATTTGGACACAGGCACAAATACTGGTTTACATCCATTTAACACAACTTTACACGTTCTGTCAACCGACACAAAAATAGTTTGTAAATTGTGTAAGAAATATATGTAATATAAACAAATTTAACACAATCATAACATTATTCACAATGTTATGATTGTGTTAAATTTGTTTATATTACATATATTTCTTACACAATTTACAAACTATTTTTGTGTCGGTTGACAGAACGTGTAAAGTTGTGTTAAATGGATGTAAACCAGTATTTGTGCCTGTGTCCAAATGTGTTGGAGTGTGTTATTTATTGTGTCTCTGCATTTGTGTTGTTTTATAAACTTTAAATATTACTATGTCCTTATACTCTTACTATTTCTGTTACTATAATATTTATCTTTTACTGTTTGTTTTCCAAGTTTGATTGTGGGTTTGGCTAATATATCGGATGTTGTACCAATACTGTCTAAATAGTAATGGATTGATTACATGATGCACTATGTGGTGTTTGTCTTTGGCAATACACTTCCAACACATTTCCTGTCTAATATCTGGCCGGTTGTATCCAGCACAATTTATGTTTTACTTTACAACAACACAATGAGACGTCTATTCTGCTGCTTATACAACAGATGTATGGGTCTTGTAGAATGTGCGTATCTGTATTAAATACATATATTACTCTACTGCAGGGGGTGTTGGGTTTAATAGTACAAAACCTAATACAAGGACTAAGAATAGAATTATAGAATTTCGACAATTTGGGTACTAATGTTAATATGTTAATTATATTGAGACTATAAACTTATTTAGTCGAATTTGGAATTATATTAATAGTGGGTATTCCATATTTGCATGTGGGTGTCCACTTACATGTTACACTTACCGCTCGCCTATGTTTATATACAATATATATTTACAACCTCTATATGCCTATGGTGTAATCTGTCCTGTTTACATGTTTCCGCTACTTTTGTATAAAAGAAATGTACTCTGTTAGCCATTTATTGGGGAATTGTATTAAACCTACTAACGAAAGATTTGGTATATGGTTTTTATTAGAAAATCTACATAATAATAACCTTCTTACAGACATAGGTAATATAAACTATTGCGAGGGTGAACCAAAATTAAATAACTTAACATCTATAACGGATGCGTTTTGTGATAACATAATGTTAGTTAAGATAACCAATGTTACGGATTGTGATGGGGACGTTCGGAATAAATTTAAAGTTAAGAAGGAAATATGTGGCTCGTTTAATAGCTACTTATGAGGAATATTTAAAAAGTTCTCTTTAGCTCGACATGGTGTTGTGGCCAAACTACCATTCTCCCAAAGCGAGGGTGTGTTACAAATAATAAAGAAAGATATTGACCAAATTAAACAAAAGTATGATGATCCTATAGCAATTCCCTATAAAATTGAGCTTGCAAATGTTAAAATTAAGGATTTGTTGGAAGACCTTCCAAAGATACTGCAAGATCTTATGGATTTCGATATAACACTAGATTTGGTTGGAATATTTAATAAAGAGGAAATGTGCCAATATCTTACAGAAAACTTTTGCTACCAGGGGGGCGAATGGACCCCCATAATGTTATTGTAGATAATGTTAGTAAAGACTGTTTAACATGGTTTAATGTAAATAGCAGGGTAAAAATATATAATAAATTTATATGCCAGATTACAAGCCCTGGAGTAATTAAAAGTATAGGAAACCATATAATAAACTTTGTAAACCTAAAAGAAACGTTCTCGTCTAAACTAGAGAGAATGGCAAGGTTAGAGGCAACAATCTATTGTAGAGGTTTTGGTAAAGGGTTTGAACCTTTAAGAGATTGTTTAAGTCTAATAGAAGACAACAAACGGTACTTTCAAAATGCTCCATTCTGTACCTCTGTATAAGATGTTGTTGTTTAGTGTTTAACGATGCATATTGGGGGAAGTTAACTGGAGTACAACTAAAACTGCCAAAAGATAGTACACAAAGGGAAAAGTTAATAAAGTATGCTCTATCTGCATTTAGCTTTAACTGTTTACCAACTAACTATGTAGAGGTAATAGAGGAGGATGTCGTAAGTGTAAAGCATAAGTGTTACATCAAATCTGGGGGCACATCAAATACACCTTTCTCCACTATACCTAAACACATCAATTTGGAAAGTCCTAACCTTACTCCCTACGTTTTAAGAAGCCGGACCAATAAACTGTACCCATACACTATTAAAGAAATAGAGCCACTTTCCAAGCCTTTCTTAGAGAGTTGTTCCAAAAAGAGGAAACTGGAATTAGAAGACATTGGAATATGTGGAAAATACTGTTGCAGAGGAATGCACAGTTGGCTAAAGAAAGAAGGGAAAGAGAGGATAAATTAAAAGATTACTTCTTGCGAGCATTATGGACATTATATATTGTATGCGTTTGTAGTAAACAACAAGTTTGTGGGAGTGTTGGCAGAAAAGGATGGAGGGGTGTATACTATGTTAAAGGTGTCTGTAAAACTGTATTTATAGAGATAAATAAGAATAGGCAAGGTTATAGCGTGTTGCCATACAGTGGTGATTTGGACATTATTTATCTACCTACCAACGAGCCACTTGCAAGCTTTAACACTAACGGAACCGCAACGTTTTATGGCAATTCCAAAAATAGAAAACCTAAGTTTCCGTAACAATGGACAAGAAGACATAGAGATGCAAGATATTAAGGCAATGTTAAATTTAAAGAATGTAGTAGACTGGAGGATTTGGAATGTGGTGCGCTATTAAACAAGTCCAACATAGGGGTAGAAAAAGATATATCGTACAGTTTGAAAATATTCGTAACCTTTATGTCTCCAACCACTGGAAAGGGAGCTAGAATGTGGGAAGTTTGATTTTAACTACAAAATTAAGTTGGATAAAATAAAGACTACTCCAAACAAGCACAAAGAAAGATTGGTGTTTTGTGTTTAGTTGTTTTGGGTTTTAAAAATTTATTTGTTGCATTGGCTTAAAACATATCCAAAATTTGTTCTGACCATAATTGTAGATATATATTACTTATCAGCTGGATGTATATAATAAGCTTGTATTTATTTTTTTTAATCCAACCGTAATAGTGAATTTGGAAATGGGGTATTTACTTATGCAATGGCCAGTAATATATTGCAGTCAAAGTTTGGTTACGACAAAACAGCACTAAAAGGGAAAAAAATATATGGTAAATTTAGATATAGGGGGATATAACAGGTCGAAAAGTAAATAAAGGAGTTATTGGTAGTAATTTACAATATATAGTTTTGTAAAAACACAAATACCAATATTAGTTTTTAGGTTGCGGCAAAACAAACAACTGTATTATAGGTGGAAATAATATTGTAATTTTAGATATAATAGTTGGGGGGCTATAACATATCCGAAAATAAATCAGACAATAAATGCTGATGTAAATTTTGAGGAGAATATAATTGCAATGCTTTGAACATATACTGCAAAGGGGGGGTGTATCGATACACCCCCCTTCAAGTACTCTGCACCGAGGCAGGTGTTCACACAAATAACCGTCGCGTCGCCCTCCTGTCTGGGAATGCGGATGATGTAATTTGATACCTCGACGGGAGGTATCCAATCGGACACAATCGGACAATATCCAAAGTGTAGGCAAATCGGACAATAAACAGCAAAGTCAGTTTTGGGATTACAGCAAAATAAACAATAAATAAACTGTGTGGTAGTGTGGTCTTGTTACCTATATAAGCGCTATAACATATCCGAAAATAAATCAAATCAGACAGTAAATAAAGAAGTTTGAAATTGTTAGTATATTTTTCAAAATATTTTTTAAATTTGACCGTTATAGTTAATTTGTCAAATGTGGATGGTGTGTACTAGCCTAGAATAATGACATATATAAATTTTAAACAAATCAGGCCATAAATAAAGAAGTTGCCAATTGGCAGTATTTTTCCAAATTTTTTAAAATTTAACCGCAATATTTGTAAAATGTGGATGGTGCATATACACTAGCCTACAACAATAACATATCCAAATTTTAAACAAATCGGACAGTAAATAAAGAAGTTGGCAATTGGCAGTATTTTTCAAAAATAATTTTTAATTTGACTGTAATATTTGTAAAATGTGGATGGTGCATATACACTAGCCTACAACAATAACATATCCAAATTTTAAATAAATCGGACAGTAAATAAAGAAGTTGGCAATTGGCAGTATTTTTCAAAAAATATTTTTTAATTTGACCGTGATGGTGAATTTGGGATATGTAAGTGAAATTTATTAAAACACTTGCCTAGGACAATAACATATCCAAATTGCAGACAAATCGGACATTTAATAAAGAAGTTGGCAATTGGCAGTATTTTTCAAAAATAATTTTTAATTTGATTGTAATAGTGAATTTGGGATATGTAGGTGGAATTTATTAAACCAGTTGCCTAGGACAATAACATATCCAAATTGAAGACAAATCAGACATTTAATAAAGAAGGTGGCAATTGGCAGTATTTTTCAAAAATATTATTTAATTTGACCGTAATATTTGTAAAATGTGGATGGTGCATATACACTAGCCTACAACAATAACATATCCAAATTTTAAACAAATCGGACAGTAAATAAAGAAGTTGGCAATTGGCAGTATTTTTCAAAAATATTTTTTAATTTGACTGTAATAGTGAATTTGGGAAATGTAAGTGTAATTTATTAAAACACTTGCCTACGACAATAACATATCCAAGTTTTAAACAAATCGGACAGTTAATAAAGAAGTTGGCAATTGGCAGTATTTTTCAAAAATATTTTTTAATTTGACCGTGATGGTGAATTTGGGATATGTAAGTGAAATTTATTAAAACACTTGCCTAGGACAATAACATATCCAAATTGCAGACAAATCGGACATTTAATAAAGAAGTTGGCAGTTGGCAGTATTTTTCAAAAATAATTTTTAATTTGACTGTAATAGTGAATTTGGGATATGTAAGTGGAATTTATTAAACCACTTGCCTAGGACAATAACATATCCAAATTGAAGACAAATCGGACAGTTAATAAAGAAGGTGGCAATTGGCACTATAGTATTTTTCAAAAAATATTTTTTAATTTGACCGTTATAGTGAATTTGGGAAATGTAAGTGAAATTTATTAAAACACTTGCCTAGGACAATAACATATCCAAATTGCAGACAAATCGGACAGTAAACACCAAAGATAGTTTTTTAGCCTGAATTTGAAAATTAATTTTTAAAAATATAGAGGAGGGATGGGGACAATATATTTAAGGCAAGGGTATATTTAATATAGGCCAGCGGGCGGGAGCTCTATAGGCGGGATCGGGTGTCGGTCCAAAAACTGATCCCCATAAGAATAACATGGGGAAAAAGCGCCGGAAGTGATGCTAAACCGGTGTTTATCCACTACTACACAATAACTTCTAAGTTGTTTACATGTGTTGTTTATTTAGTCTGGAGTTATTTTTGAATTCGTGGATTTCTGCAAAGGATGTATTAAAATTAATGCAAATTTTAAAATGGGGGAAAATAAGGCAGGGGCCAAAAAGAAAATTTGTGTAGGGTAGGATCGGGCGTCGGTGCAAAAACTGATCCCCATAAGAATAACATGGGGAAAAAGCGCCGGAAGTGATGCTAAACCGGTGTTTATCCACTACTACCACACTACTCACATTCAAGATTTTGTTGAGAGGAAACTTTTTAATTTTTAATACCAATAACCTTAACTTTAACATATTACTTTGTTTTAATTTGTATTATTTAAAAATTGCGATGAAGTACAAGTACCAGTTTGTACTCTTCATTCTCTTACTTTTTAAAGTACCTTAACATCTATACCAATTATTCACTCAATAACTATTATATTTCATTCAGCTCAAGATATACTAGTTTCCCCTGGTGACAACCCCTTGCCGCCCCTGGTAACCTTCCCCCAGCTCCGCTATCGATCGCCCCGTCCTGGACGTCCCTGCCCCGTGGTGACTCATCTCCTGCCGCCCGCCACGCCACCAAATGCCAAACCCTGCCATTTCATTACAACACTAATTAGGTTACCGGCACGCTTCCTCCTCATATTAGCCTTCCTTCCGTCTACACGTTTAAATGCCTTTAAATATCATCCGTCCTCAAAATAAAATGTTACTTGGTTCGTATTGAATAAGCATGCACTGTATGTGTTGGAAAGAGCCCAAATTAGTTCTGTTTAACGCCTATAAATTAATTATACATTCTCTACTTAGCCACAATATAAAGTTAGCACATAGTAACAGTTGGCATTACATATTATGTTTATAATTCAAATATTACTTCGTAATTTTATACAACAGACCAATTTATCAAGAAAAAAACTGGATCTTGATTCTATGTTGAAAGATAACAGTCGTGACAATGAAAGTAAACGTTTTCCTTCTAACTGTTCTGACAGAAAGAATATTTATTTGTTTTGAAGAGTTTTAAGAGATAAAAAACGTTGCTTGAATTTCTAATGTTCGCCAATGTTATTCTGCCCCGGCACTCAGGAGAAAGTTTAATAACTACTGGTTTGTGTTCTGAAACCCTTCTAAATCCAATTTGATGTTTGTCACATATTATTTTACATATAAATAAATACTTCTTTTTTTAAATCGAAATTCACAATAGTAAATTATAATCGCAGTGAAGTATAATTGTGAAGTGTGTACTTCCTAATATGACTTATTATTGCGTTGTATTATCAAAACATTCCTTACAACATGTGTAAGACATAATTTTCCAACTACCACGATCATGGTGGTTCCTTTTTGTACACTGCAATACAAAGTACGATTATCTCTGCTGTCATTCAAAGTATAAGACATACTGCTGATACAGTATATAATTTTAAGCAATGTATGCTTACAACGTAAGCTTACAACTTGTTCGCAAACGTTTTTTCGGGTCCAGTAAGTAAGGGTTTAGTTAAAAAAAGGGGTTCAGATTGACTAAATATATAACCACGTGCGAGCATTTTTGGGCTGATACCACATAAAATATGTGTCCGAACAGATATCGTAGTTTTTACTGACAGTCCAGCTGTCGGAAAGTTTACTGCCCCCCCTCTCCCCCCCGCGGTGGCACGGCGCGCGTTGGAGACAGCTTTATGGTGGGATTTTCCCCAATCCAAATGTAACACAGCTGGTTAAGCGATTTCTATCTTAATCCCAAAATGATCTCTCTTTAGCAGGTCGAAGGGGGCCTGTAGTTAAACCAGTGAGACAAACGAGGAACACATGCCCTTATAGTTTTTAAAACGTCCAAAAGTAAGGAAATGATCTAGGCCCATTGCAATGTACCTATGTAGTGTATTTAACGCCACGATGGGGTTTTCTTGAAAGTTATAAACAACACACTTTAGCAATGTCTGGCAGATGAACTAAACTTCTGCACTAACATGTTTTCTGGGAATTCTTCAATGTTTTGTAACAGTCGGCAATGTGTTTAATAAAACATAGTATCGTTTTTCGAAACATCCATATTTTAACATTTTATTACTTCCAGAAAAACCCCTCCATATCAAACGGCCAACTGGACCCCCGCTAGTACAAGGAAACCGACGACTTTCTTACCTGGGAATAACAACACGTTAAAATATTAATATTGCTACAGACGCATTTGATCAACATGTAATGCGTGATTAAAAAAACATATGTTTCACGATTCAAGTGTTATGTGTTATTAAAAATGTTCCCCAGAAAGCTAACGTAGCACTTACATACTATACAAAATACATACATAAATACTGGAAAATACATACATACATACATAAAAGGGTCCCGACAACTTTTATACAATGTGAAATGTGCAGTTATAATTTGCGCATCTCATGAAAAGAAAATATAGTGCAAAAAGTAATTAATAATTATGGTACAAATTAAACAAAACGTTTAAACAACATTTATTACTGTATAATTGTGCATTACTGCGAATTATTGACAGTTTATTCTGCTAATGGCCTAAGAATTCGGTGAACTTTAGTAATTAAATGACATTTTATGTTGTGTGCTAATGAACAGGACTTTGCTTTGTTGTGCTTGAATTATAATAAACAAATGCTCTAAACACAATGGTAATAGAAAATTTATCTTACGGATTTAAACATGAAGAAGACTCTTTGAAAGATAAAACGTAGTTTTCTTGAAAGACTGTTTCACACAGTTTTCTAGAAAACACTCCGGCTTAAAAAGACAAACAAGGTCAGGTTGCATTGACCTGAGAATGCATTGTCTTGAGCTCAAAGCGAGTCTGGAGCGTCAAAGCGTTTTATCGTGCGATGCAAAATATCGCTTAAAACGCTCCCTACAGACTCCTCCCCCCACTCCATGCTCGGCGAACCTTTAACGAGAGACATTTTGATGGTTTGCGTCATCATCTCCACCCTTGCTTTGGCCTCTCTAAAGGGAATCTCAGATCAGGATTTTTTGCCTTATTATTTGATCATATTTATATCGGCTACTTTTCTTCAGTAATGAACAATTTATCAGTTTTAGTATATGACGCAAAACCACAGTATTTTAATAAGTTTTCATATATGTTTTTATATTTGCTTTGGTTTCCTTTTTGACGTTTTAAGGCGTTGTTCTCATCATCAAGTCCTCTTTTCCATCTACCATTTGGAAATCATTTCAGCACTATCCTAAGAAAACCCCGCACAAACTGAAATCTTGGAGTGTAGTTCTCCAAATCTGAGGCGTGAGCTTTTGCTCGTCATCTGAATTTTGAACCAATCACCATTTTTGTGCAATGATGATTTTCAACCAACATGGTACAGGATGTACAATCAATGATTATTCCCTGATATAAGTATTGAAATATTTCAATATACAGATATACATAAATTATTTCAACAAGTGAACTAATCGGATAGTATTTATTAATTAGTGTATTTTTCCTTAAAGTAGATAGTTTAAAATGATCATACAGCGAAAAGATAATCAGTGGAAGTACACTCTAAGTGTTGATCTCACGAGATGAACTGACGTCACGGTCTGTGGGACAGTGATCATCAGGAGGCGGTTTACGGCCCAGTTTACGAGCTCTGATAACCTATCGGTTTCTGGAGGCGACCAGCGCTCAGCCTCGTGGCGGCCCGAGTTCGGGTGTCATGGAACACGACCATCAAACTACGGACGATAGGCCTATAATCATATAGTTTTACATCGTCGCTCTTTCACACTGAAATGTGTGCTCTTCAGAGAGATAAACTATCGCTGTCAACATTCCTGTTTGGTCAAAGAAATGTAACTAAACACGAGCAGTTTGAATTATTTCAATTATAGTGGACATTTATTGAGGAGAGCATTTTATGAGTACTCAGATTTATGTTTCGGGGTTCTGTGTTTACAGGTGAATAGCGTGAAACTTCTTAACGTAGCTCGCAGTTATATTGGTCTAACAGTGCGGAACAGGGATGGTTACAGATTTACGTTACGCATTTCATTACCAGAGAGAAACGACTTTTAGCATCACGCAGTGTGTATGTCGTAAACTGCAGTCAATTCGTGGCTTTTTATAAGTTTTTATAATGAATTATGAGTTGTTTTAACATGCGTATATAAATCAGTGGCCACTTGAAAAATTTATTTTCCGCTGCACTTATTTTTAAAATATAATATATATTAACCACAGTTTAACTCCTTGTTAATGAATTTCCTATGGAAAAGTGAACTAATAGCATGACCCACAGGTGGACCACCATAGAGGTTCGTGACTATCGTGACTCCCTGAACACGTTTTGGGGGTCGTTCAAAACCCCCAAATGTTATATATTATATGTGTTATATTATATGTATTATATATGTTATATATATATATATACATAGGCCTATACATATACATATATATATATATATGTGTGTGTGTGTGTGTGTGTGTGTGTGTGTGTGTGTGTGTGTGTGTGTGTGTTTGCACTCTCGCGGTTGCATTTGTTGTCCGATTTCCTTCAAATTTGGAAGGAACATTCATTTCATTAATCACTTAGACAAGTTCGTAGGGCAAAACAATCGGGAAACTCTAACCCGATTTTTCTGGTATAATTTTTCAAATTTTGAGTTCTAAGCCCTCCCTCATCATTCTAGTACAAATATTTACCGAATTATTAAAGAAAAACGTAATGCGACTAAACACAGTTAAATAAATAAATAATGCCTTTATTTACAAGTGTTCTTCAGTACAAACTGTTTTTCAAGACAACTCAAGTCAACACAACACAAGAGAAAAATAAAATAGACATTACAGCAAAATAAAATTTACAGGTCAAATTATAAAAATAAACAAAATGCTCTTAATTAAACCTATGGCTTCAACCTGGCCTTGAACGAGTTATAATTCAACGATTTCATGCTTGGAGGAAGGGTATTGTATGCTTGGGGTCCAGAGTACGAGAACCCTTTCTTCCCTAACTCAAGCCGCACTCTTGGCATTACAAGCAAGGCTTTCTGCCTGGTACAACGTTTCCTAACCAATGCACGAGGCATAAGCTTCCCCTTCAGATAAGGAGGTACATTTGAAGACAGTACCTTATGTACAACTGATACAGTCTGAAGGAAAGACTGCTTCCCCAAGGTGAGAACCTTAGCCTGTTCACGATATGCAGATATATGATCAAACTTCCTAAGATTATAAACAAACCTTAGGGCAGTATTCTGCAACCTCATCAGAACCACTCTACTATCCAGGGCCAGACATTCGCCAAAGGATGGAAGGGCATAATGAATTATTGGGAAGACCATAGATCTTATCAACTCCAGCTTAGCAGTTTCAGTCAGAACAAACTTCAGTCAATAGAACGTTCTTAACCTATTTAAAAATTTCTGACAAATATAACTAACATGGGAGCGAAAATTCAACTGAGAATCAATGTTGACGCCCAGAACTTTGACAGAGTCAGAAACAGAGAGAGCCCTGCTATCCAGCTCCACCTTCCCAAGAAGACCATTCGCAGGTTTCAAGTAAGAGGAACCAAAATTAAGCGCGACACACTTTTCAGAATTAAGAACCAGACCATGACCGTCAGACCACTGATTCAACCTGAACAAATCAGAGTTTATGAGCTTAACTGCTTCATGAAATTCAGAAGGATCATAAGGCAGGACTAGTTGACAATCATCAGCATAGGAATGTAAACTGGAGAATTCTAGCACACTGCGGAGGTCCTGTGTATACAAGATGAATAGAACAGGTCCCAGACAAGTTCCCTGCGGAACTCCTACGTCCCTATGAAGTACATCAGAGTAACTCCCATTCACCTTAGTTACCTGCGATCTGTGACCTAGATAATAAGAAAACCATCTGAGAGAATCCTCGTCGAATTTGAGAAACCTGAGTTTTGTCATGGTTCACAGAGTCGAAGGCCTGACAATAGTCAAGTGACACCATAATACTGTGTCGCTCTTGGTCTTTAGCTTGAAGTAGCTCATCAGTCATATTAAGAAGAGCAGTACAAGTGCTGAACCCCCTACGAAAACCTGACTGCGTCTCTGACAGTACATCTGACACCTCTAGGTAATTCGCAACAATTTTCTCCAAAATTTTGGAGTAAGCAGGTAAAATCGATATTGGACGGAAATGGCAATTCAATGTTGGGTTCGAGCACTTCTGAAGCGGGATCACAATGCTACCACAGAGAAACGAATCTATAGATTCCTTTGTCTGTGATGTTACACTTCCAACTGTCTGGGAAAACACTAGTAGTCAATGACATATTAATCAGATGCTTAATGGCTGGCAGGCAATATGGGCTCACACTCTTTATCATGTCTATTGATAAGCCATCTATCCAGTTGTACGTTGTCTTATGGAGATTTTACTTTGGAAAATGCTGTTTTTCACTATCTTGATGTAGTTGTATCACCCCTAATACTCCCATACCAACTTTTGATCCTGATGGGAACTCCTCCTAACCTAACATCGTCATCTCAATATTGCATTAAAAAACCAGGTGCTTCAGAACAGCCAAAAAATAAATATTTTCCATTTGTCAGTAAATTTCACTAGTGTGTTTAAACCTGTTATTTGATTTTTTTAAAGTTTTCAATAAGGAAATTCACTTCCCTCACGTCAGCGTGCTGCGTGTGAACTCGTTAACTTTTCTTGTGGTCCTACAAGCTTTTTACAATCCCTTCCTATCATAGTAAATTGGTTTTGACATTTGTTAACCCCTAACAATGAAATCCACCAGAAATTAAAATACTGTCGAATTAAGTGTCACTGTTAAGTACGATTTCCTAGAGTAAAAAAGGGAATATCACATTCTTTCATTACAATATTGTAAAACAACCCCTCCTCTGCACAATGATTCGTCATCCTTCAAAACTCGCACGTATTATATCTCTTTAGTAAACAGGTAAACTTTTTTTATAACCGAAGTTAAGTATAAGTATAGGCTATTGAAGAAAAAGAACAGGGGAGATTTCTGTGAAAAACCCGTGCTCTACCTAGAGCAAGGTCAACTTAATATCAATTTAGAGACTGACTTGTTTAAGCTTTTAAGGCCAACATCCCTTACTTGGGGGGGGGGGTTACGACTTTGTCGATGTATGGACTTCATTCCTCGCCGCTCCCCCAGCACTGGTGGAGGGGGACTCTTCCCCTCTTATCCCCTTACTCTCCCAAGATGAGCCGAGGGCGCGAGGGTCCGTCAATGGTTTGGAAGTATTTACCTACTTCACCTAAAAGTGCTCATTTCGATGATGGTTCTTTCTTTGCGGATAAGGGAGCAAGTTCTTTATTAGAAAGCTTGTTGAAAACTTAATTGCTGTTTGTTTTGGAATATATTGAATTTCTTAACCCTCCAAGAGCGAAGTTGGGGAAATTTAATAATTTAGATTTGTAGCGGATAAGCTTTCTTTTTTTCACCGAATATAGCAGTTATTATTTTACTTTCACTATTTTACTCTCACACGTTCACACAAGCACAACAATATAATAATATTATTACATTCCTAGTTCCTATTAATATTCATGTAATATTGTCGATGTGGATTAGTTATTTAATGTTTAAAATTACTTATATACATCTTCTTCAAAATTCATTGTTTTATTTATACGCAATCAATTTACATAAGATATATTAAATTACATCTCATATCACTAAAATATATTTTTACATTTTACTGTAGTAACATTCAAGGCAGTAAATATATACATAAATGTTGGTAGAATTCAAATCACAAGGTAAAAGGTAGGCCTTGTACCATATTCTTTGTAAATAACCGTCTTATATGACACATATATATATATATATATATATATATATATATATAATATATATTTGGCACTGTTATGAGACGTACTTTATTGTATATAGTATAATTGTAACAACACGTATCATGCTGCTCTAGAAATTGTATGGTTTTAACTGTGATTAAATTCATTTTAATATACAATAATATGTGTGAGTGCAATTGTGATATTATTTTAGGTAGGCCTACTTTCTTCGGTGAATTGTTTTGTGGTTATAAAAAAAGGACAAACTCCAATGCACTAACATTGCCTCAATAAATAAGGTGTTTGTATTGTTGTTACAGTTGTTGGTAATATGCCTTTAGGATTCGTTGTTTAAATAGCTTATACAACCATTTCATCTTCCAAAAACTAATCGTTCCACCTTCCATAATATTTCGATGTTTAACATGCCTAACAAAAGCAAACAAATTTATATTAACTATTTATAATATTCAGAAATGTATTTTTTCCTTTACTTCTGGAACAAAACTGATAAAACGTGGCATACAATAAATTAACCATGGTTCATTTAAATTTCCTTGCCTCAATCGTCTTCATGAAAGCTGTTGGGATCTATTTATCTCTGGGTGGTAACACGTGCACTTTGCAGAGGTTATCACATATAAACCTAGTACCTGGGGACCAAGCTTTGCTCGGGGGAAGGCCAGTCATTTTGTTTAGATGACTCGGAGTAATATTTCACCACTTCTCCCTACTGATAATCATATTTGTATAACTCATTTGCCTCTTTTCTACATTTTTAAGGTCACTCCAGTTGATATTTATAGCTCAGTGTCCCTTTGATTTAGTTTACCACTCTATAAGTTATGCAATCTTCACTGAAATATTTTAATCTCTGCTCTCAGGAAACCACATGTTAATAATCATAAACAACATGAGTATTACTTTGACAGTTTCCTGATTGATTATGAACAGCTGTCACAATTCTTTTGTTTTGATTTGAAACTCCATAAGCCCAATGTTATTTTTTTTAACTTTTCAATTGAGTTTTTTAACGTTATTTGATTTTTAGTGAGGATGAGACCTGTCTAGAACATATTTTTATACCAGAACTTAGTTATTTCCAAAATCTGAAGGAAATCCTCGGAGCCGTTTTCAAGATAATTGTGCCAACCAACCAATCAAGCAAACATTGCTCATATAAGAGTATAGGATACCTGGTGGAACCCTACTTGCACGAGCCATCCCCCCTTCTCCCTCCACCCCTGAGTGTCGAGGATACCCTCCAGAACCCCTGTGTGCCCTCGGGTCCCCCTGCCGCAAACAATTGTCAGGCTTACTTGGATTTATGCGTAGGAAGGAAACAATTCTCCCCTCCAAAAAAAATGTCTAATGCCTTACCAATGGTAAAAAATTGGCTTCCGGTTTCCTCCCACCCTTAGACACGGCACTCTCATAATGATTCTTGCAATAAACTTAAGATTAACCTTTATTAAGACAAGATATATTTTTAGTTCAAAACTCATTTTCTATTCGCTAAAACCATCTAAAATAAAAAAATAAATAAAATACCCCCGTAGCAGCAAACCTGCATACTAAGCGAATTTCCACTGCTTATCTTAATACCACATAAAGCCACATACCAAGTTTCATCAATATACAATCATAATCGATTTATGACATTTTAATTATTCACCATAAGAATAAAATGGCGGCTGAGTATGCAGATTTGCTGAAACAAGGAACACAAAAAATGGGGTTTTATACAAATATCAATATAACTCAAGAAGGTAAAGCCACATAGAAAATTGTATTAATTTATGTTCATAATTAAGGGAGATAATTCATTACTTATTCTCCATAAGAATAACATGGGAGCTGAGTACGGAGGTTTGCAGCTACGGGTACCATCGGTAATTTTTTGTGTGCTAATGACAATAGACCATAACCAGATGAAGCCATATACCAAGTTTGGTCGGTATACGTTCATAAATAAGCGAGATATACAATTATTCTTACTCTCCATCAAAATAACATTGGACAACGTATTGTGTTTAGCACTTTTAATATCTCCATAACCAATTGACGTAGAGCAATGATAAAACACAAAATTGTGTGTTTTTTTAAGCTGAATCCAATGGGGAGGAATAAAATTTGTCTTTTTCAAAGATTATATGTACAAAATTTAAAAAAAGCATTTTTCGGGTAAACCCCCTTCCCCAAAAAATACCCCTTCGGATAGGTCTATCTGTCTAGTATTCGAACTTAAAGTCATAAATGTTGCTTTACACGTGTGTACCAAATTTCAAATATATATATATATATATATATATATATATATATATATATATATATATACTCGCTTCGCTCTCTGAGGGCTCCACCCCCAGACCCCCGCTTGGGGTAGCTCCAGTTTTGTTATTATAACTCAATATCTCTTTGAGTATTTTATATAGTATACAAATTCGATTCATTTGTGATATAGCTGTTCCAAGAAGTTCTATTGGTTTTACTGGAGGTACCACTGTTGAACAAAACTGCGAGCCGTTCTTTCCAAATTTTGGTGAGGCAAAGAACTACTCGCTGAAATCGAACGAGTCGACAAAGTGAATCAAACAAGTACCTATCCATGACTTTAAACTCAATAAACTTGTATTTGTTCATTTCCTTATAATTAATCATGTTTCACGGAAAGATTAGATACATAAACCAAACGAAAAAATGAATTTATTCCAACTTTTATTACTTTTATTCCAGTGGTTTGCATGAGTAGATTCACTTATACGAATAAAACAGCCAATTAGGATATTTCAAAGAACGATAAATTTGCCTCATCAAGTTTACCAACCTGACAAAATCACCGGCTCGCGGTTTTGACCATAATCGTTAAGCAGTGTTACCTCCAGTTATACAATAAACCTCCCTGATCCATTTCAAATGGCATTTTTATTCCGCTGTGGCTACGTACCAGGCAGCCGGCTCCCCATTGGGCCCCGGCAGAAGTCGATGACGTCACTGATTGTTTTTTATGCGCTCGACATTACCTGTTTCGTTTCACTAGCAGCGGAACGTGTTTCATTTCTGGAGTCGTCTGCGATATGTTAAACCTATTTACTAAATGGATTTGCGTGAGCAAAATAACAAATAACTAGGTTACAGGTCACGACAAAATATAGTAACATAACCTAACCTAACTCCGCAGAGCGCTGTATGGTGGCTGTTCATTGTGTAACATAACTACAAATAAATTAATTAGTTAAAATAAATTAAAGTAAAATTAAACATGAATTTCAGACCTGAAAAAGTAAACAACAAAAGTAAGATTTAACACCGAACAAAATAAATAAAATTTAAAAGAAAATTTCAGATCTCAAAAAGTATACATCAAAGGAAGGGTTGAACACGGGACTGCCCCGATCGTGGATCTATCACCATATCCACTAGGCCAACGAGGTTTGTCAAAGTTTAAGGGTCGTAGAGCTTTCAGCCCATGTATGATTATTTCCATAAGGTGACGTCATCGACTTCTGCCGGGTACCCAATGGAGAGCCGGCTGCCTGGTACGTAGCCACTGCGTTTTTATTCACTAGTAGACCCTCCGGGAGGATAAAACCTGCTCCTGATTGGTCGAGAGCCGGTCACGTGACCGATGACGTCATCAAGCCCCGCCCCTTTTCCAAGATGGCGGCGCCCACGTGGCTGAACACGTGTTCTAACCTCACTTTTGACCACGTGTGTTAACCTAACTTTGTACCACGTGTTTTTTCCCGCGCTTTTCCAAGATGGCGGCGCCCACGTGGCTGACCACGTGTTCTAACCTCACTTTTGACCACGTGTGTTAACCTAACTTTGTACCACGTGTTTTTCCCGCGCTTTTCCAAGATGGCGGCGCCCACGTGGCTGACCACGTGTCCTAACCTCACTTTTGACCACGTGTGTTAACCTAACTTTGTACCACGTGTTTTTTCCCGCGTTTTTTCAAGATGGCGGTGCCCACGTGACTGACCACGTGTTCTAACCTCACCTTAGACCACGTGTGTTAACCTAACTTTTGTCACATGTTTTCCCGCGCTTTTCCAAGATGGCAGCGTCCACGTGGTGGGAAACCTTTTTTTGATCACGTGATTCAAGATTATGACCCAGATGGCTGAGAAAAATATATTGTATAGATAATTGGCCAGCCATGTGACCCACCCACGTGATCTAGTGTTGCCAACCCAAGGAACAAAATACCTGCAGTGGATATATAAAAATGTATAAACTATGTTATAGAGTAAGAAAAGAATGACCTACCAACCTACGCAAAATTAGTATATAACACCTATCCAAGTTACGTCACGCTACCAGCCTCGTATAGATATATCGTCAGCAAGTGCTGCCAACCCACTTTATATATACACAGTTATACGTATATATCGCAAGAAAGTGTTGCCAAAAACTCAAAAATCGCTAATATCTCGAAAACGGAAGGTCCTAGGGTCGTTTTGACCACAGAAAACTGCCTACTACGTAGTGTAGGCACTCTAGAGGGGTATCCACCTATGTGAAAAATCTTAAATAAAATGTTACGGGTTGCATCTCAAAAAATGAAGGGGCAAAATTTCAAAATTAAATATCTTGAGAACGGCTCAGCCGATTTACATGAAACTTGGTGTACAGGTATTTGTTATCATCCTCTACATCTTATAAAAACCTAAACCCTGTACTGCAAAGAGTATCAAAAAAATGAAGGAGCTATAATTTGAAACGTAATATCTTAAGAAAGACTGGGCCTTTTTGAATGAAACTTGGTGTACAGGTATTTGTTAACCTCCACTACAGCTTTCAAAAACCTAAACTCTGTAATGCAGGTAGTATCAAAACAATTGAAGGAGATATAATTTGAAATGTAATATCTTGAGAACGGTTCAGCCGATTTACATGAAACTTGGTGTACAGGTATTTATTAACCTCCACTACATCTCTCAAAAACCTAAACTCTGTAATGCAGGTAGTATCAAAACAATTGAAGGAGCTATACTTTGAAATGTAATATCCTAGGAAAGACGGGGCATTTTTGAATGAAACTTGGTGTACAGTTATTTGTTAACCTCCACTACATCTTTCAAAAACCTAAACTCTGTACTGCATGTAGTTTCAAAACATTTGAAGGAACTATATTTTGAAATGCAATATCTTAAGAACGGCTAAATCGATTTAAACTAAACTTGGTATATATGTACCAGTAAACATCCTCTACATCTTACAAAAAACCTAAACTATGTACTGCAAGTAAGTATCAAAACAATTGAAGGAGCTATATTTTGAAATGTAATTTATTTAGAAAGCATTGGTTTGGGTTGTTCACTCAATTGTCATTGGTTTATGTAGGGTTCTCGATTGGCATTAGTATGTGAAGGTCAAACAATTAAAATTGGTTTGTGTAGGTCCGTTAATTGTCATTGGTGTTTGGAGGTCCCTCAATTGCCATTGGTTTGTGTAGGTCCCTCAATTGTCATTGGTTTGCGTAGGTCCCTCAATTTTCATTGGTTTGAGTAGGTACCTAACATTGTCATTGTTTTGTGTAGGTCCCTACAATTGTCTACGAAATGTGTAGGTCCCTAAATCGTCATTGGTTTGTGTAGGTCCCTCAATTGTCATTGGTTTGGGTTGGTCCCTCAATCGTCATTGGTTTGTGTAGGTCCCCAAATTTTCATTGGTATGTGTAGGTCCCTCAATTTCCATTGGTTTGTGTAGGTACCTAACATGGTCATTGTTTTGTGTAGGTCACTACAATTGTCTACGGATTGTGTAGGTCCCTCACTTGTCATCGGTGTTTGGAGATCCCTCAATTGCCATTGGTTTGTGTAGGTCCCTATATTGTCATTATTTTGTGTAGGTACCTAACATTGTCCTTGTTTTGTGTAGGTCCCTACAATTTTCTACGGATTGTGTAGGTCCCTAAATTGTCATTGGTTCGTGTAGGTCCCTCAATTGTCATTGGTTTGGGTTGGTCCCTCAATCGTCATTGGTTTGTGTAGGTCCTCAAATTTTCATTGGTATGTGAAGGTCCCCCAATTTTCATTGGTTTGTGTAGATCCCTCAATTGTCGTTGGTTTGTGTAGGTACCTAACATTGACATTGATTTGTGTGGGTCCCTACAATTGTCTAGAGTTTGTGTAGGTCCCTCAATTGTCATTGCATTTTGTAGGTCCCTCAATTGTCATTGGTTTGTGTTGGTCCCTCAAATGTCATTGGTTTGTGTAAATCCCCCAATTTACATTGAGATGTGTAGGTCTCTCAATTGTCAATGGTTTGTGTAGGTCTCTCATATGTTATTGGTTTGTGTAAGTCTCTCAATTGTCATCGGTATGTGGAGGTCACTCAATTGCAATTGGTTAGTGTGATTCCTTCAATTTTTAATGGTTTGTATAGGTCCCTCAATTGTCATTGATTTGTGTTGGTCCCTCAATTGTCATTGATTGGTGTACGTCCCCAATTTTCATTGGTATGTGTATGTCCGTCAATTGTCATTGGTTTGTGAAGGTCCCTCAATTGTCGTTGGTTTGTGTAGGTACCTACAGTTGTAATTGGTTTGTGTAGGTCCCTCAATTGTCATTGGTTAGTGTAGGTCTCTCAATTGTCAATGGTTTGTATCGGTCTCTCATAAGTTATTGGTTTGAGTAGGTCCCTCAATTGTTATTGGTTTGTGTAGGTCACTCAATTGTCGTTGGTTTGTGTAGGTACATAACATTGTCATTGTTTTGTGTAGGTCCCTACAGTTGTCATTGGTTTGTGTAGGTCCCTCAGTTTTCATTGGTTAGTGTATTTCTCTCAATTGTCAATGGTTTGTATCGGTCTCTCATATATGGTTTGTGTTGGTCCCTCAATTGTCATTGGTATGTGGGGGTCTCTCAATTGCAATTGGCTTGAATAAGTCCCACAATTGTCATTGGCATATGCAGTTCCCGCAATTGTCATTTGTATGTGTAGGTCCTTCAATTGACAAAGGTTTGTGAGGCCCCTCAATTAGAATTGGTATGTGTAGAATCTCAATTGCCATTAGTTTGTTAAGGTCCCTCAATTGGCATTGGTATGTGTAGGTCCCTTAACAGTCATTGGTATGTGTGGGTCCCTCAATTTTCAATGGTTTGTGTTGGTCTCTAAATATTCATTGGTATGTGTAGGTCCCTCAATTGTCATTGGTTTGTGTAGGTCTTACAATTTTTTATTGGTTTGTGTAAGTCCCTCAAATGTCACTGGTTTACGTAGGATTCTCAATTGTCATTAGTATGTGAAGGTCCCACAATTGCAATTGGTTTGTGTAGGTCAATCAATATTCAATGGTGTTTGGAGATCTCTCCATTGCCATTGGTTTTGTAGGTCCTTCAATTGTCATTGTATTGTGTTGGTCCCTAAATTGTCATTGGTTTGTCTACGTTCCTAAAATTGTCATTGGTTTGTGTAGGTCCCTCAAATGCCATTGGTTAGCGTAGGTCCCTCAATTGCCACTGGTTTGTGTAGATCCCTCAAATGCAATTGGTTTGTTTAGGTCCCTCAATTGTCATTGGTTTGCGTAAGACCCTCAATTGTAATTGGCATGTGTAGGTCCCTCAATTGTCAATAGTTTGTTTAGGTTCCTCAGCTGTCATTGCTATGAGTAGGTCCCTCAAACGTCATTGATTTGTGTAAGTCCCCTTAATTTTCATTGGTTTGTGTAGGTCCCCCAATCTTCATTGGCTTGTGTAGATTCCTCAATTGTCATTGATTTGTAACGAACCCTCAATTGTCATTGGTTTGTGTAGGTCGCTCAATTTTCATTGGTTTGTGTAGGTCCCTCAATTGTCATTGGTATGTGTAGGTACCTCACTCAATTGTCCTGGTATGTATTGGACCCTCAATTGTCATTGGTTTTTGTAGGCCCCTCAATTGTCTTTGGTTTTTGTAGGTCCCTCAATTGTCATTGGTTCGAGTTGGTCCTTCAATTGTAATTGGTTTATGTTGGTCCCTCAATAGTCACTGGTATGTGTAGGTCCCTCAATTGTCATTGTCATGTGGGGGTCCCTCAATTTTCAATGGTGTGTTTAGATCCCTGAGCTGTCATTGCTATTTGTAGGTCCCTCAAATGTCATTTGTTTGTGTAGGTCCGTCAATTGTCGTTTGTGTTTGGAGGTCCCTCAATTGCCATTGCTTTGTGTAGGTCCCTTAATTTTCATTGGTTTGTGTAGGTACCCCAAGCTTCATTGGCTTGTGTAGATCCCTCAATTGTCATTGGTTTGTGTAGGTCCCTGAAGTGTCATTGGTTTGTATAGGTCGCTCAATTTCCATTGGTTTGTGTAGGCCCCTCAACGGCCTTTTTTTGTAGGTCCCTCAATTTTCATTGGTTCGAGTAGGTCCCTCAATTGTAATTGGATTGTGTTGGTTCCTCAATAGTCATTGGTATATGTAGGTCCTTCAATTATCTTTGGTTGGCTTTGGTCCCTCAATATTCATTGGTATGTGTAAGTCTCAGAAATTTCCTTGGTTTGTGTAGGTCCCTCAATTGTCATTGGTTTGCATAGGTTCCTCAATAGTCATCGGTTTGTTTAGGACCCGCAATCGTCATTGGTTTTTGTAGGTCTTTCAATTGTCATTGGTTTATGTAGGGTTCTCGATTGTCATTAGTATGTGAAGGTCAAACAATTAAAATTGGTTTGTGTAGGTCCGTTAATTGTCATTGGTGTTTGGAGGTCCCTCAATTGCCATTGGTTTGTGTAGGTCCCTCAATTGTCATTGGTTTGCGTAGGTCCCTCAATTTTCATTGGTTTGAGTAGGTCCCTAAAATTGTCATTGGCTTGTTTAGGTCCCTCAATTGTCATTGGTTAGTGTAGGTCCCTTACTTGGCAAAAGTTTGTGCAGGTCCTTCAATTGTCATTGGTTTGTGTAGGTCTTCAGATTGTCATTGGATTGCGTAGGTCCTTCAATTGTCATTGGTTTGTGTAGGTCACTCAATTGTCATCTGTTAGTTTGAGCTACTAATTTGTTAGTCTCCAGGATTTTCCTGCTATTTGTTATGTCGAATTATGTGAGTGAATTATTAATAAAACCTGTAGTTTTCCATTATAAAATAGGTGGGAGTGAATAGCTCCCCCGTTCTTCTGGTATTGTTTTCTCTACATCATCCAAGACCTCAGATACTCTTAAATCACGCCACTGACATGGTTGAGCATTTCAAACAAACACACATACAAGTAAACTAGAGAGGAGTAGGTCTTCTTACTAGCTTTCCAGAATATTTTCAAATTTTATCTTCTGTGTTAGTTTGAGCTATTGGTTTGTTAGTCTCCAGGGCATTTGCTTCTATTTGTTATGTAAAATGAAGTGAGTTAACACTTGGTTTATTCATTATAAGATAGGGGGGAACGTTTCGTTCCCCAACCTTCTGGCATTGTTTTCTCTACATCATCCATAATCTCAGCTACATAATTTCTCTTAAGTCATGCCACTGTCAGATACATGTAATTTAAACATATTGAACAGCACACATACAGGTACACTGGTTACAAACCAACACAAAATTTATTATACTTTGACTGACTGTTTAACGTGAGTATATATGTTGAAGGTACTGAAGAGGAAGGGAGTCAATACACCCCTCTTCGCTTAAATGGCTCTCTGACTACTTTTAGCTGTTATGATGCATGAAGAAAAGTAATTGTTAGTAAAGTATGTTGACTTTTTAGCTGTTATTTTGGAGCATGAAGCTTTATCTGATTTTTAGCTGCTATATTGGGATGTGTCTCTGTGTTTTTATTAGATCATTAGATCAATAACTGCGTTTTAGCTTCATGAGTGAATAATTGTACTTCTTGTGTATGCCTGTAAATTGAGAATTAATTTGGGCAACCTTCTATACATTGAACTTTTTATAAAACCTCAAGGTACTATTAACAGTAACCTAAAGGAGAGAAAAGGCTTGTAAAAACTAGCAGAAATGAACAGGCTAGAAAAGCTAAACCCCCACTCCATGGATCTGGAATTGGGACTCTCTTTTTAATAAAATAAACTGAAGGTAGTTTGACCACGTTTTGTGTCCCGACATATGAGATCCAGCAAAGGGTGAGTGATTCCCGCACCCCTTCGATAACATTAATATGATATGGTATTGGTACGGCATGGTATGGTATTGGAATTGGTATTTGTATGGTGGTAGTGGAATGTTATGTTATTGTATGGTATTGGGGTGGGGTGTTAGGGTAGGGTATGGGATGGTATTGGTATTGTATGGTATTGAGATGGTATGGTATAGTTTGGTATAGTGTGGTATGGTATCGTTTAGTACGGTGTGGGTATGGTATGTTTTGGTATTTGTGGGTATGAAATGGTGACTTTGGTGGGGGTATCGGTATTGTGGCTTTGGTATAGGATGTTATGGTTTTGGCGTGATATTGGCATGGTGTATTATGGTTGGGTATGGTATTGGGAAGGTTTGGTAGGGTATGGTGTGGTAAGGGTATGGTATGGAATGTTATAGTATTACTTTCAAACCCCACCGTGATGGTGGAGTTAGATTTTTCCTATCAGTATCACTACTTTGCCCAAACCCCTTTGATGAAATTACATTTGAAGATGGTAGACACAAAATGTGTCCCACCTGATAAGAACTAGGATTCTAAGTGTTAGACCCTCCGGGTCCACTGTTTATGAATTAAAACTAGTGTGTAATAAAGATACAATTGACAGTAGGGTATTTTGTAAAGTCAAACTCTCTAGAGTTCAGATGTGACTTTTGGTTGTATTGATTAAATTAGTTTTACTGCAAAACTCTGTTACGATATACCAACAAACAGAGTCAAAGTATATAATATTGAACTACTGCATCTACTAGTCAAATATTGTTATCAACACTAACATCGGGGAGTTGACCACGAATGATACATCATGGGTACATATCAAAAAACAATTAAAACAAACATGAAATACATTCTTTAGAAGGACAATAATGATACAGTATTTTGTTCTGAATCCCTAAACTTGGTTGGTTATTTGTGTCTGAGATCTGTAAAACAGTTTGTCTGACTGTAGTACCACGGTGCAATTTATTGGATGAATATTCTCAGGTTCGCTTTAAGCTACTTAGAACCGGGACCTGTGGTGTACTTTGACGGTGTATTATCTCGGTCAATTATTGCCGAGTCCACTGACAATACTTCACCGGGGGTTGCATTTAACATGACCGTAATCTTATGACCGTAATCATTTAAATTCCTCGGTCAATAGTGTCCAGGTCCGCTGAAGTTACTTTATTAAGGGTTACATTTAACTCGATCGTAACTTTATAAAATGTCTCGGTCAATCGTTTTTGACGCCGCTAAAACTGTTTACCGGGGTCTACATTTAACTTGACCTAACTTATTAAATCCCTCGGTCATTTACTCTTGCCTGCACAGAAAGTACTTGCCCGGGAACTACATTGAACTCTCCGGTCAATTGTGTCCATACTAGTCAAATATTGTTATTAACACAAACATCGGGGAGTTGACAACGGATGATACATCATGGGTACATATCAAAAGACAATTAAAACAAACATGAAATACATTCTTTAGAAGGACAATAATGATACAGTATTTTGTTCTGAATCCTTAAACTTGGTTGGTTATTTGTGTCTTGAGTTCTGTAAAACAGTTTGTCTGACTGTAGTTCCACGGTGCAATTTATTGGTTGAATATTCTCAAGTTCGCTTCAAGGTACTTTTAACCTGCAACTGTGGTGTACTTTGACGGTGTAACAACTCGGTCAATTATGACCGAGACCACTGAAAATACTTTACCGGGGGTTACATTTAACATGACCGTAATGTTTTAAAATTTCTCGGTCAATAGTGTCCAGGTCCGCTGAAGATACTCTATTAAGGGTTACATTTAACTCGATCGCAACTTTATAAAATGTCTCGGTCAAACGTTTCCGAGTCCGCTAAAAATGTTTACCGGGGTCTACATTTAACATGGCCGTAACTTATTAAATACTAGGCAAATATTGTTATCAACACCAACATTGGGGAGTTGACTACGAATGATACATCATGGTACATATCAAACAACAATTAAAGCAAACATGAAATACATTCTTTAGAAGGACAATAATGATACAGTATTTTGTTCTGAATCCTTAAACTTGGTTGGTTATTTGTGTCTGAGTTCTGTAAAACAGTTTGTCTGACTGTACTTCCATGTTGCAATTTAATGGATGAATATTCTCAGGTTCGCTTTAAGATACTTTTAACCGGGAACTGTGGTGTACTTTGACGGTGTATTATCTCGGTCAATTATGACCGAGACCATTGAAAATACTTTACCGGGGGTTACATTTAACATGACCGTAATATTTTAAATTTCTCGGTCAATAGTGTCCAGGTCCGCTGAAGATACTCTATTAAGGGTTACATTTAACTCGATCGCAACTTTATAAAATGTCTCGGTCAAACGTTTCCGAGTCCGCTAAAAATGTTTACCGGGGTCTACATTTAACATGGCCGTAACTTATTAAATACTAGGCAAATATTGTTATCAACACCAACATTGGGGAGTTGACTACGAATGATACATCATGGTACATATCAAACAACAATTAAAGCAAACATGAAATACATTCTTTAGAAGGACAATAATGATACAGTATTTTGTTCTGAATCCTTAAACTTGGTTGGTTATTTGTGTCTGAGTTCTGTAAAACAGTTTGTCTGACTGTACTTCCATGTTGCAATTTAATGGATGAATATTCTCAGGTTCGCTTTAAGATACTTTTAACCGGGAACTGTGGTGTACTTTGACGGTGTATTATCTCGGTCAATTATGACCGAGACCATTGAAAATACTTTACCGGGGGTTACATTTAACATGACCGTAATATTTTAAATTTCTCGGTCAATAGTGTCCAGGTCCGCTGAAGATACTCTATGAAGGGTTACATTTAAATCGATCGTAACTTTATAAAATGTCTCGGTCAAACGTTTCCGAGTCCACTAAAAATGTTTACCGGGGTCTAAATTTAACTTGACCGTAACTTATTAAATCCCTCGGCCATTTACTCCTCCCTCCACTGAAAGTACTTGGCCGGGAATTACATTAACTCTCCGGTCAATTGTGTCCAAGTCCGATGAAAATTGTCTACCGGGGGTCGTGATGTATCTTGACGTTGTTATTTCTCGGCCAAACATTTCCAAAACCATTGGAACGTGACGTTTTCCTGCGGTCAGTGTTCCAACCTCGACTTCTTGTTAAATCTTTACAGAATGTTAAATCTTTACTCCACGTTTCTCCTCCTCCCATGTTAACCACTGTCACGCCAAACCCTACCAAACCATCCCCATACCACACCATACCAATACCACACCAAAACCATAACATCGTTAAGTAACTATTTTTTTAAACCGAAAGGCAGGGTGTTGTGATCGTAATTAAATTTTCTCTTGGGCCCTGTAATTCTAAACTTTTTAATTTCACTTACTGTAACGACTTGTCAATGTCTAGTATTTCAGTAGCTTCGTTAAGCAGCATCATTTTCAAAGCTTTAAAGTTTAATGTTTTGTACGTTTTAAGGTGAGGGTGAGGCCTTTGATTTTACACACAGTTAGTAGTTTTTTTTGGTGGATCAGGCAAGGTAAGTGTAAGTCTTAGGTCCCCAAGAAACAAATTCTACTATATAAGAGCCATAAACAGCCAATTATACCATCCTTGGTCTCTTTCTGATAACTTTTCGGGAGTTCCCGGAAATATTCGTGGAAGTCCGTTATTATTCGGGTGTTTTCGGCGTCTTTTTACAACTCTTGTCCTGTAAATTTGGTTAATCTTGTGTTTTTCCTCAGATAGGTTTCTGACTTAAAACAGCTTGGACATAAAAATGAGCACTCCTCTGTCAATACTAAGCGCTTCTAAGACTGTTTTTAGTAAAAGATTCGGGCTGTGTCGTAAGAAGACAACATTTTTAATTACTTCACCACCTAGTGGTGTAAGTGATATTGAATGGTTGAAAAAAGGCATAGAGCATATAATTGACTATGTCAAAGAAGATTCCTCAGAAAACGATAAGATTGGTTTCACATTCAGTAGCCCTCATTTTCAAGGCAGTGACGCATATGTGGCCTTCAAGCCTGCTCAGCACGTTTTTGATAATGATCTGCTCCATGTAGTTGGGGGTCTTATGCAAAGCAATAGAGATAAAGGTGCCTCGTGGAGTGATTAAATCACTGTAGACGTAACTCGAGTAAGAACACCTATTATGGTTTCCGCTGTAGATTCACTTGAACGGAACGTAAATCAGAAAAATTACCCACTATTATCTCCAAAAATCGACTCCTGCGAGCCAATACCGAGGAATTCCGACGATTACGACTCTTTTAAGAATTATTGTAAAAATAAAAGAAGTGTAGTATGGATTTACAACACTGATGACCTGAGTTTACCAAAGGCGATAGTTGTGGGTAAAGCCAAGCTTAAGAATGACCCTACCTTAAATATAATCTTAAAGTAATGGACATTACAACGAATTAGTTTTATATCATGTTTAGCACTAGATGCACAAAATGATGGTACAAATTCTAGTGCTTTGAATTAATAATAATAGTTAGAATTTGTACCATCATTTTGTGCATCTAGTGCTAAACATGATATAAAACTAATTCGTTGTAATGTCCATTACTTTAAGATTATATTTAAGGTAGGGTCATTCTTAAGCTTGGCTTTACCCACAACTATCGCCTTTGGTAAACTCAGGTCATCAGTGTTGTAAATCCATACTACACTTCTTTTATTTTTACAATAATTCTTAAAAGAGTCGTAATCGTCGGAATTCCTCGGTATTGGCTCGCAGGAGTCGATTTTTGGAGATAATAGTGGGTAATTTTTCTGATTTACGTTCCGTTCAAGTGAATCTACAGCGGAAACCATAATAGGTGTTCTTACTCGAGTTACGTCTACAGTGATTTAATCACTCCACGAGGCACCTTTATCTCTATTGCTTTGCATAAGACCCCCAACTACATGGAGCAGATCATTATCAAAAACGTGCTGAGCAGGCTTGAAGGCCACATATGCGTCACTGCCTTGAAAATGAGGGCTACTGAATGTGAAACCAATCTTATCGTTTTCTGAGGAATCTTCTTTGACATAGTCAATTATATGCTCTCTGCCTTTTTTCAACCATTCAATATCACTTACACCACTAGGTGGTGAAGTAATTAAAAATGTTGTCTTCTTACGACACAGCCCGAATCTTTTACTAAAAACAGTCTTAGAAGCGCTTAGTATTGACAGAGGAGTGCTCATTTTTATGTCCAAGCTGTTTTAAGTCAGAAACCTATCTGAGGAAAAACACAAGATTAACCAAATTTACAGGACAAGAGTTGTAAAAAGACGCCGAAAACACCCGAATAATAACGGACTTCCACGAATATTTCCGGGAACTCCCGAAAAGTTATCAGAAAGAGACCAAGGATGGTATAATTGGCTGTTTATGGCTCTTATATAGTAGAATTTGTTTCTTGGGGACCTAAGACTTACACTTACCTTGCCTGATCCACCAAAAAAACTACTAACTGTGTGTAAAATCAAAGGCCTCACCCTCACCTTAAAACGTACAAAACATTAAACTTTAAAGCTTTGAAAATGATGCTGCTTAACGAAGCTACTGAAATACTAGACATTGACAAGTCGTTACAGTAAGTGAAATTAAAAAGTTTAGAATTACAGGGCCCAAGAGAAAATTTAATTACGATCACAACACCCTGCCTTTCGGTTTAAAAAAATAGTTACTTAACGATGTTATGGTTTTGGTGTGGTATTGGTATGGTGTGGTATGGGGATGGTTTGGTAGGGTTTGGCGTGACAGTGGTTAACATGGGAGGAGGAGAAACGTGGAGTAAAGATTTAACATTCTGTAAAGATTTAACAAGAAGTCGAGGTTGGAACACTGACCGCAGGAAAACGTCACGTTCCAATGGTTTTGGAAATGTTTGGCCGAGAAATAACAACGTCAAGATACATCACGACCCCCGGTAGACAATTTTCATCGGACTTGGACACAATTGACCGGAGAGTTAATGTAATTCCCGGCCAAGTACTTTCAGTGGAGGGAGGAGTAAATGGCCGAGGGATTTAATAAGTTACGGTCAAGTTAAATTTAGACCCCGGTAAACATTTTTAGTGGACTCGGAAACGTTTGACCGAGACATTTTATAAAGTTACGATCGATTTAAATGTAACCCTTCATAGAGTATCTTCAGCGGACCTGGACACTATTGACCGAGAAATTTAAAATATTACGGTCATGTTAAATGTAACCCCCGGTAAAGTATTTTCAATGGTCTCGGTCATAATTGACCGAGATAATACACCGTCAAAGTACACCACAGTTCCCGGTTAAAAGTATCTTAAAGCGAACCTGAGAATATTCATCCATTAAATTGCAACATGGAAGTACAGTCAGACAAACTGTTTTACAGAACTCAGACACAAATAACCAACCAAGTTTAAGGATTCAGAACAAAATACTGTATCATTATTGTCCTTCTAAAGAATGTATTTCATGTTTGCTTTAATTGTTGTTTGATATGTACCATGATGTATCATTCGTAGTCAACTCCCCAATGTTGGTGTTGATAACAATATTTGCCTAGTATTTAATAAGTTACGGCCATGTTAAATGTAGACCCCGGTAAACATTTTTAGCGGACTCGGAAACGTTTGACCGAGACATTTTATAAAGTTGCGATCGAGTTAAATGTAACCCTTAATAGAGTATCTTCAGCGGACCTGGACACTATTGACCGAGAAATTTTAAAACATTACGGTCATGTTAAATGTAACCCCCGGTAAAGTATTTTCAGTGGTCTCGGTCATAATTGACCGAGGTGTTACACCGTCAAAGTACACCACAGTTGCAGGTTAAAAGTACCTTGAAGCGAACTTGAGAATATTCAACCAATAAATTGCACCGTGGAACTACAGTCAGACAAACTGTTTTACAGAACTCAAGACACAAATAACCAACCAAGTTTAAGGATTCAGAACAAAATACTGTATCATTATTGTCCTTCTAAAGAATGTATTTCATGTTTGTTTTAATTGTCTTTTGATATGTACCCATGATGTATCATCCGTTGTCAACTCCCCGATGTTTGTGTTAATAACAATATTTGACTAGTATGGACACAATTGACCGGAGAGTTCAATGTAGTTCCCGGGCAAGTACTTTCTGTGCAGGCAAGAGTAAATGACCGAGGGATTTAATAAGTTAGGTCAAGTTAAATGTAGACCCCGGTAAACAGTTTTAGCGGCGTCAAAAACGATTGACCGAGACATTTTATAAAGTTACGATCGAGTTAAATGTAACCCTTAATAAAGTAACTTCAGCGGACCTGGACACTATTGACCGAGGAATTTAAATGATTATGGTCATAAGATTACGGTCATGTTAAATGCAACCCCCGGTGAAGTATTGTCAGTGGACTCGGCAATAATTGACCGAGATAATACACCGTCAAAGTACACCACAGGTCCCGGTTCTAAGTAGCTTAAAGCGAACCTGAGAATATTCATCCAATAAATTGCACCGTGGTACTACAGTCAGACAAACTGTTTTACAGATCTCAGACACAAATAACCAACCAAGTTTAGGGATTCAGAACAAAATACTGTATCATTATTGTCCTTCTAAAGAATGTATTTCATGTTTGTTTTAATTGTTTTTTGATATGTACCCATGATGTATCATTCGTGGTCAACTCCCCGATGTTAGTGTTGATAACAATATTTGACTAGTAGATGCAGTAGTTCAATATTATATACTTTGACTCTGTTTGTTGGTATATCGTAACAGAGTTTTGCAGTAAAACTAATTTAATCAATACAACCAAAAGTCACATCTGAACTCTAGAGAGTTTGACTTTACAAAATACCCTACTGTCAATTGTATCTTTATTACACACTAGTTTTAATTCATAAACAGTGGACCCGGAGGGTCTAACACTTAGAATCCTAGTTCTTATCAGGTGGGACACATTTTGTGTCTACCATCTTCAAATGTAATTTCATCAAAGGGGTTTGGGCAAAGTAGTGATACTGATAGGAAAAATCTAACTCCACCATCACGGTGGGGTTTGAAAGTAATACTATAACATTCCATACCATACCCTTACCACACCATACCCTACCAAACCTTCCCAATACCATACCCAACCATAATACACCATGCCAATATCACGCCAAAACCATAACATCCTATACCAAAGCCACAATACCGATACCCCCACCAAAGTCACCATTTCATACCCACAAATACCAAAACATACCATACCCACACCGTACTAAACGATACCATACCACACTATACCAAACTATACCATACCATCTCAATACCATACAATACCAATACCATCCCATACCCTACCCTAACACCCCACCCCAATACCATACAATAACATAACATTCCACTACCACCATACAAATACCAATTCCAATACCATACCATGCCGTACCAATACCATATCATATTAATGTTATCGAAGGGGTGCGGGAATCACTCACCCTTTGCTGGATCTCATATGTCGGGACACAAAACGTGGTCAAACTACCTTCAGTTTATTTTATTAAAAAGAGAGTCCCAATTCCAGATCCATGGAGTGGGGGGTTAGCTTTTCTAGCCTGTTCATTTCTGCTAGTTTTTACAAGCCTTTTCTCTCCTTTAGGTTACTGTTAATAGTACCTTGAGGTTTTATAAAAAGTTCAATGTATAGAAGGTTGCCCAAATTAATTCTCAATTTACAGGCATACACAAGAAGTACAATTATTCACTCATGAAGCTAAAACGCAGTTATTGATCTAATGATCTAATAAAAACACAGAGACACATCCCAATATAGCAGCTAAAAATCAGATAAAGCTTCATGCTCCAAAATAACAGCTAAAAAGTCAACATACTTTACTAACAATTACTTTTCTTCATGCATCATAACAGCTAAAAGTAGTCAGAGAGCCATTTAAGCGAAGAGGGGTGTATTGACTCCCTTCCTCTTCAGTACCTTCAACATATATACTCACGTTAAACAGTCAGTCAAAGTATAATAAATTTTGTGTTGGTTTGTAACCAGTGTACCTGTATGTGTGCTGTTCAATATGTTTAAATTACATGTATCTGACAGTGGCATGACTTAAGAGAAATTATGTAGCTGAGATTATGGATGATGTAGAGAAAACAATGCCAGAAGGTTGGGGAACGAAACGTTCCCCCCTATCTTATAATGAATAAACCAAGTGTTAACTCACTTCATTTTACATAACAAATAGAAGCAAATGCCCTGGAGACTAACAAACCAATAGCTCAAACTAACACAGAAGATAAAATTTGAAAATATTCTGGAAAGCTAGTAAGAAGACCTACTCCTCTCTAGTTTACTTGTATGTGTGTTTGTTTGAAATGCTCAACCATGTCAGTGGCGTGATTTAAGAGTATCTGAGGTCTTGGATGATGTAGAGAAAACAATACCAGAAGAACGGGGGAGCTATTCACTCCCACCTATTTTATAATGGAAAACTACAGGTTTTATTAATAATTCACTCACATAATTCGACATAACAAATAGCAGGAAAATCCTGGAGACTAACAAATTAGTAGCTCAAACTAACAGATGACAATTGAGTGACCTACACAAACCAATGACAATTGAAGGACCTACGCAATCCAATGACAATCTGAAGACCTACACAAACCAATGACAATTGAAGGACCTGCACAAACTTTTGCCAAGTAAGGGACCTACACTAACCAATGACAATTGAGGGACCTAAACAAGCCAATGACAATTTTAGGGACCTACTCAAACCAATGAAAATTGAGGGACCTACGCAAACCAATGACAATTGAGGGACCTACACAAACCAATGGCAATTGAGGGACCTCCAAACACCAATGACAATTAACGGACCTACACAAACCAATTTTAATTGTTTGACCTTCACATACTAATGACAATCGAGAACCCTACATAAACCAATGACAATTGAAAGACCTACAAAAACCAATGACGATTGCGGGTCCTAAACAAACCGATGACTATTGAGGAACCTATGCAAACCAATGACAATTGAGGGACCTACACAAACCAAGGAAATTTCTGAGACTTACACATACCAATGAATATTGAGGGACCAAAGCCAACCAAAGATAATTGAAGGACCTACTCGAACCAATGAAAATTGAGGGACCTACAAAAAAAAGGCCGTTGAGGGGCCTACACAAACCAATGGAAATTGAGCGACCTATACAAACCAATGACACTTCAGGGACCTACACAAACCAATGACAATTGAGGGATCTACACAAGCCAATGAAGCTTGGGGTACCTACACAAACCAATGAAAATTAAGGGACCTACACAAAGCAATGGCAATTGAGGGACCTCCAAACACAAACGACAATTGACGGACCTACACAAACAAATGACATTTGAGGGACCTACAAATAGCAATGACAGCTCAGGGATCTAAACACACCATTGAAAATTGAGGGACCCCCACATGACAATGACAATTGAGGGACCTACACATACCAGTGACTATTGAGGGACCAACACAAACCAATTACAATTGAAGAACCAACTCGAACCAATGACAATTGAGGGACCTACAAAAACCAAAGACAATTGAGGGGCCTACAAAAACCAATGACAATTGAGGGTCCAATACATACCAGGACAATTGAGTGAGGTACCTACACATACCAATGACAATTGAGGGACCTACACAAACCAATGAAAATTGAGCGACCTACACAAACCAATGACAATTGAGGGTTCGTTACAAATCAATGACAATTGAGGAATCTACACAAGCCAATGAAGATTGGGGGACCTACACAAACCAATGAAAATTAAGGGGACTTACACAAATCAATGACGTTTGAGGGACCTACTCATAGCAATGACAGCTGAGGAACCTAAACAAACTATTGACAATTGAGGGACCTACACATGCCAATTACAATTGAGGGTCTTACGCAAACCAATGACAATTGAGGGACCTAAACAAACCAATTGCATTTGAGGGATCTACACAAAGCAGTGGCAATTGAGGGACCTACGCTAACCAATGGCATTTGAGGGACCTACACAAACCAATGACAATTTTAGGAACGTAGACAAACCAATGACAATTTAGGGACCAACACAATACAATGACAATTGAAGGACCTACAAAACCAATGGCAATGGAGAGATCTCCAAACACCATTGAATATTGATTGACCTACACAAACCAATTGCAATTGTGGGACCTTCACATACTAATGACAATTGAGAATCCTACGTAAACCAGTGACATTTGAGGGACTTACACAAACCAATAAAAAATTGTAAGACCTACACAAACCAATGACAATTGAGGGACCTACACATACCAATGAATATTTAGAGACCAACACAAACCAATGAAAATTGAGGGACCCACACATACCAATGACTGTTAAGGGACCTACACATACCAATGCCAATTGAGGGACCTTAACAAACTAATGGCAATTGAGATTCTACACATACCAATTCTAATTGAGGGGCCTCACAAACCTTTGTCAATTGAAGGACCTACACATACAAATGACAATTGCGGGAACTGCATATGCCAATGACAATTGTGGGACTTATTCAAGCCAATTGCAATTGAGAGACCCCCACATACCAATGACAATTGAGGGACCAACACAAACCATATATGAGAGACCGATACAAACCATTGACAATTGAGAGAAATACACTAACCAATGAAAACTGAGGGACCTACACAAACCAATGACAACTGTAGGGACCTACACAAAACAATGACAATGTTAGGTACCTACACAAACCAACGACAATTGAGTGACCTACACAAACCAATAACAATTGAGGGACCTACTCAAACCAATAACTTATGAGAGACCGATACAAACCATTGACAATTGAGAGACCTACACTAACCAATGACAATTGAGGGACCTACACAAACCAATTACAACTGTAGGTACCTACACAAACCAACGACAATTGAGGGACCTTCACAAACCAATGACAATTGACGGACATACACATACCAATGAAAATTGGGGACGTACACCAATCAATGACAATTGAGGGACCAACACAAATCAATGACAATTGAGGGACCTATACAAACCATTGAAAATTGAAGGAATCACACTAACCAATTGCAATTGAGTGACCTCCACATACCGATGACAATTGAGAGACTTACACAAACCAATAACATATGAGAGACCTACACAAACCATTGACAATTGAGAGACCTACACATCTCAATGTAAATTGGGGGATTTACACAAACCAATGACATTTGAGGGACCAACACAAACCAATGACAATTGAGGGACCTACAAAATGCAATGACAATTGAGGGACCTACATAAACTCTAGACAATTGTAGGGACCCACACAAATCAATGTCAATGTTAGGTACCTACACAAACCAACGACAATTGAGGGATCTACACAAACCAATGAAAATTGGGGGACCTTCACATACCAATGAAAATTTGAGGACCTACACAAACCAATGACGATTGAGGGACCAACCCAAACCAATGACAATTGAGGGACCTACACGAACCAATGACAATTTAGGGACCTACACAATCCGTAGAAAATTGTAGGGACCTACACAAAACAAGGACAATGTTAGGTACCTACACAAAATAATGACAATATAGGGACCTACACAAACCAATGGCAATTGAGGGATCTCCAAACACCGATGACAAGTGAGGGACCTACACAATCCGTAGACAATTGTAGTGACCTACACAAAACAATGACCATGTTAGGTACCTACACAAACCAATGGAAATTGAGGGACCTACACATACCAATGAAAATTTGGGGACCTACACAAACCAATGACGATTGAGGGACCAACCCAAACCAATGACAATTGAGGGACCTACACAAACCAATGACGATTTAGGGACCTACACATTTCGTAGACAATTGTAGGGACCTACACAAAACAATGACAATGTTAGGTACCTACTCAAACCAATGAAAATTGAGGGACCTACGCAAACCAATGACAATTGAGGGACCTACACAAACCAATGGCAATTGAGGGACCTCCAAACACCAATGACAATTAACGGACCTACACAAACCAATTTTAATTGTTTGACCTTCACATACTAATGCCAATCGAGAACCCTACATAAACCAATGACAATTGAGTGAACAACCCAAACCAATGCTTTCTAAATAAATTACATTTCAAAGTATAGCTCCTTCAATTGTTTTGATACTTACTTGCAGTACATAGTTTAGGTTTTTTGTAAGATGTAGAGGATGTTTACTGGTACATATATACCAAGTTTAGTTTAAATCGATTTAGCCGTTCTTAAGATATTGCATTTCAAAATATAGTTCCTTCAAATGTTTTGAAACTACATGCAGTACAGAGTTTAGGTTTTTGAAAGATGTAGTGGAGGTTAACAAATAACTGTACACCAAGTTTCATTCAAAAATGCCCCGTCTTTCCTAGGATATTACATTTCAAAGTATAGCTCCTTCAATTGTTTTGATACTACCTGCATTACAGAGTTTAGGTTTTTGAGAGATGTAGTGGAGGTTAATAAATACCTGTACACCAAGTTTCATGTAAATCGGCTGAACCGTTCTCAAGATATTACATTTCAAATTATATCTCCTTCAATTGTTTTGATACTACCTGCATTACAGAGTTTAGGTTTTTGAAAGCTGTAGTGGAGGTTAACAAATACCTGTACACCAAGTTTCATTCAAAAAGGCCCAGTCTTTCTTAAGATATTACATTTCAAATTATAGCTCCTTCATTTTTTTTTATACTCTTTGCAGTACAGAGTTTAGGTTTTTATAAGATGTAGAGGATGATAACAAATACCTGTACACCAAGTTTCATGTAAATCGGCTGAGCCGTTCTCAAGATATTTAATTTTGAAATTTTGCCCCTTCATTTTTTGAGATGCAACCCGTAACATTTTATTTAAGATTTTTCACATAGGTGGATACCCCTCTAGAGTGCCTACACTACGTAGTAGGCAGTTTTCTGTGGTCAAAACGACCCTAGGACCTTCCGTTTTCGAGATATTAGCGATTTTTGAGTTTTTGGCAACACTTTCTTGCGATATATACGTATAACTGTGTATATATAAAGTGGGTTGGCAGCACTTGCTGACGATATATCTATACGAGGCTGGTAGCGTGACGTAACTTGGATAGGTGTTATATACTAATTTTGCGTAGGTTGGTAGGTCATTCTTTTCTTACTCTATAACATAGTTTATACATTTTTATATATACACTGCAGGTATTTTGTTCCTTGGGTTGGCAACACTAGATCACGTGGGTGGGTCACATGGCTGGCCAATTATCTATACAATATATTTTTCTCAGCCATCTGGGTCATAATCTTGAATCACGTGATCAAAAAAAGGTTTCCCACCACGTGGACGCTGCCATCTTGGAAAAGCGCGGGAAAACATGTGACAAAAGTTAGGTTAACACACGTGGTCTAAGGTGAGGTTAGAACACGTGGTCAGTCACGTGGGCACCGCCATCTTGAAAAAACGCGGGAAAAAACACGTGGTACAAAGTTAGGTTAACACACGTGGTCAAAAGTGAGGTTAGGACACGTGGTCAGCCACGTGGGCGCCGCCATCTTGGAAAAGCGCGGGAAAAACACGTGGTACAAAGTTAGGTTAACACACGTGGTCAAAAGTGAGGTTAGAACACGTGGTCAGCCACGTGGGCGCCGCCATCTTGGAAAACCGCGGGAAAAAACACGTGGTACAAAGTTAGGTTAACACACGTGGTCAAAAGTGAGGTTAGAACACGTGTTCAGCCACGTGGGCGCCGCCATCTTGGAAAAGGGGCGGGGCTTGATGACGTCATCGGTCACGTGACCGGCTCTCGACCAATCAGGAGCAGGTTTTATCCTCCCGGAGGGTCTACTTTCACTGGTCCTAACATTTGTTATAATCTACCATCTGAGAGTTACATTGACACAGTTTATTGGATTGTTTACAGCTGTTACACTTATTTTGTTTTGATTTGAAACTCCATAAGCCCAATGTTAAAACTTATAATTTCTAAGATAAAAATTATAGGGTTTAAAATTCGAAACTCTAACTCTTGGCAATTTTTCCGGGGGTTTCGAGGTACAACCTATATGTGTATGCTAAATTTCACGTTTCTACCTTATCTAGAAGTGGTCTAGAATTCGTATATGTGGGTGAGTGAGTGAGTGAGTTACATATTTAGTTACATATTTAGTGAGGGCTGTATAGTTATTTAGATATATTTTTGAATGAATGGTGTTTTTGGGGTATAGGGACCTCAAAACGAAAAGTTAACATGGTCCCGAGCATAGGTCTTACCATGCCGACTACGGTAATAGCTTCTTCCCTATAGGGGAAATTCGCTAAAAATAAAATAAAATAGGAAGTAGTTCTTATTCCAAAATAATGCTGAATAATGTATCATACCCAAAAACACAAAGTGTTGACGGGTTGCCAAGTCCTAAAATTATATGATATCAAAATGTTTTCCAAGTCAAAGATAGCACCTTTGATCTGACATTGTTTATCATCACAAATTACTTAAATATGTTAAAATAACAATGCTCGAGAGATTGTTGGTTATTTTCTATCTGTTCTTGGCCAGCAGATAATATTTTTTTATAATATTCAATCACAATTGTTAACTATACTATATTTAGATTTTTAAATTTCAAAATACAGATTTTGCATCAGTGAATCTGCTGGCCAAGAACAGATATAAAATAACCAACAATCTTTCGAGCATTTTTATTGCAACATATTTAAGTAATTTGTGATGATAAACAATGTCAGATCAAAGGTGCTATCTTTGACTTGGAAAACATTTTGATATCATATAATTTTAGGACTTGGCAACCCGTCAACACTTTGTGTTTTTGGGTATGATATCATTTGTTTTTTATATAATTGTTTATTAAAAATTTTTATAAATGAGATTTCAAGTTGAAATAAAATAAAATATATATCAAGGATAAAGTATTATAATATATTGAACATTAATTAAGATTAATTTACCTTAATTTTACCTAGATAGTTTTTAGAATTTTCTGGCAGTTATTTAAACATTATAATATACATTTTTTCGCACCATATGGTAGCTTGACGTTCACTTTCTCATCCATCACCTGCATATATCCACTTATTTTTGTTTTGAATGTAAGCTATGTAATGCCCTGATGCTGAACTGTTTCCTAAATGGAACACCGCATTTTTTAATTTGTATAGAACTCCATTAATTTTGATTTTTGAAATTTGTAGACTGGGTATTATTAGACTTGAAATATTGTTATCATGTGTTTGCCAGAGTTGTAGTTAAAACATTATGAAGTTACTTGTTACTTGAGATGGATGTTTTTGATTAGTACCTGGGGGCCGAGCTTTTCTCGGGGAAGGCCAGTCAGATTGTTTAGATGACTTGGAATAATATTTAACCACTATCCCCTATTGATAATCGGATTTTTTTAACTCACTTGCCTCTTTTCTACATTTTTTAGATACCTCCAGTTGTTATTTATAGCTCAACGTCCCTTTGTTTTATTTTAATACTCTATATATGTAATCTTCACTCAACAGTTTTAATCACTGCTCTCAGGAAACTACATGTTAATAATCATAAACAACGTGAGTATTACTTTGACAGTTCATTAATATATTATAAACAGCTGTTACAATTCTTTTGTTTTGATGTTAAACTCCATGAGCCCAATGATAATTTTTTATAAATTTCCATTTTTGTTTAGTGAATTTACCCTATAGGGAAGAAGGCTATTACCGTAGGTGGCATGGTAAGACTTAAGCCCAAGACCATGATAACTTTTCTTTTAGAGGTCCCCAGATGCCAAAAACACCATTCGGTAAAATTTGTATATGTATATATATATAAATATATATGTGTGTGTGTGTGTGTGTGTGTGTGTGTGTGTGTGTGTGTGTGTGTGTGTGTGTGTGTGTGTCCGTAAGCACGATAACTCGTAAAAAAGGTCTGATCTTAATGAAATTTGGCACAAATGTGTAAAGTACCATTTATTTGAATAAGTTCGAAAACCAGACGAATCCACCATCCGAAGGGGGGGGGGGGTTTGGGTTTTCACATTTAATTTTCATTTTAATCAAATTTAAAATTTTACTATTGAATCCAGCTTAAAAAAACATATAATTTGGTACTTTGATTATTTCTCTACGTCAATTGGTTGCCGAAATATTGTGTCCAATGTTAATCTTATGGAGGATAAGCAAAATTTTATATATCGCTTATTAATGAGCATATACTAATGAAACTCGGTATGTGGCTTCATATGGTTGGGATTTATTGATATTTGCATACAAAACCCTTTTTTTTTTGTCCCCATGGCAGCAAACTTGCCTACTCAACAGCTATAATGTTATTCTTATGGAGAATAAGAAACATGTGACATCTTGCTTGTTTATGAACATAAATTGGTAAAACTTGGTATGTTGCTTCATCTAGTGGTGATCCATTGGTATTTGCATAAAAACCAGATTTTCTTGGTCCTTGATGCAGCAAACCTGCATACTAAGCCCAAATTTTGTTATGGAGAATAAATACAATGTCATATTTCGCTTATTTATGAATACGCTTTGATGAAAGTTGGTAAGTGGCTTCATGACTTAGTGAAGTACCATTTTAAATTAGCTGAGTATGCAGGTTTGCTGCAACGGGTGTATTTTTACATTATTTTATTTTTCCTGGAGATGAGACCTGTCTAGAACTTATTTTTATCCCAGAAATTAGTTATTTCCAACTTTTGAAGGAAATCGTTGGTGCCATTATTGAGATCAGTGTCGCAAGCAAACACGGACGCACGCACGCAAATCTTACTCTTATCAGGCACGCAAATCTTACTCTTATCAGAGTATAGGATAGTGATCATTTTCACAAGTTGTGCATATAGAGTCAGCGAGAGGGAACCAGGCGATAAATTGAGTGTGGAGTAGTTAATCGAAATTGGCTTTTCTTTTGAGATTTTTAAGATGATTAAGATGAAAATTTGGAATATAAATTTACTGTCGTAGCTGGTTGTGCTGTGGTTGCAGTTTGAACGCCTGAATTGAAATTCCAGGGGTTGATGATTCTAAATAAGGAAATCTAAAAATTCCGCACAGTCTTGTTGTTCAATTGTAATAAATGGTGGTCCCAGTTGATTTGTAATATCTATAGAATTTAAAATCTGGTAATTTCTTCGGTAGGATATTACAATTTTTTTAGTGGAGCATTGGTTTCGTAATTGTTTGTTAACGTCACGATAGGTGGGCAGTTGAAAATACATTGTAAAACAAACATTTGCATAGCATGACACGCCATAAACCTTTTTGAAAAAAAGATTTCCCAGTTCGTCTATATTTTTAGTAATGTCTTGAATGGCTCCTAATTTAGTACTATAAATTTGCCAGATTTTACCATGGATTTTTTCATGAGATTTTATTCCAATTTGTGATTGTTTTAATTCTGGTCAGTACTCACTCCTTAGCCTATTATTTTCGGATATAGCTGATGCTTGCGCCTTAACATTTTGAGGGTCAAAGTTTAGAATTAATAGACCAGAGAGTGAAGTCACGCGAGATAAAGGCTACATATTTTGGCCACATGAAAATACTGCATAACCAGCATCAAGAATACAACTGTTAAGCGTTAATCCCTGACTTTTGTGAATTGTAATTGATATTATACTACTGCATTAGGAAACTGCTTTCGGAAAACGAATGCTCCATGAATTACTTCAAATTTTGTGGACGATCTTTGAATTTCGCTATCTCTTTCTTTAAAAGTTATAATAATGTTTTCGATTGCATCGCGTGCATCTTAGTAAAGTCTTTTACAACACCCACTGAACCATTAATAACAAGACCCTGACTTATTTATTAAAAACTAAGCCAATTTTGGTGTCAAGTCTATTCAGGCGAAACTATTATGTACTATACTATCCTTTGTGTGTTATTTGAAAACCCTTAACGACTAGATGTGACTTTTGTGGTTTTTGAAAACGTCCTCCTTCAGGTCTTAGCCTCCTAAGCTCTCAAATTTACAATGTTAAAATTATGGAAAAATTAAAATAAATTTAAATTGAACATATAACAGCTGTTAATACTGACAAAACACAGTAAAGAATCAAGAACACCGTTTTAAAGCTAACCTCTAGAACGGACTTTTAAATTATTGCAAATGTGCTTATTGAGTAATTTTATTTAGTGAGAATATGCTCGTTCATTTTGAAGATGAGCTCGTTCGCTTGGCTCACTCGCCTCCAGGATGAGCTCGTTCGCTACACTCACTTGCCTATATATATATATATATATATATATATATATATATATATATATATATATATATATATATAACCAGAAATATACATATATATATATAACCAGAATATATATATAACTAACTTCGGCATCGACAAAAGAACTTGAGATGCCATTCAAGTAGATTTTGTATTTCCATAATGAACATATGTTTATACCTTTTAAGTATGTTTAGATATAATCTATACAACAGCTGTTTGGTGTAACTAACTTATTTAACTAAATAACATACTAGCCTGACTTTGTTTTTAGATTTCATATTATGTTTATTGCATATTATGTAATGTTCGATGTATTATAGTATGTATAGCTTAAACGGATTAAAATATTTTCTTTACCTCTATACCCTTTTGTTCGGTTAAATTCACTCAATGATTTAATTTGAATTTACAAGCCAGCTGATCAGATTTGTTTTGGAACACATGCTATACTTGGATTTTTGTTTACGTAGTAAATGTAAACAAAGCAGACATCAAATTCAGTAACAATTTTGAAAGTGGAATTTAATATCATTTGTTTTAAAATATTGTGTTTGCAAACTTACAATTTAGTGTCAAAAGTGAAATATGTGAGTAAAAACAGAAGTCTGTGCGAAATTTCGTTCAAGTTTGATGAGAAATAAAGTTCTTAAGCTTAATGAACAAAATGAAGTGGACAATTTGTGAAAAGTGCCCAAACTACAAGATTTAGGCTACTTTATACGTTAATTTCTCGCTTCTCAGACCTTTCTTAAACCAACTGTTGTGATTTTTCGTGTTTAGTGAAAGGGTTTACCATATAAATGCACTGCCAGATTCACTTAAGGCTGTAATACGCTAATTTGAGAAGTGAAAAATCGTCTCATTCTGCTTCGTGTTAGTATAGCACTGGTCGTGTGGTGGACTTGGCGACGTGACACGACCGTGCCACTAGATAAATAGTAGCTCTTAACGATTTGGTAAACCTTAATGTATTATTTAGGCGATTATAAATATTAACAAGTCTGTTTTAGCGAATTCCCCCTATAGGGAAGAAGCTATTACCGTAGTCGGCATGGTAAGACCTAGGCCCGGGACCATGATAACTTTTCGTTTTGAGGTCCCCAGACCACAAAAACACCATTCGTTCGAAACTATATATATATATATATATATATATATATATATATATATATATATATATATATATATATATGTGTGTGTGTGTGTGTCCGTGGGTGCGATAACTCTCGTAAAAAAGGTACGATTTTGATGGAATTTGGTACAAACGTGTAAAGCAGCATTTATGACTTTAAGTTTGAAAACCAGACGGATCGAGCTATCCGAAGGGGTATTTTGGGGGGGTTTTGTACCCCAAAAATGGGTTTTTTGAGTTTTTACATACAATTTTTGAAAAAGTAAAATTTTATTTTTTCCCATTGGAATCAGCTTAAAAATACGCACAATTTGATGTTTTAATCATTGCTCTACGTCAATTGGTTACTGAGATATTGAAAGTGCTAAACACAGTACGTTGTCCAATGTTATTCTTATGGAGGATAAGAAAAATTGTATATCTCGCTTATTTATCAACTTATCCTGACGAAACTTGGTATATTGCTTCATTTTATTGTGGTCTATTGATATTTGCACAAAAACCCATTTTTTGGCCGATAGTTCCCGTAGCAGCAAACCTGCATACTCAGCCCCATGTTATTCTTATGGAGAATAATTAACGTGTTATCTCCTTTAATTATGAACATAAATTAATAGAACTTGGTATGTGGCTTTACCTAGTTGAGTTATATTGATATTTGTATAAAAGCCCATTTTTAGTGTTCCTTATTTCAGCAAACCTGCATACTCAGCCGCCATGTTATTCTTATGGAGAATAATTAAAATGTCATAAATCGTTTATTTATGAATGTATATTGATGAAACTTGGTATGTGGCTTTTTGTTGTATTAAGATAAATTAATATGCATTGTAAATTCGCTGAGTATGCAGGTTTGCTGCTACGGGGGTATTATTTAAGTTACTGCTGACTTATTAGTTCATCAGCAGGTCCGTCTGCTCCATTTCGTTGGCGCAACTTTTCAAACTCATAATTAATTTCCTTCGTCGATGTTGGAGTTAAATGTTCATCTTTTATCGCAGGTGACCTGTTTCTAATCAGCTCATCCTACTCAGCCAGGAATACTCTTATGTACGTATGCAATTAATCTACTTAGTTTGACTTCTTGAAGGATACAGAACTGGTTTTTATTTATTTTGTATGACGTTGAATAACACTTCGTCCACCGGTATTTAATACATTTTGTTCTCCAAACTTCATTAATTGGAAAGTGAACTTCAGAATCCGGTACCGGACCCTATTTCAATTATAGGATCTCGGGTGCTCTTCATTTCCATCCTCAACCCTAATTTCAGTCCCTCGATCGGCTTTACCATTCATTGCCGCTGTTAAAGCTAATATTTAATTGGCGTAATAAATGCTCCACCCTTGAGGGAAAGGTTTTGTGTCTTATTCCTAATATTAATTACAATTGTTTAAAACCATTTGTTCACTAATCATTTTCGGTTCGTTTTCAGTGTCTCCAAAATCCCCTGCTCTTAAACAAAAGTATACTGAAGTTATCCTTTAGAATTTTGTTATCTCTTCAGTTTAATCATTGTCTTTAATCTTGTTAGTTTTGCGGCAATTTTAATTTATTATAATACAAATATTCAATTTGTTCAACGCTGAGTGCAAAGTCAATTTAACTCGGTTAGCCAGTTCCTTTGGAGTTGGTGGTAGAGTTCAATAATGAAGACAGTTTTCCAATATCCATGTATTCCCAAGATGAAGTGCTGCATAAAGACCGCCGCCGTTTAAGATATTCAACGGATCATTGACAATAGAGTATTAATATTACTATGTAACTTCGCAACACGTTCTCGTATTTTTATTTTTAAATAACTTTGTATATTGCCATTTTTTCACGATTTGTTAACAATTTTAGTACAAAGGTTAAAGTGTTACTTATTTACAGTCTTAGTATTTAAGCTGGGCTAACTGATCATTAGAGCAATGATGAGTTAAAGCGAGTAACTGCGGTATTCAACTATAGTTGTAAATGTTTGTATTAGAGATACCACCCCATCTAACTGATTCAACTTTTTGATTAAATTGCATTACGAGTTGTTAAAATTACGTTGTTCAGTTAATATTGTCTTAAATAACCCTCCAAAATATATTTACAAATATTCTGCATTACATCAAAGAAGGTAAATGTGAATAAAATGAGAAACGTTGGGAATAGAATTATAACAATCGAAGTTTTTAAGAAATGGTATTTAGATTGAGTATTACGTAATTATCGGTTCACTAGCGAGTTTCACGGGCTATAGCTCGATGTTTTTTTTGTTCTACGCTTTTTTATGGGGACAGTTTGTTCTTAATTCTGGCTGAAATTAAATTATTATATGCATTTACATATTACCCTAAGTCGCTTGGTCCATGCCTTTGATTTGAGCCTTTTCCTATCATCCTGCTATTTACCTAACGCCAACAAATCCTCTTTAAACATTTATTTTACAGAATTATATATTCATATTGATAAATTGTAGCGAAATGTAATATTAAATGTTTGCATAAATTCTTATCAGTTCTCAATTACAGTACCGGCAATCGGTTTTTGTTAAGCGTTAATCACGTACGATCTTTGCGAATATAACACGGCTTCTTCGTTCGTTGCCCTGTCTTACAATGAATTGCCTCGTGTGCGCAACACGGAGCGTATATAGGTTACTACGTGCGTAAGTAACACGTAGCCACTTTGTTGACAGCTGAAGTAACATTTAAAAGGTGGTGACATTAGTATTTTATTACTTTGGTATTAGTATTTATATTTGCAAGATTTGAATGTATAATATCGCGCACGAAATAAGATCAGTACACGTGATACAATAGAAGCTGAGGCGGCACTCGGCGCGGCCGATGGAGGGGAGATAGCGAGTATGGGGCTGTGGGCTGTGGGCTGGGTCGTGCATGCTCCACATACATGCACACTGCACACCACTGCAGAACACACCGCTTGTATGGGGCTGTGGGCTGTGGGCTGGGTCGTGCATGCTCCACATACATGCACACTTCACACCACTGCAGAACACACCGCTTGTATGGGGCTGTGGGCTGTGGGCTGTGGGCTGGGTCGTGCATGCTCCACATACGCTGCACACTGCACACCACTGCAGAACACACCGCTTGTATGGGGCTGTGGGCTGGGTCGTGCATGCTCCACATACATGCACACTGCACACCACTGCAGAACACACCGCTTGTATGGGGCTGTGGGCTGTGGGCTGTGGGCTGGGTCGTGCATGCTCCACATACATGCAAACTGCACACCACTGCAGAACACACCGCTTGTATGGGGCTGTGGGCTGTGGGCTGGGTCGTGCATGCTCCACATACATGCACACTGCACACCACTGCAGAACATACCGCTTGTATGGGGCTGTGGGCTGTGGGCTGGGTCGTGCATGCTCCACATACATGCACACTGCACACCACTGCAGAACACACCGCTTGTATGGGGCTGTGGGCTGTGGGCTGTGGGCTGTGGGCTGGGTCGTGCATGCTCCACATACATGCACACTGCACACCACTGCAGAACACACCGCTTGTATGGGGCTGTGGGCTGGGTCGTGCATGCTCCACATACATGCACACTGCACACCACTGCAGAACACACCGCTTGTATGGGGCTGTGGGCTGTGGGCTGGGTCGTGCATGGTCCACATACATGCACACTACACACCACTACAGAACACACCGCTTGTATGGGGCTGTGGGCTGTGGGCTGGGTCGTGCATGCTCCACATACATGCACACTGCACACCACTGCAGAACACACCGCTTGTATGCGGCTGTGGGCTGGGTCGTGCATGCTCCACATACATGCACACTGCACACCATTGCAGAACACACCGCTTGTATGGGGCTGTGGGCTGTGGGCTGGGTCGTGCATGCTCCACATACATGCACACTGCACACCACTGCAGAATACACCGCTTGTATGGGGCTGTGGGCTGTGGGCTGGGTCGTGCATGCTCCACATACATGCACACTGCACACCACTGCAGAACACACCGCTTGTATGGGGCTGTGGGATGTGGGCTGTGGGCTGTGGGCTGGGTCGTGCATGCTCCGCATACATGCACACTGCACACCACTGCAGAACACACCGCTTGTATGCGGCTGTGGGCTGGGTCGTGCATGCTCCACATACATGCACACTGCACACCATTGCAGAACACACCGCTTGTATGGGGCTGTGGGCTGGGTCGTGCATGCTCCACATACATGCACACTGCACACCACTGCAGAACACACCGCTTGTATGGGGCTGTGGGCTGTGGGCTGGGTCGTGCATGCTCCACATACATGCACACTGCACACCACTGCAGAACACACCGCTTGTATGGGGCTGTGGGCTGTGGGCTGGGTCGTGCATGCTCCACATACATTCACACTGCACACCACTGCAGAACACACCGCTTGTATGGGGCTGTGGGCTGAGGGCTGGGTCGTGCATGCTCCACATACATACACACTGCACACCACTGCAGAACACACCGCTTGTATGGGGCTGTGGGCTGTGGGCTGGGTCGTGCATGCTTCACATACATGCACACTGCATACCACTGCAGAACACACCGCTTGTATGGGGCTGTGGGCTGTGGGCTGGATCGTGCATGCTCCACATACATGCACACTGCACACCACTGCAGAACACACCGCTTGTATGGGGCCGTGGGCTGTGGGCTGTGGGCTGGGTCGTGCATGCTCCACATACATGCACACTGCACACCACTGCAGAACACACCGCTTGTATGGGGCTGTGGGCTGTGGGCTGGGTCGTGCATGCTCCACATACATGCACACTGCACATCACTGCAGAACACACCGCTTGTATGGCTGTGGGCTGTGGGCTGGGTCGTGCATGCTCCACATACATGCACACTGCACACCACTGCAGATCACACCGCTTGCAACACATTCTAGTGGTATAGACAGTTTGATCAAATCAATTGAAAATTTTCCCATATAAGTTCCACTGTTTGTTAACAGCACAAAATGATTTGTTACTAACACCAAATCAATTGTAGTTATTAACAAAATAAAAAAAAATAAAATGGATGAAGATTTCCAGGTATTTACTTATTTATTTATTACACAAATGTAATACGATTATATTAATTGCTTATATATTTTCCTATATGACATGGCATGCCAAATTAATTAAACAGATTTGGAGAGTACAATATTGGTGTAAAATCAAAATGTATTACCTACACAATCTAATAGTAGGGTAGCTAAACTATAAAACGTGGTTTATTCTCTTTTAAACTTTGTATCAATGTATGAAGCATACACAATAAATATACAAATAATAAGACCAAAGCCTCAGGTTTCCTCTGCCAGTTTATAATATTCACACTTCTATTTCATTACCAGTCTACAGTACAATGTACTTATGTCCTCTGTAATATTCTGATATAATGCCATGGGGATAATCACTTGTCATCTCATTCTATAAACCTTTCAGAGCTAATTAAAATGATTCCCGAAAGGTTCTTTAACTACTTTTGTAGAAACTTAAATACAGTACTACTTTAAAAACCCATTTCATTAACTCAAAGTTTATAAACTCGACTGAGAATCGCAAGAGTTAATTTTTAACGGTGTAATAAATCTTTAGTAGATTTATAGAGGGGATACTACACAAAATAAAGTAAAGAATTATAGTAAAAACGTATTTGCAAATTACGAGTTGTGTAAATATTAACGTCTAACACTTATGCTTTTACAATAATAATAATAATTATTATTATTTAGCAAAATAATTAATTGGTATTCCTTGTATCGTATTGTGTTTTTACCTTCATTTTTTAAAATTCACATTCAAGCGACTGAAATAATAACATATTTTACTTAGATATAAAGTAAGAAGAACAATGAAAATATATTTTAATTCATTAAAACATGCAGGCATCAGACTCATTCAGCAAATTAACCTTTCTTTTTGCTTATGTTCAACACATCTATTACTGGAGATGAACTGAAATTTGGTAATAGGAAAGCCATGTTAGTCCTATTATTGTGTTACAACATTTCTGATATTTTAAGCTTTAATTGTTTTGTGCTTATTTATTGCAATTGACACTAATACCGGGCCTTTAAACAGTATAGCATAAAGCAAGGAATAAATCAAATACAATCCCATACTTATTGTTTTTACCATCATCTGAATGTTACAAAAAAAGGATGAGACGACTCCAAAATATCAATCGGGATCGATGGTAAAAAGGTTAAGGATATTTGATATCAGTGTTTCAACTATATTGGGGTGATAGCAGGCCCCAGGGTGTGCTACACTGGAAATGTCGATGACAAATCGTCTCGCGATCCATTATCGGGTCAATCCACATGTGATTTTGTATATAATTTCGCGGTTGACTTGGGGACACATTCCTCGGGGTGTCGTTTCAACAAATCACTGGGAAATGTCACTGGGAAAGTTGTTACACAATCCGGTTGGACCTTCAGCTTGGAAAAGATCGTCTATATTAAAATGGCGAGATAGAAAATTCAGTGTCAATACTAATTTACAAACTAATATGGTGTATAAGGTTTACAAAATGGATTTGTCTTCGTTAACAGGTCCAAATAACGCAAAAACGTTGTTCACTAAATATGTTACATTTGGTTTGAAAGAGGCCAATCATTTTACATACAACCTTAAATGTTACTTAAAATTCTGTAATGATAGGTGTTTTGTAAATTATAAAAAGGTCTGTTTAAGGTGTTGGAAAGGCCTCCACAACTAGCAAGTGAGATCGCTCTATCTGTTAATAGTAGAAGCTATAGGTTGCAATCATCCTAGGGATAATTCTATTGTATTTTTGAAACTCATTATTTTATCTCCGGGCAAAGGCAGTCAATCAGTCATTCCTGACTTCGTTGCCTCGTTAAAATCCCCGATACATTGCCACTTCCATTAGCAATCGCTTTGTCGTTTGGTAATTTATTGTTGGCCTCTCGTTTTATATTTTATCAAACAAACTAATCTAATGAGTGTTTTAACTTTCAGATTTAAAAAGTGAACTTAAACACCAAAAGTTCGATTTAAAGCATACGGAAGTCAACATTTGAAGACCGGTCGACCAAGGACGTATTTCATTGCAGCCAGCGGTTTACAAGGTCTGAGGTTGTGTTATGACTACCTACCAGCTGACTGGCGAGGCGCGCGGCCAGATGTTACGATCAGCTGTTCCAGTGCTACCACTACCACGGCACTGTTATTATTTACAGCTGTCATGCTCGCCCGCGGCCCACCTCTACCCTAATTATGTATTGTCCCTCGCATATTTATGTTGACTCAGATGTCATTATTTACCGTCGCTTTACACGGTCCCTCCCTGAATATGTTCCCTATTGTCTTTTTACCTGACCACTGGACCGGTCAAGAATCCATTTTGTTTATTTTTATACCTATTTATCCTTACTATAGAAACTGTTGTAGATTTTGTTATTTAATATTGTTTAGAGATTAAGAACATGTTTGGATGGAATGACCCGGATGTATTGTTGCAGAGTGATAAGTTTGCTTGAGTCCTTATAAATGGCAGAGCCCACAGTCGTTTCCTTGAGTACAATTCAGATTCATTTGAATTTTCATTGTGCATGTCGTAGTATTTTATCTGACATTCAGTTAATGCTTTACCAAATGGTATGACTATGCCACTGAACCGAGATAACTTATTGCTGTTTGATGTTTCTGGTAGTTTGCCATTTTCCTTGACAGGCTGTTCAGACGTACACAGGCACCATCCTCGTGGCGGTCAACCCCTACAAGGAGCTCAACATCTACACCACGGTGAGTCTTGCCTCTTTTGCATCCACGTTGCATGCGGTTTGGGTCGTTGGGTGGTTTAAATACTTTTGACTCCACAATGATTCACTGATGTTGAATAAAAAACCTTTCCTTTGGGTCCTTAAGGCTCCGGAAAAATGTGTGGAAAGATTCGCAGGATTGCTCTTTACGGCTACAATAATGATGACATTAACACTGAAACCAAAAGGAGATAGTCAACTCTTCTTTTGCCGTGCTTTAGAATTTCAAATATTACCCTAGTTAGTGCCAACAGCCCGTACTACAATCTCTAGAAAAATAAATCACGGACATATGATTCTAATGAATATTTCTGAATTCATCTGTTGTGAAAGTTTGTACTATTAAAAGCTCAGAAAACATCCTAAAAGTTGCTATTATGTATCAAATAAAATACTAAGAAATCTGAACCAAAAGTTAAACGGAATAAAGATATATTAGTTTATTAGCGAATTCCCTCTATAGGGAAGAAGCTATTACCATAGGTGGGTAGCATGGTAAGACTTAAGCCCGAGACCATGATAACTTTTTGTTTTGAGGTCCCCAGATGCCAAAAACACTATTCGTTCAAATTTATATGTACATACATATATATATATATATATATATATATATATATATATATATATATGTGTGTGTGTGTGTGTGTGTGTGTGTGTGTGTGTGTGTGTGTGTGTGTGTGTGTGTGTCCGTCCGTTACCGCGATAACTTTTGAAAGAAGCGCCCGATTTTGATGAAATTTGGCACAAATGTGGAGAGTAACATTTATGACTTTTGAGTTCGAAAACCAGATCGATCGGTCTATGGGAAGGGGGTTTTTTGGGGGTTTAAAATTTTCCAAAAATCAGTTTTTTTTCAATTTTTTACCCTAAAATTTTAAAAACACCAGATTTTGGTTACAGCCATTTTATAGAGCTTAAAAAAATTAGTATTTTGAATCATTAAGCTAGGTTTAGTGGCTGTGGAGAAAAGTAAAAAAATGTGTCCATAAAATTTCCCATGTTAATCTTATGGGAATACGGTTTTTAGATTTTCCTCAGATAATTTCACTAAAAACTCCACATTTCTTCCTACCAATCAGTTTAGCTCTACAAAACAATAATTTTGGCGTTTTAATTGTTGTTTTACGTCCAACCGTTGCAGTGATATTCAAAGTGCTAAACACAGTATGTTGTCCAATCTTATCCTTATGGAGGATAAATAAAATGTTATATTTCGATTATTTATGAATATATATTGATGAAACTTGGTATGTGGCTTCAGCTAGTTGTGGTATATTGATATTAGCACAAAACAATTTGTTTGTTGAATTAGCAGTAAACCTGCATACTCGGCCCCCATGTTATTCATATGGATAATAAGTAAAGTTTTATATCTCCCTTAGTTATGAACCTAAATTAATAAAACTTGGTATGTAGCTTCACCTGGTTCAGTTATATTGATAATTGCAAAAAAAAAACACATTTCTTATCTTCCTTGTTGCAGCAGATCTGCGAATTCAATTATAATGTTATTCTTATGGAGGATAAATAAAATGCTATGTATCACTTATTAATGAATGTATTTTTGTGAAACTTGGTAAGTGGCTCTAGGTAGTAGTGATACCCATATATGCATATATGCATATATGCATTGGATATTCGCTGAGTACGCATGTTTGCTGCCACGGGGGTATTAATTAATTATTACAGTATTTCTTAAAAAAGTATTGTACTTGAGTGTCCCAATAATTATACGATTTTTCAGACTTGCATATTTACTATACATAATACAAAAATTAAAGTTTTCCAATAAGAGTATAAAAGTTAAAATCTGTCCGGTGGACCACCAGGATTTAGTTGTTAAAAAAAGTAGTTTTTTATTTTACACCAGTCATACAAATCGTTGGAAAAATCGACCACAATGAATGTTGTATTCTTTAATGTTATGATATTAACTACGTTATTTTATTTTCCAAAACCGTATATGAAAAATGTTCTTGTTTCGAATTTCTCAAAATTGCATGCACCAACCACATCCTAGAGTACCAAGTTAATTATATTCTGTAATTGTAACGAATTTTTTATAACGGAGAAAATTAAATACGGGTTTTTTCATTTAGAAAACTGGGGAAGCGTTTTAACATAATTAAATCGTGGAATGAAATCTTAATGACAAAAGAGTCTTTAAAACTATAATATTGTACAAAAATATGAATTGTGTACAATCCAACTTGATGGTCGAACGAGATAAAGAAACATGTGCAACACAAATAGTCGAGTTGTTCCTTTGAAAGTGCACTGCTTTATTACATTACGGTAGCCATTGCGTTGCAGCTCGAGAGCCCCATTGGAGTTTACAAACATTTAAACCCATTCAAACACTGCTCGCTCGTCTACTTCTAACGCCTTTTTACATTTGAATGTTTCATATTATTTTATAATTTAAGTGTATTTTTTGACGATCTATTTTAGAGGAATTTCTTAACCAGAATCTTGTTATATCTACTGGAAAATAGAACAGGATTTATTTGCCGAAAATTTGTTCCGACAGATTCAATGAATTAATAATGAACTTGGTGATGGTTACTGCGTGATCTGTCCGTGAATTTCTAGTTTATTTATTTCTCCCCTCGATTTAATGTGCATAAGGAACAGGCTCTTTGCTTTTTGTGATTAGTTGTGCAACAACTGCCCAGTTAGAGAAATGTTTATGTCGATAGTCCAGTGATGTTTAGTAAGTACATCTTATATTATATTTTGGCGTTAAAACGTTGTTATCCAACAAGTTGTTGGATTGACCAATAATTTTTAAATTCTTTAAATTCAACCATAATTTAGTAAATAAACAGTATCAAAAAACGAATACATAGTTTCTCCCTTTTAGCCCTATTTTAATAAACAATTTCCTATATATTTACTACGTATAGAATATTTAGAGTACTGCAGCATTTATAGTAAAGTAGTATCAAACTGGGTTTACATGTCCACTCGGATTCATTTATTGAAGACACTACTATTTGCTTCATACAGTAGTTTCGAGAGGGGAAATCCCCCCTTCTCCGACCAAGAATAAATAAATCTATGTATTGCCAGGATAAAAACCCAAGAAAATATTACAAATATACTATATTGGTCAATGTTAACTTATCCTACATAGCAAGTTTTAATGAAATTGATCAGTTAATATGAGATAAATTAAAGTTTTTTATTTCCCATAAAAATAACAGTAGACATCGCACTGTGTTAACTGCTAAATGTCAGTTTAAGTTTTCTTCGTAACCACTTGCCTTGGATTAAATAAAAAATACTAATTTGTTATTTTTTCTCTCGTTTTATAATGATAAGAAATACCCCCGTCGCATCAAACCTGCGTACTCAGCGAATTTCCAATGCATAATATATGTCTTAATACCACATAAAGCCGCATACCAAGTTTCATAATAATATATTCACATATAAGCGATTTTAATTATTCTCCATAAGAATAACATTGGTAATGAGTACGTAGATTTGCTGGATCAAGGAACACAAACAATTGGTTTTTATGCAAATATAAATAGAATTTAACTAGGAGAAGCCACATACCAAGTTCCATCAATATTAAATCATAAATAAGCGCTTTATAACATTCTAGTTATTCTCTATAACAATAACATGGAGTTGAGAAAGCAGGTTTGCTGCAACGAGGAACAAAAAAAAGGGTTTTTATATAATTATCAATATAACTCAACCAAGTGAAGCTACATACCGAGTTTTATTAATTTATGTTCATAATTAAGGGAGTCATTACTTTTTACTTATTCTCCATAAGAATAACATGGGGGCTGAGTACGCAGATTTGCTGGTATGGGAATAATCAACGAAAAATCAATTTTTTGTACAAATATCAATATACCAGTACTACGTGAAGCCACATACCAAATTTCATCAACATACATTCATAAATAATCGATATATCAAATTTTATTTATCCTCCATAAGAATAACATTGGACAACGTACTGTGTTTAGCACTTTGAATATCTCGGCAACGGTTGGACGTAGAATCACAATTTAAACACCAAAATGATTGATTTGTAGAGCTAAATTGATTGGTATAAGCAAATGTGAAGTTTATAGTAAAATTAATTGGGGAAAAGCTAAAACCCATTTTCCCATAAGATTAACATGGGAGATTTTATGAACACGTTTTTTGGATTTTCTCCGAAACCATATAACCTAGCTTAATGATTCAAAATACCATATTATTTGTTTTTTTAAGCTCTATAACATGGTCAAAACCAAAAATAAGTTGTTTTAAAATTGTTGTGTGAAAAATGCAAAAAATGATTTTTGGACAATTTAAAACCCCCATAAACCCCCCTTCCCATGGTCCGATTTTTCTGGTTTTCGAACTTAAAAGTCATGAATGTCATTTTACACGTTTGAGCCAAATTTCATCAAAATCGGACGTTTTTTACTCAAGTTATCGTGTTAACGGACACACACACACACACACACACACACATATATATATATATATATATATATATATATATATATATATATATATATATATATATATATATATATATATAGATATATATATATATATATATATACATATATATAAATTTGAACGAATAGTGTTTTTGGCATCTGGGGACCTCAAAAGAAAAAGTTATCATGGTCTCGGGCTTAAGTCTTACCATGAGACCTACGGTAATAGCTTCTTCCCTATAGGGGAAATTCGCTAAAATAGTGATATTGGTTGAACGTGTGTGGTTTTATAAAAAACAACGAATTTTTGAATATATTGAACCAGAATTTTTCCAGATATGCGGGTGGTTAATTTTGTTAGGGACATAAAGCACTATAAACCACGAAATTTTAATTAACGTTCTGCCGTGCCGTTTTTGATAAATTTAGATTTTTTTATGTTTTTAGCGGTTTTATTTACCCTTAAAACTAAAAAATGAAGAAAATCCGCCTGGAGATACCGTAGATTTGTACATACATACCAAATGTTATCAAACTCGGGCTGTTAGAGCTATGTTGAGGGTATAACATGGTCATAAAATACAACCGTATTTTACTGAGTTAACATCAATAAATGTACCGATTATTTTTTTACACAGTATTTTCCTACTGCGTTTTCCTTTGCTTAGCTATCAAGTTTTCTGTATTGCCAGCGGTTTCAAGTGGAACCCTTATATTGTTATTTATGTTCGGGCGATAATTGGAGAGTGCCCGGTTGACAAAACAAATGTCTTGGGATCGCTAGGAAGACATTAAGTGAATTTAATTGATGAGGATGTCGAAGACCATTCCAAATGATCAAGGGGTGGAGACAAATTTATCAAGGGTGAACAAAACAGGTTTTAATTTAAAGCGATTTCAGTAATGCAAATAATACGTTTTAAGTGGATTAAATCATGTTATATAAGCAAGTCCTATTGTGCACAGTATCTAGAATATGTAAAACAATCTGTTCTGTAACATATCCCCTTGAAACGTCTACTAAGGACGCATCATTTTGCTTCATGGACAATCTGGCGACGCTAGTAATAATAACTCAATTTTTTAGAACTGGATAAATTCATTGCAGCAGTGAATAATCATGGCTGAAAGCTACAAAAGCTGAGTTTCTGCCCTGGATTCGGGTATTATATTTTTCATAAACCATCCCCGAACTTACTGCTAACTCTCCCCCATTTGGGATGTTGAACAGCGCTAGTACGGCCAGATGCAATATGTACGAGATTACTGCACCTCAATTTCCCAGCGGATATTCTTTATATTTAAACTAGTAAAATCTTCCAGTTATTCAAATAGGTTATTCATGTTGGTGTGTTTTAGACTACGTTACCCGTACCAAGAAAACATTTCAACTAACGAGGTTACGGAAATAATCAAATGTCTCCAAATAAATCGAACGGTTTTGTATACGGTGAATATACATTTAATTCCGATCTAGTGAAATTTTAATTTGTCCGTATTCTTTAAGATTGCATTGGACCTAAACATCATGAATTAGTTTCCTACAGAGCGAATTGGCGTAATTAGATAAGTATTGATTGTGTTGCTAGTGTGCTGATGTACGTCACCTACTCAATACTGAGCAGGGCCTCTACATCCGCACCGTGACAATTAAAGCGTTGGCCTGATTATTGTCCACTTTACGCGAATACTGTTGACTGTTGATACTTCATGACCTTGGAGCTTTTATTTGTTGTTGTGTTGAGCTGTTATTAAAGACCAGCTTTATTCATCAGATCTATTATTTGAAATTAACCAAAGCTAACTATAATACTATTTTAAAAACATACTAATAGCTATTGGTTAATAACCGTGGCTTTAAAATAATATTCATTCCGGTAGACAGTATTAATATAACGAGAGAAAGTGAAGTGGGTTGCAGTTGCCGTGTAGTGTGAGGTGAGAACATGAGTCAGCGAGTATCGACCACGCGTGCCGCAGTGACAGGGAGAATACCACCTCTCCTTCAACGTAAATATCCACTCACACCATGCATCGTGTCAGGGAGACTCGCCTCTCCTTTACCTCACATCTGCCATATGCATCCAATCACACACCACACCGTGCTGCCGTGACAAGGAGACTTACTCTCCTGCACCTCGCATCTCCCATAGATGTACAGTTACACACCACACCGTACTGCCGTGACAAGGAGACTTACTCTCCTGCACCTCGCATTTCCCATAGATATCCAGTTACACACCACACCGTGCTGCCGTGACAAGGAGACTTGCTCTCCTGCACCTCGCATCTCCCATAGATATCCAGTAACACACCACACCGTGCTGCCGTGTCAAGGAGACTTACTCTCCTGCACCTCGCATCTCCCATAGATATACAGTTACACACCACACCGTGCTGCCGTGACAAGGAGACTTACTCTCCTGCACCTCGCATCTCCCATAGATATCCAGGTACACACCACACCGTGCTGCCGTGTCAAGGTGACTTACTCTCCTGCACCTCGCATCTCCCATAGATATCCAGGTACACACCACACCGTGCTGCCGTGTCAAGGAGACTTACTCTCCTGCACCTCGCATCTCCCTTAGATATCCGGTTACACACCACACCGTGCTGCCGTGACAAGGAGACTTACTCTCCTGCACCTCGCATCTCCCATAGATATCCAGTTACACACCACACCGTGCTGCCGTGTCAAGGAGACTTACTCTCCTGCACCTTGCATCTCCCATAGATATACAGTTACACACCACACCGTGCTGCCGTGTCAAGGAGACTTACTCTCCTGCACCTCGCATCTCCCATAGATATACAGTTACACACCACACCGTGCTGCCGTGACAAGGAGACTTACTCTCCTGCACCTCGCATCTCCCATAGATATACAGTTACACACCACACCGTGCTGCCGTGTCAAGGAGACTTACTCTCCTGCACCTCGCATCTCCCATAGATATACAGTTACACACCACACCGTGCTGCCGTGACAAGGAGACTTACTCTCCTGCACCTCGCATCTCCCATAGATATACAGTTACACACCACACCATGCTGCCGTGTCAAGGAGACATACTCTCCTGCACCTCGCATCTCCCATAGATATACAGTTACACACCACACCGTGCTGCCGTGACAAGGAGACTTACTCTCCTGCACCTCGCATCTCCCATAGATATCCAGTTACACACCACACCGTGCTGCCGTGACAAGGAGACTTACACTCCTGCACCCCGCATCTCCCATAGATATCCAGTTACACACCACACCGTGCTGCCGTGACAAGGAGACTTACACTCCTGCACCCCGCATCTCCCATAGATATCCAGTTACACACCACACCGTGCTGCCGTGACAAGGAGACTTTCTCTCCTGCACCCCGCATCTCCCATAGATATCCAGTTACACACCACACCGTGCTGCCGTGACAAGGAGACTTACTCTCCTGCACCTCACATCTCCCATAGATATCCAGTTACACACCACACCGTGCTGCCGTGTCAAGGAGACGTACTCTCCTGCACCTCGAATCTCCCATAGATATCCAGTCACACCCCGTGTCATGCTGCCGTGTCATCCGTCTCCCTCACCTCGCATCTCCTGTAGATATACAATCACACCCGCGTCATGCTGTCGTGCCCTTCGTTTCCCTCATCTCGCATCCCCCTTAGATATCCAGTCACACATCGCGTCATGCTGTCGTGTCCTCCGTATCCCTCACCTCTCACCCCCCTTAGATATCCAGTCACACCTCGCGTCATCCTGTCGTGTCCTCTGTCTCCTCACCTCGCACCCCCCTTAGATATCCAGTCACACCTCGCGTCATGCTGTCGTGTCCTCCGTCTCCTCACCTCGCACCCCCCTTAGATATCCAGTCACACCTCGCGTCATGCTGTCGTGTCCTCCGTATCCCTCACCTCTCACCCCCCTTAGATATCCAGTCACACCTCGCGTCATCCTGTCGTGTCCTCCGTCTCCTCACCTCGCACCCCCCTTAGATATCCAGTCACACCACGCGTCATGCTGTCGTGTCCTCGGTCTCCCTCACCTCGCATCCCCCTTAGATATCCAGTCACACCCCGCGTCATGCTGTCGTGTCCTCGGTCTCCCTCATCTCGCATCTCCCATTGATATCCAGTAACACCCCGCGTCATGCTGTCGTGTCCTCCGTCTCCCTCACCTCGCATCTCCCTTAGATATTCGGTCACATCTCGAGTCATGCTGTCGTGTCCTCCGTCTCCCTCACCTCGCATCCCCCTTAGATATCCAGTCACACCTCGCATCATGCTGTCGTGTCCTCGGTCTCTCTCACCTCACATCTCCCGTAGATATTCAGTCACAACTCGCGTCATGCTGTCGTGTCCTCCGTCTCTCTCACCTCGCATATCCCTTACATATCCTTTCACACCACGCGTCATTCTGTCGTGTCCTCCGTGTCCCTCACGTCGCATCCCCCTTAGATATCCAGTCAAACCCCGCGTCATGCTGTCGTTTCCTCGGTCTCCCTCACCTCGCACCCCCCTTAGATAACCAGTCACACCTTGCGTCTAGCTGTCGTGTCCCCATTCTCCCTCACCTCGCATCCCCCTTAGATATCCAGTCACACCCCGCGTCATCCTGTCGTGTCCTCCGTCTCCCTCACCTCGCATCCCCCTTAGGTAAACAGTCACACCTCGCGTCTAGCTGTCGTGTCCTCCGTCTCCCTCACCTCGCATCCCCCTTAGATATCCAGTCACACCTCGCGTCATGCTGTTGTGTCCTCCGTCTGCCTCACCTTGCATCCCCCTGAGATATCCAGTAACACCTCGCGTCATCCTTTCGTGGTCCTCGGTCTTCCTCACCTCGCATATCCAGTCATAACCCGCGCCTTACCGCCTACAATCGTCGTCGTATGCTTATTTGTAATAGCCGATATACTGTAATGTTATTTAAGAAAATTTTAATTTTTAATGTAATTTATCCAAGTTTCACTAGTACGGTATATTATATTAGGTGTACTGAATCTTAGTGGACTGAGATCAAATTTGTGATTGATTATTTGGGACCAAATCGCAACAAAGTTGTCGACAAGTTGTGCTGAAGTAAGGTGGCTTGTTAGTGTGAAGGCTGACGGAGTTTCATTAAAAGCTCTCCAGGCGGCAATCACTCTAATCACTGCTCCTACCCCACCCTCGCCCTCCTTATCCTTAGGGGGGTTTCTATAGTGGCGAGTTCTTAGTTTAAGTCATATGTCGAATAAAATTATTAATGTAATAAATTGCCGTTTGCTCAGATTACTTACCCTTAACCAATTACGCGTTATTAGTCTATGTTTGGTGTGCTGGTTTTTAATACCGGAGAAGAAACAAAATATAGATTTATTTAAAAAATTCAAGTTATATTTTATAGTTTACTCACTCCCAAAGTGTTTTAAATATCGCCCAAGATTTTCCTTTATAAGGTATTTCCGTGTAGAAAGCAGTACAAAACAGGCGCGTTTATCTCCAGTATCGCATTACGAAGCTTTGATCAGTTTAGTGGCACTCACTCGTGCGTCCCGACCCCTCACCCCTCACCCCTCACCTCCCCATTCGTCCGTAACTTTCAACAGATGAGTGTTTGCATATCGTTTACACCTGTCAAATTATTCCCGAATTTGTATTAAAAACTGACATTTGTGTTTTAAATTGCATTAAACACAATATTAAGTTTTAAATTTAGAGGCTTAATTAAATATACAATGCAATAAAATGATTGGTTAGATACAAATCGAGACGGCACTGAAAATGGTTAGTATTTTGGACAGACTTCTCTTTCGCTTCGGTTTCTCACTGTTTGGTCGCACGAGATAACTCGTGGATCGAACGTTGTTGTAGGGCCCGCAGCAAATTGGCCTAGGGAGTAAGAGCTCCTGTTATTTAAAAACGGTTGTTTTCTTCCTAGACCTGAATTTGCTGCGCTGTCCGATCCTGCAATTTTCAAACTCGAAAATTCCTATTCTTAAAGTGGTCTGCGCGAAATGTCTACTGTGGAAACGTTAGCGGCTTTGACTTGGTTTCCTAATCCAAAATTTTAAGATATTAAATATGACATTAGTGCTAGTGAGGCCGGAGAGGCCGGCGCCGCGGCAGTACACTGAGTCACAGAGGCCACTCGCTCGTATGGCGCTCACGGAGCCGCGGCGGTGACGATGACGTCAGCATCCTCCTCCACTTCCTCTATTGCCACCCGCCAACATTGAGGCTGGAGTAAACTATTAATTATTTAGGAGATTAGTTGCTAAATAATTTACTGCTCGACGTGGATTCATTTTGAAATAACAAATAAAAACCTAGAAGCATCCACAATTATTAAATTATGACGAGCAAATTTGCTTGGTCCATTCGCTTAAGAACACCAAATGGGCAAATCAACCTGCCTCATTTACCTTGATGATGGGCAAATTCGCTTCGCCCTTTCGCAGTAAACTTTAAAACCATTGTACCAGAGCAGCATGATTGACATGGCTACCTCTGTAACTAACTAATGCTCTTAGTTAGCGGACAAATATACAAAACATCGTAATTGCATTCATAACCAATTTTACAACGCAAATAAAGTAATTTCTTTACTTTAAAATTTAAGGTGGTTTAAGGTGTCTATCAAAATATGGTCGGACAGTTTGATAATAGAATATCTTCGAATAAATGTACAATATTAATTAGCAATATGGCCTGTTCAGTGAACCTATAAATAACCACAATAATTCCATAAATAACAATAATTTAATATAGTGTTATTAACAATTACTGTTGTGAGTGGTGTTTAAATTAAAACTATTAACGACTGCTCCTATTCAAATATAAAATATACACTCGAGTTAACATCTGATACGCATTTCAACGGTTGAGTTTCAACGTTAATGCGACGAAGTGTGACTAAAATTGTAACTCCGAGGGAGGAGAGCGCAGTGGAGATGAGCGCCGGCGGCCCCGTATGTAATCTGCACTCAGCCGTCCGCTACTGTGGCTGTAGCACTGTAGCTGTAGCGAGCTCTAACTCCGAGGGAGGAGAGCGCAGTGGAGATGAGCGCCGGCGGCCCCGTATGTAATCTGCACTCAGCCGTCCGCTACTGTGGCTGTAGCACTGTAGCTGTAGCGAGCTCTAACTCCGAGGGAGGAGAGCGCAGTGGAGATGAGCGCCGGCGGCCCCGTATGTAATCTGCACTCAGCCGTCCGCTACTGTGGCTGTAGCACTGTATGTAGCTGTAGCGAGCTCTCGCAACTTGGCTCAACAAACCGCAACAAATATCGCTCCACTCGGTAAACCAAAGGCCGCGTCAATGATATTGTTTTTGTTGTGCTCGCATTTCCTCGGCAAGCCGTGTTTTATGGTGCGGTGCTCCGGGCGTGTGTTAGACTTTAGAATATTTTCACTAACAATTCCAGATGTTTGGAATAGCTAAAACCTTTTTTTAACAGATTTTTCGTATGTTTTCAACATTGAAATTTACAATCCTGTAAAATTCAATGATCACTTTCAGGCAATACATATTTAAAATGCTACTTGTACTGTTTGAATCATGTCAAACTATATTGGTTGATTTAAACAACATTTTAAAATCAATATACATTTTGTTTACCGAAGAGATATACGTGGTTTTGTTCACCTTAGTTTTTTCTGAGTAATCAAATCTAATTTGCTATAAATTTTACGTATTTTGAACTTAAATTAATATTATTTGTAATTTTATATTCGTATTTAAGTGGTTAGTATCATATTTTGTGGACTTCTTTCATATTTATATTAAAGTTGCTTTATTATAGATCTTGTGATTTCAATCAGACAATTTAACCCCGACACTATATCTGCGCGTCGCAGAAGGAAGCGAAATACACCAAATAAGTTGAATCTATAGCCTAAAAATAAACAAAATATGTATACCTATTTAATTACAGTATTAACATTAATTAGAAAACCAGAGACTAAGCGATTGTAAAAATCAAACTAAATCAAGTTAATTAACTATCAATGCCTTTGAGATATATAACAAACTACTAGTAATTACGCAGTCAAGAGTCACGAGCTGTCCGCCCTCGCCCGTGGAGGGGAGGGGATGTTCCGGCTCACTACCCCCAACCCTTTGAAACTAAACTATTGTCAATTGTAATTGAAATAGTTATCAGCCCCGTGCGCTACCTGTAGTTAAAGTTAATTTCCACTCTATTAACACGAATGTTAGAATTGAATGTTAGAACCTTGGCTCAGGTTATATCACACAGACATCACGTGTACTGTAGTAATTTATTTTTAAATGTGCTTACTGTAATATATTAGTTTTTTCCCCTCTAAACGACATATTTTCAATGTATTACACTGATATAGGTTTCACTGCATGAAACCACATTCGGAGACGGTTTCGGCAGTTGTGCCGCTGCTGCATAATTCAGCCTTCACATGTCCACTTCCGTCCTGTCCCAAACTGTGTCCGAACTGACGCGACATGTCTGTGCCCCGTCCCCCACCGGGCCCTTGGATCACCTGACATTGTACATAGTCTCGGTAACATTCATATATAGCAGTAAAAGGCTCCAATTATTATTATTATTGTGATGGTTGAAATGGATATCACATGAACTAAATATTCTAATTGGAATATATCTTCTAGGGGGCGTTACTCTACTATTTATCTATAGAACCTCCAGTATCATAGATTTTGTCAATTTGACTACAAGGTCAATTGGGTATCTAGTTTAAAGGTTGTGGATTAGTGCAGTTGGCGCGCACGTGTAACTGAATGGCCGAGACATGTACTTCTATTCATGAGGAGAGTTTAATTCCATCAGCCAGGTCCCAGGAGATGGTCATATCAGGTTGTATTGCACTAGAGGTAGCAGTTCTGTTTTCCGTTGCAGTAGCAGTTGTACTTGCACTGAAGTTGCAGTTTCAGTTGTAGCAGTTGAAGCGCTTCACTCTGCCAGCGAAACATTCCACTCCCAAGGTGTTTACGTCTCAGTCCAGATATAAATTTACTCTCCCTCCGACATAAACGTGTCAGCGCTCCGAGCACATCAGGGGGCGGGTGGAAGTAAATCCTAGACAGGCCACGGGACAAATGGTGTTCTATATCGATGTACCAGCTGGTCTCGATTTCCTCTTAGGGGTGTAGTTTTACTAGTAGCATTGACCAAGTAGCCGACACAGTAGCAAGTGAAGTAATAACGGTTAAAAAAGTTTACTATTAATCACAAAAAAATTAAATGCTGTTATTATTTATGAAGAAAAAATCACCAAAATGGTGTTGTTTGTGTTAAACAGGCGTTTGACGCGTGTCCATTTGTTTATGACCGACGCATAACGGAGGCGTGGTCGCTGTGAACGCTCAATCCCGTGTTTAGTGTGTAGTGTTTAGTGTTTGGTCTCATGATCACAATCACTCCTGAGGTATTGCCGTCGCACACGCACACGCACACGCACACGCGGCCGCAGTTCAGAGGAGGAATCACTAATCAGAGGTAGGCTTCTTATGGAAACGTTGCGCGTGAGCATCGACACAAATAAAGTATTACAACAGGGGCATAGACATTCACCTTTTTTACCATTTCACTAGACATCTATTTCGCACAACATTTACAAGCCGCATCAGATGGTTGCTTCTCTATGGCTGCAGCGAGCCCAATCTTCTCGCCCGGGGTCGTCGTTATAAGGTGTCCAGCTTACTAATTGTATACATTAACTAAACAATCAATTTTATAGCGTTTTGCAAAGTGGAAGGGAGTTAAATACATGGCAAAATTCTTGTTTTAGTTCAAATCACCATTGTCTGGAGCTCTAAGTTTTCTGTCTCATGCAGGCAGCACAGTTTAAAACGCCTATCGGAAATGTCGGTTTGGTCTCCAGATGAATAGGAATGGTCTAATTACAACAACTATCTACACCTGCCTGACAGGAGACTCGATACTTCTCCAACTACTTCAGTATCAGCAGAATCATGAAAGCGATGTTTGGAAAGAAATAATTAGCGTCAAAACATAAGTTTAATATGCCAAGTAGTTTTAAGCAAACGACATCTATTAAACCCTTCATTTTCGACTGTACTCGTGATACGGGGTACCCCGGATATTAGAACAGTTTATTGTTTATGATCCTTGCCGTTTCTGCTTTCTACTATCAGTGCGAGGTGCTCTGTTGTTGTCACCGATACGTTTCCGAAATGTATCACTTGTTATCTATTTGAATATACCTGAAATGAAAGTCACCGATCTCACAATCAGTGGTTGACTATCTCTGTAGGGTCACGATCGGTGTGTGGCCCTTGTGACTACGCGTTGTGGTGTTTTACCTAATCAATACGATGCATGAAACCACCCTAATTCCACAAAGAACCCGAGGAAGACCCCTCGTCTGACACGCAAGACGCCCAGGGCCTCGCCCTCACAGGTGTGCGGGATTACGGGGCGACAGGCATATCCTACAGTCATGGGCGACCGACCTAGGGGAGCCCACACAGATATTATATAGACCCCCAAACATTTATCATCGTTAGCAGAGTTTGGATCCCACTAGCGCATCTTTTTATCCGCGCATTGTTCATCCAATTCACAAATTCAGATGCTAATAAAGACTATTCGATACAGTGATTTGAATGACCACACAACACACAACGTAATGCACAACACCACATTCCCAGTGCATTAATGTGTTGGTGATTTTGCGCTTAAACGTGGAATCGATGTTGGTCTAATACTGGGATAATTGGAGTTCAGTTGGTTTATCACCTACGAAATCGTCCAATTACAACCAGAAATGGAAAGATGGAGCTTACCACGGCTGGGATTAGGCTGTGAGTGGCTGCTCTCGACGATCGATGACCTTCAACTTTTATATAGCAGCATTAAACCACTCGCCGATGTCTCATTTCCAACGTCATCAAGAATTGATCTACCACCTGAGTAATTAAACTGGATTACTTTGACTTTACTGATTGAAGTACATTCTTGATAGAAAGCACCTTTGTTGTCAAAGGTTTTAGTGCACATTCATATTTTATACAGTGTCTTGATGGTTATGAATTCAAGGATGCAGATCGTACTTGCCCGTCCCGTATTCATGTTTCCCATAGAGGTTTAATACATAAAAATACGATGGACCAAAGTATCCAGAGCTCCCGTGCTCACAGGCTAGGACTCTCGGTGTTCTCCCGGTATGTGAGGTGAACACTGAGTATCCAGAGCTCCCGTGCTCACAGTCTAGGACTCTCGGTGTTCTCCCACCACGTGAGGTGAACACTGAGTATCCCGTGCTCACAGTCTAGGACTTTCGGTGTTCTCCCGGTATGTGAGGTGAACACTGAGTATCCAGAGCTCCCGTGCTCACAGTCTAGGACTCTCGGTGTTCTCCCACCACGTGAGGTGAACAGTGAGTATCCAGAGCTCCCGTGCTCACAGTCTAAAACTTTCGGTGTTCTCCTGGTATGTGAGGTGAACACTGAGTATCCAGAGCTCCCGTGCTCACAGTCTAGGACTCTCGGTGTTCTCCCACCACGTGAGGTGAACACTGAGTATCCAGAGCTCCCGTGCTCACAGTCTAAGACCCTCGGTGTTCTCCCACCACGTGAGGTGGATACTGTGTATCCAGAGCTCCCGTACTCACAGTCTAGGACTCTAGGTGTTCTCCCACCACGTGAGCTGGGAATTGTGTATACAGAGCTCCCGTGCTCACAGTATGGGACTATCGGCGTTCTCCCACCACGTGAGGTGGACACTGTGTATCTAGAGCTCCCGTGCTCACAGTATAGGACTCTCGGTGTACTCCCTCCACGTGAGAGGGACACTGAGTATCCAGAGCTCCCGTGCTCACAGTCTAGGACTCTCAGTGTTCTCTCACCACGTGAGGTGGGCACTGTGTATCCAGAGCTCCCGTGCTCACAGTCTAGGATTCTCGGTGTTCTCCCGGTATGTGAGGTGAACACTGAGTATCCAGAGCTCCCGTGCTCACAGCTAGGACTTTCGGTGTTCTACCGGTATGTGAGGTGAACACTGAGTATCCAGAGCTTCCGTGCTCACAGTCTAGGACTCTCAGTGTTCTCCCACCACGTGAGGTGGACACTGTGTATCCAGAGCTCCCGTGCTCACAGTCTAGGACTTTTGGTGTTCTTCCGGTATGTGAGGTGAACCCCGAGTATCCAGAGCTCCCGTGCTCACAGTATAGGACTCTCGGTGTTCTCCCACCACGAGGGGTGGACACTGTGTGTATCTAGAGCTCCAGTGCTTACAGTATAGGACTCTAGGTGTTCTCCCACCACGTGAGAGGAACACTGTGTATCTAGAGCTCCCGTGCTCATAGTCTAGGACTCTCGGTGTTCTCCCACCACGTGAAGTGCACACTGTGTATCTAGAGCTCCCGTGCTTACAGTATAGGACTCTCGGTGTTCTCCCGGTATGTGAGGTGAACACTGAGCATCCAGAGCTCCCATGCTCACAGTCTAGGAATTTCTGTGTTCTTCCGGTATGTTAGGTAAACACTGAGTATCCAGAGCTCCCGTGCTCACAGTCTAGGACTTTTGGTGTTCTTCCGGTATGTGAGGTGAACCCCGAGTATCCAGAGCTCCCGTGCTCACAGTATAGGACTCTCGGTGTTCTCCCACCACGAGGGGTGGACACTGTGTGTATCTAGAGCTCCAGTGCTTACAGTATAGGACTCTAGGTGTTCTCCCACCACGTGAGAGGAACACTGTGTATCCAGAGCTCCCGTGCTCATAGTCTAGGACTCTCGGTGTTCTCCCACCACGTGAAGTGCACACTGTGTATCTAGAGCTCCCGTGCTCACAGTATAGGACTCTCGGTATTCTCCCTCCACGTGAGAGGGACACTGTGTATCCAGAGCTCCCGTGCTCACAGTCTAGGACTTTCGGTGTTATCCTGGTATGTGAGGTGAACACTGAGAATCCAGAGCTCCCGTGCTCACAGTCTAGGACTCTAGGTGTTCTCCCACCTCGTGAGGTGGACACTGTGTATCCAGAGCTCCCGTGCTCACAGTCTAGGACTCTCGGTGTTCTCCCACCACGTGAGGTGGGCATTATGTATCCAGAGCTCCCGTGCTCACAGTATAGGACTCTCGCTGTTCTCCCACCACGTGGGGTGGACACTATGTGTATCTATAGCTCCAGTGCTTACAGTATAGGACTCTAGGTGTTCTCCCACCACGTGAGACGGACACTGTGTATCCAGAGCTCCCGTGCTCACAGTATGGGACTACCGGTGTTATCCCACCACGTGAGGTGGACACTGTGTATCTAGAGTTCCCGTGCTCAAAGTATAGGGCTCTCGTTGTTCTCCCTCCACGTGAGAGGGACACTGTGTATCCAGAGCTCCCGTACTCACAGTATAGGGCTCTCGGTGTTCTCCCACCACGTGAGAGGATCACTGTGTATCTAGAGCTTCCGTGCTCACAGTATAGGAATATCGGTGTTCTCCCACCACGTGAGAGAGACACTGTGTATCCAATGCTTCCGTGCTCACAGTATAGGGCTCTCGGTGTTCTCCCTCCACGTGAGAGGGACACTGTGTATCCAGAGCTCCCTTGCTCACAGTATAGGACTCTCGGTGTTCTCCCACCACGTGAGAGGGACACTGTGTATCCAGAGCTCCCGTACTCACAGTCTAGGACTCTAGGTGTTCTCCCACCTCGTGAGAGGGACACTGTGTATCCGGAGCTCCCGTGCTCACAGTATAGGACTCTAGGTGTTCTCCCACCACGTGAGGGGGACACTGTGTATCCACAGCTCCCGTGCTCACAGTCTAGGACTCTAGGTGTTCTCCCACCACGTGAGGGGGACACTGTGTATTCAGAGCTCCCGTGCTCACAGTCTAGGACTCTCGGTGTTCTCCCACCACGTGAGGTGGGCATTATGTATCCAGAGCTCCCGTGCTCACAGTATAGGACTCTCGCTGTTCTCCCACCACGTGGGGTGGACACTATGTGTATCTAGAGCTCCAGTGCTTACAGTATAGGACTCTAGGTGTTCTCCCACCACGTGAGACGGACACTGTGTATCCAGAGCTCCCGTGCTCACAGTATGGGACTACCGGTGTTCTCCCACCATGTGAGGTGGACACTGTGTATCTAGAGCTCCCGTGCTCACAGTATAGGGCTCTCGGTGTTCTCCCTCCACGTGAGAGGGACACTGTGTATCCAGAGCTCCCGTACTCACAGTATAGGGCTCTCGGTGTTCTCCCACCACGTGAGGTGGATACTGTGTATCCAGAGCTCCCGTACTCACAGTATGGGACTACCGGCGTTCTCCCACCACGTGAGGTGGACACTGTGTATCTAGAGCTCCCGTGCTCACAGTATAGGGCTCTCGGTGTTCTCCCACCACGTGAGGTGGATACTGTGTATCCAGAGCTCCCGTGCTCACAGTATGGGACTACCGGTGTTCTCCCACCACGTGAGGTGGACACTGTGTATCTAGAGCTCCCGTGCTCACAGTATAGGGCTCTCGGTGTTCTCCCTCCACGTGAGAGGGACACTGTGTATCCAGAGCTCCCGTGCTCACAGTATAGGACTCTAGGTGTTCTCCCACCTCGTGAGAGGGACACTGTGTATCCAGAGCTCCCGTGCTCACAGTATAGGACTCTCGGTGTTCTCCCACCACGTGAGAGGATCACTGCGTATCCAGTGCTTCCGTGCTCACAGTACAGGAATTCGGTGTTCTCCCACCACGTGAGAGGGACACTGTGTATCCAGTGCTTCCGTGCTCACAGTATAGGGCTCTCGGTGTTCTCCCTCCACGTGAGAGGGACACTGTGTATCCAGAGCTCCCGTGCTCACAGTATAGGACTCTCGGTGTTCTCCCACCACGTGAGAGGGGCACCGTGTATCCAGAGCTCCCGTACTCACAGTCTAGGACTCTAGGTGTTCTCCCACCTCGTGAGAGGGACACTGTGTATCCAGAGCTCCCGTGCTCACAGTATAGGACTCTAGGTGTTCTCCCACCACGTGAGAGGGACACTGTGTATCCAGAGCTCCCGTGCTCACAGTATAGGACTCTCGGTGTTCTTCCACCACGTGAGAGGATCACTGTGTATCCAGAGCTCCCGTGCTCACCCTCTAGGACTCTAGGTGTTCTCCCACCACGTAAGGGGGACACTGTGTATCCAAAGCTCCCGTGTTCACAGTCTAGGACTCTAGGTGTTTTCCCACCACGTGAGGGGGACACTGTGTATCCAGAGCTCCCGTGCTCACAGTATAGGACTCTAGGTGTTCTCCCACCACGTGAGAGGGACACTGTGTATCCAGAGCTCCCGTGCTTACAGTCTAGGACTCTAGGTGTTCTCCCACCACGTGAGGGGGACACTGTGTATCCAGAGCTCCCGTGCTCACAGTCTAGGACTCTAGGTGTTCTCCCACCACGTGAGAGGGACACTGTGTATCCAGAGCTCCCGTGCTTACAGTCTAGGACTCTAGGTGTTCTCCCACCACGTGAGGGGGACACTGTGTATCCAGAGCTCCCGTGCTCACAGTCTAGGACTCTCGGTGTTCTCCCACCACGTGAGAGGATCACTTTGTATCCAGAACTCCCGTGCTCACAGTATAGGACTCTCAGTGTTCTCCCGGCACGCATAATTTCACTACGCGGACGTGTTTGTCATAAACTTAGTCGCGTGTACAGTTGAGCTTGTACAATTTGCTGCTTTACGTTTTCCGTAATTTATCTCGCTTCTTGCCACCTGAGAATTTTTTAATACAGTATTTACTTTCTCTCGAAATTTGTTTTGATGCTAATCCAAATAACCGAATAAAACATTACGAAGCCGATTGCCTTTTTATACAGGGTGTTTCACGGGAACCCTGGCAAACTTAAGGAAATGGATTCTTGGGTCAAAAGGAGAAAAAATGTCCTGTAAACATAGGACCTAATCTCATTAGTTTTCTATTTATAAGTGAAAATATGTTGGTTTCAGTGTATCTGTTGAACATTTTGACCTTTAGATTGAAAAATTGATAAACGCGGTCAAATTGCTATTTTGTGCAAATGCTTTGAGTGTGGCTGAGAAAAACGAGTATAAAAATATATTCGTTCCTGAAAAAATCAAGATCCAAAAAATATATATATATATATTTACAGCCTTTTATAATACAACCATTTAAGCATTAAGGTTGCAACTTTATCAAAAGCTGCTTTAAGTTCTTTGGAGAATAAGAAAATATCAATTTATGTACACATGGGAATTATTTTGCTTAAAATAACAATATTGTAAGGTAACACAAATTTGAAAGGAGAACCCCTGGGTTGAGCAAAAATTGTTTACTTTGACTTAAAGTAAATGTGACAGTCCATTTTTTTAAATAAGTAAAACCTTAAAAAAAGTGGCATTGCAAACCTCGTTAATCCGAATATTTGTTTGTTCAAGGCGTTCGGATTATCAAAATGTTCCGGATACTGACGGTGTTTTAAACATAGACCACAAACTCAGTAGAAGCGATTGTAATTACAACAAAATTACATTATAGTAACAAATATTTTGACAGGAAACAATCTGTACGTAAGTTATAAGAGATAATATTACAACTAAAGCCAATGAAATCAGGAATTACACTAACTTGGGTTCTTTGTTGAAACATTAAAAATCTAAAAATTACCCACTGAAGGTTGTCGGATTTCAGGTGTTCGGATGACAGGGCGTTCGGACTATCGTGGTTCGTTAGTAAGTTTGTATTTAATTAAATTGTAAAGTGAGCAACTACATTTCACGCGGAATATCTTGAGCTGTGGGTTACTCCACTGCATCTGGTATCCATCTCTAAAATATGGAGAATTTGAAATAATGAAGGATTATATCCTTATCATTTAAGGAAATTTCAGGCGCTTCACCCTGGCGATGACGAAAGAAGGTCTCAGTTTTGTCGCTATGTAGTGGCAAATCGACCCCAGATCAAGTTTATACTCTTCACCGACGAGGACCAATTTACTCGAAATGGTATAAACAACTCGAAAAATGAAAAATGTCCACATATGGGATTAAGAAAATCCACATGCCACAGTGGAGACAAACTTTCAACAAAGGTTTTAGTGAACACTGTGTATCCAGTGCTTCCGTGCTCACAGTATAGGAATATCGGTGTTCCTGGCTTGGTGCGGTCTTTAAATAATATACTTATAGGACCTTATATTTGCAACTGACCTCAAAATGGTGTCAGTTATTAACAGTTCTTAGACGGCATTCTGCCAGAACTTTTCGAAGATGTTCCGATCCAGTCATTAGAAAGGATGTTTTTCAAAATGACGGAGCTCCGCCGTACAGGACACAAAATGTGGTTTAATCGTTAAAAAACCGTTTCAAGAGAAAAATGATTGCTCATCGAGGACCAGTAAATTGGCCCCCTAGGTCACCGGACCTCACTCCGATGGATTACTTTCTATGGGGTCATATGAAGTCAGAAGAGTACCGAATCAAGCCTCAAACGAGAGGAGTTGGTAGAGAAGATCCTCAGCGTAGCTCAAACAATAAAAACACCTTAACATAGTCATAAGAGAAGCTAAATCATCCCTGCTAAGACGAGCTAGACTGTGTCTGTCTCGAAATGGAGGACATTTCATTAGTTAAATGAACTTTTTTTGGAAGGAAACACTCTTGATGCTGTAGTATTTATTGTTAATGTGGAACGAAATGATAAAATTTAAATAATTAAATTAATGTGTTTTATCAGGACGATAATGTCATTCAGCACAACCCCTATATTTTCCTTTAAAATTTGTGTTATCTTACAATATTTTATGTTTTAAGCAAAATAATCCCCATATAAAGTGTATATAAATTAATATTTTATTATTCTCCATAAAATTATAAAACTTTTGGTAAAGTTTCAACCTAAAAGTTTGAATGGTTGTATTATATAAAAGGCTGTCAAAAAATAAATATTTTTTGGATCTTGATTTTTTTTTTTTCAGAGAATATATATTTTTAAACTCGTTTTCTCAGCCACACTCAAACCTTTTGCACAACATAGCAATTACATTTTTTTTTTAATTTAATATTCTATATATCAATGGAAATTTTACCTAATATTTTATCAATTTTTCATTCTAGAGGTCGAAATGTTCAATAAAGACATTGAAAACTAAAGACAAAATATTTTCACTTTTAAATAGAAAACAAATTAGATTAGGTAGGTAATATGTTTATGAGACTTTTTTCTTTTGACCCAAGGATCCATTTCCTTAAGTTTGTCAGGGTTCCCGTCAAACACCCTGTATTAAAATTAAAAATGAAATTTATGTTTCAAAGTTGCGGAAGGAACTTTTTAACTAGTGCGAGGGAGAATACATTGTGTGGTGTTTAATATTTGTATATAACCTTTTAGGATAAGAAAACCCTATTACACTGGCAGTTTATAGACATAATGTTGTATAGCATGCAGTACAGCGGAAGAAAATAATAGATACACACGTTATAAAGCAATTAATTCGCCTTTGCGCTCACGCAAACAGTGAATTAAATTCTCTAACAGCATCTAGTTTTACAAAAACATATTTTAGTTCTTAGTATTAAAATAACTGTAACAGAGTATCTAATAATCATGGTAGCTCTAAATTGTGATAATAAATTATTAAATGTAGATCATAGGCATAATAAGTGTATTGAGAATTTCAATGGGGGGCAATATGCAACATGACCGTGTTTATGATTACAGTGACGTTTCATGTATTACAATGATATGCACTCCTCATTATTGAAAACACGTAGGCAAATAACTATAATGTAGTACCTATAAAAGATTTAGTAGTTCACTATTCAACTGGTGATTAGATTCTTCTTCTCTTTGTTTAATCTCTTGAAGTTACATAAGTTTGTCCCTGTAAATACAAATATTCGCGCGATGGATAGATGCTCATTTGTACCTATTAAAAATATATACATAAACTACTATTAAACCAAATTGTTTTCAAAAGTTAAATGTGATAGTCATATATTGTTTTTAGACTCAATAAGTGAATAAGAAATTACTAAATACCCCCGTCGCAGCGAACTCAGTGAATTTACAATGCATAATATACACCAGCATACCACCATACAACATAAAACCGCATACCAAGTTTCATAAAAATATATTCACATATAAGCGATATATACAATTTTAATTATTCTCCATAAGAATAATATTAGTGATGAGTGATGAGTACGTTTCTTGTTTGCTGAAACAAGAAACACAAACAATTAGTTATTATGCGAATACAAATAGAATTTAACTAAGCGAATCAACATACCAAGTTTCATCAATATTCAATCATAAATAAGCGCTATACAACATTTTAATTATTCTCCATGAGAATAACATGGGGGATGACTAAGCAGGTTTTCTGCAACAAGGAAGAAAAAAATTGTTTTTATGCAAATATCAATATAACTCAACAAGGTGAAGCCACATACCAAGTTTTATTAATTTATGTTCATAATTAAGGGAGTCATTACATTTTAATTATCCTCCATAAGAATAACATGGGGGCGAATACGCAGATTTGCTGCTACGTGCATAATCAACATAAAATCAATTTTTTGTGCAAATATCAATATACCAGTACTACGTGAAGCCACATACTAAGTTTCATCAATATACATTCATAAATAATCGAGATATCAAATTTTATTTAATCTCCATAAAGATAACATTGGGCAACGTACTGTGTTTAGCACTTTGAATATCTCTGCAACGGTTGGGTGTAGAATCACAATTTAAACACCAAAATGATTGTTTGGTGGAGCTGGACTGATTGGTAAAAGCAAATGTGAAGTTTACATTAAAATTAACTGAGGAAAAGCCAAAAACCTGTTTACCATAAGATTAACATGGGAGATTTTATGAGTAGGTTTTTTTGGATTTTCTCCGCAACCACTTAACCTAGGTTAATAATTGAAAATACTATATTATTTGTTTTTTTAAGCTCTATAACATGGTCAAAACCAAAATTAAGTTGTTTTTTTTTAATTTTAGGGTAAAAATGCAAAAAACTGATTTTTGGAAAATTTAAACCCCCCTTCCCATTGTCCGATTTTTCTGGTTTTCGACTTAAAAGTCATAATGTCACTTTACACATATAATATGAGCCAAAGTTTAATCGAAATCGGACGATTTTTACTCAAGTTATCGCATTCATTGACACACACACACACACACACACACACACACACACACACACACACACACACACACACACACACACACACACACACACACACACACACATATATATATATATATATATATATATATATACATACATATATATAAATTTGAACGAATAGTGTTTTTGGCATCTGGGGACCTCAAAACAAAAAGTTATCACGGTCTTGGGCTTAAGTCTTACCATGAGACCTACGGTAGTAGCTTCTTCCATATAGGGGAAATTCGCTAAAAGTAAAACAAATTATCTCCAGATTCACCGACCGCAGTGATTACGACTCCCTTTGCTCGTAAACATGCTAAGATCGTTGCTTATTTTCATCACCAAACAAGAATGAGCTGCTTTTATTGTCAGGCGATGTTATGTTCCATGCACTACAAAAGGCTAATAGGTCGTTGAGTTTAATTGCGGGAGGACAATGTATGAAGCACCTGACCACTCCGTCGCGTGTGCGGCACGCGTGCGGTGCGTGCGGGTGCGTTCGGGTGCGTTCGTGGGTGTGTCAGGAGCGCTATTGATCCCGCAGTTGCCCAGACTCCCGCGCCGCGCCGCTGCAGTCGACACCCTGCAACATGGCGCCCGCACAACCTCAGTGCGTGCAGCAACTGGTGCATTTAATTAAATTTTGTGAATTATAAAAATGTTGGAACGTAATTAATCATTAATTCCCATTAACAATTAATAATTATAAGGTTTGTAGCGATTAATGTACTAACTTCGTTTATTGTTTCCACGATAATTTGATTTGTTATATCTTTCAATCAAAAACGATCAAACGATCTAATTTGACGTTATGGGAAGAATGTAAACAAACACATCGACGCACCACCGGCGCCGCCGGGGCGCCGCATGTAACCACAGAAACGCCCGAACACATGTTGCAGCCGTTCACTTAGCATACATTGTGTAATGTTTCCTGTTAAATCATCGTGATCTCTGCGTGTTACTTCGTTTGAGTAAAATATAACCGCAATTATACTGGACCTGACGATTCCACTTACACCGGGAACATAATGAAGAGCGAAACACACTTATGTTTGTGCTGCATTGTGTTAATTATTATGCATTATTTTCTCAGTCGATTTATTTGAATTTCATGTCAGCCTGACAAGTGGGATGAACATATATTATTTATTTTAAATTGCAAACAAGCTGAATAATTTTGTTTTGAAGTAGACAAAATCAGTTTTATAGATTAAAAAATCACAACTACGTTTCTCATGTATCTTGGAAAAATAAATACACTCGATTCCATTCTATGTTAAGAAACTGATTACCTTTCATCACTTACATAAACATGTTCTTAACTTTAATAATAATTACCGCCCTATATCTTCTTCTTAATAATAATAAACGGTATCAGGAAACTGACACATACTTTCTCCTTTCTAGCCCAACTTTAATGAATAAATTACTTTTTATGTACTAAATATAGAATACAAAGCACGGTCGAATGTACAGAAAATCTTGTAAACAAGCTGTTTTCAAAAATATCCACCCAGATCCCTGTTTAGGAGGCACTACAGAATCCATCGCTACACATGTGGTTTTAAGAGGGGAAATGCCCCATATTTCCTCCCTAAGGGTTATTAAGAGGCGACATATTTAGAATTTTTTCTGTTGGTCAATGCTAACTTGACAAGCATATCAAGTTTGAACGAAATTTATCAATAAATAAGAGAGAAATAGTAATTTTGTATTCCCCATAAGAATAACATTGGACAACGTACTGCGTTTACCGCAAAATGAAAATTTAAAATTTCTCCGCAACCAGTAATCGGAATTAATTAAAAATACTAAATTATTTAGCTTTTTGAGCACTTTTTAATGGTGAATAGTAATACTTTTTATACTTATGTTTTTTATGAAAAATCCAAAAAAACAGAATTTTTGATATTTTAAGTCTTGTAATTTCTGAACCCGAATTTTTACAGAGATGCGGGTGGTGTCATTTTGTTGGAAAACTAAAGTTATACAAACGACTAAAGTTTAATCAAAATCGGTAGAGCAGTTTTTGATAAATCTTAATTTTTCATGTTTTTTGGTGGTTTTTGCGGGATAATTACCCTTAAAAATAAAAATTAAAAAAATTAAAAAATGCCTGGAGATATGGTGGATTAGTTCCTACATACCAAATTTCATAAAAATCGGACCATTGGTTAGGGCTCTAGCTCTGTACACATCCATACAGACAGACAGACAGACAGGCAGACAGACAGACAGACACAGGCAGACAGACAGACAGACACACAGACATCACGTAAAAATCACTTTTTTGCGTTCAGGGAGCACCAAAACGAATATTTCCACTAACAACTCAAATTCGAAAATTTTGACGAAAACAATAGTTTTTCCATATACTATGTATAAGGGGGAGAAAGTACAAATGAATCCCTATTTCCCTTGGTCACGCTATAACTTGAGAATGAGTGCACCAAATGGAAAAATTATTTTTTTGTTGTGTTCGTTATTGTCAGTACAAGATTTTTATAAAATACAATTTTTAATCCGACCTAAGGGCTCTGTCCCACTGACCTTCAAAGTTCCCATAGATTTGATCAAAGTTCAATTGGTTACACCAAACAGCTGTTAACAAGGATTATATCTAAACATTCTTGGAAGGCATAAACATATGTTCATTACGAAACTAACAAATCTACTAGAATGGTATCTCAAACCCTTTTTTCGATGCCGAAGTAGCACCATATAAAAATAGGCGAGTGAGCGAAGCGAACGAGCTCATCTTGAAAATGATCGAGTATTTAAAATAAAACAAATTCAATGACGTTACAGTAGGACAGGGCAACGTCTGTCGGGCCAGCTAGTCCTACTAATATTATAAATATGAAAGTTTGGATGTTTGTTTGGATGTATGGATGGATATTTTGAGTTCCATCACGCATAAACTACTGGGCTGATTAAGCTAAAACTTTGCAAGAACATAGCTTACATATCACATTAACATATAGATCTGATAATGTCCACATCCAAGCTTAGGACTCCACCACCCCCCGGGTTCTATAAGTTCCAATGCAAATCTTATAGGAGATTTAATTTATAAAATTACCAGCTGTAGTTGTTTGTTGTAGTAAGGGCAAAGGATGTCAGATGGTAAAACTAAACAAATGATTTGATAGTGCTGGTCAGGTTATAATTGTAAATTATTTTTGTTTGTCGCGAGCGAAGCCGCGGATAACAGCTAGTTGTTTGACGACTTCAGATTTTCACATAATCACCTGGCCAAATAAAATTGTCTGCCACAGATAAACATTGCAAATCGCGAAGCTCGCGAAAGGGAATTTGATTCATTTTCTGAATTTTGACACATGTAACCTATTAATTGCCTTCCTCCTGTACTGGCACTTGAGAAGGTACAATATAATCCAATATAATATAAGGCTCGATGCCAGTTTCCGTCACACGCAGGTTACAAATGTTTCACTTCGTAACATGACTTTTGGACTTTGTTGGATAAGACAGAATTAATAGTTAGATATATTTATTTGTTATAGCTCCCCGGCCCCTGGATAGGAAAATACATTTTTGAATTGGGAATCGGGAATTTTTTACTAGTATTGAATAATAAGTTTTGTGTTTTAAGGCAGAAACGGGATTTATTTAAATCCCTCTTGAAACACTTCAAAATATTCGAGTGTTATTTTAATAATAATAAAAACAAATATTATTTATTGAATAATTTTATGTTTAATTTAAGACTGTACTTCATACTTTTCAGTGTCAGGTCTGTTACATTCTGCTTTACAGACTTGTTTGTAGGCCTACAATATACTTTTAACTTATTAAATTTGTTAACGCTCAAGATTGACTGAGGGATTGCTTGAAAGCTTTTGCCCGTTTTTTATTAACTTGCTTTCTTGTCTGTCTGTTTGTTTGTCTGTTGGGTATAAATTTTGTAATGGATTTCACTATATACTCTTATACCTTTAATTTGGCATTATTAGCGTTCCTCGGCACACCCGATCACTAAGAGTCGTTATTTTCACGACGAAGCTGAACCACACAGGCTCAGGCAGTCCGTCGCGTCGAGTATTTACTTACTCTTGGGCTGATATTTTTTGAGAAGTTGCGAAACCGGAATAATCAGATACTTCCGCAGCGCGTGGACCAGCTGTCGCTCACCTGCTGCTGTTGTTGTGTTGTGAGCCGAACCCGCACACACGTGCCTCAGCCTCGTACCGCATCTCGCACCTGCCCTCTCCCCACCAGCAGCAGCACCTGTCATCGCCTCGCGGCCTCTCCTTGTACAAGGAGAGGAAATCATGGAGGAAATATTGAGTTGACTACCCGTGACTATTTCGCCCGGTTGATCAAACTCAATAACAAAGATATGCGTCACAACAACTCGAAAACAATCAAATCGAACAAAACAGTGTAAACTGCTCTGAGGTTAAAAATGTCAACAAGGATATCAAGGGATATCAAGAGTAACTCCCCACCGGCCCATCGAGGGGACGAACCTTGGAATATACGACCCGAGTGGATGAACATGGCTCTATATGCGAACAACCACATACCAACACCCAGATTAAATATATTATCAGTGAACCGGCCGGTCACTCGAGTGTGGAAGTCGTCAGACAAAAGTCTGATATATTTACCCTCAATCAAGCCATTGAAATTTACACTCAACTTTGGGCTTTGAGACGTATGTTTTTGTACTAATAAAAACTGTAGACAATGAATACAGACCCTATAGGGTTTGTATTCATTGCTGTAGAGCAAGTTAGTTGTGGAGCTTTGGATCATGTGCGTGCGTTGAGTTGACTTGTTTAAACCTCAATACTTGTTTTGTTCCGTGTAAAATTATCCATGCTGCTGTTTATGATAAAATACCCCCTCCCACCTTGATACGCCCTGTTTTATTTCTTTGTAAAATAAAGTTTGTGTTGTAATAAACCTGTAATCACTTATATCACATGTATTATCTAGCCCCAGTTTTGTTCGGTTTATCAACAGTTTAGTTGTGTTATACATCTGCGTTGTGATTAAATGGCTATTGTTACTATAGCTAGATTATCGTTCAAAAATGTGTAAAAGTTTGTTAAACATAAAACTCACTGTTCAAAAATCAAGTACTTGTTGCAGTTTTTATGTATATCTCCTTTTAAATTTAAAGTTCATCAAAATAAATATTTCCGATTGCTGTATGTCACAGAGAAGTAATACTGAAGTAGATTGCTCCCCCGTCGGTCATATTGGATTGATTCTCCATAAGCGCAATGCTAACTAAACATCTATTTAGGACCCACATTTTTATTTAATTTTCAATTTGATTTAGGTATTTTTTTTGACTACTCAAAATAAAGTAAAGAGTGATTTTTGCGAGTAAAAATTCGTGTAAGTGTTACAGATTACCAGAAAAAAATTGTCAAACTTAAAAAATTATTTTTTTTATTAAATATTATAATTTATTTTCAAAATATCTTCCACAATAATCACCCGCGATAAGAATATCTTTCAATTGACACCAAAATCAAAATTTTATCTCAAGAAATAAGCGAAAAATTGGGGTCTGAACTTAACATTATTCTAATGGGTGATAAAACAATATGGCCGACAGGGTAGCCGGCTCTTATACTGCATCTCTCGTAATTTAGGTATTTTGCTTGGTGTGCAGCCATATACATAGCTCAGTATACAGTAGTTGAATCGCGTTTTTTCGCATTGTGCAGTTGCGTAATTGTTAAAAAATACAATCGATATCCTTAACTTAAATTTAAACCACAAATTATTAAATTACTACCTAATAAAAGAAGCTTAATAGGTATAAAGCCGTCAACTAGAGGTGCCTTCAACGCGGGTAGCTGCAACTCATGCACAGCCGTGTATTGCGGGTCTTGCATACGCTCAGGCGCCGACCTCACTCCTCACTGGATGGCGCTGCTATGCTGTGTATAATACATATCGTTATAATATTTACGACTTTTCGTATATACATCACATCCTATTTATATGTTTGTTATTGGTCTACTTAAAATATTTATATTTAAATATAAATTGTTTTATTTAAAAAATAAACTAAGAGATAAATTAAACCAAAGGCCAAAGACCATTGAAACCAAAGGTCATAAAATTCAAGGTAAAAGTATAATCTTACATCCATCCAAAAACTTGAGATTCCGTTTTAACGAATCTCCATTTGATGTTATGGATTTTATAATTTGTATTACTATAGATCAAGCACACTCCTTAGGAGTATGCTTGATATACCCACCGACTTGACCAGACTTGGGTACTATTTTATTAGATTTTGGCACTGAAAGGATTAAGATTGTTCTTTTGGGAAATGCGTGAAAATACATGAACTATCTTCATTGTGTCACAACATTTTCAGTGTCATCATTTGCAGGTGCCCTGTTGCTATTATAATATGATACCAAATTTTACTCATCCTATAAAATTATATTATAATTTCATCAGATTTAATTCAGATTTTAGTTGAAACGTTTATTTGCTTCTTTTGATAAATGTGTGATTGGGATCTACAAGAAATACAATCTTAAATATCTGTCATGAAACCACTGAAAAGGTCAGGGTATTCATTGTTGGGAAGTTATTTGCATAAGTTATCAGAGGAGCGGAAGTGTTTGCATTGCTGGGTCAGGGTGATCAATGAGGACAGGAGACAGGTGTCAGATTGGAGGCAGCTCGAGTGAGAGCTGCATTACCAAGTCCAATATTGACACCACTGACTGCCAAACAAATCACACTTCTTGTTTTAAATCATCTTTAATCTTCTTTGATTAAAATTCATTGTCGGTGATGGTGAGTTTATGATATGTCATATAATGAGTTTATGTACAATCTATAATATCTGTTACAATTTTAGTAAAACCTTTTTATCATTGACTAAGCTGTTTTTACTGTAACTAAGTTAACGAATCCACCAAAAGTAAGCGTTCACCATCATTTACCAGAACATTGGTCAAGAAACTGAATTTAATGATCATAGGGATATAATATAATCTTGCATAATTTATACATGATTAAATGAGAAATGTGAAAAACCTCCACACTCTAAGAGTGTGCTATTGTAATACTATCCCCAATTGTGGCTCTAAAACCCTGATATCCTTAGAGCAATTTAATGTTCACTGTACAATAGTGTCTCCAAGCAAAACTAAGAAAAAAATCATTTACAAGATGTATATTTATAAAACACCACTCTTCAAATAAAAAATTCAATTTTGTGAAGTTTTCATAAACTATTTATCTAAATAGTATTGCTCCACTGTTACCAGGTGAGAAAAAAGAAACGTGTAAAATACTTGTAATTAAATAAAAGATTAAAAAAAACATTGAACTGAAAGTAATATAGGTATCCTTAAATAGCAAAATAAAATAGGAATAAAGATAAAACTAAATATGAGAAGGAACTAGAGAAAGTTCTTAGCTTAATTGTGGAGCTGTGTTGTTTGGTGTCATCAGAATCCAATTCCCCCCTCTCTCTTCCAGTGTGGGGTGAGGGGTGGGTGCAGTTCTTGATGGGACAATGGCACCATTTGCAAACTAAACTGGAGCTTCCTCCACTGACCACTTCCTCATTACCGCCTATCTCTCTCACCACTTTGCACTCTCTCTGCATATTCTCTAGTGGGCAGGCTTACCATGTGTGCCAGTTTATCTGGCGGTCTGGGGTTGATATTGGATTAATTTTTGGTCGAACTTGGGAACAATAAAGGGTGCAGGGGAATGCTGTAATTTTACAACTGCAGATTTCTTTTATATCCATCAGAAACTAGCACTGTTCAAGACTAGATTATAGTGTGTTCATCTTCTATCTCAAGGCTTCTGTAGCTCAAAGCTTCTATATTGTGTGCTGCGGCAGGTACTTATATACAATTCTATGGGGTAGGTGTATGATGAGCACAGAAATAGTTTAAGAATACCACAGGCAGAAAAGTTCCTAATTCCTTCCAAATTAATTTGAAACTTTATTGTAATTCAAAGCCTCCTACTAATACCATATAATACATAAGTTAATCATCACTAATATTTTAAATTTAAACTGTTAGTAACTGAATATCGATCAATGATCAGAGGGGTCAATCAGTATCTTCAAATGGGTGGTAGAGTAATTTGTCCCTATAACTGAGTTATTTTGACAGTGTACTTTTCTTTAGATATTGTGGAAAAAGATAATTGGTGCAAGAGGGCAGGGGAAAAATTCCCTCATTCAAGCATTGCCCAGATAATTTTGGAATATTCTGATTACTTTTGCCCCCTCAATCAAAATACTGTAATACGTAGTAGCATTTTGATAATCTTGAACAAACAAATATTGGATTAACATAGCAGGCCTGTACAGGGCCGTACTCAGGGGGGCAGGGGGGGACTACTGCCCCGGAGCCCGGGTCCATCAGGGGGGCCTGGGTCTGCTGGGGTGGGCCCGGGCGGCCGGGCCAGTGTCTTATTTAGGACACTGTTGTCTAAAAAAAGGTCACCAACTTGGATTTGGACGGCAACAAGGGCCCACACCCACTAGGCCTGCCCAGGGGCCCGTGAAATCTGAGTACGGCCCAGGGCCTGTAGTTAAAACATCCTGGAGGAATTTGTTCTAGGGGCTTTTAAAATAAGTGCAAGCAAACACACAAGTTTGTCAACAGTGAAGGCGAATAGACAATAAGTCAGATTATAAATACTATACAATACATGCATATAATTTGTATACATTTCAATAGGTAAGGTATTTGTTTCACCTTCAATGAAATGGTAAAACCAATACAAATATATCTTAAATATTAATAAAACTTGATTTTAAATAGTTTTGGAGGACAAATTAACTGTGCTATGTAAGATTTAGAGAAAGTATTAAAATATCCTTACTTATATATAATACGTGAAGCATTTTTTTATCAACACAACTCCTCCCCTAGGGGCCGTGCATTTATTACGTCACCCCTTCCCGCGGGGGGGGGAAAGGGGTGCGGCACATCGTGACAGATCGTGACACGGGGAGGAGGGGGTTAAGGGCTGCAGTGATGCATCACGATTAATGCCGTTAAAGCCTACAAAATTGTCAGTTACAGTGACGAAATACCGTATGCCACAATACTTAATAATTAATAAGTGTGATGTGACAGGGTGGAGGGGGGAGTAGTGAGCAGCATGACAGAGTGTAACACGGGGGAGGGGGGGGGTAAAAAAGGGCTGAATATAGCGTTTGAAGGAACAAAAAATTTGTCTCAGTTCGTAGTTTTGCAATAAGGTTTTTAATTTTCGATGTTTCTATTCTCAAGGGCATGGGCTGCCCTCGAAGTTCAGTTTTTGCCAATAAGATTAACATGGGGAATAATTGTATTTGAATTGCAGCTGTTAATACACATTATAGACAGGTTATTATAAATACCAGATGTTACAAGTAAGGAATGCATTTATCTATACAAATCAAATAAATTTTATATCGCTTTGAGCAGTGATACTTTGTTTGCAGCGGAGATATTTAAATTTGTGTTACAGTTTGTATAACTGTCTGTCTGATTATGAGCCAGATCTGTTTCGTGTTTCGCAAAAAAAGACAATACTGAATGAAATAGAACATTTTGCCTATTTTCGTGGGGAGCAGGAAACCTATGCAATTTAAAATCATCGTATGTCATTAGGATTATGCCCCTTGGCCCGACTGTGCTCCAAAGTAGAAGTTGCTCCAAAAGTCATTGTGATTTTATTGCTGCATTTTGTATAAGTTTTTAAGTCCATCATGCACAAACTACAGGAGTTATCGAGCAGATCTTTAGAAGAAGAAAGGTCCATCTTAAAAAACAGTTATGGGCTTATATTCCCCTTCAAATGAGGCTCGGCCCTAATGACCTTCAAAATTTCCATATTAATCTTATTACTACTTTTCTAGACCGATTGAGCAAAACATTGGTAGAAAGACAGCAGGAAATGCACCATAATCAGAAACAGCCATATATCTCTGTCCCGTATGTCCTTTGGGACTTACTGCTCCGTTGGCCTTTAAAATGTTAATTTAAACATCACTGATATTGGTAGTTAACTGGATCGATTGAGCATAATATATTTGTTAGGAAGGTAGTTAATCCATCAAAATAAAACCTTTGCCTACTACTGTTGTAAAAATGCTTTAGGGCTCTCAAAATGTTGGTCCTATCGAACCTGTGCGTAAAGAAATGCCTTCTAATCAGGCCTCATAGCTGAAAAATATAGTTTTATTTGGAAAATCATTTGAAAAAATAAATTTGGAGTTAGGGTTAAGATTTGTAAATAAACACAAAACAATTGTAACGGCTGTTCAAAAACAACCTGTTAATTGTAAAAATAACACTCAGTTGATAAAGTAACATCATGTAATTTGTGTGAGAATAGTGATACATATGCACTGTATACATAACTTTAATATATACTTAATTATTTTATGGATACGTTGTGATAGAACCATTAAAAATTAAGATTGATTGTAAAGTGGACACGTTCAGAATAAAAAGAAATGAGAAAATAAGCAAAGCAAAAATTCTTACCTTAGAGAGGAACCGTGAAGATAAAAACTCTAGGCATTTTGAACAAACTGACTGACCTTTCAAGCAAATCTTGGTCCCCCAGGTGCCTTACCAAATTTAACTAACTTTTCAAACATAACATTGTAGGTACTATAATAGCGAGCAAAGCAGTGTTGGGCTATAATAGTTTATATATATTTACTAGATGTTACCCGGCAGATGTTGTCATGCCTTTGACTATTACCAACTAAAACCAATATCACCAGCATCACCTGTTCAAGTAAACATGTCATTAGCTTTTATGTAAACAACAATATATTTTCATAAGGTTTATATGGGAACCCTTTTGGGCCTCGTGGGAGGAACCCAATTGAGTTAGGACGAAATGGATGGCTTAAAAACCTTCTCCGTGAAATTTTACATATATATATATATATATATATATATATATATATATATATATATATATATCAAGTTTTATGGCAAACGGTCCGACGGTGTCCGAGTCCATAAACTTCAAATATATATAAAAAAAAACCGGCATCATTTTTTATAAATATAGATATCTTGAAATAGACAGTTACGTTTTAGCCTAAGGGATTTTCTGTTTGAAAATTGCTATCAGCATTACAGCAATTAGAGGGAGCCCATTAGCTGGAAACCACAAGATGATGTGACGTTTTACATCAAAGCCCCTTTCGTCTTGTGGTGGGTCAGGCAATTAGTTTTGTGAGGCTAACTTAATGTTTGGGTGTGCTGTTCCAAACAGTTTTGCTGTAAAACTTTTAACTAAATAGAATAGTATTTAATTTTTACCGCAATTTGTAGTTTTATTTTGTGGATTCACGCGCTACGTAATATGTGTATGGCCCCTATTCTGCGTGTGTGTGTTTTTTTGTTTTTTTTTGGATGGCAAGGCATCTTGATTAGTATTTGGTAATATAAATTTTACTAATGACAGACTGGAAACAAATTAAAATGTATTATATTTTAAATTGAAGTAATCCATCCAGTTGTTATCATACAGGATGGTAGAGTTACAACAAGTAAAATATATATCGGTAGTCGAGTTTACAGCCCCTGCCAAGATTTTTTAGTCAGATTTTAATAAATTAAAGTGGGTTGAAATCACAGTTTCAGTTATTTTACTACCTTTTTAAAATACACAGATATTTGAAACCATTAACCGATCAAGTAGAGGCCATGTTTTTTTAATTTATAGTCTCACCCTCCTCCCCAAGTTCAGAATGGAAATAAATGCTGGTGTCTCTGATATTTCTCTTTGGCCGCGCTTTGCGTCCTACTGTAATTTTCAAACATCAAACTATTTCAAGCAGCTGTTTGAATTTTATAGAATCCATTTGATTCATAAATGCTTAAAAATGTACCAAGAGTTCTAACTAAACATGCGCTGAACATAATTCCACTGAACTAATAAAGGAGCACAAGGTTCATATACAAGGAGACATATTTTAAAATTTTACAGATTTTTTGAAATGGTATCGCATGCCTATATAAAGCGGTTCAACAACAACTCATACGTCATTATAAAGCATTTGAGCAATATATGTGCAAGGCTGGACATTTACCTTATAAAATCAAGCAGACCTGGGCAAAAAATGCACTGATTTCTCTGTAGTCCTTGATAATGCACCGATCTTGTAATTCTAATATTCATGAAACTAACACGAGCCATCTGTAACATTCTTAATAAGTATCCCTAACATATCCCATGAATATAAATGTGTTACTTATTGTCAGAAAACGACCTATCTCCAGGCCTAACAATTATTTTCTATATTACCATTAAACGTTTTCCTCGTTTTTGCAGGAGCATGTATTCCAATACCACGGACAGAAGATGGGCTGCCTGGAGCCGCACGTGTTCGCGCTGGCAGAGGCGGCGTACAAGTCACTGCAGACGAGTGAGACGAACCAATCGTGCGTCATCTCGGGGGAGAGTGGGGCCGGGAAGACGGAGACCACCAAGTTCATCCTGCAATACCTCTGCTCCGTGACCAGCAACGTGAGCACCTGGGTCGAGCAGCAGATCCTTGAGGCTAACACCATCCTGGAGGCCTTTGGTACGTCATGTCGCCACAGTTGCAGATATGTCAGTTATGGAACACCGGGAAAATGAGACTGTCATCCTGAATGAATGTAATCTTATATTGGTTGTGCCAAATTATTGCAGGCCTCAATAGGGCCGGCCGTACTCAGCTTTCACAGGCCCCTGGGCAGGCCTGGTGGTGTCTGCCCCCTTACCCATCAGCGGTTTTATGGTTTTTTTAAAGTAAATTTTGTGGCAAAACTACTAATTTGGTTCCATTTTGTTATCAAGGGATTTTGTTGAACATTAAAGGGTTAGATTTGTATTCTATACCATCGTTTTTATCTTTAGTAGGAGTAAAGTTATGACTTAAACTAATTCAATAGGACTTGGTATAAAATGTAATATTGGCAGGCTATAAAGTAAAATTATTGTTGTTGAAATAGCTCATGATAGCCTCTTGATTGTAGTTTAAATATCTCAAAAATACCAGATTATGTATTAACAGTAAAAGAAATATGTTTTTTGTTATAGGAAATGCCAAGACCGTCCGCAATGACAATTCAAGCCGGTTTGGTAAGTTCATGCAAGTATGTTTTGACAGCCGATGGATGATCAAAGGCTGCATCATACAGGATTACTTGCTTGAGCAATCTCGCATCACTTTCCAGAGTCCTGGAGAAAGAAACTACCATGTTTTCTATCAGCTGGTTGAAGGATCAAAGGTAAAAACTCCCGTTTCCTGAATTTTTGGAGAATATGTTGTTAGCTAAAGAATTAACTAATCTTTGCTTTCTTCCTAAATTTCAACCAAAATTTCTTCACCTTTCTTTATAAATTCAATCAAATTCTTTTTGAGAATTAGTTCAGTCTTTATGTGAATTTTAGTTGCCTTCTCCACTATTGTACTTATTAGGACATTTTGTATTTTGGTTCAGTAACAATCTGTTGAGTGTGTTAATGGAACTGTGTTAAAACACTTCAATATGCAATAAATATTTAATATGTTTGCTCAATATTGTTTATCATTGTAAATAATAATTATTGACAGAACCACATAAAAAAACTGATACCAGTTTTGACATATTATTTATAAAAATGTATATTCAGTGCAAGAAAGCATCATTTTTACAACATTAGGCTTTTTCTTCAGCAGTTAACATGTCAACCTCAGAAAGCTATAACTAACTAATCCGCCTATTTTGATAAAAAAGGGGATTTTAGTTAGTGATAATATCGTAGATTATGGTTAGTGTGAAGAATATATATGTGGTTTATGGGAGCCTACGGTTGCGCCTCCAAACTATCCCTGCCGTGCAGCGCTAGGCAAGGGTTTGCAGGATTTATTTTTGTAACTGCTATATAAACCCAGTGGCGGATTTACACAATTGCCGCTTAAGGGCTGGTAGCAATCTGCCCCCCCCCCCCCCCATAACATAACCTTTTTCCTTCTCAGTCACCCAGGTTTACCCACATATTGTATATCTCGTTTAGTTGGTTATTGACTGTATGTAAGGAAGCTGCAAATTTACTGAATGAATAAATGTAAGAAGTTGCTGTTTTCCTAATAAAAGAAAAAAAGATATTAATATAATGTAGAATTATGATTTCACCCAGATGAACACAGTTCAAAATCTGTAATGGCAATCAACCCTACAAGTGTTGGCAATTTGTGTTGAAAGCAGTGCTACTTTTACAAACAAGAAAATCCTTCAACAAAGGCCTACAAAATTCCTCCTTATACTTTATTTAAACACTAATGTTTATACCGACGCATTAACTAGTGAAAATTAGAATATATAAATTACAAATCTGACAACGTTGTAGCCTCAAAATTCAAACTTTAACACTATTTTAATGCTAAAGTAGCGTTTTTAACACAATTTGTCATTCATTTTGGAAATTCAATGTGTATACAAAGAATTATTCTTTATGTTTTAGACCATCAAAATATTAAATTAATTAATATTCTCTTCACAAAATTATCTAATTTTCAAATATATTCCTAGTGCATGTTTTAGTTAAAAACAAATTCATAAATTAAATTATTATTGTTTCACGTCCACTATGCCGTAGGTGCCCAGTATATATCCCCGAATTAGCGTCGGGTACAATAATTTAAAAACCACAAGTTGCACATTTTAACACCCTCTCACAACTTATTTACAAGTCAGTTTAAAATTAAGAACTCATAAATTTAGAGCAAATTCGCTAAGGAAAATTTGAAATTACCTAAACCTTCGTTGTATTCATTGTTTCCCCACATCACTTTTTGATTCCTTGGAAGCTTAATAGATTAAACAAACTCTCAACTAGAAACGATGATTAACAGGCTACGAGCTGAGTGAGAACGGAGTACAGTGGAACCTCTATTAACCGTCACCTTCGGGACCGGGACTGTGATGGATAACTGAATAGACGGATAATAGAAACATCATATTATAAACGTGTTCAGTAACTAAATTTTAAAATGTTTGGCATAGAAATGAAAATAAACTGTGTACAAAAGTATAATACTTCCCACTAAATACATATTTGTTGTTTGAAATAATATAGTAGCTCATACAGATGCTCAGACACTGCCGTACGGCGCAAATCCCGAGTCTAATAAATAGTAATATTCTCATAGATGGACGACGGATAACAGAGAGTGACGGTTGATCGAGGTTTTACTGTACATGGTGATAAAACTGGTTTGTAATGAGATTTATTGTTAGACAATCGTCATAAGAGAATCTACCCGAATGGTAATTTATACTTGATATTTGTAGGCCTACTTCATGAAATTGGGTTTTTATGTTTTAGTGATGTGTTTATTATTCATGCCGTGGGATTTTGGGGATATTTAAAATTGTTTGTTTCTTATACTGCGACCTCTTTTAATGGCCTTATTTTCATTACTATGTTAGAGTTTCTTATTTTTTAATTCTGTGACTGAAATGGGGTTTAGATATAAGATATATTCGCCTGAGTAAGCATGTATTGTATTTTTAAATTGGTTTAACCGACCTGAATAGAGTTAAGCATATCAATCAAAACGGTTTTTTGTGTAGCCTCAGTTTACGTAGGCCAATATATTTATTTGCCTTCAGTGCTTGTTTCCTGGTATTTTCTGTCACAGATTATTATAGGCCTAAACACTAACAAAATACAAATGATCATTTACTTGGTAGCCTTTGCGGGTAAGCATAAGACGATTAAAATAACTTTCTTCATCACGGTACCATTAGTTTGAAAATCATTAGACAGTATCAGTATTTATATATACCAAGCCAAAATTATCAAGCCGTCCCACATTCCTCAGACATGTCTCAGTCATTTTTGATACTGTGTCAAAAATAGTTAATATAATGTGAATGTGTAATTAAATCCGTACATTGTTCATAGTGGCGCTGATGGGCTGATGGGAGAAGTTTAATTCACTCCAGTTTGTCACTTGCTGTCATGTGAATCCTTTCTATGTGGCCTAAACTGTGCTTTAAAACTGTGTGTTAAGGAAGAATGGCGTAAGATATTGTAAGAGTACCTAATACATTCGCCTCTGATAACTACCTTTATTGCCATTAAAAGGGTGGCACACCGTGATCATTATCCGCTCTCGTCAAAATTTCCTGATTTAAACATTTGTTTTGAAAAAAAATTTGCTGCCCCTAAAGATTTGCCGCCCTGGGATGCAGCCTCTATAGCCCCCATAAATCCTCCACTGCATAAACCCTTTAGTTAAAATTAACATTAAAGAGGAAAGCATTATTTTTATCTACTAATGTATCGTTTTAATTTGTTGAATTGAGTTTCATTTATAAGCCCTTTCAAATGTACAAACATAAGCTTTTTAAAATTACAACTTAAGGTAGCAATAATATTTTGAAATTCTAAAAACAAGTAAAAGTAGAATTAACTTTCTTCTATCAATTCCGTTTAGAGTGTGATGATAACATAATTATTGTAGCCACAAACCGAAATCCTACAGAATTAATTTGATTTCCCTGGTCCTAAAGTGCTTTGAGAAATAGTTAGACTACATGGGTTTAACTGCCGCTCAACAATTAATTACATGCAGAATATTTAATTTGAGTTTTTTAATTTGAAGAAAATAAGGACTTCTTTATACAAAATATTGGTGTGATATGTTACATTTTTACTCAATTTATCATAATTTACATACTGTGATGACCAGAGCTCAAACTTGATTTTCGCTGATATAAAAGTTACATAGAAGACTTTTTAAAACCCATAACCCTTTTATTTAGAATTTTACTGTTACCATTTCCTATTGGCCAATTTTTTTAAAATTAGCATATAATAATGGATTTATAATTTCCAACTGGAAAAATTATAGGCCTACGACCTTTTTTTTCTTAAAAACAGTTAAGAAACATAATTAAGTGGCGACTGATTCTTTAGATTAGGTAACCATATGACCTTAGCTTGCTCCCTTGATTTAAATTTGGAAATGATATAAAATATTTCTACCTTTGGATAAAATGTTATAACAAACTAATACTTTTCCTCAGATTTTCTCACCAAGACCTTTACATTGCTGATGGGTGTCAGACTCAAGGTTTTCTCAGATGTTCCTGGTACATTAACATTATGTTTAGATAAGGTGCTCTTCATTTTTGTGATTTTAACTTTTGTTACAGGGGAACAAAGAATTAGCAAACCAATTTAAGCTCAAGCCACCAGAGTTTTACAATTATTTGAACCAGTCGGGCTGTATTCGTATTGAAGGAGTCAGTGATATGAGGAAGTTTGATGCCCTGAGGCTTGCCTTCAACGTCCTGAGGATTCCTTTGAACATGTGTGATGGCATCTTCAGTGTCCTCTCAGCAATCCTTTGGCTTGGGAACACCATGTTTGAGGTATTTTATGTTTCACTTAATTAGTAAAAGAGTACTATCGAAACTAAGAGAACAATATTTCTTCTACAGGGACAAGAAGGGCTGTAGGTTGAAGAAGTCCAAGCTCAAACGAGATCAGTCGATGTTACATGGTGTGCAGATGAAAAATATCAATTTGAATTCCTAGTCCTAAATGAGAATATTGTTTTTGAGATTAAATCAGAGGGAGTAGCTACTGGATTACTTTATGGAAAATTGAAAATATCTTTATTGAGTTATTTGTTCATGATAACTGATTTATGCATCCAAATATGTATAATGTTCTTTAATAACCCTTCACAAACTTGTGATTGTGTGTAAAACATAAAAGAACGTAAAGCCCTGATTAACTCACTAATACCCTCTAAACCGAAATAATAATTAAAACTGATTTATCATTCTGCTAATCAGGAAATAAAGATAAAAGGCTTCTTCCCAAAAGTTATGAAGAAAGATGTCAGAAAAATATTTATGATTACTTTAAGAAAGTAGAAGACTTGTATATTATTATGTTTCATGTTCATTTGAAGATTTTACACTATTATTAAATTAACTCTGAAAGTAACAAACGTATGTATTCCTTTGTTAAATTAATCTTGAAGTATCAACGATTGATTAAACTGTTCCATCCCCTTTATTCTTGTTAAACAAGAGTTAACTGCATTTTTTTATGACAGTATTCTTTAATTCATATAGTTTTGTCATCTTTTTATGTTTTCCTAGGATATTGATGGAGAAAAGTGCAAATTAACTGAAGGTGACAACGAAATATTGAATATAGTTTCATTACTGCTTGGTCTGCAAGTGGAAGATGTGATTCAGGTTGCCCTTTTGAGGCAAATAAATGTGCGAGGAAATATTACTGAAATTCCATTGAAACTGCAGGAGGTACGTAAAACTTGAAAAATATTCAGCTTTTTTCAACTAGCTGCCTTTTGTAATTACTTATTTATGAACCTGGATTTTCCTGGGAATATTTGTATTTAAATACCTTTAGATGGAACAGTGGGGACATAAACTGATTTTGCTCATCAGCCTTTATCTGTTGATTACTTTTTGAAAACTAGTTGACTGTCACACTGTTACTGTTGCCCAAGTATACTAAAGTAAAACGATAACTCAGACAAGAAGATTTTATAAACATAACATAATAAGTTGTTGTTCCAGGCTAGGGAGAACAGACATGCGATGGCCAAGGCGCTGTACTCGCGCACGTTCGCGTGGCTTGTCAACCACATCAACACGTGCACCAACCCCGGGCAGGACTCTTCTAGGTTCCTCGGGGTCCTTGACATATTCGGCTTTGAGAATTTTGCTGTTAATTCATTCGAACAACTATGCATAAACTACACTAATGAAAAACTGCACAAATTCTTCAACCATTATGTTTTTGCTCTGGAGCAAGAAATTGTAAGTATTTTACTATGAGTTGGAAACTAACTGAATTTTACTGAACATTTGTTTTTGCAGTTGACCCAAAAATGGAGTTTTTTAAGTTTTTGTTAGTTTTCATAAATCAGAGTAGTAATTTAAACAAAAGTAAAATAGTTTACAGTATCATGATGAGAAAGCTAACTCTGTAATATCGCATTATCAACACAGTAGTTATAGCCAAGATGTCTGCTTTGACGTTGGAAGTATTAGCACAGTAAAATTTTTGACCAACTGTTCAAAATGTGAAATTTGCATTTATTTATAAGTAAAACAAAATAGTTTTACTATTTTTACCCTATAATTTCATTGCCATAAAAGTTTTTCTGTAAAGAGTCAAAACAAATTACAGCAACAAAAATAAACTATGTAAATGAGGTTGAAAATTAACAACTTTTTGCTTTTATTATATTTAATTAAATTATTATTTTAATTGCTATTGAACAAAACTAAATTTAGTTCTATTAAGGTACAAAAATATTCAACCCAATGTTCCTGTATTGCATTGTGAGAGCATTCAGTAATTTTAAATAAGCAATTTAATGAGTTTGTTTTCTGTTTGCAAACGTTTTAAAGGGAGTTAACAAATATTTTGCCTGAAATGCTTTTAACTTATTTGTCTGGGTTAAAACTGTATTAGTCCTTAAAAACAATATTTTATTAATTTAATCATTGTAGTTATTGAAAAAGTTTATCGTTTCACATACACAAAAGTGTTTCATTTATCAGACTAAATCACTAAACATCTTTCTATGAAATTCAGTTCAGTTTCGTCTGTTGCAGTAATTTTTTTTATAAAAGGTATCAAGATTAAATCATTTATTTTTATTTTTCAGTATCGTCAAGAAGAAATACAATTCTCACACATCCAGTTTACCGACAATAGTTCCTGTTTAGAGTTAATAGAAAAACCACCTCGCTGCATTTTGAAACTGCTAACCGAACAGTGTCACATGCCCAAGGTAACTGTTTCTCAACTCGCAAGCTTAATTTTTCATATATTATTGGCAAAGCATTAATTTGCTTCCTAAAATATGTTTGATCCTTATTTAGGAAAATCTCATTCATGATTCAGCTGTACATTGTAAATATTAATTTTACTTGAATTTTGTGTTGTTTTGGGCTAATTTATCTATAAGTGTAGTCCAAAATCTAATAATGAAAATCTAGGAATGTAAGAATCCTTCCTTGTGTCTTTCCTTATAAAAAGCAATTAAATCTTATTGATCAATAATCTTTGGTCAATAATTTTGTATCCATTTTATCAATTTGGTACATACCGAACTACAATACATATAGTAACCTAAATATTAGCCCAGGGAAACCCTATAAATTACATAGTTTCATAGTTAAAAATTAATGTTCTGGTGAAAAAATCTCACGTGATGCTTTGGATTGGCTTTCTGAGAGGCATATAATCAGGCTTTGAGTACCTCTTGATACCAAACAGAACTGATTTTGAAAAATGCATTCATTTCTGTAAGGCTCTAGAGATGTTCAAGTACGATCTCCTCACCCTAGAGCCATCATTGGTCTTAACACTAAGACGTCAATGCAACTAAGGTGTGTTTTAAGGTGAATATGATAAAGTAATGAGTGTAGAATGAGTGAAAATGCCTTGTGTAGTCTTGTTACTAAAACTGACTTATTCATTAGCCAAGATCATTAATTAATGGTGCAATGACCAATGACACAAATTACCTTCACAGCATTGAGTTGAAACGTCATCTTTAACACAGTTTGAAACATCTATTTTGAGTATGTGATAAATGTAACACCTTATAACAAATCCTTTTGAACAAATTTAGTTTACAAGTTTTTAGAAAAATACAAAACGATAAACTGATTCTCAATAAACCTTTTGTTCTTTACATCTTATCTGCCGGGTGTTTCATCATAATGACATTGCCACTCGCAGGGCTCAGACACAGCGTATCTGGTGAACCTCCACTCGGAGTTTGAGTCGCACCCGCAGTACGTCAAGGGTGAGGACCGCCGCAAGTGGGAGGTGGAGTTCGGCATCAACCACTACGCAGGCGCCGTCACGTACTGCGTGCAAGGCTTCGTGGACAAGAACCGAGATGTGCAGCAGGACGTCTTCTTTGACTTCATGAGCCGTTCTACCAATGAGTTCGTCCAGGAACTCACTCACTTTCAGGTAAAATAGAATTGTAATAGTAATTTTATTTTCTGACCTTTTATCAGCGGGCCATGAAACAGTTTGGTATTAATTTATTTGAAAAGTTAAGTTTAACCCTTTATGGGATGAATTATTACATGGCTTTGAGCTTAATTATATTATTGTATAGGTGCCAAAATAAATTTTAGATTTTATATATTTTTCTTTTTGTAATTGGGCTAAAAACTATAAATATAAGTTACTGAATTTTTAGCCAAAATAATTTTTTTTAATACAAAACTGCATGCTTTAAACAATGATTTAAATGTCAAATAATTGACAAGGTTATACAAAAAAAATTATCGTTTTTGTGTTTGTTATTTTAGACCGATTATCCGCCTTTATCAGTTTAAAATACCAACCGCCTCCCATCCTTTCCTCCCCTCAAGTCACAAAAAATTAAAAAATTATATGCCTAGTTTATCTTTAAACATGTAATTACATCCCTCATTATCAATACCAATATTCCCTAATGCTACTACGGAAAAATTTAACTAATAGACGGAAATATCCATCGATATTAATAATTGTGCTGTGAATTTTGTCTTGCAATCAAGTTAGATGCAAATTTTGTAATATTTAATTTACAACTTATTGAGAAATTGGCAGTTAAAGTTTTGGGAAGTTGTACTGGTCCATATTAGTGGTTCAAACGTATTCTATTTGGTTCCAAATGTAACAATTTTGATTCAATCTATTTATTAAAAAATAAGGCGATTTTTGTGGGGAGGCTATCGGTGAAATTATGAGGTCTTGAATCATGGTTTATGAGTTATTTAGAAGCATTTAACGTCTAGATGTGACGTTGGGGTTTTGGAAAACATCTACCTTCAGGGCTCTGCCCCATGGTCTTTCAAAGTTCCAATGTTAACCGTATGGAAGAATAGAAATCCATATAATTGGACATTTTACAGCAGCTGTTAATATAACAACAAATCACAATAAAGAAGCAAGAAGAGCTGTTTCATGTTAACCTCTGGAATAGCATCACAACATAAGGAAAAGCAAATAGAACTGGCGGGTCAAGGACAACCATTGTAGTAGACCAGCTGATATTTTTACTATTATGTTAAATGGAGATATGATTAGCTGGCCTAGTTCAACATTTGTCCTTGACCCACCAGTTCTATTGGGGTTTACTATAATAGGACTGTAGTATATGAGATAGGAAATCTCAAAAGAACAAACAACTGGATTCGCTTGTCCCTTTTAATTGATTATATTCAGAAATAGTTTTTAAATGTATATCTCCCTAGTCATAATTTGATGTGTTAAACATCAAAAGTCCACAGAGTTTGCTCAGACTGTAAGTATTAAGACTAGTTGTCTTAACTCTCTTCATCCAATTACGTTTTAATCAAGTAACTTCCCTGGTCTCATTATACAAACTAACAGTGCAAAACACAACTACAACCTCAATGACCACAGTTTTAATCTATGTGTTCCGTTTCTCGTTTTCAGGACCTACTGGGCTCAACAGTGGCCAAGATGAGTGCCGGGGGCAGCACCATGGCCAGCCGGGGCACCAGCAAGGGCAAGCCCACGGTCAGTGACACCTTCCGCCATCAGCTGCAGGCTCTAGTGGAAGTGTTGCAGGCTACCAACCCATGGTGGGCAACTGCAGTAGTCTCTGGTCTACCTTGAATATTGAGGGATATAGTAGCATTAGGGAATATTGGTATTGATAATGAGGGATGTAATTACATGTTTAAAGATAAACTAGGCATATAATTTTTTAATTTTTTGTGACTTGAGGGGAGGAAAGGATGGGAGGCGGTTGGTATTTTAAACTCAGCCCTGGGATTTTTCTGGGAGCTTACAACAGTTTGCCAGTTTTCAAGTTTGATATCCCTTTCCATTGACCCCTGGACCTCACCTACTCCACTTTTTAAAGATGTACTGTTCATCCACATGTGTGCAAATAGAGGTAAATCTTTTAAGCTAAGAAGAGTGAAATCTGAACTAGTTCCTTATTTTGAAATCAGTTTAAGAATGTTATCTGGTGATAAAAAGGTTGTCCTCCCATGTATACACTGAAAGCTATTTTAACTTCTGAGTCAAAATATTTTGATTACTCTCTCTTTTATGAATCCTCTTTTTAAAAACCTTGCTTTTTACATCTCCTACAATTATATACTGAAAATTACATTTTACCTAACTAGTATTGCAGTGTAACTATATTTTTAAACTTAAATCTAAAAATCTATTTTGAGCTTTGGTTGGGAAATAAAATCTTCCAGGGATAAAACTTTTACATTTAACTGTTACAAAAAAATGCCATAAAAACATATTATTGTTAATATCTACTGAGACATTTATGGGCAACAAAATTAAACAATTAATTGTACTCGCAAAATTGATTTATAATTAAGGTTGAATAGTTTTATTGTAAATACCTTAGACATTTTAGGAAATAACATGTTTTTTCTTTTGTTCAAGGTATGTAAGGTGTATCAAACCAAACATGAAGAAGTCTTCAAATGACTATAATGAGAAACTTGTATTAGATCAGTTGAAGTATTTAGGGATGTTAGATATAATCAGAATTCGAAAAGAAGGCTATCCAGTCCACTTGACATTTGCAGATTTCGTTGCGAGATATCGTTGCTTGGCAAAACAGAGGTTACCACACTGTCCCAAAGATGCTATCAAGTAAGTATTTGTTCTTGAACAAACAGTATTATTAGAGGTTCTTCTAATTTATTGAAATCATTTTGCTTCCATTTTACTTGATACAACTGTTGCAGTGGAATAACACCTTTTACAACAAATCTAATAAAATAATATTGCTTTTTTCCAGATCGATAATGAAATTATATTCAATTAATCAGAAACAATGGCAAATTGGAAAGACCAAAGTGTTTTTAAGAGGCTGTGCTCATGAACCATTAGAAGATAGTCGGAACCAAATAATTTACCAAAAAGCTCTGATTATACAACGGACGTGGAGAGGATATAACGTGAGAAAAGGTAAGTAGGTAAAAAAACCTAATCAGTCACGTTCACTAATTTAGTCAAAAAAGTTAAACCCTTGTTAACCTTAACAATATTTGTGAGGTGGAAAGCAAAAAGGGACCTCTTGTCGGCAAAGTAGATTTTTCAGTACAGTCGTAATAAGTCATCCGGGTGTAAAATATCGATTTTCGGTTTTTTGCATATTACTACTCTTTATAATGTCATTTACAAGACACAATTGATTACAGAACAGTTTCGAATGGATAAAATACTCATAATAATTGATAAAGGAGACCGTGTTCTGCCTGGGAAAAGGTACCTTTTGTCGCTTATGGAGCAATAACATGGCCGACATGAGGTACCATTTCTCAAATCACTTAGCATTACTTTAAAAACAAGTCTTCCCTGAACCCTAGTGGTAACTGAGGGAAGTACGACGGGTTTCTAATATCAGGAGAACATTTGTCTGGTTATAAAAATGCCCGCTCCGACATCAGGTACCTTTTTATTCGTAGGTTTACAAGCCAATAAATGATATTGATATTACTATTACAGTAGTATTATGTATTTTTCTTTAAAATATTTTGTTAATAACAATTAATAACCACTAATAATTACTATTACAGCATTTGTGGTAAGTTTGTAAATATAATTTTGTAAGTAGAAAGGTTTACAACCATGCATTATCAGTCAGCCAATCACAGCAGTTGTTTCTCCGTTCTTCCCTGAGAATCTACTCCCACTTTACCATCCACTAATACTGTCCAATTACGCTGGTTTTACAGTTCTTACTGTACCTAGGTTCCTGTAATTATTTACAGATCCCAATGTCTAAAACTTTATGTTGTCTCAATCAGAGAATCACAGTCACTGTGTCCTCAGTCGTTATACTACACAATAAGAAACTAGAAGAATATCTCATCAAAAACATCCGAGAGTATTGCAAAAAAGAGTTCAGGATATTCTTTGCCCACAACTAGGACCTGCTATCCAACCTGAACCTCTACCCCTGAATCATGCTGATGAGGCCCCGCCTGACGACCCGCCATCTGTTCCTGGCCCTTTGCCAAGCGTCAAAAGCGATCAGTTTGAAAAAATAAAAAAAAAGAATTAAGAAAGGTTTCTGATATCATTTTAAAGAATAGATTTTAGGCTGTGTTTTGATATCAAATGCATTCCTTAAATGTGAATAATAAAGATTTTGTAGTGTTTTAAAGTTAAAATGCGTTTTTCTCACAAAGCCCATTTTTATTTAACAAAACTCAAACATCTGTAACATGAACAAAAAAAATCATAGAGATATAATATTTTTAACAAACTGTTTGTAATTAAAAGCTTAATTTGAAAATATTAATAACTCAAAATCGGAAATTGCCAACAAGAGGTCCCTTTTTTGCATTTCGCCTCACATTTTATGAATCACAGATATTAATTTATTTTTAGGAACCTCTCCTTTCCCTCAGAGGATTCTGTTTCATGACAAAAATGGGATAATTGGTATTAATATGTTTTAAATTTTAAAAATTGAAATATTTGCAACAGTTTAAAATATGAGATAACAAACCTCACCATCAGTGTCATTTACATGTAGTGAATTTCGTAACATGGAGAATAATTCAACTAATTAATTGCTATTTTGACAGGAATGTACAGGGATACTGACTGCAGCTCTATATGTATGTCTGATGTTGAATCCACAGAAATATAAATGTGAAATAAAAATTAATTTGAAATACATTTTGAACAAGTAATGTTTTATAACTCTTTAAACAACAGAATTAAACAAATTGAGGTTTTAGTTTCTTGAATTTGTTACTTCTTATACTATATCTTATTTGCTAATTGGGTCTTGAGTACGAACCTGATAAGTGATAGGAATTTACAAGAACATAAATCTGTAAAACAAACTGTTTTGGATTGAACTGATAACCAATGAGAATATCTATGGGTCAGTTGTAAACAGATTCAATCGTAATTCCAGATTACAAGCAGATAAGAGACGCCACACTCAAGATCCAGCACGCATACCGGGGGTGGAGGCAGCGCCTGGTGTTCCTGAGGCAGCGGCGAGCCGTGGTAGTCATCCAGTCTCACCTGAGAGGGGTGTTCGCGCGAGAGGTAAGCTATGCACAATGCGACCACAACAGTGGTCGACGTTACATTACCTTACTGTTGATCAATGATGGTTAAAAATTAAAAATATTTTACCAACTGTTTGTTATATATAGAAAGCAATAATTTGTTTTCTAGAATAAAAGACTTTACTGGAAAACATATTTATGAAATAAAAATATTGAGATTTATTTTGAGTGAGTTAGGAGTGTTCGAGTAGTGATATTTCGGATCGAGTCGATTAGTGTCAGTAATAGTTATTATGTTTATGCCTCCCTCCCCCTCATAGAGGGAATGCAAATATTAGTATCATTTCTTTTATGTCACAGGAATCATAACTGAATATCCAATTTAGATTTTTTATTTATTCGTAAGTAATTGCCTCGTATTCTCTGTGATAAGTGATAAGTCTACTAATCAAGATGTCCATTTTACACTAGTTAAATAACTATGAACATGTTTTTTTTCTTAACCCTTTGAGTGCTAAGCTTCTGAAAGGAGTAGTTGAATCCGTGATGTTTTGTTGATTTTTTTAATATATTGAACGCCTGAACAGTTAAAATTAATAAAAACGTGCTTCCGCTGGACACACACAGTAAAGGATAGGTAAAAAGTAGCATAACACCTGATCAGATGTGCAACTCACAAAGAATCCACCCATCCCCGAGCCGAGCCGTCCACCGTTTGCTTAAGGTCCGCCCTCCCCTTCAACTCTGCCACAGACAGGTGAACTCTCCATGAGTTGCACATAAAAACCACCGACTGTGACGGGATTCGAACCCTCGATCCAAGTGTTACCCCCGGCCGGGAAGGTAACGCCTTAGACCGCACAGCCACTGGTCAGGCTAGCAGCTGCAGTGGATCAGTTGGTATTATAGAGACTAGGCGCTGGACGAGGTAGTTCACTTCGTGTCTACCAGGTTTCACCACATGTCAGACTCAGACTGCAGACTGAGCGCCTAACGGTACAATCGCTTATGAAGCAGTAACAGTGTTTATTGATAACAGATTCAAAAGACGATATATCGGGCCATAGCACTGAAAGGGTTAAGTGGAAGTGATATAAATATATTATTTTGAAATCTATATCAATATCTTTTCTAAATGTATTTTTATTCTTCTAGGTTGCAGCTGCCCTAAGGGAAATGCGAAGGGTAGAAGAAGAAATGAGGAAACGAGAAAAAATAGAAGAAGAAAAAAGACTGAGAGAAGAAGAAATGAAGAAAAAGGCAGAAGAGGATAAGAAGGTTCTACAGGAATCTGAAAAGTAAGAATATTTATTACAGTCTTAATTTTCATTAGATAAATAATTTTGTAATTTATGCTTGTTAATTTGCATTAAGATTTAAAAAAGGAAATAAATGCATTTGCTAGGGTTGAAGTGGTCTAATCTACCAGCTAAAGCACTTTTAAAACACTCAAGATCCAATCAGGTACAAAGTGAATATTTGTTATATAAAATAAGGCTCTTAGTAACGTTTAGAAAATGTATTTGATATATGTCTGTTGTATATGTACTGTAAATTGAATCTGACAGTTAATGAACTACCCAAGTAGTATATTAAAAGTCTGAAGTTTTTCTTTTCTTACAAGCATACAATCTCAAGGAACAAACGAGTTAGAATCAGGGTATGTAACCATGTAATTTTTAAACATGTATCATATAATGTTTTAATATATTTATTAAGTGTTATTTATATTAATTAATCCAGCTATGAATAAGCCAGATACTTACTTAGATTAATTTACAGTTAGATTACTTAGATTAGATTACTTATATTTGTATATATTTAAAACAATAGAACCTAATAGGCAACATTTTAAGCCCTCTCTTAGCACTATTATTTCCTGAGATAAAATTAAAATATAAATTGACTAAACACAGTGTCTTGTCAAGTGACACAGTAACACAGCAACACAGTAACACATATACACATTGGATTTAACATAGGTAAACACAGTTTTTCATTATTAATTTCCGGTTTTACAATATACATTAACCATCATACCATTAAAAATAAACAGAACAAATGCATCAGAACACCCCAAAAAACCAATTTTACCCAATTTTCACAAACGTTGGTTCAAGTGTTGGTTTTAACACCATAATACTTAAATATGGTGGTGATTTACACACTTCACATCATCATGCTGTGTACAAACTTATTTCTTAAAAATAATATCCCCATCAGCCACTAAGGAATTTTAAACAAAGCGATAATGTGATATGTAAATATACTTTCCCCCAACCTACTATATAAAGTCAAATTTTACTCCTTGTAATGAACGAGTAAAGTGCTTCTTTGTCTCCCGAGGGAGACAAAAAGTACTTTGACTCCTGTGGGAGGCAAAGTAAACCCTTAAGAATAACATTGACAATCTGGCAACACAGTTCAGTGGAAAACTGGCAACGCTGTAGCTATAACGGAATCGGATCAGCTGATTGATACTTCGCTCCAGCAGCAATTAATGTTCCGAGTTCCGAGGTTTGTTATTACGCATTACGCAACCAAAATGGACAGTGATTGTGAATGTGAATACTTATGGATACTTGTGGATTTTAGGGTGTGGGAAAATGTTGTGTGTATTACGGGAGTAAATTTCAAAAGTAATTCCAGTTTTCAAAAAGGGAAATATGACAGATCCTAAATGCTATAGGCCAGTATCACTGCTTCCTGTATTTTCAAAAATTTTTGAAAAAGTAGTTTATATTCAACTATTATGTAGAAACATACCAGTTACTAGACAAGCAACAACATGGATTCAGGTTAGGCAAATCAACTATTACAGCAAGTGTACATTTTATTGAATCAATCATAAACTCAGTAGGTAAAGGGGAAAAGATAATTGGCATATTTTTGGACCTTACAAGGGCCTTTGACAGTGTATCACATATCAAGTAAATAGAATGTCTAAAAAGTATAAATGTTAAGGAAAAAGAACTTTCTTGGTTTGATTCTTATTTAAATAACAGAAAACAATATGTTGAAATACAAAACACGTCTAATAAAACATTTAGTAAATTTCGATATACCAGAAAATTTAATTCAAATCCACAAACTATAAAGCATGGGGTCCCACAGAGGTCAATACTGGGTCCTCTTCTCTTCCTGTGTTATCTTGTGGGATTGCCTGGACTGTTTCAAGGCAGTGCCTCTGTTTGCTTATTTGCTGTTGATGCGAATGTCACGGTTTCAGGCAAAACAGAGGAAGAAATTGGAATCTCCTTCTTTTGCGAATCTTTCAGTCGCAAAAGATTTCTTGGATGAAAGGAATCTCTTTCTAAATACTAAAATGTCCAATTTCATTTCATTTTCCACAAAACAAGCTAGGTCAAAAATGAGTCCTGATATACTACTAGCTAGTAATAGATTAGATCAAGTTGAAAAAACTAAATTTGTTGGGCTCATAATTGATGATAATTTAATTTGGGATGGCCACATAGATTATATTAGTAAAAAAATGTCTTCAGGACTTTATGCTCTTCGTCAATTGGATAACATTTGCAACATTAATTCTTTGAAAACAGTTTATTTTGCATTAATTCACTCGCATCTAGCTTATGGTATAAGTGTTTATGGTGCAACAACAAAAAGGAATTTAGACAGAATCTTGCTACTTAAAAAAAGGCTTTGAAAATTATTTTCAAGCTTAAACGATTAGATTCAGTAAAACAGTATTTTTCAGATCTTAGGATATTAACAGTTTATGGGTTATATATATTTGAAACCATAAAGTGTTAAAAAAAATGCAAACCTTATTTTTCAAACTAAAAATGATCAATATAATACAAGATTGCACAGAGAGGTGGAGAACCACAATTTAAATTTTTGTGAAAAGAAAACTCAATTCATGGGCAATAAATTTTTGTTTAATTTACCAAGAAATTTTTTACTTGAAAAAAATCTAATAAAATTTAGAAATCAGTTAAAAGAGTATATTTTGCAGCTTTCCTTATATTCTTTTGATGAATTTTGGGAAATTAGAGCCAATACAAATTTATAGCTATTCTTTGATTATGGTATAGCAATTTATTGTTGGTTGGTAATTTAATGTTGTTATTGATGTGTAATGTTTTTTATGATGTGTATGAACTGTAGGGAACATGGGGGATCTCTATTCTCTATTGCCTCTACTGTTTTTCATTATGTATATGACTGACCCTATTCTATGTACCATGTGCATTTCTCGAATAAAGAAATATTGATTGATTGATTGATTGAGTAAAGCACATTGCCTCCCTCGGGAAAACTGTCGCCCTCGCCTACGGTGTCGGGCGCCAAAAATTTCACTCAAGGAGTCAAAAGTTGCACTTTACTCCCTTAATACACAAATAACTATTTACAATTGTTTAAGCTATGTTAATGTTGTAGAGCTGCCCAGCAAGAGATCGACGCGCTGAGCCACATCGCCGAGCAGCTCAACACCAAGCTGCTGGAGTCCCATGCCCCGGCGCCGGGCGAGTCCGTGGATCTGGACAACCTGTTCGCCTTCCTGTCGGACGTGCAGACCGGCCGCAACCACATCATCGACGAGATCGGAGAGCGGATGAACGAACTGGTCACCGACTTGGATGTTGAGGTATCGTCACCTTGTGGTTATTTACAATTCAGTGAGATTGAAACACTTGGGCTTCTGCCAGTACAGTGAAACCCTCCGCAACACATGCCACCATAGAAAAAAAAACCTTGTAAAGAAAAATACAATCTAAAAGATTTTTAAACAATTAGAAAACTAATTGGCACAAGAGGAACCATACCTAAATTTTCAGCTTAAATTTTCAACAAATTTAAGTTTTTTAAACAAAGTACTCAAGACAAAGTCACAATTATTTAAAAATATTAGGTGTTATCAAATCAACAGAAAAATTAATTGATTTTATCGTCCAAGTTGATATTTTATCTTAAACATTTTAACTTTGAAAATAATAAATATCCAATCAAGCCACAAAATATTTAATGATTTGGTTTTTGTTTCACTAAATAACTTTTTGCCGTATGAAAAACAATCCATAGCAAACTTTGAAGAGTATAATGAACTATATTTAACTATAGTCTTATGGAAGCACTGAGCTACTTAAATTTTAAACTAGGGGTGTGCGAGTAGTGATTTTTTTATTTGAGTTGAGTCGAGTCGAGTAGTGCCAATTATTTTTGAGTTTCAAGTATTTTTGTATGAGTATTTGCCATCAGTTAGTAGCTTAAAATAGTGTACTGGGATTTGGATACCACCCTAGATTTGATAATCTAAACGTGGTTTCTAACTAATACATGAGTAGCAATACAAAGTTTTGTCCAGTACAATCAAACTGGATTATGTATTGACAAACAAAATACGGTTTTACATTCGTTTCCGGCTGATAAAACATGGTCCAGTTGTCATTTGGCCAATATAAACTGTCCAGACATCGCTTATAATCAATATTAGATGACGAAATCATTATTTACGGCTGATATTAAGTGGCCCGGTCGCCACTTTTGCCGGTGTTATGTATACCGTCTTCATTTATGGCCAAAATTACGCGGTCCGATCGTCATTTTTGCCCGATTTTACGTAATGCGATCGCCTTTTGCGGCCGTTACTATGCGTTTTGGCCAGTCGCAATCGTTAGCGATCGTCCAGAAATCGGCAGGAAATGCTCGCTTGAACTTTCAAGGATTTTTCAAAACTTCGAGTTGAGTTTGAGTATTAAAATACTCGGCCAAAAACTCTAAGTTTCGAGTACACGCCCCCATTTTAAACCCATCTCTTTCGTCAAAATTAAATCTGATAGTAATGAGTTAGCTCTGAGATATCAAGAGTTATAACATCCTATTTCATCCACCAGCTGGAGTCAGTGATTCAACAGGAGCTGGAGGGCCTCAACAATGCCAGTGATGGCCCCAACATCCCGCCCAACAACCTGGACCTGAGTCGCACCGCGGCCCCCAAGCTGAAGCCCCCGTCACTGCCGGAGCCCACGGAGCCCCCACCCCCGCCCCCCTTGGTGGAGCCCCCCGGCACCTCGGAGCCCATCTACGAGTCAGTGCTGCCCCGCGAGGACGCCTCCCCTCCCCCCCTGCCCGCCCCCCCACACAAGCTGCGGCCGAAGTCCCCCAACGTAGAGAGGATACAGAAGGGTGGCGGCTCCCCCACCATGGGCTCCCCTCGCCCCAGCAGACCCAGCTCCCGCAGTTCTAATGTGTCTGGGGTGAGCTTTATAAAACACTGTAATGAATTAAATAGGTACCAAAAAATAATAAACTTCTTATTCTTGCTTGATGATCTTCTTTTTTGGGGAAAATCTATTTTATCTTTAGAATAAATATTTGAAGTTTTGTTTTTGTTGAAGTGTTAATTGTAATAATATTTTGTTTCTGAATTGAATAAACCATGGCCATTTTGTAGTTCACAATTAGAGTTTTTTTCCTATGAATATTGTGGATATGTTTTGAATTTTAACACTACCCATAATGTAAAACGGCATAAAGGTATACTCTACATAAACTTAAAATATATGTTAAAATTGAGTTTGAAAAAAGGTCACCTCACACAGAGGATTGTAGTATCTTGATGAAAATAATACAATTAGTTTTAATTTTACTTAATTGCAGAGATAATTATTTAACTTGCTTATTTCAAACTCTCCTATTATTAGAAAATTAATAATTTGTTTACTGTAACTAGTTGATGTCCTGTCCCCTTCCGCACGGGGATCTAGCTGGTGTAGAGCCAGATGTTTTGAACACTTTACATTATAATCAACCTATAATAAACTATACTATACCTAAATAAATAAAATAACTCCATAAGATTAACATTGGAACTTTGAAGGCCTCAAGGGCAAAACCCTGAAGGTGGAGGTTGATATTAGCTTTTGATTGGTACCAAATATGTATATACAATAACAGGTGTGGGGGATGGAAATCGCCAAACAAAAATCAAGACATTCTTTTAATAATGTAGATAGATAGCTACTCAATAATTGTTTACCTTTTTTAGGGAATTTGCTTACATTATTGTTATTTTTATTAAAAACGATAAAAAAGGCCTAAAAATATAAATTGGGTTTTCACATGTTATAACAGGGTGTCCAGTCTTCATATTCATGGAAGTACAACCAAGAAGATCCTGAGAGGGAGCAGAGAAGAAAGTTTAGGGTCGAGAAGAAACTACAAGAAATGGAAGACCTTAAAGAGAAAAATATCGATCCCTTGCAAGATGCCTATCATGACATTGTTGAATTTGCTCAAAAGTTTTTCAATTCACACGAAAGAACTCCTGAAGGTAATGGTAATATCTGTAACACTAAAACTAAAATGTGATTATGAATTAAAATGCTCATTCCAAGTACTATTACTATGTTCAGTGGCTTATTTTAATAAATTATTAACTGGCTTCAAATGACCCTAAAATCTATGAAACTACTCAATTTATTTGACATGATAATAAGTGGAATTAAGGCAATTGACTTTATATAGCGAGTCATTGGTCTAGTGGTCAAGACGACGGACTCCAGAACCATGGCAACGGCCCTGTTGTTGGTTTGAATCCTGATCTCAGCATATCTAAAACATTTTGATCAATGTTTATCATGTTCATCAATAAAGATAATTTACCAAAAGTATACTAATGGAATGAAATTATATATATATATATATATATATGTATATTTCTGCTTTTAAAATTGTTATTATTAATGCAAAGTAAAACCATTCAAATAATTAGATGATGGGCTCTCTATATGTTAGAGACTTTAAGGACTTTTTATAAATAAAATAAAAAATTGCTTGATTTGAGCAACTGGGATCATTATACATAACACTGAAGATCTGATTCATGTCAAAATGATCAACATTTAAATTTGGTGCCATGATTTTCTTTTGAAACAATGAAATAAATAGTTGATCAATAATTAATATATTGAATGATTGTTTGCAGGCACAATCATAGCCACATTGACTCGCAAGAGTAAGTCTGTGGAGACAATGCCCAAATACGAGATGGTGACTCACTACAAGGGGTCCAGCATCCCCAACTCCCACATCCACATGTACGATCCCGACAACATCAACGTTGCCTGCTCAATATTTCGGGTGACTATCTTGTTTTAAACTATTTCTTCTATAAACTCGCCTTTCAACAGAAAATGCCCGTGAAGACTGATATGCTTTAACTTACACAAGATGTGTGATTTTTGGCATAAAAACAACTTGAGGTTTCTCAAGCTATTTTGAAAAAAAAATAGATGCATAAGCTCAACTTAAAATGTACACACTCAACTTGAAATTTGTTATGGTATATATTACTTTACTACAATTAGAAATAACAGGCCTGGCAATCCTAATTAAAAATGAAATATTTATGGAAAGTAGTAAAACATTTATTCTTATTTCATTGTGTATTCTGTGGTGTACCTAATAAACTTTTACTATAATCATCTAGAAGATTGTCTGCAATGAATAAAGATTGTCACTTTTATTGCCAGTGGAGCAAACCCCCATGAGATGTTTTACTACTTTCTGAATTGCGATACATGTTGGAATCATAACGGAGGTATTGATAAGCTATATACTACATACACTAAGCAGTAAACACAATACTCTATGCACACTAACCAAAGTCAGAACTTTTAACGAGTTACCAAAATTGTTAATCCACAACAGTTCAAAGTATATACTCTTAAAATCCGTTCATTATTATTAGATTAAATAAGTCATATTATATTTCACTATTGAGGAGTTTTTTCCGTTAAATATTTTGTAACTTAGGAAAAATAAAATTTTATTAAACGAGAATACCTAGTTTTTCCTTTTTTTCTGTTTCTGATAGAGAAACCTTTTCCACCTTATAAACTAGCTGGCATGTACTTTAGACTTTTCCAACATTAAAATAATGTTGATTGTTAAATGATATCTGATGTTATCAATTAAAAAAGAATTAGAAATAAAATTATCGTAAGGTTTTGCCACGATAGCACAATCAAATTCTACACAGTGGATTTTATACTTGATTACTATTATTTCAAAATTAGCGTTATCAAAATGTTTTCCCAATCATTCACTGTCCCTTGAGGGGATAATGTCATCGTCAGTATAATGACTTAAATTTATAAAATATAAAATATTAAATTGCAATTTCAGATGCTTATATTGAATCATGTCCATTAACAATTGACACAGATAACTAACAAGGTTTCTAATCGTGACAGGAGCTGTGCAAGTACATGCGGGCTGAGGTGCTGAAGCCGGAGGTGGAGGCGCAGGTGATCCAGACCATTGTTGGGGCTGGGCTGGAGCGGGAGGAGTTGCGCGACGAGATCTTCGTGCAGTGCATGAGGCAAGCCACCAACAACCCAGGCGCAGAGGCCACCGAGCGGGTCTGGCTGCTGCTGTGTCTCACCATTGTCGCGTTCCAGCCGTCCAAGAACCTGTTCAAGGTCAGTACAGGGTCACGCTAGAGATTACATATATGATACGCTTCTAAATAGTGGATGTTACTATTCAAATATTGAAACAGTAAAACCTGAATCAACCTTCACTCTTTTAACCGTCTCTGTCTGTTATCCGTCGTCCGTCTATGAGAATTTTTTTATTTATCTGCATCGAGATTTGCGCCGTACAGCATTGTCTGAGGATCTGTTTGAGCTATTATATTGGGCAGTGTACTACTTTCCACTCCGCAGCGGCAAGGCTAATGACCTTTAGTTTGTGCGACAACACCCACGTCACCTGTCACCGTTTGCTGTTATTGTTTTAGTAGATCTGTATTGCCTGGTGAGTATTATTGTTTTCCAGTGTCCTTTTTACTGTGCGGCTTGCTTTGAGAAATGGAGTTTCTCTCCCAAACTATTTACATTCAGCTACTGAACTCGGTACACGTTTATACTAGGATTACGCTAAAATATTCACGTAATGAGATGACCGAACATTTCTGTTACTCAGAAATGGTAGATAAAAGTTACTGCTGTTACGTAAGTTCTAACCGAAATTTCATCACAAAATATTAAATAAATAGTCCTGGGGACTCTGTAGGAAAATATACTTTTCTTTTGGTTAATTTTATGTCATAGGATAAATCATTTTTAATTATATTAAATTATATTACATTAGAGGTGCAAATTCTTCAGCAAAAAATTACACAGTAAGTTGCCTATGTAGATAGGTACATTAGAAATTAGCTGAGTACGCAGGTTTGCTATGACGGGGGTATTTAAATATCATAAACTGACAAAAGAACACAGCTGGCAGAAGTATATATGAAATAAATGGCTGCTTCAATATAGCAGATAAACTATTAACTTACTCACATTATTCACATTATAGCAGAACGTTATCTTTATTTATAAAAACTGGTATTAGTTTTTTTATATACAAATTTCAAAAACCTTTGATAAATTGAATAAACTCATATTAAATGGACAATACTTTATTTATTTAATTATAAAACATATAAACAGGGCCATATTTTAATAGTTTCTTGTAATTACGAAGCAATATTTTATTAGTATCTCATACTTTAAAAGCAGTAATTTTTTCCATTGCTTTATCTTATGGAAATTTGACAGCTTTTAAATAATAATTAATAATAAACGGTTTAACAAATGTATTCTATTTTTTAACTGGAAGCGTGAAGTGTGTTGGAAAATATTTGTGTAAAATGTGAAAACGATCCGTGCAGCCGTTTTCACGATACTGCATTACGAACACACACACCCACAAACCCACAGACAATGAATCATTGCCTCTGCTAATACATAGATTCCTTCACTTCGTTCCGTCATCAATAATGACATTTCTATTTTCCGCCTATTCAGTTATCTGTCACAGTCCCGGTCCCGAAGGTGCCGGTTAAATGAGGTTCCACTGTATATGGAAGGTTTTGGTTAAAAAGACTTAACCTTGGTAGAGAATAACAATTTGATAAACAAATTTCCTTTGAATGTTTAGTTTTTAAACTTAGATTTATGAAGAACTCTATAATAGTTTAGGTTTAAAGGTTGCATAAATTTACTTGATGGTGCAGTACTTGGCTTCAAACAGGGAATACACCAGTTGTGAGTGCTACATTCTGTGCCTAGTCTTCTAAACTAGTTTGATTAAAGGACATTTGTTTAAGCAATCATCTGATAAAGGTGAATGCATTTAAGAATAATAAAACTAACTACTAACTTAACCCTTCCAGGGCTAAATTAAATGGCGGGCTTGGGCGTAATTTCTTCAAGCCAAAGTTCAGGATATAAAGTTGTTATGTTATTAATTCGTTCAAAATAATTCATATGTTATAAAAAAGTATTTTTAGTGCTGAAATAATTTTTTATACATGTTATAAGGAAAATAAAATTCGAGAAGACGGGTATATCCGTCTTTGGCTTGAAAAAAACTTAGGTGGACGTATATATCCGTCCGCCGCCTGGAACGACAATCAAGAAATATGAATACTGCCGATAATCTTGAGTATTTTTGTATGCAGAGGACGGATATTTCCGTCAATCTAAGTCGTTTCGTTGTTTTATTTGCTTCCTGCAAAAACCTAACTGCAAAAACTAAATTATCCGTTCATAAGGCAATATGATATTTACTATTGTAATGTATACGACTTAATTTAAGTGGTTCACTTTTCTTAGATCCTGTCTTGCCGGATGAGATTCTATCAGCTATAGGGAATCTTAAAAATAAAAGATCCTCCGGGTGGGACGATGTTCCAATGTTTTTAATTAAGCGAGTGGGTGAAGTTTTTGCCCCCCATTTAGCTAACATATTTAACCAGTGCTTGACATTGGGGATATTTCCGGATGTTCTTAAATATTCTATTATCAAGCCAATTAAAAAAAATAAAGACAATACTTTGGATGAATTTCGACCAATCTCATTATTATCAGTTTTTTCTAATTTGCTAGAAAGGATAATTTTAAATAGGCTTTTACCTTATCTTGAAAAACATAAACTAATTAATAAAGAACAGTTTGGTTTTAGGCAAAATCTTTCTACCATAGACGCTGTTTCAAAATTCATCGAGTACGTTATTAAAAATATGGATAATAAAACCTTATCTGCAGCAATATTTTGTGATTTATCTAAAGCGTTTGACACCATTGACAGAAATATTTTGTTAGGAAAAATGGAAAATTATGGAATCAGGGGACCAGCAATTAATATTATAAAATCCTATTTTGAAAAAGTTTTCAGTTGGTGTGAATTAATGACCAAAGAGGATCGTACGATTCAAAGTGGGAAATCAGCCATACAGGATGCCCACAGGGGTCAATCGATTTTTTTTTAAATTTATGTCGCAGGCTTGCCAAAAAATGTGTGGGGTTGTTAAAATGAATTGCCAGATAATGTCAGATAGAAGTGATTTTTATTTGAACTCTGGTTGAATGTCAATATAAACAAAAGAATAGGAATAAATTGACAGCTGATCTTACAATAAATTAAAATGTGCAGCTGGGTCGCCACACAAGCCCCCTACGGAGAAACGGAGTTGCTCCTCGGGATTCGGAACTTGACGTGCCGTCCGTAGCGTGTGAGGTAACGAGGTTCCAAAGAAGCAGAAGGCAGCGAGGCGTCAGCCTCCGATGGATGGGATGGTATGTCAGTCGTAGGAGGTGGCATCGGAGTGGTGTGACCGTGTTCAGGTTTGTCACACAAGAGGAAGGCGGGCTTTACTCTGTCCAAAGTGACTCGAACATCAACGCCATTTTGTCGGATGGTAATAGTTTTCGTATCACGGCGGATGGCAGGATATGGCCCAGTGTAAGGCAGCTGTAGTGATCGTCTCACGGCGTCGTCACGCAGAAAAACATGAGTGCATTTCTCAAGGTCCTGGAAAACGAAGGTCTTTGGTTTATCGTGACGAGACGCTGGAACTGGTCTGATGGATGACATATGATGGCGAAGGCGGACAACATAATCAGCTGGGTCCTCTTGTCGTGGTGTATCTCTAGGTATGTCTAGAAGTTCTCCAGGGAGGCGCAGCTGCTGCCCAAAAACTAATTCAGCTGTAGATGCCCGAAGATCCTCGCGATAAGCGCTACGGATGCCGAGAAGAACAATAGGGAGGGTCTCGAGCCAAGTCGAATCACGATGACACATAAGGGATGCTTTTAACTGGCGATGGAACCTCTCAATTAAACCGTTAGCACAAGGGTGGTAACTGCAGGTCCTGATTCGTTCCGTTCCAAAAGTTTTTCCGAGGGAACGAAAAAGAGCTGATTCGAACTGGCGTCCTTGATCCGTAGTGATGCGCAGGGGTGAGCCGTAACGGGAAAACCAGCACGTTACGAGACCTTCAGCGACTTCATCTGCAGTGATTGTTTTGAGGGGTTGTACTTCCGGCCACCTGGTATAACGGTCAATGGCCGTGAGACAATATCTGTAAGGTCCGGCCGGCGGAAGGGGTCCTATGATGTCAATGTGAACGTGGTCAAAACGTGATGATGGAAGTGAGAAATTCCCAAGAGGTGTGTGTACATGACGAGTTACCTTGGCACGTTGGCAAAGTTCGCAGGCGCGGGCCCAGTTTCGACAATCTTGTTGAATTCGGGGCCACACAAAACGTTCTGAGACAAGTTTTGCTGAAGCTTTGATGCCAGGATGACTAAGATTATGTAATGAATCGAAAATTGATCGTCGGAGAGTTTCAGGGACAAAGGGTCGTTGTGCAGACGTTGATGTGTCGCAGTAAACGTGGAGATCTGTTCCTGGGATATTGACGTGTTTTAGTTGAAGGGAGGAATTGCCTTTCAGGATCTCTTGAAGCTCAGGGTCAGTTGCTTGATGGTGAGCCAATATGTTGGAATCCACGATGTTAGAAGTTGTGCCTGATAAGGCATCGACACGAGAGAAACTGTCAGCGACTATGTTGGCTGATCCAGAAACGTGTCGAATATCTGTAGTAAACTGTGAAATAAATGTTAGTTGGTTTTGCTGAACTGGGGGAAGTTTTTCACGTTTCTGGTTGAAAGCAAAGGTGATTGGCTTGTGGTCAGTAAAGACAATGCAATGGTTTGCTTCAAGAATGTGACGAAAGTGGCGTATGGCAGCATAGACAGCAAAAAGTTCACGATAATATGCTCCTCCAACAACAATTGACGAACGCGCCGATCCTCTGATACAGACAAACGTCGAATAATCTCGGATTTGAGGGTGGAGTATGGAGTATCAGCAGGAGGATTGACAATGAGATCCTCCACCTCGTTGGCATAACGTTCGTCAAGATGTGAAATTACATACGAGTATTTTGTTAGTTCACCCGTGATCCTCGCCAGGGCAAATTGGGCCTCAACTTGAGCGAACCAAAGTTTTGGTTTTTCTTTCCAAAAGGGCGGTAATTTGACACTTACCCTATTGACTCCCAGATGTTCGAGTTGTTCTGGATGGGCGGCGTGATCCGGCGGGAGCTGCGGTGGAAGAGGTTGAAGCGCAGGTTGGTTCACCGCTGCTTGAAGTTGTTGTGGTAAGTTTTCGTCTCGATCGGGTCTTCGATTCAGGTCCTGTAGCTGTCTCAGAAGGTTTTCATTTTCATTTTGTAATTGGGCTAGACGTTCCAAAAGCTCTTGGTCCATGTCGATTGAAGACTTGAAAGATGAAAATCAACTGTTGAAGAACGGTTGAAGTAGTGAAGTGGAAGTGATGTGATGGAAAGGAAGGATCGAAGTTATCTTGGTAAATAAAAGGGAAAACTTGTTCGTCGGGGTCACCAATTGTGGGGTTGTTAAAATGAATTGCCAGATAATGTCAGATAGAAGTGATTTTTATTTGAACTCTGGTTGAATGTCAATATAAACAAAAGAATAGTAATAAATTGACAGCTGATCTTACAATAAATTAAAATGTGCAGCTGGGTCGCCACAAATGTTTATTCCACATTTTCGAATACCATTCAGTACGCAGATGATACTACCGTGGTAGTCCAAGGTGGGAGTCAGGGTGATCTTGATCATAATATAACTGACTGTATCTTTAATTTAAGTACCTGGTTTAAAGAAAATGGATTAAAATTAAATGAAAACAAAACTGAAATAATCAAATTTAAGACTCGTGAACCACTTCCAAATTCAATTTCAAACAAAAACTTTTTTTATAAATTTTTAGGAATAACAATAGATGCTAAATTAAACTTTTCTGCCCACATTGAAACGTTATGCAAACAATTAAATTCTTCTTGCTTTGCTCTAAAAGTATTGTCAAATTCGGTCAATCAAAGTATTTTAAAGACAGTTTACTTTGCAACTATTCAATCTAGATTAACTTATGGATTGGTTATTTGGGGAAGTACATCAGCTGAAAATTTCAATAGAGTATTTAGAATTCAAAAAAGGGCCATACGAATTTTGCATCATGTTGCGGTTGACGAGCCCTGTCAACAATTATTCCGAGAATTAGAATTATTAACCTTACCCTGCCTTTGTATTTATGAATTATGTAAATACTTCATTAAAAATAGAAACTTTTTCAAAATTACACAAATTCTTATAACACAAGGCAAAATTTCATAACTTATCAATTATGGCAAATTATGGTTAGTTTGTGGGACTAAAGTACACTCAACTTCTAAATTTGAAAAGACTCCCGACTACATGGCCCGCAAAGTTATAAACAAATTTTTAATGCTGGATAGGGACACGGTTTTTAATAAAAGTTTTTTAAAGAAAATTAAAACATTTTTATATGACAAAGCATTTTATGGGTTGAATGAATTCTTTGACTTTAGCTCTAAGTTAGTTTAAATCTGAGATGTCATTGTAATGATAATTGATAAATGACCATTGACCATTCTCTATGTACTCTTTTGTATATTTTGGGGAAATAAAGATCTTATTCTTATTCTTATAATATTTCGTATTCTTGGACGGATATATCCGTTTTTCAGCCCGGAACAGAAATGAAGCACGACAGATATATCCGTCCATAGCCCGGGAAGGGTTAACTAGTAACTTTGAAAACTAATGAAGTGGAGCTCTATAGGAATATCTTTAAATTTGTTCTGAATTTGTTCTTAGTAATTATCCATTTTAAGGAAAGAGTATATGTAGATCATTTTGTGTTTCTGCATGTAAGGTTGACCTCAGGTTTGATAAGTTGTCTTATTTATAGATATGGATAATTTTCTGTTATTTTACATATTTTTATTTTTGTTCCAGTATTTTGTGTGCTTCCTGAAAAAGAATCTGATGACTGAGGGTAAACTGCGTCAGTACGTTCAATGGTGCCTTGACAACTGTAAGAATACAAAAGTCTCCTGTCGCCAGTATCCTCCTTCCAAAGTTGAAATTGCTGTAAGTATTATAATTTATTAACTATGAAACATGAAAATGAAATGGCCAAAAACCTAGAAATACCATAGTATATTCTGTACGCTGCATATTAACTTATTTTTGATCTGATTGTCCTTTTAAAAAAACTTCTGAAGCTTTTCTAAAATAAGTTTGCTTTAATGTAGCTTTCCAAAGTGAGAGCACTTTTCGTTTTCCTTTCCATACAGTTTTTTTTACAAAATAACTCATAAAAAATATTTTGAACTTTACCTATTGCTTCTATTGATTTTTGTGTCTGTTAACAGCAGTGGCATTTTTTTACATTTTAATAGGGAACTGTTCAGACCCTACAGTAATCTTGTTACTATCAAAGGTCGAATTGGAAGTGTTTTAACCAAAATTGTTTTGGGGAATAAACTAAAGTAAATGCAGTCATAATTTGGTTTACATAATAGAATAGAAAGCAAGTTTTAAAAAGTATAAAGAGAGAGTCTAATACAGGTGTGAAAAACGTTTTTTTCACAGGCAATGAAAAAGCTGGGAACAATAGTGTGTCGGTTCTTCTTCTTGGATGGGAGGACGAAGGCTATTGACGTTCACCCGACGGACACGGCGAGTGATGCTGCGGCCAAGCTGGCGGAGAAGCTTGGACTGACGAACCTCGACGGCTGGGCAATCTACCAGAGCCGGCCCGACGGAGAGGAGCACGTCCGCGCGCACCACTACCTCTACGACGTCATCGCCGCTTGGGAGAAGTAAGAGTTTATACAGTACAATTTATAGGAAGTTGACTAAAGTCCAGAATCCAGCAGAACGATTTTGTTAAAGTTTAGAATTAGTTGATCTGGACCTAAAAAATCGATTGGTAAAAACCTCAACCCCAGACAAATTTATATTTTGTTAAAAATCCCATTTAAAAATTGGAAATTTCAACATGGGGCTTATGGATTTTGAAATAAAAACAAAAGAATCATAACAGCTGTGAATAAATTAACCAGTAAACTGTCAAAGTAGCACTTGTACAAGGTAAAGTATCAACAGATAATTACTTGAAACAGTGACTAGAATCATTGAATAAAGATTGCATATAGAGTGGACTTTCACCCGCGAAACAAATCAAATATCACAGAGTATGACTCGGTCTCCCTGGTACTTAAATGTAGAAGGATAAGTAAAACACTATAAGTTGCAGACTATTAGTGTGGTAATAGGTAACTCAGACAATTCTTTTAATTTTGAAATGTTGAGCAAAGCCCATTGTTCACAGACTGAGTAATAGTACCTGTGTCGGCGATGATAAATTTATTTATCCTATGGTCTTGGAAGAATCATTGTAATATTCTACGACTAGTATAGCTACCATGATAGGAATGAAGACTACTATACTCAAAGAATTTAATTCTTTTAATTTAAGGAGAATGTTGGGGGTATTGAGCCATTAAAAGTCCAATAATGTGTACTTCAGGTTCATTAGTTGTACGAAGTTGTGTATGATGTTTCCTCATGAGATTTTAAAACAGATATGAATATGGGATGAAAATTGTGGGAGCTTACTTGATCAGTACTCGCCAATAGCTTGTTATTGATGTATGGTCTTATGGTTTGGTACAGGTCTGATGGTTTTGTGTTTGTCTAACTGTTATTTTTGTGATGCAGCAAACAAGCCAAAGCCAATGCGCCCACTTCATCGTTTCCCACCCTCTCCAAACGAGGCAGTCAACCGACCCTGGGCAGCGGAGAGAACAGGTTCCTCTTCAAGCGACGACTGTTCAAGAACACAAGGGAGATTTCACTTGACCCTGTGGAAGTTAATCTTTTATATGCACAAGCTGTTTATCATGTTGTCAAGGTCAGTTCCCTATGTATTTTTGTAGTGCAGATATTGTTTCAGTACCGGTACTTACATACTTATGTTTTATTTATGAAAAAACAAATTGTAACATACATAACAAACTGTTAGTAACCTATGTAATCCCATTTTTTTTAGAAAACTAAAAGAACATTATTACAAATATTTTTAATTCATTCAGTTGAATTTTATTACATAACAAACTGTACCAAAAGTAATTACATGAATAACTTAAAGAACTTGAATAAAAATATTGTTAATTTATTCGGTTGAAATTTATTTACCTATTTTGTCACTATTCATTCCTACCTTTGATATTTAGCAGCAGTCAAGTTATTGCCTGCTGCTTTGGCAATTCTGTTTCTGAGCTATTAGATAGAGTAAAATTGTGGCTACATATAAATGGTTCAGAATCAGGTTAAAAAATACTTTAAAATATGCTGCCCACTCAAGTTGGCACGCCCTACATTTTTTGTCTGCAAATTAGGTTTATTAAATTTCACTGTAATTCAGAATAAATATATAAACAATATTTACTAGTTTATTACTGACTCATTTCACACAATGTTGCAGTGTGATGACTTCCCTGTGAGTGAGAAGGTTGCCCTCCAGCTGGCGGGACTGCAGGCGCAAGTCAACCTCGGAGACCCGAAGGATTCCAAGTCTCTGGAGTCGTACATGGACATCGACAGTTACCTTCCATACAGGGTTAGCCGCAGTCGGGGGGAGGACGTTTGGGTGAGATACAATACATAACACTAAGAAAATTAGTTGATTTTAAATAAATGTTTTACAATAATTTGTAGCTGCAGTTTTCTTTGTGTATATTCTAAGTGTATCCTTAACTATTTTAGAATAATCATTGAAATTTTTCTCATCTTCAAAATCTGCACAGCTCAACCAATTAATATGTAAATTTAAATAAGATAAACAGTATTATAGTATAATTTAAAAATGCTTAAATTTCACAGGCAACAGTTTTAACATTCATAAAGAAGTATTTACATCTCAAAAAACATCATGCCATTCTGTTAATTTACAGGTACCGATAATTGCTCAAGCTCACAGGCAGTATGGGACAGGCAAGACAAGTTTAACGGCAAAAGCTTTGTACCTATCCTGTGTCATGCAGTATCCTCTTTATGGCACCACAATGTTCCAAGTTACGTATCGAGGATATTGGTCTTATGGTAAGTCCTTTATTGTAAATTATTATATTTTTGATTGGTAATAATTATCCTTAATTAAACATAGTACCATGAATATATGCTACCAGGGTCTGATTAACCATTAGGCTGACTAGGCTGCAGCCCAGGGTGCCAGTCAGCCAAGGGGCGCTGTAGGGGCTAAAATGTTTTTTAGTGATCTTGGAAGTGTGGTGATCAATTAACTAGAGAAAACTTTAGATCTGTGTACCCTTTCCCGTCCCCACACCTGCTTTATTGTCAGTTTGGCAGGTTAGTTTAATTGTTCCTTGAATTGTGGTTAGGGATGGACAGGTCCCCAAATTTCGGGAAATGTTTGGGGAAAAAATAATCCCGTTTTTGGGGCAGTATTTATTTTACCTCGGAATTATTTCGGGACGGGATTATATCCTCGAAACGCCCATCTGCGGTGCGATCGTCTTTTCCGGCCATGATTACGTGGTGCAATCGTCATTTATGGCTGATATAACGTAGTGCGATTGTCATTTTCGGCCTGTATCATGTGGTGTGATCATCAATTACGGTCGTGATTACGCGATGCGGTTATCATTTACAGCCGATATCACGTGGTCCGATCATCTGTTTCGGCGAATAGCGAGCGCAATCGTCATTATTGTTTTTATAAAGTGAAGTTTGATCGTTATTTATGGCCAACACATGTTGCAATCATCAATTGTGGCAACTATCACGTGATTTAGTCATCTATTGCGTTAATGTAGTACCGTCCAGTCATCTTTATGACCGATATTACGTGGCCCGATTGTCCATTATGGCCGATTTTGTATGGTGCGATCGTCATTTATGGCCGATGTTACGCAATTCTCCCGTCATTTACGATGAGAATGAAACCAAGAGATAAAGGCCTAGGACCCTCTAGATCAGCCAATGTGATATAAGAGGATACCAGTGGTGCCCCTGAGTTTAGGCAACATCTCACAGGTCGGAGAGAGATAGGTCGGAGGTCTACGTTGAAGAGAAACAAAGGTACCTGATGCTGGTATTCCTTTAACATATAACGCATCCACAAAATGAAGCCACCTTGGGCCGTGTTAAGACACTCGTTCATCAAGTCCTTTCGACACACATTGACACATCCCCCATCGATAGATAGTCGGGGGGCGCCAAATCAACTCAAGCCTATGGGCACCGCACTTCTTAATCAGGCCCTGTGTGCTACCATAGGATACTGTTCTTTTTACTATCATGAAGAATTTGCACCTCAACTTTAAATATTGAGTACAGTAATTATTTAATAAAATAATAAAATCTTCCCATTTTCTTGTATTCTGAAAACGAACTTCTGTGTAAAACTTGAATTTTATGAAGACTACGGATGAATCATGAAATAAAATCAGAACCAAGCAATTTCTAATGTTAACAAATAAGTGTTTATTTGTTTACATCCTTATCAATTCATAACATTATGCATGAGTATTTAATTTATGTATATTATTTATAATACTATTCCACCTTTTTTAATGTGTTTATCATGTCTTATTACGTTTAGATGATTCAAATATTGTTATCTAACACTTTGAATGTTTCAGGCAATAGTCTAATACTAGGAGTGAACAGCGAAGGCCTGATGTTGATCAAGCCTGATGACAAGTTCATCCTGTATGAGTTCCGTTACCAAGACGTGGAGTCCATCTTCCTGGATCCCAGTGACAGCTTCCTGACTGTGAACCTGATGAGGCAACATGGGGACAACGGGTCACATCGGTGCTTCGTCTTTGAGACGCCTCAGAAGTCGGAGATAGGATCTCTCATTGTGAGCTACTGTCCTGCCCTGGCCGGCTGGATCACTGACAATGAAGTTCCAGTAAGTGTTTGTCAGCGATAAAACGCCTCTCTTGTTTGCTTTGTGGTTTTATACAAATTTGTAAATTTATACTCAGAACTTTTATAAAAATAATAAAAGTTTAAAAATAATTTTAAGTTTTCTCTATCAATTTGATTCTTAATTGTTTTCAGGTGAAAGCGATGACCAACGAAGACCGGATAAGACTGTACCACAACGTGGTGAACTGCAGGAGAGCTCTTGTAGACAGTGAGATGCTCAGGAAGCCTCAAGAAACTGGAGGAGGATTCTTAAGGAACACATTACGGAGGTAACAACATGACAGTTGTGGATCCACTTGTGTTTGGCTATCTTACATTTCATTTAAAGAAATATAAATGTGAAAAATAAATCTGAAAATATACTATTAAAATGTGAAATATACAAACATGTACATATTTGTAAATGGAGAAAGCTATGTATACATTGAAAACAAAGTCTGTTCACGCATCAACACATCTATTTAAAAGAATGATTGCCAATGAGAAGTATGGTTACTCTTCAAATCCTTCTCACAATACATGTAAAAAAACCTCACCCATTGTAGTTATAAGCATTGCATGAAAAAGAAAATAATTAAATTGTTACTGACAAATGTAATAGTCTCAAAATAAATAACTTTGCAATACAAACTTGAAATATATTTTTAATTTTACTACATCCAATACAACTACTACCTGTTATTATTATTTAAATAATCAAATATTTACTAAGAATAAACTTTGAGATGAGTCATCTTTCCACACAGAATGGGCCCAAAATTGTTGGGCACATATGGTCAATGAAATTGAAAGCGCAGTGTTAAACTATATACCCAGGCACATTGGGCACTTAATGAAGTGTCCAATCACACTGTGTGCCCTCAACACATACAACTACAAGGTATGGAATTAAATGTTGATTTTGGCAGCCAGGGCCATATTTAGGACCTCTGGGGCCCCAAGCGTATATGAAAATGGGGCCCCCTAACATAAATACAAGCATGTATGTAGGTATATGTACCATATGAAAGTCATTTTTTCTATTCGGTAATATAACTTTATTATTAGTGAATTTCCTATGGAAAGTGAACTATTAGCATGACCCGCACGGTGAAACTTAAGCCCAAGACCACCTTAGAAGTTCCTAACGTGACCCCCTGAACAAGTTTTGGGGGGTCGTTCAAAATGATATATATATATATAATTATATGATATATATATATATATATGAGTGTGTGTGTGTGTGTGTGTGTGTGTGTGTGTGTGTGTGTGCGTGCGTGCGTGCGTGCGTGCGTGCGTGCGTGCGTGCGTGCGTGCGTGCGTGCGTGCGTGTGTGCATTCTAGAGATCACATTTTTTGTCCGATTTACTTCAAATTTGGAAGGGACCTTCCTTTCTATAATCAGTTGGGCAAGTTCGTTGGGCAAAACAATCAGAAAACTCTAAACTCCTCTTTTGGGGATTTTACTTTCAAATTTTGAGGTTTTGGGCCCAAAAAGGGTCAGAAATGCCCCGGACATAAAATTAATGCTTGTATTAAGATGGGAATTAGTGAAGCAAAAGTTGTAATTCCTTTCTCGTCATTCTATCATAAATATTTACCGAGTTATTAAAGAAAATGTCTATCGGCTAAACACAGTACGTTGTCTTATGGGGTTTTTACATTAAAAAAGCATGTTTCATTCATTTTTTGGTGAATTTGTATCATCCCCAGCAACCTTGTGCCTACTTTCAAGCCTGACTGGACCTTCTCCTAACCTTATAATGCGCAAAATTGTATTCCCAGCAAATGAAACCAGGAGCATCAGAACAGCCAAAAATGTTTTCAGATGTCAATAAAATTGGAATAAATGTATGTTTTTACACTGGTTTTGAGTTTTAAAAGTTTTGTATGTGGAAATTCACTTCCCTCACATCAGCGTGCTGCGTGCAAACTATTAATAGTTTAGTCCTTAATAAATACACCAAATATACAAATAAGTAACAAATTGTTATTTATTATCAAAACTTCAAAAACACACAAAATAAAAATGTTGTATTTAATTTTTCCCACAATATTTGGTATGTTTTTAGCTCTCCTAAGCCTTTATCCAAGAAGCTAATAATATATTCAGTTAATTTACAATAAAAAAACATTATGACTAGTTAAAGTAACAACACAAGTTTATAAATAAATCAGATAATCTTGTGTAGATGTTTTACCACAAACAGTATTGTACCAAGATAGTAATATTTTAAAAATACCCCCGTTACAGCAAACCTGCATACTCAGCGAATTTCCAATGAATATATAACATAACACATTAAAACACTTAACAGGATTCATAATAAATATATTCACAAACAAGCGATATTTAAAATATTAATTATTCTCCATAAGAATAACATTGGGGATGAGTACACAGGTTTGCTGCAACAAGGCACACAAAATAATGGGGTTTAATGCAAATATCAATAGAACTCATCTTAGTGAAGTCACATACCAAGTTTCATCCCTAAGAATAACAAGGGGACCAAGTACCTAGGTTTGCTGCTACAGGAACCATAGGTGAAAAATTATTTTTTTGTGCAAGCAACAATAAACCACAACCAGATGAAGCCATATACCAAATTTTGTCATTTTATGTTCATAAATAAGCAAGATATACAATTTTTCTTTTTCTCCATAAGAATATCATTAGACAACGTACTGTGTTTAGCACTTTCAATATCTCAGTAACCAATTGACGTAGAGCAATGATCAAAATACCAAATTGTTTGTTTTTTAAGCTGAATTCAATGTTATAAATTAAAATTTGATTTAAATAAAAATTACATGTAAAAACCACAAAAAACACATTTTTGGGGTACAAAACCCCCCAAAAACCCCCCTTTGGATTGTGTGATTCATCTAGTTTTCAAACTTGTTCAAATAAATGGTACTTTACTCATTTGTACCAAATTTCATTAAGATCGGACCTTTTTTACGAGAGTTATCGTGCTTACGGACATATATATATATATATATATATACATTATACAAAATTTGAACGAATGGTGTTTTTGGCATCTGGGGACCTCAAAATGAAAAGTTATCATGGTCTCGGGTTTATGTCTTACCATGAGACCTACGGTAATAGCTTCTTCCCTATAGAGGAAATTTGCTAAAACAGCATGTATGAAAAAAATATTTGTGAATTCGATACACATTGATTAGGAACTCTTTTAAAGTTTTTTGTCAACATACTGCTGGATAGAATTTAATTAATAGTATTTCATGTAGTATATACAGTAAAAACTCCTTCTGTCTGCATTTATTGACTGACAAATCATTAATGATATGACCAAAGTCAAGGCAACGCAGAGTTTCATTTTCTATACTCAGTATGCTAAAGATTTTAATCACTCTGTTTTAATGTTTGCTAATTCAAAGGTTACAACTTTTCAAAAGTTCAAAAGATTTTTTGCGAACGTATTTGTGTTATCACAAAGAGATTTAAATATTCGGAAATGTAGTAGAAAGTCAGTTATATTGTAGACGATTCATTATCTTACATTTTACATTATTTTCATGTTAAGTTTACGTGATGATGACACAATGAAATCTTCATCATTGGCTTTCGTCTCATCCTACGTTATTTTAAACTGGGGGGTAATCGGAGAATTCAGTGTTGGCAACAATAGTAAGCCCGTAACCTTCATCCAGACCGAGGCAGTGCTAATCCAACGAGGTATAATAAATATAGAGCTCTCGTCTCGTGTCAAAAAAGTAAAACCTCACTGGAGGATATTTTTGTAAACAAAACATCTGGTCAAAGAGAAAGAAAGACTAACATAACTTGTGAAGGGAGCATTTGATTGGTTAACATATTGTTGCCATGGAGACCGGAGGGTATAGAGGGTCAAAATGGCGGAGAGCATGTTGGCACAGTTTTTTACCCCAGACGAGACCTCTATAGAAATATACCTCATGCTAATCGTATTGAAAATAAATTGATTAAAAAAGAACAACCTTCAAACTATTATTAAATACATAAATATAATACGAAATATCTAGAATAACCTCAAACACTTAAGACTTAAGTCAGTGTACTAAACGTTAGTGACTTTCATAATAGTATAATTTTGACATTAGTATTTACTTTCTATTTGGCTGTTTATTCCTAATATTTTATAATATATATCGTATTGAGTTTTGTGCAACAAGAACAACAAACTTAACTTAAAACGGTTTGAACGGAATCTGCAACTTCCATGTACGCCAAAGCATGCACAATTAAAAAAAATTAGACAATTTATTTATGGGGTTAGGGGACATACTCAAAAATTATAGCTCAAGATCAAGATCATATATTTTAAATTCAGTAGGTGTACAATATCTACAACTTATACTCAGCAAAATAAGGTGATCTACAATACCGTCAGTAGTTACATTTCAAATCTTACCTGGCCTATTCCTGTTACTGGATTAGGGCAAATTCATCAAATGCGCACACAGTATTCAAAATAACAATCATTAGTCATTGACTTTGGGTTTGAGACTTATTTTCAAAGTACATCTTTTACAACTTAAAATTATTTGTATTATTGTTAACTGAGAAATACTCAACTTTTTTCAGAAAAACAAATAAAATACTGCCTCGCGAAGTCCTTTGGTGACACGTGGAGTCCCATTTCCATGGCTTGGGGCCCCCTTGGGCCCGGGGCCCCGGGTGCTCGCCCTGTGCTCCCTTTGGGAAATACGGCCCTGTCGGCAGCCACTGACAGTAACTTTATTCTGGAACTTTTCTGTAAACAACCTCTTTGCATGTGAGTAGAGTGTAAGGGGATGGATAACTTTTATTTTTGAAAGATATTATATGCAAATACATCTTGTGTAGTACTGTTCTTGTAACTAAGCTCAACTACATTATTTTGTTTTAATAACTAGTGAGTACAAACAATGATTTCTGTACAGGTTAAGTAGGCATGGACTGGAGAAGCTGAGAGCAGACTATGGTGGTGTGTCGGAGAACTACAAGGGATTCTCTCTCAGCTACTGGGCATTCGGCCGACAGCCGGTGACCCAGAGTCTGATGAAGATGCCTGAAGCCGAGGAGCAGATAGCCATCCAGATGTACCAGATCATCCTCACGTACGCAGGGCTGGGGCAGAATGGTGAGTTGAATCATATTGGTTCGATGAATTATTTGTTACAGTAAACGTCATATTGAAATTGAAATTTGCTAAATGAGAACTAAACTTTCTGCAGTAAACACGTTTTTAATAAGAGTCTGACACTGAAGTGCTTTAAAGAGCAGAGCTATATGTCACAATATTCTTTTCAAAAACTATTTTTCCCTAGCAAAATAACTAAATGTATTAAGGATTCCATCCATTTGTCAACAAACTAATAAATTCATTTTTGGCTCTATTATGAAAGCATTACCTGTGTAATGTTATATGCTCTTGTGAGTTTTTAAATATTCACAGCCTTTGAATGAATAGTAAGTTTGAACATGTTCCAACAAATGATAAAAAACATACGGCTTATAGTTAAAGCATTTTATTCTACTGCGGAGATCTTCCCCTGTGATATTGGCTGTTTAAACTTTTGTTGATAGTATTTAAATTAAATTTTTCTTGGCTAATTTATAAATTGTATTATTGTTTGGAGTTTGATAATATATAATGTCTAAAGTTAGTCAACTGACACTTCATGTTGATAGTGTGAGCTTTTTCCTTTGGTTCGTACTGCTATAATATAATAGACAGGAGTTCTTTTAATCTTGGTATGGTGAGGGGAACTGCCTGCTACCCACAAAGTAAACTAATAACACATCTAGCTCCTTATCACGTTCCTAGACTGGATAAATAAATCATGATGTTCATTATGATATGTATTTTTTAAAAGACTGAATTAATTACTACACAAAACTTCACTTCACTTTAATTTCATATGTGCTTAAATACAGTATACTCTTTATTCCTGTTTTTCCGTCTATTAAGTGTTGTTTTAAATTCAAACGAGAAACTAGTTAAGATGCACAGTCAAGGCATGTGGCAGTGTGGTAGGCCTAATGAGGAATGCTCGGTGCGTATTGCAGGCGAGACGGTGCGACGGGCGGAGGACGAGCACATCAACCTCATCCAGAACGTGATGGAGCTCGCCATGAGGAAGGAGTCACTGCTGGGGGAGTTGTACCTGCAGCTGGTGAAGCAGACGACGGAACACCCGGACCCCAACAGCCGCGTGAACCTGCGCCACTGGGCCCTGCTGTCGCTGGCGTGCTCGGTGGTGCTGCCCCCCCAGCGGCTCATACGCAAGTACCTTATCAGCCACCTGCGCCGCTGCGCCAGCGACTGTGTCACTGAGGAGGGGAAATATGCTAGGTTCGCCGAGAAGGTACGTAATGCAGGCAGCAACAAGTAATTATACAATATCTTCATACTAACTCTGCCACATTACTCTAAATGTAAATAAATTTAAAAAATAGTAAGCCTAAGGAAACTGGTTACACCTAGAAAACTACTGCCCATTTGCCTTTGGGTAGCTATTGAGAATGATAAACATTGATTTGTTTGTGCTGCATTCTGTGATGAAACTATTGAACTTTATAGCTAATAGTAGTGTGTTTTAGTAATAATCTGATGAAAAAATAAAGCAAAATTGTGTAGTCAGCTAATTTCCAATATTCTAAAGTTTCAAAAATACTCATAAATAAGTGACATAAAACATTTAATTTATTTCTATAAGAATAACATTATGACTGAGCAGGCAGGATTGTTACAGCGAGGATCACAAACATGTTTCTTTTCTTTCAAACATCAATAGACCACAACCAGGAAGTAAGTAAAAAAATAACCTTCAAAATGGAATATTTAGTGGTAAGTGGTAGGTAATACCATTGATGTTGAATACAGAACAGATGTCCCAAGACTGGTTAATTTTTGAAGCCAGAAAAACGGATCAGCTGGTCCACTATTGAGACCAATCTATCAGCTGCTGGCCAAAACAAAAATAACAATCCCATTCTTGAGACAAAACAAATCCCGTTCTATCCCATTAAATCACCTTCAAAAACCCCTTTTCATCCTGCTTTTAATCTGAGAACATTATGTTTCCCGCTTGCAGCATCAAGTCGTTTTACATTTACTTTTACCCACTGTTTTATTTCAATTGTATGTTTTTATTCTTGAAATATAATTTCAGGAAATTACACTAACCGTAAATAATTGTGATAATGGTTTTTCAAACTAATTACAACGTTTTAGTTAAACCACAGAGAAGAAAGAATGAATTCTTTCAGTGAAAAGGAGAGTTTAGAGAGCAAATTGTTTCTTCTTTGTGGTTAAAATAAGTATTTATGCTTCGTTCTACTCTTCTCCTGGCTCTGTTATAGCTGGGCGACAAAGATTCTGTTGGCGATACGAGCGATGTAGCTCCTGCCGGCGACGAAAACAATGTCCAAACTATTCTCTTCACCAAATTACAACGGCGACAACGCGACGTGTTCTTTGGCCCATTCTACGAGCGATCAATACAAGGCGATTTTGTTGCTCGTGTAGAATGGGCCTAACCGTGTGTTTGTGATGTTCACTGTTTTAAGCCTATTTGTTTTAAATATTTGAAAACTTTTTTAATTTATAGTTGCATACAATTTTATGAAACAATAATGTTCTTCTAAACCTGCAAATATTGTTATGTTATAAGAAAAATAATAATTAGTGAAACAAATTAAATGGCTGAGGAAAAAACTGGTTTGGATGGAACAAATATATGAATATAAATATAATTTATAAGGTTTTAGTAAATAACAATAATTAACGCCATGTAAAAAACCTGACATTAAACATTTATACCTCACACAGGTCAATTTTTACATTATGATCGGCGATATAAAATTTCCCAAATCTCTTAAAACAGCAGTTGTAAAGCCCCTCTTCAAAAAAGGTACGATTTCTGACATAAACAACTATAGGCCGATTTCAATTACATCAACATTCTCGAAGGTTTTGGAAAAGTTATTTTTGAACCGTCTTTATCCATTCTTGGGTGCCTGTATCCACATCTTTATTATGGCATCCCATTATGGGGAGCAGAGTCCACAAAATCAATAACGATTTTTCGCCTGCAAAAAAGCAATTAGAATAGTTTTTTCAATGAAGAAGACTGATTCATATCGAGGCGTGTTTTCCGGAAATAGCCTGATGACACTTTTTTGAATTTACATTTAGGAAAGTCTTTCATTTTACATAAAAAACAAACACCTTTTTCATTTTTGTAAGACCAGTCATTATAATCTCAGGCATGCATCAAATACATTGTCCGCACCTTACCACAACACCACTCTTTTTTAGAAACAGTCATGCTTCGCCATAGTAAAACTTTTGAATGCATTACCCTTAGTTATTAAATTGGAGTCAGATGTGAGAAGGTTCAGAGGCAAATTAAAATAATTTTTAATATCTAAAGAGTACTACAATGTCTAGGAGTTTTTAACTGACAAAAGTAATGTTTAGTTGTTATCTGTTTTGTTTTTCTTTTTATGTATTAGTTTATTTTGTATTTTTACCTTTTTTATTTGTAACAACAGACCATTTTCAATGCTACTTGTATAGTTACATGACAAATAAAAATTCTTGATTCTTGATTCTTGATATCAGTAATTTCATATTTACGTTTTCATCCTGCGTCCCGTTTTAATCCCGCAGAGGGTTCGATAATCCCAGAAACGGAATAAAAATCGCGCAAATTGAAACATTGGTTGCCAGCGCCTTCTCTTGAAGGCACTAGTGATAGTGTAGCACTAGTTTCATGGTGTACTTTTCGGGTTACAGATCGGCCATAAGCTCGGTTCATCTATTCTGGTATTCAAAATCAATGGTAATACACAACTCTATACAATTTATAATTTACTAAAAACTGGTGTGCATGGTGTCTAAATAACTTGATACAGTCTATTCAGTCTCAGGTCTGTTTGGTAACATCACGTTAATGTTTTTTAAAAACTCAACTTTCTGTTTTTTAATTTTTTAAATTGTTATTATTCTGTGCATAGTTGATTGAACAGAAAGGAGGCACATAATGCAGATTTTTCTACAGTAAAACTTTAACCAGATAAGCTCCAGAATATTGCCTAATGTTTTAAGAAGACCCCCAAGGCGAGAATGTTTTAATGTGCTTAACAAAACACATAATACATGTAGAATGGTTAATCGTCAGGACAGTAAAAAAAAACTACTTTTCATGTAGATATTTTACTTCAGATTTTTAAAATCTAATAATACATGGGGAGTGCCTATGAATGCAGCTTAACAACCATTACAACTAATAAAACAAAACACATAATACATGTAGAATGGTTAATCGTCAGGACAGTAAAAAAAACTACTTTTCATGTAGATATTTTACTTCAGATTTTTAAAATCTAATAATACATAGGGAGTGCCTATGAATGCAGCTTAACAACCATTTTAAATCCCTACCAAATCTTTCACAACTATCTGACCTACAACCAAAAATTAGCTTACATTAAATTAGGATTCACTTCATGTTGACTGCCAAGTATTTTATTGGAATACAAATACACTTTACTTGTAAAACTTACTCTAGAGTCTAATAAAACATAAACTTCTCTCTCTGTTTAGTCTCATCTTGATAAAATCACTAACTACTTTTGTTGATCAGGTCTTCCAGTGTGTTAAGTCATTGACAGTGGGTGTGATAATAAATCCACTTCCTCAGATCATCTTCTCACAGTGTCAGGTTGGCTACGAACTAGTAGAGAGTGAACCCAACACAGAGTACAAACATTGCCTTTATGAAATGGCTTACAATAGCACACTACTAGCTAGGGGTCTGCAGTGGGGCACTGACAAATAGGCACCAGTATGGTGCAAAATTATTTCCTGTAAACGTTTCAGTATGACCATTGGGTTTATATCTACTAGAGGGGACACGCAATGCAAATTAATTTGAGAGATTTGTCGACGTAGTTCCATCGTACGCCTCCAGGGATCACCGCGGTTTTGTTCATCATATTTTTGTTAGGAATGTTTTCGTAGAGATTTTAAAGTGTTTAAATAAACCTTTTTTGTGATGGTCATCAACGTGATATTTTGTTTACATGTGTCGGGTACGGCGGACGAGTTAACTCGGCCTAACGACGCTCCAGATCACGTAGTTATCTTAATATGACGCTAGATCACAGCTACTAACTCTGGCTCCCATAAGGTGCCCCCTCTAGTAGATATAAACCCAATGGTATGACTAACTGTACCGGTGCAAAGTCAGTTGGTTACATATATTACAATGGTAAAGTAATAGTCATGAAATATTTACTAACATAATTGTTTTCCCAAACATTCATTAATAAAAAATAACATTTTTTACAGCCCATGATTAAAAATCTAAATTTTTGTTCACAAATTTCTGGTCACTATTTTACAAAATAATAAAGAGATAATTTTCATTTTTTCTCTGACTTCAAATTTGTTGTGCTGCAGACCCCTAATAACAGCCCTGTAAAAGAAATAGATGTGTGATACCCTTTTAAAAGTATTGTAGTTTCCTCTCAGTACCCGTAGTTAATATTCTAATGGTATTGTGATTGTGTTCTCCTGCAAAAGGCTAAGTTATCTCAGTTGATGATTATGTTTAGTAGCTTTTCCCGAAGTCAAACACATCAAATTGCTCGTCCGGTAATAAAAGACAGTTTTACTAATCAACAGTTAGTGATGGGAAATGTCCACAATAACAACATAACCTCACCATCTCCAACAATGAATTTTAATCAAAAAGACAGTTTGTTAAAACTTTTAAAACAGCAATTGTGATGGTAATTCCTACTTTAATTCATAGTTGTATTTCAATGTGAAAAATCTGTAATTAATATTTTATATTTGGTGTGTCACAACAGTGCCAAATAAGTTTTACAAGAGCCATCAAAATCAAATTAATTATTAATCTGGTATTATTGTATTGTGAACTTTATGGTTAATATTTGTGTTTATAGACCACTAAAAAAAAATCACTCACCCATTATTCGTGCACTACACAATCAACTATATACACTTTAGACCACGCTACTCCCTCTTCCTCGTGACTCACTCACATGCTCGGTTTGCAGTGCCTGTCCAAGACGCAAGGCACACGCCGCCGCCAGTGGCCGCCCTCTCGCGAGGAGATCATGTGCACCATCAACCGACGGCCCATCTACGCCAGGTTCCACTTCATGGACGGGCAGTACCACGCTGTGGAGTTCCACCCGTCCGCCACAGCCAAGGACGTCATGGAACTCGTCAAGGCTAAGATCGGCCTCAGGGAGTCAGCCAAAGGTATCAGAATGAATCTATGCTACAACACTTCTGTTCTTATTTTGTTTTTTCTTTGTAGGTATAAGCTAGTAAAACAATTTAAATTATTTTTATTTCTAGTAGGTAGTGTTAGACAAATTAATTTTTTTACATGGAAATAAAGCTAAAAAGTTATGGCGCTATGAAGCTATGAGTACTTGTTTGTTATCACTAAAATTGTATTATTCCAAAATACTTAAATAGGTTTGAAACCTTTAACAGAATCATCAGACGTATGTGTGGTAAAATTGTAAATATTCAGAATGTTATACATTCGTTAATGTTTTATTTATTTATTTTTTTTTGTTAATTATCATTTTGTATTTTTTTAGCATAACGGATATTCCTACCCAAGGAAAATTACCAACATTTGTAAATAGATTAATTTGTGACAGAATACAGAAATTTAATTCGATTTACTTTTGGTTAACATATGCCCAAGAATTGTTTAGCTTGCATGTAAATGCCTTAACCCTTTGCACTCCGGACAAAAACTTTTGGTCACTGCCAAAAACTCCGGGTACTTTTCTGAAAGTACTAGCCAAAAACTCCGGGCCTTTTTAATCAATTTTGCAAGGGTTTGGGGAAAAAGCTGTAAATTTTATGTTTTATCAGATAGAGTTATAATTCTTTTTTTGTTTTATTCCTTATGAGTTTTCGAACAGTAAAAAAATGGTTGTAACTAAAAGAAAAAATATATATTTTTAAATAAAAAATAAAAAATAAAATATTTTACGTAAAAGTTAACTTTGAGGTGTAATAGCTAAAAAATAAACCATTGGCCTCCCACATTATATTGATATTTTCAGATTCGCCATTTAGTTATAAACATGCACATAAAATTTCATGCATTTATCTTGAAAAACAACCAAGTAAAAGGGAAAAAAATGAAAATTGTATTAGGCTCATTTACAAACGATCCTCCAAATTTTAGTTTTTTTTTAACAAAAAAAAAACATAAAATTTTTTGCCCAGAAAATCTACTGCAACTTTGTTCTACAACCCTACCTATAACATAAAATGTCATAAAACTTCCAAAAGTAAACAAATATAAAAATAACTATGCCTTAGGCTTAGCCTTGTCTAGGCCTAGCCTAGGCCTACATCAGCTATGCTACGTGAACGTCAAGTCGGCGATTTGAAAGTCATACTGTAGAATAAATATCTTTGTAATTCATTTTAGACTAAATATAAAATGAATATAGCATATAAAAATAACCTACAACTTGAAATAACAACAAGATATGTCAGTGTAAACAAGAAACATCTGATTCTCAATGTAACCAAAACATATGGTGGGCATAATCACATAAAAAAACAGCATAGAGTAATTCAATACTGACTTCACAGAGATACTCCACAACTATCTGGCTTCCATTTATTGCAAAGGTAGCGCATTTTGATATTTTATAAAGCCAGTAAAATTGGTTTTGCGGACGTCAGAAAAATCGGACTTCGGAGTTTTTGCATATTCTGCGAACGGCCGATATATCGGACCGTGGAGTTTTTGGCCGAAACAGCGACGGCCAATATATTGGACGTCGGAGTGCAAAGGGTTGAATTAATTTTGTATCATTAACTATTTTTGGATATGTGTGCAAAACTGTAAACATTTTACTATACTATAAACTTAATTTTGTTGTTTTAGGATATGCCATTTACGAAGTGCTAGGAAATTCCGAAAGAAGCTTGGTAGCAGAAGAGAAAGTTGCAGATGTGATGTCAAAGTGGGAGAAGTACCGCAACGCCAACACCACCAACACCGGGGGACAGCCCAACAAGCCGACCCGCAAGCAGCACCACTTCTTCCTGTTCAAGAAGCACCTGTTCCTGGACCAGTACATGGACCTCGACGATCCCGTGGAGAAGGAACTGTTGTACCACCAGGTGCTACACAGTCTGCGGTCTGACCGGTTCCCCGTCACTGAGGATGAGGCGGTGAGGGCTAACAACTCGCATCATCGGTCAATGTGTTGTGTGCTTCTAAAGCCTTAATTTGTTTTGTAATGTTATACTGTCTAGTAATGTTATTTTAAAAAATATTTAAAGTTTGAGTTAGGGCCACCTATTTTAAGTCTATTCATTATCAATTTTTTCAAAGAAATTATGATTCAAGCAAAGATATTAAAAAAATTTGATTATAAGATCATAGGAACGTATCCAATATGTTTGTGAATTATTCAAATTCAGTTTATTTGCCTCAACTTATGATTATACTCAATTTGTTCTTAGACTAATGGTCCATATGGTTTGACCATATGGACCATTGACCGTATGATTTTATAAACCGAGTTTGCAATATAGTCAACTCCCGATTATCCGGGGTAATGACCGGTTGGAGGGTAACCCAAAACCACGGATAAAACAAAGGGATTCAATAAATTGAATATTACGAATATAATAATGGTTTATCAATTTTTGTACACTACAATATTGTGTTTTAATGTCATTTAAGATATGTTTATCTATATTAAATAATTTTGAAAATCATTAAATTGTGAAAACATTTACAAACAATCAAGATAATAATCGTTAATACTAGCTATGGTCGATAGCAGTAAATACTATCCAAAACGCCGAACGATATTTAATAGGTTTAAAATCTCTAAACAACAAACTCTCTAAACTACACCGAACAGTATGCTAATTAACTCCGCACTGGGGGAAAAACTCCTTGAGGGTGAACAACGGCGGGAAGGGTGATTGTTTTGAGATGTTTCTATTTTTAGACGTCCACGTCCGAAAAACCCCTTGAGGGTGAGCAACGGCGGGAAGGGTGATTGTTTTGAGATGTTCCTATTTTTAGACGTCCACGTCCGACCGTCAATCGCACTGCCTAGTCAGGTGCAGTGTCAAGGTCATCGCTCCCCATCACTCGCCCACGGCTCATTAGTGAGATGACAAACTCAGATTATGTTATGTTTACTAAATTGTTTGTATACTATTTATTCTGATAAACAAAGTAAATTAAATACGATTCTGGAGATAATTTAGCAAAATCAATTGTTATTATTGCTCTATTTATGTTTAGAAGGGGATAAATAAAAATAATAAAAATAAACCTTCCGTGACCCTGGTTAAACCGCAACCCGACTAACCTGCTCCCGGATAATCAGGAGTTAACTGTAGAAAGAAATCTAAAAAAAAAAAAAAAAACTGAGATTGACAACCATTCAAATTGGCTAATTTTAAGCACTCCCTCTTGATATAGTGGGGATTTTACTCACTTTTCTTTTCAAGAACAAGAAACATTGAATGTATTTCAGATGGTGTTGGCGGCTCTTCAGTCTCAGGTGGAGATAGGAGACTTGGAAGACAACATCATTGACTACAGGATAATTGCCAGTCACTGTCTGCCAGCGAGGATAGTGCCTAACATCTCGTACGAGGGAGTGATGAAACACCATCAGATCCTGGCAGGCATGACCCCAGCTGAGGCCAAGAAGGCCTTCCTCAACCTGATCAGGAGCTGGCCTCTGCACAGAGCGACCATATTTGATGTCATGGTAATAAAACAGTTTGTTTTAATTTGAGTTACCTATCCCAACATCTCCCACCCTCTCACCCTTGTTTGTAGAATGTTTTGCTCTATGTTGAATTGTTTATAGAATCTCTATTGAGGTTTTAATTTTAAATAAAAAAATAAAAACATCGAAAATCCAGTAAATAACAAATTTACTTGATAAAACCTTTCACTTTCAAAGAAAGCATCTTCAGGACTTTGATGTGCTAATTCCATAAAACGTTTATGACTTGAGATTAGATATTCATAATTATTTTCTCTATGGATGAATTGCATGTAGACATATCAATAATACTTCTCTTAAAACTATCAGCGTATCCTTATTTTACAAAAACTAATAATTTTTACCATCCACATTGATACACCGTACCCATATAGTTTTTTTATCTCATTCTCTTTATCAACACAAGTAAAGTTTCATAAAATATTTAGTCTACAATTTGTATGATAAATATCTACTGACTGGAATTCCTCCCAAAATCACTAAAATAGTCGAGAGCCATGATTTGTTAGCTAAGCCTTTACTCAATCAAGAATATGTTATTTAGAGGGTCCTATTTTCACAAAGATTATTATTTCATCGTGGTTTTATGTCATATGTTACATTTCTGCTGCAGCAATCGTTCACGAGCAACTGGCCGCGAGTGCTGTGGCTGGCGGTGGACCAGGCAGGGCTACACCTGCTCGAGCATCGGTCACGCAACGCCCTCTGTAGCTACGAGTACGAGAGCATTCTCACGTACTCACCCGCGCTCAACTGTCTCATGATCATCACCGGCAGCGACAAGAAGCAGAGCAAAGTCATCCTCACCACTTCACAGGTAGTGTCTTCTCACAAAGATTTGAATAATTCCAAGTCCTTCTTGACTAAAATTATTCAAATTGAATACTTCACAGGTTTTTAAATCATAACAAATAAATAAATCACATAGTAAGGTTGTAATAGAACATGAAAAAGAATCCAAGCCATTTGGGACTCTTAAATTCATTTCCTCGGTTCAACACAGTAGTGTTAGAAACTAGACTTTCCAGAAAGCTCAACACCCATTTTAGGTACTGATTGCACTGTAGCATTACTTAGTTTTAGCACAATCTAGGTAAAATATTTAAACTTCAGAAATCAGCAATTCATATAATTTTAAATTGAAACCTAAAACCTTATTGCAGGGGCCATTTTGTTGATCTTAGAATAATTACAGTGTATAGCATGTATATCTTGAAACAATTTAGTACATTAAGAAAAATTTGTCAAATCTTGAAAAAAATTCAAAACATGTAGATTATGAATTTGTCAAACCATGACCTAATTCATAATTCAACACAAGGAATCAAGGAATAAAGAATTATGGAACAGATTTTTTTTTATACACCATCATTCAAAGGAATTAATTCCTATACAAAATTTAAAAGGGTTTTGGGGCCGAAAGTGAGGTTGGTGCAGTTGGGATAGGTTTACATAGATTGTATAGCCATTATATCCAGTTAGTGTCAATTTAATTTATGTGACTTATTTTGTCATATATATATATATATATATATATGACAAAATAAGTCACATAAAAATATAATAATATAAACCATAATAATATGGTATATATCACCATTCTTTATACCATGTTGTCCTGTCTAAATAAAGAGATTATTGATTAATTGATGCAGCTGAAATGACAAACAACAGTCCTGTAAACTGTGATGTGATGTCACCAATCATCATACCCAGACAGACTAAGTGTGTCAGACATCCCTGTAGACCGATTTGAAGAGATCGGGGCTTTAAAATGGACCTTTACTGAGAAATTACCTTCTGAATAAAACAAGACAAAACTGATGCAAATATGTGGCATCAATCTCTTAATGTGAACAGGCGATGCAGATGTGCGTAGATAGTCTTTCGGAAGAAATAATTTGACCCACATATGCTTCACTGGTCTAAGTGAATGACATATTCCATATAACTGGGTTATTGAACGTGTTAATCTTTATTAAAAATATAATTTAATACAAAATTCAACATTCCAGAAACTTGACATATCCTGATTCCACATTGTTTTGAGTTTGTGGTGAGACCTAACGATGTTGATATTAAACTTTTTTGGTCTTAGACAGCCTGTAATCATGCATTTTGATGTTAAGCAATTGTTGTTAATAATAAGGTTTCATTCCACTAAACTTATTGTTTTCCTTTAAGGCTTTTCAGATTGCCAACCTGATTCGTGAATATACAGAAGTATTACAATCACCTCACGAGGTGCGGAAGAGGGAAGGCAAGAAGCGAGGCAATGCCGGGAACGCTCGGCCTGTGAGCATCCTACACAAGCCGGCGCCCGTCATCGAACCTCAGCCCAGCTAAGGGTCGCTGAGTATAGGGCAGGCTCGCAGCAAGAGACATTGTCATAACTGTCCCTACAACCAAGTTAAAGTCTAAGTCACTCCGTCTTTGTTCGTTATCGGTTGCTTCTTGTAAAGTTTATTGAATATTGTTTAGTTTTTATATTATAGTATTTAATATTGACTATGTGATAAAAGGTGTACAAAGTTGTTAGTGAATAATGTCTTAAACGCTTGATCTTAAATTGTGTTTGTTTGTATAGATATCGGAAATATTTAGCTTGTTCTTTATTTATAATGTACAGTTTGGTTGTAACTTTTTTATTATTATATTATAACACTGTGTTTAAGTTAATGTAAATTAGTAGTAATGATTTAGATTAGTTAATTTATAATAATGCACACATTTTAATATGTAGTATTAAATATTTACTTTCACTACCTACATGCTATAGGCTAACTTAAGTTTAATGCTTGAGGCACTACGTTAAATTTATCTCCCAACAGATTTAATACTGAATAAGTAATCTTGCATTTTCAATTAGTTTGTAGACTTATTATTTCATTCGCCAAGAGATCAAACCCTTACCTAATCCTTTTTAATTTTGCCTTCCAATTTTAAATGGCAAAGCAGAATATCCTATTCAATATGTATGAAGACTATGGAATATGCTTGTATATTTGTTCCTGTTATCTCAAGCTAGGAAAATTATCTATCAACTAAAAAAACTGGTAGAAAATAATAGTTTAAATTAATTTTAAAGTTATTAAAGTATAATGTTAGTTGAAAATTACAATAATTATAAGAAATATAATGTTGAATGAAGTGTATATCCAGATTCTTAACTCCAGAATGTTTACATTTACAAAAAATAAAAGTTTGACATTCAGCCTAGTCATAGCGGAACAAATCGTGGTCGTGTTTATAAGTTATTAATAAACAAATAAAAAAAACAGTATTTTTTCTGCACAAAAGTAAATTTGTAATAAAATCAACTTAACTTAATGTAAATTAATGCAGGCATTAATCATTAAATTTAATTGATTTTAATGGTAAATTTTAGCAAAAATATTTTGCATGATAAGTATGAACAAGTATGTAGCAGTATCGGTCTCAGAGATGTGTATAAATTGTTCAGATTTGCTTCACTATATTATTGTTAAGCTTTATAGTGTTACTATAGTACTCTAGACTCAGCATAGGTGCATGTTCGCTGGAGTCAACCAGCTGATGGTCCTGACTGACTATTGATCTCAACCTGCCACAACCCTGACTCCCGTTAGACTCCTCAGAGATGTGTGATTGGCGTGTGCAAGCTTCAGTGGTGCTGCTCCTCATTGTTGTAAGACTGTCAATATTACTTCACGTTAACATTAGCATTTAGCAATTCAAACGTAGTGTACATAGTTAGTAAATCATATTTTACTGTATTAGTCTTAGACTGGATTAAATACAATTTTTGATGACATTTTTATACAAGAATACACAGATGAATCCATTACCTGAATTTAGTGTGGTGTGGTACGCAGTTGGTAGAGTTTAAAGATTGAATATTTAATATTTACTCAAGTTCTACACTCTTAATAAAAAATATGAAAAATTTCAATTTGTAAATTAAAGTTTTTAACTAACTAATATAAGAAACCAATGAATCTGATTTCAATAATTTGTTGCAATCAAATAAAAACATCTAGAATATCTTGGACCAAACAAAACTAATTTTTTTTTACTGATGTAAAAAATTCCGTTTTCGCAAATAAATCCAAACTGTATTAAAATTTGAACAATATTGATATCTTTTTAAACAAATTCATAAGCAGATAACATAAATTTCCATTTCCCATAAATATTGTAGGGAATGTCCAATGTTGCAACTAACTCTCACTTCACCTGGTCTAAAAAACATGATATTTGGTTTTTCAGTTGAGTCCTAGATGTAGCTGCATTTAGCCAATCGTCCTTGGTAGACTCACCGTTGCGCTCTCCTTCTCAACTGTGCAATGCCGGTCACCGGAAAAATAGTGGTGCTAAGTCAGTTTTTTGTAATTCAATTCTAAAAGGAATTAAAACGCCGCAGTGACGTATTGTGTCCCGATAGCAACCCAATGAATACGCAAAGACCAAGAAGGTCTTGTGGGCAAAATTCAGCTATCTTTTGATTTTTTAAATTTCACATTTCCGCGCCCAACTAGTTGTGTTCCGCACCAGGAAACATCTTGCCTTGTAGCGGCCGCAGTATTATTTTTTGTTGCACCCTAGGCACATGCCTAATTAGCCTGATGGGAAATTCAGTAGTGATCCTAGAGGAACGCAGTGAAAGTTACCAGTAAAAAGGTTTCTACTTGCAATTTTTACTTGTATATTCTATATAAAGGTCTTAATTTCCCTGTCCTATATTATCAATTGAGCTATTCGACTACCATTTGGGTTATTTAGACCATAACACTATTTATTTTTAAATCATAATTTTACTAGAGTGAGGTCTCATAAAAATGTCATCAAAAGTTTTACCATTTCATGTAAAAATTATACTATGGATATATTGAAACTGATTCATATAATATATTGTAATATAATAATGTAACACAATTAGCTGTAAATAAGTTATAGGGAATGATAACAATATAAGACTGGTTAGCTGTAAACATTTATATTAACTTTTATGCAGTTCTTACCCTAACAGTAATCTTGCTTCTGTTGTTATGTAATGTTAAAAATATTCCTCGAAAGATTAAATTAAAGAAAACATATGAAAACAGTTTCTTTGGTGATTTCAGTGATAGCATACATAATAAGACATATAAAATAATTTAATATGGAATCTCTTTTGAACTGTGTGATTGGACAATCAGTCTCAATATTGATGTAGTACAGGTGTAATTGTAATATAAAATCTACTATATTGAAAAGATTGAACTATTAAAAAAAAACAGTATAATTAATGTGAAATAACGGTGAGATCAATTTTCAGTTTTATTTTAAAACCTATAAAAAAACTGGATAGAGAAACAGGTCAGATCAACATGTTTGCTTTCAATGATTCAATTCCATTTATATGAGCCAACCAATCTTTAGTATATTCCTTCGAGCACATACACTTTAGATGGCACCAGTCCTATCCATCCGATGCATTACAGTGTGGTCACATTCTACAACCTTTGTTTGTCATATAGTTTTATGTGTTGTGTAACAGCTTTCTCATTCAAACTTGAAAATTATAATTGAAGATTGAAAACACCCTAGGGCGGTTTAACATGTTTGGAAATTTGCATAAGACAGAAATTAATAACATGATATTTTAAAAACTTTTTAAACGTCTAAAATTAAATAGCCTATTTTTAACAACCTTTATAAATCAATAATAGTTAAATCACATTGAAAAAAGTGAAAGAGTAAATTGTTCACAATTTTTTTACTTGACGGTAAGGTATTTTTAAGACAAAAAGGATTAACTTTATAGTTTTAACAAAATTTATATAATTAATTTTTCCAGGTCACTTATCTATTTGGCTGATAAAATAGTTCTGATAATTGGTTCTGTTGTTAAATAGGATTTAACTTGAATTTGATCAAATAATTGACTGAGGCTAAATAATGTTCAATGTACTTTACTAGATTGCTGTCAGACACAAGAGATGCTATATATTTAATGTGATCTTTCTTAATAACTCACAATAAAAACTGCTCTGTAACAATAATGCGCGAATGTAGACTATTTTAATAGAGCAGGAATTACAATATTTTGAAGAAGGATAAGTATAAAGTTCTCCGTTTAAATCCCAACTTGGACATTTATAATCATAGTTTTGTTTATGGATAGTTGAATACATTTTACTCAACCCTTTTAGAGCCAGGGTATTAATACTATACCCGTATAGTATTAATTTTGACTCCCGAGTCAACAGTTAAAGGTTTAATTTTAATGTATGGTGTGTGAACCACCTATTACATGCTGGGAGATTTGCTGCTTTATGGTTGAAGGAACCACAGTTAGCAAAATTCCTAATTCAGGCTCAAAATAACTTATCTGAAGTAAACTGATATGAAACTGGTACTAGAAGAGTTAACTGGTAGGCTATATTTGCAATAAATTTAATGTATCATATTTAATCCACTATTAATATTAAAATTATATACATATATTAGACAAATATTTTAGGATAATTACAAATCCTATCAGAGGTGATTTATGTACTTAAAAGTTTCTACTGTAATTGTTGCTTTTGTAAATGTTTTGTAAAGATGTCTATTTAAAATAGTACATGGCGTTCTTATATATTGTAAATATTTTGCATATTTAATTACTTGAACCTACTACCTGTAGGATAGCTCATTTTGTAAAATGTTATGGTCATTGTCAAAATGGTCCTGTTATACATAATATCTATGATACTTGTGACCAAAGATAATGCTGTCAAATAAATATCATTACAATCATCATTCACTTTTTGTATCATTTCCAGAGTTTCTGTAGACTAATTATGCTACCTCTTTGTATGTACCTTGTATAAACTATAGACATAATTATCAACATTTATTGTAGACTTTTAAAAATTGTAGAGTAATGGAATAGGGCTTAACTGAAAGGTCTTAAAACAAGCAACTCTTTAAGCACAAAAAAGCATATTTACGAGTTTGAAAGCTTTTAACGGCTTCTGGAATTGTCCTCTGAAAAATAGAGAATCAAGGTAACTCTTTAAGACAATACAACTTAAAATAAATTGTACAACATGTCAAAATAAAATACAAATATACAAATAAAGTGGAACCTTAATAACTCAAACCTCGGGGAACAGGAAAAGAATCAAGTTGTAGAATATTTCATATCGAGGTTTGACTATCAGTGATATTCCAATTCCATAGACTTTGACTTATTGAGGGTCGTAGTAACACATTTTATGAGTCATGGAAGAGTAGAACCCTTGCAGCATATTGTGTTTTGCAAGCAATGTATAATAATTAATCTTATTGTAATAATCATAGTCAAAATTAAAAATAATTTTAACAATTTAAAATGTCCAAAATAAGCTTTGAAATGTTTTGAACAGCTTCTCTGGTGAACCTACTAGAAGGTGAAAAACATCCCTCAGTAAACAGTAACTATGTCATAGAGTATGAAAGTAAACAAACGATGAATCACAGAGTGACAATTTGGTGATGTTTTGCGCGTTCACTCCCTGTGTGATATTAGATGGTATTTTGCTCCCTTCTTACAGCGTGTCCCAAACACAGTCCTCCTCACATTTAAAGAGAAGCCCCTTCTAAAAAAAAAACTAAGTTTCACATATTTCATCCATGCCCTCGAACCTTGAAACTCTGACTTACTATATACAGAGTGTTACAAAAATCCGGAACTGGCTATACATAACCATATTCTACATACAAAAATAAATCGAAAATGTTCAGTAACATTTTTTCGATTTCAAATTCGTTTAGACGCTATCCGCCATTTTGTTTTTTTCACTTAAACATTTCTATTTCCGTAATGGATTAATGTATCAAGTAAAAATTTGGTATGGAGCTTTACAGGATAAATGTCTAAATCCACAAAAAAAATTATTTTTTTTCGACGTTGAAAATGGCGGCCACTTTAAATTTTTAAAGTCAAATTCCATGAAAACTAGCAACTGAAACAAAATTTTACAAGATATACAATTTAAAGCACTTTGTAATCCAAATCTAATGACATTTTTACTGTAAAAATCGGTTAATAAATAACAAAGTTATGGCAATTTTTTTATAATAAATTTCAAAATGTCGGCCATATACAAATTTCAAAGTCAAATTCCTGGAAAACTAGCAACTAAAACAAAATTTTACAAGACATAAAATTTAAAGGACTTGGACAAATGCACTAGGGAATTTGACTTTGAAAATGTTATATGGCCGCCATTTTGAAATTTATTATAAAAATTGCCATAACTTTTTTATTTATTAACCGATTTTTACAGTAAAAATGTCATTAGATTTGGATTAAAAATTGCTTTAAATTGTATATCTTGTAAAATTTTGTTTCAGTTCCTAGTTTTCATGGAATTTGACTTTAAAAATTTAAAGTGGTCGCCATTTTGAAAATAAACGTTGAAAAAAAATAATTTTTTTTGTGGATTTAGACATTTATCCTTTAAAGCTCCATACCAAATTTTTACTTGATACATTAATCCATTACGGAAATAGAAATGTTTAAGTGAAAAAAACAAAATGGCGGATAGCGGCTAAACGAAGTTGAAATCGAAAAAATGTTACTGAACATTTTCAATTTATTTTTGTATGTAGAATATGGTTATGTATAGCCAGTTCCGGATTTTTGTGACACCCTGTATATTGTATGACTTTAAAGCTGCCTTTTATTTCGGGGTTTGCAAAAAATAAAAAACTTTGGTATGATCTACTTGCGTTAATTAAGTTCAGAACAAAATTTAAAAAAAGGATCTCCCATCACAGAGCTAAATCCAGGACATGAAGCCAATGGAGTCCAGCCTGACTTGTAATGATGCCAGACAGGAGTAGATGTAAGAGGGAGGGTGGGAATTTTGGGTTGCAACATGAACGATAGATGCTCAAATAAAGTAACGTGGATTTTGGAATTCAAATCAATAATATAAAATTGTGACTAATAGAGATCCTCCAGTCACACTTAGACATATAAGGTACAGCAATTTTACAGTTTCAAGTTATAGAGCTTTTCTGTCCCAAACGTTGGCAAGGATGGATCCAAAAGTATATAAACAAAATTGTTTTTTTTTTGTCAGTTAAATTTTTAAAAAGCGTTTCACATTCATATTATTTTGATTAACCTTCAGACAAGTCTGTTTTAATTTCAATGTTCCCTCCTCCTTACTCTATTTAAAACTTCGGCTGTTTATCTGGTCATAATTAAAAATTCTAACAATGCCTACGTTGTGATCCCTCAAAATAAACTGTCTCAAAGTTGACTTACAAAATATAAATACAATTTACTTTCAATTTTATAATAGCATAACACTATTTGAAATCTGAAATTAAATAAAAACTGTACCACACAGCACACATGATGTGAGTGGATAAAACTGCAATGATTAATTATGTTTAAACTATTACCAAACTCGAGGTTTTTATCACATGACATGAAGATATCTGCGAATATTTTGATGTACCTAATATTTTTTTTCTACAGTGTGATTGTTGGGAGTGGTTTGGGGATAATGAAAAAATCTGTTTCACACATTTGTTTTCAATAAAAAGTACTGTAATAAATAATACAATTATGGTATCATTACAAAGTATTTCAAACATATTGGCCACAACGTGAAGGATATTCCAGTCTTATCATCTGCTACCCCGACTGTCACACAGCTGGCCGCTCCTGGGCCCAGGGGTGGAGCTCCACTCTGGGTATCTCCACCTCACTGGTGCACGCTACCCTTTGATTCCTGCAAAATACAGTTCAGTATTGTGAGTTATTAGGAAATTATAACTAAAAACACACTGACATAATCTTGTATCATAAATAGTTCTATGAATTACCATAATTTTGCAGAGAAAGGTGTTGCATCAGCATACACTTTTTTTAGTGTCAATAGACCTTATTTTCATCTGATATAAGTAAACGAACAAGGATATAGAAAATTATAATCAATTGAATGCCAATAGTTGTTAGTTAAAAACTACATTACTAGCTGGTAGGACGATTAGGCTGATCATGCGAGGGATAAAAAATGAAAAATTTATAAAAATATATTTTACGGGGTTTGGTTCAAACTATGCTGTCTTAAATAATTTAATATTAAATCTAGATTAAATTAAATTACATGACTGGTGTGACAATGATCGGTGCCACTACTCAAAATAAATTGCCTTGTAAAACCATATTTGAATATTTATTATACCCGGGTGTCCCAAACCATCCGTCCACCCCATTTAATTTTTTAGCGGTTTGATCTAGAATTACCAGAAAAAAATCTTAATCACTAAATCGCACATGGAGAATCCAATAAAAGTAGTTTCATTATGAAATATCTACAGGGTGTTCTAGAACTGATGGTCACGAGCTCAAATCTCTAAGATTTGTTATGTAAACATATTACACAATTCTTATCGTTTTAAAGGTCTCGTCAAAAGAAACACTTTGGTGAAAACAGAAATCAATTATCTTAATCCGTTCCAAAATGGCGGCCATTTAAACACTTTTGTAGAGGTATTTTTGACACCCTGTATCTCGTAATCCTCTAAATATATTTTGTTCTGATTCAAAACATAAATTCTTCTTACACTTAGCAATACTACGATATGTTACATAGGAACACGTCAAAATGTAATTTCTTCAAAATACAAAAAAAATAACGTTTGGAATCCCAAAAATACAAATTCGTTAACCGGTGTCAAAAGTCAAACAAAATATTATAATAAAAATCTTTTATTTATTGCGAAAAAAGTAAAAAAATTGGTAAATGTACATCAAAAAAGATTAACGTATTTAAAAGATTGTTATTATAATATTTTGTTTGACTTTTGATACCGGTTAACAAATTTTGATTTTTGGGATTCCAAACGTTAATTTTGTTTGTATTTTTTTGGTTTTTTGAAGAAATTGACATTTTGAAGTGTTGCTATGTAACATATAGTAGTATTGCTAAATGTAAGAGGAATTTATTTTTTGAATCAGAACAAAATATATTCAGTGGATTACGAGATACAGGGTGCCAAAAATACCTCTACAAAAATGTTTAAATGGCCGCCATTTTGGAACAGATTGAGATAATTGATTTCTGTTTTCACCAAAGTGTTTCTTTTGACGAGACCTTTAAAACGATATGAATTGTGTAATATGTTTATATAACAAATCTTAGAGATTTGAGCTCGTGACCATCAGTTCTAGAACACCCTGTAGATATTTCATAATGAAACTACTTTTATTGGATTCTCCATGTGCGATTTAGTGATTAAGATTTTTTTCTCGTAATTCTATATCAAACCGTTAACAAATTAAATGGGGTGGACGGGTGGTTTGGGACACCCGGTATATGTAAATATAGTGATCATTCAAATATATTTTGAAGTGTGACTTAGTTAATTTCATCCAGCAGTCATATCAATACATTATATGATATTAAAAATTTTAAGTTAAATCGGTAAATCATATTTTAAAGTGTTAATTAACAAACATACTGTGTTAAAAATCCCTACCTTTAGGTTCTAAATGCCTTAATGTGTGGGTTTAAAGTGAAAATGTGAATTCATATTTTGGGAAACTAGTCTTTAGTATGAAAGATGTGGATTAAGCAATAAAGAGCGGTATTTTATTTAGTTTATAAAGTCAACTCACTGACCGAGGCCTATGCCTTCTCCTGCTTTAAACAAACACACTTTGAAAAACATTGTTGGGTATGCCACTGAAAGTATAATGTGTTATTTTCCCTATAGTCGGATCTAAATACATTTGAAACGTTAACATTTTAAACATTTTGTTAAATTTATTGTTCTTGTAGCTATATTGTGAAAGATATATCATTTAATAAATTTTCATCAGCAAAATACTTACAAGAAAGATGGCTGGACAAATGCGAGGGGTTGTATAAGAGCAATGTTGTCAGAGTTGTCACAGAGAATTCTGGCCAAGCTGGCTTTCCGCAGTTGCTCTAGTTGGGCTGAAACCAGTTACATAATATTTATCAGGGTTCATTATTGAAAACGGTATAATAAAGTCGCTATGAATGCACAATTGTTGTACAATTTCTCTGAATGAGCTTAGCAAATTTCTTCCGTCCAAAAGACAGTTAAGAATAGCAGTTTACACAAAAAAGGCAAATAAACACAGAACACTCCACAGTACAGTAGTAGAAAAATCCATAATATAATGATATAAACTGCCTTAGATAGTTTGGTTGTTCTATCTAGCTATTTTTTTAAATTTTTCAATAGTTATATATCTATAAGGATATGTTGTTAGGCATATAAACTATCGTACATCATTTCATACAATCACTTGACTATCTAAGTGATTGTTTGATATAAAAACCTCTTAACATAAAGTTGTTTATTTTGTTCTCTGTGGACTTTAATGAGATGTATGTGAGTAGCCAAAATTAATACATACAAACACACATGCTGCAGCAACCCTACATACTCAGTAAATTTCTTAACAACATTTTATCAGGAAAATAAATATTCCTCATAACTCCCTTTCCGCAATCAATAATCCTAGTTTATAAATTAACAAAATTTGAAGCACACTTCATCTTTATAGAACAAGTTTTTTCACAAAAGTTATTGTGGTCACAAATATATACCAATGTATAGACATTTTGAAAAAAACTGTTGTTTTACATCTGAAAAACATAAAAGTTATCAGGGTCTCAGAAAAATATATTACAATGATATCTGCAGTTAATTGGCTTTCCCCTATGAGTAATCTGCCAGAACATCAAATAACATTTAATGAATTTAAATATATAAACATATTCTAATTTTTTATTCTAACATGAGAAATCTACATGGTTGCAATTTTATACTCTTTACCAGTTCATATGTTTTACCTTGAGTAAAAGACGATGGTTGGTTGGCTTCTTCATAGAAAAATCGATCACCTCTTCGAAGTCTAGCAAACTGGTCTCCAACCAAGCAGACGAAGGTAGATCCGAGCATCGCTCCTTCCACTGACCTCTCCGCTACAGCCCCGGCAAACAAGTCCACCTCGTCCACAGACGGGTACACTGTTGCCAGTCGGTTGATGCTCTACAACACCAGTGACCAGACCATTTATACCATGTGTAAACAAAGTACACTCCACTCCACTTTTAAATTTGTTAAAATAAACATATAGTCTTTGGGTTTAAGAGTGAAGAATATTTTTTTGGGAGATTGTGTGTCAACTCAAAGTTTTCAAATGTACACCCCCTTCAAGAACTGTGATTTAAAGATCTGTGAGAAATTAGATGAATGGTTGAAAGCTAAAGATTGCTTTTTGGTCCCCAACCAAAATTATGGCCAATCAAATTGTAAGTAAAAATTTGTTATTAAAATATCTTCCTACCATTGCAGCAAGAATGGTGCTGATACCCTCACTCTGGTTTCGTATTTATTTGTTGTAGGTCTTACAGGAACTTTTCTTACATACTATTCACAAAATGACAGCTGCACAACTACAGCTGATCTGACACAAAACTACTTCAACAAATCAATCACCTGGGGGTCCATGACATCAACCAGTTCTTGCCAACTCCTGGCCCTCTTCATGCCACAGACCTCTCGCCAGTCGTTGTAAGGCGGCAGACCGTGGTCTCGGCCTCGCTGGATATTGAGAGCAAAGAGGTCCAGTCCTAGGTCCAGGTCTCCTTGGAATAAATGATCTGTCACCTGCAAATATCAGTAGGTTAAGTAATTGACTTAGAGTATGGTACCGTAATTTAGGTTACTTGTAAGCTATAAGTACTGATTTTTAGACCTAATATGATATAGTAGTTTTAGGGTGTGTATTTCTTTTAGTGAGGTTCTGGTGTAATGCTACTATGCAAATACCACCTGCATCTAATAATAAGTACATAGTGATTCAGATTCCACCTTTAACTATGATATTCTCCTTTCTTGAATAAATAGGTAAAAAGGTAAAAATGTCTTATGTACAAGGTTAACTATGTCTATATATATAAGTAATGTGTGCTAAAAAATGTATCTACAGTAGGACCGCGCTAGTCCGACCTCTGATGGACCGACTCCTCGCTTAGACCGACCATATCCTTATCGGCGTTTTGTTTACGTATCCGGTCGTCGCTCCGTTCATGTCGATACTTGTCGATGACTCATAACTGGCGATGTAGTTCAGTAGACTGAGTTTTTGTAGTTTGTGTTATTGTTCAGTTATTTAGAGTGTGTTGAACTGCATTATGTCAACTACAAAACCTAAACACGTCTCGCTCTCTTTAGCGGAGAAGTATTTGTTAGTAGTTTATCAACACATGTTATGAATTGTGTAGGCCTAACATGTGGCATGTGTCCATGTGGCAATATGTTTAGTTTAAACTAGAGTTTTATTACGTTTTTATGGGAATAAATTTGTTCTTCTGATAATCCGACCTTTTTTGCATTCCGACCATGCTCTCGGTCCCGTTGGTGACGGATTAGCGAGGTTCTACTGTATATGTGTACCTTGTGTTCTGATGTCTGAAGATAAATAGGGTAACAGGTAAGTGGTTAGCTTAGTTATGTTCCAGATCTACTACAGTGGCCTTGGCGTGAGTCTAAAATTCTAGTCCTTGCAAAAGTATTTGATCATTATGTTTTAACGTTTTCTGTAACAGATGACGCTTGCTTTGTCAGAGATTAATGTAAAGCTAATCTTACAAGCATCTTGTTTCCAATGTGAATGGACAAAAAGTTTAAAAAAATCATCAGTCTCCGTACAAACAAAAATACAACATCAACCATAAGAAGGGTACTTGTAATTACATTTATTTGTACTTGTTTTGTTGTGTAAAACTGGGGAAAATGCATTCTAGGGTGTCAAATGTTTAGCTGTTGTAGTCCTTTTTATGCTTATTTTGGTATTAGGCTTTCAGCCTCGCAAGTCAGCATCTTCAGCATATTTTTTATATTTTAGGCAAAATAAACTCGCTTTGCTTGATTACCTTTTTCAGTTTCATTTGTAGTATTAAAGCTTGGTCTTTGGGCTTGCGATATATATTATTCATTAATTACCTTGGATGTCCACTTCATTATAAATACACATACAATCCAGAATGGCTCATGACAGGTTCTGACATTTTTGTATATCTTTACTATACAAACCTCATTAGTGAAGAATCTGTCAAACTTCTGAGCACTCTGAGAAGCCAGTCCTCTTATCATATCATCAACTGCTCCCTCATTGTACAGCACGAAAGGTGTGAAGTGGTGCTTGCTTAGTTGAAGATTCTCTCTTATGTTGCCAAAACGACCATACCCACTGAAACAAAGTAATAATTAATTGTGTGATGAAGAAGAAATAAAATAATCAATAAATTGTGAAGGATACTTCCAGATGGTCTGTAAAGTGTAGAAAATCAACTGGATGCTTGATTACTTTATTTTTGTCCAAATAATTTAACTTGAAGAGTGCAATTGAAATGATTGGTTGTTTTTAAATTGATTATTTTTTGTTTATTTCAGTTTCAAGAACCTGAAACTTGGGGTGTGGCATCTTCAGAGTGAATTTCTTACTGCTTTATTCACTAATCACTGAATGTGCTAAATAATATGCAGTAAATTACCCTGAAGATTCCACACCCCCGCTGCGAAATGTACTTTGAAACAACCAAACGACAAGAACCAAGGCAAATAAGGCAACAAATAGATGTGATGTTCTTATAGAGTGTAAGCTTTATATGCTAAAAATATATAGAAAACTTACTGCATGTGGCCTTGTATCAGACTGTGGCCAAATCTAAAGGCTGCGGTTGCAAAAACATTGGTTATCCCTCCATTCAGCTCAGGATCATACAGTGTTGTCCAGCCACTGTCTTTTGGAGACAGTTGAGACTTGTCCATGTAAGCCCTCCCTGCAAACAAACATCAAATTAAAATATAATAGTTTTAAACACTGTATTCAACTTTTGAGTGATAAGCTTTTGCATGTTGTTGATCCTTATATTTAAAATGTTCAAATTAATTTTGTCGTTAGTTCGTTTGAGAGTTCGTCCACTGGACCAAATTAAATGCGGTTTGTACTAAATTAAAGATAATTGTTCTTATATTCACAGGTTTTATTTGTATTTGGAATATTTGGCCACTTAATACTATAAAAAGAAGAATTGAAAATTTTTAAAATTGTTTACTGACTTCTGTATTTTCTTAAGAAATAGTTCCTACTGCGATCTCAACTGTTCCTAAACAGGGTTTGGCATGACTTTTTTAAGTTGTTTTGTATTTGTATTAGTTATAATTAAATTTGTGTGTTTTGGCCGAGATAGTTTTTTTGTTGTTTATATTATTAGTAACAGTCTTGTTTCTTTGTATACATTTTGCTTTGAAATAAGTTATTAAAAAACTGTACTAAAAGAAAGTCATTTCAAGTTAATGATTCATTGAAATCCACAACGTTTAAAGCTGTTTTAAAGCCTATTACGAATGAGTTACGTAACACATTGGGGGGTGGAGGGGGTCTTATGGTGCATTACACAGGGGAGGGTGGTCTGAAATGACGAAAAAATGTTACGTAATATGTGTATGGGCCCTAATAGCAACAAAACTGGATCCTAACTGACAATATGGCTATTGTAGTGCCGGTTTTAATTATTTACTGTATTATAGATATACAGTAGACTCTCATAAATCTGGATCGCATTTATCCGGACTCCCGGTTATCTGAATGATCTTGATTTTTTTTTATTTGTTCTATTGTAAAAAACAGGATTTCACGGTTTAGTGCCTTCAGTTTTCATACGATTATACCGCATTACCAAATATCATGTAATTTGCATTGTCAGGCAAGCCCTCGCTTAGTCCATCTGTGCCAGTATCAGTGTTTGTTATTGTTTACGGATCCCTTGCGCTGCTCTGTTCAGGTATTCTTCTGTCAATGACTCATCACTGACGATGTAAATCAATACTTTATTTATGATTCACGGGGTTATACTAAATCTTTATAAATGTATATGCATTTGAATATTCCGTTTAAACTATGGTTTTATCACATTTTCATGTAATAAATGTGTTCCTCTGATAATCCAACCTTTTTTGTGTTCAGACCAAGCTCTGAGCCCTTTTGTAGACAGATTAATGAGGTTTCTACTGTATTAAGGAGTGTTTATAATGTTCTTCTGGAAGCTCACTCTTGTAGTAAACGTAAAAGTATTTGGTATAATTGCTCCCTATAAAGACGGAATCGATGATTCATGCCCACCTCTGGGAAATCCGGACTGGCCGTCCGCCACAAAACTCCAGATTTTTGAGAGACTACTGTAATTAATTTTGAATTGCAATTTTCTTTGTTGGGAACAAACCTTGGTGTTAAATAATTTCTTATACTGGCTAAAGCATCAATAGTACAACCATTTCCTTAGGAGAGTGTACCTAGAATGATTGGCAGAAACTCATTGTAAGTGATGTGCTGTATCTCGGCCACCACTATCCTGCGAGTCTCCTGGAACAGAGCCTCATCGCTCCAGTCGGGCCGCAGCCTCTCCAGCTGTGAGGCCACGCGGTTGTGCTCTCTCATCCACACGGTGTGCGTCAACGCTAGGTTCACCTGCTCGTTCACTCGACCATCCCCTAAAAATGAAATTATAATATTTTAGCATTTCTAGCTTTTCTGTTATTCACTTGAAACTTACCATATGTGATCTCCAGGCCCACCTTACTCCTTTCTTCTTTGTGACGCATAAGAGTTTGGTTTCCATTAGATTAAGGTATATTAAAAAAATATAATATGATGTTATATTATTCCTCGCAGGAAACGGAATGGGTTGTTTTTAGTAAATTGGGAAAGATTGGGAATTTTCTTAAAAATCACAATCTACTTCTAAATACAGAGAAAACTAATTTTGAAACAATTTTAAAATCCCACAAAATCGAAAATACCCCGTAGCAGCAAAACCTGCGTACTCAGCGAATTTCCAATGCATATATATGTATCTTAATACCACATAAAGCCACATACCAAGTTTCATCAACATACGTTCATAAATAAACGATTTATGACATTTTAATTATTCTCCATAAGAACAACATGGCGGCTGAGTATGCAGGGTTGCTGAAGCAAGGAACACAGAAAATGGTGTTTTATACAAAAATGAATATATCTCAAGAAGGTAAAGCCACATACCAAATTTTATTAATTTATGTTCATAATTAAGAGAGATAACACGTTAACTACTTATTCTCCATAAGAATAAAATGGGAGCTGAGTACGCAGGTTTGCTGCTACGGGAACTATCAGCCAAAAAATATTTTTTAGTACAAATATCAATAGACCACAACGATATGAAGCAATATACCAAGTTTCATCAGGATAAGTTGATAAATAAGCGAGATATACAATTTTTCTTATTCTCCATAAGAATAACATTGGACAACATACTGTGTTTAGGACTTTCAATATCTCTGTAACAATTTGACATAGAGCAATGATTAAAATACCAAATTGTGCATCTTATTAAGCTGATTCCAATGGAAAAAAATAGCATTTGATTTTTTCAAAATTGATATGTAAAAAATTTAAAAAAACAATTTTTGGGGTACAAAACCCCCCCCAAAATACCCCTTCGGATAGGTCGATCTGTCTGGTTTTCAAACTTTAAGTCATAAATGCTGCTTTACACGTTTATACCAAATTTCATCAAAATCGGATAATTTTTATGAGAATTATCGTGCTCACGGACACACATATATATATACAGTTTCGAACGAATGGTGTTTTTGGGTTCGGGGACCTCAAAACGAAAAGATATCATGGTCCCGGGCCTAGGTCTTACCATGCCAACTACGGTAATAGCTTCTTCCCTATAGGGGAAATTCGCTAAAATGAAGACTTATTGATAAGCTATGAGTCAAACCTAATTGAAAAGCAGGATAGCATAAACTTTTTGGGCTTAACGATTGGCCAATATATAAATTGGGATGAACACATACATAAGATCTTAGGTAAAATTAACTCTGGAATTTAGGCCTTGTCGCAAATGAGTTATTACTGTGATGTAAAAAGCTTGACAAATTTATATTTTGCGCACGTTCATTCACACATCTCTTTTTACATTGCACTCTATGGGTCCACAAAAAATCAATTTAGAGAGTATTCTAAAACAACAAAAAAAAGCTATTAGAATCATGCTAAAACTGAAATATGATGATTCAGCAAAGGACTATTTTAAAACTTTAAAAGTTCTTACGGTCTACGGTCAATATACTTTTGAAACTATTCTTGCTGCAAGAAATGAAAAACTCAGTATAAATATTAACTCAATGAGGACTCATTCCTACAACACCAGAGGAAAAAATCAGTTTTCCCAGAGACACAAATTGAAACTAAAAAAAAACCTGTCATATATAGGAAATATTTATCTAAAGCATACTCCAAAAAGTATATCAAAGGAAAAAGGCTTAAAGTTAAAAAAAAATGTTTAACAAATCTTATAAACATGGCTTTATATTCTATTTATGAGCTCTCCACCCCTCACTAATCTTAGTTGAGTAATCATAAATTTATTCTTGTTTACTTTAATAAAATGTATTCTTTTGATGATGCATATTTTGATGCTTTTTATTGTACAGCTTGTGCATAATGTAAATAAAGATTTGTGACTATGACTATGACTATGACTATTAAGTACAACTTGTTTGCTTTCGAACAACTCAAGGAACATATATCTTTTTAAAGGTTTAAAAATTATAAACATAAGGACAGGTGAAAAAAGCTTATTTATTATCCTTCATAGTAGACTCTCCTGAACGATTAATTTATTTAACAAGTGGATCAGTTGCTGAAATTGGAAAAAGTTCTTACACCTTTTTTTCATGAAGCACTATACAGATTGTGTTACCATTTCAGTATTTAGTGTATTTATAATAACATATGCATGTGCATATGTATTAATTTATAACATATGCATGTTAATTTTTTCACACTGCTTTTTAGCGAATTTCCCCTATAGGGAAGAAGCTATTACCGTAGGTCTCATGGTAAGACTTAAGCCCGAGACCATGATAACTTTTCATTTTGAGGTCCCCAGATGCCAAAAACACCATTCGTTCAAATTTATATATATATATATATATATATATATGTATATATATATTTATATATATATGTGTCCGTAAGCACGATAACTCTCGTAAAAAAGGTCCGATCTTAATGAAATTCGGTACAAACGTGTAAAGTACCATTTATTTGAACGAGTTCGAAAACCAGACAAATCGCACCATCCGAAGGGGGGTTTTGGGGGGGTTTTGTACCCCAAAAATGGGTTTTTTGGGGTTTCCACATGTAATTTTTATTAAAATCAAATTTTAATTTTCACCATTGAATTCAGCATAAAAAAACAAAAAAATTTGGTATCTTGATCATTGCTCTACGTCAATTGGTTACTGAGATATTGAAAGTGCTAAACACAGTACGTTGTCTAATGTTATTCTTATGGAGAAAAAGAAAAATTGTATATCTCGCTTATTTATGAACATAAACTGACAAAATTTGGTATATAGCTTCATCTGGTTGTGGTTTATTGTTGTTTGCACAAAAAAACAATTTTTCACCTATGATTCCCATAGCAGCAAACCTAGGTATTCGGTCCCCATGTTACTCTTATGGAAAATAATTAAAGTGTTATATATCGCTTATTTATGAATGTATATGGATGAAACTTGGTATGTGACTTCACTTAGCTGAGTTCTATTGATATTTTGCATAAAACCCCATTATTTTGTGTTCCTTGTTGCAGCAAACCTGCGTACTCATCCCCAATGTTATTCTTATGGAGAATAATTAATATTTTAAATATCGCTTGTTTGTGAATATATTTCTTATGAATCCTGTTATGTGGCTTAGTGTGTTATGTTATAATTCATTGGAAATTCGCTGAGTATGCAGGTTTGCTGCGACGGGGGTATTATATATTCACAGCTGTTTTATGATGCAATTTAATTTAAATTGGTTTTATGCTCTCTTTTTCGCTTTCAAGTAGGACGGCCTGTACCACTCAGAATGGATGTATTTCAAAATGAGAATCATATTGCACAACTACGGATCAAGGCCAACTTTCTTTATCCCAATCAGTTTGAAATCGTTGAAATCAGTTTGAAAATAAATTGAGGAATTCTGTTTACAAGGGGCCTTTTCCCTCTAAAAACCACTTAGTGTAGCAAAGGATTCTGCATTGCCTCCAAAATAGGGATATGGGTGGATATTTTTGAAAACAACTTCATTAGAAGATTTTCTGTACATTCGACTGTGTAATTTGTATTCTATAATTAGTAAATAAAAAGTAATTTATTTAATAATTTGGGCTAGAAAGGAGAAAGTATGTGTCAGTTTCCTGATACCGTTTATTATATATTAAGATTATTTGCAGGGCGAAGCCTGCGGGAACAGCTAGTTATTGTATATAGATGGGATGGAAATATAATTGAAATTCAGACCATAATCTTTTTTCTGTATCCCACAATACAGAAAATTGTTTGCAATTTTGAATAATTATATACAAAATTAAAGCAATCCATCAAAATAAGTTTAAAGCCTTACCAGCTAAGAAGCAAGAGTGCCTCTGGTCAGGGCTCTGGCACTCGTTCCTGTTTGGAGGCAACATCTCCTTCCCTCCCAGGTTCTGCACTCGGAGACGCCCTCCTCGGAACTCCCGCAGAGAGCGCTGAGCGTCCAGGGTCGAGCCGTAGATGTTGGAGCCATCTAGGTAGCCTGTGATTTGGTTCATCTGTTGATATAGAGACATTTAGGCAATGCAATTAAATTACTAAAATTGACTGGGAAAGGCATTCAGTTAAAAACCAGTTACCTAAGATAAAATAAGTAAAAAACTTTCCTTCTTGTTGATTCGAGGTTACGATGAACATTGAGAGGTTGCCCTGATGAAGATAAACAGCAACCTACTTACTTCATAATATAAATTTAAAACGAGTTCGCAGGCAGCGCGCTAACGTGAGGGAAATGAATTTCCAAATAACAACTTTTAAAACTCAAATCAGTATAAAAACATACATTTATTCCAATTTTTATTGAAATCTGAAAACATTGATTTTTTGGCTGTTCTGATGCTCCTGGTTTCATTTACCTGCAAAGCTGAGAATAAAATTTTGCGCATTATAATGTTAGGAGGAGATCCAGACAGGCTTGAAAGTAGGCATGAATTGCTGGGGATGGTAAAAGGACTCAAACAAAGGAATAACAGGCTTTTCTAGTGTGAACCCCCCCCAAGGCAACGTACTGTGTTTAGTAGAAACACATTGTCTATAATAACTCGGTAAATAGTTATGCTAGAGTGACGAGAGAGGGCTTTAGACTTTTGCCTCAATAATTCCCATCTTTTTACATGAATTAATTTTACATCCGGGGCTTTTCTGACCCTTTTTGGGCCCAAAAACTCAAAATTTAAAAGGTTAATCCTCAAAAAAGAGGTTTAGAGTTTTCCAATTGTTTTGCCCAACGAACTTCTCCAACTGATTACAGAAAGGAACGTCTATACCAAATTTGAAGTAAATCGGACAAAAAATGTGACCGCTAGAGTGCAAACACACATATATATATATATGTCTATATATATATATATATATAGACATATATGTATGTCTATATATATATATATATATATATATAGACATATATATATGTCTATATATATACATATATATTATATATACATATATATATATATATATATATACAATTTTGAACGACCCCCCAAAACGTGTTCAGGGGGTCATGTTAGGAACTTCTATGGTGGTCCCGGGCTTAAGTTTCACCGTGCGGATCATGCTAATAGTTCACTTTCCAAAGGAAATTCACTAATAACGGGTTGGATAGTAGAGTAGTTAGAGCTATCCCCTCAAAACCTGTGGTTTTCCAGTTGGATCCTGTCAGGACCAAACATTTGATGTGAAGGTTTGAACCTGGGCCTAGCTTCTATCTGTTATTGGTCTATCAATTAATTATAGTGTTTTAAGAAAAGGTTGACTTTGGAAAGCAACAGACCAGCGTTTGAACCGCTAAAAATCCCCTTAAAGTACTTACTTGTAATTAGATATGACTTAGTCTCATCATGAGATGGTTGCATATTCGAGTTTACTGATCAAGTCACTGATCATAGTTCAAACTTGATCAGTTTTGAACAGGATTTGATCACGCTTTATGATATATTAGCATATCTGATGAAATACAAGTATAGGGGTAATTATTGAGCAAGATTATGAAGAAACAAATTTAGATGGTATAATGTTTTTGAGATAAACTTAACTTTGCAAAATAAATATATTAATTGGAATACCTAACAAATAAACCATTTAAAACCTATAAAGTTGGGGATACAAAGGTGTTAGTTGTAAGTATATTTTATACAAGTACAATATAATTATTTTATTTTTGAGTGTAGCTTGCAACAATCAGCATACATCCAAAAATAATCAAATATTTAAAATTCACTGAAAAAAACATTATATAAATATATTTGTTATAATATAATAGAAAAACATCTGTTTGGGTGAATTAACTATATTAACGATAAAAGAATATTTTTCCTAGAGGAAAGTCAGACCTGTTCTCTAGGACCGAAGTTGCATTCAGGCCTGGGTGCAGGAAGGGATCGCACAAACTCCATGCATCGCTCGCCGAAAGGAGAGAATATCTTGTCTGACCGCGGGAGGTCGATATGGAAGCAGTCGGGGTGTCGCAGGCGAGGTTCCAGCGGCACTCCCTCTCGGCAGCACGAGATACCGGCACCGGACTGACCTGCGACCCAACATGAGAGACGGTTGAGTGGTGAACGGAAAACAGGGAGGGACTGGGAGGAAATCAAGACTATCGTCTATTCCAAAACACTCTTCTTCGAGGTTTACTTCTGATATGTCATAGTGTTATGGGCCATTGGAAGCACTGGAAGAGAATTTACAATTTGAAATACACACTTTACAATTTGAAATAGACTGCATTAAAAGGATAAGTTTGCTTAAAAGGCTTATTATTTTTTAAACAAACTCAATTTACAGGTTACTGTTTAAGGTCTGTACAACAGTTCTCAAGTTGGCTATCCTATTTACTTTCCTTGATATCATTTGATTCTATTTCAAACACTGAGAGGGCATATTTCTAATCCAATAATTCATTTTGGACAGGAAAAATACAATTATTAAATTCAATTCAAACAAATACTAAAATAGGAAAGACCGTTAGACCAGTGAACTTCATATCTACATTGATTGCTCAGACAGATTTGTTTAAACAAAAACAAGAGTTGATTTATAATGCAATTGAAGCTAGATAGTATTGCTCATGTCGGTTACCAAAGTTGATGGGTGTGTGGGTGAGGTCATGGTCAAGGAACTGCCCCCACTGCATCACCATGAGTGTGTAGTTGCCAGAGGGGTCGTCCTTATCCTGGGCTATGGTGGTAGACACAAGACGTGCACTTGGCAGCTCCTGGCCATTACTGGCGAGTGCCCGCGGCGCATTTACTCCTGGAAACAAATTAAAGCATAATTCCACTAACAGAAAGACAATGTAATAAATGCTGAGAATAATTCTTTTGGATGGAAAGAAATAGTTATCTAATAAACAATACTAAGAAAAATACTCATCCACTTCAAAAGATGAAGAGGTTTAATACTTCCCTTTTCTTGTGGAAAAGGAAGTAAAGGGTTCAATGAAATAAAATATTGAAGTGTGATTTTAGACAACAACTTATCCTCGAACCAACACTTGAAGAATGTTTCAATTAGATAAACATGCACAGTAGAGACCAGCTAGAATTTTTGTTTATAGTGCTACATAATTATTGATAAAATGGTGAAAGTGTTCAACAAACAAACTGTAGCTCATCAGAGAGTAATGGGAGTTAGGGCGAGTGGTGCTAAAGATATTACCTAATAGTGAAATACACTGAACATCATAAAATGATTTCAGAAATTAAGTAATGTAAAATTCTGAGAGACGGCTCACCAGTATGCTTGGAGAATTTCATAAGCTGATCATGGAATTAACATCTTTGACACTGAAGATAGACTACAATTATTTACAAAATAATAAGTTTTGAATCAAATTTTTAACTATAGATCAACATCTGAGACCCTGCGATTGTATATTCTGTAAAATAACAACTGTGTTGAGCAATTGTGATGGAGATCTCTGCAAGTAAACCTCTTATATGACTTCACCTAGTTGAGTTATATTGATATTTGCATAGAAACCAATTGTTTATGTTCCTTGTTTCAGCAAACCTATATACTCATCCCCAATATTCAAATAAATAAGCTCTCTTAAACTCTCTTATGTATAAGAATATAAAGTTTTATATTCTTATGGAGAATAATTAAAATTGTATATATCGCTCATTTGTCAATATATTTTTATGAAACTTGGTATGCGGCTTTATGTGGTATTAAGTCATATATTATGCATTGAAAATTCGCTGAGTACGCAGGTTTGCTGTGTCGGGGGTGTTTATCATTTCCAAGCCATTGATAATAATTAAGGAAATCTTTGTTGGGAATATCTTCATATTATTTGATAGTTGTTACATAGATTGATCGGTTAGTTAGCTCTACTCACCGTCGTCGTACTTGGGCGGCAGTATGCGCTGCAGGGCGACGCCCCCGCGGCCCCACTGGTCGTGGCGCAGGTTGTTGCAGGAGCCGTCGGCGCTGCGGTACTTGCCCCCCTCGCAGGATGACGGCCGGGGACAGGTGTCGGCGATCACGGTGTTCAACACGCTGAACGTTGGCAGCGCGAACTTCCCCTGGTCCGGTGACAGGTTGAACCTTAGCAAGAGTAACAAGTCGGGTCATTTTAATGTTTTTTATGCTGTGTTTTTTATTACTTTATTACTACGAAATTTAAAAAAAGTTCGTCTGTTACAGATTTGTAAAATTATTTTTAAAGATGATGATTTCCATGAGCATTTGTTTGACGAATTAAGGATATTCAAAAGATTGAATAGTTACTGAGAGGGATCAAGGACACACATCGGGGAAGTGGGCTCACATGGATCCAAGATCTAAATATAACTATTGTGTACAAATTGACTTGTGAATTAAATTTCGGAAGCATAGGGGCCTAAAGCTTCTGGAGTTGTGCCAGGAGTGTTTCACGGTAAGTGAGCTTAAGAAATGTGTGCAACCATCTGACCGAGTGCTTAGACCCAGAAAAAACTAATCTGAAGTTTTTGGAGAGGGATCGTTAACACCCTACATTCTGAATGCCAATTATTGGCTTCAGCGTCACAGATAAAAATAGTGTTTAAAAAAAATGTAGCTCTAACATTTGACAAATGTGTTGTCACATTGTTAATCAAAAGTGGCTTTTAGCGAATTTCCCCTACAGGGAAAAAGCTATTACCGTAGGTAGCATGATAACACTTAAGCCCGAGACCATGATAACTTTTCATTTTGAGGTCCCCAGATGCCAAAAACACCATTCGTTCAAAATTTGTATATATATATATATATATATATATATATATATATATATATATATATATATATATTTTATATGTGTTCTAAAGCACTATAACTCTCGTAAAAAAGGTCCGATATTGATGAAATTTGGTAAAGACGTGTTGTTCAGGACTTATATATATATGTTCTGGATTTATATAATGTGGTTTTAAAAATAATTAATTCCCAACTACTCAACACGAGCCTGGTTCATCATATTTTTACCCAACCAATTAAAATCATATGTTTTTATTTTAATTTGATTTTTAAATACTTCTCTTTTCCTATACTTTTATTCTCACCTGATATCTTTTGTTTACATTTTCATTGTTACCTGTTTTATAATAACAAACCCTCTTCTCACTTCAGACCAGCAAATTACCACTCCCAGTTTAGTTTTTGTTAACATTTCATCCTCTTCTCATTTTATTTCCCCTTTTTGTCAATTATCAACATGATAATTTATGTATTTCTATCATGTTAATTGTTTTTTCCACGACACGCTGGTTAAAACCCCAAACTATGTATATGTACCTGTAATAAAGTGAGTGATATCATCTATAACCCTGGACCCTTCAGATCTTCTAGACCTTCTAGATCCTCTAGAACTTCTGGAACGTCTAGAACGTCTAGATCTTCAAGACCTTCTCATCCCATCTCCTGACTCATTTGATTTCCACATGCCTCATCCAAAGTAGTGACTTAAAGGTCAGAACTTTCACCCAATTTGGTGAGTGGATAATTAATTAATATCAACTTCTTTTGAACATTTTATTTTCATTTTGTTAAATTATAAATATCCTAATATTGGTGATCAGTGTCTTAAAACAATTAGTACAAATTATGAACTACAATACATAACATGTTTCCCTTTTCTATGTCAATAACCAGCCTGTCAGTCATTACTTATTTATTACTTTATGTAAAATAAATGTTTGTTATATGTTATAATTTGTCCATTACTATCATTCATTTTTTGCTCTTCACATTGGTCCTTCGCCTATCTTTCTTATCTTTCCCAAAAACATCCAGCTCCAAACATTGGTCCTTCGAGCCGGATTCTGTTCATAGCGATTTGGACATATCGTTCTCTATTCGAAGTTAAATCACTATCCTAATACTAATTTTCTACCTTCTAATAATAGGCTATGTGTCTTAACCAGCTCTTGTAATACAACCCAAATATAGCAAGAGAATTTGTAACACAACTTTTTTGTAACCACTAACCATTTGCTACTTTGTGTTTACCTAACTGATTTCTAGAAATGGCACCCCCAAAGAACACTGACTTTAAAATCGAAACTTATGAGCGGTTAACTGCAGTAACCAAAACACGACTTAACTTCATTAAAGGTTCAGTAGACGGTATCATCTCTCAAGAAGATCCTCTAACAAATGTTCAGACAAAAATGTTAAATGCTTACTTGTCCGAAACCAAGCGAAAAACTGAAGATTTTGAAACAAACTTTCAGCGTATTCTTGCAATAGGTGGTAACACGTTGGACATTGACAAACTAATGACAGATCAAAATGACATAAATGAATTATTTATTTATATTTCTTGTAATATTGAATCATTATGTCCGGTACCAGATCAGTCTGTTAATCCAAATAACAGTGTCGATGAAGCGTCAAGTGCTTCTGCGCACTCACAAGTACGTTTGCCAAAAATTGATCTCCCTAAGTTCTCAGGCGATCTAAGTACATGGACGTCATTTATCAATCTTTTCGACACCACTATTCATAACAATAGCTCTTTATCTGATGTTATGCGCTTTCAGTACCTCCTCAGTGCTCTGGACAAGGAACCATTATCTTTGATTCGCAGTCTCAGTATCACTCCACAAAATTATGCGATAGCTTACAACTTGTTACGAGACAGGTATCATAACAACCGTAGGCTTCAAATACTACATTTGAACAATTTGCTTGACTTACCTCAACTAACATCTTCACACATTCAGGGTGTTCGCAAGTTTGTAAATATATTCAATGAAAATGTTCAAGCATTAAATGGTCTTGACTGTGAAATTCAAGATTCAAATGCCATTCTTGTTGCAGTATTATTGCGTAAAATGGACGTAGACCTCAGAAGAAAACTAGAAGCATTTCGCGCATCTTCCTCGTCTCCTAAGCATTCTCTACCCTCAGTAAAAGAAATACTAGATTTTCTTAATACCGAATGTACGCAACTCGAGGACGCGAATTTGTCACAAAATATGCAATCCCTGGAAATTAACGTTTCTAACTCTCGTCCAAGACCCACAGTTAACAACAAAACTCGTAACCATGTCAGCATGATAGCTACTCAAGTAACACCTCAATCAAATGTTCATACAAACATTCCTGTAACGTGTTTTGCATGCAATCAGTCATCTCATAAAATATACTCGTGTTCTGTTTTCAAAGCTATGTCTCCTCATGAAAGATATCAGCTTGTTAAGAAATGTCATCAATGTGTATCATGCTTAGGTACACATGACACCAAATCATGTAAATCACAATTTAGTTGCAAATCCTGTAACAGTAGACGTCATCATTCGTTGCTACACTTTAACAGTGATACTAACAATGTCACTAGTTCCATAACTGTAACAAACTCTAATGCTAAACCATTAAACAAACAAATAAAATCTGACTCTATGGTTAAACCTGAAACATCTGTAACACTCACATCTCAGAACAACTTAGAAGTTTCATCCAGTAACACCACCGTAGTATTAGGCACTTTATTGGTACAAATTAGTGCACCAGGTGGAAACTCGCATGTATTTCGTGCTCTCCTGGATTCTGGGAGTATGTGTAACTTAATGACCGAACATGCAGCTAATCTTTTACACATTCCACGACATAAATCTAGTATCCAACTTTCTGGAATTGATCACCACATGACAGACAATAAAGGACAGATTTTTGTTAACATTAAAACTCTGAATGGTCGAACAATAGCCGCTGATCAACCTACTTTAATCCTCGATAGATTAACTATTGATCTTCCTCGCATGCCTCTTTCTCCAGAAGTACTGAAAAGAACTCACTCTTTTATCCTAGCTGATCCCACTTTCCATGTTCCTAATCGCATCGATGTCATACTCGGAGGTGCACTCTTCCCCCAATTGTTTACAACAGAACAATTTTCACTTGGCCATAATATGCCATATGCTGTAGGAACACACTTTGGTTATGTAATAATGGGTACCGCTCCTTGTCTGCCTTCTAATCCTTCTATATCCAATGTCATACCAAGTTCAACTCTCAATGTTTGTTTACACTCCATTAGTAATTCTGATTTGCATTCATCAATTCAACGTTTTTGGTCCCAAGAAGAACCTCCTGTTTCTTCCATTAAAACTCAAGAAGAAATCCAGTGTGACAAACACTTTATGGAAAATCACACTCGTGATGCCAACGGACGATATGTAGTTCGTCTACCCTTCAAAGATTCAAACTCTGTCTTAGGTGAATCAAAAAACCCCGCTGAATTGTGTCTCTTTGCCATGGAACGCAAGTTCTCTTCTAATCCTCACTTTTCAGAACTTTATCATGATTTCATGGATGAGTATTTATCATTAGGCCACATGTCCGAATGTAATGACATTGACCTATCTCAACCACACTTCTTTCTTCCACATCATGGAGTACTTAATGAGAGTAGTAGTACGACTAAACTTCGCACTGTCTTTGATGCAAGTTGTAAAACCAGTTCTGGACTCTCGCTTAATGAAATCCTTTTAACGGGACCCAAACTGCAAAACAATATATGTGATCTACTTTTACAATTTTGTCGACACAATGTTGTATTCTGCTGTGATATTAAGCAAATGTACCGTCAAATTTCGGTTCATCCCGATGATAGAACTTTTCAATTGATTTTTTGGCGATCACATCCAAACCAATCCCCATCTATTTTCCAACTCAATACTGTAACATATGGAATTAACAGCTCTCCATATTTAGCTATCAGAACGTTGCACCAACTAGCTGATGACCATGGCGATGAATTTCCACATGCAGCTCATCTCTTGCGTAATCACACTTATGTGGATGATATTATCTCTGGAGCGGACACTGAAAACGAAGCTCTGACCCTTCAGTCCCAACTTATTTCTTTGTTAAATCAAGGTTGTTTTGAGCTTAGAAAATGGGTTTCGAACTCACCTAAACTTTTAAGTAACTTACCCGATTCACATCTTGAAACACCAAAGTTCTTGCAAAACTCAGAAACGCCACAAGTTTCAGTATTAGGGCTTAAGTTGTCTCCAGTCACCGACGCCTTCTCATATGATTTCCAAACACTTACTTCACACAAAACTCCTACCAAGCGCTCTGTACTCAGTACTATAGCACAGATTTATGATCCCTGTGGATTTCTTGTCCCTTTTATAATGCTGGCCAAATGCTTTATGCAACTGATCTGGACAAAAGGACTGTCATGGGATTCACCACTTCCATCAGATCTTCAGATGCAATGGTGCTCATTCACTGATAATATTAAGTTGCTATCTAATATTACAATACCTCGATCATTAAACTTATGTTCAACATGTAAAATTGAACTACATGGGTTCTGTGATGCATCCGAAGTCGGATATGCTGCTGTTACTTATCTAAGATGTGAACTAAACCAATCCGTATCGATAAAACTACTAATGGCAAAGAGTCGTGTCGCACCTTTGAAACGAGTCACGATACCTCGCCTTGAATTATGCGCTGCACATTTATTGGCTCGACTAGTGTCTCATATCAAATCCTTATTTCCTGATAAAATGACATCTAATAATATACATTTATGGTCTGACTCAACTGTAGCTCTCACATCGTTGCAAACCCCTCCATACAGGTTGAAAACCTATGTAGCTAACCGTGTTTCACAAACCCAAGAATTGGTACCTACTGAGTCATGGAGACATATCTCTTCCGGAAATAATCCTGCAGATTGTGCCTCCAGAGGCCTACTCATGTCTCATTTGATTGATCACAAACTTTGGTGGAATGGCATCCTGGCTATCGCTCCCATCAAATGATTGGCCAACATCTAAGTTTACATCTGTGACATTAGATTCGACCCACGAACTTAAACCAAACTCATTAACCATACTAACAACTACTTCACAAGAAGAATGGTCATTTCTATCCAAGTTTTCATCCTGGATAACATTGACTCAAATTATGGCTTATGTATTGCGCTTCATTCGCAATTGCTGTAGTTCACAACATCAAAATGGATATCTCAAAACTGAAGATCTAAACGAAGCTCAAGTCAAAATATTTGCCCTTGTGCAACAGACGTCATTCTCCAAGGAACTCAAGTCAAGATTTCTACGAATACATTTGTGCATCCAGTCATCATTCTAATGCATAATCTTTGTCCACTACCTAATACTTAATGTTGTTGAAGTGTGGACACTTCAAGGTCGGCGGTATGTTCAGGACTTATATATATATGTTCTGGATTTATATAATGTGGTTTTAAAAATAATTAATTCCCAACTACTCAACAAGAGCCTGGTTCATCATATTTTTACCCAACCAATTAAAATCATATGTTTTTATTTTAATTTGATTTTTAAATACTTCTCTTTTCCTATACTTTTATTCTCACCTGATATCTTTTGTTTACATTTTCATTGTTACCTATTTTATAATAACAAACCCTCTTCTCACTTCAGACCAGCAAATTACCACTCCCAGTTTAGTTTTTGTTAACATTTCATCCTCTTCTCATTTTATTTCCCCTTTTTGTCAATTATCAACATGATAATTTATGTATTTCTATCATGTTAATTGTTTTTTCCACGACACGCTGGTTAAAACCCCAAACTATGTATATGTACCTGTAATAAAGTGAGTGATATCATCTATAACCCTGGACCCTTCAGATCTTCTAGACCTTCTAGATCCTCTAGAACTTCTGGAACGTCTAGAACGTCTAGATCTTCAAGACCTTCTCATCCCATTTCCTGACTCATTTGATTTCCACATGCCTCATCCAAAGTAGTGACTTAAAGGTCAGAACTTTCACCCAATTTGGTGAGTGGATAATTAATTAATATCAACTTCTTTTGAACATTTTATTTTCATTTTGTTAAATTATAAATATCCTAATATTGGTGATCAGTGTCTTAAAACAATTAGTACAAATTATGAACTACAATACATAACATGTTTCCCTTTTCTATGTCAATAACCAGCCTGTCAGTCCTTACTTATTTATTACTTTATGTAAAATAAATGTTTGTTATATGTTATAATTTGTCCATTACTATCATTCATTTTTTGCTCTTCACATTGGTCCTTCGCCTATCTTTCTTATCTTTCCCAAAAACATCCAGCTCCAAACACGTGTAAAGTAGCATATTTATTTAAACGAGTTTGAAAACCAGACGAATCGCACCATCCTAAGGGGGGTTTTATACCACAAAAATTTTTTTGGGGGATTTTCACATGTAATTTTTATTTAAATCAAATCTAACATATATACAGCCGCTTGTGTAACTGACTGACTCACTGAGGTATACGAATTCTAGACCACTTCTAGAAAAGCTATCGACGTGAAATTTTGCATGCAGGTAGATTTAACCTTGTAACCCCCAGAAAAATTGCCAAAACTCACAATTTTTAATTATTAAATATTTTTAAAAGAATATTTTAAAATATATTAGTTACGTAGACTACGTTACCGACATGCATTATTTCGATATTGTAACCGTTTTGGTAATTTAGTTTACAGAAATCTAAATCGGCTTTCTCGAGTAAGCGTTATGTGGCAATCCAGTCACAAAAAATGTGTTTCTTATTAAATATTAATAATTTTAAACTTAACTAAATATGTTTACATAAACTCATGATTGCTCAACATCGAAACATATAAGTTAGGTTCTCGCTGGTAAGAAAAATTGTTGTTTCAACCACACCCTTTGATGATGTTATGTCCAGTTTAAACGTATTATTGGTAGTCATGGTATTTTCTTACGTTACCCGCGGATCAGTTTACTAGGCCTAGGGTTATTCTCAACTACGCGCAGTGCATGGCGAATTCTGCTTGTGCTTGGGGGTGAGTGGTGCCATAAATTAAACGTACTCCTTAGGTATATGCTTAATCTATGGTTGTGCGTGTGCGCCATTGACGAGATTCTCGAAGCTTGCGACCAGTTGTATACGAGCTCGGTGTAACTGACTCAGTTATACGAATCTTACCCCACTTCTAGATGAACTAACCAGGGAGTGACATTTTGTACACTATTGCCTTGGCCACTTACGGATGAGCTAGGAACGTGACTTTTGGCATACAGTGTAGCTTGTAACTCCCAATGTTTAATTACTAACCTTAACAAAAATATAGAAATCTATGAGTACGTAAACTACGTTATTTAAATGCATTATTTGGATTTCAAAATGTTTTCGGTAATATCGGTAATGTAGTATGCAGCTTATGCTGTAGTAACATTTTAACTCTTTTAATATTAAACCTATTATTTTTCTATTAGACCTATTTATTTTTAAACATTTCAAAAGAATTGGTAGTCACTAAACTATGTTCTAACTTAAGATGGTAACTGATGGTTTTATCCTTTAAGACTATTTATTCTATTTCATTATATATTCTATTCTATTTTCATTATTCACAAGCCCTTAATAATATATGGGTGCATATACCTATACAGTACACACAATACGTCTGCATGCCAGGGCCAACAACAGTCATAGAAACAATTTTATTTATTATAACCCATAAGAAATGTCTAAATTGTTGTGGATTTTTTGGTCTTTTGGTCATAACAGGTGGGAAAAGCCCCACTTGAATTAGGTTATATTTTTTACAGATTACTTTTATTCGGCACGAACATAATATTTTATGTTATTATAGTGTTTTTCCCTTTAACAACACAAATTTGTTCAAATAAGGACAGTTAAAAGTAAGAATTTAAATTATTTCACGCACTTGCATAGTGTCTGGTGGCGTAACAAATTGCATACGATGTAGCCTTAAACTGTAACCTGGAATATCATCATTTCATATCCGATTTCTGAATACTATGACCTATACGTAGTATGCAGCATGCATATGAACAATTTGTATGATTTAACCCTCTATAAGAAAGCTAAGCCTTAAAATTTGTGTACTTTTAATACATTTACCTTATTAAATAGATCCTTGAGGAACTCTGTATTTTATTTATTCAAGTTGTATGACGATTTTTAAAATGTTTACTGGTAATTTATTTATCTCTTTGTTTTATTTCCACATATTCTGCATGATTTTCAGGATTGGTTTTGACCGAATTTAGAGAATTTTCAAGGTTTCAGGTTCTGAAATCGTGTTCTACTTCAATATTGATCTGAGAGGCCTAATGTTTTGCACATAATATTTGCAGATTTCACTATATGAACTACAGATTAAAGGTTTTTGTACGATTTTTTAATTACGTACATAAACTACAACTTATCGATGGTTACCACATTTCCTAGGGTTTTAGTTGTTTGTGATGATTTTAACCCTTGGAACTTAAAAAAAATATATTTTATAAATCTTGTTTGACAGAAGAAGAGTTGTATTTTGGTACAACTAGATTTTTCAAATTTCGGCATATTTTCGAGATTTTGTGGTGGTGTTTTATTTTGTATCATGTTAATATAATTGATGAAGGCCTAATATTGGGCACGAAGTATGTCTTAGTAAATAACAGCAGTAATTTGACCAGTCTTGATTAATTAAACCTGTCGGAAAATCAAAAACTGTAAATATCTTAAATTTGACCATTTTCTTTGTATAAGTAGTAATGCTATGATGGTTCTATGCCAATTGACATGCACGTGACACCATTTATACTTGAGCTATGAACTTGATATTTAGCATGGTGGTGTTTTTCACCTATTAACCCCAGAGAAAATTTCCAAATTTTACTTTTGTCAGTTTAAAGTAATAAAAATTAATAATGGCAAATTAAATTAAAAAAGTGTCGTTTTATTTGAGTTCTAGCGGCCAAACAGATTGTCCTATAAAAAACGGAGACTACCACGTCCCACGGGTTTTAGGCGATCTACAATTTTCTTCCTATGACTTTTTGCCGTATCTCGACCCCTTAACCCTTAGATAGCGCTATATTTGTTAAATTTCAAGATTTTTACGTGGTTTTCAATGGTTTGCCGTTCTAATACAGAACTTAGAGGCCTAGTAATTGGCACAAAATATTCCTATATTACAATTAATTAGTATTTAGAACCAGTCATACGCCCAGATTATATCACTTAAACACCCGAAAGAAAAAAAAAGACTTTGAACTTTTGTAAATTTATTTCTGTTTTAGGTGTATTTTTTATGTAGTGCTCCAGCAAGGGTAAAAACCCTTATAAATAATGTTATATTTGTTGCAGAATGCTTATTGTTGACCAAATACACAGCAATTTAGGTTTTTAACTTTATTTTCCCCCCTTAAAAGGTTTAGGCGACGTCCTATAAAGGCTATATCACAAAATCCAGTGTAGGGTTTCAATTTTCTTTCCAAGGTAATAAATGGAGACTTAAAATTTAACATACAATACGACCTGGGGGCGAAGCCCCCCACAGGGGTCTGGGGGCGGAGCCCCCAGCGAGCGAAGCGAGTATTTAGTTATACCATTGAATTCAGCTTAAAAAACAAACAATTTGGTATTTTGATCATTGCTCTACGTCAATTGGTTACTGAGATATTGCAAGTTCTAAACACAGTACGTTGTCTAGTATGTTGTCTAATGCTATTTTATGGAGAAAAATAAATGTTATATCTTGATTATTTATGAATATAAACTGACAAAACTTGGTATATGGCTTCATCTGGTTGTGGTATGTTGTTGTTTGCACAAAAAACAAAATTTTCACTTATGGTTTCCTTAGCAGCAAACCTAGGTACTCGTTCCCCATGTTATTCTTATGAGAATAATTAAAATGTTATATATCGCTTATTTATAAATGTATATGAATGAAACTTGGTATGTGACTTTACTTAGATGAGTTCTATTGATATTTGCATAAAAACCCATTATTTTGTGTTCCTTGTTGCAGCAAAGCTGTGTACTCATCCCTAATGTTATTCTTATGGAGAATAATTAAAATTGTATTTATCGCTTATTTGTGAATATATTTTTATGAAACTTTGTATGCGGCTTTATGTGGTATTAAGACATTGGAAATTCGCTGAGTACGCAGGTTTGCTGCGACGGGGGTATTTTTCCTTTAAATCGAATAGGTTTTTTTGTAATACTTGAAAATATGTATTGCCGTCGGTATTTCTAACATTTTATCAACGTAGTCCTAACCTAAGAATCGACGCATAGTGCAGTGGCATTTTCATTCCCGTTATTTTTTACTCAAAACTGCTCAATTTTACATACTGTTTTGCTCACTAATTTCACCTAACTTTATCCAATTCAACAATAACTATATATTACCTCAAAATCATAACTATGGACAACTACGGACACTCATTTGTTGAAATTGTCTCTCAAATAATGGAGGGGGTTTTTGTTACAAAAATCGCATTAGCGTGTAGAGGTTAAATTATGAGAAAATCAGAACAAAAATTTGTGTAAGTAAAGAATAATGATTCATGATGCTTATGATTCATCTTTTAAAAAGTTCGAAAGTGCTAAATTGTTTAGATGTTCCAATTCAAGTTATCCAAATTGTACTTGCATTTTTGTTATTGATAGTGCAAATAAATTCCACTACATAAATACGTACACATATACACATATGCTTCTACACATATACATCTTTATATATGCTGTTATATATGCTTTATATGTGAATATATGTTGTTATGTGACTGTTTACAACAAAGCCAGTGGGTTGGTGACTCACTCTTGGACGAGGTCGACGCTCGCCTCCACGTTCTTCTGCGCCGTCTCGCCCCGCTGGAGGGTGGCGTTGGTGACGGGGAAGAACTCCTGGTGCGCGGCAGCGGGCGACCCGGGCTTGACTACCACTCTGTTGTTGAACAGCTCGACGATGAAGTTGACCCTCTCCTGTAGCCGCTGCAGCGCCGTCTGGGCCGCGTGGTCGAGCTGCTGGGGGGTGAAGGGGGGGATCACCACCGGCGGGGGTGGCGGCGGCCGCAGCACCCCGCTGTTCTTGCTGGGTCCCGCTACACAAAAACTCTCGATGGTAATGTCCCAGTATTTGAAGTCAATTTGGTTAAAACCAACACATTTACAAGAATGGTACATCTTGCTCAAATGAGATCTCTTAGTTTCTTATTCTATTGCTATTATTTTAATAATATTATATGCATTATAATTAGAATACAAATGTTTTATGACTTGTTTGAAATGCCGTAAAGTAAATGGAATAAAATGGGATTAAATGTATAAAATTGTCAATTTAGAAATTCATAGTATAACATTTGTAAAGGTAATCGAGATAAACCCATATCATATAGCTTATCAATATGATATTTATGATTAAAAGTGGATAGAAATTTAGGAAATATTAGAAAACCCCGTAGGGTTTCACCGTTTTTCTTCTTTGGTCCTGTGATCGGCATCTGTGTTTTTGTGTTTCTGTGTTTTGCGAGGTGAGTGAGGAGGTCCGCCGTGACCGACCCACCGATTGGGGAATGTTTCATCTAAGAAATCTCTAACATCCAAAAACCAATTGGGCATCGCATATTACCCCAATGGACTTTTTCTTTTGGGGACATTTTACAGACGTTGAATTTTCTACACCTGCCTCTGATATGGACGAGCTGAAGACGAATCAGAGGAGCAATATCAACAATCGCTGAGGTGATGTTGGTTAATACTTGGGCGGAAATTGAATTTCCGCTAGATATTCTACGGGCCACCAATGGGTCATACGTGGAAGTGTACTGATGTTGTATATCCTGTATATAAAACTATATTTGTTGCACTTTCTTAAAAATGTAAGCGTTTACTTGTAGGTCTAGTGGTTTTAATTTTATTACACATAAATATCAGTCCCGGACTTTATGGACACTTGGTATTACGACAAACAGATATCACATTCCTTTTATGGTAGTTGATAGATTAAATAAATAAATAAATAGAATAAAGCTAGACAACCAGTGGTAAATCCATTATTAAATCTCCAAAAGTGTTCATAGTCAAATAACGAAAATTCTCATGAAATGAATCGGATATACAAATTAGCTTCTTTATCCCATTGACTAGGCTAAAAATGTAATTTTAAATGTGATTTAATATTACACATACATTACAAAATGTAAAGAGTATATGTAAGACAGAAATTGTCTATTTACAAAAACTTAAATCCTGACATGTGTTTTCAAATTACAAAGTGAAATATTTAGATATTCCAACAGCAAAGTTTAAATATAGGGCCACAAAACAAAATTGTAGTAGAATTATATCCAACGAAATACTGATATTTTAAAATTTACCTGTAGGTCTGGATCTGCGGGGACAACATACTCCTAGTCCGCCCTCGCCGAGCTGGCAAGGTTGTTTCCTTAGTTCCGGCAACTCTGCATAGAAACTCAAGCACTTAATCAAAGGTCTACAATGACCAGCTTCACCCGACAGTGTAGAACAGGGAATGATCGCTTCGTCCGTGGGTTGGGACTGGGTGGGTGGCTGGGATGGGGACTGGAAAGGAGGTTGTTGAGGCCGAGGGGGCTGGGTCGGTGGTTGAAACGATGGGTTTTGGGGCTGTTGGTTTTCAAAGGGAGGGTTTCGATTCGGTTGCTGGAACTGCGGGGTGGGGCGAGGTGGCGGCGGCGGTGGAGGCGGTCGCTGCTGCTGGAACGGTTGCTGACTGTCCGGCCGGTCCACCTGAGGTGCCACAGGCGGGTTGTCCAGGCGGTTGACGATCCTCACCTCGACCCCGTCACCCTCCAGGTTCACGTCCGGCAGAGTCACGAACGCCACTCCGCCGCCCAGTTGCTCCTGGATCTGCTGCTGCAGTGTCAACAGCCGCCGCTGCATCTGCCGCATCTGAGTGTTGATGTCCTCCTGTTGCCTCAGCAGCTCCTGCCGTTCTGCAGGGGTAGTCGCCACCTGCATCAGCCGCTGCAGATTCTGGACCTGCTGTTGCAGTGAGATCTGCTTGAACTGTATCTGCTGCTGCTCGAGTTGCTCCGGGAACAGCTCGGTGCGGAACACTTCCACGGTGTTCTGCGTCAGCGCCGGCGTCAGCGCGGCGGTCAGCAGCATCAGTAGGGCGTGTGGGTGCCGCATGGTGTCTGCACGAGAGTCGCCGCACGAGTGAGGCCCGCGGTAGACGCTGATGCGTGTGGGAGTCGCTAGTGACGTCACTCGTCTCTTGCCAACGTTCGTCCCGCGGCTGCGACGCGCTGCTTACGCCATCGATTTCGTAGTAATCGAAAGTGCGTGCTTTACTGGAAAAATATATATTTATAATATTATTCTACAATGATATATCTTGGGAGTGAATCATGATCATGTAGTAAAAGTCATCTTTTAGCAGTTTGGCATTAGCCGAAAATTGATTTACGATTTATTTGTTCTTTAGAATAAATTGTTGCAATAATTTGCAGTTATCTGAATAATTGTACGCTCTTTTGGCTTTCTGAATAATAGTACAATTTTCTTCAGATTAAAATGACAATAAACAAGTCAAGTTACTCAATCCAATAACTTTATTAAGAATGCAATTTAGATTCCTCTACTAAGAAGGGATATTAAATATATCTAAAAAACAACGCAACCAACTTCTCAAATCGTAAAATCCCTCCAGTAACTGAAGTATAAAATCACGTTTGTCTTTTGTCACCAGGAATCAACATGCGATCTTTTAGCCGATTTGCACACTACTGAATTTACTGCTTATACCATCAGATTTAATACTGTTTATGGTAGAAGGTCAGGTATACTACAGTATGGTACTTTTAAGTTATGTCGTAATCAATGTAATCTCTGTTCAAATTAACTGGACAACCCAACTGCTGAAACTTTAACCAAGATCATACCTTTATACAAACAACACATAGGCCTAGGCAGAGTTTGTTATAACATTGCATAAATATATGGTACTGGTATCATATAAATATATGATAAGTCCTATTGTTCAAAGTTAACATTGTTTAGTATCATATTTGACAACTAAAAGGATATGAAGCAGAAATCGAACTTTTAATTTTTAAATTTTCATGGGTGCAGTGATGCGCTGCGAGTAAGTACAAACGTTTGTAACTCTTGAAGATCCGAGTAAAATGAGAAGCAAAGTAATTTAATGCTAATTTAAATGCATGCAAATTTTCTCTGATGGAGTAATAAATCCGGTGAGGCAGGAGAGCAGTGACTTGAACGGCCGGTCGGACAGATGGCGTGGAGCGATGGCGTGAGTCAAAGTCAAGGCCACTGCTGCAGTGCGAGACTCAGAACCACTTTCCTCAACTTAACAAGCCCTGTTAAATAATTTTGACCAATTAAATTCTAATTTTAGCCTTGCTTTCCCCCTCCCCCTCTACCCCATTACTATTACCCAATGGTAGTGAAAATAATTTTTTAGTATGGAAACATTTCATAATTTTCTACTTAATACCAAGTTTACAGTGTTTCAACTGACAGAATTAAGTTAACAATTGATCTATTGGTTATATTCTGAAAGCCACTCTTAAAACTGTTAACTGACGCACGTATGTACAAGTAACTTGAATCAATACAGAGATCTCCAAATGTTATGCAACCGAAAATGTTCAAAACGTAAAAGCTGTTTACACTTGAACGTTGCATTAACAGATAATGGAATCAGCTGCTAGATCCTCGGATAGTGTTGTGATGTCAGCCTAGTTAGTCTGACAAGGGACAACAAATCTGATATCAACAATATCTAATGACCATTGTTTGTACATCGTGCTTTTAGAGTCAGTAAAACAATAATTGTGTCGATACATTTACTGTATTAACAAAACAAATTATAGTAACAAAATATTAAAGTATTGTAAAATACTGGTGCAATAATTGTGATTGCAAAAACAAATTCTCATCTAGATAGTTTTAATGTGCGACCTTGTCTGCCGTTGATAGGCCTACTACCCGCAGCCCCAATATAGACTAATCGAATTTTAATCAAACTGTTCTAATAAAGTTAAGTGTATAGAGGTAAATCAAGTATTGATTGTAAAGCGGAATAATTTTATGGAACATTTAAAAATAAGGTTTGTGTCGCCCGTAAGGATGACAATAAAATACTAATATCCCCGATGCGTTTAGAAGACGTTTAAATGTACAGTTTTCTACAAAGAAAGTATTGGCAATTTTAGATTTGTGGTTAATAGAAGCATGGGTTTATCAACAGTGGTCGGCTTAGCTTTTATAATGACTTTATATTTTTAATACGATTATCTAGGTTAATAATAAAATACTTTGATGTGACTTAACACACTTTCCGAGTCATTTTTTGTTGTTGGTGTGCTAGGGTTTATGAAACCATTTTGCTGATTTAAGTTGTGATTTGATGTTTTAAATTCTAGTTCCTAGCTGTTCACACTTTAATATTTTCTATTTAATCGAACGTTATTTTTATATAGAATGTAATTAGCAAAGTGTTTCCCAAATCAAACCAGACTGAATTCAGGTGATGTTTTCAAATATATATAAGATAAACTGACACACATAAAACATTTATATTATACAGAACAACCTAGCAACAGTGTAAGCACTCACGGCACCGAAATGTCTTCACCGGAGACCAGACTGACCTTGGGCATTGTGTTGATTAATTGTCCAGGAAAACCAGAAGCCGCAACTCGGGTATTTACTTACTTCTTAAGTTAGTAGAACTTGAACAAATTCTATATGATCTTTGGTAACAAAGTGCGGACAATACACCCAGTAACAGTGTGCGGGCAATAACACACAGTAACAGTGCGGACAATACACACAGTAACAGTGTGCGGACAATACACACTGCATTATCATCCTACCTAGTATACCTAGTATACCTAGTATATGTTTGTCAAAACTGTACAGTAAAACACAGATTATCGAACCCATCAAAGTTTACCCATTATTATGTATAGTTCACCCATCAAAATAGTTTGTATACTAATAACATTACTGTTGCACGCTAAACCGGACAAGCTCTGGAAATCGCCCAACTAAATTGTAGTTCATTACGAGTCTCAAGGGCATATTGTAATTGCATTTAGAGGATTTTCCCTGGAACTACCAAAATGTTACCTGGAACTGCTAAAATGGGGCTGTTTTTAATAAACGATTTAATCCAAGGGAGCTATTTAAATCCCCAAAAGTCCTCACTAATATCCTCACATATCGTATATTTATTTTAAATAGGATTTCCATGAATTTATATCTACACATTTAAAATAGACAGAGCAGTCAATTCAAGTTCCAGAAGATAAAAGGAGAACGGAAAATGAACAATGGCTATCCTGTTTGGATATGATGGCATGAATGGACCACTAAATAGCAACAATCGAGACAAAAATAAACCAGGCAAGTAAACAAATATGTTCTCCGAACAGAAGCGTTTGTTCTGCGAAGGTGTCCAAGGGCAAGGAGGGAGGGGGTGGGTAGGATTCAGAGGAGATCCGCCATGCTAATGCAGCTTCTGCTAACTCGCGGGTCGGGAAAACCTGGCAACATAGATTCTGGGGTCACTGAATAATAATGTTCAAACGGGCCGGCCCTGTATGGCGGCCGAATATATTACACATGGTCAACAAAGAGTAAAGGAATAAACTGTTCTGAAAATATAGAGGGAGGGAAAGAGAGAAATAAAAGGAGAGAAAATACGTTGGTATACACAAAGCGCGTTTTCTCTGGTAATAAATAAGGATTACGCTTAAAGTTGATTATAACGACGAAGCATTCTCAAAAACTGTTCGTACTAGTTGCGTAGTCAAAAGGAGTCTTTTTAATACCGTAGTGAATATGCATCATCGGTTTAAACAATTCAATCATTATGATCACATAACCGAATGTAAAGAATGTAAAGAAGCGAGATATTAATCTTCCTTTGCACGATTGTACAGTTTGAACGTGGATACACTACTGTAGATAAATTCATAGACATCCATTTTTGATAAAACTCTTATTATCTTTCTTATCTTCATATTCCGAAAATAGTACCCTCGCGAAATAGTAGCTTATACCTCAGAAGTGTTTATGACTAATTTTTACATATTCTGTTATGCACTATTGCAGTTGTGCGTGATGCATGAAAGTTTTATTAGATTATTTTAGTCTGGGAGGAGTATTAATTTTAAGTTGTCTATTACCACAGCTTCAGCCTTAACATTACCATAATTAGAGAACCAGCTGTTCAATGAGAATGGAAATGTCGTTCGCAGTAGTAACACCTTGTTTGTCACGGCCAAGACCTTTCGCAAATCACCTGAGTAATTAATAATTTACGATTAATATTAGTAAATGATGTTTGTTCAACAGTAGGTAATCCACTATTTGTATCATTGCCCCAGTGTGTAATATGTAAATGGAGTGTGAACGAGAGTGTGCATGTTTACATAGAAGAGTAAGCAGTTGACATGGCAGCGTTATTTATACATTTATATCAAACCATCAATTAATTATATCCGATTCTGTCTAAATGTCAGAAATCCTGAGGAGAAGCAAAGAGTATTCAAAAAACATTTATCCAGAAGCAAATAGTAGCACTAATATCTTCAGACATACATAATTAGGGAGATATAAAAAGCTCTCTGTTCTTTTTCAATTTCTGAAATATAACCATTCAAAAATGCATATAGTCACACTAATTGATACCCCCGTCGCAGCAAACCTGCGTACTCAGCAAATTTCCAATGCATATATATGTGTCTCACTACTACATAGAGCTACTTACCAAGTTTCACAAAAATCCATTTATAAATAAGTGATATATAGCATTTTATTTATTCTCCATAAGAATAACATTAGAGCTCGTACGCAGGTTTGCTGCAATGAGGAATATAAAATTGTGTATTTTTACAATTATCAATATAACTCAACCAGGTGAAGCTACATACCAAGTTTTATTGATTTAGGTTCATAACTAAGGGAGATATAAAACTTGACTTATTCTCCATATGAATAATATGGGGGCCGAGTATGCAGGTTTGCTACAATGGGGAAAAACAACAAAAAATCCATTTAGTGTGTAAATATCAATATACCAGTACTACGCGAAGCCACATACCAAGTTTCACCAATATACATTCATAAATAATCGAGATATCAAATTGTATTTATTCTCCATAAGGATAACATTGGACAACGTACTGTGTTTAGCACTTTGAATATCTCTGCAACGGTTAGACGTAGAACAACACTTAAAACACCAAAATGATTTTTTGTAGAGCTGAACTGATTGGTATCAGCAAATGTCAAGTTTTCAGTAAAATTATCTGAGGAAAATCCAAAAACCTTTTTCCCATAAGATTAACATGGACAATTTTATGGACGCGTTTTTTGACTTTTCTCTACAACCCACTAAACCTAGGTTAATGATTCAAAATACTAAATTATTTGTTTTTTAAGCTCTATAAAATTACTATAACCAAAATTGTGTGTTTTTAAAATTTTAGGGGGAAAAATTCAAAAAACTGATTTTTGGAAAATTTAAAACCCCCATAAAACCCCTTTCCCATAGTCCGATCATTCTGGTTTTCGAACTTAAAGTCATAAATGTTACTCTACACATTTGTGGCAAATTTCATCAAAATCGGGCGTTTCTTTTAAAAGTTATCGTGGTAACGGACACACACACACACACACACACACACACACACACACACACACACACACACATATATATATATATATATATATATATAGATATATATATATACATATATATAAATTTGAACAAATAGTGTTTTTGGCATCTGGGGACTTCAAAACAAAAAGTTATCATGGTCTCGGGCTTAAGTTTTACCATGCCACCTACGGTAATAGCTTCTTTCCTATAGGGGAAATTCGCTAAAAACTCATAATATGGTTCTTAAATTTACAAATTAAAGTAGGCTAATTACAAAAAGGAAGTATCAATTCCTTTGTTAGTTAAAAATAGTTTTACTCTAAAAATAAACGTAAATGTTGACGTCACGGTTGGGGATTATCAGGTTCCCCGATATTATTAAGTATTACGAGGTTTGATTACGGAGATCCAGACAGTCTCCGCTCAATCACGCATCACTGGCGACTCGCGTGACTCTACTGATAACCATCATTATCACCACCACGCCATCAGCTGGTGCCATCAGGCTTATTTGTATCCGCCTTGTAGTTTGATGAAGAATGAGGTGAGTTTACTTTTAAAAGAGTGTACTCTAAACAACAGAAATCGGATCAGTGTTTACTTCCAGACCGCAGTAAAACTTACTGTGTTTATTTAAACGCCTGAAGGAAATGTTTCCTGCTCATGTGTTTAGACGATCCCTTCAGAAGGAAATTGGTTTTCAGTCCTCATGTAATATAAAATATACTAAATCCTTATAAAAATCAGGGAAGATGTGTATGTACGTGTTCCAGGGAAAACTACAAGGAATTTTGAAGAAACTTTGGGAATATGGCGTAATATATGAAGTATTGACGCTCAGTTTTTCACACTTCCTCAACGATTCTGCCCCATGGCTGTTAAAGTTTCAAGGCTACCCTTATGGAAACGTTTGTTTAACAGTTCCTGTTATTTATTTAATTTAAATAAATATCAGTTATGAAAAATATCATTGCCGTGTTCGTAGCAATATTCGTTTACCAAAGCCTGTTAGTAAAATAATAGATTTGATGATGTTTTCACATAAAATAAGATTGCATTTATAATTGGTGTCACGTTCGTATAGCATGGTCATCTCACAGTCACAAAAACCCAGATACTTTGAAAATGACACGATCGTAGAAAAATAAACGAATCAATATCCGTAAGAATAACATTGGAATTTTGAAGGCCTGTGAGGCAGAGACCCTGAGGGATTTTAGAAACGCTCAATCAGGTTAATTCAGAGTTTTTGCGTTAGTACGGAACATACATGACGATAGACAGGTACAATCTCCCTTTTATGGTACCCGGCGTGTCTTCTACGCGTGATTTTTCTTGATTACCATTGATTCCCGTTTATTTTTCCATTGGTAAAACTATTGTTACCATAAAAACTTAAATGACCCCATCATCATTACTCCATAAGGTTAACGCTGATAATTTCAAACATAAACATTTTGAATGCTAAACCTCCATAGGGTCGACCTGAGTTACTATGCAAAGTTTCATCGCAAGCAAAGTTTTCGTTATAGGAAAGCATAAAGGAGAAATGCACAGAAAACATACCGTTGCATAGAAAACGTTGATTTTGATATAAATATGAGAATAAAAACATGTAACGAGATGGATAGCTAAATTAGAGCTGTCAGTGGTAATTTTATTCTACTGTAAGTAGAGGCGAATGACAATACGTGTTATGCACTTCACGCCCTGATGATTCACCCTCCACCGCGCTCTTCATGTGATAATGCTTACAAATCCACGTCTAACATTTGCAAAATGGATTAGCTTCATGTTGGTTGCTCGTTCAATAAATTTCAAGTTTGTCAGAAATCCACTTATTTTTAAAGAATTATTTCTGGATGAATCCGCCCGAGAGTCGTCGGCTAGTGCACAGTACGGTGCACAGTACATTTCTACAATATTTTGGTTGTTAAACGTTTTACAATTATATCTCATGCATTTAACACTTTCATCCTACTCAGCTCTGTTAGTGTTTCATAAGAGACTCTTACAGCAGCTTGCCTTTAAATTGTACGAAAAGTCCGTTTATATACAGGGGGGGGGGGGGGGGGGAATTGAGGTTCGAAAATTTAAGATCTTATCACCTAAAGTCGGTCTGAGTGGATCTAGGAATAGGTCGGAATAGGTGACATCTAGGTTTGACATATCGTGTAAAAGATGCAAAACATCATGTCAAGGATTGAGATAGAGGGGCTTTGGTGTCTACTGTCGCGAGTTTTTCCTGAAGCTTGACATATTTTTCCCCAATTGCTCATAGGATCTTATGCAGTCGCTATAAAGTTTGAAACAACAATTTTTGGCCTAACACGAATTAAATTATCTCTATTAATTACTAAATAACATATTCATTCCTACGTTAACAAATGTACACTTTTAACTGTAACTTATTTTCTAGAGGGTTTCGAACAAAAATGTTTTGAAATAATTAATGGAGTAGAACAATCTATTGATATAGCCTACCAGGAGCCAGGAGCTGATGTCATGGGCAACCGGATGTTGATCACTCTGCTACTGTGCATGTCGTTTGCATCTCCATAAATGTAGACTGGTTATATTATTATTACGACTCATTAGGTCGTAAACCAACTAATCTTCGTTTGTACACATAAAGATTACGTAGAAGCACACAAGACGGAAGCGCTCCTCTCTCCAGCACCAAGCACCATGGTGTATTCGCAAACAATTGTTAAACAATGTTGATAAAAAGTTCAATTCATGGATAATTTTTCACGGTACTTCCTTTTCCTGAGTGTAAACTTTATCATATATGGGCTCAAAACTTGGAATACCTTACACAAGATTTTTTAACTGACTTTCAGTTCTGTTTTTAGCAATTTTTATCTTTGAATCGCATAGAGAACTACGAAATTTTAAAAATAATCATAGATTAAATTATAACTCACTTTGAAGGTCCTTTTTAAAACAACAGGTTACATGTTGTGAAACAACAAATAGGAAGTGAGACCGACGTCACAGTTGACATTTTTCTGTCTCAGTAGTCCGCTTGAGGTCGAGATTGCTCCTTAATATTTATTTAAGTAATTTTAAAAAGCTCTTAATAGACCTAAAGCTTCCTAGCTTTGTATAAAGCCCCGAAAATATAATATAAAAAGAGAATGATTACAAAATTTACACCAAAAGACAGATAATTAATATTTGTAAAGGTTACTGCGATCCGAGTTGTCACTTTTAATATTTTGGATAACAAAAAAATTCCGGGACTTGTAAAACACGTTGCAGTGCAGGTAAAATGCAGTAAACCCATCAGTAGTCGCTATAGCACCCATTATTCGATGGGTACAGTTCTGAAGTAGAAGTAGGTCAGATCGCAGCGTCAGCCGAGGCTGGCCCAGGAGTAACGCCTGCTGACGACATGGGCTGAATCACCAAAGACAATAACTCGTGGGGATAGGTGACATTACTGGCAAGGCCTCAGACCTGCCTTGGCATTGTTGTTTGGCGTCCGCGTCACCCACCCATAAGGAGCTGTGCAAGTTGAAATGGGGAAATAATCTAAAAATTCCATGGTTAATCAAAAATAGTTTTACTATTACAATTTTATTTTTTGAAAGCGAAAGACATAATTAATTAAATTTCCGGTGGAATAGTTATGTTAGTATACAGGTGTAAAGTCAATCTGTTATGACATTTCAGTAAAATTTGTTCAAAATTGTTGTATACGGTTTGGACCAGAATGAGTAAAAATATTCCTCTAAACATGGGCCATAAAATGCTTTGTTTGCCGTTTGTCGTTCTGAATGTTTGTTGTTTTTAATGTATCATACTTTAGGAACCATCCAAGATTTTGACTGGAAACTTGTCACAGTCTTATTCATGTTTAAGGCATGACGTTTCTAGCTTTTACTATATCAAAACCATAATAATTTTAAACTTTCATTTGTGATAGCAGACTAAATAACAACATAACCAGCAAATATTTATTTTTTATAATCAAACTCCTCTCAAGTTGCCATTTATTAGGCTCGACTGAGCGTAAAACTTGAGTTATACCATTCATTGATCTACAAGATAAATAACCAGTGGTTTGGTGTGTGTCAACTGTAGGGTTACTTGTCAGTTGCATACTCTCTCATATTCCTTGTGTAATTAGGAGTGTGTAAGGAGAGACCATTGTACTTACAGTTTTTATGAATTAAAATCAAGAATTATTTTCCGTCAATTCACGATAAATCGTAACGATAATAATCTAAATCGCTATGCAGAAAATGACGATGGAATAACATTTCCGGCCCTAAATGGTGCTCGAACAGTGTATTATCGGTCGTCAAAACCTGTTGTAACCGACGAAAATACACAGATAAAGTACGTGATAGCGGGCGTAAAGGGTGAACGGACCACGTGATGATGGCGGATTGGAAATGACAGGAACTTCTTTAAAGTTGTGGGGGCACGTGTCTCCCCCCCCCTCCCGGCACTACATCACTGTATACAGGGTGAGTTTTAAATGAGTCCCCCCCCTACTTTGTTCTACATTTCTAAAGATATCAACTCCGGACCACTCCGGATCATTGTTGGCCAACTTATACTTCATTTTGAATTAGTTAATATTTTTGGCCGCCATCTTTAATCCGTCATATTGGATTCAACTATTTATTTTTAAATGTAAAGGTGGGGTTATGACCCATCATAAATAAGTACTTTGTTACGATGAACACAATGCTGCAATCCGTTTTTGAAAATTACAATCCGTTCTCAAGATATTGGCCAATTTAATTAATTAATTTTGGAGAGAGTTTTAAAGGTCCTATCATGCCCATATTCTCATCATTACATCAAATTATGACCATGAACTACAACCAATCATTGTTGAGTGGTATTTGCTTAGTTTCGACAAAATTAAAATTGTCGTCCGCCATCTTCCGACATTTTGAAAATTGTGGATCCGACATTTTGGAATAAGATAATTTTTTCAAATGTAAAAGTAGGGTTGTTACCCATCATTTCCAACTTTTTTCCACGCTGAAATCAATTCCGCAATCTGTTTTCAAATATCACCTTTTATTTTCATGATATATAAAGATTTCTGTTTAACATTTCAAAAAGTGGCAATATCATGAAAACGAAAGGTGATATTTGAAAACAGATAGCGGCAAAAAAAATCAGCGTAGAAAAGCAGTTCAAACTGATGGGTTACAACCCTACTTTTACATTTGAAAAAATTATGTTATTCCAAAATGCGGATCCAAGATGGCGGACGACAATTTTAATTTGGTAAAAATGAAGAAAATGCCACTCAACAATGATTGGTAGTAGTTCATGGTCATAATTTAATGCAATGATGAGAATATGGGCATGTTTTAAGGTTGGAACCTTTAAAACTCTGTCCAAAATTAATTAATTTAATTGGCCAATATCTTGAGAACAGATTGTGATTTTCAGAAACGGATTGTGGCATTGTATTGACCGTAAACCAGTACTTCTATATGATGGGTCACAACCCACCTTTATATTTACAAATAAATAGTTGAATCCAATATGGTGGATCCAAGATGGCGGCCGAAAATATTAACTATTCAAAATGAAGTGTAAGTTGATCAACAATGATCGGGGGTGGTCCGGAGTCGATATCTTAAGAAATTTAGAAAACAATATGGGGGGACTCATTTAAAACTCACCCTGTATATATAGTCTTGATTATCCGACCTTCGGTTATCCAACCTTCGTGTTATCCGACAGTCGTTGCCGTGCATGATTCGAATGATCAATTTCCGAGCGACTAAAAAAATCTAAATTTTTAACAATGTTTTTATTATTTTCCGTGTTTTCCGACCGTCCCCATGCACAATCGGACGATTGATTTCTGCACGCTTAGAAAAAAAATCAAAATTTGTGTACATTGTTTTTATTAATTTCCGTGTTATCCGACCTTCCCGCTTATCCGACCTTGCCACGGCCGGTTTAGGTTGGATAATCAAGACTCTACTGTATACATAATTTGGATTACAATTTTGCTAAATTTAACATTTCTTTCACTTTGTAGTTTTTTGGAAAAAACAATCAGTACTTTATTAACCAAAATAATGACAAGGAAGCAATTTTATAAAATATATGTAACAGTATTTTGTTAGTAGAATCCGCCAATGTGAACACAGTATTGAATGTTGAAGGTGAAGGAGGCACTCAGCGGACATGACGGGACGCAGCCGCGGACCTTGGGTGACACGGCTAGTGCATCATTACGCTACACCTCTAGGAACCGCTGGCAAGGCTGGCGAGTTGCAAAACATGATCGGGCTCTGTCATTTTGTTTTATAGAATCGGCTGATAATTCGTTGGGCATTTTTGGGAGTGTTTGCAAATTATCCCCGTACCTAGCTAGAGATATAGTTCACATACATTGCTCGTTTAAGAGTTTCTTGGTTAGTAAATTGTAATTTCAGTTCTGACTTCTATCAATTAAATATTTCAGTGCACATAACACGTGTAATAAAGAGTTATATATTGAGTAGTGGAAATAGGGGGCTTTTACCTCACTTACGGCGCTTTTTCTCATGTTATTCTTATGGGGATCAGTTTTTGTGCCGACAGCCGATCCAAACATATACTAGTATCCGATTCATGCCCATATTGAATAAATTTTTCCCAAAACGCCCGCCCCCATATTTTTTTTAATACATTTTCAAAATCAGGCAAAAAGTGGTAATACTGCTTAAATTATATGTTACATGGTCAAAAATATCATAATTGACAATAATCAATCGCAACATGTCCTTATTACACTACGATCAGTTTAATTTAAGTAGATAAGAACTACCGGGGAGGGGCCTATTTTGCCCCATTTTCCCCATAACAATAACATGGGGAGCCGTTTTTGCCCCAACACCCGAACCCGCCCTATACAAATTTCCTTTTTGGCCTATACTAGTGTCCGACCCTTGTCTATATTAAATACATTTTTTAGTGTAAATCCGCCATTTTTATGGACGAGGTTGGTGAGCATCGGCACTTTTGTCCTTTTATATCTTTAGTGGGTATGTGTATATAAGGGGGGTCAGTCGACTCACACCCTTTAACTTCCAAATCCCCCCCGAGAACAGGGGCGAGCGAATCCCTCACCCCTTCGGCACTTTTTTCCCATGTTATTCTTATGGGGAGCCGTTTTTGAACACTTGCCCGATCCCGGCCTATAAAAATCCTCTTTGGCCTATACTAGTGTCCAACCCTTGCCTATATTAAATAAAATTGTCCAAACCCAATCCGTCCGCTATATTTTTTTAAATTAACTGTCAAAATCAGGCCAAAAATCTAACTTTGGTGTTTATAGTCCGATTTGTTTAAAATTTGGATATGTTATTGTTGTAGGCTAGTGTATATGTACCCACTAAAAAAAAAAAAAAGAAAAATAGGAAATTATAGGTGGAATTTACTATTGCATTAGGACAATAATATAAATTGTAGGAAAATCATAAACACAAAAGTTATTTAAGGATATATTATATACAAAGCATTGAATTTGGGGAAATATATGGTAATTTTACATGGTTGGGACATATCCAAAAGTCAAATCAGACAGTAAGTTGGCACTTAGCAGTAATTTGAAAAATATTGTTTAAATTTGGAAATTATATGTGGAATTTACTAATGCATTAACTTAGGACAGTAAGCAAGTTGCAAACAAATCCAAAAACACCAAAGTTAGTTTTTGTGGATATGTTGCATATAAAGTATATAAATAAGTATCGAATATGGAAATTATGTATGGTCAATTCTACATGGGGCTATATTCGAAATAAGTTAAATGGGAAATTAAGAAGTCTGCAATTTGCACTATAATTTTTAAAATTATGTTTAAATTAAATTTGGGGATTGTGTTTACTTATGCTTAGCTTAGGACAGCGACCAAATTGCAGACAAATCGGACCATAACCACAAAAGTTAGTTTTTTCTGGATATATTATATATTGTACAAAGTATTGGACATAGTATATGGTCATTTTATTTATACGAGGTGGGGACTATAACATATCCATAATTAAATCGGTAAATAAAGATGTTGACATTTGGCAGTAATTTACCAAATATTGTTTAAATTAAATTTGGAAATTATATGTTGTATTTACTTATGCACTAGCCTAAAAAAAGACAGGATCCAAGTTACAAACAAATCGGACAGTTAATAAAAAGTTACAATTGGCAGTAATTTACAAAATATTGTTTAAATTGACAGTAATATGGAATTTGGAAGTGATTGGTGTAATTTACTAATGCATTAGCTTAGGACAATAACATATGCAAAATTGCAGAAAAATCTGACAGTAAATAAAGAGGTTGGCAATTGGCAGTAATTTACAAAATATTGTTTAATTTGACTGTTGTAGTGAATTTGGGAAATGTGGATGGTGTGTACACTAGAGTACAACAATAACTTTTCCAAATTTTAAACAAATCGGACAGTAAATAAATAAATTGGCAATTGGCAGTATTTTTCAATTTTTTTTATAATCTGATCGTAGTATTTAATTTGTCAGATGTGGATGGTGTGTACATATACACTAGCCTACAGCAATAACATATCCAAATTTTAAACAAATTGGACTATAAACACCAAAGTTAAATTTTTGGCCTGATATTGACAATTAATTTAAAAAAAATATAGTGGACGGATTGGATTTGGAAAATTATATTTAATATAGGCAAGGGTCGGACACTAGTATAAGCCAAAGAGGAAATTGTTATAGGCCGGGATCGAGCAAGTGTTCAAAAACGGCTCCCCATAAGAATAATATGGGAAAAAGTGCCCAAAGGGGTGAGGGATTCGGTCACCCCTATTCTCGGGAGGGATTTGGAAGTCAAAGGGTGTGAGTCGACTGACCCACCTTATATACACAAACACACTAAAGATATAAAAGGACAAAAGTGCCGATGCTTACCACCCTCGTCCATAAAAATGGCGGATTTACACTACTATACTTTTAATGTAATAAGGACATGTTGTGATTGATTATTGTTGATTATGATATTTTTGACCATGTAACATGTAATTTAAGCAGTATTACCACTTTTTGCCTGATTTTGAAAATGTATTTTTTTTAAATATGGGGGCGGGCGTTCTGGGAAAAATTTAATTAATATGGGCATGGATCGGATACTAGTCTAGGGTGGGATCGGGTGTCGGTGCAAAAACTGATCCCTATAAGCATAACATGGGAAAAAAGCGCCGAAAGTGATGTAAAAGCCCCTATTTCCACAATTATAAGGTACTGCAAGGTATACTGTATAATTGTATTTGTATTTGTAGCAGTAATAGCACGCACATATTTTAAATATATAAATAGCCTGCAATGCAAAATGAATAAATATTAAGGTAAAAACTGTATAAATTCATGCAAATGTTAAAAATAAATATGAATCGATAACATATATGACTTACGGCCGTAATCACGGAAGTAACAGATTAACATACCTCGACACTTGGACACTTTACGATCCACAGCAAGGTGGTAGCAGGAGCAATAGTAGTAGTAGTGGCTGTCGATGGACAAACGCGACAATGCTGCACTTATGTCAACGGGCATTAAGCTTAAGATTGATTTCTGCGTGATCGGCCACTCGTCTGAAGGCCTCAGTCTTGCTTCATAATGCTTTCCTATGCCAGGGAGCAAGGTGATGCTTTGTACATTTCAAATAACTATAAATCCACTTTTAAATTAAACTTCTATTTATGTATACAAAATAACACAATAACCCTTTGGTTTTGCAATAGTCAAGCTTGGCGTCTCATTACAAACATATTCTTGCTCTCTATAAAAAATTAATAAAAGGCAAGTAAAAATTTCTAAACTAAAAATATTGAATACTCAAGCAAATTTTGTGTAACGCCGAGATCTCAGTATCCACTGAACCGATTATTATCATTGAAGTATCTACGGTACTGTCTCGATGCGTAGGTCTGCAGAAAATCTTTAACATTTACATCGGCCCTCAGGGCTACCCCCTACAGGCCTTCAAAGTTATGCCCCACAGGCCTTCAAAGTTGTAATGTCAATCTTGTGAAATAACATTAAACATTAAAATTGAGCATTTGATAGCTGTTAAAGATACAAATAATACAATAAAGAAGCAAGATTAACTGTTATAAGCTAAGCGAGTATTTTATTTGTGATATACTGGCATCACAAATAAAACTAACATAACTATTTGCTCGAATTCGAGAAGCTGGATTTGATATTGAATATAGTTCTATATACATTTTTACTCCTCTGTTGTTCGAAAAGTATTTCATATTCACAATTATAGAATATCACCAATTTGTTAAATCTATCGAATATTTAATATAGCCAAGTGATTAAACATAGTAAAATATGTTTTAACTTTTTAAATGTGATCAGGAACAACCAATGACGATATTTAATTGACGTAACCGATTAAAGAAGAAACTTTGTATCAGCAATGTCGAGTGAAGGCAGCTGATGGCAGATGAGTGAGCGTGGCAGCTTGGCAGCACTGCCAGTCGTGTCGTGGATTTTGAACCACGTATTTTCGTAAGGGAGAGATGAAAACCACTTTAAAATGTTTCAACTAATTTAGAATTTTATCTAAACAAATTTATTTTTAATTTTATAAGTAAAATTGTGTTTTTAGCGAATTTCCCCTATAACGAAGAAGCTTTTACCGTAGCCGGCATGGTAAGACCTAGGCCCGGGACCATGATAACTTTTCGTTTTGAGGTCCCCAGATGCCAAGATGCCAAAAACACCATTAGTTGAAAACTGTATATATATGTGTGTCCGTGTACATGTGTATACTGTGTGTCCGTGAGCACGATAACTCTCGTAAAAATAATCCAATTTTGACGAAATTTGGTATAAACGTGTAAAACAGCATTTATGACTTTAATTTCGAAAACCAGACGGATCGATCTATCCGAAGGGGTATTATGGGGGGGGGGTTTGTACCCCAAAAATGATTTTTTTGAGTTTTTTACATATAACTTTTGAAAAAGTCAAATTTTATTTTGTTACATTAGGATTAGCTTAAAAAAACAGGTTTGCTGCTACGGTGGTATTTTGAATTATTCTTCGTTTATGATTTAACACATTTGAAAAAGATTTCAAATGTACATCTCATATAACCAACACTCCGATATGTGCTGTTGGTTGCCAAGGTTGGCAAATGATGTAAGGCTATTTATTACCGTTTAGGAAAATTACAAACTCTTGTAAGTTGTCAATCAACCTCAATGGCCTCATTAGTCGCCAAACTTCAAGATAAACGTTATTATAAATATCCTATAACAAAAGAACTTTAGTGAACTGACTTAAGCCATGGACTCTAAGGTGGTGAGTAGAACGGCCTTTAATTTTTATCAAAATTTATTCTCTTACAGAAGTCATAGCACGTTGTTACGTTATCAATTTAAATATAGATAGGCTAACATTTAAGAGACGAGAATACCATGAAATCTCAGGTCCGTACTTACGATTACATTTTATAAAAATATAAACAAGCTAACATTCCCCATCGAGTTAGGTATCGCCATATTTTTTCTAGAAAATAGGGAAAAAATTGAGCAAGAATATTCGAAACAAAAAACACGTTGTATTTGAATATATCACTAAGGAAATTGTGGTGCAGTAAAACAATTTATTACTTCGAAACGAAAATTAAATACCCCCGTCACAGCAAACCTGCGTACTCAGCGAATTTCCAATGCATATATATGTGACTCACTACTGCATAGAGCTACTTACTAAGTTTCACAAAAATACATCCATAAATAAGTGATATATAGCATTTTACTTATTCTCCATAAGAATACCATTAGGGTTGAGGACGCAGGTTTGCTGCAACGAGGAAGATATGTAATATTTTTTTTGCAATTATCAATATAACTGAACCAGGTGAAGCTATATACCAAGTTTTATTAATTTAGGTTCATAATTAAGGGAGATATATAACTTTACTTATTCTTCATATGAATAAGATGGGGGCCGAGTATGCAGGTTTGCTGCTACGGGGACTATCAACAAAAAACTTGTTTTTTGTGCTAATATCAATATACCACAACTAGTTGAAGCCACATACCAAGTTTCATCAATATACATTCAAAAATAATCGAGATATAGAATTTTATTTATTCTCCATAAGGATAACATTGGACAACGTACTGTGTTTAGCACTTTGAATATCTCTGCAACGGATTGACGTAGAACAACGATTAAAACACCAAAATGTTTGTTTTGTTCAGCTAAACACATTAATAAACAGAAATGTGAAGTTTTTAGTAAAACTATCTGAGAAAAATCTAAAAACCTTTTTCCCATAAGATTAACATGGGACACTTTTTTTGGATTTTCTCCGCAACCACTTAACCTAGGTTAATGATTCAAGATACTAAATTATTTGTTTTTTTAAGCTCTATAAAATGGCTATAACCAAAATTGAGTGTTATTAACATTTTGGGGTCAAATTGCAAAAAACCGATTTTTGGAAAATTGTAAACCCCCATAAAACCCCCTTCCCATAGTGCGATCGATCTGGTTTTCGATCTTAAAGTCATAAATGCTACTCTCCAAATTTGTGCCAAATTTCATCAAAATCGGGTCTGTCTTTCAAAAGTTATCGCGGTAACGGACACACACATATATATATATATATATATATATATATATATATATATATATATATATATATATATATATATATATATATATACATATATATAAATTTGAACGAATAGTGTTTTTGGCATCTGGGGACCTCAAAACGAAAAGTTATCATGGTCTCGGGCTTAAGTCTTACCATGCCACCTACGGTAATAGCTTCTTCCCTATAGGGGAAATTCGCTAAAACTGGTTTACACATAAAACATCTTTATTAGGTCCTACCATACAGTCTGAAAAAAATAATGTTCACTATGTGTTAATTTTATATTTAAGAAACGAAAAGGGAAAAATTAAGTGATTATATTAAAATTGCAATTTATGTAAAGGTAATAGTGTGCACATATTATACTATAGAACTCGTTTTTACACTATACTATAACACTTAACTCATTTTTATACTGTATTTTACTCGTTTTCAAGAAAAATCCTTGGGTTTAGAAATATTACTTTCCACTTTACCTAGATTTCTAACATTAAACAGAACTTCGTGAAAACCGGAACTACTCAAAAATTAGTGTGATATTATGAAGACAGAAGACAAGTCATTTTAATCTATGTATGGGGTGTATTGTTGGCGAAAGTCATGAGATTGAAAGATAAAGCTTATTACACTAAGTGTATATTTAGTAATTTGAGCTTTCAAGGAGGGATATTTTAGTGACGAGCCTATGCTAATTCATAATCGTTTTCAGCATGGTAACTAAAAGCCTTCCAGAAACTTAGATAAAAAGTGACCAAACACGCCGGCTTGATTGCAATTATTGATCATCTTTGTCCCTTATTTTTTAAGGCTACACTCCAGATGTCCACCTTCTATTCTCGGTCTGTTCGTAGATTACTTATAATAATTATGTTTTCAATATTTGCCTGATTTCGACATTTGCATTTGCTCCTAATACAGACGATGTTGTGTAAACCTATATGCGTAATTCGGGGGTGGCAAGGTAGGGTGGTTGCCCCCCCCCCCCCCAATAATTTGGAGGAAATATTGTAATATATGAAGATTCTCAATATTCAAGATCACAACCATTTTTGCATCAGTCAAAATACTGAAATTACGCTTAAGTGTAAACCGTAATATTGTCGCATGTGGAATACCCCAGCTTAGTCTCCACTCAGATAAGGCATTACGCCTTAGCAAATAAACCTTCAGTAAACATATGAGAAAAAATATAAACTTGATAGATTTTGATTAGTTTTAAGCTCGCGTTTGTAAAAAAGAAACACCTGATTCGTTAACATTTAATAAAGTACTGTAGTGACATTCTTATTTGTTCCAGATTATTTTAGCCACTACGTTTTTTGGGATCTCTGCCTTCCCATTTGAGTAAGTAGACTATAGTTAAAACTTATTGTTAGAAAAGTTGCTTTTTATTTCGAACAACATAATTGCTTTTGTTTAGTGTAATTACTATCCATTTTTTATAACGCATTTAAAAACTCAAGATTGGTCATTCTACTCGCCAATTTGCTTAACTCCTTTTAGAGTTTGGGGCCAAAAAAGGGTCAGTAAAGCTCCGGATGTAAAGTAAATGCATATAATATGATAGAACGTAAAAAGCCAAAAATGATGAGACCATCATCATTGTAGCACATACTTACCGAGTTACTAAAAGAAATGTAAATTTACTAAACACAGTACGTAATCGTATGGGTATTTAACATTGGAATAGGCTATTTTTTATATCTTTATGTAGTTTATTGGCGGTGGCAATTGATTCTGTAGTACCAATGTTGATTCTGACGGGACCTCCTCCTAACATTTTAATGCACAACATTTCCGTTCCAAAATTGCATGGAAATAGAACCAGGAGCACCATAACAGCTCGAAAAATCAAATGTTTTCATTTTGCAAAAATTGGCAAAAGTGTTTGTTTAAACCCGTTACGGTATTTTATTTATTAAAGTTTAATGAAGAAATTCGCTTCCCTCACATCAGCGTGCAGCGTGCGAACTCGTTTTAATTATGGTCATTTACCTACATATGTCATCCATCTATTGATTGATATGTTGATATTTACGACTGCTTTGAGGAGTTTAACATCTTATTTAGACAAATAAAACAACTACCATTATTAACAAACTTATAACTACTTTATTTATGTATTGTAACACCCCTACACTGGATAATGCATGAACTAAACTATTTTGTTCATCCTATCTTGCGTGGTGCGCTAAGTCCTTAATTTAATACTCAATCTAATGGGCTCATTAGTTTTATTATCATTATTGTAAAACAATTTGTTGAAAAATAATAACATATTTTGCACTAGTTTTAGGCTAATTTTTAATAAGTTATGTAAATGTTGCAAGTTTTACAAGTTTATAGGTTGCTACCACTGCAATAAACAAAATATGATAAATCCCCTTATTTGATGTGATACTTTGATTTTACCTGGGATGCGCACTAAAACATCATTCGTCTCGCAAGCAAGCAAATGATACAAAAGGCCGAGCAAAAACTGCATGGTTAGGGTAGATTAATTTGAAATAGACCAACACTCTTATGACTGCTATTTTTGGGAGAGTGTAATATATAAAGATTGTTTATTTGTTTATAAGATAAACTAACAATTTTCCTACCTGTCTAGGCTATTTGCAAAACTACAAATACAAACCAAATTTAATTATATCAATTGTTTCTTAGTATGAGGGATGAATTACACACTGCTGTTATTGAAATTGTATATAATTTTGTTTTGTAAGGTTTCCATTTTTCCAAAATTCTATTACAACATTTGGTACTGTTTCTCTTTACGAATAGCCACATACAGCGCTCTGCAGAGTTAGATTAGGTTAGGTTACTATAATTTTGTCACGAACTGCAGCCTAATTTGTTGTCATTTTTACCTCGTAAATCTATTTGTAGAACTCCAATTTCACATTGTATCCATAACATTTATTCAACTTATATCTGCTTGACTTTGAATTGAGGTGAGCAGATTAGTTTTTGCTTTTACACCGTGCAACAACTATATGGTAGTCGGAAGTTCATTCGATAAAAGAACAAGCAGCCGGTTGGTAAAATGTTTCAATATTGAAACAATATTGAACCTCCTGTGAACGCGATAATGTGCTCACCAAAGCTCATTGTTGTGTAATTTGAATTTGGTTAGCGAATACAATAGTTGAGTTTGATTTAAACTTGTGTTAACTGAAGAATGCAAGTGAGCGAAGTGAACTCCAAAAGGCGGTTTGGGGGCAAAGCCTCCAACGGCGATAAGCCTAGTTTAAGATACAATCATAGACAATTGATATAACATATTTTGTTTTCACAGGCCGTACTCAGGAGTGCAATCAGAGAGCCCCCAGCCTCTCTACTGGGTGGGCAGTCCCCCGCCGGGGCAGTTCCCAGCTTCATACGGTGGTACTTTCACACCGCATATTTCCAGTTTCTACAGGAACGCTCCTCCCGCTGCATCAGCTCTCATCGACTCACCACCTGCAAACTTCGCTCAGTACAAGCTCCCGAGTCCTGTGACGGCATTTGGCCCGGATGTACCTTCATCAGCTAAGGCTGGTGAATCAAACATCTCTGGGTATCCTCTGCTTTCACCACCAAGTGCTGCCACGATCCTTGGACAAAGAGGACTATCTGGACTTCCCTGGCATGGATCAACCATCTCTGCTAACGGAGTAGCACCGACATCAGGAGCTATACCTGAACTAAAAATTGAAAACTCTATCCCTCTTGACAGCAAAATACCTCCTGCAAAGCCTGGCATGCCATTGGAGTCAACAAAGGAAAACACAAAAGAACCGTTTAAGCCTCGAGTTACTATATTTGCGCCGGCGTCTTTGATCGGGTCTGATTTGATTCAAACTATTTTTGGAAAATCCTTTGAAGAATCGGGACCCTCTATATTTATTTATGCGCCAGGATCACTATTTATCACTCAAGATGAAACAATCTCGACTAAATCCTCTTTTCTAGGATCTAATAATTTAACTCCAGAATCTCTAATTCCTGATCCGGCAAAACTTGATAGTTCTCAGACCCTATCATCAATGCCAGTTTCACTGCTGGAACCAAAGACACCAATTGAAGCTCTTAGTAAGTCTTTAAATGTGTTGAATTAATCTGTTTCAAACAGTGCAGTCCCAGTACCAGGCACCACCAAATAAAGGGGCAGTTTTACCCTCACTACCTTTGGCTTGAACTTCGGACAATATATTCTTCAAAATATCTTAGTTTCTTCTAAAACTTTACAAAAAATAGTTCTTATATTATATAGTTCGGGTAATGTAAATACTAAGCTGTATTATTATGAAAAGAATCACAATTATAAAATAAATAATACTAATAATATTAGCATTTAAACTGACAAATATACTGTCAACCTTTACTCCTTCTTAAGTATAAGATTTGAAGTTGATCGATTTGTTTATTTGCAAGTTCAGTTTATACAGAAAACAACTGCCTAAAATGGAGAAACTTCAGTTGTTAATAGTATATACTGTAGTAGTATTATAAATGGAAAAAAGAATTAAAGCTTTCCAATTGCTAAATAAAACATTTAAAAAATGAGAATAATTAAAATCATACCTTTAGATTTAAAAAAATCGTACTCCAAGACTACACCCAAAATTTTAAATTAGTAAAAATGAAGTAATTACTCAACAATAATCAGTTGTTGTGGTTTATTTGTATTATCTGATGTAATTATGAAAACTGGGGCATGTTTTAAGGTTGGTGCATTTAAAACTTACCCCAAAACTAATTTAAAAAGTATACTATCAATGTCTTATGAACAAGTAAAGATTTTTTGTTACAGACTGCGCATTTGTGTTTCACATAAAAAATAGCTCAAAATGATTGGTCACAACACCACTTTTATATTTGAAAACATATTCAAATCCAATATCGCGGATCCAAGATGACAACAGAAATTTTTAACTTACCGTTGTCAAAATAAATTATTTACTACTACCCATACCCAACAAAGATTGGCAGTGGTCTGGGGTGATATTTAAATTAATTTAGAAACATGTAAAGGGGGCATTTAAAACTTATCTTGTATGTAAGTATGGGTCCATTTGTCAAAAAATATATGTTCGTGAATTTTTTTAATGGCAAAAATTCACCCTGATACCAATACTAGTTATTGTACACTTAACAAAAAAAAGAGGTTGTCAATTTTTCTTTTGATTTTTTGACAGCACAAGAGCCCAAAAGGAGAAAGAAGAAAATCTTTATTAAAAGCAGAGATCAAACTGTATACCAATTTAAAGGTCCGAACTAGTGGACCACAATGGTACAAACCTGTTGTCAAATTGCCTACTGAGTCAAAACTGGCGGGAGGTCAAACCTTTCTCTAAATGCTATTTTCAAAACTAAAATGTGGTTATATCCGTTAAAATCGTCCTTTCAAGGCACAGTTTATGGCATTGTGTAAAGCTACCTAAGACCTTTAAAATCATATATGACTTAAGCTGGGTTTTCCTAGCACCGCATTTTGTGCTTAGCGCACTGCGCATTACGCAATGTGCTTCATGCTATTCAGTGCGCTACGCAGTTGTGTTTTCCCAGCTCCGCACTGTGCAGCGCGGAATTATGTATTTTCACACTTTGTAGCTGGTGTTTGATGATTGAACATAAGTCTATAACTGCAGACTGTCACTGTGATGTTTCCCTTTTACTTTTGAATGGAGAGTGTGGCTGTTGACTTATTGTTGAATGCTTGAGTGTGTAGAAAAATCTAAAATATATTTTGTTGTGAAGTTTACATAAACCTACTCTAACATAGTATCTAGTAAATAACTGGACTAAACAATCTACATATTTTACAATCCTATAGGTATATTTTTCATATTTAAGCCCCTTCTACCCCTTTTCTAGCTGAAGTTGCCGATGTAATAATCAGGAGTGTATGATAATACCAGGTATTTTGAACAGTTTTTGACTAGGACACTTTGTTACAAGGTGAAATTCATAAGCCAAAAAGCCCTGGAAAAGGACAAGAAAGACCAGTGAAGGAGGAGAACAGAAAATCAAAAGAAGAAGACGAAGAAGAAGAGGGAGAGGAAGAAGAAGACAAAGAAAAAGAGGTAGACTAGGATGAAAATTAAGAGTACACATTATAAAACATCATACACTTCTGAATTATATCAGGGCCAAATTTGTTTTCTGAAGAAAACATACTTTTAAATGTGCTCTCATTTCCTATATTATGGTGTTAATTTTACTTACTGAAAAAATAGGTTTTGAACATTAAAATTGTTATCAGCAAAGAATTTTATGAACTGATTTAAAAAATGTTTTCTAGTAACAAAGATAATGATTTAAATAGTGTAATAGTGTAATAGATTTAATTGTGAGTAATTTAACATTTGCAATTTGTAATTCTACCCTAGCGATATTGCTATCATATTATTAATCCTCCTTCAAATAGTTTCAGTTTCATGCATTTACTATCAAATTATTTAAACACATATTTCCATTGAATGTATTCAGGTTTACTATAACAATAACGTTTAAATATTTCTTGAAAATAATTACATTGTCCTTCGAAGGGTATAGTTTTAAACACTTCAGTTGTTGTTGCACGTTAGCAAATCCATGGATGGTCAAAGGTTCGCATTGTGATGTTTAGCCGTATCAGGTTGAGTGTCAAATCCCTGTCCTTTCAAGTCAAATAAGCCTGATGATGTCAGATCCAAGTTTGCCTACAGCAAAGTATTGACACTCTTTTCCTAGCGCTGTGGACTGTTTAGCGCAAGATTGGCTCCGAGACGCATCCCATCGGCTTAGAGTCCCTCTCGGATAGTTTGTATGTGTTATTTGATCACTGATCTAATGAAGACAGCCCAGAGGTGGTGCACAGAGGTTGGACTCTGAATCCTTTGATGGTTGTCACAGCCCATTCACAAGGAGAAGGATCCTGGATGGGATTGGACCTCTGAGACTGCAAGGCACAACAATATAACTGCAGAGTGAGGTGCAGTAATTGGGAGTGATCTTAAAACAGACATTTCAATGGGCACCTCATCTCCAAAGGGTCATTGACCAGGGTAAGTGGTCTCCCTTTGCATGCATATATGGATTATGTCTAGATGAGAGTTCATCTGGAGTGAAAAAGTGAAGCCTCACATGGGGATATTTTGTAAACAAACCACTGAGAAAAATGGTTTCCAGGAATCATATGACCAAAATTATGTTAATCTTAGACGTATTATTTAAAAAAATAGGAAAATAGGCCTATGTGTTTATTTGGTATATAAGGAAAATTCCTGTAAATTCTCATGCCAATCGGTTCAGTCGTTTTTGAGTAATTGAGGAACACACAGCATTCAATCAGGCAGACAGACACACACCATCCCATTTTTATATATTAGTAAGGATTTTGTTTTTTTATCATCAAACAGTGTTTAATTAATTTATAACAACAGGTATACGTTAAGTTTTTATTGTAAATTGTTCATATGTTGCATAAGCTTCAAGCTTTGTATTTAACAAATTGAATAGTCGAGGGCTATTAAATTAATATATAAAATGAAAATTTGATTTGTGGCAGTGGGTATACAGTTGGAAATCGTAAATTATAATTTACCCTTTTTCCCCCATACTGATTATGTGTTGCATAAAATATTTTAATACTTTGTAGATGCAAAGGTTTCTTATTGGCTAAATATTTGAATAAAATAAAATTTGAAAGTATATCTCTAAATGTTTGTTTTTCCTATTTCTTGCACCCAGGTAGCTTTGAAAGGTCGACTAGTGTTGCCAAAACTTTATATTGGGAACCCTTAAGTTCTCAAGTGTGTAACTGGTGAAAAATCTTTCCCATAAATCCTTCCAAATTCATGCTGAGCTTCTGCTGAGAACCATTTCCTGATAAAATGGCCTCTGTTCAAAGACGAGCACAACATTTTAGATAGTTCTCTACTGTTCATGGGAGGCAACTGAATATTTATTGTTAGTTTGATAAAAATGAGTCACTGAACCACTGAAGGGAGAGTATGAATAGCTTAACATAAATAAAACAGCTGAATGACATAAATAAGTTGGTTTTACTTATTAATAAATACAAAATATTAACAAATTCTAAACATACATATTCCTATATTAGAACTTAAACTAGTGACTTTAACATTCTAAATGGTAAAACTATAACAAATATATTCAATTAGGCCTATTTGTTTGGATTTCAGCCTAATAAATAATTCAAAATGTAACATATTTCAACAAGACCTGATTTGAACTCTATTAAGACAATCAAAAGCATGAAAGCTACAATTTATTTCCAGTTTTGTTTTACAAGGTATGGCAGTTTGTTTGTCATTATAATTCAATTATCAATCGATAACAATTGTAATAATATTTTACTCAAAGAACTTATATAAAACTATTATCTATTTGTCAAAAAGTCAGAGTTAATACATTTATAAATAAGGAATGCATAAGAGCTTCTATTTATTTCTAGACTATGATTTACAAAATATCACATAAATGAAACAGAAGATAATGATTCTAATGTATAAAACACTGTTGCTTTTGTTTATTTTTTAATTCCTGACTTAAATTAACTACATTTTTACATGTTTTTAAAAGTATAAATACTTAAAGTAAAGGGGAAACCATGAATACTTATATGTTGAAGTATGTTTTTATATAAACTAGGTAATTGAAAAGGTTATCAAACTACTTTTTGGGTAAGATTTATTGAGAATATAAATTTTTGAACTAAAAATAAGTAACCACAAAATAAAAAGCTTTAAAAATTTAAATATTTTATTTAAAGCACAGTAGATTTTATACTAAAAGAAGTGTAAAAATCCTTTTTCAATTATGAAGCCAAGAAAAATATCAATCTATTCTGACTAACGAGGGAGCTCCATTCTCAAAACATTGTGTTCTTCAATACCTGATTGATTCCCCCACTCAAACTAACTTTCAAATCTTGCCCCTCCGCAACGGACTATCTGAAATTTTTGACTTATGACTCGTTTTAAAGAGCGAAAAAATACAGATCAATTACACAGTAAACAGGAATTTTGATATCACAAATAATAAACAGTCAGTAAAGTTCCAAAATATTCAATTACTGTGATATTTTAATGGGTTTATTACAATTTGCCATATTAAAATCATGCTCACTGAAATGTCTAACTATTTTTTAAATCTTAAAAATGAGTCATAAATCAAGGCTTTGGGATAATCCATTGAAGAAGGACCGCATTTGAAATTAACATTGGTCTTATTGGAGAAGCAAGTGTAAACGTAAAATGCTTCGTGACTGTAGCCCCCTCGTGACAAATTATCTAATGAGAAAAAAAATCAGAGGGTCAATCACAGCTGTACTCATAATGGTTACAAAATATATTTTCCTTTACCAACCAATACCAGATAAATAATTGCTTTTAATAATATAGGGTGTCCACAAAAGAACTGAAACATTTTAAAGGCAAATACTGATACCAAATAAGAGACTATGTTTAATATTTTATATATGTATTTAAAGTTAAAATTCTCACGTTTCATTATAAACTTAGTATAACTCGATATGAGCACCATTAGGGCATTAACATCCATTGTTTATTTATTTTTATTTTTTTTCAAATTCTGGACGATATTTTATTCTAAATTACTGAACTGTTGGCATCCCTCGTTAATGTTTGCACAGGTTTCATTGTCGATCCACAGTTGGATCAGATTGAGATGGAGAATGGCCCTGTCTATTTTCAACAGGATGGAGCGCCACCACACTACAGTTTGCGTGTGCGAGAAGCGCTAGATACTCAATTCGACGATCGGTGGATTGGCAGGGAAGGGCCCATCCACTAGAAGTCCAGATCTGACTCCTCTGGACTTTTTCCTTTGAGGGCAGTAAAGAATTACGTCTACTCGGTGCAGATTCGGGATCTTAATCACCTCCGACAGAGAATAGTCGCATGTGTTGGTGCAATATCCCCTGAAGTACTGACCAAAACCTGGGAAGAGGTTAAATTTCGCTTAGATTTATGCCGGGCCACTAATGGTGCTCATATCGAGTTATAATAAGTTTCTAATAAAACCTGAGAATTTTAGCTTTAAATACATATATAAAACATTAAACATAGTCTCTTATTTGGTATCAGTATTTGCCTCTAAAATGTTTCAGTTCTTTTGTGGACACCCAGTACAATGTGCAGCAGTATTATAATTAAAATTGAATTTACTTAAGTTTATTTTATAACACTTCTTCAACATTTTACATTTTCATAATTTTTTCAGCAGCATAAATTATTTTTATTATTATTAACCCTTTCAGTGCTAGGTCATAAATAAAATTTCTCTTCCAACAGTGCCTGGTATTTTCTCAAAAGTATGTTCTAAAACTGCCAAACTGTTTCTAGCGCTTTTAAATTTAAAATACTGTAAGACAATGTTTTACTCTTCAATAATGATTGGTCTATGGAATCCCCCTGACATTTGACTTTATATTTTTGTATTAGTTTAAACTTAGTATAGATAACTTACCCGAGGAACTATTCTGTTGTTGACAACTTTTCAATTGTTACTATATGTCTGGTTAACAGGACGTTGGCACTGCATGTACATATGTTTTAATAACGTCCAGTTACCCAGTCATTGGCAATTCTTTTATGTTCCAAACATGTCCAGTTCCCCGGATGTTGGCTCTGAAAGGGCTATTATCTTCCATGTTATCCACCAAAATGCTGGATCAATAAAAATTATCTGTAAACGTTCCCATAGTTTTCAAATTGATATACAGTTGATTTATCTCCTTCTTTGTTTACAATACTTAAAAGTCAAATGTTTTTATTTCTCTCTGCTTGTGGAAATGAAGGATATACTTCTAAGTTATCGGTGCTCACATCCGACGGCTTGCCTGTTATCGGCATGATTCCGTAGCTGAGATGCATCGTGTGGTGTCCCCCATACAGGATGCTCAGGCAGTGTACGGTCTAGTCAAGTGACAACAGGTCATGACACAGTGTTACTGTTGATCCAGTCCACATATTGTGTGATGCGAGTGTACACGCCAGGGTAGCCAGGCTCGCCACACTTGTTCCCGAAGGAGACAATGCCGATCTGCATCCAACGGCCGTTCTTCTTCAGCACCAGCGGCCCTCCGGAGTCTCCCTATTGTAACATGTCAAGTCAGGAAGAAAAATCTCATCATATAATTTAAACAAGACCTAGGCCCGGGACCATGATAACTTTTCGTTTTGAGATCCCCAGATGCCAAAAACACCATCCATTCAAAACTGATTATATATATATATATATATATGTGTCCGTGGGTGCGATAACTCTCGTAAAAATGGTCCGATTTTGATGAAATTTGGCACAAACCTGTAAAGCAACATTTATGACTTTCAGTTTGTAAACCAGCCAGATCGCTTCATCCAAAGGCGTATTATGGGGGAGTTTTGTACCCCAAAATTTTTTTTTTTTTTAGTTTTTTACATATAATATTCTAGTAAATCAAATTTTCCATTTACCATTGAATCCAGCTTAAAAACAAACAATTTAGTGTTTTGATCATTGCTCTACGTTAATTGGTTACAGAGATATTGAAAGTGCTAAACACAGTATGTTGTCCAATGTTATTCTTATGGGGAATAAAAAAATTGTATATCTCGCTTATTTATCAACTTCAATCAAATCAAATTAATACAACTTGGCATATGGCTGTACCTAGTTGAGTTATATTGATATTTTTATAAAAACCTATTTTTTGTATTCCTTGTTTCAGCAAACCTGCATACTCAGCCGCCATGTTATTCTTTTGGAGAATAATTAAAATGTCATATATAGTTTTTTTATGAATGTATATTGATGGAACTTGGCATGTGGCTTTATGTAAGATACATAAATATGCATTGGAAATTCGCTAAGTACGCAGGTTTGCTGCTATGGGGTATTTATACTCATTTTGTCAAAAATGTGTCATCTGACCAAGAGAAAAGATAAAAACAGTAGAGTCTCACAAACTCGACACAATGTAGACTTAGACACTGTCGAGTTTGGTGAGTGTTGAGTTTCCTGGAGTTATATTGGGAGGAGAAAAAAACTCAAGCTTTAAATTGTATATTAAATCATTTTTAAACACATTTCACATTTAAGTACTGAGTATGCTATTATGAAACATAGAAAAACCATAAACCTTACATTGATGTATATAAAACCACGAGACAGACTGAGGAAAACCAGATTAGCGGAAGCGTGTGAGGAACAGCCGAGTACTGAAAGCACATGACGAAAGGCCGAGAGCTGGCGCGTTTGATACAGTGTGTCGCACGAGTAAATACAAATATACCTCCGTCGCAGCAAACCTGCGTACTCAGCAAATTTCCTATGCATGAATATATTTCTTACTGCCACAAAAAGCCACTTACCAAGTTTCATAAAAATACTTAAACAAATAAGTGATGTATAGCATTTTATTTATTCTCCATAAGAATAACATTAAGGCTGAGAACGCAGGTTTGCTGCAACGAGGAATAAAAAAATGTGGGTTTTTTGCAATTATCATTATAACTCAACCAGGTGAAGCTACATACCAAGTTTTAATGATTTATGTTCATTATTAAGGGAGATATAAAACTTTACGTATTCTCCATAAGAATAACATTAGGGATGAGTATGCAGGTTTGCTGCTAAGAGGATAATCAACAAAAAAATAATTTTTTTGTGCAAATATCAATATACCAGTACTAGGTAAAGCCATATACCAAGTTTCATCAATATACGTTCATAAATAATCGAGATATCAAATTTTAAATATTCTCCATAAGGATAATATTGGACAACGTACTGTGTTTACCACTTTGAATATCTCTGCAACGGTTGGACATAGAATCACGATTTAAACACCAAAATGATTGTTTTGCAGAGCTAAACTGATTGGGAAAAGCAAATGTGAAGTGTACAGTAAAATTAATTAAGGAAAAGCTAAAAATAACCATTTTCCCATAAGATTAACATGGGAGATTTTATGAACACGTTTTTTGGATTTTCTCCGCAACCACTTAACCTAGGTTAATGATTCAAAATACTATATTATTTGTTTTTGTAAGCTCTATAAAATGGTTAAAACAAAAATTGTGTGTTTTAAAAAGTTCAGGGTGGAAATTGCAAAAAACTGATTTTTGGACAATTTTAAAACCCCATAAACCCCCTTTCCCATGGTTCGATTTTTCTGGTTTTCGAACTTAAAGTCATGAATGTCACTTTACATATTTGAGCCAAATTTCATCGAAATCGGACGTTTTTTACTCAAGTTATCGCATTCACGGACACATATATTTATATAGATATATAAATAGATATATATAGATATAAATAAATATATATATATATATATACATATATATAAATTTAAACGAATAGTGTTTTTGGCATCTGGGGACCTCAAAACAAAAAGTTATCATGGTCTCGGGCTTAAGTCTTACCATGAAACCTACGGTAATAGCTTCTTCCCTCTAGGGGAAATTTGCTAAAAACCAGGCTGTCCATGAGCCCAATTTTAAAATAATTAATACTAGTCTTATGGACAGCCTGGTTTTTCAATCGTGTAATGTACATATAGTGAAATAGAGACGTCGTGTTTGTGAGACTCTACTGTAGAGACTTGTATCTTTGTAGAAGGTGAACTATATTTATGATAAAACTGGGAAGAATATTTTTGATGGATATCTATTTTGAAGTACATCCAAGTATATTTCCAAACATTAAGCTTGTAGCAAACTTTAGGAAGCCATTTATAGAATCTAACGAACGGCTGGTTTCAGTAAGAACAGGACCAGGTTATTGGTTTCTTCATGTTAACTTGCCAAAGGCCTTATGACTGATCCACTTTTTTGTGTGTGTCAAAAACCATTATCAACTAATAGTTGCCTTTGTTATACTTCTAAACACAGTCAAAATTAATCAAACTCACTTATTTAAACAAATGAAACATACACCTATTTACTTATTACACTTACTTACTTACTTATTTACTTATTTCACTTATTTCACTATTTAGACATATTGTAAAGGATTGAACCTAAAAAATTATCTTGAAATAAGCAAGCCTCTTTCTTATGTTACTAAACTCCATTATTACCGTACAAAAAATTATGTAGACAGTAATCTATAAATATTTTTTTACCTGGCAAGCGTCCTTCCCTCCCTCTTTCAATCCAGCGCATATGAAATTCTCATTAATGGGCTGAAAGTATGTTCTGTCACAATCTTCATTCTTCCAAACAGGCAAAGCTACTTGTCTCTGCACTGTACTTTCTTTACCTCCTGTAAATAAAAGTTTTATGGAATTTAGAGCTATTACTATAACCACTATGTATTACTCATATCACTACAACCAAGGTTTTATTTAAAATTAAGCCAACTCTCTTAAACATGACAAATTGTTTTAGGCTTAAGCTATGTCCTCAGATTTTGCTTTAGGCTTTTGTTTGATTTTGCATATTCATAAAGCGCATGCGTCTAAATGCTTTAAACAGACACAGTTATATGATCGTAATGTCTTTGCTTGTTTGCCAAATCAGCCTTTAATCATGCCTGTTATTTAAAGACTTATTGTTTGTGTTGTTTTATGTAAATATATGCAACATAAGAACATGCATGAGTCACACATCTGTAGAACATATTTTGTATTCATGGCAATAATTTATAGTAAAATTATTTTAAAATTACAAACCTATTTATGTATATATATATACATATATATATATATATACATATATATATATATATATAAGCCAACATATATATAGCCAACTTTTAATATATATTATTAAAACTACATTGAAGACTGCTAGTATTAAATTAAGAAAGGGCATCACTTAAATAAAGTAAAGGGCTGAATTTTCGGAACAGTGGCGCTATCCCACGACGGTAAGTCTAAACTACTTGTCGATTGAAAGTACACTGTTTTCATCAGTTTTGATATCAGATGTTTTGTTGTGTTTGTTTACAAGTGAAGTAACCTTTCGTTGGGTACAAACATGCTCGGATTCGAGCAACAGGACAACTAGTTATGATTATGATTTGTGTTACAACAATAGATCCAGGTGCATATTCAATACTAACTAAGCACAAACAAACTTGTGTCAACTGTGAAAGGAGTGACCTCGGTGGAAGAACATGCTCTACTGGCATTAGGTACAAAAAAAAACATTTTCGATGGATTTGCTATGATGCATGAGCCTACTGCTTTGCAGAATGCGTTAATGCAAGAGGGAACATAGTTTTATAAAATTTTGGAATCATTTAAATTACCTGCAAAATGTTATCACATGTTTTAATTTAAACAAAGAAGACGTTTTTAAATCCCCGTGCTTTTCTTATGAGGGATGATCTACGTAACTCGTTTGATTTTAACTTTTTTAGAAATACTGCTATTTTCCCGAGTCCCTGGGATCAAGAACTTTAATTTAAGCCGTCTCCCATCATCCTGCAATATTCCAAACTCCCAGAATTTTTACTTAAAAATTTCGTTTACAGATCATCATCAGCATTGTTGCGAATTACGAAACCCCAGCATAGCTGCTAGTCACATCTTCCACAAGCTGAAGTATTGTGCAGGTTACCGGAAGGATAGGATATAGCAGGAAAGGAAGGTTGGGATGGGACAGCAGCAAAATCGATCCTTCAGAGGGCCAACTCCCGCGCCCCTGTGACAGCTGGGATGAGGCTCAGTGGTGTCGCCGTGCCAACTGCTGGGCTCGCGGTGCGGGGGGCCCATGGGCCTAGGGGACCCGCGAGCCGAGGCGGCGGGGCCTGCGGGCCAAGTTAAAAGCTCTGGCAGGCCTTCATTGGGGGATTAAATTGATATATTTAATTTTCAAAACAGCAATAATGTTGTTGGTAAACTTCAAGAATTTATTTATTTTTAGCCTAGTGATAATATCTTTTATTCATTGTGCTTAGGGCCTATTTTTTTATAAAATGCACATTTTAAAACTGCAATATATTTTATTATTTTAATTTTCCTAAAACAACTAGTAAAAGTAAACTTTAAAGTAAGCTATTTTAACAAATATTTCCCCATTTTGTATAACATTTCTAAAACATTTGTTAGTAAGTATCTAGTGGCAGTAATGTTTTTGAAATATGTAGAGAAAATCCCGTTACGTAAACTCACTTTAAAGGGTGCATCATAGCATGATCTAAATACAGTAGTAGTAGTAGTAGTAGTAGTACTGTGGTTAGTCTATGGTATAAGTATAGGATAGTGATAAATGATAAATCGGCGGCTCATGATAGGGTCTGTTTCAAAACCAACGAACAACCGTATACGCTATACAGCAATTTCAAAAATGAGCTCTAACCAGGTTATAATGAGCTTAAATCAGGAGTCACTACTCTTGGTTTAAAAAGCGTGCCGTTGTGAAATCCAGTTTTTTAGTAAAATGCCATTTTGAAATCGTTATGTTGGCAGTAGATCTGGTGGAACGGAGTCAAAATCTCCCATTTGGTTCAATGTAAATAAAACTGAGCAATTAAAAGTATTTAAATATTAATATCTTGTCACATTATAGTTGCAACTTAATGTTAAACTTAACTTTATCAACTTGAGAAACATTTTAGATGGAATTTGATTGTTTATCTCGAAGCAAAGGTATGATTTGAGTTAATTAAAACACCCTTGAAATATGGCTTTTGAAAATAGTGTCGATAACAAGCCATCCTGTGGGTCGAATGACAGCGTCCCCCCAACAAGTTGACATCTCAACAGATCAAAATACCAAATACGACAGCACGCTTTTTAAAGGTTATTTGCCAGCAAGGTCCATAGATACATCGTAAAGGTATGTGCAGCCAATTTAATTCAGATTTTCTAGCTAACCAGAAGAGACCTCGTAAAAACAGCTGTAAGATCATGTGATCAACAATCCAATCTGCAGTGTTGCTGAAAACACGATATTTATCGTACGTATTTAAAACTTTGTAGCTCAAATAAGAACATTTATGCGTTATTAAATCACAATTGTGGCTAAAATTAAACAATGCTGGAACTGACGTTATGTACTGGCGATTAGGAAACGTCTGGCTCAAGCAACATTACCCCAGAATCTAGGAAGAGGATAGGGATAGGTTTAAACTGTACGATTATGTTAAATGGTGGGGGGCTGAAAATAGGTTTGCGGGGGACCCAAACAAATCAGTTACGCCACTGATAAGGGTCTCAAGTAGGGGAACCGCATTCTGCCCTCCAACTGGTCAACTCAACTGACAAAGTATCCATGTGCAACAGCCAGGGACCATCCATTCTCAGGTTGGCAGGTTGGGGACCAAACCCAGAGATTCTGTCCCTAGCCGCTGCAAATGGAGGGACCAAAGGTGGAAGGGAAGTTTGTTATAATGGACAGCCAAAAGACTTACCATATGTAATGACAACTTCATTTGCTATACCCAATATCAGCCTCAAAACTGGTATAGACTAGTTTTAAGGTAGCACTGGGACTCGCTTACAGAATTATATATAAAAATATATCAGTTAACTTGAGTGTCAATTTTAAGCAGCTGAGCAGAATATCTGAGTACAATAACACAACTAATACTAATAAAACTAATAATGTGTAACTAAAATATGGTTTACATAATAAATATTGTCAAACTAGATAAAATTGTTTGTTACTAGGTAAGTTCTGATTTTTATAAATTTGATGAATTGGATTATTTAATGAACTGTGTGTAAAAAAATTGTTTTTTTTATGAAATTTACACAACGGACATAATATATAATCACAATTTAACACAAAAGTAGGATACCAGATAAATTGTTGACAGTGTCTATGGTTTTAACAAAAATTTTGAAATGTATGATTTCTCTAAAACAATGAAATTCCACCTAAAATTTGAATCACTGAAATGCCAATTTCTGTTCAGTGAACATACCATAGTAGGTGGTGCCCCAGCCAATGACCGTGGGCTGGTCCCCCACAAAGTTGCTGTGTCGGTACTGCTGCGGCGGCAGACACACGGGGATGACGTAGCGCGACCGTCGCGCGGGCCGCTCCAGCACCAGCACCGCAATGTCGTTGTAGAAGCCCACTCTGCTGAACCTCGGGTGCGCGCGGATCTCGGCCACGCGGTACGTCTGTGGCCCTGACGGCTCGTCGTTGCGCTTCAAGTCGATGTCTCCCAGCCGCACTGTGAACTGCCGTGCCTGGAACCTGGAACAACATGCAAGTTGGTTTGCATAATTAGTAAATCTAATGCTCTGTTAAAAAAGAGCGCTGCTTTGAATCATCCAGAAGATACTACCCAATTTATCAAAACTCTTATCATCAGTCATATGTACGAAGTTGGGTTATAGATTTCCCTCAAATTCACAGACCTCTAACAATATTGTAAATAAATCAACCGTTTTGTTTTAAAATGTGTTACATGATGTTTTACACTATAAAAAAAAATTAATACTTATAAAAAAATTATTTTCTTAGATCATAAAACTTGGTTGATGTTATGTGGTGTAAGCATCATGAATACCACATAAGTGTTTCCTCTCTAGATAATTTGTCTTTATTCAAATGTTAGCAACTGTTTAAAATGAATCAATATTCAAATAGATATTACAGTCTTTAACAGGTTACACAATATAGTCAATTTTATTCACCTTTTGTAAATAATAAAAGGTTTCACATAATTGTACATACAAGATACCATAAACAAGTAAAAGATACAATTCAGGTTCACTTGATAGGCTTACGGTCTTTGACGTGTGTCCTTGGTGCAGTGAGCGGCCGTGAGAATATACTTTGAGCCGATAAGTGACCCACCACACCAGAACTCTGTGCGGCGCGGTCCATGCAGGAAGATAGCTGCCATCCATGGCCAACGTCCGGGCAATGCCTCCTCACCCCCTACCACACGGAACTTTGGTGCCTCCTGTATACCGCACTCTCCTGGCAACACACAAACAATCAGAGATAGTCTCCTGGCGACACACACACCAACAATTAGAGATAGTTCCTGGCAACACACACCAGAGATCAAAGAACCTTGGCAACACAAACTAACAATCAGAGAGAGATAGTTGTTTCCTGGAAACACACACCAACAATCAGATATGTTCTCCCGGCAGTACACACCAACAATTAGAGAGATAGTCTCCTGGCAACACGCACCAACAATCAAAGATTGTTATCTTCTGACAAAGCTCCCCAACAATCATTGAGATAGATGAACTGGAATCGTTGTCAATTATCACCCTAACACAGTAAAGTCTCACAAACTCGACACAATGTCCTTTATGTAGGTCTTAGACACTGGCTCAGTATGTCCAGTATGGTCTTACACACTATCAAGTTTGATGAATGTTGAGCAACCCGGAGATACATTGGGGAAAAAAATAAAACCTAGCTTTAGCTTTAAATTGTATATTCGATCATATTTAAACACACTACAGTACTATGTCTGCGACAGTGTCTATGTTTTTCTATGTTTTAAACGTGGAAAATCCCTAAACCTTACATTGATATACTTAAAACCCGAGGCAGACTGAGGAAATGCCAAATTTTCGAAGAACGACCAAAACAACAGAAACGTGTGAGGTACGGAAAAGTGCTGGCGCATTAAATATTTATGGCAAAATGGAGGCGTTGAGTTTTACAGAGTGTTGATATATTGGAAGTCGAATTTGTGGGACTCTACTGTTTATGTTATTTATGAATAACATTTCCAATTCAGCAGTTCTCAAACTGTGGGACGCAACACCCAAGGGAAGCAGTTTTTATAAAATAAGTTAGGGTTTTCTTAAATTAAAAGTGACACCTTGGTTCTTCTTAGTCTCTTCTGGGGGCTTGAATCCCAATCCCACTTGGCTTGGATACCCAGTCTTGCCTGAGTCCTTGGAAGGAGTAGTGGATCTTCCTTGCATGTCTGTCTATGATGGGTGCCTGGGAGGAAGGGCCCTTACCCGACGGTCTCCGGTCCTGGGGCCCCCCAAATCCTGAGAGATTCGAGGCTTAGTGTGACGGCAGTCCCTGTCTGGTGGACTTGAGGGGGGCGTCGGATTAGAGGGTAAATTGTCCTGAGGTTCTGTCACCCATGGAGCCCAGGAGAAGCTAGGTAAGATTCTCTCTCCCTTTTTGGAGGGAGGCAGACTGACCTTGTCCTACCACCTTTCTCGTCCCTGAAAATCCCCTCTTTCCGGTGGCTGCATAGTATCCCAGAGGGAGACATGCCTAGCTGGCTATGCCAGAGCCTCCCAAACAAACAAAACTGTTACTATTACTAGCACTACTACTGTTTAATAATGTAGGGTCCAGCCAAATACGTTTGAGAACCACTGCATTAAGGGGAGTCGGATGGTCCTATCTCATCCATGTTCGATTTAACAACTTTAGGTACACTTTTCCCAGAAACTATAACAGATATCTTTATGATTATTTTTTTGTTTTGTTTGGTCTGTTGTGCTGGTCATTTTGAGTGTTGGTTAAAAAAAAATATTAATATTTAATATTTTTACTTTTAAATTCAAATTACGAGGTTTATTTACCGTGTTTTAGGATATAAAAAAAGGCATAAATATAAATATATAAAATATATCAAAAAACCCAACACTCAAAATAACCAGCTTAGTGTGCTAAATAAAATAAAAAAATAATCATGAAGATATCTCTTATGGTTCCTGAGAAAATGTACCTTTTGTAAGAAAAAAACTGATTTTTCGTAAATCGCGTTTAATGTTACGAGTAGCTCTTAACTTACTCAAAACTACTAGTTACACTTACTTTAATATAATCCAGCTCCATAGGATGGTTGGTCCTGGTGTGCTTCATCTTCATACTTATCTTCTAACATCATTTTTGCTAAAGAAGCCTTTTTCCTGCAGGTTTTTTCGAGTTCATCCATAGCTTTCTCCGCTTTTTTTATCCGTAGCTCATCTAGTTGTTTCATCAGTTTTACAAACTGTTGCCCAGGAGACACACCCATCTTCTCTAAAATCCTACACCTTGCAATGTTCCCAATATTAAAACATGCAACAGCCTCATAGACACCACATTCTAGTGTATCTTTCATAACAAATGTTGATTTTGGAAGCCTTGACCACACTAGGCCATTTAGCGATTCATTTGTATTTTGGGTTCCCCCATGCAAACATTTTTGGAGAAGCTCTGGTTTGGCCAAATGCCTAAAAATTGGTTTTATTTCTTCCATAATTACTAAGGGAAGGTGAAAATGTTGCTTGTGGTTATATACTTCACCATTTGTTATCGCTTTATGAAACTTGCACCACGTGTCGCTGTCTTTGGGGCATAGGCCATGCTGGGGCGTTTCGTTTGTCGAACCAAGATGAAAGTATTCTGCCCAAACAGCTTTTTTCATTTCTTCTAAACTGGATGTGTTTCTACGTATGGCTAATCCATAATACAATTGTATTTGTTTTATAGCAGAATTCGTAAGACGGCCACGACCTCCAATCGTTTTGTCATCTGAAAGTTTATCTTTCCCTTTTTTTGACTTAAATTTTTTTAATCTGGCCCCCATCCGTTTCTGGACATGGCCAATACATTCCAGCTTTTCAATTATAAAATTTGGGCCATATGGTTTGCTTTCAACTACAGTAGGAAATGCAGCGCTGTCTCCGTCTCCTAAATAGTACTTGTATCGGATATTATTCTTGGTAACGGAACTTTTGAACATATCTGTCACGCCTTTTACCTCCATACTACCACTAGATCCTTGAAAATTTGCAGTACAATTAGGCTCATGTTCTTCTTTCAATCTATTTACACAACGGCAATGTTTGGTATAAATTCTGACATCTAAAACCTTACCGTTTGTGCCACTTATTGCAGTCACTATTCCATTTAGGGATCGATGTCCTCGTCTCTGCCATGAACCATCAAACGTTGCTGTTATGTCACGATTGCCTTCATTCTCATTTACTGTTTCTTCTACTGCTTCATTCATTGTTTCACAACTCACTTCTTTAGCAGCTTTACACATAATCTTATTATAATATTTCATTGCAGGAGGGGTAGGTAAGTTCAGAGCAGCACACACTTTTTTCGCACTCGCTTCACCTTTGCCAATGCATCTGAAGCCATAGGCTAACCTAGTGTTCACTTCATTTATTTTAGTTTCACTTATTTTACTACTATTATACTCTGAAACTTCAAATCCACAATTAATACATCTAATAGTAATTTTGAGGCTTAGGCCTAGTCTGTGACTTCTGTTCAATACTACTCGTCCGCCACATTTTTCACAAACTACAATTTTAGCCAGCAAATTTTCTAATTTCTGCAGATTTACTATGTCATTACATGAATCATCTGCTACTTCATACTGTTCATAAAGGCACAATTTAGGTCCTACCTTTTTCTTGGAAGAACTTTCATTTCTGACAGACAATTTGGATGGGGGAGTTCTAGGGCTTGTTTGTCCCACAGCTAGGCCTAACAATTCCCTATCATTATTGTTTTGTATATGTTTCAAATTAACATTACACACACGTTTTCGTTTTTTAAATACCTTGTTAGTAGCTCTAGGCATTATTACAACGTAAAATACACTGAAACACTCACTAATTATAACTATTATTCACATTCAAAACACTATTATTCACTATTATCCATCAAAACATAACCATCAACAAGCCACAAGAGAGATCAATAAACAAACAACAGAAATGCAGCTGTTGCTAGGCAGCAGAGTTGAAACACAGGTTAGCCAACAGCAAAACACAAAATACTATAGAGCAAGGTGTCTAATGTTATCAAACATGTATAACAGATAGCTCGACCGCACAGTCGAGAAATTTCGTCCAAACTGTTCGTGCGCACCTTTACAAAAATGGTTATAAAACTATTTTGACTTATCTGATTTTAATAAATAAGGCCTTAAAATAATCCTGGAAAGATACGGAATAAAAAATCATAAAAAACAAAAAAAATATTTTTTTTCAATTTTTCACCACCCGACTCCCCTTAAATTATATAATAAAACCCTGCTCATATACATTAGTGTTTATGAGTACATTTGTTGGATTATCAGTTTAACATGTTTATTTTCTTAATGATGATAATTGCATTTCTTCCCATCCTAAGCAAACGCCGGAATCTTGAAAGAGTTTAAACAAAATAAGTACCTCAAAGTTGGTATAGTCAGCTACCAAAGCTGTTTGACCTTCTACTAAGTTCAGTTGTGATGAGAAAAGGAGGGTGATACACACTACAAATTATATATCAGTTGCTTTTGAGAAACCAGATTATGGAAGGAACCGGTTGGGAAAAGAATCCTCTTTTAGCCAATCAACAGTGAATCCTAAGATTTTTGATTCATGAGCTCTTCTATTTGATTATCATTTAAATGTATGTATCGTTGGGGAGATTTCAACGTTATTATGCTGTATTCTAAATTAAATTAAGTCTGCTTTTGAGAGTTCATTATAAGGCTGTTTAAAAAGGAAAACTGGTTTAGAAACTTAGTGAAGGAATATATTTCTATTAATATTTAGATTGTATATTAATCTGTAAATATGCATCATAAGCTTAAAGAAATATGTTGCATAGGGAATCCATGAACTCCAATTTTATTTAGCAAAATATTTGTGTAATATATTGTTGAAAGCTTTTGAAACCAATTAGTACACCTACAACTTGCATTCCTTTTTGTAAGGATAACCCATTTTCATCCAAGCCAAAAGCAAAATTTGCCAGTACTGCAATAACCGAAGAATAAGGTAATCATAATATTTATTTGTAAACACTCATTTGATCTTTTTCTATCAGATATATATTGTACCTGATCCGGTGTCAAAGTCGATAGAGTTAACGGAGGAGATGGTGGTGGTGTAGATGGTCTGGGAGGGCGCTGTAACCAGTGGCACTGCGGTGGTGAGGACCAGGGGCCGCCGGGTGGTGGTGGTCACCTCCTGCAGGAACCTGCACACCATACACACCAGTCTGTGAGTTTTATTCTGTGGTTATGTTAACCTAGGAGATGGTAGTGGTGTAGACAGTCTGGGAGGGTTCCGTGACCAGCGGCACTGCAGTGGTGACATTATACACATCAATCTGCTGTTATGTTGGCCGTATCTTGTTGTTATCCTTGTTCCATATTTAAAATGAAACAGTTTGTGGTAAAAATTAGTGGAACAGTTTATCAGTTTTATACGCCAAAAGAATACACACAGATATTTTAAGAGGTTGTCAACATTGTCTTTTGGATTTAGCGTCCTCGTGGGTCTTAGACATTAGCAAAGCTAAACTCTTCTTGGCTTCAAACTATTTAACTACACTCGAAGAAAAGTACCACAGTACACTTTCCTTCAAGGCTTTGATTCCGACATTCATTCGGCTCATATACCATAGTTTTGAGGCAAAACTTTATCACTCTGCAGCAACTGGCTCAGAAAATATGAAGTAATTGCATGGGGTACTAACGTGGTATCGGAGCTGCCACCGCGCTTGGGGCAACAGACGCCGGGCACGAAGAGGCTCTTGAAGCAGATGCTCTGCCGCAGGTTGCCCAAGTCCAGCAGCAGCTGGGGGCAGTTGCTGAGGTCCTCGCAGTAGCCGCTGCCGCCGCCAGGGGTCGTGCAGGTCCGCAGGCCCGCCGGCGAGTTCTCGGTTCCGATGGGCAGCACTCGCACCAGCGGCTCCGTCAGTCGCTCGGTCACATTACGGCCGAGGACGTTCTTACTGATGGTTAGGATGGCGCCGGGCAGGTCCTCCCCGGTCCGCGGCTGCCAGGAAACACAAAACGTCATCGGTTAGTCACAAAACCTGTAGCATCGTAGTAGGAGTAGGATGCTATATTTACCAAGGTTAAAATATATAGTTGAAATATACATCTAACAGGCTATATAAAATATAAATATATGCGCTATCTGCATGACGAGCGTGGAATAGAGTACAGTCGTTCACTCCTTCAAACATTGCTTTAAGTTCGAATCTGGGGATTAAACAGAATATAATATTTTTGTTTTTGGGATTCACCTTCGTTGAATCCTGGGGGCCTTGTCTGATATTGGAAAAAATAAAACCACAGAATACAAGACGAATATTCTCGAAAACACACACACTAAACACGAAAACACAAATCGCGCCCCAGAAATTTCTCCTACTTTTCGCGGGACTGGGGAAACGTCCCGCTTCGTCAGAGAGCCAACTTTGTTTTTTCGCGCACATACGCCTCACGCACTCTAGTTAAACGCCAGGCCACACTGACCACACTTATTTTTAGCGAATTTCCCCTTAGGGAAGAAGCTATTACTGTAGGTCTCATGGTAAGACTTAAGCCCGAGACCATGATAACTTTTCATTTTGGGGTCCCCAGATTTATAAATATATAAATAAATAAATATATATATATATATATATATATATATGTCCGTAACCACGATAACTCACGTAAAACAGGTCCGTTCTTAATGAAATTTGGTACAACATGTAAAGTACTATTTATTTGAACGAGTTCGAAAACCAGACGAATCACACTATCCAAAGGGGGGTTTTGGGGGGTTTTGTACTCCAAAAATGGGTTTTTTGGGTTTTCCACATATAATTTTTATTTAAATCAAATTTTAATTTTTACTATTGAATTCAGCATAAAAAAACAAACAATTTGGTATTTTGATCATTGCTCTACGTCAATTGGTTACTGAGATATTGAAAGTGCTAAACACAGTACGTTGTCTAATGTTATTCTTATGGAGAAAGAAAAATTATGTATCTCGCTTATTTATGAACATAAATTGACGAAATTTGGTATATGACTTCATCTGGTTGTGGTTTATTATTGATTGTGCAAAAAACAATTTTTCACCTATGGTTCCCGTTGCAGCAAACCTAGGTACTTGATTCCCATGTTATTCTTATGGAAAAAAATTCAAATGTTATATATCGCTTATTTATGAATGTATATGGATGAAACTTGGTATGTGACTTCACTAAGATGAGTTCTATTGATATATTGCATAAAAACCTATTATTTTGTGTTCCTTGTTGCAGCAAACCTGCGTACTCATCCCCAATGTTATTCTTATGGAGAATAATTAATATTTCAAATATCGCTTGTTTGTGAATATATTTCTTATGAATCCTGTTAAGTGTTTTAATGTGTTATGTTACATATTCATTGGAAATTCGCTGAGTATGCAGGTTTGCTGCGACGGGGGTATTTCAACATATTATAAGGCCCCCAGGATTAAACAAGGCTTAGAGTAGCCTAAAACAAAGATAATTTCATCACGTCAGCATATCATTCAAAAGGAATACATATACTTCAAAATTATAACTTAACATTTTAATGGCAACTTATTTGTATATTTAGTTATTCAAGGGATCGAGGAAAGGTTTGTGTGTAAACTAATCTACTCGTAGAAGTCAGGCGAGTATGGATTTATCCCCAATTTTCCTCATGCCGCTTATTTAACTTGTGGTACCTTACTCCCAAACAATAACGTTTCCTTATTCAAGCCACTAGAATTTTTCTTTGAGTAAAGTGTACAAATCTCCTTAGTAAAATCAATCGAACCTAATCCTATGGAATTTCCTTTGGAATAGAGAGCTATTAGCAGACCCGTACGGTGACACTTAAGCCCGGCACCATGACAGAAGTTCAAACGAAACCCCCCCCCCCAACACATTTGGGAGGGGGTCAATTGAAACGTTACACATATGACTGGTCTCCATTTTGATGAGGTACGTAAATACAATAGAAATTACAACTTTTTTATTAGCATATTACGTGTTGTTATTACTTACGGGATGTAATAAAAGACGTCTTACAACACTTAAGATATATTTACACATATACTGATTCACATACAGACGATAAACATATATAAAAGATGGTACTAGGCTATCGATTTCGACCAGTCACACCAGTCATCATCAGGCCAATGAGAGAACTCTGAGAAGCAACCGGTATTATAATCAGTTCAGACTTGGCACACCAGTTGTCATTAAAGACCAAGTATTTTTTTCTGGGTTGAATCTCAGATGATTTTTTTTGTCTAAAGTGATTTTATTCTTAAGCCGATTTTGTACATATCCCTCATGTGTTCAGTCTATCTCGTAATTTCTACTAAATAACATGTAACATATTTTTTATTTCAATTTACTGTTCAAGTTTCACTCACATCTTTCCTCTTCAATGTTTGAACACGTTTTTTATTAAACAAAAATAATTAGAAAAACTACCTTTTTCATTCATTATTTATATTTTTAAGCGTTTTTGTATATATATTCAGGGTGTTCACGTAAGGTATTTTAAACAGATTGCAGGCGAACCAATTTACCTATAAGGATGAAATAAAATTATTTTCCACTAAATCATCCCCAAAGAAAAACTTTATAATATTTTTACTTTGTTACAAATACAGGGTGATCAAAAAAACGGAGGGACACTCGTTCGAATCTTGCGATTTTCAAATATAAACATATATCAAGGTATACACCATTTTAAAGCTCTATAACAGACGTTTGAGAAAACAGAACTCACTTATCTTTATCTGTTTCAAAATGGCGGCAATTTTCTCGAAAAATAATCACTTTTACGGAATACTCTGTATCCGTCTAACCACAAGATATAGTTTTGTTCTTATATTCAAAATTCTTACTTTTATTGAAATTAGCCCTGATATGCTACATGACAGTATTTAAAACAAAATAAACAAAAACAAAAAACTTTTTAAATAATTATATGCCCAAAACTCCAAAAAGTCATACAGTAATGTATATAAAATACCCCGTAGCAGCAAACCTGCGTACTCGCAATTTTCCAATTCATATGTATGTATCTTAATACCACATAAAGTCACGTACCAAGTTTCATCAAGACATTCATAAATAAACGATCTATGACATTTTTAATTATTCTCCATAAGAATAACATGGCGGCTGAGTATGCAGGTTTGCTGAAGCAACGAACACAAAAAATGGGGTTTTATACAAATATCAATATAACTCAAGTAGGTAAAGCCACACACTAAATTTGATTAATTAATGTTCATAATTAAGGGAGATAACACATTAATTATTCTCCATAAGAATAACATGGGGGCTGAGTACGCAGGTTTGCTGCTACGGGAACTATCGGCCAAAAAATGTTTTTTAGTGCAAATGTCAATAGACCACAACGATATGAAGCAATATACCAAGTTTCATCAGGATAACTTGACAAAAGCGAGATATACAATTTTTCTTATTCTCAATAAGAATAACATAGGACAACGCACTGTGTTTAGCACTTTCAATACCTCTGTAACCATTTGACGTAGAGCAATGATCAAAACACAAAATTGTGTATCTTTTTAAGCTTATTTCAATGGAAAAAACTAAAATTTTATTTTTTCAAAAATTATATGTAAAAAACTCAAAAACCAGTTTTGGGGTACAAAACCCCCCCAAAATACCCTTTCAGATAGGTCGATCTATCTGGTTTTCGAACTTCAAGTCATAAATGCTGCTTTACACGTTTATACCAAATTTCGTCAAAATCAGATTTTTTTTGCAAGTTAACACGCTTATATATATTTATATATATATATATATATATTTATTTATAAGCGTATTAACTTGCAAAAAAAATCTGATTTATATATATATATATATATAAAGTTCTGAACGAATGGTGTTTTTGGCATCTGGGGAGCTCAAAACGAAAATTTATCACTGTCCCGGGCCTAGGTCTTACTATGCCAACTACGGTAATAGCTTCTTCCCTATAGGGAAAATTCGCTAAAAAGTATCATTATATTAAAAGAATAAGGTGATTTTTGTGCAGAAGATTATGGCCAAACTACTGGTTCGATTTTGATGATTTACGTGTCGTTTGAAAGCCCTTAACGTCTAGATGTGCCTTTTGGGGGCCTCAAGTCAGTGCGTGGAACCAGAAACCCTTGGGAAGCCCTCAAATTACGGGTTTGGCCCATTTAAATAACATTGGAAAGCAAATCAAAACAAAAGAAGCAGGATAGCTGGGATTAAAGATACAAACAGATGGTTTGCTAATACATTCATAAAGGTCTTGGAAATCCCAGCAACTTCCTGTTGTACACCAACCTCGTACCTCTTTTTGTTTTTTAGCAATACAAAAATCATCATTTTCCCTTATAAAGTGCATGTAAGTTACTCGTATAAATAACCCATTTATAAAAGAGGCCACGGAAAACGTGTAAGTTGTACGCACAAATAACATGCATTTTATATGGGGAAATTATGATTTTTGTTGTTTTCTAATAAACAAAATATAATACGAGGTTGGTGTAAAATAGAAAGTTGCTAGGATTTCCAAGACCTTTAAGATGATATACTTTTTGGCATACGTTACTATTTGACCTTTTGGAGTTTTGGGCATATGAATACAGTATTTTAAAAAAGTATTAGTTTTATTTTGTTTTAAATTTAGTAATGTAACATATCAGGGTAACGCTGATTTCAAAACGAGTAAGAATTTTGAATAAGAACAAGGATATGTCTTGTTTAGTGGGAAATTATTTGATTGTATCCTCTAGGTGAATTGGTTCGTCTGCAGTCTGTTTGAGACACCCTTTATGTTTGCACTATATCGGTTGCCGTTATTGCCCGATTTACTTCAAATTTGGTAGAGGTATTCCTTTCTGTAATCGGTTGGACTAGTTCGCTGGGAAAAAACCGAAAACCTCTAATCCCCTTTTTTGGGGTTTTGAAAATTCAAATTTTGAGTTTTGGGGCCCAAATAGGGTTAATAAACCCTTACACATAAATTAAATGCATATAATGCGATAAAACGTAAAAAGCAAAACTTTTAAATGCCATCACTCATTCTGGCACAAAAATATTTTCCGAGTTGTTAAAGAAAGTTTTTACGTTGGAAAGTGGTATTTGTAATACCTTGACGTAGTTTGACCATCCCCAACACACAGGACAACTAAAAATTTAAATGTTTTCTAATTTAAAAAAATGGTAAAGTGTTTGTTTCAGCACATTATTTGATGTTATAGAATATTTGATTTTATAGTTGTTTGATTAATGCAGGAGTTAGCCCCCCTTACGTCAGCGTGCTGCGTGCGAACTTGTTTATTATTTAAGCTTATTACTGTCTTAGCTACTAAAGAGTAAATTTGAAATACCGTTTTGTTCAAGGTAAAGGAATAGTACGATTCAAGGCAACGATCCATCTTGAATACTAATAGCCGTCTTTGGCTGTGGATGGAACCATCAGTCTGGTTACATAGCGGTGTTGTAATGATTCAGTACATAACACATTGATTGTTTACTTCGTTGGGGTCTTTGATCATTAAATGTACTAATATTGACGGTTTTATCTTTCAGCGAATTTCCACTATAGGGAAGAAACTGTTACCGTAGGAGGCATGGTAAGGCCTGAGACCATGATAACTTTTTTACTTTGAGGTCCCCAGATGCCAAAAACACTATTCGTTCAAATTTATATAAATGTATATATTTGTGTATATATGTCTACATTTATATACATTATAAAATAATATATTTGGCATTATAAAATAATAATATATATACATTTATATAAATTTGAACGAATAGTGTTTTTAGCATCTGGGGACCTCAAATCAAAAAGTTATCATGGTTTCAGGCCTATATATATATGTGTGTGTGTGTGTGTGTGTGTGTTTGTCCGTTACCACAATAACTTTTGAAAGAAATGCCCGATTTTGATGAAATTTGGTACAAATGTGCAGAGTAACATTTATAACTTTAAGTTTGAAAACCAGATCGATCGGACTATGAGAAGGGGGTTTTAAATTTTCCAAAAATCAGTTTTTTGAATTATTCCCCTAAAATTTTAAAAACACTAAATTTTGGTTATAGCCATTTTATAGAGCTTAGAAAAAACAAATAATTTGGTATTTTGAATCATTAACCTAGGTTAAGTGGTAGTAGAAAGTCAAAAAACGTGTCCATAAAATTTCCCGTGTTAATCTTATGAGAAAAAGTTTACTAAAAACTTCACATTTTGTTTTACCAATCAGTTTAGCTCTACAAAACAATCATTTTGGTGTCTTAATTGTTGTTCTACGTCCAACCGTTGCAGAGATATTCAAAGTGGATAAATAAAATTTGATATCTTGATTATTTATGAATGTATATTGATGAAACTTGGTATGTGGCTTCAACTAGTTGTGGTATATTGATATTTCCATAAATAGAGTTTTTGTTGATTTCCCCGTAGCAGCAAACCTGCATACTCGGCCCCCATGTTATTCATATGCAGAATAATATCTCCCTTAGTTATGAACCTAAATTAATAAAATTTGGTATGTAGCTTCACCTGGTCGAGTTATATTGATAATTGCAAAAATACACATTTCTTGTCTTCCTCGTTGCAGCAAACCTGCGTACTCCCTAATGTTATTCTTATGGAGAATAAATAAAATGCTATACATTTATCACTTATTTATGAATGTATTTTTGTGAAACTTGGTAAGTGGCTTTATGTAGTAGAAAGGCACATATATATATATATATACTAGTTTTATGTACTTTTAAAACAGAAAGAGTTGTATTTATTTAGAAAAATCTACTAACTAATGATGACTGTATAGGATACAATTCTTGTTTTACGACGCGTTTATAACGATTTGATCTACATTTTATATTATTTTCTAAACGATGTTTGCGCACTATTCTTGGTTAAACGCAGATTAAAAAATCAGGCAATAATAGCATTTGGGTTCACAGACAGCAGCTAACATGTACTTTGTCAGTAAGTGACACTTGGTGAGCTTAGTCCTGAACGCCGATGGACAAAGAATTTGAAAATGGATCTTCAAAATGAGTAATAGTCCCTTAGTCTGTCCATTCGGTGACCAAAGACACAGCTGAAATTGATGAAGCTGTTCTTGTATGATTTAATGGGCCGGCAAGTAAGGGTACGCCGCCGTACCTTTTATAAAGGAACACTTTGTCATCACCTGCAACATAGCACTTTCTCTGGAATCGCTTTAGAGCATGATAGAACCAAGTTATGGATTTTGAAAGTAAGTACAGATCCTGGAGTGAAATCAGGCTTTCCATGAGCGAGCCCCAATTATAGAGAGGGGACTCCTACGTCCTCTACGTGGTTTTGGAAAAGAAAGCGTCCTGTTCGCGGCCCACTACACTCCGTTGTCACCCTTATTGTTAAAGCGTTTTCCCAAATCACAAAACTTTACTAACATTTTAATTCAAATCATGCTGATCATTTTATGTAACTCTGAAAAGATAATTTTGAATGTGTATTAAACAAGTTATAGATTTTCTATAGTAAATTCATTTAAATTTAGTAGATTTTCCCTTATGAATCTACTTTAGAAAATGTCTTTTCATAAATCGTGTTTACATCCACACAACATGAGTTTGATTATGGCCTAAGTAAGAGTAGCCGTACTAAATTATACAATTAGTGAATGGTTAACGTTTCACGTTTTAAAATCTGTACAGTAAAGTATGATAGAACAATTTGAAGAGGGTTGTACTTCTTAATTGATTTTCCTCGTAATTATAAGATTACTATCGTAAACTCCGTTGAAAAATCAACGGCAATTTTCAGGATTATCTGTAACGTTACCAATAAAACAACGATTTTATAATTCAGATATGAAATAAATTGTTAGGAGGTAGCCTGTAAATTTAAGAATATTTGTTTTATTTTAGGTGCGTAACTGAAAATTGTCAGTAGAACGCAGTTGAAACAAATATGAATAGCTCTTTGTTGTTATGATACTGCAATCTAATTAGTCCTTAAGGGCGATTTGTATTGATCTTTGCAAGGGACAATTTTTTTTTTATAAAAAACATAAATAACTAATAACGAATAGGCTCATTCAATTTATAATTAAGTTCATTCTAAAATTTAACATCATAATTAAAGTATTATAAATTAGCTAATATACCCAAAAGAGATTCTAGGTCCTGCACCTCGACAACCTACAAGCTATTGATGTTGTAATACTGCATTTGGGACACAGCAGGTTATTGGAATTTATCATCAGGACATCATGCGTTTTTCAGAAGTTTAGTGGTATACGTATACTAAAACAATAGTTTAAGAAATGTGAATATGATATTACTTTGTTTTAGCGAATTTCCCCTATAGGGCAGAAGCTATTACCGTGGCATGATAAGACCTAGGCAGATCATGATTACTTTTCGTTTTGAGGTCCCCAGATGCCAAAAACACCATCCGTGTTGCCAAAAGCAACATTTATGACTTTAAGTTCGAAAACCAGCCAGATCGATCCATCCTAAGGGATATTTTAGGGGAGGGGGTTTTGTACCCCAAAAATGGGTTTTTTGAGTTTTTACATATAATATTTTAGTAAATTAAATTTTACTTTTCACCATTGAATTCAGCTTAAAAAAACAATTTGGTGTTTTGATCATTACGTCAATTTGTTACAGAGATATTGGAAGTACTAAACACAGTCCGATGTCCAATGTTATTCTTATGGAGTATAATACAATTGTATATCTCGGTTATTTATCAACTTATCCTGACGAAACTTGGTATATTGCAGCTCACTAGGGTTGTGAGCCGACATTAATTTTCCGTAATAAAACTTATATCAGAATTTTATACCACTTTTGTACCTTTTTGTACCGCAAAAAGAAAATGATGTAGCACTTTACTTTGGAAGCTATAACCAATTTAAAAGTCGGACTACAGGTCTAGGCCAAGAACACAAGTTTACTAAAATTAAAAACTATTTATATCATAATTTTGTACTCTTTTTGTACCATTTTGTATCACCCAAATAAATGTTTGTACCACAAAAATAACTGCTCAGTAATTAAAACAAAGTCGGCTCACAGGTCTATATATGTAAAAAACACAAGTACCTTAAAATGGAAATCAAACTATGCCATATTATTGTACTATTTTTGTACTCTTTTGTACTACAAATTAAAAAATTTGTACCGCTCAAATAAGAGCTCTGTGATTGATATAAAAAATTGTGCTCACAGGTCTAACTAAAAAAAGGCCCACTGAATAAAAAAAGAATTATGGCTTATTTTTGTACTGTTTCTGAACCTTTTTGAACCGCAAAAAGAAAATGTTGTACCCCTTTACTTTGGAAGTTATAACCAATACAAAGGTCGGACTACAGATCTAGCCCAAAAACACAAGTGTTCTCAAATTAAAAACTAATTATATCATAATTGTGTACTCTTTTTGTACCACTAAAAGAAATTTTTGTACCACCGAAATAATGGCTCAGTAATAAAAACAAAGTCGGCTCACAGGTCTATGTAAAAAACTCAAGTTCCTTAAAATGCAAAAAAAAAACTATGCCACATTATTGTACTATTTTTATACTCTTTTGTACCTCAAATTACAATTATTGTACCGCTCAAATAAGAGCTCTGTGATTGATGTAAAAAAGTCGGCTCACAGGTCTAACTGAAAAACACAAGTCCACTGAATAAAATATCAATTATGGCTTTTTTTGTACTGTTTTTATACCTTTTTGTGTAGAACATTTTGTCAGGGCCGTATTTAGGACCTCTGGGGCCCCGGGCGTATAGGAAAATGGGACCGCCCTAACATAAATACAAGTATGTTTGTAAGTATATGTATATGGGAAAGTTATTTTTTATATTCCATAAAATAACCTTATTATTTGTAATATTCTAGTTTTATAATAAATACACCAAATATACAAATAAATAATACATTTTTATTTATTATCAAAACTTTAAAAACTCACAAAATAACAATTTTGTATTTAATTTTCCTTACAAGATTTAGTATGGTTTTAGCACTCTTAAGCCTATATCCAATAATACATTCAGTTAAAGTACAAAAAACATTATGAATAGTTAAAATAGCAACACACATTTATAAATGAAAAAATAATCTCGCCCCAAACATTATTGTACTAAGATAATAAAAATAAAACAAACATAGCATATATGAAGGATATATGTTTGAATTTGGTGCACATTGATTAGGAACTCTTTGAAAGTTTTGCTGTCCACATACTGCTGGATAGACTTTATTAAATAGTATTTAATGCTTTATAGACAGTAAAAACTCTTTCTTTCTGCATTTATTGGCTGACAAATCATTAATTATATGTACAAAGTCAAGGCAACGCAGAGTATCATTTTCTGTACTCAGGATGATAAAGCTAATCATCCTGGTTTAATGCTAATTTGAAGGTAACTTTTTACAAGGTTAAACTTGAAAAAATCTTCTCTTTGTGGATGAATTTGATATTATCACAAACAAAAATATTCTTAAAGAGATTTACAAATTTGGAAAAGTAGTAAAAAGCCAGTTATATTGCAGATGTTTGCACATTATTTTGATGTTAAGTTTTCGTGATGATGACACAATGAAATTTGATCTTCATTATTGGCTCTTGTCTCTTCCTACGTTATTTTAAACTGATGTGGGGGTAATCGAAGAATTCAGAGTTGGAAACAACATTGATAAGCATTCATCCCGTAACCCTCACCAAGATCGGGACAGTGCTGATCGTAATGGGTATAAACTGATTCAAAACAAACATTTTCACCTTCAAACTATTATAAAATCAAGAAATATAATATGAAAAACAAAATAACAAAAATAGGCTACAAGCTATCCTATCATTATTATTATCATCATCTTTATTATTAATTGTATTATCATATCTAGGAAAACCTCAAACACGTAAGACTACTCAGGGTCCTACGTTAACTGACTTTCGTAACCAATTATAATTTTGATACTATTATTTAATTACTTTCTGATTGGCTGTTAGTTCCTAATATTTTATAATACATCATATATACAAAATTAACTTAAGTCGGCTTGAACGGAATCTGCAACTTCTAAGTACGGTAAAGCATGGTGGATATTAAACAGTTTATGGGGTTGGAAAACAGGCTCAAAAACTAATGATCAAGAACAATATCATCTATTGCAAATATACAATATCTAAAACGAAAACCCCCGTTGCAGCAAACCTGCGTACTCAGCGAATTTCCAATGCATATACATGGGTATCACTACTACCTAGAGCCACTTACCAAGTTTCACAAAAATACATTCATTAATCTATAGCATTTTATTTGTTCTCCAAAAGAATAACATTATAATTGAGTACGCAGGTTTGCTGCAACAAGGAAGATAAGAAATGTGTTTTTATTAATTATCAATATAACTCAACCAGGTGAAGCTACATACCAAGTTTTATTAATTTAGGTTCATAACTAAGGGAGATATAAAACTTTACTCATTCCTCTTATGAATAACATGGGGGCCGAATATGCAGATTTGCTGCTACCGGGAAAAATCAACAACAAACTTTTTTATGCTAATATCAATATACCACAACTAGTTGAAGCCATATACCAAGTTTCACCAATATACATACATAAATAATCGAAATATAACATTTTATTTATTCTCCATAAGGATAACATTTGTCAAGTACTGTGTTTAGCACTTTAAATATCACTGCAACGGTTGGACGTAAAACAACAATTAAAACGCCAAAATGATTGTTTTGTAGAGCTAAACTGATTGGTAGAAAGAAATGTGGAGTTTTTAGTGATATTATCTGAGGAAAATCTAAAAACCGTATTCCCATAAAATTAAGATGGTAAATTTTATGGACACATTTTTTGACTTTTCTCCACAACCACTAAACCTAACTTAATGATTCAAAATACTAATTTGGTTTTTTAAGCTCTATAAAATGGCTATAACCAAAATCTAGTGTTTTTTAAATTTTAGGGAAAAAAGTTCAAAAAACTTATTTTTGGAAAATTTTAAACCCCCATAAAACCTCCTTCCCATAGACTGATCGATCTGGTTTTCGAACTTAAAGTCATAAATGTTACTCTCCACATTTGTAACAAATTTCATAAAAATCAGGCGCTTCTTTCAAGGGTTATCGTGGTAACGGACACACACACACACACACACACACACACACACACACACACACACACACACACACACATATATATATATATATATATATATATATTGTATATCAATTTGAACGAATAGTGTTTTTGACATCTGGGGACCTCAAAACAAAAAGTTATCATGGTCTCGGGCTTAAGTCTTAAGTCATCTACGGAATAGCTTCTTCCCTATAGGGGAAATTCACTAATACTCATCAAAATAAGAAAATCTACAACAATGTGAGTAATTACATTTCAAATCTTACCTGGTCTATTCCTGTTACTGGATCAGGGCATAGTTATCAAATCCGCACATGGTATTCAAAATAATAAATATTAGTGAATGACTTTGGGTTTGAGACTTATTCGAACGTAAAATTACAACTTAAAATTATTTGTATTACTATCGGTTGAGGAATAATAAACTTTTTCAGAACAAAATTAAAGCACTGCCCCACGAAGTCCCCCTTAATGGCCCGTGGGGTCCCACTTTCATGGCCTGGGGAACCCCCTCGGGCCGGGGGCCCCGGCCGCCCGTCCCGTGTGCCCTTAGGAAAATACGGCCCTGCATTTTGTACCACTTTACATTTGCTCGAGTAAACATATGATTTGTCACATAAGAAAACTATAAATAAAACATTCTTATAACTAAATAATAGTAATACAACATTTAAAATAACTTATTATGATTCAATGAAGCATTCACAGCACAGTCAATAAATGCCACTAAAATAATCCATTCTGCCTACTCGTTCAAATACTCATCAACTGAGTAGTAAGCCTTGCCAAGGAGATGGCGTTTTAGTTACAATTCAAACTCATTATCTGAATTTTAAATTTTTACACTTTTTTGAAGCTTATTATACAACTTTAGGGCAGCATAATAAACTCCCGTTTCATACAGAGCAAGTCTGTGTACTGGGTACTGCAAATTCTTGTGTCTCAGATAGAACTTGCTTTTCGTGGAAGCTTTCTTGATTTGACTTGTATAAACAGAGAACTTCATACATGTGTAAAGAAGCTAAAGTCAGAATTCTAAAATTGACAAAAAGGGTTTGCATGACTGTCTGTATTCCAAAGTAAACATGACTGAAATGATTATTTTTTTAATTTTGTAATTTTTTCTCCGTCCACAGAATTTCCCCAAAACACCATTCCATACCTCAAGTGCAAGAATACATACGCGATAAAAATAGAACAAATAAAAGCCGTAATTGTTTTTAAATTTAGTGGACTTGTGTTTTTAAAGTAGACCTGTGAACAAAAATTATTAGATTAATAGCAGAGCCCTTATGTGAACGGGAAAAAATGTAATTTGTGGTACAAAAATATTATAGTAATATGTCATATTTTGTATTCAATTTTAAGATAATTGAGCTTTTTACATAGCCCTGATGTGAGCCGACTTTGTTTTTATTACAGAGCCATTATTTTAGTGGGACAGTCAAGTACAAAAAGAGGACAACTTTATGACATAATAAGTTTTTAATTTGAGGAAACTTGTGTTATGGGCTAAATCTATTGTCCGATTTATATTAATTAAGACTAATATTACTTAAGAATGTAAAGTGGTACAAAATGTTCTACACAAAAAGGTATAAAAACAGTACAAAAATAAGCCATAATTTGTTTTTTATTCAGTGGACTTGTGTTATATAGTTAGACCTGTGAGCTGAAATTTGTATATCAATCACAGAGCTCTTGTTTGAGCAGTACAAAAATTGTAATTTGTGATACAAAAGAGTACAAAAATAGAACAATAATATGGCATAGTTTGTTTTGCATTTTAAGGTGCTCGTGTTTTTTACATAGACCTGTGAGCCGACTTTGTTTTTATTACTGAGCCGCACCAACACAACAATAACAAAGTCACATAACAATAACACATAACATAATTGAGGCAAAGTCAGCAGGAAAATATAATTTAACGGACTGTACTGCCTGAATTAGCCCAATAAAAACTGCAGGTAATAAAGTGCATAGCCCGCTCGTTTTATTCGACCTAAGACAGAAAAGATCAAACAATATACAAAGCCACTTATAGTCCACTAAAAGTACGAATGAGTACGTCTCAGACTCTGAATTACTTTCTATAGTTTAATAGATGTCCCAGTCATGGGAAAGGTACTCACCGGAGGAGTGTCGAGGCGGTCACCAGGGGGACGGGTGGGCGCGGAGCCCCGGGTGTAGTTGACCAAGTACCGCCCCACGGTGTTGATGGCCCCCAGGGTCTCGGAGATGGTCGCCAGAGTGTGCGGGGACAGGTGGCGGCCGCTCTCTCCGGGCCCAGGGTTCTCCAGGCTGTCGCTCAGGGAGGGAAACCCGACGCTGCTGTCCACGTCCCACATGGGCGACACTTTACCTTGCCGCCCGAAATGGTCGGGCCTCCGGAAACTACCAGGGAACAGACTAGATTCCTCACTAGATTTCCACATGGACACGTCGTCCGAGTCCTTCCCTAGCGAAGTGTCCCCGAAGAGACTCGAGTCAGAGTTGTACTTTCCGAACAGAGATTCATTAGATTCGTTCGATTTAGAGGAAGGAAATTCTTCTGAAAACTCTTCTTTGGAATTAGATCTTCCTTCGACCTTATAAGCAGACTGTGAATTTTGATCGTTTTGGTTTTTGAATCTAAAAGGAGATTCTGATGAATCGTGTTGATTGGACCTTCCTTCTCCACTAAACGGTGTTGACAAATTCTCATCCTTACCGAATCTAATTGGGTTCGACGGTGATTCGTGGTTATAATTCGATCTACCTTCAACACCAATACCGGTGGAATACTTGTTATCAGTTTCAAACCTGAACGTGGACCTAGGAGGGTCCGGTATGGACAGACTGCGCGAGGAGACATCCCCAGGCTGGTAGCGGTGGGAGGCGGGGGAGGACCATGACGGCCCGGGGTCGTGGATCACCGAGGAGCGACTGTGGAGGCGGTCAGAGGGTGACGACCATCGAGGTTCAGAGTCGTCAAACCTCACGTTAGGCCTCGTTGCCGCCGCAGACTCTCTGAAATATACTGGAAATATAAATATGCATGTTAGAAAACAGTAATATTTGCTATAGTATATTCAAGTAGTACACTGTCGTCTAACCAATAGCGACCCTTTTCTCGCAGGAACAAAGGCAAAAGGTTGCATTATAGGTTTGCGCACTTACACCAAGTAAACGGCTCTCGTTCCTTTGATTATGTTCTACTATTAAATGAACGACTCGTTCAGTTCAAGTTCAACAAACCCCAGGAAATCAACCTTCATAAAATATTGTGAAAAAATTATGTTGCTTAGGCCTATGTTGTTAAATTAAAATACAAATGGAATTTTGATAAAAGCGTTACTCCATTATTTGTTTCAAAATCCAGGAAATAATTTCCTGATTCCGAAAATGGTAGTTATTTTTTGCAAGTCAGGAAAACTTTGTTTTCCTATTTACCGCCATATCGCTATGTGGTGTTAGGTTGGATAAGTTTATCATAAATACAAATCATATACCAGGTACAGATAATTTTTATTTATTTATGATAAACTAAGCTGAACCAAACGCCGCAGAGTGCTCTATGGCGGCAAGTTACAATTTAATAATGTAGTAAATATTTATTTTTGTATTTTCGGACTTTTCGAAAAAAAAACTATAATTTTCACAATCAGGAAGTTATTTATAATATTTTGAAAAAATAATTTTTAATTTCTGATGTAATAACACTTCCCAAATTTATGTGTGCACCTCTGTTAATAGCAAAAGAGTTAAGTTTGTGGTAATGGTACTGTAGGTATTGCATTTTTATGAGTCGTATTCGAGACCAAGTCGTTCATGAATCAGTAATCTTACTTGTAGAACAGGATCAAAGGAGCGAGAGCCGTTCATTTTTGGAGCATGCGCACAAGCCTAGCTTTGATCTTGCGACCAAAGTGGCGCATACGATTATACGATTAATATGTATGGCACTAGTAAAAATATCCTCATTTTTTAAATCTATTCAAATTTGACGATTATAACACAATGATATCCTTCAATCTGTAACAGAGACACGAGAATCAGGTTTCTGAACGTCTCTAATCTCGTATTTTGAGATAAAAAAAGTCTCATCTAATCATCACAACCATTATCTCAACTATTTCGTATTTGCCAACCTATTTCAGATTTAATCTTCCATTTGTTTTATCAGTTACCTTTGTCATATAGGAAACTAACTTGCATAAAGAAAAATTATACAAATACTAACGTGTTAAGGGTGCGCCCTACCCAGATTGAATTCATTGTTGTTTAGCGCCGCGCCGGCGCCGCCAACAAGCAGGGCCATGCATATTTACGCTTGAAGACCATTTTGTTCTCCTCGATCGCACTGTTATTTTACAGATTTCTACCAAACTATTTGCAGTTTCACACTTTTCAGATTCCAATCTAGGGGATCATACGGTTCCTTTTCTCCAAAATAATTTTTCTCCATACGTTAGGAATCTTTAGAAAAACGCTTAATTTGAGAACATTACTAATGGCCTACCACTTATTTTGAATTAAAATCACGATTTTTAAATCGTATGATCTCTAGATGAACATTTATTGAATTAAATAACATAAAATTATTTTTAATTGGTTAACAATTTAGCCTACAATGAGGGAGATGCAAACCCCTTACTTGAGCGTGCGGAAGGGAGGTACGGCGCACCCTTAAGTTATTTTATTTTATTTTTTAAATAAACAATCTTGAATTGGTTAACTGAAGTAACTTTCGTGTACGATTCCTTAAACCTTTTCCAGCCTTTAATACAAACTGTCATCCAATTAGGGATTAAAATATAGTTATAATTTTACGAATATTGAATAAAACCTCAAGTTGTTATAAAACAATACAACTGTACCACACTGTTTTGTTAAAACAAAAATTCGAACCCAGCTTATCCATTTAGAAAAGGAAAATCTTGGTATAGTAATAATAATTATAAATAAATAAGAAATATATGAAGTGCCATCATATTTTCAGTTTTTGTTTTTTCAAAAATGTATTATGGTGTTATTTAGTAGAGGGTGTAAACAAGCTTTATACGGTAATTATATAAATTTGATAAGCTATGTATATTAATATAGGTGTATAGATAGAATGGCTCATTAAGATTTATAACAGCTTGTTTCATAATTTTATTCCGATGTGATGAGGCTCGTTTTAATTTAAAATAGTACGCAAACTGTCAAGATGTGATGGTGCTAACCTTCATTGAAAACACTTGCCCGAAACTGTCAAAATGTCATGGTGCCAGTTGCAAGCAACTGTCAACAAGTGATAGTGCTCACCTTCATTGAAAGCAGTTGCAAGCAAGAAGTAAGGTGCTCGCCTTAATGGAACACGGTTGTAAGAAACTGTCAAGATACAAGTGTGGACCAATGCCACTGTAGACTGTGTAACTGCTGGATATTACACTGAGTGACTATTTTTTTACCGAGAGATTTTCAAAGGATCGTTAACATTCGTCCAAGGTCAACAGCGTGGAAGATGCTAAGAGAAATCAGAGCATTTTATAAATTTGTACCAAATGGCGCTTATGTAGATTTAAATAATATAACATTTATTTATGCAGTCAATGAAAACCATATCGTATTGGGTTTATATTACAAGAATATCTGAATAATGAATGTAAGTATTGTCCTTTACTTTGCAGTAGTTGTAAAAGTTATAATGTATATTATACACGTAAAAATGTTAAAAATAAATATTTTAGTCTAGTTTCAAGCTGAAAAAGTTGTTTACCAACTAGTTGTATAATATATCTCGTCAACCATTGATTTTCACGAATATCCAAAATCAGTTAGTTCCTCTGTGGAAGTGCTTAAGTCTCTACTACACGTTTATAAGATGCCACCTTCTAGAGATCGTTAAACTTTAGTGATGGGTCTTTTAAAAACATTTGGCCCTGGTAAAACATATCACAAATTAAAAAATACTGTTTGAACACTTTGTATGGAAAGAAATTATCTATCTATATAATCATTTTAGGTTTCTTATATAACAAATAATTCGATATTGGACCACGTATTTGCACTTTTATAAAGGGTTTATTTGACTTAAGTCGGAATCGATCCAAAATCAAAACATGGTAACGTAACAGCTTTGCTCTCAACAAATTAACTGTATCCACTGATAATTTTTACATTAACGAAAAAATGTACTCCCCATAATGTATGTGTTCTAATTAATTTAATACCATTCCCTGAGGTGTTTTATTGCCAGTTTGTCGACCAGGCAAAGGCAACTACTGCTACTTATACAAACTCGAGTGCCATTCAAAGTAGCCAATTCCATTTCCTCAACATCCTCATTATCCGGTTTCAGCCGTTGTGTCGAATTTGCTATTCTGAAGATGGTAGCTGTCACTTTAAAGCGTTACTTCACTTCCAGGACATTTTATATTACACTTTCGACTTTCTAAGAACTTGTAATAAATGCCGAGCGCTATTAATAGCAGGATAGATAGAATTATTTCCAACATACAGATAGATAGACACTCTCGCTTTCTCGAACAACGCTTTCTCATCATTATTACCATAATTGTTTTGTATTAATGAAATGCAAGTATGCTGCATTTTTGCCTAGCCACCGATGCTTGCGTTATACGTGACTAAGAGGAGGCTGTTGTAGTACGTTTTACGTTGCTCACTGGATTTGTAACGGTTGGCGGCTGTGTGTATAAAATTAATCATTCGAATACTGACTGTATAACAACTCTATACACGGATCAGATGTTAATCAACTTTGAATTGCATACTTTCTCAACAGCCCATCTAATTGATATTTTATATTTAACGAACATGCACACGTTACACCACCGTTAACACCCACAGTTAAGCCACACAGTACAAACATATTTGGTATGAGTTACGCTCGTTACTCTCACCCTCAAGTCACAAGTATGCTCGAATACAATATAGATAAACTTTAACTGCATCTCAACTACAGTATTGCAAGATATACACCAGTAGTACAGATTACACGTAAAACGCCGACGTGATAAAGAAATTTACTCATTACAAACTTTACAAAATAACAAACGGTATTCAAACTCATCTCACGTACACTCATCCCATTTTTTATAAAAATGTAAAAACATTTTATTGGTTGGCTGTTCTGATGCTCCTGGTTATATCTATCTGCAATGCTGAGATAGTAATGTTGTGCCTTATAAGGTTAGGAAGAGGTTAAGTCAGCATTTAAAGTAGGTATTGGGGTTTTGGGGTTGATAACACTGATCCTAGATATGAAAACCGGCCTTTTCTAATGTATAATCCCCATAAGACAACGTGCTGTATTTATTCAATTTCAATTTTCTTTAGTAATTCGATAAATATTTGTGTTATAATTATGAGAGAGGGCTTACAAATTTTGGTTTCATGTACTTACACGATTTCAATGGAAACTGACACATACTTTCTCCCTTATAGCCCAACTTTATGATTAAATTACTTTTTATTTTCTAAATATAGAATACAAAGCACAGTCGAATGTACAGAAAATCTTGTAAACAAGTTGTTTTCAAAAACATCCACCCAAATCCCTGTTTTGGAGGCACTACAGAATCAATTTCTACACACGTGGTTTTAAGAGGGGAAATGCCCCCTATTCCCCCCAGGGTTGTTAAGAGGAAACATATTTTGAATTTCTTCTGTTGGTAAATGCTAACTTGACAAGCATATCAAGTTTGAACAAAATTGATCAGTAAATAAGAGAGAAATAGTAATTTTTGTATTCCCCATAAGAATAACATTGGACAACGTACTGTGTTTACCGCAAAATGAAAATTTAAATTTTCTCCGCAACCAGCAATCATAGAATAGTAATTCAAAATACTAAATTATTTAGTTTTTAGCTCTTTTTAATTGTGAATAGTAATATTCTTTTATATTTATGTTTTTTTATGTAAAATCCAAAAAACTAACTTTTTATGTATAAGTCAATAATTTCTGAACCCAGATTTTTACAGAAATGCGGGTGGTGTAATTTTGGTGGAAAACTAAAGTTCTAAAAACGGCTAAAGTTTAATTAAAATCGTTAGAGCCGTTTTTGAGAAATTTGGATTTTTCATGTATTTTGGCGGTTTTGGGGGATAATTAACCTTGAAATCAAATTTTCAAAAAAATGAAAAAACCTGGAGATATTATGGATTAGTACCTACATTCCAAATTTCATAAAAATCGGACCATTGGTTTGGGCTCTAGCTCTGTAACACATCCATACAGACAGACAGACAGGACGACAGACAGACAGACAGACAGACAGACAGACACACAGACATTACGTAAAAATTACTTTTTTTGGGTTCAGGGAACACCAAAAAGAGTATTTCCACTAACAACTCAAATTCGAAAATTTTGACGAAAACAATACTTTCTCCATAAACTATGTATAAGGGGAGAAAGTAAAAATGTTACACCTAGGGCGGTTTTACCCTTTTTGGGTCCAAAAACATCAAATTGAATTTTCAAATCTCCATGGGGTTCGAATTTTTCAATTATTTTGTCTAAAGAACTTGGAACAAACATGCCAATAAGTAAATCAGGCTAGAGTATAAATAATCAGGCTAGATATAAATCAGGCTCTACGAATGGAATCGCTAGAGTGCAAACAAACATACATGTTTGACTATTGACTATTAATATTAAGAGTGTGTAAAAAAATTCCGTCCCCCCTTTAATTTTTTGTTTGTTAAACAAACAAATCAACTTTGGGGAACGATAATAACTTAACCCAAAGTATCTGTTGACGTTATCGGAAATTTTGAGTGTCCCCAAAAATGGGGGATTTTGGGGGCAACTCAAAATTTTTAAATATAAACCCCTTTTTAGTGACCCCTCATTTTAAAGAGCTTTAAAAAAGTAGAGGAATGGTGGAGGTTGGAGGTCTGTAACGTGTTTATATCCAAAATGGCATCTTGTCAAAGTTTTGAATACAACTCATTCTTGAAACCTGGTGTCTAAGACTTTTGGAGTTTTAATTTCACCTTAGGTGACTTAAAACTGAAACGACTCTTGAATAAATGCTATTAAACGAAGAACTGGTCTCTTTTGGTAATATCATTGACTATAGTCAATGGTAATATTTAAAATTTTGAGAACCCGCAAAAATGGGGGATTTTGGGGGCAACTTAAAATTTCCTAATGTAAGCCCCTTTTGAAGGGGTTAAATTTACTTTTACCTGTCGCCTAGGTTTAAAAATCTCTTTAAAATGAGGGGTTAAATCTATGAACTTCAAAAGTCTTGATCAAAAAAGACTTCTTGAACAATAAAGTCTCAGTTAAAAGGGGTTTACATTTGGAAATTTTGAGTTGCCCCCAAAATCCCCATTTTTGCGGGACACTCAAAATGTTAAATATCACCAAAAGAGACCACTTCTTCATTTTAAAGCATTTATTCAAGACTCGTTTCAGTTTTAAGTCACCTAAGGTGAAATTAAAACTCCAAAAGTCTTAGACACTAGGTTTCAAGAATGAGTTGTATTCAAAACTTTGACAAGCTGCCATTTTGGATAGAAACACGTTAAAGACCTCCAACCTCCACCATTCGTCTATTTTTGTAAAGCTCTTTAAAATGAGGGGTCACTCAAAAGGGGTTTACATTTGAAAATGTTGAGTTGCCCCCAAAATCCCCCATTTTTGGGAATACTCAAAATTTCCGATAACGTCAAAAGATACTTTGGGTTAAGTTAGTATCGTTCCCCAAAGGTGATTTGTCTGTTTTAACATTCAAAAAAATTAAAGGGGGACAGACTTTTTTTACACACTGTATATATATGACATAAGCATTACCATACGGGTCAAGCCGATAGGTCACCTTTCCAAAAGAAATTTGCTAATACATTACACTAAACAGCGTTTCGATGGTTATTACGCCCCCTACTCGACTGCAACTAAATGTGCAACGGACTTGGTATTTTAAATACCAAGCACACAGATAAATTACCTAAATCGCGCTAAATGTTAAGAAGTGATATTATGAGCTCAAGTGCACAAGCTCACGAACATTTCACTTGATAATGTTTTATCTACGTTAAAAAGTCAAGCGAATAAAGAGGAACGTCCTGATATTGTTACTCTTGTAATTCATTAGTGTTTGGAACAACACATAATTTGCTTTGTAGTAATTTTAGAAGAGCGCCGGTTTCAATAGCGCCTTGCCACCCCAACTAACCGCTTGTGCCAATCCGACCAAAGTGGAGTACGGTAAATGTGTCACTCTGGATAATGTAACGAGTATTCGTCGTGCAGTTTAATCAACCGTTGATGTCGTTATCAGCAGTGAAGCTGCAACGGGGTCCACTGGAGCGGGTCTCACAACCTGCCGTCCGTCGTTCCGGCATCATTGTCGTCCGTATTTATATCAGTCCTTGCTATCAGACCGCAAAATAGTCCACTTTTACTAACAACCATTTTTAGCGAAGAGATCGTCTTAAAAATCCAGGTCGTTTCTTGCTTAACCTTCTTGATCAGGTTGCCATTCATTTACGGTTTGGACGAAATTAATTCTTCAGCTAGAAATCACATAACATGAAGCAATTTACACAAGAATTGGTTTAGTTTCATATTTTCACAGGATAGATTCTATATCTATATGAAATAATGAAATAATGATTTATTCCACCCAAACTTACAACAATCAAACACATTAATTTTATTGGAATTACGTTGTCACATCAACCAGTTATTGTGACAACGTTGAAAAAACAAACAAAATAAACTTTATATTAACAACTGAGTCCAGGCCTTCTATGTATAAACACATCTTGTCACTCTCCGTGGCGTCTGACATGACATCAACTTAATATTTAACTCTCCAAATATTAGTAAACTTTAACACACTTAGTATATAAATGTCATCAAAAAATAGTTTCAATATTATTATAATATATTATTAGTGAATTTCCTATGGAAAGTGAACTATTAGCATGACCCGCACGGTGAAACTTAAGCCCGGGACCACCATAGAAGTTCCTAATGTGACCCCCTGAACACGTTTTGGGGGTTCGTTCAAAATGTTATATATATATATATATACAGGGCGTCTCGTAAGTAAGTACAAAAACTTTGGGAATAGGTTATATGGGTTAAAATAAAAAGAAAATCAAGAATAATGTTTTTTCTAAAAACGTTTTGTTACCGATATATCCGCCATTTTCTATTTTTTCAATAACAATTTATATCTCAAAAACTATTAAATATTACTTTATGAAACTTGGTATAGTGTTTAAGGTAGAAATTAAATAATTGCAAAAAAATTTTGTTAAAAAATATTTTTCCGTTTCAAAATGGCGGCCATTTTAATTTTTCAAACTAAAATTACTAAAAAACAGCTGATTTTATGGAAAAAATACAAGTTTTTCTTTAGTATTTTGAATTTTCTATCAAACGACACCAAGTTCAGAAGGATCGGGCAACAAATAGCTGAGAAATAACAATTTTTAGTTGATTTTTAGCTGATTGTCGCAGACAATGAGGAGAAGTTGCCAGGGTGCGCCTGGCCTGTACAACTAAAAATCGTTATTTCTCAGCTATTTGTTGCCCGATCCTTCTGAACTTGGTGTCGTTTGATAGAAAATTCAAAATACTAAAGAAAAGTGTTCTTGTATTTTTTCCATAAAATCAGCTGTTTTTTAGTAATTTTAGTTTGAAAAATTAAAATGGCCGCCATTTTGAAACGGAAAAATATTTTTTAACAAAATTTTTTTGCAATTATTTAATTTCTACCTTAAACACTATACCAAGTTTCATAAAGTAATATTTAATGGTTTTTGAGATATAAATTTTTATTGAAAAAATACAAAATGGCGGATATATCGGTAACAAAGCGTTTTTAGAAAAAACATTATTCTTGATTTTCTTTTTATTTTGACCCATATAACCTATTCCTAAAGTTTTTGTACTTACTTACGGGACACCCTGTATATATGTATATATATATATATATGTGTGTGTGTATGCACTCTAGTGGTCGCATTTTTTGTCCGATTTACTTCAAATTTGGTGGGGACATTCCTTTTTGTAATCAGTTGGACAAGTTCGTTGGGCAAAACAATCGGAAAACTCTAACCCCCTTTTTTGGGGATTTTAAATTTAGAAATTTGAGTTTTGGGCCCAAAAAGGGTCAGAAAAGCCCCGGATGTGAAATTAACGAATGAAGAACGGTGGGAATTAGTGTGGCGAAACTTTTAAGCCCTCTCTCGTCATTATAGTATATATATATTTACTGAGTTATTAAAGAAAATGTGTATTGACCAAACACAGTACGTTGTCTTATGGGGGTTTTACTTTAGAAAAGCCTGTTATTCGTTTGTTGGTGTACTTTTATCATCCCCAACAACCTCACGCCTACTTTAAAGCCTGACTGGACCTTCTCCTAAGCTTATAATGCGCAAAATTGTATTCCCAGCATTGCAGGTAAATAGAACCAGGAGCATCAAAACAGCCAAAAAATCAATATTTTCAGATTTGAATAAAAATTGGAATACTTGTATGTTTTTAACTGATTTTGAGTTTTTATAGTTTTTTATGTGGAAATTCACTTCCCTCACGTCAGCGTGCTGCGTGCGAACTCGTTTATTATGTATATATTATTAATACGCTACAAGCAAACTTTGTAAAAAATAAGGCTTTTTGTATTAAGATTTACCCCCACGTATAATACACTGAAACGCGCATCTATAGGTGTGCAGATGTGCAAACTGGCTTTAAATTTTCCATTTAGACCTCAGGGCTCTGCCCACGGTACTTCAAGTCCCCATGTTATGATATGGAGAAGAGTTGGTTTATCTCACATGTGTTTTTTTTCTTAAATCAATTCAATGAAATAAACAGCTGTTATAAGTATAAAACTACCTACTGTCATTGTTTTGTTTACTATTTACTATTCTCGCTACTCAAAACGAGATGCGCAAGCTGCGCATAGGAAATTCTAGTTTAATCAAACTATAGTAATATTAAGTATTAATTATACATTTTGAAATGTTGTCAAATATTTTTATTTTAATTCATATGTATATGCATTTGCACACTTGTCAAAATGCCCCCTTGTTATTTCTGGTTCTGGTCCAAACTTTGTTTGGATTCAATGTTAAAAAGTAAATTTATATTTGATTTTAAAAAGTTAGTTTAAACTCTATAAACCAAAAATAAAATTTAAAAATCAGCTAATGCAAAATGCCTTTTTACATATACACCTTGGCAATGAACGGTGAAAATGTGTGTCCTACATTTTGTTAAGTGAATACATAACTCATCTCTCCTAACAAAATATGACAAACCCCTCACATCACAAGGCCCAAAGCTCTCACGGTATCAAATATTGAAATTGTAATATTGATATAACTAATTGTTGCGTTCTTTCCGTTGAGAAAATCCCGTTCTGGTTTATAAAATGCTAAAGATTCCAAAGAACTTTGATTTATGGACGGAGATGGATTTATCACTAAGCTAGAGTCACATGCTGTAAGCTATATACCCGGTATATTTTATGAAATTGTACCTGGAACATGCCACAAAAATTGCTTTGGATATATTTGTGATGATGAGCATGAAATTAAAAGATTGACTCTGGTTAATTATTTGTTCTAGCGTGATGGCTATTGGTGATAGTATTTGTAGTCTTAAATATAACAGTGGTCATCTGGGTTTTACATTTTGTTTATTGAACTTTAATACAGTATTAAACAGATGTATTAACTTCAGTTAGCTGATAGGAAGTCAAAACGTCGCGGCGCAATGCGGCGGAAATGTATAGATCGTCTCCAGTCTCCTTTCAACAATCAAACACAATTACAGGAGTCAAATCAAACTCAATTGACTGTCAACGCCTTCATAAGTTATATCTAGTGGTGGGTGAATGTCTTTTTAAGTATCCCATTTAAAAAAATACCCTCGTTGCAGCACACCTGCATGCTCAGTGAATTTCAAATGGTACTTCACTAAGTCATGAAACCATATACTAACTTTCAACAAAGAATATTCATAAATAAGCGAGATGTCACATTATTTTTAGTCTCCATAAGAAAAACATTAGAACTGAGTATGCAAGTTTGCTGCATCAAGAACCACAAAAATCTGGGTCTTATGCAAATACCAATGGATCACCACTAGATGAAGCATCATTCCAAGTTTTACCAATTTATGTTCTTAAACAAGCAAGCTATCACACTTTCTTATTCTCCATAAGAATAACATTATAGCTGCTGATTACGCAGGTTTTCTGCCATGGGGGACCACAAAAAATGGATTTTGTGTGCAAATATTAGTGAACCCCAACCATAAATGAAGCCACATATCAAGTTTCATTAATTATGAAACTTGCCTCTCTGTTCATTAATAAGCGAGATATTTTACTTATTCTCCATAACATTAACATTGGACAACACACTGTGTTTAGCACTTTCAATATCTCGGTAACCAATTGACGTAGAGCGATGTTCAAAATACCAAATTTTTTTAAGTTGTATCCAATGTTGTAAAATCAAATTAGTGAAAACTCCAAAAATCCCATTTTTGGGGTACTAAACCCCCCCAAACGCCCCCCTTTGGATGGTGCAATTCTTCTAGTTTTCGAACTTGTTCAAATGAATGGTATTTTACACATATGTAAGTTTCATTAAGATCGAACCTTTTTTACGAGAGTTATCGTGCTTACGTGATGGACATCGAAATATATACAGGGTGTCCCGAAATTACTGACCCAAACTCCACCAGGTTACTGTTTTGGTAAAAACAAACAAAATTTGTCCTATAATTCCCATCTCACTTTGTTTTCTGTCTATCTGTCTGTATATGTTTTTTTTTAGATTTTATCTCTGTAGTGGGTTGAGTTATCAAGTTGAAACTTTGCATAGTAGTTGGTTTTAGTAATTTACATTTCCCTTATGATTTAAAAAAATGTCACTTGCGGTTTCAAAATGGCGGCCAAAGCTTTTTAAAGCTTAATATCTTAAAAATTCAATATTCTACCAACAAATGAAAACCAACCAAAAATATTGCACCATTTCTTACGAACATTTGCAATCTAAAAATGTTCCTAGAAAATATAACAGTAAAAATACTCTTTCTACTAGTATTTATAATGCATGCTCTACAATCTTTCTTTGATTATTAGTCAATTTTAAATTTAGTTTAGTAAAATATTGCACAATTTAAATTAACTGTAAATAAGTAAACTTACAAATACCATAGCTGCTTCTATTTTTAGATCATACTTTGCTGTGTTGAATATATTTATTTTTTAGTTTCCGTTGATTTATAACTGTAAGATTAACATAGTTCAAAACTGTCAACAGAATTTACTCAGAGTATTCATTACATCAGGTTTACAGTAATGTATAACTTTCTTGGACTTAACTGTGAAAATCATTGTAAAATATTATTTTTAATTTTCAACAATAAAATTGTGTATATCAATGTGTGTCAGCAAATATTTAGTAATATAATAATAGTATTAGTAATTTAGTATATTATAATATAACTACAGCTAGACTGGATCTGCCTGGGATCTTTGATTGAAATCGAAATCGTAGTTTTATAATCTTCCAACAAATCACTTTAAATCCTTCTGTTAATTTCCATATGCAGTACCTACAATGTGTATAAGAGATTTTGCCACTGACTATCAAAATGTGATAGTAAAAAATGAATCAGATTGTATATTATCTTTGAGATAGGATTTTATAAACATTTATTAGATCACTATGAAAAGTATCAAGATTAATAACCAAATGTTCAAATAGTCAACATACTTTAACATAATTAAGATTGCCGTTTAAGTGAATAACCAGGTTTTCTAATGCTGGGGGGCTTGGGGTATTTTATGCAAATATCAATAGATCATATCCATATAACCTAGCAGCCAAGTTTTACTAATATATAAACATAATTAACATAAAATTTAAATTGTATTTACTCTCCATCAAAATAACTTTGGATGAACTATTGTGATTACCGCTTTTGAGATGTTAGAAAACACTTAATGTAAAACTAAAATACAAAAATACCGTTGATAACCCTGATTGGCCCAATTGATACAAAAATCAAACGAATTAACTTAAAATTAAGCCAAATATTAGTTTTCTCCTAAAAACAGTGAGTGGGGAAATTAATTTGTTCCCCTCAACCACTTGAGATAAAGTAATCGGTAATAACTTGTTTAAGGCTTAAAATATTGTTAAGCCCTTTTCATGTAGTCTCCAACGAAATTAAGTTTTTTTTATTACCAGGTTAAAATTGCACGAATCATATTTAATGAATAAAACCCCATAAAGCCTCTTTCCCATTATCCAATATGTATAGTTTCCAAGTTCATAATAGTATACGCTGTCTTACATGTTCATGCCAGTTTTAATAAAAAATATATGTTTTCCTTGAAAATTTACAGTGTAAAAGGTCTGACATTTAAATTTACTTAAATATATATATAAAATGTTAATATACCAAATTAAATACATGTCAATTTACACAAATGGTGTTTATTGTAACTAGGAAGATCAACACGAAAAGTTATTATGGCCCGAGGCCTATTTCTTACCATGCGGACAACGGTAATAGCGCATTCTATGCAGGGAAAAAACAAAAAATTGGAATTTATAAAATTCGCAGTTGATCAGATAAACATAAAGATGGTTTAGGACTTTTATATTGACGTCATTGGTTTAATAGTTTATTACCTTTTAAACGACACCTTAAAAGTCGAAATCAAGCATCAGGTATGAGAGTTATTAGCGTTTCAAGCAAGTACTGTAATTTGTCCAATCCGCCATCTTTATGACGTCATCACAGGGGGTTAGGAAGCTCTGAGGGAGTGTCTCCCGGCGAATTTTGAGAGCTAATTAGATGAAGAAACACCATACAAAATTTTGGACCCGTAGCCAGAAGTGAAATATTATGTCGATTTTGGAGCCTAACGCCACGGAATATAAGTAAAAGTCGTGTTCAGATTGAAAAGCCTACTTAAAATTTTTAATGACAGTTAAATACCCCCGCCGCAGCAAACCTGCATACTCAGTGAATTTCCAATAAATATATAACATAACATATTAAGCCACTTAACAGGATTTATAAGATATATATTAAAAAACAAATGATATTTAAAATATTAATTATTCTCCATAAGAACAACATTGAGGATGAGTACGCAGGTTTGCTGCAACAAGGAACACAAAATAATGGATTTTTATGGAAATATCAATAGAACTCATCTAAGTGAAGTCACATACCAAGTTTCATCCATATACATTCATAAATAAGCGATATATAACATTTTAATTATTTTCCATAAGAATAACATGGGACTAAGTACCTAGGTTTGCTGCTACGGGAACCATTGGCGAAAAATGTTTTTTTTGTGCAAACAACAATAAACCACAACCAGATGAAGCCATATACCAAGTTTCATCAGTTTATGTTCATAAATAAGCGTGATATACAATTTTTCCTTTTCTCCTTAAGAATAACATTAGACAACCTACTGTGTTTAGCACTTTCAATATCTCAGTAACCAATTGACGTAGAGCAATGGTCAAAGTACTAAATTGTTTGTTTTTTTAAGTTGAATACAATGGTGAAAATTGAAATTCGATTTAAATAAAAATTACATGTGAAAACCCCAAAAACCCATTTTTTTGGGTACAAAACCTCCCCAAAACCCCCTTTTGGATAGTGCGTTTCGTCTGGTTTTCGAACTCGTTTAAATAAATGGTACTTTACACATTTGTGCCAAATTTCATTAAGATCGGACCTTTTTTACGAGAGTTATCGTGCATTATACATACACATTTATACATATATGAAAATTTGAACGAATGGTGTTTTTGACATCTGGGGACCTCAAAATGAAAAGTTATCATGGTCTCGGGCTTAAGTCTTACCTCGAGACCTACGGTAATAGCTTCTTCCCTATAGGGGAAATTCGCTAAAAGATACATAGTTATGGTATGTCTTGATTAACATTTGGAGGAAGAGGGATTTGGAGGCATAATTTATAATCGTCAGGAGTTATTTCTTGTGACACTGTCTTGTCAATATTGCTCTTTCACGAAGTCTGAGACAGGGAGCACGTCCCCACTCAGCCTCCCGGTGACAACATTCACCTATTTCTAAAAAACATCTTCCAGAACCATTGCCACAGATAAGTAGGCTACGATTTATATTGTCCATGCTATTTTTATGAATTTGTTTGTTACTTGGTAAACGCCTTGTAAATTGTTTGCATCTAATTAATTATTGCTACCATAAGTACTGAAAAAATGGTATTCCACCCTTCTGGTTTTGTTAAAATTAAGTTCTTGAAATATAAAAATCTGATAACATGTATAGTATTCCTAATGAAACGTTTTTCTAATTTGACCTCAATTTGATAGAAATGGACCAACTTCAGAGCAAATCTTAACTAACGCAGCAGCCCCAACCGGTTCTGGATACGTAATAGCGTTTCACCAAATGTTCATAAACACCACCGTGCTCGACATTTTAAGTTTAATTAAAAGGTGAACCCGTAGTCTTGGGAAATAACAGGTTTTCGGTAATATTTGCGATCAATAGCAATTGGTTTTTACAGTGGCTTGATAGTAGTCTTAATAAACTAAAGAGAACACGCATATCTAAAGACAGATTACGAAATCAGGAGTCTGAAATAAAGAGTGATGGTAGATTAGTAGGTGGGAATCCCTGTAAACTCAATTAATGACATGACAAACTCGCGACGGTGTTGAAGTCCCTTGGGCAGAGTCGTTGCAGCGAGCAGTCCCGGAAGGCCAGGAGTTGCACAAGTGTGATGCAAGGGGGGATCCCGAGGCGGCTTTCTCGCGGAGAAAGCAGCGGCAAGGACACGAGGAAAGTGAAATGACCGAGAGGCAAGGCGCTGATGGACCACGTTCACTTTCAGCGGCGTACTTCCGCGCTGGAGTGGCGTCGCGCGTCGGTAGCGCACACCACGGCAACACAAGGTTACTGGAACACACGAGGTGGGAGGAGGTGTGCGACAGCGAAAAATGTTCGTAAAAATGAGATCAATGTACCAGTGTTGCCTTTGAGTGCTTTTAAAATAGGAAGTTAGCTTGGAAATGGAGCCTGTACTAAAGCGTAGTAGAGTTATACTTGTTTATTTCCAAATAACAAATACAAACGTTGTACATGAGACAGTTTATCTATTAACTATTCAAAACTTAAGAGGGGCGTGAAATTACGGCATTTGCTCCTTTTAATTTTAACAAGAAACCACCTTAACCTTTACCAATAATGTGCCTCGTTTTTTTGTTAAGAAAAAAATTGCTAAAGAACACTGATCAGTTTTCTGTTATTTAAGTGGCCCTTTTACATTCGCAATTTTTAATAATCAGAGGTAATTAACTGTCTCATGTGCGATATATACATTTCTTATTTGGAAATAAAGTTACTATAATAAGTTACTATAATAGTAAGTTATTACTATTTGTAATAAAGTTACATTCTAATACGCTTATTCTATGCTTTTGGTCAAACTGGTTACTGTTATTTATAAAATTAAAAATTTCATCTCTATAAGTAACTAAAAAGAAAAGTTACTTACTACTGTTTTAGCGAATTTCCCCTATAGGAAAGAAGCTATTACCGTAGATCTCATGGTAAGACTTAAGCCCGAAACCATGATAACGTTTTGTTTTGAGGTCCCCAGATGTCAAAAACACTATTCGTTCAAATTTATATGTGTGTGTGTGTGTGTGTGTGTGTGTGTGTGTGTGTGTGTGTGTGTGTGTGTGTGTGTGTGTGTGTCCGTGAATGCGATAACTTGAGTAAAAACCGTCCGATTTCAATTAAATTTGGCTCAAATTTGTAAAGTGACATTCATGATTTTAAGTTCAAAAACCGGAAAAATCGGATCATGGGAAGGGGGGTTTATGGGGGTTTTAAATTATCCAAAAACCAGTTTTTGCATTTTTCACCCTAAATTTTTTTTAAACTTAATTTTGGTTTAGACCATGTTATAGAGCTTGAAAAAACAAATAATATAGTTTTTTGAATTATCAACCTAGATTGAGTAGTTGCGGAGAAAATAAAAAAAACCTACGTATAAAATCTTCGATGTTAATCTTATGGGAAAAAGGTTTTGATTTTTCCTCAGTTCATTTCAATGTAAACTTCACATTTGCTTTTACCAATCAGTTCAGCTCCACAAAACAATAATTTTGGTGTTTAAATTGTGATTCTATGTCCAACCGCTGCAGAGATATTCAAAGTACTAAACACAGTACGTTGTCCAATGTTATCCTTATGGAGAATAAATAAAATTTGATATCTCGATTATTTATGAATGTATATTAATGAAACTTGGTATGTGGTTTCACGTAGTTCTGGTATAATGATATTTGCATCAAAAAAGATTTTTGTTGATTATCCCCGTAGCAGCAAACCTGCGTACTCAGCCCCCATGTTATTCTTATGGAGAATAAGTAAAATGTAATGACTCCCTTAATTACGAACATAAATTAATACAACTTGGTATGTGGCTGCACCTTGTTGAGTTATATAGATATATGCATAAAAACCCATTTTTTGTTCCTTGTTGCAGCAAACCTGCTTACTCAGCCCCCATGTTTTTCTTATCGAGAATAATTAAAATAGCGCTTATTTATGATTTATGATTGATTGTGGCTTTGTGTGGTATTAAGATACATATATGTGCATTGTAAATTCGCTGAGGACGCAGGTTTGCTGCTACGCGGGTATTTTTTTTAAATAGGGTATATCAGGAGAGAAAGATGAGTTAACTGAATTTTTTTCCCCTAAAATTATCACAGCATTTAAATACTTAAAATATATGCAAATGTATTTGTAGTATTTTTTGTATTTCCAAGTAATACATTACGCGAATGATTCAAATTAATGTATTTAAACTGAAATGTCCAGTTAACGTTTTCTGTTTCCCAAGAATGGACCGAAACGTGGCAAATATTTTTGAACGTATACCAAGCAAATCTGATTGCTTTGTTTTTAATTAAAATTTTGTATCCAAGCATTTTATTTAATTTATGTTTGTCACCCTATTGTATGGTAGGAAAGCTTTGCCAAACACAAACTATGACTAAGGCCACGCTGTTCCTGCATGTATTTGCATTACTCACCATTAGTTTGCCTCTTGGAGCGCTGGGACGCCGCGCCTTCGGTGGCGGCTATGATCCAGATATACAGCAGGTATCCTGCAACAGCATCGGATTATACTGGTTAATCGGTAAGCGTTGAAGTAATCAACAAATAAAATTTGTAAGACATTTGTAAGCAGAAAATCATTTATATTCTAGCCACTTTGGGATGAAGGAATTTATTCGCTGTTCCATGAATACTTCTAGACATAGATGTATTTATTTGCCGTTTTGAAGATAAACTATGGCGACAGGAACTGAATATGTCTGCCAGTTATGCTAGCAGAGTTCGAGGTGGTTAACACTAACAATACATTTCGTTAAGACTCGCATGGACTTTTCTAAAAGTAGTACCGAAGAGGAGACACTTATAAAGGTAATCGACTTAAAATTTGTTTGTTTATAAGTAGCTTTCCAAGATTAATGAAAATCAAATTATATGGAAAGACGTTGCCAATGATGTTGATGTTGCAGTGAGGTATACGAGGTTCAAAGTCAAAGTCAACGCCCCGCACAGGCTTGTATCTTACTTTAACTGCTTTCAGACATTCATCCGTATCATATTTATAGCACATACTAGTATAAGTCATATATTTTAATGTGAAAAAATCCAAGCTGATATACTAATAGTCAAGAATTACTCGTATGAGAACTACGCGTGTTCTCACAATCAGCTCAGTGCTGCTACAACTTGTAATAACACTATTAGAAGTTTTCGTGTGAAAATGGGCCGTTTTCCAACTTCAGACTTCTTATTAAATTAAATAAAGCTATAGACTTGATTTATAAAGCTGGCAACACAAAAGGCTATGTCGCCATAATGTATCGATATTCTACTTTGACCGTGCTTGGTTTCTGTTAACCTAGCTGAGTAAGCTGATATTACGACTGTATTCTGCAATATTCTGAAAACCCCACCGTTCACTTATTTTTAAAGGAGTATATAAATAATGAACGCTTTTCCTCGGCGTCGGCGTCATGACGAGAGAGAGCGGCGACTATAAGGCGCTAAAAACCGCGCCGTCCTGTACCCGGACACGCCCGGTACCGGAAGTGCTGTTGCAAGCGGATCCGGACATGCGCCTTGCTATAGTCATTGTCCTGTTGACAGCTCAATAACACCCTCGCCGTGAGTGGGTCAAATTGTCAAGTAAATTATCATGGACGATAAGTATGTTTACTCTTTCACAATTTTGAACGGTTTTACTAACCAGGTAAGCCGCAATATCCTTAGAGTTTTTTTTCCATAATGGAAGTAAAACTATACACATTTTCTTACAAATCCATCAGCAATAACCGCTCATTGAGAATAATAGTTTTGGAGTAATCACCCTCCAAAATCGTAACATTCTGTGCAAGTTCGAAATTGGATCCAGCTGTCTCTGGTTATTAGTCTATGGCTATTGAATAATGATCTAAGAATTATTCGCCTTTAGACAGTAACAAGGCTACACAAGACATTAAGGCATATCACTCATTCTGCAGTCATTATTTCGCACATTCATATTCGCCTTAAAATACGAACGAATTTGTAAGCGTCTTATTCATTAATTTTCCGTGCAATAACTTTCACTCGCAAATCCAGCTGCTAGAATTTGAGCAAATACGGTTCTGTTACTTTAAATTTGGTTGCCTAAGTTTTTAATTTGGTTGCATAAGTTAGCTTAAAACAGCTGATATTGCTTCTGTACTGTGTTTTGTTTCCTTCGATAGCTGTCAAATGCTCAATTTCAATGATTACTGTTCTTCTATAGGATTAACCATAGGCGAAATTCGGGGGGGCAAGGGGGAGCAGTTCCCCCCCAATAATATGGAGGTCATATTATCGTATTGTATGGAAAGGCACAATAATCACGATCACGACAATGTTTTCCCCTCCAATCAAAATACTGAGATAACGCGCTTATGGGATTAACGTTGCGACTTTGAAGGCCTGTGGGGTGTAGCCCTGAGGACCGATGTCAATTTTAATGATGTTTTGCAAACCTTTCGAGACCTTTCCATAAATACTTCAATCATAAAAAACGGTGTTTTGGTTCCTGAGATCTCAGCGTGACACAAAATCTTCTAGCGAATTAAATATTACGGTTTTATAAAATAACACGCGTCGCAAAGTATACACTGAACGATCCTGATCAAAATCACAAAACTTTGAGAAAGTTCGAAACTGCACCCAGTCACCATTTATCATTGGGCTATTTTAATTAATGATACCTTCTAAGAACAGGTCAAACTTAGATAGTAACAAGACCAGAGATTGGACTATTCCCTATCAAAACGTTAAAAAATGTCACTGGCGTAGATACACAAAAACAAAACAAAAAACAGCATTTGACTTTCGCTGGTTAGAATATCTGCGGAATAGTTTCTTTAGAAGATTACACTAGCGACAGTCAAAGCTAATAGGAATACAACAAATAAAAATCAATGAGATAACAACAATAATTTCTTGCCAATTATATTGCTAGTTACCATTTGAGTATATAAAACTAAATCTACATATAGAAATGGCATTATAAATATCCCGGTGGCGGGCGTGGGAGGGAGAGAGCGACTGACTCACTGGTTTTCACTTTCCTGCGCCTGTATTAACCCGCTTGTTCGCGACGCTTTACTAATTTATTATCTTCGCTTATTCTTTGTAAATAATCTTTTCTACTGCAAGGCGTTTCTCAGGTTTCCCTCAAATTTGGCCACATTTTCAAAAATTATCTTTGATTTGTACAACAATTGGCCTTCATTGTTAACAGATCGTGTCAACAGGGGGTCGTGTTCAGAATGTACCTCGGAAAAAAATGTCGGTCACTGGAAGTTAAATTCTTATCTAAACTACGAGTGTTACAATGAACTAGCTTTGCCCAACAGCTCCGCTTGTCTGCCTGATTTTATATTTACGGTCACAGCTGACACTTTTAACTTGACACTTTAATTTAATTCATAATCTAGGAGAGACTGTATCAAACATCTAACATTGTCCCTCCAATTTTCTCACAGAGACATTTGATTCAAGTACGTGGGTATTAGTGACCGACTTATGGTTTTTCCAAAAGTCTCTGGGACAGTTTGGCTTTATATAGAGATAAAAGGATTTAACAAAATAATTTGATGGATTCGATGAATTCATACGCTAAGTAGTATTTGCCATATTATAAGTAGAGTTCACATTAGCACAGCACATGACAAATTGAACTGTATAATTATCCGAAGTAAACAGATTATTAAAACATTTCTCTTGCAGAGTTCCGCAAGTGTACTCACTCACAGTAATTCTAAGAATGTTCCACTAGAAAGCTTTTTACAAACTTTATCAAAATTTACTTCAGAACCAGGCACGGATACAGGGGGGAGGTCATAGAGGTCATGACACCCAAAAAACCTTCAGACCTTCAAGTATTTTACCCATTTTTCACCGTAAAGGTTATTATTGTAATTTGACAGTTTTGATATTTTTTATTCATGACCCCCCCTAAAACGATAGTCTGTATCCGCCCCTGCGTCGTAACTTTATTTTTTATGAATAAAAGTTCCAAGAACTTCCTACGGTTTTACAAAATAATAATTATTAATTGATCAAGCGATGTTACAATTCTCAATATTCCTTTGGAATAATTTAAATACCCCCATTGCAGCAAACCTGCGTACTCAGCGAATTTACATTGGAGATATCAATGTTTTAATACAGTACTACATAAAGCCACTTACCAGGTTTCATAAAAATATATTTGCAAATAAGCGATACATACAATTTTATTGATTCTCCACAAAAATAACATTGGGGCTGAGTACGCATATTGGCTGCAACAAGGATCACAAATACCCCCGTAGCAGCAAACCTGCGTACTCAGCGAATTTCCAATGCATATATATGTATCTTAATACCAAATAAAGCCACATACCAAGTTTCATCAATATACATTCATAAATAAACGATTTATGACATTTTAATTATTCTCCATAAGAATAATATGGCAACTGAGTATGCAGGTTTGCTGAAGTAAGGAACACAAAAAATGGGCTTTTATACAAATATCAATATAACTCATGTAGGTAAAGCCACATACCAAATTTCATTAATTTATTTTCATAATGAAGGCAGATAACACGTTACTTATTCTCCATAAGAATAACATGGGGCTGAGTACGCAGGTTTGCTGCTATGGGAGCCTTGGGTAAAAAATTGTTTTTTTGAGCAAATATCAATGGTCCACAACCAGATGAAGCCGTATACCAAGTTTCGTCAGTATACGTTCATAAATAAGCGAGATATAAAATTTTTATTTTCCTCCATAAGAATAACATTAGACAACGTACTGTGTTTAGCACTTTTAATATCTCGGTAACTAATTGACGTAGAGAAATGATCAAAATACCAAATTGTGTGTTTTTTTAAGCTGAATCCAATGGGAAAAACTAAAATTTGACTTTTTCCAAAATTATATGTAAAAAATTCGAAAAACCCATTTTTGGGGGACAAAACCCCCCCAAAATACCTCTTCGGATAGAGCGATCTGGCTGGTTTTCGAACTTAAAGTCATAAATGTTGCTTTACACGTTTATACCAAATTTCATAAAAATCGGATAATTTTTACGAGAGTTATCGTGCTCACGGACACATATATATATATATATATATATATATATATATATATAATTACAGTTTCGAACGAATGGTGTTTTTGGGGTCTGGGGACCTCAAAACGAAAAGTTATCATGGTCCCGGGCCTAGGTCTTACCATGCCGACTACGGTAATAGCTTCTTCCCTATAGGGGAAATTCGCTAAAAATGGGTGTTTATGCTTATATCAATATAACTCAACTAGGTGAAGTCATGTACCAGTTTTTAGCGAATTTCCCCTATAGGGAAGAAGCTATTACCGTAGTTGGCATGGTAAGACCTAGGCCCGGGACCATGATAACTTTTCGTTTTGAGGTCCCCAGACCCCAAAAACACCATTCGTTCGAAACTGTATATATATATATATATATATTTATATATATATATATATATATACATATATATATATATATATATATATATATGTGTGTGTGTGTGTCCGTGAGCACGATAACTCTCGTAAAAATGATCCGATTTTGATGAAACTTGGTATAAACGTGTAAAGCAACATTTATGACTTTAAGTTCGAAAACCAGCCAGATCGCTTTATCCGAAGGGGTATTTTGGGGGGGTTTTGTACCCCAAAAATGGGTTTTTTGAATTTTTTACATATAATTTTTGAAATGGTAAATTTATGATTTAACCATTGGATTCAGCTTTAAAAAACACACAATGTGGTATTTTGATCATTCCTCTACGTCAATTGGTTACCGAGATATTGAAAGTGCTAAACACAGTACTTGTCTATTGTTATTCTTATGGAGGAAAAGAAAAATTTTATATCTCGCTTATTTATGAAAGTATACTGACGAAAATTGATATACGGCTTCATCTCGTTGTGGTCTATTGATATTTGCTCAAAAAAAACAATTTTTTACCAAAGACTCCCGTAGCAGCCAACCTGCGTACTCAGCCCCCATGTTATTCTTATGGAGAATAATTAAATGCTCTGTCTCCCTTAATTATGAACATAAATGATTACAAACCGGTATACGACTTCACCTAGTTGAGTTATATTGATATTAGCATAACAACCCATTTTATTTTTTCCTTGTTGCAGCAAATCTGCGTACTCAACCCCAATGTTATTCTTATAGAGAATATTTAAAATCTTATATATCGCTTATTTGTGAATATATTTTTATGAAACTTGGTAAATGGCTTTATGTAGTATTAAGACATTTTTATCTCCAATTCGCTGAGTATGCAGGTTTGCTACGACGGGGGTATTATTAATTTATGTTCATAATTAAGGGAGACATAGCATTTAATTATTCTCTGTAAAAATAACATGGGGGTTGAGTACGCAGGTTTGCTGCTAAGGGAGCCTTTGGACAAATCTTTTTAGGAAATATCAACAGACCACAACCAGATGAAGCCGTATACCAAGTTTCGTCAGTATACGTTCATAAATAAGCGAGATATGACATTTTTCTTATCCTCCATAAGAATAACACTAGACAACGCACAGTGTTTAGCACTTTCAATATCTCAGTAACCAATTGACATAGAGGAATGATCAAAATACGAAATTGTGTGTGTTTTTTTTAAGCTGGATCCAATGGTTAAAACTAAAATTTGACTATTTAAAAATTATATGTAAAACATACAAAAAATTTGGAGTACAAAACTCCCCCAAAATACCACTTCGGATGGAGCGATCTGGCTTGTTTTTGAACTTAAAGTTATAAATGTTGTTTTACACGTTTATACTACATTTAATCAAAATCGGATCATTTTTACGAGAGTTATCGTGCTCACAGACACATATTTTATATATTATAATATATATATATATATATATACAGATTCGAACGGATGGAGTTTTTGGGGTCTGGGGACCTCAAAACGGAAATGTATCATGGGCTTACCATGCCGACTACGGTAATAGATTCCTTCCTACAGGGGAAATTCGCTAAAACAACTTTTTGAAATAGTAAAAGATTTTGGCCCATTTACATTAAACCATTGCACAAATATATATTTGAAACGAAATTTTTATTGATTTCAAGATTGTGTTCATTTCTATCGGTCACAAATCATGTTATACCATTAGTGTAGAGACAAATATCAGTATTTTGAACTGTATTTGCTATATGATTTATAAATACTTAAGAAAATATTGGCCAGACGAAGGTTACACCTGACTTCACCATTAGCTCAGAAGACCTTTTAAGCTTAATACCTTTGACTTGGTCAGTAACGAGTTTTAACACTTTGAGTTAAACGTATCACATAACTCCTACATCAGTCCCTGTGCCGGCGCCGGTTTATACGATACGTTAGCCATGCGGAGAGGGCGCCGGACACTAGCCCGGACACTAGCGGTCTTGACCCCAATGTGTCTCTCACTCAACCATTGTTCACTTTATGTTTATACTTTCAATTCGAGTCATGGACCACTCACTTACACGGCCATTGAAAAGTCAAATAAATAATAGCGTAGCCTGTTGTAACGGCTGGATTCAACCGATAACTCCGGACGTATGGTGTAACTTGTGGCATTTACAAACGTAGCCACTGCCATTGCGTGTATAAATGTAGAAACGTTTATAAATGTAGACACACAGATGACTGAATAAATCTTACATCGATAATGCTGATAATCCTAAGGATTCGGCAAGGAGACGACACGCCTATATTGAAACTATGAGCTTTGAACCAAATTTGGCCGTTTTAGCGAATTTCCCTTATAGGGAAGAAGCTATTACCGTAGTCGGCATGGTAAGACCTAGGCCCGGGACCATGATAACTTTTCGTTTTGAGGTCCCCAGACCCCAAAAACACCATTCGTTCGAAACTGTATATATATATATATATATATATATATATATATATATATATATATATATATATATATATATGTGTGTGTGTCCGTGAGCACGATAACTCTCGTAAAAATTATCCGATTTTGATGAAATTTGGTATAAACGTGTAAAGCAACATTTATGACTTTAAGTTCGAAAACCAGCCAGATCGCTCTATCCAAAGGGGTATTTTGGGGGGGTTTTGTACCCCAAAAATGGGTTTTTTGAATTTTGTACATATAATTTTGGAAATAGTCAAATTTTATTTCTTTCCATTGGATTCAGCTTAAAAAAACACACAATTTGGTATTTTGATAATTTCTCTACGTCAATTGGTTACCGAGATATTGAAAGTGCTAAACACAGTACGTTGTCTAATGTTATTCTTATGGAGGAAAATACAAATTTTATATCTCGCTTATTTATGAACATATACTGACGAAACTTGGTATACGGCTTTATCTGGTTGTGGACCGTTGATATTTCCTCAAAAAAACATTTTTTTGACAAAGGCTCCCGTAGCAGCAAACCTGCGTACTCAGCCCCATGTTATTCTTATGGAGAATAAGTAACGTGTTATCTCCCTTAATTATGACAATAAATTAATGAAATTTGGTAAGTGACTTCACCTAGTTGAGTTATATTGATATTAGCAGAAAACCCCATTTTTTGTGTTCCTTGCTTCAGCAAACCTGCATACTCAGCCGCCATGTTATTCTTATGGAGAATAATTAAAATGTCATAAATTGTTTATTTATGAATGTATATTGATGAAACTTGGTATGTAGCTTTATGTGGCATTAAGATAAATATATATACATTGGAAATTCGCTAAGTACGCAGGTTTGCTGCTACGGGGGTATTTTGTTGTTGTAATTTTACAAGTTAATACTTGTACATCCTATACGCCCGGCCTTACCTCAACCGACTAGGCCGATTGATTTGTTCATCAAGCAATACAATATGTAGCTGAAATACAAACAAAACCAAGAAATAAATTTTCTGTGATCAAAGTGTGAACCCATGCTTGAATATTGAAATTCGGTAGAAAGAAAGCGTATTTGGAATTCGCTGTCCTCAAGCAACTTGTTTTCTCTTTCTCCATTTATAAATTAGTTAAATAGTCACAATAACAGTTGTAAATTTACAGCTAGCATGGTTTTGATAAGGTATACAGAATTTAAACCCGATATTTATTCAGTTGGATAGTTTTTCTTGCAATTTCTCCTGATCCCACCACCCTTACTATAATGTGGCTCTGTGGCCTCGCCGGTCCCACTCGGAATGAGCATCTTGCACCAATCGGACATAAAACCCACGCTGTCGCACCACCCAGACACCGGTGCTGACGAAATACGTCTGTTGGAGCCACCGCAATGTGAGCAGACGAGGTCCGGGGAAACCCATTACATTACCAAACAGAGCCGAGGAGCGCCGCGAGGCAACGAGGTCAAGGTGCGAGGCCGCCACAGCCAGCGCTGAGGCCGCTCGGGCGGAACCGAGAAAACAGTGACCGAATGGCTCGCGAGAAATGGGCTACTGAGAGCGACAAGGTCACTGTCGTGTCGCGGGGATGGCGACTGTGTCGGAGGTGAAGGCGAGGAATTACAAACCAAGATATATTTGATAAATTTGGTTTTTCAAATCACTGTTCTGAAGATGGTTGTTAGGTTTTTTAATTCAACGCATTACAGCTTTTATTAAAAAGGTATATAATAAGGCTTCGAAACTATATGTGTTCATACAGCGTAAGGTTGGTTTTGAATGACAACGAAGCGTCGTTGGTACATAGTCCGTTCAGTGGTGTACACAATGAGACGTTCTTGTCACAGTGGTTAGGCCCTACTAGTAGAACTGCAACTAGTTAAACGATCGTCCATGAGTTTTTTGAAAGCATATTTTTCATAATAAAGTTGTGCCTTTTGGGGGTCTAAGGTACGTGATGAGAACTAAAAGTTCGAGGTAAATCCTTAAAGGAACCCCGTCCTATGTAAATGGCACTGATCAGTTCATCATTTCATTAACATAGGCAAGCATACAAATTATAGTACTCTTTTTTCGGACATACTCGTTTTGCGCACAGCGGCCAGGAGTCTGTCAAAATCATTAGTCGTTTTGCGCACAGCGGTCACTTGGGATCACTCGCGGTCCTAGTCGTTTTGCGCACACGGTCAATACATACTGCTCTAATGAGCTGTTCGCAGGTTTAAATTAGATGGTCATAAATCGAAGATAAACGTATTAGTTATTAATATAAAATGGATCAAGAAAAACAACTTTTTTTTAAATACTAGTATTGGCGGCCGCTATCACGACCGCAGGAAATAATCAGCTGTTTCAGGAATACTGTTCTACCGTAACTCCTTGGTAGGAACGAACATGTCAGTTCTTAAACAAAGTAAATGTAAACAAAGCAGACGTTTTGAAATTCCCTTGCTTTTCTTATGGGGGATGTTTTACGTTATTACTCAAATAAGGTTGCTTTTCAAGAAAAACAAACGACACGTGCAGCTTCCCCGACCTCGCTTACCCCTAAAAATATATTTTCGTAGCTTGAGAGCCATTACAGCTCGAGAAACAGTCGCGGACGGACGGGCGCACGGACGGACGGACGCACGGAGCCACAGACAAATGCGAATTATAAGAATGTTTATTAGTTAGTGAAAAAGTTCCCTGGAAAACTGAATTAAAAATATTTAAGAAATACGAAACATAGTTTGTTTTCTGCTTAAGGGTTCTTTTGCACTTTTTGGATAAGTTAGTGATGAGAGTTGCACGCTTCCAAAGTACGTTGACAGATTGTTTTCATATTTAGTTTGAAAAATTGTATAAATTAAGATAGGCCCTGCAGATAAAGATATATAAAAATATTCAAATTAAGATATACATAGCCAAACCGCATTCTTTTGCAATTCGGGAACTCACCTACCATTGAAAGCAGAAAAATACCCAAAACAACCCCGTGTTGGTATAGTGGCAAAGGAATTTGTCGCTCACTAGAATGCGGCTGTTAGGATCAACGGCCGCAGGCTTTCATTACTAGTATTTCCTCCAAGAGAACATCTTAAATACTAAAATTACATTAATATTTGAATCTAGATCATCCTACACTTGGTACCACATTCTTGATAAAAAAACATATTTTTGTATAAATACAACGGTGTCTAAAAAGGTGTATAAAACATACTATGTCATATTATATTTATTAACACTGCATACTCAATACATTATATTATTGCAAGTAAGTAAATGATTGATTGGGGATGAAGGGATTAGTTCTAGCCTGATGAAAAGTGACCGTGAGCGCAAACCGCCTAACTCATCGGGGGGCCATAAAACTGACCCTCGTCAAAAACCTGAGCGCTGTGCGCAAAACGGGTATCCCCCTTTTCTTAGCGCATGCGCGTCGTAGAAGAAATGATACGATACCTTTGAATATCAGAGAAAAAAGGTAGAGAGAGAGAGATAGAGAGAGGGGGAGAGCAACAGGGCCCACTGGTCATAAACTAATTGATTAGTTATTCGTGATTGATTTGTTTGTTTGTTTACCAGCTCATGCAGGATATGAAAACACAACTATGCAAACAGCAAAGTAGAATAACTATTGGTCGAATTTCGACCACTTGGCGATCGCTAGTTATTTTGTATTGTAATGCTGTTTTTAAATCTATCATCCTTTTATATAAGAACTGGATTACTCGCTATCGTTACTAACAGGCAATAAAGTGACCACAGCCTAGTCATTTAAACCACTGCCACTAGAAGAAACTGAAAGGTTGACGGGTTTAGGGCAGGTGATCCCGGTGGCGCCCCCAAACACAGTTTCTCAATCCGGGGAAAGGGCATCGGCCCGATTAGTGTTGCCCTTGCCGATTGTCTCCGCTGCACGCACCACAAGCACCGCGTTTGGAAATGTTTTCGCAACCATCCACAGTGTCACCTGCCGCCAGCGATCGGCCGGTGATTGATTGGTGTGGACAATCTACAATCAGGAGGAGGCTCCAGTCACCTGCTATCTCTTTCTCCCATAATAACTTTTAAATCCACCACCCTCAACGGACTGTCCTTAAATTTTGATTTATGACTAATTTTTAAGGGCAAACAAGTTACTAGCGATTTCAGTGATGAGAATTTATCACAAATAGTTCACCAAAAACATAAATATTGAATATATTTTAAATTTTATTGAAGGGTTATTATTAGTGGTATCGATATTTTACCCAATTAAATTGATAGGTATTTTCCCCCTTTAAAATGAGCAAATAATCAACGATATCGGATAACCCGTTGAGGAGGGACGGACTTTGAAAGTTATCACTGGATATCAAGCCACGTCCAATGTTTCCCCTTCACAAGGGGGGTTTCTGTTACATACAGCCTTAAGATTAATTTAGCATTCATCATAAAACGTAATTGTGACTAGAAGTAAATATAACTGCAACGTTAAATCAATAAGTTTATTTTGGTAAAACACATATTTAGAATAGTGTACTTTTATTAAAGACTAATGTTTTACTCTGTTATAGCACTGAGAGTACTCGGTTATACATAAATTATAATCGGGAATCGTGTGATCAGAGAGGTGATGTTTATAGAACAAAGATAGGTTTACGAATATTACATACACCAGCTTCTTTAAACAGTCTTATAACCAGAATGCAAGTTTGTTGGCAATGTTTAATCGATGAGTTTTAATAACCTAGGTGGTTTTAAATATTAGGCTAAAACCCATCGGTATGTTTTAATTGCATTTTCAAGACGTCGAACGCGGCTTAGCTTAGTATTTGTATACAAAAACACAATATATTTTCAACTAAAATTGATTTTTTTTTATTTACGAATAATTTATGTTCAATAATATGCATTATTATTTATGTGAAAACTAAAAATAAATACAAAATCATACTCATTTTGATTTATAATCATCAAATTTTGAGCCGATGTTCTTAAATCATAATTTTAACTAAACATAGGGAATTGCCCACTATAATCGTCCGGAGCAAGTTGTATTTAATCTAACCCTCCACCCCATAATGCGTGGTTGCAGGAGGTGGGCGGTGTGGGCGGGGCAGGGGCGGCATCTCTTCTGACTCTCCATCCCAGAAGGTGGGCGTTGTGGGCGGAGTGGGGTGACATCTCTTCTGACCCTCCACCCCACAAGGTGGGCGGTGTGGCCGGGGCGGGGGCGACATCTCTTCTGACCCTCCACCTCAGAAGGTGGTCGGTGTGGGCGGGGCGGGGGCGACATCTCTTCTGACTCTCCACCCCAGAAGGTGGGCCTTGTGGGCGGAGTGGGGTGACATCTCTTCTGACCCTCCACCTCAGAAGGTGGGCGTTGTGGGCGGAGTGGGGTGACATCTCTTCTGACCCTTCACCTCAGAAGGTGGTCGGTGTGGGCGGGGCGGGGGCGACATCTCTTCTGACCCTCCACCCCAGAAGGTGGGCGGTGTGGCCGGGGGGGGCGACATCTCTTCTGACCCTCCACCCCAGAAGGTGGTCGGTGTGGGCGGGGCGGGGGCGACATCTCTTCTGACCCTCCCCTCCAGAAGGTGGGTGGTGTGGGCGGGGCGGGGGCGACATCTCATCTGACCCGCTTTCGTTCCCAGTGACCCATCAGAGTGGCGTCGCGTCTCGCTCAATGCTTATCACTTTCTACTTCTGCCGCCATATCGCACTGATGCGCATCCAGTCAAACCACTCCCTCCCCGCTCGACGCTTCACGCATTTTGATCTGTCGTTTTCTTAAATCACGGATTGAAAGTCGTCCCGTCCTCACGATTTTTATAGAGCACGACACTGACTCGGTGGGCTTGAAATTAGACACTTTTACTCTCTGCTCAGTGAGAAATACAAATTCGATTGTTCCTCAAGTAATTCTAGTGACAACATTATTTATCGTCATGATTATAATTATTGTTCTATTAGCTGTTACCCGTTGCTACTAACTCACAAAAAACACATTAAAAAGTAAAAATAATAACCTGCCAGCACTAGCAAATCTTCGTTTACGTTTACGTTTTGTCATAGTAACTGACAAAAATCTCAACCTCAACTACAGCTGGTCATTTTATAAATGATATCCTCCCATAAGATTTGCATTGGAACTTACAGGGCCCTTAGGTGTAGCCCTAAGGTTGGATGTATACGTTATCAGGTATATATGTTAATTTGACATGTAAGCTTTGTTCACGCAAACATTTAGCTTAATAGGTTCAGTAGTTGTTCCGTGATGGAGCTTCAAACATAGATCCAAACTTCACATTTATAATATTAGGAAGTAGGGTATATAGAGGAAAATTACTTGTAAGGGATGAAATTAACTTTGAAAGGAAGATCTGGTATTAACCTTGACCTCCTCAGCTATTTGTAAGGTAAAATATACGTTCAAGATACAATTTATATTATATGTTTAAACCTCTATAAGGTTTAAGGTATTATATATTTTCTATGTTTATATCTCTATGAGTGACCATCAGATTCTCTACGATTTGCGGTGGGAAAAAAGTATAAACTCTATTTGGCAATGCATTTAAGCTAATTCACATCTGTTTAAGGGAACTTTACTGTGACACATTAGACAACATTATTTGATCAGTGTCGGTTGTATCTGAAGCACAAGCTCAGTTCCTAACTCCATAAAATGTCGGCGAATACATGAAATGACCCTTCTTGTTCGAATTGAGTTAAAATGCCAGCGATTAACCGCAGCTTTATGCTTATGGTTCTACGTCCATTCACAAATAATATGATATACTTCAATTTTGAAATATTAAAATATTTTATTTGGCTTGAATCTGAGATCAACAGCCATCTACAAAGATTGATAATATTCCACGTTTGCAGTCTGTATTGTTATAATAGAAACGCTGACATTCAGAGTTGACATACCAATGGAACTGTAAGAATGAATAATAGAAATTTTAGTATACCTACAGTTTGTAAATATGATTAGTTATATATTATAAACAGTATCTCTTCAGTCAACTTGTTAGCGTCTTGGGCTTCACCTCATGACCAACGAAGTCTTTAAATAAAGACTCCATTAGAGACTTTTAACACTAATGAGGTCTTCAAAATCGAGCTCGTTATCATGGACCTCTTGATTTTCCTTCTTGAGAAACCTTCACTTTACAAATAATCGTATTAAGAATTAAATACATTTGTTCAACAACTATTTGTAATCCTCGTTCAAATTAACCTTCAATTATATAAGTGACATAATCCTCCCTAACCTCTATTATAATACAAGGTTTACAATTTTATTTTATTTGTTGCGGCTAACTGGCCAGATAAATCAAAATTAATTATTTAATCATTTATTTGTACTATACATAACTTTTTATTTTAATTCTAAGACGAAATTAGAGTTAATGATTCAAAACATTTCACTCGACTGTTAAACGAAATTCAGAATAAATTACAATCTGACAATACGGATTACCATTGTCTGCAACTTGCCGAAACGTCGTGACAGTCGTAACTGGCAATGTTACCAGTACTCCCGCTGACGAACAGTTGCGCATGCAAACCTCAGGATGAGATTCACGGTTACAACACCCTGTAATTACAGGGATCGAGTAAACAGCAGTTGAGTGCGGAACCGATGCGCCGCGTTGCGTCACTAGTGGGCAGTTATGCGCGGGCAGATGGGCAGCGGGCGCCACACACGGTACAGATACTTTCGCCGCTCCCCGTGAGCCGTGTGTAGTGAGCCGTGTGGTGAGCCTGGAGAAAGCACTGCGCTCCAGGATGTGTCCCGGGCTGCCCGGAGTTGCGTCACTGTTGTGTCACCGGGTTTGTTTTACCGTCATCCGACCTCGCAGCTCCAAAAGTGGGCCAAATCCACGTTGTGTAATCGGTCACTCAGCAAATCACATATCCGAGTTCCAATTTACTCTCCATTCCGTGAAGGCGCGAGAAATCAGGTTTTCAAGTTTGTGTTATCGTGCGGGTTTCCTGGTCAACGTTTTACGACTTTCCAGAAATTGAATATAACAATAGAAAAATAATACTGTTATTTTGCTTCTTAGGTTTTGAATACATACAACGCTATTATATTTCTCATGGAGGGGATAATTATTGTATAATTTAGTTCAACTCAACAAATTTATACCATAACAAATAAACAGGGTTGTTCACTAAGAAAGGTAATTATTAATTTTAAAAATATCATGTTGTATAAACCCATTTCATAAATCGATGCTCAATAACTAGCTAGTTCCAATATTATTGAGATGTTTTGTGACAGTTCTAAAACAAATATAAAATAATGTCAGAATGATGAATATATTGATGAAGAATAAATGTAATACTAAAGATACACAACTTTTTCAATGTGTCAATATGTCTAATTACAATTTCGGGCCTAAAGGCATGAATTTGTAACAATTGTCAATCTAAATTAGTTTAAGATTTGCTTTTCCAATTTGAGATTTGTTATAAATTTATTGACTATGCAAAATATGTTTTTATCTGTAATTCATTTAATTTGAAAATTATTTACAATTTCAAAATTAATTACAAAATTATTTCCCACACACACATGCGACAAGATTGTGTCCAGTGGTGCAGTTTTACGAGGTGCCTTTATAGTATTCGAGTGGCAAAGGTCTCTTGTCACAAGCTAGGACGAAAACTATATTTCACGTTTTTTCTCCGTAATTATGGACGTAAAAATAGTAGCCCCATTTATGTATTTAAATAAACTCTTTTATAAAGAAAATTAGAACCGACTCCGATAATGAATAAAATGCATCCAAAAGTTTTTCGCTGTCTTTATCATTAACCATATGACTATCAATTATAATTTTCGGCTGATTAAATAAAGCTTGAAATAAATAATCACGTGTTTATTTAAATATACCAGTGTCAAAAGCATTGCATAAATAAATATACATAATAACTGTCTTACATTAGGACTTGAAATTAAAGTAGGCCTACTTGTATAACTTTGTTTTGATTTTGAGTTGGTGCCTTTCTGATAACACAACATTAGATGAATGGTTCGTAAATGGTTTGAACTGAGTTAGATTGAAAATAATATGGGACCACTTTGGAATCAAGACCTATAAAACAAGACCAAAATCGTCAAAATCCGTTGACGAACAACAGTTATGCGCTAACATCCACGGCAAAACATACCAACGACGGGTCGAATTTATAACCTCCTCCTTTTTAAAAGTCGGTTAAAAATACATTTTGCCGTTTTATCAAATTATCTTTGTTTCAAGATATTTGGTGTGTATATCTACGCCATTGGCATTTTTTAACGTTTTGATAGGGAACGGTCCAAACCCTGGTCTTTTCACCATCTAAGGTCTAAGGCCTGTTCTTAGAAAGCATACGTGTTTAGCCCAATGACAAATGGCAGCTAGGTCCAGTTCCGAACCTTATAAAAATTTTGCGATTTTGATCAGGATCGATCTGACGAACATCGGATTACGAGGCGAGCACGATAACCACTACGTTACCCAGCCAGTTAAATAATTTGGTATTGGTGGGTGCGCCCTGCCCCAGATTGAATGATCCGCACGATGTTTAGCGCCGACGCCACCAAGCAGGGCCATGCATATTTATACTTGAAGACCTTTTTGCTCTCCTCAATCGCACTGTTATTTCACAGATTTCTACCAAACTATTTGCAGTTTCACACTTTTCAGATTCCAATCTAGGTATTGTACGGCTCCTTTTTTCCAAAATAATTTTTCTCCTTACGTTAGGAGGCTTTAGAAAAACGCTTAATTTGAAAACTTTACTAATGGCCTACCACTTATTTGGAATTAAAATCACGATTTTTAAAGCGTATGATAATTGGTGATGAACATTTAATGAATGAAATAACAACAAATTATTTTTAATTGGTTAACAATTGAGCCTCCAATGTAGTAGATGCAAAACCCTTACTTTAGGGTGCGGAAGGTATGTAGGGCGCACCCTTAAGGTTATAATTTTGTAAATGCCTCTATTCGGTCCGCCGAGTGTAGAGTTGCCATTATGGTAGTGTGGGAAAAAGAGGAGATTTTAGCTGGTGACCCCTGACAAAGAGGAGATTTTGTAACAAACCCCATTGGGGAGGGGCGGAAGGTTCGGGGTGCCATCCCCCCCCGGAACATTTTAAAATATATGATGAATTAAAAAACGCTTTAAATTCGTTTTGGCATATTAAATCAATTATAGAATCGAATTATTTGCTAATTGTATATGCCTACATTCCCAAATTTAGTGGAGTGATAATCAAGTAATTGAAGATATACTTTGTGGTAAACTTTGTGGGAAAATATATTTATTATTATTTGTTGTTTGATTTAAATATTAAATTTAAGGATAAAAGGATTAAAATTATAAGAATTTAAATTAAAGGATAAACTATATAGAAATATGAAAACTAAAATTATAGCCTAAAACAATACACCTACTTTTCAGATTTTTATTTTAATAAACCACAGAGAACCATAAATCTTCACACTGATTTTCAGCAATCGATAATGGTGAATATATGTAGAAAGTTAATGATATTTCCCACCGAAATAAAGCCAAAGAGTAACAAATAATACATGTGTACTGGTTTAAATTACCTTATCGTCAAGTGATCTTATTTTCCTCAAAGGCGACCGGTTTCAATCCACTGTTGGGATCTTTTTCAGGCAAACATTAAAGTTCTTTCTTCTTGAGATTGTCAGTTGTTTAGAAACCACTAATAAGTTAAACATTGAAAACACTAAAAAACATAAACAAACTCGAACACACGTAAACTCATTTTTGGCCAAAACAACAGTGGAACGGTGCGGTACGGATGTTGAGTCTAGACTCAACGAAAGTATTAATTTCAAAAGTATTCGTGTAAATATGTGTAGAGTCTAGACTCAACATCCGTACCGCACCGTTCCATCCGCACGTTGTTTTGACCAAAAATGAGTTTACGTGTGTTCGAGTTTGTTTATGTCATTGGTATTTTCAATGTTTAACTTATTAGTGGTTTTTAAGCAGCTGACATGTTCAAGAAGAACTAGAACTTTGATGTTCGCCTGATGAAGATCCCAATAGTGGATTGCCAATAAAGTAGGTTGATTTTTCATGGACGTCAGACCTTTCTAGGCTTGCTACATCTGCCAGAGATTGTCGACTCTTTTTATATAAAACACTACTACATATCCCCTGACATTGGGTAATGATTGTGCTGGATTTCAACAACATTTTTTAAGCATGAATTGTATTAGGCTATCATTTGGTCAATGTTTTTAAACGACAGCCGTTTTGAAAAGTATAACCACTGCGAAGTGACCTCGCTTCTTATACATGCATTATTCATTTTTCTCCTTGGCTTCCAATTCGTTTAAATATAATCTGAGAAGATATTTAGATGGATGATTTTTAAATAGATAAGTATCAGAAGTTGTAGTAAAAATTGTTTTTTTTACGTTGGTATTAGCCGTCTACTTGGGAAGAAGACACAACAATAAAAGGCTTTGCTTTGCGATACAAAATATGAAATTTAATTAACAAGTAAACAACATTGAAATAGTACTACTTTCACATTATGTCAGCTTTCGGTCACGAAATTATTGTATATTCTTCAACGTTTCTGAACAGAAATTTACTAAAGGAATGTCTATAAAAAGGGGGTTTCTCCAAATTAGCTCCACTATTTTTACTGAAGTTAGGTATTTGTATTCTTTACTATATTTTGTAAAGGGCGAAAGTGTCTGTTTCTTGATATAGGAGATATCTTACCTACAACTCATTAGCTAAGCATTACATGAATATGTAAACAGTGAGTACGGTATTGAGCGAGCGAGAGCGCGCTTAGTGAGACATTCGCTACAGCAAACAAACACACTTTACAAGTTGAGTGAAAGTGATGCGTAACTGAAGTAAGGAGAGAGAGAGAGAGAGAGAGAGAGAGAGAGAGGACTTTCCCGCGCAATATGAGACACCTTGCTCAGCTTCCTCTCCTGTCCAGCATCCTGCTCACAGCACGACGTAACTTGCGGCCGCTGTACAGTAGTGATCTGCCACAACACGCTGTGCAGGATAGAGAGAGTGCCAATTGAAACGTGGCTAGAGGTGGGAAGAATAAGCACAACACTTATGTTTCAAGATGGAAGGAAAGGGATATTATTTTGAGTTACCTTTAACGTACATTCAAGAATTTTGGAGTGATATAGTTCTCTTAATACTTACAGGAGAGCGGTGACGAGACAAGAACACTCTATGAGAACTTTCATTTGTTGTACCCAACTTGTAAATCAAATTTGTTGACAATTTAACAATAAGTATGTAGGAAAACTCCTGCAAACAACTTATGTTATACTTCAAACACAATCATAGCTTTAATACATGCTAATATTAAAACCGATATTCAAATTATATTCTATCTGGGTAATAAATACATTTGCTCGTTCAAGTCGTAATTAAAGTATGAAATGATAAATGTGAAACGACAGATATGTCGAGGAACTTATAACATGTTTTATTTGTGATATTGATTGAACTGGCTACTAATATAGTTTCCAAATTCCGATCCAAATTATCTCTTGTTGGCTGTTCTGCTAAAATCAAAATAGTATTTATCACTGGAAATAATGGACACTCCGATGCCAAATTAGCTACCCTTATCGTTACTGCCATAGTTGTTTTCAGTTATGCCAAGCAGCACTTTTTTAATCGAATTAGCGCAGGATACTCGCCCTGTACACACAAGAAAGACTCTCCTCTAGTCTTAAACAGCCTACTAATCCTGTGTGTAGCGGGGATCATAAGAGAGTTGAATATCCTCATTACCAGTTTTACTGGTTAATACTTTGATAAATGGCGTCAATGTTAAAAGACGTACATCTAGCAATCACTATGCCAATGCATATGAATTTATTTAAATCAATTTTGATATACACTGACTCCTTTGAAGGGGTTTTCTGAATAAAATAAAATCTCTCTTTTGAAACACAGAAAAAAGGTACAATATGGTTGAAATTACAATTTTTTTGTGTATAATAATTGCCAACACTAGCAACTTAAGTTATAATAGCTTAATCAATACAACCTGTAGATTTGATGGTATTCTAGTTACATTGGAAAGTTACGTTATGCATTATAGATGCTTTATATCCTTAGATTAACGCTACATTTGACATTGGTTTAGGATAGCATTCATCGTGATTAGCATTAGATTACCTAACAATCAGATCTGACCAACCAGCGACACGCGGCCGTAGTGGGCAGGAAAGGCCCATTGATGACCATTGTTATTGTTTCGGACGCCGTATAATTATCTCTTGGACATGCTTCGCTTTCCTCGCCCCTTGCTCCACTTTCGGCGGCCCTTTGTTTTACCACCCCTCCCCCTCCCCGTGATACAGCTCCATTCTAATGGGACACTCGCTAGTCGCTAGCCGTTAGCCGAGGCTATCGTCAGGACGTTAGACAACGAGCAACGAGGCCCCGAGCTCTGAGCTGTACCTATGTGGTCTTACAATAAAGTCAGAAATTAACGTGTGTACAATATGCAAACTGATGTTAGAACAAATACTAAACTGTATTGACGATGTAAAATATATGGAGATAGTGGTGAGGGGACGCCACCACATTACCTCCACCTCAGCACTACTTGGAGGGAAATTGACCAATCACAGTCCTTGAATTTTTGCTATTGGTTGAAGCAATTAGTTTTTGTTTCGTTTTAGTTTGGATTTAAAGCACTTTTAGATTGTGTGAAGGGGGAGTGGGAGGCGAATCATCCTGCAGTGCCTTCAGAAAAGCTAGTTTGTGGTAATGTCTAATGAATGAACCGAGGGATAGCATCGCCAAGACTATGTGTTTATACTGCTACTGCTGATGCTGTTACCGGCTTCAATTAGGTAACACACAAGGCTGAGAGTGCTGCATTTTGTGGTTAACCACGAAAATTACTTCGAATAATGAACATCTTTGATCTGTTTAAGTTAACATCTGATCAAATACAGGTGAATAAGCATGAAAGAAGATGGGAACTTTAAAGATCCATGGGCCGGAGCTCTATTTTATTTTTTTATTCCTAGAGGTTACTTAAACGCTGTGGAAAGCGTAGCCTCGACTATACATGCCGTATAGTGATAGTATAGTGTCCCGCAACTCTTCGCATTTATAGGCTTTGAGGTGTGACCTACGGGTTGATCGGGTATTCGTATGATGGATGGATAAAGAGAATTAAATAGGTAGATAGCCAAATAGATGGAGAAGTTAGGTTAAGCTGACTTGGGCATAATATTTAATAGGCAAGCAGGCTATTTTGGAATGCCGAGATCTAACGAACAACGGAACTCTTTTTGTTGTTGGTTCTGTCAAATAAACGTGGGCGATGATTAGATTTGCAGAGATCTATTATGATTAACATCCTTCCACGGAGTCCCACCGGCACCGGCCCATAGTGTCAATGTGAATCAGATGGAATAATAGTAATCAAATAAATTGGTAATTTAATAACTGTTAATATTTCAATACAAGATGACACAAAGGTGTTTGTGAACTGATATTGTTTGGGGTGGCATGCAAATTTTCCTGTTAAATTCCGTAGTAACTCAAGAATAATATCTGTTCGAATTCGAGAAAAGGAGTCACTCATACTAAAAAGATACATCAGTTATGTTTAAGTTATATGTTTAAGTTATTTTGAGAAGGAAAAAGTTACAGTATTCCTGAAGCACTATAATCAAAGTTAATTGTACAGAGTTAAAACAATTGTTGTGTTGCTGAACTCCAAACTTAAGACAGATTTTTTGTGGAGGTGATTTTACTATCAGTGTAATTATTCGGATGATACACGTGGTCCAGCAGCCCTACTGTTTCATTACAACCATGTGATTTCTGATTGGTTGTCTCGGCGAATCAGCTGTTGTTCAGTCAGCCGGTGGTGCAGTCTCTTGAACAATACCGGCAGCAATTATTCAATCATTACCTTAGTCGCGTTGCTCCATCGTCCTGTAGACGTTTCGTCACTACGAGGACTTTTTCGAGATTGTTACATAACTTAAACAACTATCTGTGACTAGAAGGTGCAGCAATTTTCACAGCAATAGGCTTAGTATTTAGTTTAGTTTTAGTGGGTAACATGAAGTTTTATAATTTCTCAAGAGTGACGGTAATACATAGGCTATTTGTAGTTTTTATTGTTTTTGTTTAGTTTTTTTTAATAGTTATTCCCAAAAGAAACCATTGTATTTAAGGACACACGTTTTATCGATCACGCAAAAACTACTGGAAAAATAGAGTTGAAATTGTGTATGGGCTAAATAAGACGTAAGCCTATTGCCATATCCCTCTTACTTTAGGGCTTCGAAGCACTAATTCCCAGTATTAACCTTATTGGTCTACGATTTATAAGGTGAGGGGATCGGAGAGACCGAGCCCCGCTAGGTGATATTTGATTAGTTCCGTGGGTGATAAAGATGTATGCCTATATGCAATCTTTATTCAGTGGTTCTAGTCACTGATTTCAATAAAACATTTGTTGATACTTTACCTTCTGTAAGTGCTACTTAATTAAGGCTAATTAAGTGCTATCACTGATTAATTTATTCACAGCTGATATGATTATTTTGTTTTGATTTAAAACTCCATAAGCCCATAATGTTAAAATTTCCAATTTTCAAATGGTATTTTTAACAAATGAATTCAATGGGGCTGATGTTTTAACTCATCGATTTTTTAGGTCCAACAGCCCCTAATTCTATATTTTTAATAAACTCGTTAGATTCCGAAATAAATTTAGCTAACAAACAAGCAAATTGATAGATATACATTGCTCGTATTAGAGTATAGTATTTTATTTTGTCCAGCTGTTATTATCATATTATCACCAGCTAGGATTTATATATTCTGAGCGTTACCACTGAATTTTTGTTTACATTTGTGGAATAATATCGATTTCTCTACCCGTTTATTTGTTTAAGGCAGACCTATCCAATATTCATACACCTTGTCAGAATAACCTTTTGGGCTGGCCCTTGGCCTTTCGCTCAGTAGCCTATAGGACAGATTGAGCTGAAATGTGGTAGGGACATAGATAACACTCCACAATCAAACACGGCTTCTGATCCTTGAGTCTTTTGGGGGTTACCTCTCAAACTCGTCCCTCTCAAAACCGTACCGCACCACCCTACCACACCGTACTTAATGAGGGTCGGCTAAAGACACCGCTGGTTACTGCCGACTGATCCGATCCTACTAGAACTAGTTCGTAGGACAGGATCCTGAACTGAATCGCTACACTCTAAAGAGCAGTAGCATTGACTTCAGTATATATAGTCAATGGCAGTAGTGTTTAATAAAAAATGTAAAGTTAGTTTAGATTTGTTATTTAAGAAATTATTGTGAACATTTTCCATCACTGATTGTAAAATAAATTTTCACGATGTTTCCGGATCTGAAATCTGATCCCGTCTTCAGGTCAGAAAATAAGTAGAGCATAAGAAAAATAGGAAAAATGAGGATATTAATGGCACAATCCAGGTAAGGCTGGATGGGCTGGAAAAAGCTAAAAGATCTCTACATATTTGAGCGTTTTGTGTTTATTCCAGTCTTGCCTGGATTGTGCCATAAATATCGTGTGAATTGTTGTTATGTTCTAGATCTTTTCTGACCTGAAGACGGGACAGATTTCAGATCTGGAAACATCTTGAAACTTGTTTTTACAATCAGTGATGGAAAATGTCCACAATAATTTCTTAAATAACAAATCTAAACTAACTTTATATTTGTAACTAACACTACTTCTGTTTAGAGCGTAGGATTCTTTCCTACGAACTAGTTCCAGTAGGATCGGATCGGTCGGCAGTAACCAGCAGTGTGTCGGCAGTAACCAGCAGTGTGTCGGCAGTAACCAGCGGGGTGTCATCGTCATCAGCCGACCCTCATTAGAACGGACCAGTGATTTAGGGTTGTGTGGTACGGGTTTTTGAGGGACGAGTTTGAGAGGACACCTTTGGTAACCATCACATTGGCCTTAAAACTTCCCATGTTACACCCTTTCTATTCGTAATTTAACTATGCTTTAGTATGGATACGTAATAGGAATAAACTACTATCAAATAGGCCTACCATGTTTCAAGAATCCTTTGGAGGTTTGCCAAACTGGCCTTTAGTATTCACAAACTAACCTTTTGAACACGAAGTATTTGACTGACCAATTAATGAGAAATTTGTTAGGCAGATTGGTAGTTCATTCAAATTGAGTAGGCTATAGGCTTAATCGCACATTATGTTTCGACTCTAGCTCACTGCAAACTAAACATTTTCCCATTTTCCTATCCCATACCAAATAGAGGACCGCTTGAGCTGAAAATTTGGAGGAATGTAACACAATGCAACACAATAAAATGTAATCTAGCTCCCGCTCCGAAGATCTTTTAAGGCACAGTCCCTTTGGTTTTAAAGGTCAAGTAACTTTACCAACATTAAGTATTTAATGGACCGATTGGCCTGGAGATTAATACAATGATATAGGTTGTACTCTATATAGCATCAAACGCTTTAATAATTATTTACATGGTACGCCCGCCACATATACAAAAACTTAAAATATACCTTATAAATGATAATAGAGTTTACAATTACCAGTATATATATAGTATATGATATATTAATGTAAATAATATTTTAGTGTAATCGCGAGTGAAACCGTAGGTAATAACAGAAGATTATTAAAATATAGACTGTGCATTTTTAATGCAAATGTATTGCCGTTTACGTAAACCCGATTCGTCAAATACTTATATACCTTCCTTACATTTAGTTGTTATCATCTATAGGATAACAAACGTGTTAATCTCCATTAACACAAAGTAAAATACCAAGTTTTTAGCATTTTACGCGACAATCTGAAACCTCCTTAACTGGCATATTGCATAAGTTGTTGGGCTTTCTACTTGGACCTGCGACCCCGACTTAGCCTTTGTTAACTCCAAATAGGCTCTTTGTTAAACGTCCTGCATAATAAAATCCTCTGACTTGCATCATACAAAAGACACCAAGTCTAACATCATCACTTCATGGGTCAGAGTTGGATAATACTGTACACAAATTTTGCAATGGTAACTTTTCATGATTTTGCGTTGATTGTTAGTTAATAAAAGTACCTCCTACAGATTTCTCATGACTCAGTTTAAGAAAAAACTCAAGCCATTACAAAGCACATTTTGCAAAATTTAACTTAATGTTCCATATTTTACATGTTTTACAATATTTTTTACAGTATAAATAGCAAGTTTTTTTGTCATAATTACAATATCTAAATAGGAACAGTAAAAGAGTCTATTACAAATTAGACTGCGGTTAGTATATTTAGTATGTTATATTATCAACACAGTGTTGAACTTATCAGTAAAGGTCGATGAACGGAGACTTTAACGCTGTTTGAGCGGAATGCGTATTGTTCCTCATGATTTTGGACAACGTTCCAACATTTCGTTTCCACATAATACTACCAGTCCTCCATTTTCAAGTTATAAACATCAAGGCGAATACCTATTCATTAAATTTAAATGTTGTACCTGTCTAATTTTCACTACACACGTTACGGAATGAATTGTTTTATTGAGGTAATAAGAACCGTAAATAAAACAACGCGACTATAAATATTAACTTTTTAATGTTTTAGTTGTTGTACAGCAAATTTCACTAGGTTTTCACGCGCATATTGTTTTAAATTTTATGGGCTAAATAAAAGAGACTTATTATTCAAAAGTGAGTTAAGTAAACTAGATTAGAACGCGTGATTTAACTTATATTTGAATTGAAGCCTCAGTTTATGTAATTATTTGACTGTTTTGTTATTAATATTTTCACTAAACGATTATATATCATCCGAAACATCGGAAACCAAACATAGTTTAACATTGGAAACGCGCGAATGATTGGTGTTTGTTTCGCTATTGAGATTGGGTGGGGGTGTGGTTCCTTCAAGTTGTTTAAAGTTTATCATGTGTCACACAACATAGGTAAAATTTTAACTTGGTAAATAAAGAAAAACCAAGCGATCTAATAAGTCCGCTGTGTTTGACTTAAAGGAGTAAAAGGTGTAGTTCTTGGATTGGTTTAGGGTTTCTAAATATTACTATATATTAGTTTTTGGAAAATAAAAAAACATGCTTTGATAAAAGTGAGAAACTACCCAATACTTCCTCGCTGTTCTACAGGAGACTTATCTTAATATATACTCTTCCATCTTAAAAGTCGAATATTAGTGTTTTCTTGGATTGCAAAATGGGGCCAAAGCTGTTATTGCTTAAAATGAAAGTATATAAACACTCATCAAAATCTTTCTTACGGAAAGAGTAAACCAGTCAAATACAAAACAAGTTTCCCACAATAGTATTTAGCTCGTTAGCTCACGTTACGTTAGTCAATCGTGTTGGTGGGCCTACCTGTGGCAGTATCCAAGAGCCGCATGGCTGGTCCAACATGAGTTGCCACGGACCGCGGGAGTATCGTCCACCAGCACCAGTCACCGCACACTGACTCTGCCTCTGCCGGCCGGGGTCCGAGGAAAGTGAAACACGACAACACTCTCTCCGGGTCACGGGGAGGCAAGGCCGCCCAAGGACGAAATTGTAATATTTTATTCTTTTTGGAGTCGTGACCGCGGCGAAGGGGTTAGAACCAGTTCCCGTAGCCCGAGCTCGTCTCAGCTTACCCCCGGCGAGGTATGTCGATCCGTTTAGACTAGGCCTACTTAATGTGTCGTGACCCAACATTATTCAATTGTAAATCATTTTTAATTTAAATCACGTAGAATTCTACTTATTGGAACTAAACTCTTTATTTTATTTATAAAATAAATTGTCCAACAAGATTTCCAAGACAAGATTTCGATTGATTAAATAATTAATAGCCCCAACTACAGTTAATGTATACATAACCGAATTATGCATACATTGTTACAGTTGAGTGTAATTGTCTTCAACATAATTAAAAATATAATTCTCCATAGTAACAAACCAGCTTACTCAGTAAATTTACAACGAAACTGTATCGGGAAAGAGGTTAAATCTGTCGCTTGTTAATGAAATCTGACCGCAATGTATTCTAGCAACTGATCGTTTGTTGAGGCATGATTCGAGGTAATGAGGCAATGCCCCTGAGATAAGATTTTTACAATTTGCTCTAAAAAACTTCCCTTGACGATTGCACATAACTTTTGCTAATATCGCTAGGTGTAGTATAATTTGACACGGTTGGGTAACCTTATGTCAGTTATTTTAAAAGCTACACTAAAATCCCATGTCTTTCGCTGTAGATTTTCAATTCGCAATTCAAATGGTAGACGTGCAGTCTAATAATATACAAACTGAACATCAGAATCCAAAATCCTTTGCTCTCCTTGAAGAATGTATGACCATTCAAAATACAAGATTACATTATAAATCTGCTCGTACTTTTCATGTCCAATAGGGTTTTCAACTTTTGTCTATACTGAAGTAGCGAGAGAAGGGAGAAACTCCGAGTGAGGCAATATATCGTGTTTCATCTGATGTCTGGAGACTCGCTGAAGCAAAACTATGTTGTTGTTAGTGTTAGTTTTTGAATCCGGTTAGAATCTGGACCCCAGGCATTCGGACGTCCTCCTTGTGCACTTTTACTTCTGACGCCAGCCCAGACTCCGGCGCCCGCACCACGACGGCGGCTGTGGTAATGACGGTGGTGGTGGTGTGCATCGGACACTGATCATTACATGTAAAACGAGTGCATTCGTCGAAACTCCGCTCTGCACTCGCTCATTAGAGGGGATTGGCTGCGCTAATACACTGGTGGAGCTCACCCATCTTGCGGACACCCGTTTTCTACGAAGGCCAGTTCGTTACTACTGAAATTGTCGAGAAGATTTACATTCTTATGATTTACACCACATGAGATTTTTTAATTAAAGTGAAATGTTTGTTAATAAACAGTAATACTTATAATTGCAAGCAATATCCACAAACAAATCATAAAGTACCCCTACTTTTAAGATTCTCAGACGACTTTCTATACTCTACGATGAGTTTGGTACATATGTTATGATTATCATAGTAAAAACTGAGTTCCCTTGGTTTTTTTATATTTTTGATCGTAATTTATTGAAGACTGACATGTTTCGATTCATTTCACAGTAAAAATTATCTAACCTAAATAGTATGATATTATTTCAAATTTAAATTGATCAGCTGAGTTAAATTTTGTCGAGTAGTTAAGTTTAGTTTTCTAATGTTTTCAAATATGAGGTTGTTCTCAAATATGAGCTAATACTTAGTATTTGATTACTAGGTGTGCTCATATGGACGAAGACTGAATTTTTAAGATATATTTGAATAGACATGTTACGTATTTAGCTTTGTTAACCTTTTTTAGCCAAAAACTTTTACAATAGGTCAACAAATATCTAGACCATATGCAACATATTTAAATCATTATAATTTGTTATATTGTAATCTGACAGTGAAGGATTACAAATGTGTGAATGTTCAACCAAAAATACTAATGATTTCAACGGTTTACTTGCATTTAAAAATACTTAGAGAAAATTTGAATTTATTTATTATAAAACTAAGGAGCTTTGCAAAGGTTCGCAAGCATACGTTAACGTGTCTATTAAGAGACACCCGAAAAATTTACCAGCTATCATACTATATCGTAAAACTGAAAGTTATTGAGTTTGTTTGTTTATTAGTTTGTGGCTCAATCTCGCTCTAACTATTGAACCGATTGAGCTGAAATTTGGTAGGAAGATAGCTAATATCCTAAAGCAACATAGGTCTATTCATGTTTTAAAATTCATTTATGGTTTATCCTTAGCCCCAATGACTGACTACTAAACTTCCCATCTTAATCTTAAGGGCATAATATTTACTGGATCAGATGATAACTAAAACAGGTGTTCTGCATTTTAGATTTTGAGTTCATTTATTTGTTTATATTTTGGTTTACATTTTTGTTGCACCTTTAACCACGAAGGTACCTGCATCTCAATAATTCCGGGGAAACGTAAATAAAGTCTGTCTCAAAGTTCGAAAAATACCAATTTATTAAAGTGGTTAGAAGTCAAAAAACTTAAAACACAAATGGAAAGCTTTATGGCAGGCAGCACACAGAGCAAAAGAAACGCCAGAAGAACATCAACTTCGACGTGAAGAGCAAGCTCAGTGGCAGGCTCAATTTGAGAGTAACTGAAATGGCTTTATGGCAGAGCAGTGATCTACAGAAACTATTGAGGAAGCTGAAGTTCGCACTCGAGCTACTGCTGTAAGGGCTATGCCCAAAAGCAGCAAACGATCACCAGAAATACGTAGGGCGTCTTTGAAATTGCTGCCTTGACGCGACTCTTAGTCGCTAACATATATCTTACTAATGCTATACTATGGGCGAAGCTAATACTTAATACCAATAATACATATAACTGCTTCATTTCCGTAGTACCGACATTTACAAAATGTAATTCGTCAGAAAAATAATTCTTATATAAATTATTATATATTACAAAAGTTAAATAACACTGACATAAAACAATAAAATAAATCTGACTGGTCCGTTCGTGAGAATGTAACTGTTAAAAAATTAAGTGATTGAAAACTAAACAAGAAAATAAAATGTAATATACTTAATAACTGTATTTTTGATAACTTAATAACCGTAATAAGTATTGTTGAAATAGATTAAGTATCTATTAAAATGAGTGTTTTACACCAAGCAGGACATTTTAAAACTTATGATCAAGATTCCGTTAGAGCGCTAGGTCAAAAGATGGACAAACCAACTGAACAGTTACTTTAGTTGTTTGTCCGAAGGGGTAGGAGTGAAGAAAATAATGAAAACTCTTTGTTGTAATAAACAAATAATCGCTTATAAATAGCTATTATGGCTATATTCTTACCTGAGTGCGGCCGTGGCTGAAAAGTGCAGATCGCTAATTTGCAGTTTGAATTGTTAAAATTCCCCAAGGAGCTTCTCAAAGGTATACATTCTTGGATCAGGCAATTTATTTTTTGCATGTTTATAAAAAATATAATTGGTTTTAAACAGATCAATCTAGAATGTGGGATTACTCACTATCCGGACAGTAAAACTATGTTAATGCGAGCTGGAAATTAATGAGCTTACACAATTAAATATCATCATAAATTAATTTTTTGGGATTCAATCTGATCCAATTCCAACTTCGTGATTTTTTGGCAGTTTCTTCTCCAGTTACGATTCCACTATGGTGTTACCGTGGAGCAACATTCACGTATTAAGAGGTGCAGGGATGTCTACCGTGTCCAGCAACGCGAACCACAGCTTTACTGCAACTCCCGTCGTAAATAGCCTCTGATTTTAGCATGAGATACTATAAAATACTACAGAATGGGCGCATTAAAGAGGATTAGGAAGGGTCGCCTCGCAAGACTAGAAATGCTGAAATTGCCCCGAGCGCCCGGCCAGGTAGTCGCTACGGGACAGGGGAAAAAAGGGAATTATTTTTGTCCCTACGTCCTGTCAGTGACATCAGTCTTCTAAAACTGCCGTCGAATGCTTTTCCTGTCACACCCATTAACATGCGGTAACATCCTTAACATGTTTTCAAAATTATTTTATAATGCAAATAGCCAGTCATAGACATCATTTTACTTCTCTTACTTTGTTTTGTAAAATTATTACAAAGTCTTGGCCCTTAATATTCGGTGTTTTTTAAACGAGTTATATTAGGTTTCGGAACAAAAACATTTAAATTTGATCTAAGTTTATTTCTATAAATGGAAATATGGTTTGGTTTGCGACCTTCTTTTTTATTTGACAATTGCTCCTGAGTTCAAGTTTAAACACAGATTGTATCACTATATTGTTTTTAAAGTCCAACGAAGCGGTAGTTTATCAGCTAGTAATTCCTGATATTGGTGACAGTTATTAGAAGGCTGCAGTCACTGACAGGACGTAGGGGCAGAAATAATTCCCTTTTCCCCAGCCCCGTAGCGGCTACCTGGCCGGGCGCTCGGGGCAATTTCAGCATTGCGAGGCGACCCTTCTTGGTTCTCTTTAATGAGCGGGGCAGTGTCATCATTTCAAACGTACTTAAAATAACGGGGCAGTTTCATCGTCCCCCTACAGTATACATTCCACTGTTACACTTCACTGTTTCAGTATACATGTTACTGTATATCTCGTAACCTAAATAAGTTTTAAATCAAGCTTAACGTCGTATGTAGTCTAGAGTATTTTATTCGGTCGACGATTTATAGAAAGACATCCTGGATCAGTTATGATTCAAAACACTCTGGAAACGGTGTTATTTGTGGAAGGAAATAATTGGTAATTGTATTCTGTTGGTTAATTGTTTGCATAATTTCATTGATTAAAAAATTCATTGATTATACAGATAGATGAACGGAGCTTATGGTCTATCTGTTACGCGAAAAATACACCATGTCAACTAGTGCTACACCATGTCAAAGAAGGCGCTGGCAACCAGTATTTAAATGCGAGATTTTTATCCCGTTTCCGGGATTTTCGAACCCGCCGTGGGATTAAAACGGGATACGGGATAAAAACACCAATATTATCGATATCGTCGAACAGGATTGTTATTTTTGTTTTGGCCAGCAGCTGATAGAGTTGTCTGACTATTTGACCACCCGATCCGTTTTCCTGGCTTCAAAAATTAATTATTCTTGAGATATATATTCTGTATCTACATATAAAGCCTCATTTACCCAGGAACTTTTGAGAAAACCATAAGTCTGACACCCATCAACCCTATACGTGAAAGGTCTCGGTGAGAAAATTGGAGGAAAAATATTATTTTTTGTATAACATTTTCCCTAAGGGCAGAAATATAAAGAAAAGTGATGAGTTTAAACACACTTAAAGGAATTTAATTTCCAACAGCTGATACATTTGTTTTATTACAGCTGTTAACCCGTGCAAAGAACGGGTACACATTCTACTAGTTCATAATCAATGATCATTTTCGTAATTCTTTGTTTTATTGGAATCAAGCACCTAGGCGTGGAATGTGGAACAGCTATACCTTTTCATACACGGAGCATTGTTCGATTACATCAGAAGAAAGACAATATTTGAGGGAAAGGCGTTTCGTTGTTGACTCGACAACCGTGTTGGGGCCAGGGTCTATACCTTTCTGGGTCACTTGTCTTCAATTAATTGAATTAACACCGATAACGTCACTTTCCCCTTTCCCGGTTCCGATGTTTACTCGAACTACACGTATCAAGTGCTGCACCGTGTGTTTAGGTGGGGACCAGATAAGACTGGAGAACACACAGCCCATATCAGTTATATCATGGCTGTATTACAGCCATTAATAAGTTTGCGTCTTGTATTATCGTGTAGGTAAATTATTATTTGTTAGTTTGTATTACTGGTGTTCTTAGATATTGTAATATCATGAAAGTTCGAGAACTATCCATTACACACTATTTTCTTTGATTAATATTATTTATGTTCACTTTTCATTATTAGGTAACGGTAATGCTAATATAGTTGCTGGAAAAGTGAATTAGTTACAGAGAAGTAAATAGAGAGGCCACTAGGCAGGTTTTAAGCCATCAGGCGAGTCATAAGAAGTATGTTACTGTACAAGTTATCTTCCAGTCCGCAACTATAATTTGAGCACCGCTATCAAATCGCACCACCAGCACCGCCCCGCGGGAGCCTTGGATGGTAATGAGAGGCAGAATGAAGAAAAGAAAAGGTTACACATCTATACTACTGTACCTCCATGATTGTGATAGCTAGTAAGTTGTAAGTAACTGGTGAGACTTGCTAGTCCAACTCCAGCAAGCATGTTTCTCTTCTACATTTATTAAATAATAAGCCGATGTTTGTGACCAGGATACCGGCGAAACTATAATTATGCCTTGAATGATGTTGTTATGTGATTTGAAATACTTTAACGTCTGATGTGCCTTTCTGCGTTATCAAAAACATCCACATTTAGGCCTCCAAGTCTTTCAAAGTTCCAATGTTAATCTTGTAATAATATCACAAAATAATCGTTAAACAAATTCTAAAATATTCAATAGTTGCGACTTTTGTTCTGGGTTAACATTTTGTAAGTTTGATTGATAGGATTGTAAGTTTAGGAATTTTTTGCTATTTAATGAATAAATCAATAATTTGACAAATTGCTGATAGCACAACTGTAAATACAATAACATTGCTTCAAGAGAAGATGCAATTTAATATTGGACAACCTCTGAGTACTTAGCCTTGCTGTGACAACTTTTATTTTTTATTATTACTCTTTTAAAAGCACGAATATAAGTGTGACGAATATTTACCATTACATTACACAGTTTTTATAAAGCGAATATGAACAAATGATGAAACGCCTTCCAGCGACCACGGCCGAGGCCGTGCTGACATGTCACGCATGTTGCCAGGAGAATATGGAACGGCGCGGCATGACGACGCGCGACGCGGAGCTGATACAGATGTTTCCACTACGTTTCTGCACACACAGCTTGGCTCAGCCTCAGTGTGAAGAATTTACTCTCATATCACTCTATATTGTTGGTACGCCTCGAAATTTAAAGAATATTTAAACTTTTATTTTAATTAATAATATTATTTTATTGAATAAAAATACGTATTTTGGTAAATTACACATAGCAAAGGACAAAGTCAAGCGACTTTTGCATCAGCCATATCCATCAACTAATTTTTAATTTGTTAGTGTGCAGTTTAATTTCATATCAATTGAATTATCAGTGTGGTAATTTAAACTAATAAATGAACTACTAATATTAGTTTAGGAGTTAGCGTATTTTGCGTTGAAGTTGTATTTTATATTATTCCTTACTAGCTGGCTTCGCCCCTGTGTGTGCTGCATTCTGTGGTTATCCCGTGGACCTATTACGAATCAAGATCAGCAGTTTGTATTTTCATCAGCTCAAACTTAGTAAACAAACTAAAGTGAATGTCCATTCGAATAACACAGGGTTGGAACTTTGACTCCCCGTGGGGTGGAGCTCTATGGGAGTTTCTTAAAACCCTTTCTTAGGAAGGTATTTTCCAGATTTCTTTGCAATCTGTACTGTGGTTTTTGAGATTTCGTGATGTGTGAGTGAGTAAGTCAGTCAGTCAGTCAGTCAGTAGTATTTATTTAAGTTTTATATATTAAGATTTCATAATTAGCTAGTCACACAACCATAAATGCATATGGTAAGGGAGATGCTGTAGCACTCACATTTGTTTACAGACCTAATAATTATCACTCTATAATTTAATTGTGGTGATTTAACACTCAAATATACACAGATTAGGTTTTTAGATTTGATACATAAAATAAATAAATACATAAATTACAATTTGTGAAGACTGAAAGTTACATTTAAAGAAATAATAAATTAAGTTAAAACATAAGTTCTGACCTGGAACTTTTAAAGGTTCCATTATAGAAGCAGCCTTAAAGTTTGGTTCACAGTCCCTACACCATTACAATTCAACAATATCACAAACTTGACACTTGGGCAACTCAATGCCTATTTTCACTATTTTTATAAATGTATTATTATCTTTTGCTTGGATAAGTCAAGTAAAATTTTTAAGAAGTACGCTCTATAATGCGTTTTCTTGGTTTTGCTTACTCAATAATGTTTAAACATATGCATAATTGGATGAACTAAATAAAACCTGTGTCTATGTGATGTCTATGTGATGTGTGTTTTTGTGTCTATATAATCTGTGTGTGGGGGATGGATAAGTCCCGGGATTGCTTAATAGTTGTTTAACGATTACAAAGTAAGATTCAAAAACTGTCCCAAAGTTTGTAAGAAAATAAAGAAAACTATTTGTACACATATTTAGTAACCACTACCTTTTCAAGGGGACAGGCCACAAGAAGTTAGAAGACGACTTTAAATGCGAGCATATGGGTTGAGCTGATGCTCAATTTAAAGATCCCGTTTAGTATAACCAATGAATGAATACCAATGCCACAAATCCAACCATGAAAGAACAACCGAGTCAGAAGAGGTAACTGGTCAAATTTCATTAGTAAGTGAAACTAAAATACTTAAAAGTGTATTTGTGACAAAAATGTGGTTGTGCCCTCAAATCCATTCCAGGATTCAGCCCAATTCAATTCAATTCAATTCAATTAATCTTTGAAAGATTATACTTCAGTTATAACTCATTGAGAGTTGCAAGACTGGTCAGTTTTGGTCGTGAGCAGGAATCAAACTCACTAACTTCGTAAGAACATCTACAAAACTTAAAAGTGGATTTATGACAAAAATGTGGTTGTGCCCTCAAATCCTTTCCAGGATTCAGCCCAATTGCTATCTTTGAAAGATTATACTTCAGTTATAACTCATTGAGGGTTGCACGACTGGTCAGTTTTGGTCGTGAGCAGGAATCAAACTCACTAACTTCGTAAGAACATCTACAAAACTTAAAAGTGTATTTGTGGCAAAAATGTGGTTGTGCCCTCAAATCCATTCCAAGATTCAGCCCAATTGCTATCTTTGAAAGATTATACTTCAGTTATAACTCATTGAGGGTTGCAAGACTGGTCAGTTTTGGTCGTGAGCAGGAATCAAACTCACTAACTTCGTAAGAACATCTACAAAACTTAAAAGTGGATTTGTGACAAAAATGTGGTTGTGCCCTCAAATCCTTTCCAGGATTCAGCCCAATTGCTATCTTTGAAAGATTATACTTCAGTTATAACTCATTGAGAGTTGCAAGACTGGTCAGTTTTGGTCGTGAGCAGGAATCAAACTCACTAACTTCGTAAGAACATCTACAAAACTTAAAAGTGGATTTATGACAAAACTGTGGTTGTGCCCTCAAATCCTTTCCAGGATTCAGCCCAATTGCTATCTTTGAAAGATTATACTTCAGTTATAACTCATTGAGGGTTGCAAGACTAGTCAGTTTTGGTCGTGAGCAGGAATCAAACTCACTAACTTCGTAAGAACATCTACAAAACTTAAAAGTGGATTTGTGACAAAAATGTGGTTGTGCCCTCAAATCCTTTCCAGGATTCAGGCCAATTGCTATCTTTGAAAGATTATACTTCAGTTATAACTCATTGAGGGTTGCACGACTGGTCAGTTTTGGTCGTGAGCAGGAATCAAACTCACTAACTTCGTAAGAACATCTACAAAACTTAAAAGTGTATTTGTGGCAAAAATGTGGTTGTGCCCTCAAATCCATTCCAAGATTCAGCCCAATTGCTATCTTTGAAAGATTATACTTCAGTTATAACTCATTGAGAGTTGCAAGACTGGTCAGTTTTGGTTGTGAGCAGGAATCAAACTCACTAACTTCGTAAGAACATCTACAAAACTTAAAAGTGGATTTATGACAAAACTGTGGTTGTACCCTCAAATCCTTTCCAGGATTCAGCCCAATTGCTATCTTTGAAAGATTATACTTCAGTTATAACTCATTGAGAGTTGCAAGACTGGTCAGTTTTGGTCGTGAGCAGGAATCAAACTCACTAACTTCGTAAGAACATCTACAAAACTTAAAAGTGGATTTATGACAAAACTGTGGTTGTGCCCTCAAATCCTTTCCAGGATTCAGCCCAATTGCTATCTTTGAAAGATTATACTTCAGTTATAACTCATTGAGGGTTGCAAGACTGGTCAGTTTTGGTCGTGAGCAGGAATCAAACTCACTAACTTCGTAAGAACATCTACAAAACTTAAAAGTGGATTTGTGACAAAAATGTGGTTGTGCCCTCAAATCCTTTCCAGGATTCAGCCCAATTGCTATCTTTGAAAGATTATACTTCAGTTATAACTCATTGAGGGTTGCACGACTGGTCAGTTTTGGTCGTGAGCAGGAATCAAACTCACTAACTTCGTAAGAACATCTACAAAACTTAAAAGTGGATTTATGACAAAACTGTGGTTGTGCCCTCAAATCCTTTCCAGGATTCAGGCCAATTGCTATCTTTGAAAGATTATACTTCAGTTATAACTCATTGAGGGTTGCAAGACTAGTCAGTTTTGGTCATGAGCAGGAATCAAACTCACTATGTTCGTAAGAACATCTACAAAACTTAAAAGTGGATTTGTGACAAAAATGTGGTTGTGCCCTCAAATCCTTTCCAGGATTCAGGCCAATTGCTATCTTTGAAAGATTATACTTCAGTTATAACTCATTGAGGGTTGCAAGACTGGTCAGTTTTGGTCGTGAGCAGGAATCAAACTCACTAACTTCGTAAGAACATCTACAAAACTTAAAAGTGGATTTGTGACAAAAATGTGGTTGTGCCCTCAAATCCTTTCCAGGATTCAGCCCAATTGCTATCTTTGAAAGATTATACTTCAGTTATAACTCATTGAGGGTTGCACGACTAGTCAGTTTTGGTCGTGAGCAGGAATCAAACTCACTAACTTCATAAGAACATCTACAAAACTTAAAAGTGGATTTGTGACAAAAATGTGGTTGTGCCCTTCAAATCCTTTCCGAGATTCAGCCAAAGCCATCTTTGAAATATTATACTTCTGCATTTGCTTCTTCAGTTTTTCTTGCTATTTTGTCCTTATCCTAACTAAGTGTGTCCTGTGTACACTATGTTTGTCCTGATCCTAACCTTCGTTGCTGTAGTTTTCTATGGTGTTGGAGAGCGATCTAACATAACTTCTTAATATTGTGGACGTTCGACTTGGCAAAGTGAACCTCCATCAAAGTTTATGTTAAGTTTATAGGCGGCGAGTCTGTTATTCAGATTAAATCAGGCTGCTGCAACATGTTTGAGGTTCTTTGACTTAATGGCACAACATTTTCCGTTCGAGGCAACCACTGTGGATGTACTTGAAGACTTCCAGAATAATTTAAGTGGTTGAAATATTAGAAACACTTTCTGAGAACCATTCATTAGACTGTTATGTAAAATAAATCTTTGATGTTCAGAACAACTAGAAGATAGATTTCATTCCCTCAACTGCATAGGAATTGCATGTAAATAAAATAGAAAGTACTATCATTGATTATACATCCTCAAAATCAATGGTACTATTACCGACATGTTGCTTGAGGCTAAGCAAAATTGTTTATCTTGAAACTTATTAAAAGAGTTAACAATTATAAGCTTTATTTATACAGATTGTGATGCTATTTCAGGGTTGCGTATTTATATTTACTTGAAACCTAAAACGTGAATCTTGTAAAAACTGGGTTTTATTGCATCAACAGATGTTTTATAATGATAGTGAATTAAAACTGATCTCCATGCTGTCCTTATGTGCAAAAACCAAACTTTGATGGTTGCCTGTGTCCTTTAGAATAGAAGAATCAAAAATTGAAAACCCTTTCAACAACTATATTAAATATATTTATTATATCTCAAACACTGAAATTGTTTAATAATTAACAAAGCTAAAATACTATATAAAGGAAGATAAAAACTACTGTGTTACTTTGAAATGGCTAATTAAATCAAGCAGGTAATCAATCAGTTTTTCTGACTACCTCGACAGCCCACCACTTATAGAAACATTGGAGAAATCGGTTGTTATGAGTCACAGAGATCAAAGGTTGGTCTGTTAGTTATATATTTAAATGTTGAGTTTTTTACTGCACCGTAATCTGGGGGGTAGGTGTTAACTTGCTAGTGAGTTGGTTGCAGAATATACAGGATTCCTCTTTTTGTCATCTGTATGTGCTTTATCATTGGGAAAAATCAAATTACGAGCAACTTTGTTTTTGTTTTTCATTTTTGGATACACACCAAGAGCATATTTTGCATTTTGAAAGGGTACAGTCAAGGTCTTGTTTTGAGCACCTAAGATTGCTCTTTCCTTAAGGGCCCCACACACGATCCAACCCGGTTGGGAGTTCTTCCCAACCTGGTTGGGAGCCCGACCGGGTTGGGCTGCGGTTGGATTGTGTGTAGCTACAACAGTTTCCAACAATTTTTGGGACGGACCAGATTCTCCCAACATTTGTTGGTAGTCTCTGCTGTAAAATTCTCCCAACCTGGTCCTAACGCAGTCGGGACGGACCAAGTTGGATCGTGTGTGGCCGTTCCCAACCGGGTTGGTCCGGACATCATTGCGCAACTCTATATCAAGTAATAAAGACATATTACTTGTTATTAATACTAATATTATAGTCTTGGACATTTTTAAAAATAATTAAATAATCTTTTAGTGGAAATAAATTATGAAGAATAAAATCCTGGTAGCATAATTGAATTGCGGAAAGTAGAGTCTGAAAATTCTATTAAAAAGACGTGACGTATGGACTTCCTAAGTATTTTCTTGGTACAAAGAAACATAATATGAACAAAATTACATTTCCGTTTTTACAAGACGTCTGGTGGACCATCCTGTACGCGACTCACCCAGTTCAGTGAATGGTAAGTGATTATAATAACACGGAATCTGTCGAAGGAATATCTTATCATTTATTTACATAAACATAATTTAAAGACATTACTCAAACACTGACTATAAACAAAAATGCCAAACCAAAACTGCTGATGAAAACTAATAAACCCAGAAGAGTGTGCAAAACAGGGTAACTTGCTTATAACAATAGTCTAAAACATAACATTAAGTTAGTTTGTTTTTGGATTAACATTTTTACAATATTGATGTACAGTAATCATATTTAAATTTGTATATACATATTCAAACTTTATTTTCTTGGTAATTGATTATACTTTTACGTTTTTAACAGAAACAGTTGACACATATTACACATACATTACATCATTTGATCGTAGGTAATCTAGTCACCATGGTTGGGACACATTCTCCCAACCGGGTTGGATCGTGTATGGCAAAGCACATTTCCCAATATTTGTCCGTCCCAACATCATCCCAACTTGGTTGGGAAGCGTTTTCCCAACCGGGTTTGATCGTGTATGGGCCCCTTTAGGGATAGTTAATAATTATATTAATTATTAGCTTTTACCCGGCAGATGTTGTCATGCCTTTGCCTATTACCAACTAAAACCAATATCACCAAGATCACCTGTTCAAGTAAACATGTCATTAGCTTTTATGTAAACAACAATATCTTTCCATAAGGTTTATATGGGAACCCTTTTGGGCCTCTTGAGAGGAACCCAATTGAGTTAGGATGAAATGGATGGCTTAAAAACCTTCTCCGTGAAATCTTACATATATATACCAAGTTTCATGGCAAAAGGTCCAACGGTGTCCGAGTCCATAAATTTAAAATATATATATATACAAATCAGCAAACCAACATTCTTTTTTATAAATATAGACTAGCTGGTACCCGGCGCATTGCTGCCGAAGAAGAGGCATTGAATTTGTTGTCAAATACTCGTTCATTTTCAAAATGAGCTCGTTCGCTTCGCTCACTTGCCTCCCGGATGAGTTCGTTTGCTACGCTCACTGGTCTATCGAAAAAAGAGTTTCAGTTGCCATTCAAGTAGTTTTTTTTTATTTCCATTATGAGGGTTGCCATTCAAGTAGGTTTTTTATTTCCTTTATGATAAACAGCTGTTTACAATATTTTAAGTTATATTTATCATCTGGTAAAATCAAAACAAACCTTTCTTCCATAAGATTAACGTCGAAACTTTGAAGTCCAGTGGGGCACAGCCCTAATGTCCTAGGACTTTGGTTAATGGCCTATAACCTTCCCAGGGTTAACCTGTGCTACTATGCAAAATTTCATTGCAATCGGATGAACGGTATGGCAGCGCATAAAATACGAAAGGACAAACATTGATTTTAACGAATTTCCCCTATAGGAGAGAAGTTATTACCGTAGTCGGCATGGTAAGACCTAGGCTTGGGACCATGATAACTTTTCATTTTCAGGTCCCCAGATGCCAAAAACACCATTCGTTCAAAACTGTATATATATGTGTCCGTGGGTGCGATAACTCTCGTAAAAATGGTTCGATTTTTATTAAATTTGGTACAAACATGTAAAGAAACATTTATGATTTTAAGTTCGAAAATCAGCCAGATCCCTCTATCCAAAGGGGTATTTTGGAGGGGGTTGTGTACCCAAAAATGGGTTTTTTGAGTTTTTTACGTATTTGATTTGACTTAAAAAGACAAACAATTTGGTGTTTTTATAATTTCTCTACGTTAATTGGTTACAGAGATATTGAAAGTGTTAAACACAGTACGTTCGTTGTCCAATGTTATTCTTATGGAGAATAAGAAAAATTATATATCTCGCTTATTTATCAACTTATCTTGAGAAAACTTGGTATATTGCTTTATATCATTGTGGTATAATAACAAATTTTTTGCCGATAGTTCCGTAGCAGCAAACCTGCGTACTCAGCCCCCATGTTATTCTTATGGAGAATAAGAAAAATGTTATCTCCCTTGATTATGAACATCAATTAATAAAACTTGGTATGTGGCTTTACCTAGTTGAGTTATATTGATATTTGAATAAAAACCCATTTGTTGTGTTCCTTGTTTCAGCAAACCTGCATACTCAGCCGCCATGTTATTCTTATGGAGAAAAATTAAAAATGTGATAAATAGTTTATTTATGAATTATATTGATGAAACTTGGTATGTGGCTTTATGTGGCATTAAGATACATGTATATGCATTGGAAATTCGCTGAGTACGCAGGTTTGCTGCTATGGGGGTATTTATATATTAGATTAATATAATTAATATCAAAATTAAATTACCCATATCAAAACTATATAACAGCTGGGTCCAATATCAAACCTTTACACAATTTTCATATTTTGATTAGGATTGATTTGAAAAAATAGATTAGAAGCACTCCAACCAGTTTGCTATATGACCAATTAAGTCTTAATTCAATTTTTTTTAGTTGAGGAATATTTAAAAAAATTTGTTTGAATACAAAATTGTCGGTGGGTTAACTATTATATTTAAAAAATAATAAATAGTAACAAAAGTAAACAAACATCAACAAAACATACACACAACAATATGCACAGATTAATTTCAACCAGTAAAGCCTAAGTATCTAGGTGAGCGTTCAGCCGACATTGAAGGTTTGCTCCGGAGTGCCGGGTCTAGTGTTCTTGAGCAGCCAGGGGAGATAGGGAGTGAGAGGGGTGTAGACCATGAGCCCCAATCCTGCCCCCGTCTCAACCCCCGCCAACACACCACCCCCACAGTACAACGGGGCTCCCGACCCCCTTGATGATGGATCCTGTGTCCAACAAACATTGTAATTCTCAAAAGGGTACAGAACAGATATCTCATGTTACTTTCTTATAGAGAATAACTCTCAAGTGGTGTAGACCATTTCTTGAGTGATTGCTAGTTACTCAACATCAGTTGGACAACTGTTGGACCATTCGTTATGGTCACCATTCTGTAAGTCGGAATTAAAGAATTCTAGGCTTTGTGTGAACCTTAAGAGCTCAGGAGTGGAATTTAAATATAGCCATATATCATAAAAACATATACTGTAGTAATAAAGGAAGCCTTATATCTAATAGATTATTATTGACAATTGCCCTCATAGAAATTCAAAGACAAATCAAATAATTTAAAAAATGTAACATAGCTGGAAGTTTCCTTTTATTGTTCGTAAGGAATTTGTAATGACCATTTGTAATTCTCGTACAATCAATCTACCATAACTCAAGATAGTCTATAAGCTATTGAGAATTTTTTTCTCAGATTTGTTCACTTAAATAACACACCCTAATAATCTGAGGAGTTTGCAGTCACGGATGTTGTTGAATCATCGATTCAGAGTTTATATAAACCAAAAGCCCTAGAAATATGCAATACTCAGATGGGAAAAGTATTTCGCTAATAAATCATTACAAATTAAAAGATTCAGAAAAAGGACTCTACAATATATTAACTTGTGTTTTGACGGATTACTAGGTAGTTTTTACTGCCTCTAAACCACATATTGCATACTGAACCACTTATGCTATATCTAGTAAAACTAGCAGTCTCAACTGCTGAATATGGTTTCAACGCAATTCACAGTTGTACAATCATTTATAGTTAATTTATAATTCAAGGAAAATGTATTAAAGCGTTATATTAGTTTAATACTAGTAACATCTGGTGTTGCTAATAACCTGTCCATAATGTATTAACAGCTGCAATTCAAATTTAATTATTCCCCATGTTAATCTTATGGGCAAAAAATGAATTTTGAGGGCGGCCCTTGCCCTCCAGACTGAAGATATTGAAAAATTAAAACCGTTATGCACAACTATGAATGAGAAAAAATATTTTGGTAGGTACCTAAATAGTTAAAATCGGCTCAGAAATAACGAGGAGTTCTCTTAACAAAAATCCGCATAGCGTATTTACTTGTTACTTGTTGTTTCCGTTCATAGGCTTGATGGCATTGAACAGGTCAAAATGCTGAAGTAGTTTCAGCCACTATAGAATATGATTGGTAGGGAGGGGAGGGGTCAGAGAGTCACACAGGGGGTTACATTGCCTGAGGTGTTCAACAGTACTTACAGAATAAAAACAATGCACAATCAGATAATTCTTAAGTGTTACAGAATTAATATTTAAGATGGTCATTCTCTTTAATATGCTGAAATACCCCTAAAATTAAGCTGTGCTACAACCAAAATCTTGTTAAATGATAAATAGGTTTCTCTTTTATTCTCATAAACGTCCAAACATAAAAGACTATGTTATATAACTAAGATTTAAATAACATTTTCTCTGTAGTATTACAATAAACTAGTTATTGTCTTCAACAAAATAATAAGATTAGAACAGATGTTGTTTTATAAAAACGTTGTCTCAAAGTATTATGAAATACATCACTCCCCCCCACACACCTACCGCTACGCCTTTGAATAATGCACTATTCCGGTCATATAGTGTCCCAGTTATATTGTGATGTTTGCTTTTTTTTTGATCTGACAAACAACCATGTGAAGTTGGTTGCAGTTGAAGATGGACCTGTATCTATTTATTATAAATTAGAGATAAACATAGTGTACAAGTACAATATCTCATCGCAAGTTTAAAGTTTGTATTTTAATAATCTATTTGGATTGTAAGTAAAAATTGTAAGAGTTAGAGAAAAGATGGTAATTACATAAAAGTTTATTTTTGTACGCCCTACACGTTTTACTCAGGAAACTTTCTCTATCTTCAGAAAAATGGTAGTTATGAGCAAAAAAGTGAGGATATCAGTTTCTATTTTAGGTGACTTGTAGTAACCTATGTTCAGGAAAAAGGAATATACACCCAACATTTGTCCCAAATACATAGTGTGTACTAGTTATTTGTGTCAAACATTATTTATCATGAACTAGTCTTGTAAATAATAGTATTTCCTATCAACCACTTATAATCATATATATATATATATACTCACATAGAATCTGGGCTCCCAGAGGATATCACAGTTAAGAGTAATGTAGGAGAACCCAAGATCATCTGTCATCTTTCGACTTGGGCCTTCACAAGTATTGACTGTACTTTCGGATCTCGCTGACTTGCAGTCTTCTGATGAAATAATTATACACCATTATAATTATATTTGTAATCATTTCCATGGAATTATATCCACTAAGATTCTTTTTATTAATTTTCGAGTAACCTTTTTAAACAATTCCTGAAAGTATTAATTGACCAACAAAATGTAGACAATTTTTAATTGTTGCAAGTTTTCTCTTGAGCAGCCAAAGAGGAACCATGCATTCGACCAATTTGGCGTTGGAGCAACGATGATGAATGAAAACCTTGTTAGCCAATGAAAACATTTGGTGTCGTTAACAGATTAGCTTCGTTTCGTTACTTTTACTCATAGCTAACATACATAGTAGGTTAACGAGTAGGAGGTAAAGGAGACTGGATATAATGCCTGGTACATTATATGACGTAAAATAACTTAATAACGTAATAATATGACGTATTATAAAACAACACATAAACTAGGCACTTTACTTCACTATGTGATTAAAAATTGATCAGGTAAAATAATTTTATAACATGATATAATTACTCATATAGATTGATGTATGAATCAGGTTGTATTTGTTATAACCATCATCTGTTTACTATTCTTTTAACTTGTTTATTATCTTATAACGTTCGTTCTACTTTTAAAGCACTACCGTTTTAAAATAATCAAATAAACCCTCTCAAGCCAAACTAATTAAGGATATTTTTTCTCCAGTACTTTGCTGGTACTCATAGAACAGAGTGTATGAATTATCAATGAAAATATAGTAAAGCTTCAACTGACAGGTGCTTCGGCGAGCTAACAGCTGATTGGCTCTGATCGCTGCAGCGAGCTTGCGTTTGATTGGCTCCGCTAAATGGGACCCGGCGAGAGACTACCGTTGCCCCAACGCCGAATTGCCCTGATGGCTTAGGCCAAAGTTTGAAATACAGATATGAACAAGGTCAACTTTCTCTATATGAAGCACTAAAGCTTTGTCTAAGAGGTCAAAGTGCATAAGTGATATGGTTAGGGTTATTCAGGGATGTTGAATCTTCTAATAGGCAAAAAAGATAAGCTACAACACTTTGGCAATTTAATTTATATCCCTCATGAGTATTATACATGTTGCCCACTTATAGTGGGAGTATCAGCGGTAGAGAAGAATTCTCCCACGACTCCACATAAACTATCCTCGTAACTATCCATTAGTCAAAGTAAACTATCACTCGACTCCACATAAACTATCCAATTGTCCAAGGGAACTTTTTCTCTTCCAATTTATGGTTCAATGCTGTTGACTTAAATTCTGCAAGGAATAGTTTTAAAACTACTAAGCACAAGATATAATTTATGTAGGCTACTTTACTTTTGATGATTCCAGCGTGGGTTCTATATTTAAAAAATATTAGTCCCAAAATGCATGTAACAAGATACAAAATCTGTTATACCAAATTTGCAGGTGTTATCGTGACAACAATCCATCATGGTATTATGGCAATGGTGATATCAATTTTTTTGTGACAGCTAGAAACCAACTATTAGAGTCAAGGTAGCCTGAAGAACTGTGATATTACTACTGAAGGAATAATTATTTCAGCAGTTAAATATGATTCTTGGTGTTCAATATTGGCAATAACTGTGTTTATTCTTCTTATTTTCTTTATTATTTTATCATAATTTTAATTTATTACTTTTGTTCAGTGATTTAAATTACAGAAAATTGTCTATTACGGTTGATTTATTAACCACTAGCTGTGTACCCGTCCTTCATACAGGTTGTATATAAATGGTAGATTAACTAAAACAAATAACAATCCACATGATTTTACAATATTCAAATTATATTTTACACGTTTAATGCAAAATTAAATCAAAGTTAACAAAATATACAGGAAGATAGTTCGGGTACTGTTGCTAAGTCGAGGAACTCTGTCGGGTAGTAAATGGCGTGTGGTTTGCGACTCCAAATCGGTACACGTAATACTTTGGATTCGCTTTTATAAATAAAAGAACTCAAGTACAAACAAAATTTAAAAATATCTGGGAGGAGGGGGAGGGGGCAAAAATGTAACATCGGGGGGGGGGAGCAAAATATAAAATCGGGGGGCCAAAAATAAAAAATCGGGGGGAGCAAAAATATAAAATTGGGGGGGGCAAAAATATAAAATGGGGGGACATAAAATAAAAATATAAAATCGAAGAGGGGGGAAGGCACAAATATAAAATGGGGGAGGGCACAAATTTAAAATGGGGGGGTCATTAAGATCGGGGGGAAGAGCGCGCAGAGTTCCCCAATACCCCCTACTCTCGCCTATCGAAAAAAGAGTTTGAGTTGCCATTCAAGTAGTTTTTTATTTCCATTATAAACATATATTTATGCCTTTCAAGTATGTAAGATATAAGCTGTTATGGTAGAATGTTGATGGAGTGGTGGTGGGAGAATGTGGTAGGGGAAGGTGGTATAGGGAGTGACAAGTGCGCTCAGGTCGGCAAGAACTCCTGGAACTGTATTGCTGACACGTGGTATCTCAAATTGAAAAAAGTAAAATTTAAAATATCGGGGAGGTAGGGGGGCAAAAATATAAAATCGGGGGGAGGGAGCAAAATATAAAATCGAGGGGGGGCGAAAATAAAAATGGGGGGATCAAAAGTATAAAATCGGGAGGGAGCAAAAAAAAATTGGGGGGGCAAAAATATTTAAATCAGGGGGGGTCATTAAGATCGGGGAGGGGGGAGCGCGCTGAGTTCCCCCTACTCACCCTCTATTCTCGCCTATCGGAAAAAAAGTTTGAGTTGCCATTCAAGTAGTGTTTTTATTTCCATTATGAGAGTTGCCATACAAGTAGGTTTTTTATTTCCATAATGATAATCAGCTGTTTACAATATTTTAAATTATATATATAACTATTAAGTCATCATCTGGTTCAATATAAATAAATGCTTTGTCCATAAGAATAACATAGTATCTTTAAAACCCCATAGGGCAGAGTCCTAAGGTGATTTCCAAAAATCCAATTAACCTAAAACCTTCTAGCGCACATATAGAACATAGAAAAAAGTTTCATCGAAATCAGTTTCTGTTAAAAGCGAACAAAACTTGTCCAAAATCACACAAAATCATGTTTTTGAGCAGCCGCCATAATTTTTCCAAAAGGCGTATGCCGGTTTAAAGTTGCCTAAAACCTTCTCACGCATGTATAGAACAAAAAACTAAGTTTCATCAATGTCAGTGCACCCATTTCCCTTGAAAAGCGAACAGAAACCCGTCCTTGAGTGTCATTGACAGATAGACAAACAGAAAAACAGAAATTGAGATAAGACGCGTTTCTGCTTTCCTATGGTATGAAACGTAAAAATATGCAAAAAAAATAGTAAATAAAATAAATGTAAATAATGCAAAAATTCATAATTCCAAGCAATGTACAGACAAAACTCTAATTTTATTTATATAGATTAAATAGGATTTTTTTTAGTAAATTTGTTTTAGATTAATTTATTTTATAAGTATCCATAAGAAATATAAGTAGCCATACTATTTTATTTTTTGTTTGTTTATATTTAAACACATAGGTAATTAAATTAATGACCTGAAGTGGATGCTTTAGTTTATACTAATAATATAAGGACAAATTAAATCAAAGTGTTGCTATTGACCAACCAAACCAGGAGGAGCCATTGATGTTAGAACACACTTGAGTATATAACACATAAGTATAAATAACTAACACTAAATATGTATTAGTGTTAGTCCAGGAAAAAACAACTTTTAATCCAGGAGTTCTTGCCGACCTGAGCGCACTTGTCACTCCCTATACCACCTTCCCCTACCACTAAATACTAACACATAAGTATATAAATATAAATGTTCATATATATAAATGTTCAAGGTGGTCTAGTTACGAAAATTGAATAATATTTTGTTAATGGATTCTAATGTTTTTGTTGTATGCTTGAACGAACATTGGTTGGCCACCGATACTAAATATTTATTAAATTCAATACCTGTTTATACATCAGCTGCGGAATACTTCAGTTCATGGTGGTTCATGTATAATAATAAAAAGTAATTTAATCTTTATAGAAAGGCAAGATTTATGTATTTACAATGGACTAAATATTGACTACAAATATTTTTGTAGCTTCAATTTATAGACCAACATGTGACAGAAATGTTGATAAATTTATTGATAAATTGGAATCATTTTTAATCTTAATAAAAAAATAAATTCAGATAAAAAATTTATATTTATCAGGTGATTTTAATGTTGACATTTTGGAAACTTGTAAATCCCCAACACAGAAGGAGATTTTTTTGAATTTACTATAAATGAATGGGCTATCGGTTAATTTTACATTCCCAACAAGAATCACGCTAACCACAAAGACATTCATTGATAATGTAATTACTAATCAATTTCGAACTGGATGCCACCTTTAAAAAATGAATCTAGAATTGGGTTTGTCTGACCACAGGTCACTTTTTATTTCTGTTAACAATAAAGTTGTTGGTAATTAAAAATCAAATGTTCGTATAAAAAGTAGATTATTCTCTAAAAGGAATGTGTGTATTTTTGTACATACTTTAAGTAATATTGCATGGAATGTGAAACCTAATTATAACATAGATTACAACTATGACTCATTTTTCAGCGGTTATAAAAATATTGTTGAAAACTGTTTCTCATTAAAATTTTACTCAAATTGTCCAAGTAAGAAGAAAAAGAGTTGGGTTACAAATGTAGTTTAAATATACAGTGTAAAAAAGAGAGTACGCTGTAGAATTGCTAAGAAATCAACAGATTTACATTTCATTCTGTAATTGTATAAAAAAAGTATAAATTGTATAAGAAGATTTGTAAAGCAGTATGTAAAAAAGCTAATAAGTTAGAAAATAATTATATAATAAAGAAAGCTGACAATAAAACTAAAGCAGCTTGGTCAATACTGAGTAAAGAACTTGGGGTGAAGAAACATTTTCAAAATTTCCCTAACTTTTTAGTAGAAGATAAACAGATTACAGATGGTAACAAAATTTCAGATTGATTGAATCAAAGGTTTTCTAATATTCCAAAAATACTTAATATAGTTCCTTTAAAATTTCAAGCAATTGAATTTTTACCGAGGCATGATCATTGCCACCTAGAATTCACTTTCTCGTTTGTCTCACCTAAGGAAATGACACAAACAATAAATTCGTTCAAAAATTAAAAGTGTGCAGGTTGGGACAAAATTCCTCAAAATATAATGAAAATGATGACAAGTGATTCGATATGTAGGCCAATCAGTTGCATAATAAATAAATCTTTTGAATGTGGTGAATTTCCAACAAAATTAAAATATGTTGAAGTCAAGCCTCTGTTTAAAAAAGGAGCGAGGGATGCTTTGGACAACTATCATTCCATATCATTATTGCCATGTTTTTCAAAAGTTTTTGACAAAAATTGCATCCAACCAAATTAAAAATTGTTTGGAGTGTAATAATCTGTTTCTAAAAGATCAATTTGGTTTCCAATCCGCAAATAATACAACATCTACCATAGCTAATTTTTTAGACCAGGTTGCATCTGTTTTGGATATATCAGAGTACATTGGGTGTTTTCTGTGATCTGACAAAGGCGTTCTACTGTGTTCAGCATGATATCTTTTGTGAGAAACTTAAATATTACAATTTTAGTGATTCAGTGGTGTCTTTGGTGAAATATTATCTATCAAACCGCTATCAAAGAACCATTGTTTTGGAAAATAATATTAAATGTATTTCAAATTGGCATTAATTAAAGTATGGTGTGCCTCAGGGTTCAATATTTGAACCTCTGATGTTTTTGCTATATATAAATGATTTGCCTCTTAGTATCTCCAAAATTGGTTCTTTATGCGGGTGACACTTCAGCAATTTTGAAGGCAAACTCAAATAAGGATATTAAAATTATTTTCCAACATGCTATAGCAGAGCTTCAATATTGGTTTTCAGTAAATTATTTGTTGCTTAACAATTCCAAAACGCAAATTGTTAAATTTCAAACTACTCAAAGCAAATAAACCTTTGAAAAAATATGTGTTTTCCAGGAAACTCTTTCTCAGTAAATAACTCAGTTAACTTGTAAGGAGTGGAGGTTGATTATCAATTAAATTGGAAGGCTAATATGAGTTAATTAATTAAAAAACTAAATTCAATCTGTTTTCAAATGATTACCGTATTTTATGAGAAGCTGTCGAGACTCAAACAAAGCTGATGTTGTACTATGGGCTTTTCTTTCCAATCATAAGTAACAGGATTGAATTTTGGGGAATCTCTAGTCACTCAAAATTATTTTTTAAAATGCAAAAAAATACATCAGAATCATGGCATCCTCATCAAAAAGAAAATCTTATAAACCTTTTTTTAAAGAATTTAGCATTATGACAATACCCTCATTATATATTTACAGATGTCTATTTTTTGTTGAAAATAATCTGGAGAACTTAAAAGAAACACAACATGAATGTAATTATAATACTAGATTTTGCAGTGATTTCCAGTACCCAAGACACCGTTTGAAACTATTTCAAAAACTCCCCAGTACTTGGGGAGAAAGCTGTTTAATAAATTACCAGACAACTTAAAGAGTATAGTAAATGAAAATATGTTTAGAACTGAATTTAAAAAAATTGCTTTTACAAAACGCATACTACTCAGTGGATGAATTTTTGGAGGGTGAATGTATTTTATTTTGAGTTTATTAGCTAGAGTTCACTATAATTTATTTTGAAAATTTAATAATTTACTTATTGTTAGATTAGTTTAGTCTTAGAAATTATGTTATATGTTCTGTGCTGGCCTTGCTAGCTGTAAAAGAATGTAACTTATAACAATAAAGATATTCTTATTCTTAAGAGAAACTATACAATCCTAGTGTGAATGCTAGAACAATACAGTTGCACCACAGTAACTGTGGAACTATTCCTACCCGGTCGAGAACAGAGCTGCTGCGGGGTGGTGGCGAGGGGCTGCGGAGTGACCGCGGAGCAGTTTACTCCAGAGAACTCCATCCCGGTTTCGGGGAGACAAGGCACACACGGCGACCACTCCACCATCGGAGAGTGTAGCTGCACCAGACCTGCACACCACAAGCACTGGCTTATAACAGGCAAAATACATGTTGATAAAAAACTGAAAAACATTAAAAAATATTCATCCCTTAAGGCCGGTATACACGTGAGAGATTTTTACTCTCAGACGCTACTCCCAGAAGTGTTTACATGGTGGGTGACTTGTTTTGATGCAACAGCTGATCCCAAATACACGACAAGAGTCAACTTGCAAGGCAACTCTCGGAGAGCTCCTGCCAATCTCGGACATTGTCAGAGAGCTGACTCTTGGCGCCGTTTATACGACACATTTTACTAGCGCAAACTCTCTAAGATAGAGAGTCACTTGTGTAGCCCTGTTACTAAGACCGTCTGATTCTTTAGCCAGGATAATTAATTAATAGTCCAATGACCAGTAATAGTCCAGCTGGATCCAGTATCAAACCTTCACCAAATTTTATTAGGATTTTTCTAAAGATTGACCTGGCAAACTTGAGGTTATGAAGCGAGCACGCTAACCACTGTGCTACCCAGCCAATTGAATATACATGAGTATTTTAAACACATTGATAGGATCAAGTTCATGGACTCGATTGTGTAACATTGTATTAAAGTCAACTCTGAATCACAGTGGATGCTTAAATGCAACATTACAATTTTTTCCCCTAAATTATATATTTAGAATTTTGCACTGTTATTTTGAGGTATGAAAACTAACCAAAAATATTGCTTAGCTTGTCCATATTTTTAACAAGTACATACAATAAAAACATTTTCCAGTAGGTGTACATGTCACACTTTTCAGTTTATATTTAGAATGGAAGAAAAAGGTTTACCAATGTTGTTAGCTTCCATTCCTTGTCCGCTTGCACCAGAGTTTTCTGCAAAACTTTCGTGAACCACAATTGTCTTCACTTGTCCTATTGACATTTCTGTCAAAGGAAAGATGATGACATTCAACATCCCTGCTCGGAATATCCTAAAAAATATATAAAAAAATGCAATTCATATTTTTATTTTGTAGACTCCCTTTTAAACATATAAATATTACAAGTATTATAACATATACAGTAAAATTGCAAGTTTGTAATGACAAATCGCCTGACATGGAGACAAAACCTCTAATTATTATTTAATTTAAACTGATAATCTATATTGTTAATTCTAAAAGAGAAATTTTGAAAAATAAATTGTAGATGTTTGATAAATTGCAGAATAATGGGAGATGGCTCAAAATCTTATTTGATTAATTTAAATTGTATGCCAGCGACAAAAACGCCTTAAGAAAAGCATAAGGTTCTGCAAACCGTCTGCATTAAAACATATGAAGGTGTCTCAACCAGATTACATTAAATTTCTTCATTTAGAAGGATAGAACAAAATTATTCCCCTCTAAGTTGACCCCAAGGAAAAATGTGAAAATATTTTAAACCGTTTTTAAATACAGAGTGTTCTCAAAACTTACAAATGTGTTGTAAAAATATGTAATCGTGTACATCATATTTTTTAATTAAAATTTCTTACTTAAAATATACTTAGGGGTACTCTGATATGCCTCAAGACAATATTTTTTAAAGTAATAATATTCCAACAAATTTTGTTGCCCTAAAATTACAATTTTTAAATTACACTAAATAGGTTTATATATATATATATATTTATATATGCATCCATTGCTTAGCAGCAGATAGAAATCCTTTAAAGTTTAAAAGCTACAAGGATTATTTTCCTTTGTTTTTAAGTAGAAATATAAGATTTGTATTATTTAGCTACAATCTCAAAACAAGTTTAACTAATATACTTATAACTAAAATAACAAACTCATTAGTGTCTTTATTTTAGCATTAATCATTTTTCCCTATACAATTATTGTAAACAGATATTTTACATCAAAACTATATATACTTGACAACAAAAATATATCTATAGAGCAGATTGACATTGCATTAATTTGTCCAACAGAAATTAAAACCGTCTATAAATGGCATTTTAATTTATGTTGGTTAACAATATGTACCCAAGATCACCCAACTGACAATTGACTGTAGAGAAAACTGGCCATATAAAGCTGTCACACTGTTTGCAGTCCAAACTTGGCCATGACTCACCTTAGAGCACATGAAGCTGAAGTGACAACCCAGTCAATTGCATAAACTGATCCAAAACATAATGTCTGATTATTTATGACGAATTTTACTTCCTGAGTACATTTTTCCCCAGTGGCCTTGGCACATGGTTCATTGGTCCCAGGCTGACCCTGCATAACAGTTGGTTGGATGTTATTTGATGTTTGAGTAGCAGGAGACATGGGTGTTGTTGTAACCAATTGGTTTTCATTTGGTTCTGTTGAATTTCGTACTAGTACATTTGTGTCATTTACATCTGGTCTGTTAGATAGCTGAGAATTATTTTCTTTCAACACAGTATCTGTTTCCATTTGGTTCTCATCATCCGACACTGAAACAGCTGAATTTGGGACTTCATTTATTGAAGAAATTACATTTTCTTGATTTACAGTATTCTCATTTTGTAATACATTTGTTGATTCACTATAGTTTGATTGTGTTTCATCGTCATTGTTTGATGGTTCAGCCTCATTTATTACTTCATCTAAAATACCTGGTATAGATGTTGCGTCAAGACTTAAATCATCTTCTTTAATCTCTTTATCACTACCAGTAGCTACTAAAATGTCTTGCGATTTCTCACCAAATTTCTCACTACCTGAAGTATTTTCATTATTTAATGGGATTTCTTCTAAAATGGGTGAATTTGTAGTTTTGTCTTTCAAATCATGTGGGATTTCTCCTTTAGGAACACTAACAGTATGTGTAGTGTCTTTAGTTTCTTGAGGAAGATTAAAATTTTCGGAATCACTGGAGCTAGTGTTAACATGTATTACTGAATCGGCTTGTGCAGCAGGTTTTGAAAAATTGTCTTCCAGTTGATGGTCTTTTATCATGGGTCTTTCTTGCGGAGTTTCTCCATTACTATTTTCTTTACTTTTATCATCTTTATCAACATTTTCCTCTGCAATAGAATCTTTTAAAATGTCTCCAGGACTTATTGTGTTTTCTTCCGAACTTTTTTCAATGGAGGATTCCTTAATCTTTGGAGTTTGATGAAGTACCATCATTGTAGATGGGCTGGAATAATCAGGTTTATTTGGTTGCACTGATTCTTTTGTATTCTTGTTTTCTTCTAAAATTCCTTGACTTAAGTCCTCTACATCATCATCCTCAGCTGACATTTCTTGCCATAATTCTTCAATCGGAGAGTCTGCTACCATCTCTTCTTCTTCTTCTTCTCCTTCTCCCTCATCTTCTTCCTCATCAGCCTCCTCTGACTCATGAAGTTCAGATGTCTGATCAGTCTCATCTGCCTGGGATAGAGTTGCCTCTGTCACAGTTGTTATATTTACTGCATTTACGCTTTGTGCTACTTTTTGCAACACCTGATCAATTTCATTCTCCAATATATTATGTGTTGTGGTCCGTGCAGTCATGGGCTCAGTATTTGCTGTTGTCGAGACAGAGGGAAAGACAATCGGAGGTTTGTAGGCAGTTTTGTTGGTAGCCCTGCAACAAACAAAGTGTGCACTGGGAGTAAAGGCGGACTTGAGTCCATCGCAGTGCATTCCTGCCTCATTATCTGGTAGGAAGTCTTCATCTAGAGTACAATCCAGTCCAAGTAGGCAGTAGCCACCTCCTCCACCACAGGTCTTTACTCCAGAGATCACAAATAGTCCTGAAATCAGAAACATGTAAAATAGACAAATAATATGAGCATACCCTTTTAACTCATTAACAGATTAAATCAGACATTTATGTCTACCAACAAACTGCTTTCACAACAACCACAATTTTGGACACTCGTCTGCTCTGAGCATCACTTGCCCAATGATTGTGTGTAGCCTTAAATTTTTATTGTAATTACATAGATGATATTTGCCATAAGTGTTTTCCTTAACATAATTTATGTGCTGGTATATTATCTAAAACTAAAATAAATTGTAATTTTGCTTTGTTTTTTATTTTTAATCTAAGATTCTCTCTGCCCTCCCCACTGATCTCCTCTTCCCTTAAGGCTAGGTTTTATGTACTGCTCCTTACTTGGATGCTACAATTTAATTGTAGTTCCAAAGGAACAAGACTTTCAAAGACTAATCGTAAGTTCTTAAACATATAATGAGCATTGCAAAAACAATATGCATTCATATTTTTAGATGGTTAACTAATTTTGACATTCAAATTCCAAATGCCTACTTTTAATTGTACTGTGTTAGACAATTATGTTTTTCCCAAACTATAAATAATGGATCCTCTTTGGAAGAACTTAAATACTATAACATAATAGTATGTTTAAGGATGCTAAATAATAGTAGCACATAGTGGCGACGTAGAACCACCTATTCAGAGTAAACTACTGAATGTAGCAGCCAAGTTTGTATTATTAGATTTTCCTTGGCCCAAGGATGATGAAAAAATACGATATCCTAAATTTACTCAGTTAAGTTTGTAATGTCAAAGAAAAAGCGCTGTCTATATTTTTATAATTTGTAAATCACCAGACGAAATACAATAAAATGTTGGTAAATATGTAGATTATGTTTTTATATTTTGGTTATCAAAACAAAATAATGAATTTAGGCTAATTGGTATTGAATTTTTGAGACCAACGAATAACCAACAATAATTTTATAAAATTGTATTTAAGATTTTTAGGAAACAGGATTAGAATTGGAAGTGACACAAATCTAGATCTCATTCAATAAACAAAATTAAACTAACCAAAAAAAAGATTAAACTAAAGCGCTGAATCCCTTTTTGGGCTATTTTGATTGCAGGCGTAACATTTTTTCTATATACAGGGGAAAGATTACTGAGGGTATGTCATGTTTCTCATGTATCTCATGTTGGAAATATGTTAAATAGAGGGAATCACAAATAGACATGATTAAGATGACTCTATTTTACAGTAAATTTTTAATTCATTGAAATACTTAAAAATATATAATTCACAGTATAGTCTCAAGGGTTCTACTCCCGATTTAATAACACTACAGTATATTTAAATCAATATTTACTATCTCTATTTTTTATGAAAATATAATTAATTAGGACTGACGATTCCAGTTACACTACAAATATGAATTCATCGAGAGCAAAAATATTTGGTCTGCTGCATTCTCTGAGAAACCAATTAACTTTCACTACATTACACATGGTCATATAATCACCTGACCAAATAAAATCATCGTCTGCCATGGATAAGCATTGAAAATTTTAAGGCCAATAGGCTAAAACCCTAAGATTACTCTGGACATTTTCTGAATTTGGACACTATACTGATATGTTGTTTTATATAATAAATATTTAATTGCATATAATTATATTGGGGTAATTACAACTAAAAGAGTAAATTTATGTTAGTATATTGAAATGGTGGCACCACTGTCAATTCCAACTAAACTGTTGGAATAGAACAGAATTGGTGTGACCTTTTAACTGGAGTGATGTAGATAATTGAAAGTTGTATTTAATTATTATTTCAACATTTACCTTGAATTTGTATAACTTTTCGATCTTTAAAATTTAAAGAACTAATATTGTTTCACCACAAAGTAAGAAATGTTAAGGAGTTCCATCAAATAGTAAATAGTAAAATAAAATTAAGATTGCCTGAATTCTTTAACAGGAAAACCTTATTGTAAGTAGCATTCATATGCAATTTCATTTAATTTCCATTTCAATTTGTATTAAATAAGTTAACCTTACCTATTGTAATTCCATTGTTTTATTTTCTGTACAGACATATAGACCATTCCATCCAACCTTGGCCAGATATAGTTAAACTTATGCTCCTAATTCTGTTAAGTTTTGATATAGTTATACAAAAATATAAGTATAAATTTTAGTGTGGATTGTGCAGTGAAACACAGTATATTTAGTTTTGACTTTTGTTTCTCAAAGTAAAAAGACAGTTAACAATAATTAGAGGAAATAGTTATTTATGCAACAAGTGCGCAAGGTGCCACTTGCTGCACGAGTGGCATATTACATTTTTCCTACGTCTGCCAAATACTGATTATACAGTATGATATGTATAATATTAATGATAGCCTATATGATATATTTCCTACAGTTAGAAAAAAGCGTTTAAATTATATTTATTTGTTTTTTTTAGAAGGAGGCTGCCACTATTAAAAATTATCTTAAATATATACTAAACCTGATTTAAGTAATAGTAACATAACTAGGCCTACACACAATTTATGGACACTTTTTTATGTAAACATTCTTTAGTTAAACTTCAACAAAATACAGGTTGTGTTTATGTTTATGTGTGGACTTCCTGCTCTTTGCTTTACCTACTGGTTGGCCCAACTGACATATATACTTTTCAAGATGTTTTAATTTTTTTTTTTAAATGTTTTACTTTCTTTGAACTGTCATTGTCAAAGAATGAGTTTATTATAAGCAATTGAGAGAAAATTATTCTTATATCTTAAATATTATTCTATGCAGTTCTCTAAAAGTAGTTATTCTTACACCAAAGTAAAGTAAGACCGACCATTTATATATTACTTATACAGTAGCTGATATAGCTAAGAATTATTTTAGATTTTATTGGACTGTGTTTTGATCATTGATATTTGAAGATACACCAGTAAACACAGTTCAGTTACAATGATGTGAGACTGTTCCTATTAAATCCTTGAGAAAAGTGTCTCATCCTTGTTGGTTATGTAAACTCCCAAATTAAAACCCATGTTTATACCAAATTAGCACCCTTGGTATAACACATCTAGGAATTTTAATAAATATTTTAATATGCATAATGTTGGAATTTTGTTACGAAAATACCTTTACATCTGGGATTTCCATTTTTAAAGAACAACTTTGAAACTGTTTATTCTTTCTCCCATAACAAAAAAAAGGTCAGTGTTCATTGTGTGGTGTGTGTGCGTGTGTGTGTGTGTGTGTGTGTGTGTGTGTGTGTGTGTTCTTGCGAATAAGCCGTTATTTGATCCGACATATGGTTACACACCCACACTATTAGATCCGATGGCGCTATTAGATCCACCCTGCTGGATCTAATAGCGCCAAAGCTCTTTTGTTGAGTTTCTGGCGTTCCGGCCATCACGGAAATAGTCGAATTTACCCGATTTGAGCAGGATCTAATATAGCCGGTTTCAGACATATAGTGCGTGTGTATGAGGTTCCGGAAGTGGCCACCACGTTGTGCTGCGGTCGCGATTCAGGTGTGTATCGTAGCGCCATCGGATCTAATATTGTAGGTGTGTAACCATATGTCGGATCTAATAACGGCTTCGTAAGAAGTTGACTTCTCGGCTCTCGTGTCGTCAAGCTGAGTAGAGTTGCCGGCTCAACTGCACTACTGCACTAGAGATGAATATTTTTGTATTATGTTTAGTAGAATATTAAGTTGTTAGTAGTGATGATATGTGATTATTGCCATCGTTCATTTAGCAGAAGAGCAACGTTTTGTGTTCACTTGTCAAAATGTAAAATGAAAAATTTTGGAATAGTTAATGAGGTAAGTTCACTTCTATAACATTAATTTAACATTTTCTAAAAGGCTACAGGGCATTATTACTTTTATCAATGCATGACAATTGTTTTAATTTTAATTAACTTACTAACTTGACTGAATTGTCAATCAACTGCGTGTATACACAGTTTTCAGCTCTTGTAAAGTTAAGAGCAGCAACTTGTGAGGTTAATTCTCTTGTCCATGTTCAGAATGACTGTTATTGGCGTTTTATTTGTCAAAAATACCATTTATCAGATCTAGAAGATAACTTTGCTTGTTCATGTATTAATTTTATAAACAAGGTAACCTCTTCAAAACCTAGTTGAGTTGGCCTCCTTTTAGTTTGGTTTGATAATTCAAATAGGGTCTATTACAGTAAGCTTACCTATTTTACTACAGCTCAGGCCTGTTGACTTAAACTAAAGCTAAACTGAGCCTAGGCCCTTTCACATAAGTAATTTATTTACCCTCCCTATTAGTAGTATTTTAATTTTGTTCCCCCAAGCCCATGGCTCCTGGGTTTCATACATTAAATAGATTGGGTACACTTCCATTCGCGGTACGATATAAAAAACTGATATAGAGAACTGAACCAATTCAAAATCCTAACCGAATAGATGTTGAAACCTAATATCTATTCGGTATTGATATTGAAACCTAATCAATAGCAATCATAAACAAACACAATTTAACTATAACTTATGAATCTATATGCGGACATAATCGCAAAAACGTTGGGGGTCTGGGGGCGTGCCCCCCAGATAGAATAGCATACACGGCAGAGATCAGTTTATTACAAAGTTGGAATGGTTGGAATGGTTGGAAGGATTTTGTTTTTTATACCTTTAGTATAAAAAATACCAAATTTGAACACTCTAAGCCACCTAACCCTCTTATTTAGAAAAGACCCCCCCACAATAATAATAATGTGCTTTATTTATTTAGGCCTACTCAAAGTTTGGGCTGACAAGGGCCCTCTACCACATATGTGTCGAAGACTGGCATCTTAAGAATAAACGAATAATGTAATTTAATTAATACAATTTTATCAACGTTAAAAACTGATAATACAAAAATTGGGTACACTTCCCGAAATAAAAACCGACTAAATATATAATTTGAAATTATAACCGAAGAGACAATAATAATCATAAACAAACTCGATTAATTTATTTTTATCAACTAAAATCTGCTGCCTGATCGTGGAAATACCATGTGTTTATGTAGTCTGAGCGCATACCCTTCAAATAAAAAGCGGCAGACATCAGGTTACCTAGAGGGAGGGTTAGGTATAGTTATACTAACGTGGTTGGGTTCGTCAGTTTGTTTGAATTCGTGGGAAGTAAAGAAAAAAGAACAACATTTTGCTGTCAACTGAAATAAATAAAACAACAAATATTTGTTTTAAAAACTTGTATACATACAGGCTATCAATAATTAAAAATTGTGCCGATAACGTAGGCTAATTTGATACCACTTAATATAGTGCAACAATAAAAATCTGGGTTTTTTATGAACAATAAACAGAGTAGACAGATCAAGTTAATTTGTATTTGCAAAATAGTTTTTTTCAGGTATAATTTAGGTTACGTAGGCTAACGTAGGCTAATTTTGGTTTCGGTTTCATATGTCCAGTTATTAAATTGAAGTACATAATATTATTGGCTTTATGATATAAAATTACTTAACAAGACGTGACAGATTTAGTAGGCCTAGCTTATACCCCCATAAGTCAACCGAAAGTAACCTCTTCAACGTTACCCCAAAACGAGCTTGACTGACCTCTCTACAGAAATCGTTTGTTAAAGAATTCTGTAATCTTGATGCTGTGACAACAAATTATTGATTATAATATAAAAGCATGAATATTTAACATAATTGCACCATGACGGGTACTTGTCATGCTTATATTTATAGTAAAAGTAAATTTTTCTACAAAATATTTGGGTTTTTTATCTTTAAAAATGCTGAATAACAACATTAAAATTGGTATTTTCTTGTTTCTTTCAACTTAAGGTGTATAGTATTATAACAATTGGTACCGGTAATATGATTATTCCACGTTAAATTAAAAATAAATCCAATACAGTAGTTTTGGGCACATTGTAAAACTTATTCAAAAAATCTATACCACTGTTTCAAACGCTCCTGTGCAGTAATTTTTCCCCAAAGTTTACAACAACACAGTCAATATAAAAATCTGACATTTCAATCTAATTTGATTGAATAAAATAGAATTGCAAACCCAAAAAGTTGAAAATTATTTTTAAGCTGTCCAATGGGTGAGTTAACCAATACGTGTCCACAAAGTGGTAGGGTTGAGCAGTTGTTGAGTTTTGAAGCTGGTTATTGATAGAAATTTTCTGAACTCCCGACGATGACACCAGTAAATTGCATGGTTCATAAAAGTATGGTGGTAGCTTCTAAAACCACCAGTAATTTTGTTTTCATGTGTTTTCCAGGAAGCAGCCAATAAAGTGAAAGATCACAGTGCCTGATGACCAATCGCAGTAGTACCTGACCAAGCCTTCTGACCATTTAACTAGGCATATGTTAGAGACTTTAGTTTTAAATTTTTGTAATTATTTGTAATACAAAAATTGTCAAGATTAAGTAATTTTAATTTTTCCCAGTTTACTTAACAATAAACAAAATTTACACACAAATTAGATAGAATAAAATAATTTCTAGTTAGCTAATTGAAAATTATTTTGTAGTTAGACTGCATTACAACTGAACTAAAACATTTTATGATTAAATATTATAAATATTGTGTATATTTTCATTTGATTGCTGTTCATTTGTTGTGGGTTGATGTTGAGAAGACATATCTAAATTAATTGTATTTTAGAATTTGTACGAATATAAAACTGAGTATTAAACCGTTTAACTTGAGCTGAAATGGATATATCTACCACAGACTCATATATACATAAATGTGTTGTCCCTTAATGTTACCTTCATAATAAAGGGAAAATAGTAAAAGGATTGTTAAGACTATATTTGGTTAGATTTTGTGAATGTAGTAGGTTATTCTTTCTCTTAAATAATAAATTTAGTAACAATGGATGAAAGTACAACATAGATGTTTTATTTCATATTTTTAATCATTAATGTTTTAAGAATAAAGGACTTACCACCTCTTCAATGGACATCAATTAATTTGTAGCTAAAAATAATTTAAGGTAAAGGTATTTAACTACTAGATTTTCCATTCCTATTTTATCAAGTCCTCTGTCCTTAATTCCAAAATCAGTATTTTCCAAAACTCCAAAAGGGGCAGATAATGTGAATAACTGTATATTCAAGTTAGTTATATGCATTATTTTGTTATATTTACAAAATGTAACTGTGCAATGTTGGTGGACCATTATTTTGCAACATATCATGTACAATATTTTGTTATGTTTTAAATACATAACTATGATATGAGAGGAAGTAGGACATTTTTACTTTTTAGATACGTTGGAGATACCTTGATAATATGTAACAATACGTACCTGATACATAATCAATGTTGCAATGATACATATCTGGTACGTATTTAATACCATCATGTGTTGTGTGGGACTAATGAAACTTTGTCATAAAGCAATAACAAGTGATATGTTTAACATCCAGTATTTATGTTATATGAAATAAATTTCCTAAAGATTTGCCTTTTAAGAGATGTCATTATAATACTCAAATCCTCTGAGAATGTGTTGAGACTTAAATAATAATATTACCCCTGATCAACTTTGTTTCTGGTCATATGCGTCCATATTATCAAGTGTAGTCAAGTGTGCCCATAACTGTCAAGTAGGCCTTCTGATCGTTTGCCTTAGGGTCTTGCACATGGATTACTAGGTCTATAAAAGGATACAATTGCCAATGATTTAGGCTTTAATTAAACAATTTTTCTTTTTGTTGAACTGACGGTATTAATAACATTTACTGTTTTGAAATTACTCAATGAGGTATGATTGCATAAAACCTACCTTCACACTAGATAAGTTTGACTTTATTGACAGCTGATCAAACTTCATAAGGTACTTTACATTAAAGTTGATCAATCTTGATAACCTTGTTTACATCTTTTAAAGAGGTGGCTTACCTACACTCTGCCCTTTTCCAGTTACTCAGATTTATATAGACTCGATTAATTTTATTTGGTTTAGTATAAGTACTTGATATAACTTGTATAGTACGTCGTGTTTAGCTTGGCCGGTCACTGCATTGTTGTTACATGCTTTTCACCGGCCAAGCTGAACACTGTGCATAATTAATCATCCTTATTTAATTATGTTCAAAATGGATCTCCTCGAATAAATCTGGTTATAAGTTTGAATTAATCCACACTGAAGAGTCTAAGGTTGTGGTTTTCAGACTTTGAGCACTATCCAATATGATTGGGGTAAATAAAGCCGCCTTGAGGTATGAGTTGGTATGTTGGAGTAGTCTATGGACTGTAACAACAAATTTTCAAATTACGGAAAAGACTTATTTGGACCGCACTGTGATTATATTGCACAGGCATTCATTGTCACCGTTTCTTGTTTAATTCATATTTTTTTACAATGGCTATATTTATTTACCGTGTTTTATCATGCAGACAGTCAATTATGTTTTTCGGCTCACATTATTTTTATAAAAGTCTGTTTTTTGCAAAGTGAGGAAATATTTAACTAATACTAACAACATAAGGCAACATGAATTTCATACGTGACTCTGAAACCTTCAATACCCTCAATCCCTTATCTAGCCTTTTACTTTCTACCCCTTATAGTATATGGAGAAAGTATTGTTTTCCTCAAAATTTTCAAATTTGGGTTGATAGTGGAAATATTCGTTTTAGTGCTCCCTGAACCCAAAAAAGTGATCTTTACGTGATGTCTGTGTGTCTGTCTGTATGGATGCGTACAAAGCTAGAGCCCTATCCAATGGTCCGATTTTTATGAATTTTGGTATGTAGATACTAATGCACGATATATCCAGGTGTTTTTACATTTTTTGAAATTTTTGTTTTTTAAGGGTAATTATCCCCCAAAAACCGCCAGAAACATGAATAATTAATATTTCTCAACAACGGCGTTAACAATTTTGATTAAACTTTAGTCGTTTGTAGAACTTTAGTTTTCCAACAAAATGACACCACCAGCATTTCTGTAAACATTCGGGTTCAGAAATTACAAGACTTATAATATTAAAAAAAATTTGTTTTTTTTTTATTTTTCATAAAAAATCATAAATATAAAAAAATATTACTATTCCCCACTAAATAGAGCTTAAAAAACTAAATAATTTAGTATTTTGAATTACTATTCTACGATTACTGGTTTCGGAGAAAATTTAAATTTTCATTTTGCGGTAAACGCAGTACGTTGTCCAATGTTATTCTTATGGGGAATACAAAAATTACTATTTCTTTCTTATTTGCCGATCAATTTCGTTCAAACTTGATATGCTTGTCAAGTTAGCACTGACCAACAAAGGAAATTCTAAATATGTTACCCCTTAATAACCCTGGGGGGAATAGGGGGCATTTCCCCTCTTAAAACCACGTGTGTAGCAATGGATTCTGTAGTGTTTCTAAAAGAGGGATTTGGTGGATGTTTTTGAAAACAACTTGTTTACAACATTTTCTGTACATTCGACCGTGCTTTGTATTCTTTATTTAGTAAACAAAAAGTCATTTATTTATTAAAGTTTGGCTAACAGGGAGAAAGTATTTGTCAGTTTTCTGATACCGTTTACTTTTTAATCTTTTACTCTCGTTACGATAGTATTGTATTTTTGAAACTCATAATAGCGATGGATTTGAATTTATTTTTTTATTTATTTGGACTTTACCTATCGCTTCTAGTGTTTAAAACTACACAACGAAGCGATAGGTAAAGTCCAAATAAATAAAAAAAAAATAGTATTTTATTAAAATATTCAAAAAAATACATTTATCTGATTTGAGCATGACATTTGAAATTATTGCATAAATCCGTCTTCAGCCCCTTTCACTCATATTCGGATCTAATAATGATATACACTGATCATCGGATCTAATAATAGCTTTATACATCATCAGATCTAATAACGACATACACTGACCATCGGATCTAACAATGACCTACACACCCATCATTGGATCTAATAACGACTTACATACCGGATCTAACAGTGAACGTAAAATACATACGACTAAACTTTAAATTACACTACTCAGAATGTGAAATTGTTGCTTGGTATGATATACTAAGTAAGAGTGATGATTTGTAAGGCCGAATATCGACTCCTTCTGCCGGATCTAATATGGCTGGATTATTACTTGGATCTAATAACAGCTTATGCGTGCGTATGTGTGTGTGTGTGTGTGTGTGTGTGTGTGTGTGTGTGTGTGTGTGTGTGTGTGTGTGTGTGTGTGTGTGTGTGTGTGTGTGTGTGTGTGTGTGTGTGTTTTCAGTGTTTTTTTACTGAGCAAAGTTTCTTCAGTAAGTTTCTTAAGTTTTTAACCTCTTAAAGTCCGAGTTTTTTAATTGCCACGTATATGCCTGGGCCGGTTTTTTTGGAGAGTTTTGCTTTAATTGATATTTAATAGATAAACATGTTTTATATAATATTAGGTATATTGTAGCTATTTTAAAATATTTAATTTTCATGTCTGAAAGTGTATAAACAGGTAAAACAGAGAATTTTGTTGTATACCAACCTGACATTTTATGAATAATATAAATCCTGAAATTGACAATTACAAAGAATTGTGAATAGTATAAATAAACTATTTTGGTATAAACTTGGGTTTTATTTTGGGAGTTTACATAACCAACAAGGATGAGACACTTTTCTCAAGGATTTAATAGGAACAGTCTCACATCATTGTAACTGAACGGATAAATAAACTTCTTTATCTCATTTTTGACGTGCTAACAGTAGCTAGTTAGTTATATAAAGTAGTCTCCAGAGAATTATTGTTTTTTTCCCAAGCCTTCTGTTATTTTATTTTAGCCCACCAAGTGCTCTGTGTTTTAGAAAACTGTAACATATATGTTTAACTGCTACTACTGTACATGCAAGTTACTGAAAAGATCACGACCTCAGAGAGATATTGTCAATTTTTCTTTTATAATTACCTGGATCGACAAGAGGAAAGATTTTGGGTGCAGCCAGGGTGATAGGCAGCCATAGTAACCAGATCACAGTCATTCTGTATTGTCTGCAAAAGAACATGTTCCATCAACTCTAAAGAACAAGATTAATATTACAGAAATAAAACTAGTTAGCTATGTAATAATATTTATTAATTGTTAACCTACAATCAGCAATCTAGTTCAAAAAGAGAATAAAATTATTCATTCTTATATTTTACCTCATTCTTAACCATCAGAAGCCTAGAAAAGAGAATAGTTTATGATTTTCTCTCTTTATCTTATGAACTATCTTTTTCATAAGCTGTAATGATTAAGAAATCATTTTTAGACCACATTTATTTAAGATGGTTTCTATAAACAAGATACAAGATGTACAAGATGTACAAGATGTATATATACAAGATGTACATATAATAATGAATCAGGACTATAGTGTTTGATGCCTCATGTCATACAATAGGCTGTCAGTATTCAGCCAGACACCGTTAGTCTGTTAGAGTGTGACTGGACTGGGTCAACAGGAGGAGCCTCTCTCCCTCTCTCTCTCACACACACACACACACACACACACACACACACACACACACAAACATTACCACACACTCCAACTAATTACAGACATTTGTCTGCAAAAATCTGAAATGGAGACTGTCTGACTTGAGGAACTTAAGTCTTGTCAAAAAGCGTTGTCATAACGGGCTTTGTAAGATTGCTGCTCATTATGGTTCATTTGCAAACCGAACCTCATATAACTGTAACAGCGTACCTGTTTGACTAGTCTGATGATCCCAGCATTAAGGAAATGTCTTTTGTAAAGCAATGCAGCTAGGTCATCTCTGCTTAGAGGTGTCATCAAACTAGAAAACACTTGCCGGTACCTACGATTGATATGCTTGATAGCAGGCCACCCTACACCCCGAAAGGAATTTTCTCGCCCTACACACTTGGCAGTAAAGCAGGTAATTTCAATCTTAGAGATTTTTTTAAAGTGATCGAAGGTAATTTTGAATAGAAGGTAATGTCAATTTATGTCTTATCTTTTATTATTTGTCAATTGTTTGGATCACTCCTTAATTTTTAAAATCCTAGGGCAAGAAAAGAACAATGTTTTGAGCTAAATAAGTATGAATGTTTTTAAACAAAAATATTCAGATCAGTTAAACTATATTACTAAAACAATTTCTATATTTATATATTTTTCTTTGTGTCTTAACTTCACTCTTATTTGGTATAAAAATAAAGCTCTTTTTCCGTAGAAGTGCCTTAATGGGGTTATAAGATCTGTAAGTTTTTACAAAAGTTTGCGGAACATGATGTTTATTTACTCTTTACAATATACTATTAAACAATAAGTTATCAAACATAAATGATGCTGGTGTTTTTTTTATATTTATTATTTTTATATTAACTATACAAAAAAACGCTTTTAAGGTAAAGCAGTCCAAACTCTTCAAATTGTTGTTGACTCCCCAGGAATCGAACCTATGACACCTTGAACCAAAGACCAAGAGGTTAAACTTCAGGGTAGCAAGATGCCCATTTTCTTATTTGTATTAATATTCTTTCTTTGAGATTTGAAACAGCAGATAATTATGCTCACACATTATGAAAAATGAAGTGAGGGAATTTGCCTACCATGCAACTGTCCATCATGCAAGTTGATTATCTATATACACATTATTAAAGGATTAAAGGAATGTCTTGGTTTTTGTGAAGTGAATTTTGTCCCTTAAAACTATGATTTAGTATACAGGTTTAGAACCAATGTAAAACTCTTACTTTCTATATGTGCCTTTTGGGGATTTGAAAAACATTTTGCTTCAGAGTACCATGGTCTTTTATAAGTTCCAATGTTAATTTTATGAAGTTATTTTATTTTGGAAGACAGCTGATTATAATATAGAATTTTCAAAACACCTGGCCCTAAGCTTGCAAGACCCCCAAGCGGGGATTGGAGTACCGCAACCATTGCCATTCCAGCCATCTACCTGATTGTCATTGGGTAACTTTAGTCAGGTGTATCAGAATGAAATGTGAGTTGGTTGATTAGCGTCCAGTGATAATGATTTGTAATTTTAGGAAATCAAATAAATAATAAACAAGCAGCTCCATTGCCAATGATGATACCTGCACGGTTTGACCACTGTATTAGATATGTAATCACTTCAAATTGCTGCTCCGTTGTTTTTAATTTGATTTTATAAATTATACATCATTGGATGCTAACAAATAGTACAACAAAAATGTATTCTTTATATTTTATTAATAAGCAGTTTTATAGCTTAAATTTTAAAATTAAAAATTTGCCATTTCGAAACGAGCAAAGATAATATTGTTTCATTTTTTACCCAAATATTGCCTCAACAAGTATAATATACTAGTTGATTATCCGTGCTTCGCACAAATGAATTTAGAAAAGAAGAGCTGATTAAAATTCCTGCTGCAACTAAATATTTTTCTAATCCATTAAACCTATTGCCTATAAGAATAATAATGAACTTTAAGGACGACTGGGGCGAAGCCCTAAGGGATTGCCAAGATGGGAATAGGCCTCTATGTATCCCAGATAAATTATTTACCTACATGCAAATTTTTAGCTCGATTGGTTCAGTAGTTTTTACATTAAAATGTAACATACAAGTCGTCAGATAGACAGGCAGACACCACTTTTCTTTTATAAATATGTAGGATGTACAAAAGTTTCATCTTTGTACTGTTAGTGGTTTTGGAATAAATACAATTTCAACAACAAAAACATTACATACAGATAACTGGAAAACTAAGCATTTGAACATACCTATATACCTTATACTTATATACTCATACCTCATACGTACATCAACTTATATGAACTTATTCACAGTTATATGATCTTTTTCTTAATTTTTCATGACTAATAATACCTTCGTTATTGAAGGGGTTTTCCGGATACCCTGTACATTATGAGTAGTTTAATAACTTAGAAGGTAAAACTGCTTGAAACCATACTCAAATATATATTGATGCATTTCGTTATTAGTCTTTCAATTTAAATTTAGGCCTAGAACTGAAATAATATTCAAGGTTATGATCAAATGTATATTTAAGGCCGGGGTCACACTAGGCTGGTTACCAGCGCTAGTTACTAGCAGCTAGGAAAATCAAAATACACAAATAAATACAAATATTGCGAGCTACTAGCTGTACAAGCTATTGTCAATATTTAATTTATGTCTCAAATAAAACAAAACACTACAGACACTGGAGTTAATTTGACCAGCTGATATTTAACTACAATAAAAGTGCAAAAAACTGGATAAACTTGGCAGTCATTCCAAGGAGGTCTATTGGTAATAGGCCTACTGGAGACAACACTACTCAACAAAATGACATGCCACCGCCATTTTTTGGTGAGGAAAATTAACTAGTACATATATACTAGTTATAACATTGTTCATTTGTGAAACAACTTCATTATAATTAGTTTTACTGTTTCTGTAAAGACACAAGTAATAATGATTAGTTCCAGGAATCGAGAAATATATCAAGTTGTAGTATACTGTACTATTATTATTATTATTGTTTTTTGAAAGTTTTCTTTAGACTGGACCACACTACGCTGGTTACTAGCTGCTAGTAAAAAGCACGAAAAAAGCTAGTCATATATGTACGTATATACTAGTACGTATATACTATTATGATGGTGTTGCTGTTTCGAGTGGCTTGTAAGACTCAAATTCATTAAATTCAGCTTATCCCTTTTTCTGGAAGTAGATGTGTTGATTTTTGGATTATGTAAAACTATAAAATGCAACCTGCCACCTAGCTCCAGACAACAAATCATGGTTCCAAGCCTCAATAAATTTCAACATGCAACCTTTAGTAAAAACATTTTCTACCAAACAAACATTTTATTAATGGGTAATTAAGTTATTGACGAAGCACTACTCTTTAAATAGATGTTATTCACGCCTAATATTAAACACCTTATCAATCTTTGTCCAATATCATACAACAATCATTAAATAAATTCAAATATACACATTTAGAAGTAATTTTTAAGAGTGGAGGTGAAACATCAAATTTGTTGGCTTATCCAGAAAGTTGAAAATGTCCAAATGTATTAAAACCACTAGCAAGTCTAGCGGATAAGGTCTTAACTATCATTTGTTTACAACACGGTTTAAATTTCGATGAGATACATAAGCTAAAACACAAGATAATTATTAATCTAATTATTAATAATTAGATTAATTATTAATAATTAATACCACTACTGGCAACCAGCTTAGTGACTACTCAAACCTCTCTGTTTTCCTGGAACTAGCAACATGTTGTGGTCAGACTAGCTTTTTTCGTGCTTTTTACTAGCAGCTAGTAACCAGCGTAGTGTGGTCCAGTCTAAAGAAAACTTTCAAAAAACAATAATAATAATAATAGTACAGTATACTACAACTTGATATATTTCTCGATTCCTGGAACTAATCATTATTACTTGTGTCTTTACAGAAACAGTAAAACTAATTATAATGAAGTTGTTTCACAAATGAACAATGTTTTATTTAATACTAAAAAATCTTAACAGTGTTTTTTTTAATAAACTTCCAAGGTTCTTAATTTTATTTTGAAAATTTATTTCATAAGTTAGCTTGTTTGTATTGAGACTGAGACCAGAGAAGTTTCAGTTCAACATAATACAGGCTAATCCTAGTTAAACACATTGAATAACATAGCATGTGTTTGGACTACTCATGTTTACTTAATACATATTTCGAATGTACTTCTTATTTAATGACACAAAAATAAATTCCATCATACCTTAGGAAGGGAGCAAGAGACGCAATGGACTGTGGATGAGCGGCACCGGTACGGGACCCTCCGACTGTGCCCGATAACTGTCGGGAGCACCCGAACAATCAGCCGACTTCAGCCGAAGACGCCCGACAATCCGCGAATATTACATTGTTGTGTCACGGCGCACCTTTCAAAGGCGGGGATCCTCTCTGACCTATATTCAAACAAATCCCGGCCCGTCTGTTTTGAATTTGACATCTTTCTTTACTTTCGCTATCCCCATTCAAAACAATAGACTTTGATTTCAACTGGGGCTAGAGCTCACAAATTTATGTTATGGCTTTCCCTTGCTTTTGATTTGATTTAGAATATTTCGATTTCAACTAGGGCTAAAGATTGTAAGTTTATGTTATGGCTTTTCTTTAGCTGTTTATTTGTTGAATTTAAAATATTTTCGTAAATTGTCTTTACCTACTTGTTTTTATTGTATTTTTTAACGCACAACGAGTATTTTAAATATATTAAAAATAGAGAATATGGTATTTCCCCGTGGCCACTTAACTGAAAAAATCTAAGTGTTTTGCGTAATCAACCATGGTTGATCAAGGTATGCCGTTCGAAAACGTGCAACACAACTTAATATCTTATGTTTTTAATAAACATAATTCCAAACTTAAATAGTATTGCAGAGTCTAACCTAACCCTAAATATTAAAATAAACTGAGGTTTTTTACCAAAGATTCTGAGTTAACCACTTAACGGATTTTCATGGTTTTTTGCCAAGGGAAAGTCATTTTGGGTACAAGGGGAATGCCGAAGCCATAAATTCTATTTAAAGTTTTAATTTTTTACAAATTAGATTTGATTTTTTTATGTATAACAGACGACGCAAACATTTTAAGTTTGTTTGCAAATAACTTTAAAATCAATTTTGTAAACCTCAGCTGCCAAAACTTCTATCCTTGGAATAAAAGTAGTGGAGTGAGGATGATTTGCAAACATAACGATATAAAGTAAACATCTCGTAACCTGTGTATCAGTCTCTGCGGGTATAAGGCCGCAGTAAGCTGCTAGTTACTGTAAAAAAAAAATAGTTTAATTGTAACTTATATGTTAGCCCTTCAAATTTCAGAGAAAAACATATTTGAATAGCTTTAGGGTTGAGAAGAAATTTTGGTATCATAAGACATTTCATCCTTTAACAAAAAAGAGGAATCCTTAAAATCCGTAAACAATATAACATGATATTTGAAAATTAAACCATTAACAAGAGTAAAGAAATGTGACTGGCAGAAACTTGTTAGTGAATTTCCTTTTGAAAAGTGAACTATTAGCATGACCTGCACGGTGAAACTTAAGCCCGGGACCTCCATTGAAGTTCCTAACGGGACCCCCTGAACACGTTTTGGGGGGGTCGCTAAAAACTTTATATATATATATATATATATGTGTGTGTGTGTGTGTGTGTGTGTGTGTGTGTGTGTGTGTGTGTGTGTGTGTGTGTGTGTGTGTTTGTGTGTGTGTGTGTGATTGTGTGTGTGTGTGTGTGTGTGTGTGTGTGTGTGTGTGTGTGTGTGTGTGTGTTTGTGTGTGAGTTCACACTCTAGCGGTCGCAATTTTTGTCCGTTTTAGTTTAAATTTGGTAGAAACATTCCTTTTTATAATCAGTTGGACAAGTTTGTTGGGTAAAACAATCGGAAAACTCTAACCCCTTTTTTTGGGATTTTAGGTTTTCAAATTTTGAGTTTTTGGGTGCAAAAAGGGTCTGAAAAGTCCCGAATGTACACTGATTGCACATTAAATTATTGTACATAAAAAGCCAAAGATTTTAAGCCCTCCATCATCATTCTAGCATAAGTAATTATCAAGTTATTAAAGAAAATGTTAACTATCAAAATACAGGATTTTTTAACCTATTTTATTACAATAATTGTCTTTATAGTTAAGCTTCCAATATATATAGTACGTTGTCTTAAGTGGGGATTTTACACTGGAAAAGGCTGTTTTTCATATCTTAATATCGTTTTATCACCCCCAATACCCCTAAACAGTACCAACTTGTTATCCCAACTATACCTCCTTCTAACTTTATAATGTACAACATTGGCATCCTGTTAGTGAATTTAAATATAACCAGGGGGATCAGAACAGCCGACAAATAATATTTTCAATTTTAAAAAAATAACCAGTGTTAGTTTAAACCCTTTATTTGATCTTTTTAAGGTTTTAATGCGAAAATTCACTTCCCTCACGTCAGCGTGCTGCGTGCGATCTCGTTTTCGTCATCAGATGATTTGGACCGTAAGAAGCGATAAGCGATTGTTTAAAGATATCCAAGCAGCTATAGTTTTAGCGGATTTTTTTGGTGCATCCAATTGGAATGTAAATATCCATTTACAAGAATGACGAGTCTCCGACCGGGGAACGTAGTAGTTGGAAGTGTAATATATATAGCAGTAACTGGACTTGATGACCACGGACTGGTTAAGATGCAGGAATCCCGCCTCCGACTCCACACTGGACTGACGGGTCGTCGTCCTGACCTTAGCCTCACTCATACTCACTCATACTACTCACAACACGCTACACACAACACGCTACACACAATACACTACACGCTATACACTACACACAATACACCACACAATACACTATACACGACATTCGGTACTGAGCTGCCCCATTAATATACACACGAGGGATCACGCTCGAGTTATGTCATGTGTTTTGCTGACTAAATATAAGATAGTTAATTCATTGAGAATAACGTAGGAACTTTGAAATTCCATGGGATGAAGTCCTTCAAGATGGATGGTTTCCAAAGCCTCTAAAGAAACATCCCGAGGGTAAAAGCAGAGAAAAAGGAAGATTCGTTTCTCTGTTGTAAAACATTTAACTGCGGGGATATAATTTACATTAATAATAATAACACATGACAATATTATAATTAAAATTACATTAAAATATAGTTAATCAATTTATATTATGGATCAGTAGTCTTATAGGACCGGTACGCATATTTAATGAAATGGGAAGCATAAAAATAGATTTTTTTATTTATTATTAGAGTACCGGTAAGTAGAATTACAGTATGTGCAAAATTGTGTTTTTCAAACTGCAGACGACAAATTTAAAATGGTTATTTTAAATATATTTAAAACCTCTTCAACCCTTTTTCTATGATCCAGTCTCTCTGAGTTTTGAACTCGTGACAGTAAATATAGTCTTTCATGTTCATACCAAATTTAATACAAATCGAAAAGTTAATTCAAAAGTTACAGTGTACACGGCCCACAATCCAAAAATATGTACATATACAAAATGGGCCATACACATAATCATATGAATAAAAATTCCAACAATTTGCAGCTAGATTGATTAAAACGAAAAGTTATGATGTCGCGGGTCCAAGTCTGACCGTGCCGACTTTAGTAATAGCATATTTTTTTGCAGAGTTAGTTTTCTGTGGTAATATGCTACAAAATTTGAATTTGTATAATTGACATTTGAACAGACAGATATAAAAATACTTTTCGATATTTATATTAACGGTGAAATTTGAATAGATTATTTTCTTTAAAATCATAAATCTAGGCTCAAGTAAGAGAATTTAATCAAATACTGTAATTTTTTTCGCCCGCCATTTTTATGACGTCAAGGGGGGTTTGGGGGCGAAGCCTCCAACGGCGATAAGCCTAGTAATATAATAAAGCTGATGAATGTTGTGTTCAGGTTTGTCAGTCCAACTCGCACAAACTACAGGAGTGATTGATCAGATATTTTGTATGAATATGGGTTTTACCACAAAATCATACATATGCATATTCCCGTTCCTTTCGGACCGCTGGCCTTAAATAATTTCCGCTTCCCATATTAATTTTATTGCTAACCTTATTATTGTATCGAATGTGTTGAAATTACGCGATTGGATGAACGTTAGTGAATCCTCATACCTCAGTCCGAAAATCGAATTCCTGTTACGCTAACTCCATTTTAATGGTTTGATGAATTTTCATGACATTTGGTGGGCAAAGTTTTGATGATTTAATGATTCTAATAAACTATAATTGACAAATTATTATTAAATTTTAATAATTATTAGATTTTTAATTGAACATTATTTAGAACTTATTTGACCTTTACAGTTGAACTGTTTGAATGCATCGGTTGCTGGGCTGCATTCATTTTGGTGATTAAGTTTGACGTTGTTTAAGGATGTGAACGAACAGCTTATTTTTTTAATTTGTTCAACGTCCTGTTTGAAATTAGAAACGTGACTTTCTTTTGCGTTCAATAATAATTTAATTAATGTTATAGCAATAATCAAATGTAACATTCTGTAAATATGAGTGAGGTTGAAATTGTATTAAATGGAAGTGTCCTAGGCTACAATGACAACATAACTGTGCAGATAGTTTTTGTGAATAAGGCTTCCAGTTTCGGTAATACCTACAGTTGTATAGTTAACGGTTATATCCTGTACATGGATGTTTAGACGCCAAGGTGCAACTACAAAGCTAACGTTTTATCATTGACTATAATAGTCAATGGTTTTATATTGTCAATATATTTGAAAGACTGTCTACAAAGGTTCATTTTTACAATTGAAGGCTAAATAACCGATATCCATTGAGGCTACTTTAATTCCCATATAATTTTACAATAAATGAGCCATGTCAAGATGTAACATTTTAATTTAAGCCTTGCTATAAGTTTATTCTATCCATAAATAAGAAGGCATATTCTCTAAGGGAGGATTTTTTTAATTGGCCTAAATGTTTTATTTAGATCAATTTGTGTTGTTGTCTGCCATATTATAAGTGGTTTGGTAATTTACTACTGCTAGTTCTACTAATATTATGCCAATTGAAAATAGGCAATCAGTATGTAGGTTCAATAGTTATATTGAAACATTGTTTAAAAACTACAATTAACTTAATACCTATATTAGTTTCATCAGTCATTCAGTCACGGTGCAGTACGATAAGTGTCCACAATAACAATCGAATATAAAATATCGAACCACTATGATACATCAATAATACAGATAAGAATATCGAAAACAAAATGAAAACAAACAACCCATGACTAAAAGAGTGCTCTGCGCAGTTGAGTTAGGTTGGTTTATCACAGGTTATGTTAATTTAAGCTATTTAGCCTATCCACAGTAGACCACTGTCACGTCTTCTATTAAAAACAATAACAATCAAATGGGAATATCGTTATGAAGAATAAAGGATCTTTATTGCCATTGATCAAGTACAGGACATGAAAATAGACATAGCCAACATATCTTAACACTAGCTAAGTCTTACCAGGCAGTATTTATTACAAAATGTTGATTCTAAAAATTCGTTTACAGAATAATACGGGTGGTCAACAAGCCATGAATAAACCTTAGCTTTAAAATGTTAGTGAAACTGCCCATGAAATATTCATGATTTCTTTACTCAGTATTTAAACTATGATATCACTTGTTCGCTATTGGTCAGGGTATTTGAACGTCACACTCCCGGCTGGTTCTGAAAGAACAAAATGGCTGTCGCAAAAGTATGAGCCTAACCTTAAAACTACTTTTCCCTCATTTTAGCTTAGCAGACTATTAGTTATAAATGACGTGACAGTCTCCCGTCATCCGCGCGGCTGCTCACTGTCGAAGTTCACTGTGGGTCATCCAGGATGGCGATTGGGCGGGGCCTCTAGTTTTCTGCGATGCCGAATCGCCTGCAGAGCTCCCTTATGTGGTCGTGGTGAGACTCATCCGCTCTCTGAAAAAGGAGGCAAGTAAATAATAGATGTTTTGAGTCAGTTTTAAGAGTAGTTTTTTTTTATGGTGGGGGTATTGTGAAAATCAATATATTGAATCCTTTTCAAAAATTTTTTAAAATAATTTTTAAATTACCATTCAAAACTCCTAATTATGGTTTAACCTCGAACTCGTACTCAAGAATTTGCATAGTTTTAGTCTAATTATGAATCTAAATTATATTGCAAAGTTAGCAACTTTAAATGAAAACAGATTGCCGAAAAATTCTAGCAAGAAAAGTAATAGACAAAATCAATTTGTTGTGTAAGAAATGGAAAAATATGGCACAAAATCATAATTTGGAACTCAATTTTGATGTGGATGCGGCAGAAGAAGTGCAAGGTCAAATGATGAATATAGTTCAAGCGGAAAGGGCGGCATATCGCACTTATTGTGAGTTACGCGCAACAACAGCCCAGTTTCACCAATAAAGTCTCGTCGTCGTCCTTGACCTGGGCCACAGAAGTTACCTGACTGATAATTTGAGAATGGATGTTATCTCGTGGGTTATCAATAGTGGGTCAGCTTGGCACAAAGAAGTGCTAGAATTCTGCACTTTCGGTTACCAGCATGAAACTTGGCATGTTTGCTACTCACCAACAAAGTCTCGTCGTCGTCCTTGACCTGGGCCACAGAAGTTACCTGACTGATAATTTGAGTATGGATGTTATCTCGTGGGTTATCAATAGTGGGTCAGCTTGGGACAAAGAAGTGCTAGAATTCTGCACTTTCGGTTACCAGCATGAAACTTGGCATGTTTGCTACTCATACGTACCAAATAGAAAAATGCCGGGACACAAACTGTACGACCATCTGGGAAGGAAAAATTCAAGATGACGGCCAAAATGATATGTACGTATCAAAGTTGCATCGTAATTCTCATAAAAATTGATTCCAATTCCAATTTTGATTAAATTTATTAAAAATTTGTAAAACAGCATTACATTTATTGAGTTCGAAAACCAGAAAAATTGGTTCACCCTAAAGGACATTTTGGGGGGATTTTGTAACTCAAACACTGAGTTTCCCTCTTTTTCATAAAGAATGTTGAAAATAATTAAATCTTATTTGTAATAATAAGAAAGAGCTAAAAGAAATACACAATTTAGTATTTTGAATGATTGGACTATAACAAAAGGTTCCAGAGATACATATAACGGTAAACCCAGAACGTTGTCTAATGCTTTCCTTATGGAGAATAAACAAAATATTATACATTGCTTATATCTATGCACCGATTTTGATATAACTTGGTTTGTACATGCATAGTGCTGTTATATTTTATAGAATTGAGAATCAAAACGATGTCATCCCCAACAATGGGCTGAATGACTTTCACCCCCCCCCCACTCAATTATGCTTTTTGATTTTTTTTTGTCATGAACTTAAAGTCTGTTTTAATATATAGTACCGGGGGACCGAGCCACGCTCGGTGTTTGATTCCGCAGAAGAGGCATTTTATTTGTTTTATTTTAAATACTCGTTCATTTTCAATATGAGCTCGTTCGCTTCGCTCACTCGCCTATCGAAAAAAGAGTTTGAGTTGCCATTCAAGTAGTTTTTTTAGCGAATTTCCCCTATAGGGAAGAAGCTATTACCGTAGGGCATGTTAAGACTTAATCCCAAGACCATGATAACTTTTCATTTTGAGGTCCCCAGATGCCAAAAACTCCATTCGTTAACATTTATATATATATATATATATATTATTGAAATATTATTATTAATATTATTAAGATATTATTGATTAATAGGGAAATTATGTAATTTCAATATTATTTTCAGTTTTGCGATTAGGAGAGCAAATTTTGGTAGATTTAGAGGAAGTTCTGTATATTTAATTAATAAATCGGCTAAAAATATAACTTTTAAGACAAGACCTTTACTATGTTTCAAATTAACAACAACGCATTGCAGGAGTGCGGAGCCAGTCAGGCAGTGACGGTGATGCAATCCCAAATGGACATCTTGTCCCCTTAGACAATGTCTTATGGAGTCCCCATTTGGGGTTGTGAAAACAGTAAAACAAAGCTGGTATTTAGATTACAGAAAAGGGCCCTGAGGACAATCTTTCAGATACCAGGGCATAACTCATGTGTAGACTGTTTCGTGTCTAATAAAATTCTTACATTTTCTTCCATTTATTTCCTTGAAACTTTGTCTTTTCTTCACAAAAACCTCTTCCTCTTTCAAAATTTGTTTCCTATTCATAGTTATAGTACCAGAAGTAAACCTAGACGCATAATGAGTATACCATCACACTCCACCTCTTTTTTCCAAAAGCATTTAAAGTACTCCGTGGTGAAACTGTACAATAGTCTGCCCCTGAACAGAAAGGTAGAACAAGACTATAGTAGGTTTAGAAGGCAAATAAAAAGCTTACTTATTGATAAGGCTTTTTATAGTGTGAATGATTTTGTAGCTGATAGAAAAGCGCATTAACGTTGCAATTCCTATTTATGTATTTATGTACCTATTGCCCATTGTATTAATAACGGTTTTTTTAAGATTTGTAACCATGACTTGGCGTATGCATTGTAATATTTGTCAACATGCTAAATAAAGAACTTGAACTTGAACTTGGCTCAAGAAATGGCGCGTCAAAGTCAACGCGGACAAAATCAACGCGATTTATTTCAGGAAGAGACGGAGGATGCCACGAGCAGCCCCTCCTGAGGTGCAGCTGGGAGGCGAGCCGATTCCTTAGAGGCCCACAGTGAAATACCTGGGGGTCACGCTAGATTCCAAACTACGCTTGAAGCAACACGTCGACAAGAAGGTCGCCGAAGCAACCTCGATCCTCGGACTGATGTGGCCGCTCCTCGCAGCACGAAGCTCGCTGCCGATCAGGACAAAAGTTACCTTGTTCCTGTTGATTGTTCGCTCTTGCATGATGGATGCTTCAGAAGCATGGTGGATCCTGGCCAGCAAGACAAACATGAAACGCCTGGAAGTCATCCAATCGAGGACGCTCAGAAGGATCACCCGCCAGCCCTGGTTCGTCCGGAATTCTACCATCCGGAACTCGACTGGAGTCCCGACTCTCGAGGATTTCTCTAGAGTAAAAACTTGCCTCCTTTTACAGAGAGCGGATGAGTCTCACCACGACCACATAAGGGAGCTCTGCAGGCGATTCGGCATCGCAGAAAACTAGAGGCCCCGCCCAATCGCCATCCTGGATGACCCACAGTGAACTTCGACAGTGAGCAGCCGCGCGGATGACGGGAGACTGTCACGTCATTTATAACTAATAGTCTGCTAAGCTAAAATGAGGGAAAAGTAGTTTTAAGGTTAGGCTCATACTTTTGCGACAGCCATTTTGTTCTTTCAGAACCAGCCGGGAGTGTGACGTTCAAATACCCTGACCAATAGCGAACAAGTGATATCATAGTTTAAATACCGAGTAAAGAAATCATGAATATTTCATGGGCAGTTTCACTAACATTTTAAAGCTAAGGTTTATTCATGGCTTGTTGACCACCCGTATTATTCTGTAAACGAATTTTTAGAATCAACATTTTGTATTAAATACTGCCTGGTAAGACTTAGCTAGTGTTAAGATATGTTGTCTATGTCTATTTTCATGTCCTGTACTTGATCAATGGCAATAAAGATCCTTTATTCTTCATAACGATATTCCCATTTGATTGTTATTGTTTTTAATAGAAGACGTGACAGTGGTCTACTGTGGATAGGCTAAATAGCTTAAATTAACATAACCTGTGATAAACCAACCTAACTCAACTGCGCAGAGCACTCTTTTAGTCATGGGTTGTTTGTTTTCATTTTGTTTTCGATATTCTTATCTGTATTATTGATGTATCATAGTGGTTCGATATTTTATATTCGATTGTTATTGTGGACACTTATCGTACTGCACCGTGACTGATTGACTGATGAAACTAATATAGGTATTAAGTTAATTGTAGTTTTTAAACAATGTTTCAATATAACTATTGAACCTACATACTGATTGCCTATTTTCAATTGGCATAATATTAGTAGAACTAGCAGTAGTAAATTACCAAACCACTTATAATATGGCAGACAACAATACAAATTGATCTAAATAAAACATTTAGGCCAATTAAAAAAATCCTCCCTTAGTTTATGCCTTCCTATTTATGGATAGAATAAACTTATAACAAGGCTTAAATTTAAATGTTACTCTTCACAAGTTAAATAACTTTTAGTTGACTTCCGGGATGTAATAAAAGACGTCTTACAACACTTAAGATATATTTACACTTATACTGATTCACATACAGACGGTAAACATATATAAAGATGGTACTACATAACAACACGTAATATGCTAATAAAAAATTGTTTTAGTTGACTGTCACATAACTCGAGAAGAGAGGAATTGATTGGTTAACATGGAAGCAGAGATGGTAGATGGGCAAATGGCGGTCGATCATAGGCTGCACTATTTTTATACGCGAAACGAGACCTCTAGATATATCTAACTTTGTTGTGTACTAGCCAAAATCTATCTATATTATTAAAAGAATTTCTTGATTTTCGACCTCTAAAACTATTATTTTGTATCAATGAAATGAAAAGCTCTTACTATCTAGATGTGGCTGATGGGGGTTTGAAAAACCTCCACCTTCAGTGTTTCGCCCCATATGCTTTTAAAGTTCCAATGTTAATCTAATGTAGTTATTTTGTTAGCGCTAACTGTGATTAGCAACTAACTCAACCTTTAATGTGATTTGTTGTATTATAACTCACACATTATCTACTCATTGGTCAAACTAGATAAGAACAGATTATAAAGTTAAATAAATGTATACAACAAAAATTGTATTGAGTTAGTCAGCTGATTACAATGTAAATACTGTAAACTCTTAAAACGTCTGGCTTTATGCCATGGGGAGAACAGACATCAGCTAGTATGTCATTCTAGTAACCTGTCGCGGCTTCGCTCGCGATCACAACGTAATATCTTCTTTACATATAATTCTGTAAGCAAAATTGTTATTCAAAATTGTGGGAGTTTGGCAAATTGTAGGATGATGGGAGACGGCTCAAATTAAAGGTCTCAATCCCAGGGACTCGGAAAAAATAGCAGCATTTCTAAAAAGTTACCAGAAAACGAGACATAACGTAAAACAGCTCCCATAAGAAAAGCATGGGGATTTAAAGACGTCTGCATTGTGTACATTAAAACATGTGATCCTAATTATAATGTTCCATTTTCCTCAGCATGAAAATCAGATATAAGGAAGAGTATTGGAGAAAGGTTAGGGGCTGTGGCCCCTTCAAGCCACTAGTTATATTATATTTATGTAAGCTCTTCTGTTATCATGTGTTTTACTATCAACAGCTGTTTTAATATGCAATTAATACAAATTATTCGTCTGTTTAAGTAAACAAAATCTTTTCTTCATAAAGAACTAGCTGATAGCCGCAGGCTTCGCCCCGCAAATGATTTATAATGCCCCCGTTTCAGCACACCTGCGTACTCAGCGAATTTCCAACTCATAATATATGTCTTAATACCACATAAAGCCGCATAGCAGGTTTCATAAATATATGCTCACAAATAAGCGATATATACAATTTTAATTATTCTCCATAAGAATAACATTGAGTACGTAGGTTTGCTGCAACAAGGAAAACAAAACATAGGTTTTCATGCAAATATCAATATAAATCAGCAACGTAAAACCAATTACCAAGTTTCATCAATATACATTCATAAATAAGTGATATATAGGGCCTACCATTTTGATTTTTCTCATAAGAATAACATGGGGGATGAGTACGCAGGTTTGCTGCAAAAAGGAATACAAGAACTTTTTTTATGCAAATATCAATATAACTCAACAGGGTGAAGCCACATACCAAGTTTTATTAAATTATGTTCATAATTAAGGGAGACATTACATTTGACTTATTCTCCATAATAATAACATGGGGGCTGAGTACGCAGGTTTGCTGCTACGGGAATAATCGGTAAAAATTGCTTTTTTTGTGCAAATAACAATAGACCAGAGCCAGATGAAGCCGTATTGCAAGTTTCATTAGTATCCGTTCATAAATTAGCGAGATATAACATTTTTCTTATTCTCCATAAGAATAACATTGGACAACGTACTGTGTTTAGCACTTTCAATACCTCTGTAACCATTTGACGTAGATAAATGATAAAAGCACCAAATTTTGTGTTTTTTTAAGTTTAATCTAATGGTGAAACTAAATTTAGACTCTTTTAAATATTACATGTAAAAACTTCAAAAAACCCATTTTTGGGGTACAAAACCCCCCAAAATACCACTTTGGATGGGGTGATCTGTCTGGTTTTCGAAATTAAAGTCATAAGTGCTGCTTTACACGTTTTTACCAAATTTCATCAAAATCGGACCATTTTTACGAGCGTTATCACACCCACGGACACACATACACACACACACACACACACACACACACACACACACACACACACACACACACACACACACACACACACACACACACACACACACACACACACACACACACACATACACACACACACACACACACACATACACACACACACACACACACACACACACACACACACACACACACACACACACAAAATGGGTTTTTATGCAAATTTTGTTATAACTAAACTAGATGAAGCTACATACCAAATTGTATTAATTTATGTTCATAATTAAGGAAGATAACATTTTACTTATTCTCCATAAGAATAACATGGGGGCTGAGTACGCAGGTTTGCTGCTACGGGAACAATCAACAAAAAAATCGTTTTTCGTGCAAATATCAATAGACCACAACGGTATGAAGCAACATACCAAGTTTCGTCAGAATAAGTTGATAAATAAACAAGATATACAATTTTTTTCTTTTTCTCCATAAGGATAACATGGGACAACGTACTGTGTTTAGCACTTTTAATATCTCTGTAACCAATTGACGAAGAGCAATGATCAAAACACCAAATTGTTTGTTTTTTTAGTTGAATTTAATGGTAAAACAAAAATTGGATTTAATAAAATATTACATGTAAACAACTAAAAATACACATTTTTGGGGTACAAAACCCCCCAAAATACCCCTTTGGATAAAGCGATCTGACTGGTTTTCGAACTTACAGTCATAAATGTTGCTTTACATGGTTGTGTCAAATTTCATCAAAATCGGACTGTTTTTGCGAGAGTTATCGCACCCACGGACACACGCACAAATATATATACAGTTTTGAACGAATGGTGTTTTTGGGGTCTGGGGACAAAAAGTTATCATGGTCCCGGGCCTAGGTCTTACCATGCCGACTACGGTAATAGCTTCTTCCCTAAAGGGAAATTCGCTAAAAAATATTACAGTTGAATGTGCTGCATTCTGTTGCTAGCCCGTGAAACTACTACGAATCAAGATCAGCTGTTTGTATTTTCATCAGCTCAAACAAAATTGAATGTCCAAAAGCCCTAAGGTCAGATCAGGATGAAAACCATTTAGTTTTCCTATTTTATGCCTAAAGAATCAGTGTACAAAATTTCAGCTTTCTACCTACATGGAAAGGTAGAAAATGAGTGATGAGTGAGTCAGTCAGCCAGGTCTTTGCCTTTTATAGATACAGATACACTACAACTTTGAAGGCCTGTGGGGCAAAGCCAGAGGACTTTTATTACAGGAATTGGTGAAAGGGGGCGTCTACATAAAAAACACTTAATTTTGACACATCGTTTGTAAAAGTCCGTCCAATATTAACGGAGGAGTAATGTTTCGTAGAAGTCGCCTTTTACGTATTATATATAAGGATTTTAAAGAGGAATGAGCAACAAGCTTAATGCATCTGGAGCTCTTATAAAATTGAAGCCTACATGATGGCCACCATGTCCTTCTCTTTTCCCATCGTTCCCATGGCAACACAGCTAACTATGGTATAGACCATAAAATGGTGAAATATGTAATTTATGCCTACTGTTTTCCATACAGAAAGCAATATCAAGTGTTTTTAACATATATTTTTATTTTAAAGTGTTTGAAGATTAAATAATTTATTAATCCCCCTTCTATGGTTACCTTATTTTACACTAAATGACAGTCCAGAATATCGTGCGTTTTCATTTTTAGTGAAACAAAATTAAGTTTTAGTTTATACCTTTTTATTTATAAGAATTTGTAACGTCTTACTTTTAAAATTATTGCTTTCAAAAATGCACCGACGATGTATCGTCATTGTAAATATAACATTATCAGCAATGAAGAACAAAACTCGAACGATTGTTTAGGCTTGTTTAGCATCTTAAACAACGTTTCGTTATTACCACAGTTCACTGCAGGGGCGGATCCAGAGGTCATGTTTGGGGGGGCGGCCTCCGAAGGTTACCCCTCGCCATGGGTAACCCTATTATTTTTTTAACTATATGAAATTATACAACTAATGAAAGTACCTAAGTTAACATAATATATCAATAACCTTATACTCAAGAAAAAAGGAATCATAACTTTACAAACAAGCTAAACAAAAATTAACTTTAGTTCTACTGCGCCCGACCGTAAATAAAAATAACAAATATTTAGGAATTACACTTTTTTTTACGTCATCTGTAAGAACAAGTAAGATGCCTAAATAAAAAAATAATTTTAGTAGTTGCCCACGCGAAAAACTATTTACAAAACGTATTTGAAATCTGCAATACTGAACTTTTGCTACGCGAAGCTCTGATGAGGAATGAGGCTGACAGCCAAGGTCAACGAGTCGAAAAATGAAAATGTCGAAGCACATTTTTACAAATGAAAATACTTGGTGAATGACTTTCCGTTTGCACGCAATTTAATCTTTTTTACTCTTATTTAATTACTTATAATTCGAGGCACTTTTTGCTTCTATCCTAGCCACTGGATATTTATTACCTAGCAACACGGATTTCGCAGTATTACACAGAAAACAAACCTAACCTATAAACAATACCCCCGTCGCAGCAAACCTGCGTACTCAGCGAATTTCCAATGAATGTATATGTTTCTCACTACCACATAAAGCCACTTACCAAGTTTTATAAAAATGCATTAATAAATAAGTGATCTATAGCATTTTATTTATTCTCCATAAGAATAACATAGGACTGAGTTCGCAGGTTTGCTGCAACAAGGAACACAAAATATATGTTTATATGCAATTAACAATTTAACTCAACCAGGTGAAGCTACATACTAAGTTTTATTAATTTATGTTAATAATTAAGGGATATATAAAACTTTACTTATTCTCTATAAAAATAACATTAGGGCTGAGTGTGCAGGTTTGCTGCTACTGGGATAATCAACAAAAAATCAATTGTTTGTGCAAATATCAATATACCAGTACTACATGGAGCCACATACCAAGTTTGATCAATCTACATTCATAAATAATCAAGATATCAAATTTTATTTATTCTCCATAAGGATAACATTGGACAACATACTGTGTTTAGCACTTTGAATATCTCTGCAACGGTTGGACGTAGAATCACATTTTAAACACCAAAATGATTGTTTTGTAGAGCTGAATTGATTGGTAAAAGCAAATGTGAAGTTTACATTAAAATGAACTGAGGAAAAGCCAAAAACCTTTTTCCCATAAGATTAACATGGGCGATTTTATGAGCAGGTTTTTTGGATTTTCTCCGCAACCACTTAACCTAGGTTAATAGTTTAAAATACTAAATTATTTGTTTTTTAAGCTCTATAAAATGCCCAAAACTAAAATTGAGTGTTTTAAAAATGTTAGGGTGAAAAGTGCAAAAAACTGATTTTTGAAAAATGTAAAACCCCCATAAACACCCTTTCCCATGGTTCGATTTTTCTGGTTTTCGAACTTAAAGTCATGAATGCCACTTTACACATTTGATCCAAATTTCATCAAAATCGGATTTTTTTACTCAAGTTGTCGTGTTAACGGACACATATATATATATATATATATATATATATATATATATATATATATATACACATATATACGGATATATATATATATATATAAATTTGAACGAATAGTGTTTTTGGCATCTGGGGACCTCAAAACAAAAAGTTATCATGGTCTCGAGCTTAAGTCTTACCATGAGACCTACGGTAATAGCTTCTTCCCTATAGGGGAAATTCGCTAAAACACAGCTGACAGCAAACGACGGTAGGCGGGCGAAATCCAGTAAATAATAGTAAACGGATTACAACGGTAGCAACCTTCGCTGGGTGTGGCTAAAATCTACCTCCAAGACCATATTGAAAACACTGAATGTTCGGTCTGCCAACTGGCAAAACTTACAACAATTTCGCGATACTCGGGAATATTCGGGGTTTTGGGAGACTTTTATTGCTACTTACATTTTCATTCGGATTTATTCAAACTTTCATTGTATGCCTGAATAATAAAATAAAGCAAAATAATTCTTAGGTTTGGAGGGGGCGACCGCCCCTACCGCCCCCCCCCCTTTGGATCCGCCCACTGATCGTTTACTGTTTTCCTTTGTTCTGAAATGTTTGCCGTTGACGACAGCCGTCTCGTATGCACCAGGCAAAGGCGGGAAACGGGATCAATGCTGCCAAAACAAAACTTCGAAATTCCCATTTAGAATAAAATTTCCCACTTCCATCAAAAACTTACAAGTATAGTCCGATTATCGAAACAAAAGTCTCTGGCTGAGCGGCCGCGCGGCGACCGGAATTCTATTTCATAACCTCATGGAAACGTGAAATACTGGGTAAGAAATTTCCAGTAAACGTTATTTAAATAGTTAGTTAAAGACGTATATAGCACATTTTTCAAATATTTTATATCTTATTCCGATGAGTTTATATTGATAGTTATATTTTGTTAAACATGAATTACAATAAAATTCTCAATTCGTGTTAGAAAAATATAACTATAAATATAATAAGATACAAAATATTTGAAAAATGTGCTATAAACGTCTTTTACTGACTATTTAAATAACGTTTATTGAAAATTTCGAACTCGTTGTTTTACGTTTCCATGATTTTATGAAATATAATGTTTGGTCGCCGGCCGCACGGCCGCTTCGCCAGTCCCTTTATTTTGATAATAGGACTATAGTCACATTTGTAAACATATATACTATAATGAAGAAGTATTATATTATACTCTACCAAAGCGAACTAATTTTAAATAGGAAAAATATATATTTGTTTCTTATGTTTGAGTCTAATATAGATGGTTTTAATATTGTTAGTGGTAAATTTTACCATAACAATACAAATCTCGGGGGGGGGACAATTGCCCCTAGTGCCCCCTCTATAGATCCGCCCCTGTTGTGTATGTCGCGATTGTATCCGTATCTCTCATCCACGTTCTCCCTACATCAATGGACCAAACTTAACAAGATGAGTTCTCACTGACATTTACGCTCCTTCTATCTCGTAGCTGCGGTGTCCGAGTGGTTAAGGAGTTGGACTTGAAATCCAATGGGTTCTACCCGCACAGGTTCGAATCCTGTCCGCAGCGAAATAATTTTTGCGCGTGTTTTTTTATTTGTTTTACTCAACGACTGGCCCGGTTCATAAAATTGAATTCTAATTTTTAACATTATTTGTTTATTAATGATTAATAAGCTCAATTGCTAGGCAGTTTAATCCATACCTATCATTTTCATAAACTAATTTATCATTTTATACTAAATTAAATTACTAAGTATATAGACACTAAGTATTATTATTAAATAGTTTATAGACAGGTATTTAAGAGATTTCTTAAAGTAAATTATATGTGATGTACATTTATAAACTATTATATTGACAAATTTAAAAACCTATATTTATTGATTTATTTGCAGGAATATTCTAACATTTATCTATTTGACACGGTTAAACAGTAATAAACTAATGTTGTCTATAAACTGATATAATTTCGATAGAAAATTAAATTGTAAATATATTAGTTCAGCATGTGAAGTCGGCAAAGCAGTTCACATCTTGAACGTGCTGCTCCCAGCGGAGATTGGGAAAAGCTTGCCTAGAGTGTAACTTTACAGAACATATACAGTATAGCCTGCATTTTAAATTTAATGCGCTCACATTGGACGCGGATAAAAGTTACTCGCAAAATTAAATTGTTGTTATGACGTCTCCAATTTTGAGATATCTCGACATAACATACCTTTCAAGACCGAGAGCCAAGGGGCTTGATTGTACATGTGTTTTAAGTTTTGAGATGTGACAATCACTGAATTAGGAAGTCGTAAATTATTACAAATTGTTTGATAGCTTGAAATCATGAAGAAGTGCTGACAAAAATAAGACAAACGAAAGATGTGATAAAATATGTATATGTTTAGGATAAATTAATTTATTTTGTTGGTTTTTAGTAGAAGCATATAGTTGAATCCAGCCCCCGCTCCTAATGCGAATTATTACAGTTTAGTAAGTACCAGGAGTACGCTCATTCTTCCCATAAGAGGATGAACGAAGATTGAATTTTTAAAGATATATTTGAATAGACATTTTTCGTGTATAGCTTTGTTAACATACGCCTTTTTTAGCCAAACATTTTTACAACAGGTCAACATATATCTAGAATAGACCATAAGCAACCTTATGGAAGAAGTTTGTTTACATCAGGTGATTACTTAAAACATGTGTTTATTAACCAAGAGAGTTAATTTTCATCAGAGAATATTTCAGCACGTAATAAAAATACTTTATTTGCGGGTGTTTATATATTCAAAAATGTACTGCACACGTGATCCAGTTATTATTGTACGATGATAGGTTGAGAAAATCTGCTAATGAGCTAAGAAGGCTTGCTATGTGTACACCCTATTTGAATAGGAACATTTTATGAGTTTAGGTTTTGCTATTAACTTTAGGGCTCTTTATTCAACAACCTCTAACCGATTGACCGAGTGTTTATTTAGAGCTTTCTTGAAACACATGCATGATCATCTAATTTATTATGTTCTTTGCACCTTTCTACAACATGGTTTCTTTTATGTGCATAATGTGTTCGGGATTCTCTCTGCAAATATTATAAATTATTTTCCCATTTAAACCTTTTGAGTTTCTTGATCTTTTTTCCGTATGTGTATTTTGTGTGTGTGTGTGTGTGTGTGTGTGTGTGTGTGTGTGTGTGTGTGTGTGTGTTTTAGTAGGTGTGTATTTGTATTTAGATATTGATTTTAACCCTGACAATATTTAGTTTTGAGTTTTACGTTTCCAGTGCATGTTAACGTTTATTGCTGGTTTTAAGCAATCTGGTAATATTTCCTAGAGTCCTACATTGAACCCAAACCGAGGGCCACTTCGACAGGACATCATAAAACTAGCATCGTAGGAACTTATTGGTTTAAAAAATTCAGGTTAGCTTTTACCAGTTGTGTTGTTAAATTTTATTCAAGTGATTAGTGTTTTCTACAGGTAGTTTTCAGAAAGTAAAGCCCTCATTGCTCTGCGCTTTACTTAGAACAAGAAATAACTCTGAACCACACTTTACCATTAGCTCTCACGATGATAAAAACCATAATTGATAATAACGAATTTGCATTTTTAGCGATCTTCTTGCAAAGGGAATAAGCTATTACCGTAGTCGGGGACCAGTAGCTAACACCCAGTTCATGGACAAAAATAACTTTTAGTTTTAAGGTCCCCAGATGCCAACGCCATTTTTTAAAATTGTATATAAATTTTTACGAGTATCGTGTAATGGGATGAGCTTACAAACGCCATTATGACAAAAGTATGGACTTTCTTAAAGACACAGCGTGATTAGCAATGAATACTCAAGTCAGTCAGCATTCATTGGGGGAGAAATCCTAGGAATATTATTTATTCTTCAACTACTTGACAACATTTGAAAAATATAGTAATTACTTTCTTTTAAAATAACAATCATAGATTATCTCCCTATAACTGTTTTAAGCAGATAAACTGGCAATAAAAATAACAGCTGTTAAGCTAAATAAAAATCCTGCTGCTGAAACCATCGATATTGAAACCTAGCGGGACAAATATTAGGGCTAACAAGTTCAAGGATAAGGAGAACATTACCTTTATTTATATTTAAAAATGAAAAATATTTTCAGTGAAAAAATTGAGAGCGACTTTTGAATGAATTACCGCTAACCAAAAAGTATTTTTAGATTTTACATAAAAAAACATACGTTATTTTAATTTTTCTAGCCTTTACTTATAAACTCAAGTTATTTCATTGACTGATGCTGCAGAGCATTTATTATTAATTTCCCGCTCCAAAATCAGGGGGTTAAACATACAGAAATATACTTTTTTTAACTCATTGAAAACGCACGTATTCAATTTAATAGTCTACAACGTAATTAGTCTAACAATGTATACAATTGGGATTACGGAGTTTTTTTGGGATCTTGATCGTTTATGAAAATCAATATCCACCGCAGAAAATGCAAACAGATATGAACTGTTACCGCACTGTTTTAGTGATCGGTAGATTACAAAAATATGTCTCATGTGAAGGTGACAGTGGGGCTTATTTGGTGCATTACATGTAATAAAGCTATATTGCACTATGATCGTTTAATAAGTTAAGTCTGCCATCGATTTATTTGTTCGCAATAAAAATGAACTACTCTAAGTCTACAACACTTAGACGCTCTTGATTATCAATCAAAGTCAAATAGTTATCCGTGTTACGGAGTTAGACTGTCCCAGAAAAATTCCAAAACTTTTTGTATTAAATTATCAACACTAACTTAGTCCAAACACTTAGCTTTTAAACCGAAGTTTTTCGAAAAAAAATTACTAATAATAAATCTAAATACATATAAGTTGTGTTTAAATCACGACAAAACACCATTAATTTACATAACACTAACATTTTAAACTATTTCAAAATAAAGAAATCAATCAAACAAAACATAACCAACTCCTGTACTCCATAAGTAAAATCAATGTTTACATTTGTGTGATTTAATAAACAAAAGATATATCCCAGCTGACATTTTAAAGACGACCATAGTCAACAGCTTACTACGAAAACCAATTCAACGACTGAATAACAAACATTAAAATAGTTTTAATAATTATTAATAATCCAAAATAAAATACAAATGATGTGTTAAAACACCCCTTAGGTATCCCAAATGTATCCTTCACAATTTCATTACGAAATGTTTTATCGTTATTTAGTATTTTGACACCCACACGCACACACACGACACACGGCCACTGAATTCTCTTCATCAATTCACTTTGTTCATCAATTATTTGTTATAAAACAGGTGGATTCGGAAGATGAGATAGAAGTATGTGTTCGGACATGATAGGGTGTTATTTAGGACTAAAAAGATATATAGGCTGAGTTTAGGCCTTTTATAAACATTCCACTTGAAATATACTGTATTGTCTATTCATTTCGGGCCTATCGTATCCTATAAAAATAAGGTTAATAACTTAATTTCTATTGTATGTTAAACATTTAAAGAAATATATGCTTGTTCTACATGATTTTCGTTATGTAACGATTATCGATTTGGGTTATCGGTAGAATTATTTGTTTTGGTGTCCCTGACCGGAGTGACCCCAGAACAATGTTTTTTAGGTGTTGTATGTGTGCCTGTTTTTCAACAAATTTTTCCAATCTTAAGAATGTTTGCAACATTTGTCGTCGACAAATGTCGGTAACACACTTTTTACTTTCTCCCCTTATACATACATAGTAAATGGAGAAAGTATTGTTTTCGTCCAAATTTTCGAATTTGAGTTGTTAGTGGAAATATTCGTTTTGGTGCTCCCTGAACCCAAAAAAGTGATTTTTACGTGATGTCTGTGTGTCTGTCTGTCTGTCTGTATGGATGTGTACAGAGCTAGAGCCCTAACCAATGGTCCGATTTTTATGAAATTTGGTATGTAGGTACTAACATAGATTAAACATACTTGTGGTATTCTTAATCTATGGTACTAATCCACAACATCTCCAGGTGTTTTTGAATTTTTGATTTTTAAGGGTAATTATCCCACAAAAACCGCCAAAAAAACATGAGAAATCAAGATTTCTCAAAAACGGCTATAACGATTTTGATTAAACTTTAGTCGTTTGTAGAACTTTAGCTATCCAACAAAACGACACCACCCACATTTCTGTAAAAATTCTGGTTCAGAAATTACAAGACTTAAAATATCAAAAATTCAGTTTTTTTTTTATTTTTCATTAAAAAACATAAATATAAAGAATATTACTATTCACCATTAAAAAGAGCTAAAAAAACTAAATAATTTAGTATCTTCAATTACTATTCTACGATTACTGGTTGCGGAGAAAATTTAAATTTTCATTTTGCGGTAAACGCAGTACGTTGTCCAATGTTATTCTTATGGGGAATACAAAAATTACTATTTCTCTCTTATTTATTGATCAATTTAGTTCAAAATTGATATGCTTGTCAAGTTAGCATTGACCAACAGGAAAAATTTGAAATATGTTGCCCCTTAATAACCCTGGGGGGGGAGAATAGGGGGAATTTCCCCTCTTAAAACCACGTGTGTAGCAATAGATTCTGTAGTGCCTCCAAAAGAGGGATTTGGGTGGATGTTTTTGAAAACAACTTGTTTACAAGATTTTCTGTACATTCGACCGTGTTTTTATATTCTATATTTACTAAATAAAAAGTAATTTATTCATTAAAGTTGTGCTAAAAGGGAGAAAGTATGTGTCAGTTTCCTGATACCGTTTATTAACGATCAAAACCAGATGTCAACAAATTACTACAAAGTGTTGACGACTTTTGTCTGCAACATGTGTCGGCGACTCCAGTGTAGACGCACCGTTATGTGCCTCTTACTCGATTTCTTGAAATGAGTGACTAGAACCATTGAATGAAGATTGCATATGGAGAGTACATCTTTTTCTCTCACAAAACGAATCGATTACCACCGAATATGGCTCGGTCTCCCCGGTACTTTGAATTTGATCAGCTATGTAGTTTGATTTGACTATTAAAAAAAAAGCGTGTGAATAAGCAAAGCTGTTGGGCAAAACCAACGAGGTAAATATATAGAGAGGTTTCGTCTGGGGTAAACACTGCAGCCTATATGCTGACCGCCATTTTGATCCTCTGTCAACTCTGCTCCTATGGCAACAACCAAGAAAATCATATTTTCACAAGTTACATTAGTCTTTATTAGGCTTTGGTCCAGATTTTTTGTTTACAAAAATATCCTCCAGTGATGCTTCACTTTTTTCGAGGCAAGACCCTTATGTATATTTACCTCGTTGGGCAAAACTGGTAGAACACGTTTAAACTATGATGTATTATGCCTTGCCAATAATAATCCCCGGGACCATGATAACTTTTCGTTTTGAGGTCCCCAGACCCCAAAAACACCATTCGTTCGAAACTGTATATATATATGTCCGTGAGAGCGATATCTCTCGTAAAAAAGGTCCGATTTTGACAGAATTTGGTACAAACGTGTAAAGCAACATGTATGACTTATAAGTTCGAAAACCAGAAAGATCGACCCATCCAAAGTGGTATTTTGTGGGGGTTTTATACCCCAAAAATATGTTTTTTGAAGTTTTTACATGTAACATTTTAAAAAGTCATTTTTAGTTTTCACCATTGGATTCAGCTTTAAAAAACACTCAATTTGGTGTTTTAGCGAATTTCCCCTATAGGGATGAAGCTATTACCGTAGGTCTCATAGTAAGACTTAAGCCCGAGACTATGATAATTTTTTATTTTGAGGTCCCCAGATGACAAAAACACTATTCGTTCAAATTTATATATATATATGTGTGTGTGTGTGTGTGTGTCCGTGAATGCGATAACTTGAGTAAAAAACGTCCGATTTCGATGAAATTTGGCTCAAATGTGTAAAATGACATTCATGACTTTAAGTTCGAAAACCAGAAAAATCGGACTATGGGAAGGGGGGTTTATGGGGGTTTTAAATTTTTCAAAAATCAGTTTTTTGCATTTTTCACCCTAAAATTTTTGGACAACTTAATTTTAGTTTTGACCATGTTATAGAGCTTAAAAAAACAAATAATATAGTATTTTGAATTATTAACCTAGGTTAAGTGGTTGCGGAGAAAATCCAAAAAACCTACTCAAAAAAATCTCCCATGTTAATCTTATGTGAAAAAGGTATTTGGCTTTTCCTCAGTTTATTTTAATGTAAACTTCACATTTGCTTTTACCAATCTGTTCAATTCAACAAAACGATCAGTTTGGTGTTTAAATTGTGATTCTACGCCCAACCGTTGCTGAGATATTCAAAGTGCTAAACACAGTACGTTGTCCAATGTTATCCTTATGGAGAATAAATAAAATTTGATATCTTGATTATTTATGAATGTATGTTGATAAAACTAGGTATGTGGCTTCACGTAGTACTGATATATTGATATTTGCACAAAAAATTGATTTTTTTTATTATTCCTGTAGCAGCAAACCTGCATACACAGCCCCCATGTTATTCTTATGGAGAATAAGTAAAATGTAATGACTCCCTTAATTATGAACATAAATTAATAAAACTTGGTATGTAACTTCACTTGGTTAAGTTATATTGATAATTGCATAAAAACCCATTTTTTTTGTTCCTTGTTGCAGCAAACCTGCTTACTCAGCCCCCATGTTATTCTTATGGAGAATAACTAAAATGTTATATGGCGCTTATTTATGATTGAATATTGATGAAACTTGGTATGTGGCTTCGCCTAGTTAAATTATATTTATATTTGCATAAAAACCAATTTTTTATGTTCCTTGTTTCAGCAAACCTACGTACTCATTACCAATGTTATTCTTATGGATAATAATTAAAATCGCTTATATGTGAATATATTTTTATGAAACTTGGTTTGCGGCTTTATGTGGTATGAAGACAAATATTATGCATTGGAAATTCGCTGAGTACGCAGGTTTGCTGCGACGGGGGTATTTATCATTTCTCTACGTTAATTGGTTACAGAGATATTGAAAGTGCTAAACATAGTACGTTGTTCAATGCTATTCTTATGGTGAATAAGAAAAAATTTATATATCGCTTATTTATGAACGTATACTAACGAAACATGCTATACCAGAGGGGCTTCATCTGGTTGTGGCCTATTGTTATTTACACAAAAATAACAATTTTTACCGACAATTCCCGTAGCAGCAAATCTGCGTACTCAGCCCCCATGTTATTCTTATGGAGAATAAGTCAAATGTAATGTATCCCTTAATTATGAACATGAATTAATAAAATTTGGTTTGTGGCTTCAACTTGTTAAGTTATATTGATATTTGCATAAAAACCCATTTTTGTGTTCCTTGTTGTAGCAAACCTGCGTACTCATCCCCCATGTTATTCTTATGGAGAATCATCAAAATTGTATATATCGCTTATTTATGAATATATATTGATGAAACTTGGTATGTGGCTTCACCTAGTTGAGTAATATTGATATTTACATGAAAACCTATATGTTTTGTTCCTTTGCAATAAACCTGCGCACTCATCCACGATATTATTCTTATGGAGAATAATTCAAATTGTATATATCGCTTATTTGTGAATATACTTTTATGAAACTTAGTATGCGGCTTTAGTGGTATTAAGACATATATTATGCATTGAAAATTCACTGAGTATGCAGGTTTGCTGTGACGGGGGTATTTTCTCAGTTTGTGTGCATCGTAGGAAAAAATCACGTATACCGTTAGAAAGGTATTGTCCTGTAGATAAGAAGAAACCCATTATAATTTACATCGGCCCTCAGGGCTACACCCCACAGGCTTTCAAAGTTTCAATGTTAATCTTATTGAAGAACAGTAATAAATTTAATTGCATATTTGATAGCTGTGTTATAATAATAAAATGCTAGCACAACAGCAAGAACAGATGTTTCAGGACTAATGTAAATAATAATTACTACTGACGACTGGAATGGTAACATCCTTCTGTTATCCATTTTAAATCCACATTAAACATTAAGAAATTAAGCCTGGGGGGATAGGGGTGGAGGGGAGGGTTAGAGGGAGGTTTTTCGTGAAGTTCAGCAAAATGACCCTGGTTTGAATGCTTCTGTTTAACTGCTCACGCAGGATGTGAAAAAATATTCTCGCAAATGACCATGATTTGTATGTACCAGTTTGGGTTTATGTAGAATTATCTTGGTCAAATTTCGACCTCTGGGCGATTGCTAGTATTCATTATTATATACATTCGGCAGTAAAAGCTGAAATCATATGCAGATAATTTTTAAATATCGACTACAATAACATCCAGTCTAGGATTCGCCCGCATAGTTCCTAATGTGAACCAAATAACATGTATAATAATCAGTTATCTTAAGAAATGAGGGACACTTATTCTTTAAGGCTGGTAAATTCACATCGCTCCCTTTACACGCTTCCTGTTTTAGCTTGTGCTAGCTCTTTCCACTGTTGGGGTTTATCCGGACCCTCGTCGAATTAGTTATCGGAGGCTCCGGTTTATCTCCGAATATAAAACTAATAGGCCCATGCATTCTCAAAAGGCTTCATATTTTGAGTACTATTTTTAGAACCAAGCTAAAATCATACTTCATGCTACTGCAGTTGAGGGTCTATGAGCCAACAACTCTTGATAACTGATGTTTAACACTTTTGATAGCAGCTTCCCATAACCCTCCATGGTGAGGTGAAGCAGGTGGATTAAAGTGAAAACGTATTTTATGTTGGGTGGCATTTTATTTATGGAAGCTCAGGCTTCTTCAATTTTGAGGTTCTTATTTATTCTTTGTAATTCAAGATTAGCTCCGACAATATTTGAACCACAGTCTGAATAAAAAAATGCCACTACAGTGACCACGTCAAGAATGGAATCTGATTAAAGCAGCGATGAAAGCAGCTGTAGTTAGGTCGTGTACTACTTCTATGTGTACTGCTTTGGTCCTTATGTTATGAATATGAAAATGCAAATATATACACCTTAATGAGTTGAATGAGTCGTAAGTTTGTGATCTTGATATTGAATGGGGCCTCCATAACCGATTCCAGTAATTAAGAAAGTATAACAGTACATACATAGCCTAAATGTTTTTAAGTATTTACTTCTAATTAGCCTACACATTTGAAACAACTTTATGTAACATCTATGTACAAACCTGCTTCTAAACTTAGGCCCTAACTGAAATTGTACCTACCTTAAGTTATTCTTTTCAAAATGTTGAACAGTTTAGGAGTGCTAACCTTAGAATTTATGTAAATGTATTTTTTTTAAGAAACATTAAGCCTACATATCATTAAGTATTTCATAACAAGCTAGGACTACCCATCTAATCAATCTGTCAGAACCAAATTTAGCCTTTCATACTAGCCAAATTATATTTCCAACAAACTAAAAAGACAGTGTAGTATAAAAACAGTTTCTAATATGTAGGGAAGAAGTTAATAACCCAAATGGTACAGATTGGCCTATTTATTTAAAGCTTGAAATGAAAATGCTAAAATATTATGTAAGGTTAGTGACTGTTATAAGTGAAATGTTGTCTCAAACTGAACTGACAGAGCCAGAGCAAATCAGAAGGCAATAGAGTGAGGATAGGATGTACAACATAAAGAGGCCATAGAGGTATGACATTGTTATATTGTAGCAAATTGTTGTCATTTCTCTGAGTATTTTTATAATGTATATGATTTGTATAATACTTTTGAATCTTAAATAATAGTATAAAAGAAATCATAATTTGAGGTTACTTAATGTAAAGTCAAGAAAATAACAATTGTAATTATTTTAGGCATATAAACTCTGTAAGTGAATATTTTCTCTCACAACTTGATAATTTTGTTACATGAAATGTAACATATATTAAAATTAAAGTTTTTTTTTATTGATTTATTTTACTATTAACGTGATATTAACAGCTACCAAATGGTTTACATATAGTATGACAAGTATGGAAAAAGTGATAGCAGTGAATAAGATCTAGTGTGCAGTGGTGATTCTTGTGTGAAAAGGAAGTGAGAGAAATTCAAATCAAAAAGAGTGGTGGTGAAAGGGGAGCTGAAGAAGAGAGACATTATATTGAACCAAATAACCATATTTTAATCCATTTGAATCTTTTAAATTTTTAATCTAAACTAATTGCAAACTATCTTTAATTTAATTGTATTTATCTAAATTTGCCAACTTAAACAAGAGAACTTTTGAAACAAGGTAAAAGACTTTTGAAAATTAGATTTCAACATGAAGAAATACTAAGTTAAATCCATCTCAGCAAACCTCTTTGTTTGGTAGCTGCCACTAAAAAAAAAGGAAATTCAATTTTTGTTTTATTAGATATTTTATTTAAGGTTATTTAAAATTTTGATAATTATGATTTTTTTATGTGCCATGGCAAAGAACCGCCCTTGAGATTAAGAGTCATCATATCTTACATTTGAGAGTCGGAGCAGATATTTGTAAAAATAATTTTGTAACTATAATTCAATAGGCCCTAACTGTAATTATGTTTACTATTTTCAATTGTTTTCTTGAATAAATTTAACTATGATGTAATTGTATTTTTGGACTAATTCATTGAGTATCTAGGCTACGGTTATGTAAAGCAAGGTTAGGTAAATTAAAACATAGGCTAAGGAGGTTTTGTTATAAAAGGTTTTGCAGAAGTTATGCGACAGGGAGGAAGATCACCCATGAGAGGTGTTTATAAGCCCACCAACACTGTCAGAATCAATAAGTTATTGTTTTTAGCGAATTTCCCCTATAGGGAAGAAGCTATTACCGTAGGTCTCACGGTAAAACTTAAGCCTGAGACCATGATAACTTTTCATTTTGAGGTCCCCAGATGCAAAAAACAACATTCGTTCAAATTTTTATATATGTATATATATATATATATATATATATTTATATATATACATATATGTGTGTGTGTGTCCGTAAGCACGATAACTCTCGTAAAAGAGGTCCGATCTTAATGAAATTTGGTACAAACGTGTAAAGTACCATTTATTTGAACGAGTTCGAAAACCAGTCATATCACACCATCCGAAGGGGGGTTTTGGGGGGTTTTGTACGCCAAAAATGGGTTTTTTGGGGTTTCCACATGTAATTTTTATTAACATCAAATTTTAATTTTCACCATTGAATTCAGAATAAAAAAACAAACAATTTGGTATCTTGATCATTGCTCTACGTCAATTGGTTACTGAGATATTGAAAGTGCTAAACACAGTACGTTGTCTAATGTTATTCTTATGGAGGAAAAGAAAAATTGTATATCTCGCTTATTTATGAACATAAACTGACGAAATTTGGTATATGGCTTCATCTGGTTGTGGTTTATTGTTGTTTGCACAAAAAACAATTTTTTGCCTATGGGTCCTGTAGCAGCAAACCTAGGTACTCGGTCCCCATGTTATTCTTATGGAAAATAATTAAAATGTTATATATCGCTTATTTATGAATGTATATGGATGAAACTTGGTATGTGACTTCACATAGCTGAGTTCTATTGATATTTGCATGAAAACCCATTATTTTGTGTTCCTTGTTGCAGCAAACCTGCGTACTCATCCCCAATGTTATTCTTATGGAGAATAATTAATATTTTAAATATCGCTTGTTTATGAATATATTTCTTATGAATCCCTGTTAAGTGGCTTAATGTGTTATGTTATAATTCATTGGAAATTCGCTGAGTACGCAGGTTTGCTGCGACGGGGGTATTTTGTATCTTTCAGTTTCGAGAACTTTAATAAGCTATTTGATAACTTTTTTGCCTTGAGTTCTTGACGATTCAGTTGTTCCCGATGCGCATTTCGCCTCAATAAGACAACAAGAAACTGTGTATATAGGAGTGTAATTTTAGGATTGAATATATTAGTAAATACTGAAAATAGTGATGTAAGAAAATTCTCCCTGAAGATGCCGCAACCCCTGCGGTGAAATGCTCATCGGGAACAACTAAATAATCAAGAACCCAAGCAAAACTAAAATGTAAACAAATTAACAAATGATTTCAAGCGTGTGAGACGTTTAGAAAAAGGTTTGTTTTGAGACAATAGTTTAAATTCATCATACATGGTTGATTGTTGGAGAAGATATAATATAGTTTTACTTGCATTATTTAATTCTTGAGTAGAAAATCAATCAGAATGGTGGCAATGACTACGGCGATTAGAATTGCGGCAGTTATATATAGATCTGAGCATGAATACATAACATGAACAAGAGTCGTCACAGACGAGAACTTAGTTAAAACTGACTATTCAGGTTTGTGAATAGTTACAAAGGCAAGTAAAGGATTTGCCTTTATCTCATGCGAAGAGTCCGGTGTCGTATTGCGAGCGCCGAGTGGGGCTAGCGCCGAGGCTTAAATAGTAGTGCGAGCGCCGAGGCCATAAATCTTGCAAGGGTCTGGTCAATGAAGCAGAAGTGACGAGGATAAACACCAGCAATTGGTGATAGCGTAATTCATCCAATTGTACTATTTTGTGCCGGCATTCAAAATAAAAAAAATACTGTTGAATAAGCTACGCCTATATTGCCAGTCTAAATTTTAAAGTTATAGGCAATGGTTATATTTTCGTCATAGTTGTATAGCTGCAAGTTGTCTTTAAAATTTAAAATACAACTAAGATAACACAAAACTAAGGTAACTTTAGCCAGTTACATTTTTGTTGGCCTGACTTGAGGAGCATTACCAACACACATTACCAACGGTATAGAATGCGGGGTTTCCTGGTCAACAAAAGCGAACAGCATCCCCTCCCCCTACCCTTACAGCATCCTGTAACTAAAAATCTTGTCAATTGAAGTGGAACTCTTAACCGAGATGGAACGGGCAGAAACACATTTGATTAATCCGGTTCGTTAAGCGCTGTCAAAACTGTCACATGGTCAGGTAGTCCGCTTGGCGCTCGCCCTACACGGCGCTCGCCCCACACGGCGCTCACCCCACTCGGCGCTCGCCCCACCTAACCGAAGAGTCCAAGGGGATAGGATTAAAATTAGAAGATGGCCATTTTGAAGTGGACAAGGAAATCCAATTTGGACCATGCCACAAAGATTCGTGATTAATAAGAGAAGAGAGGCGTATTCCACGAGAAGCACAATCTGCTGGGACTGTATATGTTTCCAATATTCAGTTGGTGACAGATCTTGAATCTGTGAGACACGGTTGGCAACAAATATCTTTAATTGTTATGGTGGAGTTTGAATCCATGTTAAGGCTATAGTTGAGTCACTTCATAAGTATGTGCGTGTCAAACCTACTAGTTTTAATAGCTAAGATCATCTTAAATACTATATTGTACATATTGAGTAGTATGGTGTGAAATGTTTATTGTAATGAACTCAGGTGGAGATTCCTATTTACTAGTAAAATTCAAGCTGGAGTAGCCGGAAATCCCGTCGACCGTGCTAATATCAATAGTCCCCCACTGGGTCTATATGTCAACACCGACTTATAAGACTTACGCTAGACTTACATTAGACTTACATTAGAGTAGAATGATTGATAGTCTTCAATATTTTCATTTCATGGTTAGGAGAAGAAGGTGTTCTTTCAACAGTGGGGTAGCGCCATCATCATCATTCCTTGACGGTTTATATTGAAGCACTAGCAGAATTATATCAAACATTGTTATGTATTACCTTTTAAAGATAAACACGGTTTCTTACCATTTCACTTGACATACAATATGTATTTTTTTATTTATCTATTCTAAATTTGATATATTTTTATGTTGAATTATAGATAAGTACCTGGGAGCCGAGATTTGCTCGGGGGAAGGCCAGTCAGTTTGTTTAGATGACTCGGAGTAATATTTCACCACTTCCCCCTACTGATAATCAGATTTGTATAACTCATTTGCCTCTTTTCTACATTGTTAAGGTCCCTCCAGTTGTTATTTATAGCTCAATGTCCCTTTGATTTTTTTACTACTGTATATATGTAATCTTCACTCAAATATTTTAATCTCTGCTCTCAGGAAACCACATGTTAATAAACATAAACAACATGAGTATTACTTTGACAGTTCCCTGGTTGATTATGAACAGCTGTTACAATTCTTTTGTTTTGATTTAAAACTCCATAAGCCCAATGTTAATTTTTTTAACTTTTCATTTGAGCTTTTTTTACATTATTTGATTTTTCCTGAGGATGAGGCCTGTCTAGAACTTATTTTTATCCCAGAAATTAGTTTTTTTCGAACATTTGAAGGAAATCGTTGGAGCCGTTTTTGAGATCAGTGTCGCAAGCAAGCAATCAAACCTTACTCATATTAGAGTGTAGGCTATGAGATTGGTAATCTGATATTCGGTTACAACACTATAGTGAGTGAGCAGGCATTTATAATTATTACACCTTGTAAGTATTATTGTTTATAAACTGTTCGTTTAGTTACGAGGTGCAATTGTGAAACACTGAGAATTAGAATATTTACGTAATGCTGCTACATATTTATTGTTCGCGATACGTGAGTCTTGGCCGTGAAGTGAGCTATCACTTAAGTAATAATATCAGATAAAATAAGTCCCATTGCAATAGAACTCCACACATGCGAATGAGTGAATTTGTCAATCCGTTGCTAAATTCCGTTCTTGCCACTAGTTAAAAATAATTGACCTAAATTGCACGTAAGTAGAGGCAGAATTGAAATTTGGAGGTGACTGACTATTTCCAGAAAGCCATTAGTTGGTCATTTGAAGCTAATGGCTAGCCAGGAGAGGAGCTGCCACCGCGGTCGTCGTCGGTTGGTTACCGTATGTAACGGGACCCGCGGCCGGAGGCGAGAGGCGCTGAAAGGGAAACCGGAAGATGAAGGGTTAATGACCCAACAAGACGTCCTAGACACGGTCATACAGGACGACCTCCGGCCGCTCGCTGCCTCGGTTGTGTTGGTGCAGATTTCGATCGTTATATGCCATCAGAGCGCGAGTCGAACACAAGGCGATATCCCGTAGACTCTCCAGGTAACTTTTAGCTTTGAGAAACCTTGCTCGGGCGTCATGTTCTATTAAAGATAAAACACGAGGATAAGACTCAGAGTCGAGCAATATTCCTTCAGCTGATTAGCAAGTCTCCATCCGAAGACTGGGTTAGACGTGGAGTGCGTTAGAGCCCCAGGAGACACCCCAAACCAAGCCAGGAAGAGGGGAATTGGAGTTACTGCTTTCTGTTACCCGAATACCGCCCTTGGCCTTACCCTTAAACATGTGTTTAATCATCGTTATCTCTGTTCTTATAGCAATATGTCACGTTTTAAAAGTCTACAACCCTAAACAAATGTCTGCATAGAAGGCAATCGATGGTAGCTTTTTTAAAGCCTCCGCCATATTGATCTACGCATCAGTGGCCTGAAGTCGAGGGATATACCTCTGAAACCGATTGGCTTCGGCTTCTCTGTCTCTAAATATTTCAAACATATTCTCACCTTTCAGCCAAGCTGAGATTATTAGTTAACAAAATATGTGGTCAAGCTACTGTTGTACAGTGTCTTTTTCTCTCAGTCCGGACCCAAAACACATGTTATAGATGATGAAAATCAATAATAGTTTTGACTTAATCTTGTTATACACCGCGGAGGCTAATAAATCAAATAAGACACATTTTCTTTGAACAATTTAAAGTCTTAATAACACCCAAACTAGTGCAAGATATAGGCAGAATTTTAAGACTATCAAGATTTATATGAGTTGAGAAGATGAAAATGATTTCAAGCAGATATCCTCCATTAGTTACCATCAAATGACAATTTTGCATGTAGGCCAACGACGAAATAATTTGATATCGGATTTACAACCAAACAATTAACCTGATTATAGCTCAAATACTTTCAGAGTGTCAAATTAAATGACCTACATGGATGTCTCTGATGACGTTCGCACGAACACTGACATTGCATCAGGAGCCCGGTGTCGCATCCATGACGGTGAACCAACTAGCAATAACATTTAAACATTTTAAATTGAATAAAAGTTTGTATAGAAAATACTTGATATAAAGTACGAATCGATTGCGCTAAACGATGTAAACAAAATATAACTATTACAAAATAAGTATTGTAATCTTTAAAATGTACTGAAATGATACAGGGCAGGATAAAAGAGAAATTTGAGATTTTTCATTTGATTGTGAGTAGGACATTACAGTAGGGACTAAGAACTACGTCACGTGTATAGTTATACTTTCTCAGAGTTTAAATTTACAACTTAATGTGACTTTGTACAAATTGATTATTGCTGCTATCAATTTGTAAGAACAATGTTACTATTGCGTCAAATTATATATTTACCCTGAAAACTGCGAGGGCATCTTCTCACATATGAATGTTTACATTTCCATAAGAGGTAGGCGTACACGGCAAGTTTTTTGAGGTATACCCTAATTAGAAAGTTAATACAAATATAAATTGATCTCATCGTTAAGTAATTACAACCTTAAATCAACAACCTTAGCCTAAACCTTAACTAATTACAACAAATAAACTGCTAATTACTTCTGACATTGGTCTTTCACACAGTGATTTAGTCGATTGCCATTTAGCTAGAAACTTCACCAGCGCAACACAGTCATCAACGGCATTGCTCTGACTGTCAGGTAGAGGTGGAGGGGTTCTGGTCTGTGACAACAATGTGTCCAAGAAAGTGAAATCATTGTTATTATGTAAGTACTTCCGCTACGTATAATTAATTGTGCACAAACAATGCCAGGAAATTAAAATACATGGTTTAAACAACTGTTATACTGAATATTGTCCAGAAGCGGTACTATTGAATTTCCATGGATTCAATTTCCAACTGCATTATTATATTATTATATCAGTATAACCCACACAGAGAGACTAATAAATCGTGGTTTCCAACTTGACTCAGAGTGAAGTTGCTATAAAATATATAAATTAATTTTAAGGCGACATTAACGTTGTGACCTTTTTTTAACTGCGTCTCATTGATTACATTAAATTATAATACACATTTTAATCGAAAAAACAAGATAAAATGTTATTGACACGTACTTAGATCTGTACCATCTTCTAACTTTTTGGTTTTACTGAAGAAATACTTTTGCGGTAGGCTATATATTACTTAAAATCCAACTGATATTGTGTTGATCCCAAACAGTGAAGCAACTTAGTTTATGTAAAACTTAATTTGCAATGCACAATCTGAAAACCACATAGAAATGGTATAGTTATAGACTGGGCATCCAGGGTATAAACGTGAAGCACAAGTGAAAACCTTGGACCACCAGGATGGTGGCCTGTAACTCCTCGTAGGCTCAATAGATGCGTTACTGGTGTAGTATGTTTATTTTCTACACTTAAATTAAAAACACATGTTCAAGTTGGCTGAGTTTTATCAATGTGTACAAGGGTTATGCATACATTGGTTTTATCAGTGATAAACTTGCAAACTTATTTTTGTAAATTTACTAACATCAATATATTGTTGATTATTTGTTTATGGATGGTTGTTACATAGTTTACTAAACTTAATTAAATAGCTTTTATTTATGTATATTTGTTCTTTAAGAACCTAATAGAAATAGGTTTAGATTTTTTGGTGGGATTCCCGGATGCTCAGCAGATGGTTGCAAAAATCGAAATACGACGAATATATCTTTTCAAAGGAACTCTCCAAAAAAACTTACTCTCCAAATAAAATATGTCAGTAATTTATATTTTTAGTGTGATAAGATGATGTGTATGCAATCTAATTGCACTGTAAATGTGTTTAGATTAACTTCAGAAGATTAAACTTTGTTGCAAAACATTCCATAAGATAAAATATACAGAAAAAGCTACTTTTATTTTGTCATCACTAAGGATTACGGCAATTGATATATTTTGCAGATAAAAAAATCTACATTGAGACAAAAATGGATTGCGGCTGTCAATATAGTTAACTGGGAGCCAACACCGGAATCGAAATTATGCTCGCGGCACTTTCAATTAGTTTTTTTTTTACAAAACCTCTCTTTCTTGTACGTGTCTGTCTGAGTCAAGGTACACCAATTTTACCTAAGGAGCTTTTTTCAAGTGCCAAACTAGCACGTATGTTGCCTGATGATCCTGAAGAGCCGCCACAAAAACAAGTTGGTAGGCTACTTGACAAAATATATTTGCAACCTACTGAATTTGACTGTCAGCCCACCTCAAAACACAATGAAGAACCAATAACAAAATATAAAAAAAAAAACGAAAAGGTCTAACAATCAAGAAGTCCCATATGTTGAGTGGGAAAGAGTAAAGCTAAAAAAGGATGGACGTTTCAGTTAGAGAAGATCTCAATAGTTCGAGCAAAATCCCGTATAGCACCGTATCCCGTATCCCGTATGATTTAAATAAAAATATACAAATACTAAAACAAAAATAAAGACGTTCAACAAAAAATCTACAAATTTAGCTACTATAGAGCAAAACGTTATAAATACAATTTTACAGGTGAAATGTGCACTCTTTTATGACCCTTGAGTAAAACCTCAGAATGTCTGCTGAATCGCTCAATTAATAAAATAAAAATCCACACCTATCGAAAATGTATGACAACCGCTTAAGATCGTTTTAATGTGATTGTGAAAATGTGATCATAAAATAAAATACTGTACATTTTTACTAGCGGAGACATTTTTGATAGGTGTGGATTTTTATTTTACTAACTGAGCGATTTTACTATCTATGCCTAGCTTTCGGTGACAAAAAATGTAGTGTTAAAGCAAATTTTACAATAACACTACATTTATTTTCGCCGAAAGCTAGGCATAGTTTTGTGAGGAAACATTTCGATACTTCTTTACCGCATCCGAGAACACTGGGCCGATGGTTCGGTAGTGTTAAATAAGACCTTGGGGTTTCGGAAGAAGTGCTCACATCAGCTCTGAAAGAATAATCAGAAAAGAATAATCGACCACAAATGTGTTTGCTGGTCATTTCTTGTATGGCTATACAAAAACACCTTGAATGGGTTGGGAAGAACTTTTGTGGGTGGTACAGTGAAAGTTGGGACATATGTTTACGACGATTACGCTACGTTATCTGGTTTTTAGCGAATTTCCCCTTTAGGGAAGAAGCTATTACCGTAGGTCTCATGGTAAGACATAAGCCCGATACCATGATAACTTTTCATTTTGAGGTCCCCAGATGTCAAAACACCATTCGTTCAACTTTTTATATATGTATATGTCCGTAAGCACGATAACTATCGTAAAAAAGGTCCGATCTTAAGAATCTTCATCACCGGAAGTTGCTAGACGCCATCTTGGAGTTTTGTTCCATAAGGCCAATGTTAACCATTACTTCCAATGTGCTTCCATTACTCCTCACCTGATCGTCACATACAATCCATTTTGGTGTCAAATTAAAGGTTTCGTCGTCCTCTAGGGAAATACAATGTCGAATTCTTTAATTTGGGTATCATAGTTTCATAGTAAATAGTTTAATTTTGAACTGAATGTTCTCATTAATTTGTAACAAAAACCAAATTCAACTATTGTATTTCCCTAGAGGACGACGAAACCTTTAATTTGACACCAAAAATAATTGTTTATGACGATCAAGTGAGGAGTAACGGAGGTACAAAGTTAACATTGGCCTTATGGAACAAAACACCAAAATGGCGTCCGGCAACTTCCGGTGATGAATACTTTTAATGAAATTTGGTACAAATGTGTAAAGTACCATTTATTTGAACGAGTTCGAAAACCAGACGAATCACACGATCCAAAGGGGGGTTTTGGGGGGGTTTTGTACCCCAAAAATGGGGTTTTTGGGGTTTTTCATGTAATTTGTATTTAAATCAAATTTTAATTTTCACCGTTGAATTCAGCTTAATAAAACAAACAATTTGGTATTTTGAACATTGCTCTACGTCAATTGTTTACTGAGATATTGAAAGTGCTAAACACAGTACGTTGTCTAATGTTATTCTTATGGAGAAAAAGAAATAAATTGTATCTCGCTTATTTATGAACATAAACTGACGACGAAATTTAGCATATGGCTTCATCTGGTTGTGATTTATTGTTGTTTGTAACAAAAAACACATTTTTTGCCTATGGTTCCCGTAGCAGCAAACCTAGGTACTCGGTCCCCATGTTATTCTTATGGAAAATAATTAAAACGTTATATATCACTTATTTATGAATGTATATGGATGAAACTTGGTATGTGACTTCACGTATATAAGATCTATTGTTATTTGCATAACAACCCATTATTTTATGTTCCTTGTTGCAGCAAACCTGCGTACTCATCCCCAATTTTATTCTTTGGAGAATAATTAATATTTTAAATATCACATGTTTGTGGATATATTTCTTTTAAATCCTGTTAAGTGGCTTAATGTGTTATGTTATATATGTATTGGAAATTCGCTGAGTATGCAGGTTTGCTGAGACGGGGGTATTTCATTTTGCACTTGTAAACTGTTCAATGAAGAACCCTTTAGGAATTTTGTCGTGGCTGGTGTAAGAGGTGAGCAGCTATGTGGACTGGTCAAACAATGGCTAACATCAGTGCACGATGCGGGAGTGACCATACGTTCTCTGAAAGGTGACAACCAATGAGAATGTAAAATTAAATGCGAATATCTGCAGAACTGCTTTCCCCATCCTATAAAATATAAGTTTATTTATTTGTTTTATCACCCCAGCCACATGTTAAAGCTTGTACGAAGTATGCTCGGCGAACATAAGGTATTGGAAGATTGAGGCAATAATAATATAGAGTGGAAATACTGGAACTATATCGAAATGCTGCACAATTAAAGATGAAGGTTTACGCTTGGGTAACAAAATCAGCAAACTCGTAAACTAAAAAAGGTTAAGCCAGCTGCCCAGTTATTCGTTGATTCTGAATCCAACTCATTAAAATATCTTAAGCTGACTAATCAACCTGATTTTTCAGACTTTGAACCAACGACTTTGAAGGCTTTCAACGGTTTGTTTGATATTTTGAATTATAGTAGTATTATTGCCAAAGGCAATCAGAAAGCCTTGTACAAAGGCCAACTATTCAAACCATTCATCAATTCTTCTTGAAACAATACAATATAATTGAAATTTGAACATAAATTATTTCTCGCTGATTCATCATATGCATTGAAAGTGCAAAAATAACGTACCAAGATTATGTTGGGGGTAACACTCAGGAAACTCTTAATTTTAAGGTAAGACAAAATCATCTGGAACGTATGTTTGGGAACATACGAAGCGGGGGGGGGGTCCAACAATAACCGTACAGCCAAACAGTTCACTTGAACTTTTAAACGCCTTCTTATACACACGGAGGTTTACGAAGGAAACGATGGAAACAACGATGTTATGATTCCTCAATATTTATGAAGATCCATAATCGTGAACTCGTTGTATGAACAGATTGAATTACTTGACACCACAGTGGCGATTGCCAAGTGACGAAGAAATTAGCGAAATTGTACAACGATACACGCCCACAAATATGACGTAGCCTTTATAAAACCATGTCATTGCTGAAACAGTGGGAGATGAATCACCCATTCGCGGGATATAAATCTAACTTTGCATTATTTAAGCGAGATATAAATAATGAACATCATGCGTTTTTTTCCAGGGAGGTGCAAACCAGGGGTTTTCAACCTCGATCAAAACCTGTAACTATAAACACTTTTTTAATTTTTACTTTTATTTAAACATTTATGAGATTAAATTTCTGAAGCTGAATAAACTGCCCATTTTATCTGCCATCGCTATATTCACGAAATGGATGCGGTTGGGTCAGGTTCTATCATGAGTTTTTTCAGACGCAATGTTATTTTATTGATTACAACTTCTAATAAAATTACCCTTATGGAAAAGCCAATGTAACAATTAATTGATACCAAATCGGAAGAACTTAAAAAAAACATATGTTTTCAGAGTTTGCCGAAAATCATTGAAATTAAATCAAATCTCCCTCAGATTGGATTTCTTTATCACAACTATCGGTTGATCCTCGCGGCTTCGCTTGCAATCACTGCATAATGTTGTAACATAGAAGTTAGTTTACATTAGCAGGATGTAGTTTCCAAATTTAGTTCTACAATAATTTAAACTAGAAACTGCCCATGGTCGAAATTCGACCAAATTTTGTTTACGAATATTTGAAAAAGGTTAATATCTAGTGGATTCTGTTGCGCTCATATATCTCTCTCTCTATCTCTCTCTCTCCCTCCCCTCCATTTTTACGGGCAGCGGGGCAGAGCCCTAAACGATTTTCTAAATAGGAATAGATCTAAACATGATTGTAATGTTCTAAACACCATACTACCAAGATTTATATTGGACCATTAGTTCGGACCATGGTTTTTCGTTGACATTTTGAAGATAATCAATTCTAGTGTATTTATATTCCTACTAAACTCAGCTTAAACGGACTAAAGTTGGTGAGTGATGAAACTTATAAAGCAAGCGGGACAGAGCCCATAGACTGTTTGTGTATTGGTTGTAGTATTTCCCGATCTTCTACAACATTTATGCTCAACCGATATTGTAAATAATTTATATGAGGAAAACGATAGTGAGTATTTTGAAGGCCAGTGGGTAAAGACCCAAGTTATTTCGAAACGCGAATAGGCCTATGTTTTACTGTGATGCACTGCTTATCAGTTTACCCAACTTCAACTCCACCGGACCAATAACTACTATATGTAAACATGTTAAATACTGATATTTTTAAAGTAAGGAGTGGACCATGTGCAAGTCTCAAAGAATTAACCGATCCCGTCAACTTCCAAGCAAGCCTGCCACCGTTTGTTTTACTTGGGCCCTCCCACCAACGTTGCCACAGACCGGTTAATTCATTGAGAGTTGCACAACTGGTCAGTTTTGGTCGAGTGCGGGAATCGAACCCACGAACATTGTATCACCACCTGGCCAAGGTGTTTCCACGACGACGTAGCCAACTCAGCTAAGACGACCAAAGGCCTGGCGGCGATATTAAGGTCCGCGCCCCTAGCGGATAGAACCGTAGACGCCCGCGGTCATTAGTTACATATTTTGCTACTAGAGTGCAGCACCAATCAATTCTCGTTATAGGATACTGCAAATAGAATAAAATTACTACCTCAATGGGTTAAACTGTTCTTTTGGCGTATTTTCCAACCAAATTTTAGTTCGGCACTTCATTAGTTGTGCTTAAGAGAGCAACAGACAAATATTCAGCTTGTTTGTTTGAACATTTATTTTCTTCCAGACATTTAAAGTTCTCTACAAGTTGTGATGATATCTCGTCGTAATTTCAAGTTTCTTAGTATTAATTTAAGATCCATCGATATATACGTTATTGTATTATTTTACATGAATTTAGGTTAACACACATGAATAATTCTTTCAGCATTTTCTATACATTTATAGTATTTCCTTAAGTATCAAAACCTCTCGGATAGTAGTCGTCACATATCCTCAGGTGGGAGAGTTGATACGTAGAGGGTCCGAGAGTGGGGCCGGGGGCGAGAGGGAGGGAGAGCGGCCTGTGAGGGGGAGACGCGCCCAGTCTAGTGACGGGAGTGCGACAGGTCGGAGTGCGATGGAGATGACTAGGATGACCGTAACCGCGGTGGTGATGGTAGCCACGGTCCTGGCCGGGGTCGGGCCCGCTGGAGCTCAGGACGGCGAGTCTTTGGCCACCAGCTTCTTGTCAGGTCAGTGACCCTTGTCTGACCTTGATCACGGTATCAGGTCGCCTACACGTACAGGTGTTGCCGGCTAGCGTTGACAAATTAAACAAGATGTGTACAAAGTTGTTTTACCGTACCATATTTATGTACTTAATTTAAAATTACTTAGTTACACTATTATAAATTGAGGTAGTGTCGGTGTCTGTTGCCATTACGTACTGGTCTAACGTAAAAACTGCTTAATTGAGCTGACACTTTGAATTAAGGTAGGTTGTATTTATGGGCTCCGAATAGGCACACTCACAATCGAACAATTTTAGGACTCCGCCCCACTGACTTTAAAACTTCCAAAGTTATTCGTATGGACATTGGTTTCCATAGTACAGAATGTAATATTTTTAAAACATCTGAATGTTGGTGCTGCCAGATACCCGTCCGAATAACGGGACACTAGCGAGTACTTTAGATATTTGTTAGGTCTTTACATACCAAACATCATGGAGATTTTCTCAGCGGCAAATATTTGCCATCCCATTTATTTTGCCATCACCTTCAGCCTTTTGGCAAATCTTCCAGTACAATGTTCCGGGGGTAAAACAACAACAAGCTAACAACTTTTAAGGCTAGTATAATCTGTACGCCCTTATATATATCATTTCATAGATTATCATGTAATAGAACAACTCATAATGATATAATTTGCAAAGATCAGCTTTCGCATGCTGTAACTCAATACTAAAACCTAAACACATTATATGCAATAAAGCAGGCATTTTGAATCCGCACACAACTCCAACCCCTATCCCCCACTGTCTACGTACATCAAAACCATATGATTTCGTATGGGTTTCTGTTAAAGATTAAGTTAGTTAGGCATCCAATCTCTAAGAACCAAGATTAAGAATTAGCATAGCCTTCGCAATAGTCTTAATGAAATGCAACATGATAGTGCGGTAAAAGCTGGATAATCTAACTGTATCATCTTTTGCTAATAATGTTAACCATGTTAAAGTCCACTAACATAAATTATATCCAATAAAACTTAAGAACATGTGTATCATTTGAAATGTTCTATATATGTGCTTATTGATTTACTTACACCCAAAAAGGTTTCCCGTTATTTTTGGTATACCCGGTATTTTCAAAAACGTTCATTTTAAAATGCAGTTCGTTGCGTCGTAAGTGACTGGCTCTCTCTCTATCTCTCTCTCTCTCTTGAGCTTCAGACTTAATTGTTTACGTTTAATGAGTTTTTGTATTATTATGAAATACATTAAACAGTACGGTTATCGATGTGAATGTATTCCAGAAACTGTCTAGACCCCTCCCTTCAGTCAGGCGCCAACAATAACCAACTCTAGACCCCTTCAGTCAGGCGCCAACAATAACCAACTCTAGACCCCTTCAGTCAGGCGCCAACAATAACCAACTCTAGACCCCTTCAGTCAGGCGCCAACAATAACCAACTCTAGACCCCTTCAGTCAGGCACCAACAATAACCAACTCTAGACCCCTTCAGTCAGGCGCCAACAATAACCAACTCTAGACCCCTTCAGTCAGGCACCAACAATAACCAACTCTAGACCCCTTCAGTCAGGCGCCAACAATAACCAACTCTAGACCCCTTCAGTCGGGCGCCAACAATAACCAACTCTGCCTCTTTGGCTGCGGTGAAGAGGAAGAATAGAATATATTTTTCGTTTTAACTTCACACCTCACAACTTTGTAAATATGCCTTTTCCAGATAAACCTATTCTTTTATTGTGTTTGAAACTGGAATGAGTATTTCCAACGATACATACCATTATAGTAGTTTACAAAAACGTAAATCAATTGAGTAATAAGAAATAAAAACCCATTCAAATTTGTACTTTAATACAATTCAAACATAAAGTATCTCCCACCCCCTTTGTAATGAAGCTGAAATTATGTTTGCTTGTCGCTCTTTCACGGACAAGCTCTTAGATCGATCGAGTTTAAATTACAAGGGCAGATAGCTAAACATAAGGAACACACATAGGCCAACTCCAATTTCGAAAATCCTTTTGGGATCCCTTTTAGCCTTAAGATGCCCATTGTTGATCTTATGGGTATTGATTTATTTGAGCGAGTAACATAGTAATACCGTGGTTGCCCATATTAAATTTCGATATTTTAAAAACATCTGGCTGTGAGCTTTCCGTTTGAAGAACTGTATTAATGATACACTATTAACATATAATCAAGCATATTATAAGCATACTTCGATTGATACACTCATCATTTACGGGCTTACCGGTTTACCAATTGCCATTGGGATTCATTATTTTTGGTATTATGACACGAAATATCAGATAACACACTTATAGTTATTACAAATTTGAAACTTATATTACATTTTAAACCCTCAAGGCTGTACATTAAATGAAAAAATAAATAAATATCCAATTGCAACTTAAAATAAAGACAAGCCTGGATTAAATTTCACGTAGTCGAGACGTTGTAAAAGTCCTACAATTCCTTCCTACTTGATCATTCGGCGTTGATAACAGTTTTTCTTGTAATTTCGTTACGTTATGTCACTTGAAATGCGGGGAATTCGTAGCAGTACTTTTTCTGTTTGTGTAATGGGGAAATGCCTTAAGTTAAGTGGGTACATGACTTTAGTTTTTACGGCAACCAATAGTGTTTAAATCCCTCGCAGTCACAGTGAGCTCCTCACTCTTCAAGTGGGGAGACTTTAATGCCGGGTATAAACTTGACAGAAGGCCTGATTTTGATCGATTCTCTTTAGTTTAACTGAATTTTATATATTAAGCCGCTGGCAAAACCTTTTGTTAAAATCGTTTCAAGACAATTCGCATATGTTTTATTATTATTTATTTTTGTGGAACGATAATAATATATATATATATATATATATATATATATATATTATTATCGTTCCTCTTCATAGGAGAACCTCACCTATCAGTTAATTTACCAAAAAGTTTAAGAAGCGATAGTACGCTTTCAATAACAAATCTATAATCATGTAACAAAAATAAATAATACATATATATATATTTATATATATATATATATATATATATATATATATATATATATTATTTATTATTTATATATATTTATGTATAGTGTTACGAATGCTCCTATAACTGTTAGCCATGCAGACAGCAACTTCTGGAGTGTTTGCAGGCACCGATTTTCCGTTAAGTCTCGGACTTCCTTAAAATTTAGATCCATAAAAACTTTGGTTTTAATCAATACCGTGTAAAAGAGTTGATGCCGTTACATGTTTTACATTTAATTTGTTGAGAAAAGCATTTAATTTTCAAACATTTCGTGTAAGAATGATGATTATTCTGGTGCTCAAGAATTTGTTATGATTCATGAATGGCTGGGCCTAGCATGTATCCGGCTACATTCGTGGGAGTTGCCACCAATGAGTCAGTACCATGTAGCAATGGATACAACACCAACTTTCTACATTTCCAAGGAAAGAGGAAATTCGCCGGGCTTCGATAAGAGTTTGCGCGATTGAACAGATTTATTTATTATTATTGAACAGACATATTGTGACGAGGAAAACGATATTTTGGGATTTACTGAAAAAGAAAGAAGTTAACAACGTTTTTATATTTCTGAGCTCAAAAGCGGTATGACTAAAGTAGGATTTAACGCAAGTCAGATGTGATATCAGTTTTCTCTTCGCACTTTTTAAAAAAAGGAATACATTTAGTAACCATTATATTCATTTGGCTGCCATTATATTAGGCGTATTAGGGAGGTATTATATTAGGGTGATAGTAGTCCACTGTATTAGGTGAATGCGCTGTGTTGATGAGGAAAGGTGAAACCACTAAATCAGCTATATTCATTAAACTGTTATGGGTATTGTACAATGATATCGATATGCTTCGTATACTACAAGCCATCTATTTACAATTTTTATATGCATTATTGAATTTAAAGTACTCTTGTTATACTAATCTAAAATGCATCCTTTAATTTTTGTAAATCCATTTCAATGCAACCAATTTCAAATATTGTCTGACATTTGTAAAAAAATACTGATATAATGCATAAGATTGCATTGATAAAATTACAATTTAGACTTCATTTTATAAATACATTAGCTGTTCCCGCAGGCTTCGCCCCGCAAATAATAATTTATAAAAACTATGACAGTTGTGTGTGGTGCATTCATGTGTGCTGTGATTATCCCGTGGAACTACTACGAATCAAGATCAGCTGTTTGTATTTTCATCAGCTCAAACTTAAAGTGAATGTCCATAGGAATGTCACAGGATTGGAACTTTGACTCCCCGTGGGGCGGAGCCCTATGGGAATTTCTTAGACCCCTTTCTTAGTGAGCACCTAAGACTCAAGAGGAAGGTATGTTCCAAATTTCATTGTAATCCGTTCTGTGGTTTTTGAGATTTCGTGATGAGTGAGTGAGTGAGGCAGTCAGTCAGTAGTGTTTGGATTTTATATGATTGCCCACTTAACCAATATAACATTGTAGAATATAGATTAAGAAATGCTTTGCGAAATGCTCACATAAAGTATTCTGGCCGGTGTCCTCACTTAAAATAATATCTCGGAGGTTCGTAGGCTCAGAGCAATTTTGACAATGTTATTGTATAATCAGCTAACTACATGGGACCTTTGAAAGCATGTCGGAGCGAAGCCAGAATGTGGATGTTTTTCAATACCCCCAAAGGCACTCATAGAGAGCAAGAGCTTCTTATTTAGAGCAAATATTTATGCAAAAACAATGTATGCAAATTAATAGTTTTAACCGTCTAAAATATTCGTAAGCCTACAAAAATTTAGAAATTCGATAATATTCGTGTATATTTAGATACATTTAATGCAGAAAAGTTAGTTATCTATTTACATCTGGAGATTTCTTCAGTAACTAGTCCTTTTTGAAAAAGGTTATTTTTTCATAATCCATCAAAGGTTGAAGGGTATAGACGCCTAGAGACATTTTATGATTGAAAACATTACCATATTGTGAGGAAGATAAAGATGTGAAAAGTGGCCATACCGTTGGAGATTTCCCCTGTTGAGTATTCTCTATTTCACAAGTGATAGTATACTGTTAAAAATCACGCATCTGCTTACATTTTTTCACAATAAGTCTTTGATTTTAATTTTCTTCTTTGTCCTTGCATTATATTAAACTCCTAATCCTCCCTAGTGTGGGGAACACTTGAGTTCACATCGAAGGATTGCCGAGATTGGAGGCTACGCCGATTAGTTTTTTGTTATACAATCAAAGTAGCTGTTTCAAGAAAAATAAATGTATTGCAACTCACCATATTAGGCGTATGAATTTACTATTTTGTAAATTCCATTTTATAAAATTATGTAAAGGATAGTAAGATCTTACACACTAAGAAATCGAATTTATGCAATACATTATTTTTTAGTTGTTACTTTAAGTTTCTTAATGTTAACGGGGGCCTCCTGTCAGGAGGACGTATCAGACTAGTTTAGTGGCAAGCCATTGTTAAACAGTGGTCAAACAACTATAAACTATTCAACTAATGGCGAAGGTGCTGGCTAATGTAAACCCCCTCTTGGGCGACCATTGTTCAGCTCAGAGAAGTGATGGAATTAACTTTCTACTCAGTTTTAGAGGATTCCAGCGTGTAACACTCTAGTTGTGTTTATGGTCCGATCAGTTTTCTACAGTGCTCAATTAGCTGCGATGACTAACGATCATCTTGTTACTTCTCCCAACTGAACCGTTCAATGCGGGCGAGTAATGGAAACTGCGCATTTCACACGATTTGGTGCTAATTAGAAGTTAAAATGGAATCGGTGATAATTTTTGTGATAGTTAAGAGTTCAACAGCAACCAAATCAATTTACAGTGTGAGCAATTGTTATTTAATATGTCATAAAAAACACGACGTTTTAAGTTGATGCAATAAAATATAAACTACGAGATTTTTGTTAAAATTTACAATTATTTTGAGATTCTTCTTCTAATTCATCATCGTAATTAAAATCCATACGGGGTAGGATTGAGGTCGGGCGGGTAGCAACCAAACCACCACGACCTGTTCACGTTGTATGGTGGGTATTTAGTGTGTACCTCGCGCATCATTTGAAAAGTATGGTGGAGCTCTATCTGTTTTGAAAAATGACTATCTTCTTTCGGTCTACTTCAACTTCCTGGAGAATATGAGGCAATCCCTGACATATGTGCTACACATTCTTTAGGTTAGGGCTCAAAGTTAATTGTAGTTATTTAAGAGAGAACTCCCAGCAACAAGCCTCATTTGTAGCTAACCTATTTACAGACCATGGGAGATTAAACAAGGCCAAATAGCCCAAATATGCTTTCCGGATAAATATTTTGAGCACAAATGCTTTGGGATTTATAAACGTTCATGGTTGTATTCAAGTTCAAACCAATCAACTTCTTAGCTAAACAAAAGTCTCGTTTGACTACCATGTCAAGACGTTTTGTAGTCTTATACGATTAGCGTATTTCGACGTGGGGACAATGAGCAGTATTGTGTTGACGAATGTGTCAGTGACGGTGTCGGTTAACGGTAGGTCACTTTCGCTGTGACTGCGACGGAAGGAGGACGTAGGGTCAGGAGGCCGGTAACGTCCACATCCACATCCTCATACCTCCACACTCCAACATACCCATACCCTGCTACCGCGCACCAGTTTCAGTTTCCGACAAAGGTTATAATCCTGTTCCGTCTCCGGTAGGGACACTTCCGGCTCATTGCTAGGGCAATCCATCATAGCTCTCGAGCGAGCTAAAGGATCTAGAATGCAGTTCTGTTTTAACCATCGTTAAGAGTTCATTAGGCAACAGAGATTCATTTGGCGCGAGACTGGCACGGTGTGTTTAATCACGTATTTATTATCATAGAAAAATAAACCCGCTTTTCGATGTTATTATGTTTTGTTTATATTAAATTATTATTTTTGTTTTAATTGCTATTATTACTCGTATACAAGATAACAGTTCCAGGTGCTAAACCTGTGTTATGGTATGTGTTAAACCTGTTCGACCCCGATTGGCGATAATCATCTGATCCAACAATGCCATAACATTAGTTTGTGTCCAAAAGATTATCATTTGTAAGGCCAGTAGAAGGGTGTCCTAAATGAACTCTGTGGGAATCAGGCCTGTAATTTATTCTGGTAAATATACTAATACAAAATTCAGGGTATACATCTGGGCATAAGAAATATGTTCACCTAAGTAATATACTTAACCTAACCTATACAAGGCAAAGACCTCACTCACTCACTCATCACGAATTCTCCTACTTCCCATTTATCTAGAGAAGAACCTATTTTCAAGGAATTTAACATTCTTAATTTTCCATCCATTTACATTTTCAGTTATTTAATATTTCTTCATATTAAAACTCATCTCTTTCAACCTTCTTTTCAGCATACCCTTACAAATTTAAATAACGTAAAACCACCCAAACACAGAACTAGTTTCTTTGTACGTCACAATATTTCTTTGTAATATACAATAGTATCGTTATTCAGTCCCAGAATCTTTGAAGACAATTCACAGCTGGGCTCATTAGGAGACGGCTTAAAGTCTTTTGACCGAGCGAGCCCATACAGCGTAAGAGAGTTTCTGAATTTTAAATTGCCATATCAACAATAGCCACTGACTTTCAATGTTGATTTCCGAAGAAAGGATTTATTTTTATTTGTCATGTTACTTTTAATGTAAGATTTTATGATTTAAGCTCATTGTGACTCTACTGTACGTATCAATTTATGTCTGTGTACCAATAAAGATACTAATAAAGATGTAGGAGTCAAATACTTGCAACTTGACTTGACTTTTGAAACTTGATTTTACTTGAAAACTAGAAATTCCCAACGCTGCTGCTGATTCGGACAGCGTGTGTTTATTTTAAACACAAATAAAGATGCATTTATTTTGACGAATGCAATTTAAACCAAATTTCAAAAAAAAAACTCGCTGTACTCATTCGGTTCTCTGCAGTTTTAGGCGGTCCACTCAGTGTTAACCCTTTTGAGCTGTCTCGATTGAACACCACATTTAAATGAAGATGCCATGAAATAAAACACAAAATCCATAAGTTTAACATCGAAACTTTGATGCCTAGTGAGGTGGAGCCTTGAAGTCGGACAGTGACGATATTAATCCAACATTTATATTTCTCCCGATACGAATACCTATGTCAAAGTTCAACTATTTACATAATCAGGGAGTGCGAGAATCGTTTTGAATTAGTTAGGAGTTTTGTGTTATTGGTGGAACTGGTCACTTTATCAAGTAAATCGCCTTCTCCAGTCTAATTGAACGCCTATAACTGCAGCAAACGCAGAATCCTAGAAATGTCTTTCGAATCCCAGCAAGGAGCAGTAGAATGCTCGTTGTTCGGAGTCAGAATGGAAAGTTCTTTGATTCAAGTAATCTATTCTGTTATAGATTTATTTGCTTAGAGGTTGAATGGGCTTGGGGATTGGAGTTAAACATTAATATAATCATAGCTAAAACTAATAATCAAGGACTCCTGTGTGGAAGACAGAAGTTTAACACTATGACAGGACAGTATCTTCCCTTCGATATTATACAAAAATTGATTGTTAAATTAAGTAGAATGTATGAACAATTTATCACAGGATTTTAGCGGCAAGTTTGGTTTTACCTCTCATGGAATTTGGCACTTCATCTGCATTATAAACACGTTATTGGGTGTCACTGAAAGACACCCGGTTTACCATCGGCTAAGGTACTTTTATTGACAACCAGCTTAGCTCAATAAATAGAAGAATATCTATATTATTAAAAGAATTTCTTGATTTTTGTTCGCCGATTTTCGACCTCTAAAACTATTATTTTATATACATATTTGGTATCAATCGAAAGCTCTTACCCTCTATATATGCCTTTTGGGGTTTAAAAAAACATACAGCCTCAGGGCTTCGCCTCATTGACTCTTAAAGGTACAATGTTAATCTTATGGAGTTATATTTGATTCATTGAAACAGCTGATTATAATGTAAACAGTTCAAAACATTCCCGTGCGGAGAACGGGACACCTGCTAGTATATGTTCAAACAAGTCTGTATACGAATGAAAATGGCTTAAGAACGTAGAGGAGGAACTGCGCAAGCGCAGAGGGGAGCAGGAGGGAAGCGCAAGGGCGCCGCAGGGTTCGGGCAACCTCGGCCTTCGCCCAGTGCCAGGGCCGAGTTATTGTATAAGATTAGGAAGTGACCCGGTTCCAGACGTCCAAGAATGCGGCCATATGGGGGGAAGTTGTGCAAGGTGCTCGGCCTTGTGGGGTCATCACCCGGTGTACAGTTATCCCCCCACCTACGCCTCATCTCTGGCTTACTGGATCAATGGAATGGACACATGTTTACCTTTGCCAAAATACTGACTGTGTTACTTGCTGGTAAGAACTCATTCTAGTCTTTTTTCATGTTACCTACATGTGTTGTATTGCAAGGTGTGGTGTATTTAAATTGAACATTATCGATTGGTATATAGAAAACATTTTAGACTTGATTTTTGGGTTCCCGGGTTTTGCACACACCAGTGATTTTGTAGGCAGTCAGATGCGCTGACAAAGTTGCATAATGTTTATTGTTGCCTTTATAATCATGTAAATGTCCAAAATATTAGCATTGCAACTTTCATGGTTTAAGCCTTAAAGAATTCACGAAACGGGAATATGACCATGACTATGTGTATATGGGTATTACCGAATTTCCCAATCAGTCCATTACATTGTACCTGGTTGATTATCAAACGAACATTCGCAGAGCTATATATTAATATGATTTATTTTAACATTCTGATTTTAAAATTTGTTGATCCTCTACAACAAATGGTATGGTCCGGAAGCAGTTTTGAGGAGCTGTTTTCGAAGTCACCTGCGATACACACGCACAACTACTTTATTAGTATTGGTTTCTCATTCTCAATTCAGTCTCTTCAGAGATAAGCAAGCAACTCGCTGATTTTAAAACTGCACAGTAAAATTGGCACGGAAATAAGTAGTCCACCATACCCGTATAAAAAAAGGTACAATCCCACACTTTATGTTTATTAATACAAATTACAAAAATATTAGTACAAGCAATGAATACAGACCCTATAAGAACACAAGTTGGTTATGAATGTCAGCCAAATCGCAGGTCAAAATGTGCAGTTGTGCATGTGAACGCTAGTGGTACCTTCCCCGTGAGCCAATGCGAGGGTGCCTCTTACAACTAGCGCTGCCGAGTGTCCACATGCAGAACTACAGATTTTGACTTAGACTTTTTGGCTGACTATTCCCCGTAAGCTGTGTTCTTCTTATTGGGTTTGTATTCATTGGTACAAGTTACCGGGCTCTTTTTGAGAAATGTTCTTAAAAGAGAGGGTTTACTTACGCACAAGTCTATAAGATCTATGAAAAAGCATATAAAGCGTTTGGTCGTATTGCTATTGGATCAGGCCAAACAATGGAACCTAGTCCTAGAAAAAAGTTGACTTATTCTCGATGATTCAAAGGTTAACCACATAATGCAACATCAAAAAACTGTTAACTGTGGTTGAAGCCAGGTGCTGGGGTTACTGCAGCTAGTTAATGTTATTTGTAATTAATAATCATTGTATACTAGTTACACCTGCTGTTTGAATGCTCCGGTACAATGCAGAACCGGAGCACTTCGGAGCTCCGGCGCATTTGCATAAGATATTAATTAACCTATATGTCCCCCGGACGAAGTGCCCTTTTCGAGGGACCCTAACCGCCACGCCGAACGAAGTGGACGTCAGCCATATATATAACCCATTAACCTTTTATTCTTTTGTAAGACTATTAATAAAATAATTTCGTCAAACTTTTATACGAGTGCTTAGTTCTGTATATTTCTCATTGCTGGCATTGACTGATTCTATATATTCATAATATTGTTATTTTATATTGTCAACTCTCGCGCAAAATTCCTGAGTCATTTGTTTTCATGTATAACTCATGCTCTCATCCATCCAAAAAACTACATTTACGCATTTTGTAAACAATTTTAAATTTTCAAACTTAAACTCTAAACTAGGATTGGAGTTGGAGAGTTTTTACGGCGGCACTCGAATACGGTACCAAACCCTCATTAACCCTCATTAAGAGTTTAACCAGGTGTTATTAATTCCACAATTTAATACGTCACCAAGGCAATTTACAGGTAGGGTAGAGAGGTCCCCCCTCCACAACTCCATATATACTCCCCTCATTCTCTACTCTCTCCCCAACTATTTCATTCCCATATGCCTCTAACTCTCTCAGTGTATTAAAGCTCTGGTTTAACCTGCAAACACCGAATAATAATAAACCGAACACGCCTTTTAAAAAGCAAAACCGAAAATATCTCCGCATACGCCAACATCGATAAGTCCCCAAGCTTACTGATGGGGGTCCATAGTATCAATTTAAAAGAAAAACGTAGAATTCCGCATTAAATACATTCAATCTCAACCTTTTAGGATTAAGGAAACATTTTAAAAATTGGAATAGAGACTATATATAAGTAGTTGCTAACAGTATGGTTTTAATCGTAGGCCCTACAATGCGTCAAAATCTCCTATAACTTACATTCGTCTAAGGCACCGCCCTTCAGGTCACTAATGCTTCGTTGTAAAAATTATAGAAGAATAGTAAAAAATCAACTGAATTTTAACAGCTATTGAATTACTAACAAAGCACAGTACCAGTACTCTAGAAAGACCAATTTTTACAAATAACATACAATTATTTCTGGAATTGCAATGCATAGGAGGTTATGTATGTAGGGAGTAAGTTATACATTCAAAAGTACGAGGACATTTACGATGAAGGGTTCCACCACCAAATACAATCCAACTTGCCAGTAAATAGTTTTTAACATAAAAAACGCGCAAGATTGAATGGGTTTTAGAGTTTAAAAAAATGAATGGCAGAAATACATTATCTGACAAATTAACAGTATACATGATGTTGTTGAAGTTTCTTTAAGTGGGCATATCACACTATTGATTGTGGAACAAGTTCTTCCTCCAATCTTGTATAGATGAGAAATCAATTGTTGTCCTCCGTAACCAACTATTTATCGTGAGTAAAAACACCCTTGTCGCTCCTAGTCAATTACAAATCCGGCGAGGTGGCCAAGAGAGTAGTTATTTTATAGTGAGAGGGAGGGGGAGGGGGTGAAGGAGGAGGGGTGAAGTGGAATGGGTTAGAGGGGTGGTTGGTGCCGGGTAAGTGTGTGTCATGACGGCCGGTGGATGGTTCGGTGCCGTATTAATGTGTTGTTTTATAACATTTGGTTGGTGCCGTATTCGTTAACCCCGGTTTTTAGTTTTATTCTGGAATATTAGGAGAATTATTACAGATTCGGCTTATGTACTGATGGCTCTCTTTCATCCGATGATGACGGCCAAACTTTCATCTTACAAAATTGTAGCTTTGAACACTTCAGTTCACTTTGAGACTGCCAATAAGCCACAAAACTGTTCAACGATAAACACAAAACAGATAATATTCGAAAGTTTAAGTGTTTTGTGTTATTTCATCAAATTTGGTTGTCTTATAGATTACATGTATCCTCTATCCTTATTTCATACTGAATAATATTAGCCAACCATGATTTGAAGTGATGGTGCATTTTGTTTAGGTATTCTAATAGTAATAATAATTTACAGTTATTTTAGTTTTATTTATGACTCTCGGTCACTTTAGTTTTCCTCACGCAACTCTGTGTGAGTTTTCCCGTAGGTTTTACGTAGTTTTCCCTTCACATTTTCTGACTTTTAACGTTGGCAAATCCTCCACATCCGAGATTTTACAACCTTATAATCCCATGTTAACATGTTCTTGTTTAAAATACTGTATCTCTAAACCTGAAAGACAACTTATATCTAGAGGTTTAGCTTGTTTGGGCCTTTTAGGTGTTCTTCAGAAAATGCTTGCAAACACCATAGACGGCCTTACTTGTTTGATTATATATTAAGTTTTTAAGATTTGACAACCCATCGCTTACTCACTGCCGGTGTTTAGGGCAATGGTCTATGGCAATTTATTATTTAAGTTTAGGTTGTATCAGAATTATTATTATTTTACATACCTTCTAATCTCACATTTTGTATAATTAAGTGTTTTTTTTTATCATTTTTATGAACGGAAAGGATTCATACAAAGAAACAACATACAGCAGTACACAGTAATTTATATTTTCCACTTGGCAAAATCAAATATTCCTACTTGTAGACTTCGACTATGTCTATCCTTTAAGTTAATTTAAAAATCGCGTGACCCGAGTCGCGCAAATGTAGAAGAAACCCGAATTTATTAAATAACCCACTCAACCTAGCAAACCCAATTTCTGGTTTGAAATTCAGGAGTAAGAGCGAGGAGCGAGGGAAACTGGACACGATTTGCAAACACAGCGAGGTCTGAGCGTCGCGCGTGTCCTTTACACGATCTGCAAACGCAGCGAAGACTGTGAGTTTCCAGTACACGAACTGCAAACACAGCGAGGACTGTGAGTTTCCAGTACATGAACTGCAAATACAGCGAGGACTGAGCGTCGCGCGTGTCCTTTACACGATCTGCAAACGCAGCGAAGACTGTGAGTTTCCAGTACACGAACTGCAAACACAGTGAGGACTGTGAGTTTCCAGTACACGAACTGCAAACACAGTGAGGACTGTGAGTTTCCAGTACACGAACTGCAAACACAGCGAGGACTGTGAGTTTCCAGTACACGAACTGCAAACACTGTGAAGGACTGTGCGTTTTCTGTACAGAACTGCAAACACAGTGAGGACTGTGCGTTTTCTGTACACGAACTGCAAACAGAGCGAGGACTGTGCGTTTCAACCCCATCACCCTCTCTCGTATCGCCCCACCTCACGCCAGTGTGCCCCAGTCTATTTGAAAGTGTGTATCACAGAATCTCGACTCAGCTCCGCTCCGCTCTCAACTCCACCAATGTTCGATGTGACTTAACGTCGAGCCAAAATATCAACCACTGGTGAGAGATCCGTCACATCAACACCTAACCACAAATCACTGATGCGTGCAATATGGCATTGATGGACGGGGTTATGAATGGGAGTGGCGAGTGGCGGAGTAAGTTACTTTCCTCTAGTGAGCCAGTGGATCAGTGTCAGTGTCAGTGTCGGGCGCACCGTTAGTCGTGACGTCACCACCGTTAGAATCTTCCAGTGGCAGTGAAGGCAGGGCCGGGACCCGGGCTCGCATTCCTGCAACCACCACAACCTGCCCGCGAGATAACAAAGATAACCTGCCCTCTGAAGGACATAAAGCTCCTAGAGTAGTAACTTAGATACAAACTATCCATGGTATAACCAATCTCTATTTCAAGGGGGAAAATTGCACAAAACCAAGTAAACTTAAGTCGGACAATGACACATTATGTTTAATAAATATGTGTAAGCATTATTAATTTGTGTCTCAAGACAATCGGCTTCAATATATTTTTCTTAGGCATAGAAGAAAAAACCCACTGTTTCGGGCTCCACCGAGGGATCTACGAAATGGTCTTTGACCTTTAATCAAACATATTATGTTACCAAGTTGCCAATTCAGAAGTAAATTAACGGTATCAGGAAACTGACACATACTTTCTCCCTTTTAGCCCAACTTTAATGAATAAATTATTTTTTATTTACTAAATATAGAATACAAAGCACGGTCGAATGTACAGAAAATCTTGTAAACAAATTGTTTAAAAAAATCCACCCAAATCCCTGCTTTGGAGGCACTACAGAATCCATTGCTACACTCGTGGTTTTAAGAGCGAAAATGCCCTATTCCCCCCCGAGGGTTATTAAGGGGCAACATATTTCGAATTTCCTCTATTGGTCAATGCTAAATTGACAAGCACATCAAGTTTGAATGAAATTTATCAGTAAATAAGAGAGAAATAGTAATTTGTGTATTCCCCATAAGAATAACATTGGACATACTGCGTTAACCGCAAAATGAAAATTTCAATTTTCTCCGAAACCAGCAATCGTAGCAATAGTAATTCAAAATAGTAAATTATTTAGTTTTTTGAGCTCTTTTTAATGGTGAATATTAATATTTTTTTATATTTATGTCTTTTTATGAAAAATCAAAAAAACTGAATTTTTGATGTTTTAAGTCCTGTAATTTCTGAACCCGAATTTTTACAGAAATGCGGGTTGTGTCATTTTGTTGGAGAACTAAAGTTCTACAAACGACTTAAGTTTAATCAAAATCGTTAGAGCTGTTTTTGAGAAATTTTGATTTTTCATGTTTTTTGGTGGTTTTTGGAGAAGAATTACCCTTAAAAATCAAAAATTCCAAAAAATGAAAAAAACACCTGGAGATATCGTGGATTAGTACCAACATACCAAATTTCATAAACATCGGCCCATTGGTTAGGGCTCTAGCTCTGTACACATCCACACAGACACTCACACACACACACACACACACACACACACACACACACACACACACACACACACACACACACACACACACACACACACACACACACACACACACACACACACACACACACACACACACACACACACACACACACACACACACACACACACACACACACACACACACACACACACACACACACACACGGACACACACACACACAGACAGACATCACGTAAAAACCACTTTTTTGAGTTCAGGGAGCACCAAAACGAATATTTACACTAACAACTCAAATTCGAAAATTTTTATGAAAACAATACTTTCTCCATATACTATGTATAGGGGGAGAAAGCAAAAATATTAATTGGACATTTAAAACACTAGCTGGCCCGGCAGACGTTGTCCTGGCCTAATGACATTGAATTTGTTTTATGTCAAATACCTACAAGTTTTCAAGATGAGCTCGTTCGCTTCGCTCACTCGAATTAGCTCGTACGCTACGCTCACTCGCCTATCAAAAAAAGAGTTTGAGTTGCCATTCAAGTAGTTTTTTATTTCCATAATGAGAGTTGTCATTCAAGTAATTTTTGTTTTGTTTCCATAATGAACATATGTTTAGGCCTTTCAAGTATGTTTACAGCTGTTTAGTGTAACTAACAGAACTTTGATCAAATCAATGGGAACTTTGAAGGCCTGTGGGACAGAGCCCTTAGGTCGGATTAAAAATTGTCTTGTATAAGATCCTTGTCCTGACATTAACGAACACAACAAAGAATAATTATTCAATTTGGTGCACTCATTCTCAAGTGATGGTGTGACCAAAGGAAATAGAGATTCATTTGTATTTATTAATATTTAAGGTCAACAAATTAGGGAAGATAATTTATTTGTTAGCAAAATAAATCTGTCACAAAACATCAGAGTTCTTATAGAAAAGTACCATTAAAATTTAGGATATAGTTAATTGGAATACTCACTATTTTGGGAAAATTCAGTTACGACACTTGACCTTCACTAAGGAACAAATTTCACAGTTCAGAGAGTCGTTGTTCCCTTATAGCTGCAATAATTACAGATATGCTATAATATGACACCACTTCATGAAGCAAAAATGTTGAAACTGTGAAGATGTAGTACTCTTGCTCTTGCTGTGAAGATGTTGAGACTCTTGCTCGTAGGTACTGCCATTTGGCATAATATTGAAAGATACATTGAAAATATGGTGAAAAGGTGCAAAGCATATATTAAAACAAACTAAGCAAAACTGCTATTTACATGTTTAGGGTAGACTGAGGACAACCATCAGTATTAAATTTCATTCAGACTACACAGTACCATTGAAGGGATGTTACTTTTTTATTTAATTTGTTTCAAAATTGAAATATGAAAAATGGTGCTATTCTTAAACTACTCTTCTAAGCGACTTGACTGTAAAGTATGATAGTGGACAAATTAGATAGACCATTTTACAAAATTGAATTGGACAGGGTACACATATATCATAATCATACGACATAGCTAGGAGGTCCAACACGATGAACTATCGAAAGACACTCACCACCTCCAACGCCACAGACAACATGTTCAGACAATACTCATCAATAAGGACCAAAACCTGTTATTGCACGGCACGGGATGTCTAATGAGAATTCCTTTATCATATTCTTCAAACACACATGAGAATACAAAAATTAGGCTATAATAGTCCAGTCATATTAGACGAATTGCCTTCAAAACCCTTATAAGCATACGACTTGGTGTATGTGTTGAATCTTACCTCCGGAATAACATACTAAAAGTCCTCGAAAAAAGACTTGTGCTACGGTCCCCATCTTGGAAAATGGCAGTCAATTTTCACTTTTTTGCTTATAACTCTTTTATTATTGATTATAGAATTATAGATTATATATATATATATATTAATAATAAAAGAGTTATAAGCAAAAAAGTGAAAATTGGCCGCCATTTTCCAAGTTGGCGGCCTTAGCACAAGTTTTTTTTTGAGGACTTTTAGTATGTTATTCCGGAGGTAAAATTCAACACATACACTAAGTCTTATGCTTATAAGGGGTTTTTAAAGTATTGGAGACATTTTTATTTAAAATGATTACACTATAAATTATACTCCAACTGGTTTTTAAGCTACGTAAGAATAATATTTAAGTAGCCATAGACCACATCTTCAATGGTTACAATTGAATTGAGTAAAACGACCAGTACTCAAATCAGACCTCATTTAATTTCAGAATGGGCAGACCTATACTGGCCTAGACACATCAAGCTACCTGGGCTTTTTGTGGTCCTCACTGAATGAGTATTCAGAATCCTTCAATGTCCAGGGGTCTGATTTGATTGACTGCTGCAACTTGGTGATGAGCTCCTCCTGAGGCAAATGTTTGCTCCTCACCAAGGTGCTGAGAGTGGCAGCCATTACCTCAGCGAGCTCGGTACAGTCAGATGACCACTGCCCTCACCTCCTGCACACTATGTCCCCCTTGTAGACCCCCACATGCTGCAACTTATTGATAAGCTCCTCCTGAGGCAGGCAGGTGTTTGATCCTCGCCAAGGTGCCGAGAGTGGCAGCCATTACCTCAGCGAGCTCGGTACAGTCAGATGACCACTGCCCTCACCTCCTGCACACTATGTCCCCCTTGTAGATCCCCACATGCTGCAACTTATTGATAAGCTCCTCCTGAGGCAGGTGTTTGATCCTCGCCAAGGTGCTGAGAGTGGCAGCCATTACCTCAGCGAGCTCGGTACAGTCAGATGACCCCTGCTCTCACCTCCTGCACACTATGTCCCCCTTGTAGATCCCCACATGCTGCAACTTATTGATAAGCTCCTCCTGAGGCAGGTGTTTGATCCTCGCCAAGGTGCTGAGAGTGGCAGCCATTACCTCAGCGAGCTCGGTACAGTCAGATGACCCCTGCTCTCACCTCCTGCACACTATGTCCCCCTTGTAGATCCCCACATGCTGCAACTTATTGATAAGCTCCTCCTGAGGCAGGTGTTTGATCCTCGCCAAGGTTCCAAGAGTGGCAGCCATTACCTCAGGGAGCTCGGTACAGTCAGATGACCCCTACCTTCACCTTCTGCACACTATGTCCCCCTTGTAGATCCCCACATGCTGCAACTTATTGATAAGCTCCTCCTGAGGCAGGTGTTTGATCCTCGCCAAGGTGCTGAGAGTGGCAGCCATTACCTCAGCGAGCTCGGTACAGTCAGATGACCCCTGCCCTCACCTCCTGCACACTATGTCCCCCTTTTAGATCCCCACATGCTGCAACTTATTGATAAGCTCCTCCTGAGGCAGGTGTTTGCTCCTCGCCAAGGTTCCAAGAGTGGCAGCCATTACCTCAGGGAGCTCGGTACAGTTAGATGACCACTGCCCTTATCTCATGCACTATGCACATTAAGTCTCCCATGTAGACCTCACATGCTGCAGGTTTTACCTTACGTAACCATCTCCAGACATTAGCAATGTGATATGTTTATTTGTTAGTTATGTAAACACACAATCCCTAACGTAGAGGATGAAGGGTGAGCTAACTTACTGTCAAAAGTGGGAGCTTGTCTTCCTTCCTGTGTTGAGTTTGACTAACCCCATTAAATGACTTACATATTCATGAGAAGTTTTATAAAATGGTAATGGTCCAATGAATGCCAAATATGAAGCAGTGTTTGCAAGATCATCTGAAGCCTCATTCACTCTTATCCCTGTGTGGCTAAACACCGAGCAGAATGTGATACTGTTGTGTCCGTCCAAACCTGTCATTGTGATCAAGCAGTCCCAAAACATTTTAGGTTTGACCTCACATGGGTTCAGACACATTGGAAGACAAAGACAAACCCCAGTTGTTTGCACCCCCTGTTGCTAGGGCCACCCATTACCCTAGAATTATCTGCACACAATTACAAGTTGAAGGTGGAGGAGTGAACTCTTCTATTCTCCTGCACTCTGAGGTGACCTGGCAGCTGTCAATAACTGTGGTTTTATTGAACATGTGGGGCATTTTAAATACTTATAAGTCTAATTTATCACAAACTGAATTGGGCTAGTCACATAAGTATGTAAAACAGCATATTCAAAGATTTGTTTGTGCTTTCACACAGCTCAGGCAAGGACCGTCCATGGACCACTGCAGGTGTGCATATTACACCTACCTTCATTTGATATTTTAGTTTGGTATCTGGGGATGGCGGCTTGCCTCCCCTTGGTGCTCCAGCCCTTGAATATGACCCAGAGGTGTATTATAAAACCATTTTAAATAGAACATAAGGTATACCACATAATTATTGTTTGAGGATTTTAGAGTATCTACCTACAATTAGGAAAATTTATTTAGAAACAATATTAACCTACACTAAAACTAATAGAAATACAATTTTTGTTAAATTACCAGTAGATCATTCCCGTGAAACTCAAAATAGATTGGGAGGAAATTTCCAAATTTCTAGGTCTTACCATGTCGATAATGGTAATAGCTTCTTCCCTGTAGGAGAACATGAGTTACTAGTGGCTTGAAGGGGCAAAAGCCCCTAACACCTTGCTCCAATACTCTGCCTAATCTGATTTGAACACATGTCAGTTCGTAAACAAAGTAGACACTTACATGTTTTGACGTAAACAAAGCATACGTTTTTAAGTCTCTTTGCTTTTATTATGGGGGATATTTTATGTTATTTCTCATTTGCTGGTAACTTTTTAGAAATACTATTATTTTTCCCGAGTCCGTGGGATCAAGACCTTTAATTTGAGCCGTCTCCCATCATCCTGCGATTTGCGAAACTCCCACAATTTTGACTTAAAAATTTCACTTACAGAGTTTTATATAAAGATTTCTATAGTTCAATGTTTTACTAAGATATTTTACAAATAAGGCAGAATTTTACAATACATATTATTCTTAACTTTAGAAAGGCTCTATTTGTTTATTCAGAGAGGCTTGAAAGAATGAATAAAAAACACTAAGAAGCTCAGGTCTTGTGGTAAAAAATCTCATGGTCCTAAAATTTTTACCAGTGCAAGTTAGTTCTACAGTTAACCAAGCTTGCAAGAGAACAGATGAACTATCAGTTCAGTTTGGATTCCTGTGTTAGCAGCTGATGAACACACGCTTGTCAGTGCTATCACTTGCAGAACATTTTCCTCCCGGCTCCATGCTTCAAGAGAAGTATATGAATTGTTAACATTAGACCTGACTTTTCTTAGTGTTTTTGTACTCAATGCCCTAGATTACTATAAAAAATAAAGTCCTCATTTTGTTTATTTCACATTTTAAAACCATAAAATTAATGGTCTCACAAATAAGGACAATTTGCTTACAAAATAACAACCCCCTGACCCCACTACAACAAGTGTTCTGTCACCAGGTCTCCTGGACACCATCACCAGCACGGCAGACAGCAAGGACTGCCCGGGTGTGTGTGTTCACACTCTGGCCACCCTTATCTGCTACGAGGTGCTGGAGGACGTGGCTTGTCCATCGCCGTCCATGCGCTGCTGTATCGAGTCTCCCCCCACCAACACCACACAAACCCCACAGACCACCAGGCCACCCCCGCCCCCGGCCCCCGCACAGCATACACCAGCGCCTGCACCCTCCTCAACTTCACAGGTCGGTGAAAGTCGAATGACCAACTTTCTGTAACTGAATTGTTTTCATGGTGTTCTGCAAGAGACAATTTTGTGGATTTAGAGGTGGAAAAGGGGTTACCAACATATTTTCTAAGAGCCATATGAAATTTTTTTTAAGATAGGGGCAAGGGGAGTTGTTTTAAGATTACAACACACACAAAAAAAATACCCACATTAACTCAAATGCAAACACTTGCATTCACTTACTGAGACCAAATCTGCTTCTACTAACTATAGTACTGTGGTATTAATAAAATCGATAAGGAGAAGTTGCTGTGTGCACTGCAACTTGATGGTCCTCCATCATGCATTACATCTATGGAAAGAATAACAACTGATTTAGTATTTTTATTCCGATCTGTTCTCATCACGACACAGAGCAAAAGGGAAAAATATTATGAACTAGTTAATTATCGACTTTGGAAAAGTTTGTTCATATGAGACTATTTTAGGTTTATATTTTTCAACAAAGTTATCATACTTTCACGATACGATAGGATTTAACTATCGTTCATAGTACTTGGACCATGAAATTGTCATACATTAATTATCGTACCTCTGGAACACTGAAATAAAGTTGCTACATAATATGGTAGTTTGATAGCAATAAATAAGCATTCTACCTTCATAATTCACTTAAAAACAATTAGTAGAGGTTAGTGGTTTCTTTTAACTCTAATTATGGCATGGGCCTCAGTCATGTGCAAGCAAACATACAGAGCAAATCAAGAGGTGTGGTGTTACCAGACAGTTTTGACAGTATTTCTAAAAGTCACTTGCCGTGTTCAATTGTGAAGCACACTTTAGCACAGTCAGACTATCCATAGGTTTCAGTTGTTTATTATGAAAGTCCTTTGATGTAGCAAGTCCGGGAGCAATTATCTTTAGAATATTCTATTAGAAAAATAGTCTGATTGCTATATAGTGTAAATGAGTAAGTTATAACATTTGTTCTGCTTCTGCCAGTGGGGAATCAGTGCCTCCACTAACTGAACTTATATATTTGGGAGAAGTTTTCATGAGACTGGACCATTCCTGAATGTCTTTGTGGACTCTCTGTTAATCCAATGTATTGTTCGGAGATGACTCGATGGTCAGCTTATAAACAAGGTGGTGAGGGGAAATTATCCCCACCCCAATCCTTCCTTACTTATGTCATTGAACCAAGTGTTTTGATTTTTGATTTGTTTGTCATTGCAATATTTCATCACAGCTGATCGTTTGGCACAGTTACGTTTCATTGATAGTTTCTTGGTTTTCGTATTAATAAACAGTGAATGAACACTGGAGGAGGTACACTTGACGCAGAATATCTTGACCTATGGGAACTATTTTCAGTTTAAACAGATGGAGTAGAGCGAGATTTAAACATCGGTCTAAATCTTTCATCTGTTGTTTCCATCATCTGTTCAGTCAGTTAATATTGTTGTTATGTAAACAAAATAACTGTTTGTCAGTATTCCCTGTATATAATGCCGAAACAATTACTACTTCATGAATTTAAAATATGATTTATTAACAAAGATTACAATTAATCATTATCCTGTCATGAACAGGTCCTGGCTTAGAACACTGTTTAAAACATCTCTCTCTCTCTCTCTTACATATGACATTATATTAATGCAAGCAGTAATGTAGCTGTCAACGTCACAACTGAAATTCGAGACCTAGCTGGTCATTTCAGTCACTCCGGCAGTGGAGTAAGCCACAGGTCAAGATATTCCGCATGAAGTGTAACTTTCTCCTCAACCCTTTTGTTTACTAGCTGGCCCATACAGTCTCTTTGGACTAGTTGCTTAATAATTTATGTGATCCAATAAGTGTTGTGTGAAACTGCTATAATATGTGAGTGTAAAGCTTGTCGGAACTGTGTTATAATTTACTTTGAGAATTACTATATTGTTGTCCAGTATAAATATTAGGCCTGTAGATAAGACATACCTAACTTGATATCTTTTCATATTATTTCTCAAAGTATTTTTTTTTCGATAGGCCATATCTCCCCTTATACTTCATCAAAACAAATAATTGAGCCATAGTTTTAAAAATCACCTTCACTGATAATAATTTTGAAAAAAATAACAATTCAAAAGCATACAAATGAACATTTTATGAGGGACTCTCACTGATTTATTTGTTAACATACTGGTGGCTCCCTGAGAAAGTAGTTAGTGAGAGGGAGTGATTGATGGAGGAAATCGTAAGTGGAATGGGTAAGAGGGGTGGCCAGTGCTGTACTTGAGTGTTTTTTAAACATTTTAGAGATAGTGCCGTACTCAAGAGCTCCGAAAAAACTAGTTATTTTTCAATAACAGTAATAAACATTTCTGCAACTTAAATTCTTCCATCTTTCACCATCTCATTTAAATGGTTGTGAGTTGATACCTAAATTATTTTTCAATAACACACTAACAGATATGAAAAAAAGTCCCAATAGTACAATCAAACCAAATGCAATAATGGGAATAATTAACAGCTGGAATTAAATAGAGATACTAAGAAATAACAAAGAAACCTGGTATTAAAACCACTCTTATAACCACGTGTGTAGCGATGGATTCTGTAGTGCCTCCTAAACAGGGATTTGGGTGGATATTTTTGAAAACAACTTGTTTATAAGATTTTCTGTACATTCGACCGTGCTTTGTATTTTATATTTAGTAAATAAAAAATAAATTTATTCATTAAAATTGGGCTAAAAGGGAGAAAGTATGTGTCAGTTTCCTGATACCGTTTATTTTTAATGAAAATCAAAAAAACTGAATTTTTGATATTTTAAGTCTTGTAATTTCTGAACCCGAAGTTTTACAAAAATGCGGGTGGTGTAATTTGTTGGCTAAAAACCTACAAACGACTAAAGTTTAATCAAAATCATTAGAGCCGTTTTTGAGAAATCTTGATTTTTCCATGTTTTTTGGCAGATTTTGGGGGATAATCACCCTTAAAAATCAAAAATTCCAAAAAATGAAAAAAGTCTGGATATATCGTGGATTAGTACCTACATACCAAATCTCATAAAAATTGGACCAGTGGTTAGGGCTCTAGCTCTGTACACATCCATACAGACAGACAGACACCCAGACATCACGTAAAAATAACTTTTTAGGGTTCAGGGAGCACCAAGCGAATATTTCCACTAACAACTCAAACTCGAAAATTTTTACGAAAACAATACTTTCTCCATATACTATGTATAAAGGGAGAAAGTAATAAACGGTATCAGGAAACTGACACATACTTTCTCCCTTTTAGCCCAACTTTAATGATTAAATTACTTTTTATTTACTTAATATAGAATACAAAGCACGGTTGAATGTACAGAAAATCTTGTAAACAAGTTGTTTTCAAAAACATCCACGCAAATCCCTGTTTTGGAGGCACTACAGAATCCATTGCTACACACTGGTTATAAGAGGGGAAATGCCCCCTATTCCCCCCCCCCGGGTTGTTAAGGGGCAACATATTTCGAATTTCCTCTGTTGTTCAATGCTAACTTGACAAGCATATCAAGTTTGAACGAAATTGATCAATAAATAAGAGAGAAATAGTAATTTTTGTATTCCTCATAAGAATAACATCGGACAACGTACTGCGTTTACCGCAAAATTAAAATTAAAATTTTCTCTGCAACCAGCAATCGTAGAATAGTAATTCAAAATACTAAGTTATTTAGTTTTTTGAGCTCTTTTTAATGGCAAATAGTAATATTTTTTTATTTATGTGTTTTATATAAAATCCAAAAAAAATAATTTTTTATGTTTTAAGCCCTAAAATTTCTTAACAAACATTTTTACAGAAATGCGAGTGGTGTCATATTGTTGTACAACTAAAGTTCTACAAACGACTAAAGTTTAATTAAAATCGTTAGAGCCGTTTTTGAGAAATCTTGATTTTTCATGTTTTTTGGCGGTTTTGGGGGGGATATTTACCCTTAAAAATCAAAAATTACAAAAAGTGAAAAAACGCTTGGAGATTTCGTGGATTAGTACCTAAATACCAGATATCATAAAAATCGGAAGATTGGTTAAGGCTCTAGCTCTGACACATCCATACAGACAGACAGACAGACATCACCTAAAAATCACTTTTTGGGTTCAGGGAGCACCAAAACGAATATTTCCACTAACAACTCATATTCGAAAATTTTGACGAAAACAATACTTTCTCCGTATATACTATGTTTAAGGGGAGAAAGTAAAAAGACCCTGCTAAGGCAATTTATCAATAAAAACCTGATTAAAAATTATCTAAACTTAATTAGCAATAGTTTAAATACTTTACTAATTAAATTAAAGTTTTTTCTTGATTTTAATTTATAGTGGCTGTTGAAAGTGAGCTGGCCCACCATGAATGACTTCAGAGTCACATAAAGTTGTTCAGTGTCCATTTTGTAGTGAATTTGAAGTTAGAAAAAAGTATTCACTTTTATTAATCTTTTTTGATTTTACTGACAATTTGCTATGGTACCGTAGGTACTTATTTTTTTACAATAACGAGTGTTGTTCAAATTGTGAGTAATATAACACCAGTCATCCAAAGCCATTATAGTTTCATAAGCAGCACCCTATGTTATTTATATATTTTATTCACTAATATTTTTCATTTTTGTTTATAAATTACATTTGGAATTCCTTTAAAATTTCAAATTGGTCAGTAAATACACTAATATCTGAGCTCTATTTGTCAATCCTGTTTGTTTTCTAAACCACCCATATAATTAATAGAGAGATCGCCTAAAATGATCAATTAAAACATATCTAATTGTCGATGATTGTTTTTAAAACCCTGTATTTAATTATTAGATCAATATGTGAATCTTGGTTAATTGACAAATAACCCAACCCCATCTCTTTTCAGACTCCAGACCCAGGGTCAATAAAGCCAGAAGCAGCTCCGTTGACAAAAAATAAGGACGATGCAGGTAAAAACTACACTGTAAGTGTAGTTACACATCTTCATTATGTGTAATTTTTATTCATCAAGTTTTTGTTTTGAAAATAATACAACAGAATGAGTTAAACCTTTTAAATATAAAAAATAAACATGATGAATTATTTGAGCTCATCAAAAATAACTTTCTGCTTTAATGTAGTTAGCAAAATATTTGGAAAACTTATCTACCTTCATTGAGTATTGATACTTAGTACATTTTAACAGAATTGCTTGTCTTGGTTGTGCATCTAATTTTTCTCCTCTGTATGAAAGAAATTTTTACTCTAGTAAATAAAACCGAAAGAGTTAATTAATATTCCAGAGTGGAAAAATTATGAGCAATGCAAACTGACCCTATAATTTTCCATCACAAAATGAGTGAGAAATGCTGATGTGCTCTCAATAGTTAGCACAGCTACCAAATGTAATTCACCATGTAAGAAAAGTATTATTTATAAATGAATGCTGGAAAAACAGCTGCTTTGTCAGTAACATTGTTAGACTGAATAATTTTTCATTCAAGAAGGTTTTACGTTTCTTCTCCTAGAAGTTTAACATCTTTTATTTTGTTTGTAAATGAGTTAAGTATAAATTCTTTAGTTATAAATCATAGTATAAGAGTGAAATCTTAATTTGATTACAAAGGAATTAAAACATGTCCCAGAACTAAGCAAAATAAATCACTATAAAAACAGTTCACCATAAAACTAAACAGGCGCAACCTTCTTTTAATTTACTTTCAATTTTCTAAAAGAAGCTACATGTTGTAGACCTTCTGCTTGGCTGCGTAAAAAGAGGCAATTGCAACATTACCATAGCAGGTTATTGCAAACTCAACCTTTAATAAGTTAGAGCTATGAACTCACAAAAAGTGCAGATAGTTGAATGGTTTATTCTTGCCATGTATTTTAGCCTTGTGACATTATTTATATAACTTTATTTAATATTTGTATCAACATGCCAAAGCATGAATTTTTAAGGCACAGAAATAAAAATAAAAAACAATAAAACTGTGCATACAAGTTGCGATAATCTTTAAATTCCTCTTAAAACTTAAACTCTAACTCGTTATCTCTTGATAATTTTTATCATACATGTTATGAACTGTTAATATTCCGAGCTCTGAAAAGTAGTTTTTGAACAGTTTAATTTTTTTCTTAAATTTAAAACAATTCTAATTACCTTTTGTAATTCTAAAATTGTGTTCAAATTGCAATATGATGTTGCTCCATAACTGCTTATGCCATGCAAATTATGACTATGGACCATGGTGAGATAAATTTGATTTTGATATTTTTACACCACATTTGACTTTTGACATTTTTTGTAATAAATCTAAGCTGGTGTCCCATTCTCTGTAAGAGGGTAGTGCAGACATATGTAGCCAGAGGTTTTGACAAGTTTAAATTATGATTAACAGCTTGGCTAAATAAAATAATACCATAAGATTAGCAATGGAACTTTTAAAGGTACATGTTCTTCAAAACCCAAGAGCTAAGAGCTCTAAGCTTGCGATTGATGCCAAAACATGCATTCAAAATATTAGTTTTAGAAGTGAAAAATCACTGAAAAGAAATGAAAAAAATTCTTGCTATAAATAAATGTAGGGTTAGATACATAGGTATACATACTGTAGTCATAAAGGTTATGTTGGTAATTTAAATTCATATTTACTTGCAACTACATATTTTTATACATTTAATACAAATTCTCAAATTATTAGATTTGATTTACCGAATTCTTATATCAGAATAAACTTATATATATACATATATATAAATCTATATTATACTAATAAACATTTGTATAAAACTCTAATATGTTGACTTTAAATCTATTTTACAATATCTGATTTAAATTTACTACACTTACCTTTTTTTTAGATAGTCAAAACAATCTTGATAATTTATATAGGCTAACAATCTTGACAGTTAATTATGTCGTTCAATGGCAAATATAAATTATCAAAGTTCTTCAGCGCTTTTTCTGAGCACTATAACATAAGCAATACATGCATACACATTAGTAGTTATGGTTAAGTGTCTGGAGGGTAGGAGAAGAAACTGTTTGTTTCTGATTTCACCAGCGGTGTTGAACAGTTTATAAGAGTGGGTGTTGCCAGCCAAGGCGTGTCCGGGGGTGTGCGTGGCGGAGCGGATAGCTGACTATTGCGAGGCAGTGCTGGACGTCGCGTCGTTGTGCAAGCAAGGGCTGCGCTGTTGTGTGTCACGCGACTCGTACGGTGAGGACGCCCCTCCCAACCTCGTCATCATGGATCGCAACGCGACCAAGTCGGCAGCCACGACCACGACAACAGCCGCTCCCACCGCGCGACCGGCCCCGGCCCTGCGACCCTGCCGAGGCGAGTGTGTCAGCGGACTGTACGCTCTCTTCTGTGACGACATTGACACTCAGGTGAACACTGGGTAGAGGAGTTGAACTCCAAGACATGGTTACTTTTTTATTTCGATCTTATATGAACTTAAAGATAGTTCTCATAATTTTAAACCAGCACTAAGGCCTCTATAACACTTCACCTCACTACACAAGCAATTCAAATTTTCTACTATATGTATCATCTGCAGCCAAATTTGTCAGCATATAACAAGTGGTACCGTATTTATGAGAGCGAAGAGAAGCAGAAAACTACTGTCTAGACTTCAGACTATTTAGACTACAGTAGTGGTAGGGAGAGCTTTTAAGAGTCAATTGTACAAAGTTACAGTCTTACTATATACCTTGTATTTAAGGCATAATTTTAAAATTGTTCTATAAAATATAGCAAGTGTTCAGTTTTAATGCCCTACATAAGCATGCAATAATCAAATTGAGTAGAAGGTAGGGTTTAAGATAGAATCAGCTGATCAGCGATGGTGGGGGAGAAGGCTGGTAAGGGAGAGAGGAGGGCATCTTTTGTACGCTGACCACTGCCCGGTTTTGCTCGGTTGGACCATTTGAGGACTTATCCAACCTTCTTCAATGTTGTAATCCAGGTACCTGAGGGGGCAATGCTGGTTTAGGGAATTTTCAGTTTTCTTTTAATCTAAATTGAATTTGCTAAATAAAAAAATGTTATTCAATTCATAATATTTTGCAGTCCCTCCTTATTAATAAATCATATTTAACTTTCAGAATTAAAATGGTAAGTAAATCCAATGGATCTTAAAATCCTTTCAAAATGTTTTGGATTATGTTTTGATTAAGTTCATTCTCTAGGCAATTTCATTGTCATCAAAGGGGGCTTCTCATTGATTCTGTGTTGGCAAAACTATTACCGGTCAGTCCTGACAAGGCATACTACCTTCTTCACGTAGCCCTAGTTACCGGTACTGGTTAAACCATGTTGGCCGTTGGCCGTAAGTTGGTATGAGCTGCATTTTAGAAAACAGTTCTTCTACCTCCCTATAACAAAACAAAAAACACTGAGCAATAAAACCTTGCTTCTCTGGTCAAATGATGGTAACACAAAAGACGGTTTTTATAGAATGCAACCAATATATTTTAATTCATTATCAAATTATTAAACTTTGTCAGATTAATATTTTGACAAAATGCGTTTTTAAAACTATAGCAAATAATGTTAGTTTTAAACAATTAAAATTCAAACAGTAAAAATTATTTAACACAAAGTAAATGTGGAAAAGGAGCATGACTTCCTAAGTGCACTCTGTTACAAGGTTAACACTGTTTCTGTAAAATATTTTTTTATTAATTATACATATATTAGAATCACCTACTTTTAGTAGCACAAATATTTGTTACTGTAAATTTGCATCTCATCAGGCTCACTGCCCTGGGGACGACAGCTGCTGCATCACTCACCCAGCCAGCTCAGAGCCACCCCCTCGCCCCCGCCCTGCCACCACCACCTCCACCACCACCACCCCCCGCCCTACTGCCTCCACCCCCGCCTTGCCCAAGTGTCCTGGCTTCTGCCTACTCAACATCATGGCAGCGTTCTGTGAGAGGCCGTCGGTGCTAATCCCACACACGTGGAACTGCAAGCGAGGCTCTGTCTGTTGCGACAACACCAGGCAAGCCACCACAGCCAAGCCCAAACCCACTACCACCACAACAACAACGACGCCAGCCCCGCCAGACGGTCGGCCCGATTGCCCAGGATCCTGTATTGTGTCGTACTTGTCCTTCACTTGCTTCCGTGAGTGTTTATCTTTGTGCCTGACTAAACGTAAAAATAAAATCTTTTAAGAATAATTAATAAAATTCTTATCAATGTTGCCAAATAAAGTGATTTTTATTTAAATTAACTCATTTGAATTATTCTAAACTGATTCGAACTATGCAGATATGAAAAAGTGCACTGTTTTATAGTTGTGAAGATATTGGTTCTCTAATTTAAATAGTTTTGCTGAAAAGAGCTGAAATCAAAGTAATTTTGTTTTATGAAGTAGAAATTGTCTAACATGATGTTTGTTCATGTTAATCATAAACTAACACATATTCATTGTTCTTCCTAATTGGTTTTAAATTACTTTAAACTTGATATACAATCACCAATTCCAGGAAATGCTGAGATGACTGAGCTGTTTAAGTGTCGCAAGTCAGGCACACAGTGTTGTGCACCCAAGTCTGTTATTCGGGAGCTGGTGGAACAGAAGAACGGGGGCGGTGGAGGTGGTCCCACAGCCGCTAGAAATGACAGTATTGCAGCCCAGTACCAGCCACACTACTCTCAACAACATTCACAAGGTAGGCTGCTGCATAAAATGTAAACAAATTTCTGTTTGGCAATGTTCTCAAGAGTACATTCCAAACAATAATTGTGTTTTTTTTTAGTTTTACAGGTTTCAGACTCAGATAAGCAATTTATCAAAATATTAGCTAATTAAAATTCTGTACAAAAATATAAGGACACTGACTAGTGTATTAGAGGACTACAGATACTTCCAGTAATATATAAAATTGTGGAGAGAAAAGGAATGGTAACTCTATCTGTTGCTGGTGGCCCTGAGAAACCACCACCCGGAGCTAAGAAGACCACCACCATTATCTTCTCCAGGAGTAAAGGCTGGGGTTTGAGAGGTTTGTGAAAGTTTCAGTGACCAAATTTAAGTTTTTGGAATTTGTATCACTGGTTAGCACAGCTTATTACGTTGTAAAAAACCAGGTCTCCTATGATTGACTGATTCAAAACTGTCAGTTGGTGTCCAGCTGTTTTCTACATAGAGCGAGGACTTATGCTAAAGTCCATGCTGATGTTCTTAGTCGGTAACAAGGCTACACGAGGCATCTCACCCATTATTCACTAATCATTCATTCATATTTGCCTTAAAATATGCCCAGGTTGAATTGGCGTCTTAAAGAGATATTAAGATTTTAAGATATATATAAAGATATATTAAGTTATATTTATGGTTCAACAATATACGTCTGAGAGCGGACGATTAAACTGACCCTTTTATTTCATGGATACAACAAATGTTGTCTCTATTTTACTCAGAGACAAAGATGGAAAGTCAAGAACTGAAGTTGATTAAATTAATGCAGGTATCATATAGTTTTGGGGTAGGGCCGCAATTGTTAGAAAGCCCATAGTACAGTTGAATTCAAATCAGTCTGGTTATTTCTGACCCAATTTCTATGGTTATCAGCAACTACAACCTGGGAGTGGCTTAGCATCAACAATATTGGGTAATGTGAATAAGAAATATAGCATTTACTTTTCCATTTAGTTAGCACTGAGTAAAAGCATTTGCTAAGCTTTATTCACATCACCCATTGTCTTGATTAACAAACCCCATTATTACCTTGTGCATAAAAGTCTTCAATTTCATTCTGAAGGGCATGGTTATTACTTTGTCCATACATTGATTGCCTAGACTCCTTAACAAAAGCTATTACTTACAACATGGATGGTTATGTTTGTAGTGTCAGTGACAACGAGCACAGTGCGCCCGCCAGTGTACAGCAAATATGTGTGTGGGGTAAAGGGCACGGCACGTGGGGGACGAGTGGTGGGGGGAGAGGATGCAGATCCGGCCGAGTGGTGCTGGCAAGCGGCACTCATCAACTCACTCAACCAGTACCTGTGTGGTGGTGCGCTCATCGGCACTCAATGGGTCCTCACTGCAGCCCACTGCGTTACCAAGTATGTGCTTAGCTAGTAAAGTAAATAAACTGGTATAAACTGGTGAGAAAAAGTCTTATTCAGATTGAGAAGAGTTGAACATTATATAAATAGAAGTGCTGTCAAGGGATAGTAACATAAGTTTCATTATGTGCTGTCATCATGTGTATGTTCCGGACCAGGGTGGGAGGGAGGAGGGGCCCGCAGTAGGCTTGTCCTGGGGCCTGTGAAAACAGTGCTTAGCCCTATCTAGTACAGTAACTACCTATTCCATTAAAGTAAAAACTGTAGTATAGCAAATTTAAACCTTCCATAACTATCCTTTATTTTATTTTTTTTTTAGTATTTAATTTACTTTGTCTAGTTCTCCACACGGAAATTTTACAGGCTTAGGGTCAGATGTTTTGAAATTTGTACATTATAAACAGCTGATTACCTAGATAAAATAACTCCATAAGATTAACATTATAACTTTGAAAGCCTATGGCACAGGTAACTATAAAACTCTATAGAACACTGTGCGAATACTCAAATGTATCCCCTCTGAGCGACATAGCGCCACTAGCGTGCAAAGTGGCTGGTTGAGCGAACTAACCATTTTATTTGCAACTGCCATTAACGTGGCAGTCAGCCTTCTGTACTGTTTTATAGTTGTCTGTGCCTATGGAGTAGAGCCCTGAAGGTACATGTCGAGAGTAAGAGCTTTGATTGATGCCAAACATCCGAATGAAAATGAGAATGAATGAGACCAAAAATGCCAAACAAAATGAAGAAATTTGTTTAATATTATAGGTAGATTTTGTCCCACACGTTACATTGGTACTCATTACTACTACAAAAAGGTAATACTTCTTGAATTTGATTGTTATATTATTGACTCCACATATGTAATATTTAAGCACAAAATTAAATCAAATCAAATTAAAATTTTTATATTTGTAATATTAGTACATAAGATATTCAAGAAATAGCATCATAATGTTAAAAGTCTTGAATAAAATATATTCTACCAACATAATTTATCTGTTTATTTAACACAGTTTTTCTACTAATGAATAAATCTTTAACACGTTGAGTGTGACCAGTAACTCTGGTTACCGGGCGGGGACAGTGCCAGGAGCATGTGGTAACCCTGGTTATCACAAGACCTTGGTTTAGAAACAAGGTTGGTGGTGGCTAGCAACCGGAGACTTATACACCTCGTGTTTCTCGCTCCTCGGGAGGTAATTTTACCGTGTTTTTGTGCAGTTAGTTTTGTTCTAACATTTTTTTTTCGTGACGTTATAGTTTTGTGATTGTTTGTGGTCATCATGGATATCCCCCCGGGACATATGGGTGGGTTGGAGGGGATGTATAAACAGTTTTTAGGTATTAATATATTAGTATAAATTGAAAGTACTCTTGTGAACTATATTGAAATGGCTAACTTTTGTGCCGAAAAAGCCGTCCGTTGGTGCGAGCAGTAACCCAAGTAACCGGCTAGCAAAGAATGCCGCCCCTAGGATCTGGTGGTAACCACAGTTACCGCAATTTCACAATGGCGGAAAAGGTGTTTTTTGTGAATGGTGACTTTTTCTATCCATGGACGTCACAATACTACTGTTGATGAGAAAAATATTTGTTTCTTTTTTTTGGCAAACAGTATGTTTTATTAGCGTTTTTTTGGCAGTGAACGTGTTAAAAATCTGTGCCAACATAATGATTAGCAGACTTCTAAACACTAAACTCCTCAAACAAAAAATATCCTTGTTGATGAGAAAGATTTGTAATTTTGTTTCAAATTTGCTGTATGTTGTAGGCTTGTAAATGGCAGCATATTACTGTTGGATTTTCTTTGAACTGTTGAAAACAGGTTGAGGTCAGCATCTTACTGCAGCTTAGTTGTGTGATTTCTTAGTAATCAGTGTGATAAAATACTTTTTCCCTCAGTTTTATAGGTAATATATGTACCGTAATATCATGAAGAATATTGGGCATTTAGAATATTATTCATGGATATCAGAGGGTCCCCACTAATACAGCCAAATGATCTAATGTTCAACTTGTATCGTTAGCATAGTGAGGTCAGGAGATGCAATCTACGTAAGGGTGGGAGACCACGATTTGACTCGCAAGTATGGCAGCCCTGGAGCCCAGACACTCAGGGTCGCCACCACGTACATCCACCACAACCACAACAGTCAGACGCTAGACAACGACATCGCATTGCTGAAACTCCACGGACAGGCGGAGTTGAGAGACGGAGTGTGTCTCGTATGTCTGCCAGCCCGTGGGGTGTCACACACCGCGGGCAAACGCTGCACCGTCACCGGCTATGGCTACATGGGCGAGGGTATGTATGGTTAGCTTATTACGCCTCCAGATGGTAAAAACTAAACAAGATTAGCACTGGGTACAACAGATGATAAATGCAATTCATATAAGATACTTTGTCATATGTCTGTTTGACCTGAACAGGGCGGATTTACAATTGTGCAGGCCTTGGGGATGTTGTGTTTTAATTTTATGTTTTAGCGAATTTCCCCTATAGGGAAGAAGCTATTACTGTAGTCGGCATGGTAAGACCTAGGCCCGGGACCATGATAACTTTTCGTTTTGAGGTCCCCAGACCCCAAAAACACCATTCGTTCGAAACTGTATATATATATATATATATATATATATATATATATATATATGTGTCCGTGGGTGCGATAACTCTCGTAAAAAAGGTCCGATTTTGACGAAATTTGGTACAAACGTGTAAAGCAGCATTTATGACTTTAAGTTCGAAAACCAGGCGGATCGACCTATCCAAAGGGGTATTTTGGGGGGGTTTTGTACCCCAAAAATGGGTTTTTTGAGTTTTTTACATACAATTTTTGAAAAAGTAAAATTTTATTTGTTCCCATTGGAATCAGCTTAAAAAGACGCACAATTTGATGTTTTAATCATTGCTTTACGTCAATTGGTTACTGAGATATTGAAAGTGCTAAACACAGTACGTTGTCCAATGTTATTCTTATGGAGGATAAGAAAAATTGTATATCTCGCTTATTTATCAACTTATCCTGACGAAACTTGGTATATAGCTTCATTTCATTGTGGTCTATTGATATTTGCACAAAAATCCATTTTTTGCCCGATAGTTCCCGTAGCAGCAAACCTGCATACTCAACCCCATGTTATTCTTATAGAGAATAATTAACGTGTTATCTCCTTTAATTATGAACATAAATTAATAGAACTTGGTATGTGGCTTTACCTAGTTGAGTTATAATGATATTTGTATAAAGCCCATTTTTAGTGTTCCTTATTTCAGCAAACCTGCATACTCAGCCGCCATGTTATTCTTATGGAGAATAATTAAAATGTCATAAATCGTTTATTTATGAATGTATATTGATGAAACTTGGTATGTGGCTTTATGTGGTATTAAGATAAATTAATATGCATTGGAAATTTGCTGAGTATGCAGGTTTGCTGCTACGGGGGTATTTATCTTTTTTTTTTTTTTTTTTTTCTTTTTTTTCAAAATTCCACCACCCCTAAAATTTTAATGCCTTGGTTCCAGGCCGGAGGCCTAAATCTAGCCCTGGATATGCATTTTTCTAGCACAGAAAAATACTTAAACAATAACTTTCTATAATCTACTGTATATTATTAAAAAGCTACATGCAAACTTTGTAAATAATAAGACTTTTTTGTTTTAAGACTTACCCTCACATATTATACATTGAAACGTGTGTCTATGTATGCAGATGTGCAAACTGGCTTTAGATTTTCGATTTAGGACATAGAACTTGAAACTATCGCAAAAAACTGAAAGAGTGTAACAATTCCAAAGATGTTTCGTTCTTTTTCCACGAAAATAATTGCAGCTGTTAATACACTATCCACAGGTAATCAGCAAGAATACATCCATCTATATAAATATAATAAGTTTTCTTTATTTATACCACCCTGAAAGTTTGTTTTTTGCCCATATGATTAACATAGAGAATAATTTTATTTGAATCGCAGCTGTTATTACATTTTGGACCAGTAATCGGCAAGAGTCTATCAATCTTCTTATATTAGTACCTAGACCCAGCGCCTTTCGTCGCTCCAATAACAATGTTTTCACTATAACATAGCTTTTTAAGGCCACTGGGGTGGATTCCTAAGCTTGGAAAAACGTATTCATATACTAACAACGTGGTATGGCCGAGGAGCAAATTTGAAGAGCCGTTTTCGAGCCTTTTAGAAATTGTATTAACATCATAAGTATAAAATGGCCACTTTCGAGGCCATTGGAACAAAGCCCTGAGTCTTGGGGAGGGGTAAACGTATTAAACATATTGTTTGTCCCCAACAACGCAGTATGGTGTGTGAGTAGTTTTGAGAAGCTTTTTTCGCAATCAGCTGGAGTACTACAGTAGAAACTCGCTAAGGCGACCCTCGATAAGACGAAAACCTCGATAATGAGTCTGATTTTCTAATCCCCGTGAATCTCCCATAACACACAATGTTATAAATACCTCAATAACACGACTCATTTTCAAATAAATACCTCGATAGCACGTCTTTTTGTCATTTCATATTACTAATAAATAAACCTCTATAGCGCGTCTTTTTAAATAACTGAACCTCTATAGCACGACTCCCACCTCAATAACACGCTATTTTGGGTAAGTGAACCTTTATTTCGCGACTCTAACCTCAATAGCGCGCCGTTTTGCGTTACGGAACCTTTATAGCACGACTCGACCTTTCTCACACATAGTTCCCACGGGTAGATCGGATGTTTTGAAGTAAACAACAACGTCTTGGGCTCAGGTCTCAACCGGAAAACCCCTGCTTCCCTATCCCCCCTCCCCTACCGGCCTTTTCTTATCTATCACGGGTCAATTCAGTATTTCACAATAGGTTAAGGTACTGTAATTTTGAGCTTATTAACTCTATACTTTAGTGAACTGAGTCGGTTGATTTTTTCTTACTGCCGTAAGTTCTGCATAGTATTTTATTGAATAAGAAAACTTATCACAGTAGTAGGTCTACAATGAACAATTTACGGTAATGTTAATTTTCTAAAATGAATATTACAGCCTAATTATAAACTTTACTAGGCCTATTATTTTTCAATCAATTTTAATACTGTAATTGTATTGTTATATGGCAATCATAAAGAAGTTTGTTTTACTTGTACGTGTGTTCTTTTATTTATGACTGATTTATACGGTAATTTTCTGCTTAAAACAAAATTAGAAATGTTTCATAAAAAATGTGCTTGGTATAGCAAAAAGTCTGTGACCTCGATAGCACGTCTTGTTGTGAAAACAACCTTGATAGCACGACCCTCACTTACAAGTGCACCTCGATAAGAAGACTATTTTAGAGATCCCCTTGAGAGTCTTGTTATCGAGGTTCTACTGTACTTTATTAGTATAGATCTTTTCTCCATTAGAATAACGTAGAAACGTTTTAGCCACTGGGGTGGAGCCCTAAGGTCGGGGTCATACAAAACCTACCCAAATGTTATGGATCAATGACAATTGGCTGAAATCCCGCAAAAATAACTGAAATAATAACATGAACAATTTCCCAGGAGGGCGGAACCCTAAGGTTAGTGGGTGGGGATATTTCCAGAGTTGGGACATCATTCAAGATATGCAGCTTTGTAAAACAAAACCAAAAAACCATCACACATCCAAATTGGACGTTGGGAAGTGGTAGAAGAAACCAGTGGGGCGGAGCCCTAAGGTCGGGAAAAAATTATCTAAAGACCTTTGGTCCCTCAACAACGTGGTATGGTGCGGGAGCAGATTTGAAGAGCCGTTTTCGAGCCATTTAGGAATAACCTTTACTCCATAAGAATAACATGGCAGCTTTTGATGCCACTGGGGCGCAGCCCTGAGGTCTGAGGGTAAAACAAAATACCCCCGTCGCAGCAAACCTGCGTACTCAGCGAATTTCCAATGAATATTTATGTCTTGATATTACATTAAGCCTCTTACCAGAATTCATAAGAAATATATTCATAAATAAGCGATACTATTTAAAATATTCATTATTCTCCATAAGAATAACATTAGGGATGAGTACGCAGGTTTGCTGCAAAAAGGAACAAAAAATAATGTATTTTTATACAAATATCAATAGAACTCATCTAAGTCAAGTCACATACCAAGTTTCATCCATTTACATTCATAAATAAGCGATATATCACATTTTTATTATTCTCCATAAGAATAACATGGGGACCGAGTACCTAGGTTTACTGCTTCGGGAACCATAGACGAAAAATTGGTTTTTTGTTCAAACATCAACAAACCACAACCAGATGAAGCGATATACCAAGTTTCGTCAGTTTATGTTCATAAATAACCGAGATATAAAATTTGTCTTTTTCTCCATAAGAATAACATTGGACAACGTACTGTGTTTAGCACTTGTAATATCTCAGTAACCAATTGACGTAGAGCAATGATCAAAAAACCAACAAAATACCAAATTGTTTGTTTTTTTAAGCTGAATTCAATGGTATAAATTAAAATTTAATTTAAATAAAAATTACATGTAAAAACCCCAAAAAAAAACATTTTTGAGGTACAAAACCCCCCTAAAACCCCCCTTCGGATGGTGCGATTTGTCTAGTTTATTTATATAAAACGAATGGTGTTTTTGGCATCTGGGGACCTCAAAACGAAAAGTTATCATGGTCCCGGGCTTAAGTCTTACCATGAGACCTACGGTAATAGCTTCTTCCCTATAGGAGAAATTCGCTAAAAAATACGTATCTAAAATATGTTGGACCTCTACAACGTGGTGTGGCCCGATAGATTAATACGCTACATGCAAACTTTGTAAACAATAAGGCTTTTTTGTTTTAAGACCTTATCCTGATATATTAACTTATATACCAAAACGTGCGTCTAGGTGTGCAGATGTCAAAACTGGCTTTATATTTTTGATTTAGGTCATAGAACTCGAAAATGTTGCTGAAACTGAAAGTGTGTAACATTTCCAATTTCCAGTTCAAATACCCAGATGTTTCGTTTGTTTTTCCACCAAAATAATTACAGCTGTCAATACGTTTTAAACAGGAAATGAGCAAGAGTACATATGTATATGAATAAAAGTTTTCTTTATACTTCAAAAAGTGTAACAGAAACTAATGAGCAATTTTTTGACAGCGATAATGAAATCCATACAACTAATGTAGTTTTTAAAGAGATTTTGTAAACAAAGCATTTAGATTTAATCAATATAAACATGTGTTTTTACTGATTTTTATTTTTTATTTACTTATCTTCAATTAAATGTTTTGAAACTGAATACAATTATGTACTTATAAAAGCAAAATTTGCAATTTTAATATTTGTGCGAAATCACACGGGTTCACCTAGTAATATAATATTTTTACATCTTCTGATGTTGTCATAGAAATGTGCATCACTGAGTCAGACTAGTAGCTAAAAAATCACACGAACCTCTGGAAGCGGAGACTTTGCCACCCGAAGGAAGCCGAACTTGTCCGATGACGAACGAACTATCCGAAACAGATGCTTTATTATGAGAAAGCAGTGAAATGTAGAATTGCAAATGTAAACAGAGGAAACCTACTTACATTCTAAAAAAATACGCCACATTTACGAAAAAGTGATAGTAAAATAACCTAACCTAACTCCGCAGAGCGCTGTATGGCGGCTCTTTTCTTTGTGACATATTTCAATATACCCCCGTCGCAGAAAACCTGCATACTCAGCGAATTTCCAATGAATATATAACATAACACATTAAAACACTTAACAGAATTCATAAGAAATATATTCACAAACAAGCGATATTTAAAATATTAATTATTCTTCATAAGAATAACATTGGGGATGAGTACGCAGGTTTGCTGCAACAAGGAACACAAAATAATGGGTTTTTATGCAAATATCAATAGAACTCATCTTAGTGAAGTCACATACCAAGTTTAATCCATATACATTCATAAATAAGCGATATATAACATTTTAATTATTTTCCATAAGAATAACATGGGGACCAAGTACCTAGGTTTGCTGCTACGGGAACCATAGGTGAAAAATAGTTTTTTTGTGCAAACAACAATAATCCACAACCAGATGAAGCCATATACCAAATTTCGTCAGTTTATATTCATAAATAAGCGAGATATACAATTTTTCATTTTCTCCATAAGAATAACATTAGACAACGTACTGTGTTTAGCACTTTCAATATCTCAGGAACTAATTGACGCAGAGCAATGATCAAAATACCAATTTGTTTGTTTTTATACTGAATTTAAAGGTAAAAATTAAATTTTGATTTAAATAAAAATTACATGTGGAAACCCCAAAAAAACATTTTTGGGGTACAAAACCCCCCAAAATCCCCCTTTGGATGGTGCGATTTGTCTGGTTTTTGAACTCGTTCAAATAAATGGTACTTTACACATTTGTACCAAATTTCATTAAGATCGGACCTTTTTTACGAGAGTTATCGTGCTTACGGACACACACACACACACATATATATATACATATATACAAATTTGAACGAATGGTGTTTTTGCATCTGGGGACCTCAAAATTTAAAGTTATCATGGTCCCAGGCTTATGTCTTACCATGATACCTACGGTAATAGCTTCTTCCCTATTGGGAAAATTCACTAAAAAATGGGTTTGTGTTAAATATAACAAAAATTGTTACCTCAAAAATTAAACACGAAAAGGTAGAATTGAACCTGGGACCGCATGATCGTGAATCCAGTGCCATATCCATCAGACTATCATAGCGTATCGAACGTGGCGCTTGGTGTGATTTCAAAGTTTTACTCTTGGCAGCACTCACGTAGGAAATGTCTCCACTTCCAGTGGTTCATGTGTCTTTTTAGCTGCTAGTCTGGGTTAGTCATTACTAATTACAAATTTTTCAATGAAGGAAAAAAGAACACATTAATAAGTAATATTTTGACTCTCTTCATAGACTTTTTCACTAGGATGTTTTATTTTATTTATTTTAAAAGAAATCAGTGTGTTACTTATGTTCTTTCTACTCCTCAAATAATTCCTTTTACCTGGTGAGTTAGTTATGTCCTATCTTTTATTTAATTAAAATGACTCAGCCTTTTTCTAAAAACCTAATTAATTTTGAAACTGATATGTGCCAATAGCTTATACAGTTAATCTAAACATGAGTGTTGTTTACAGCTGGCCCCATACCACTGAGGGTTAGAGAAGCTGAAATACCGATTGTAAGTGATGCTGAATGCATCAGAAAAATCAATGCAGTGACAGAGAAAATATTCATTCTTCCAGCAAGCAGCTTCTGTGCTGGGGGAGAGGAAGGAAACGATGCCTGCCAGGTAACTAAATACTTTGTTGTGTAACTATTAGGCTGAATTGTACGAATTTTAATTATTAAGATAGTAATTTGCCACTAGTTTTATTTGATTGACATCTCTTTCTATTTTAAAACCCTCAGTACCTTAAAAAGCAAACTCACCTTGTCTTCCAGTTCATAATATGATTTTTTGCCAGCAGACCTAATTTACCATAATATTAAGAATTTTCAACTAACCACTCTTTGCACAATAATTTACCTCAGAACCCTTGTAGACTGGTCACGTTGATTCTTCATGTGATGTGTTCAATGTGAAATCTTTGTTAGTTTCTGTAAATTTGAGGGTTGTCCAGAAAGTAAAGATCGTTTAGATCAAGTACGCACTGTGCTGAGCACAGCTCCCCTACAACCACCATTGCGTCCGTAGCAGTCCACTCCCATCCCTGCCAAAGTGTGAGCCGAGTCTCATTACCAAGTGGTAACGCGTATTGGTTTTACAGCAATTCAAAATATGGCAGTGTTAATCGAAAATCCAGCCAAATGTAATATCCGCAGTGTAATTCTGTTTCTGATTGCAAAAATATGTTTGGACTATTGCAGTTTTTAGACATACACCAAGAAAATGCATTTAATTTACTTATTTAAATTCAGTTAGTTGTGCTCTTTGCGTTAAATTTTTTGTCGTTCCTCATGCCCTAGCAAAATTTTGTTTACCACTCTAGGCAGGTCTCTAATGCGTATGGCGGCCCTGCTACGATTGATGTTTTTTCTTAGATTTATTTTCACCTGTTGCATTCATATCCAAAAACTCAATGATGTTTGTGCATTTCAGGGTGATGGAGGGGGCCCTCTGGTCTGTCAAGATGACGGCTTCTACGAACTGGCCGGCCTGGTGTCCTGGGGCTTCGGCTGTGGCAGGGTGGACGTGCCTGGAGTTTATGTTAAAGTCTCATCATTTATAGGCTGGATCAATCAAATCATCAGTGTCAATAATCTGTGAAAAACAAAACAATTGTGATGTCTCGGACATCTTCTGTGACTTGAAAAGCTTTAAATGCCAACTATACCTCTAATCCCAAGAGAGAGCGAGGAGAAACGATTTAATTCAGCTTTGAAGGGATCTCAAACAATTGAAAAGGTTACTTACAGGAATTACTGTTTATAAAAATAAAGATGAACCATTGTCATGACAAACATTAACAACTGATAATGTGACTATAATAGTTTTAAGATTACTAAAAGGTTGTTTTCAGAAATTAAATAAATACAATAATATTTATTCCATTTTTGATTATAGTCTCTAAATCACTTTTGCAACGATTAAAAAGGTTAAATTACCAGGTTGTCGAATAATTCTGTGTTATTCATATGATATTTATTGTTAACTTAAGTCCTACTTACTAAATCATGATTGTTTTCCATCGTAATATTTTACTACTGTCTATATTTACGTACAGTAGTAATCTCCCTTCCAAACTGTTTTTGGAGAAATGTTTGAGGTGAAAAATCAGTATAATTTGAGCCAGGTAAAGTTCGATTAACTTTTGTTTATAATATCTGTGAATGAAGTACATATATTATTTCACAGTGCATGAGAAAAACAAAAAGAGAAGAAACTATATACAAATATAAAATGACTTTGTCATTTAAGATATTGGCTTGGATTTCTGTTGTCCAGTTCTTTCCTTATCTGGATAGCCAAAAGCTACATTAATCTGAAAGTGTGAGGTGTTGATATAGGGCTACAGATCTTGAATTTGCAAGTATCTTTGTTGAGATATGACTGTACTGAGGTTGATTAAAAGGTGATTTGCTAGTCTGAAGTTAAGTATTTTAATGTTGTCAAAAAAGGGTGCCTGGGAACTAATTTTCGCTGTTTTTATTATTTTAAAACCAAATCGTTGATGATATGTATTTAATCTTAATAAAAGTCAAAAATGTGTTTTAAAGTACTGTAAAAGTAAGTGAGCACATGCAAACTTTTTTTATTATTATTTTAGTATGTAATATGAAATAACTTAAGGTTATATATTTTAATTTCTAACAATTAAGGTAACACACATGATTATAGTACACTTTCATCAACTTACGCTTTGTTTAAAAATTATATATTTTTTATTTAATTACTTTAATGGTTTGCTTAAGCAAACACTTTTTCAAATATATCTGATATTATAGCTGAAACATTTTTATGTTATTACGGCATGTGCATAAAAAAATATTTATTTTAATCCCTTTTGTTTTATAAAAGAGGACTGTAAAAGTAACATAGCTTACTAAAAATTATAATTGTAAACAATTATGAATTAAACCCAGAGGTATTTTATTTTTCAGTTTAAGGTCTCGTATTATGTGTCCAAAGAACAGTCTCCTTTAGATTCGATCGGGTTTTACTGTTTTTTTCAAGCTTTAACTTAAGAGCTCGGACTGCAAAATAAAATGCCCTCGGGAAGTAGATATTTTGTATTACTGTCTGCGTGTATCATACATACAAAATGTGTTTTGAATGTAGTTTAGACAATTTTGTACTTAATTTAATTTAATAATAGTAAGTGATTAAAGGAGTTGGAATAAAAAAAGGATCCTAGTAACTTATCATTAGATTTTTTTGAAATATGTCAAAGTACATCTTTGTACACATAATTTTTGTAACACATAATTAATAACAAATGATTATCATTAATTAAATTTTAATTTTATTAAATCTACACAAAATTATAGCTATTTCTTTAGATATTTTTCATTGATAAATATACAGCAGTCATTATCTGTCTGTGTATCTCTCTCCAATTGAATAAACTGTTAATCCTCAATAAATATTGAACACCACCCTAAATTACACCTTCCTTAAGAGAGAGATCTAGAGTTATTAACTAAATTTTTAATCACAGTAGTTTGTGATAAAATCATTAATTTATTTGTGATGTTGCTATTTTTTATATTGATTACACTGATTGTAAGGCTACTTCCCATGACAATAAGTGGAAAACTCAGGCTTTTACTGGACCAAATGTACAAATAGTAATTTTCTTACAACCCTTGTCTATATTTATTTGATATTTATTGATTTGTATATATTTATTATAAAAAGAAAGTAATATATTAGTGTTTTATTTCCTTGACAGAACAGAACTATATTAGATTAGTAAGCAGGTTAGATTAGGTTATGAAATGCAGAGTTTGGAACTTCTTAAGAGGTACATACATTGATTTTTAGATTTGATTTGATTTTTTTATATTGATTTTTCTTGCACACAACACGTTGATGTGAGGGGAGAAAATTGTCATGTTTAAAACTTGGACAAATAAATATGATGTTGAAACAAACAGTTGTGCCAGTTAAAAAAGATAACATTCTATGCTTTGGCTGTTTTGATGCACCTGGATCAACTTATCTGCAATAACAGGATGGTAGAGTCATCCAGTTTGAAATTAGAGGTTTGTTTTGTAAAAAAATAGTATAGGACTACTCCTATCGAGATGATACAACTTTGCAAAAATTATGAAAAACCCTATTAGTTAAATCACCATTGGACAAAGTGATGACATTATGTGTTTATTCAATCTACATTGTCTTCAATATCTTGGTAAACATTTGTACTAGAATTATGAGAGAGAGCTTAACATTACTGACTTCCATCGGTTTACATAATTCATTTACCAAGGGTCATATTTGAAAAGTAAACCTTTTTCAGCCATAAATTTGAATTTTTAAAAGTCCAAAATAGGGAGATTTCAAATTGTTTGGACCAAAGGACACATCTATATGTTTGCAGGGAGGAGTGTCCTCAGTAAACCAGATCTGATGTAGATTGCACAAAAAAATGGTTTGCTAGAGTATGAACCACATATTAGAAGTCCTATTTAGTGAACTTAAGAATAAGAATAAGAATATCTTTATTGTTATAAGTTACATTCTTTTACAGCTAGCAAGGCCAGCACAGAACATATAACATTTTCAAATTTATAATACTAAACTGATCTAACAATAAGTAAATTATTACAACATTTTCCAAATAATTATAATGAACTCTAGCAAATAAAATTCATTCATCCCCCGAAAATTCATCCACTGAGTAGTATATTTTTTGTAGAAGCAATTTATTTAATTCACTTCTAAATCTATTTTCCTTTACTGTACTCTTTAAGTTGCCTAGTAATTTGTTAAACAACTTCCTCCCCATGTACTGAGGAGTTTTTTTAAATAGTTTCAAACGGTGTCTTGGGTACTGGAAATCATTGCAAAATCTAGTATTATAATTATGTTCATGTTGTATTTGTTTTAAGTTCTCCAGATTATTTTTAACGAAAATTAGACACCTGTAAATATATAATGAGGGTACTGTAATAATGCTGAATTCTTTAAAAAAAGGTTTACAAGATTTCCTTTTTGATGAGAATGTCATGATTCTGATGTTTTTTTTTTTATTTTAAAAACTAATTTTGAGTGACTTGAGATTCCCCAAAATTCAATCCCGTAACTTATGATTGGAAAGAAAAACCCATAATACAACATCAGCTTTGTTTGAGTCTCAACAACTTCTCGTAAAATAATCATTTGAAAACAGATTGAATTTAGTTTTTTAATTAATTTACTAATATTGGCCTTCCAATTTAATTGATAGTCAACCTCCACTCCTAAAAAGTTAATTGAGTTATTTACTGAAAAAGAGTTTCCTAGAAAAGAAATATTTTGTTCAAAGGTTGCTTTGCTTTGAGCAGTTTGAAATTTGACAATTTGCGTTTTGGAATTGTTAAGCAACAAACCATTTGCTGAAAACCAATTTTGAAGCTCTGCTATAGCATGTTGAAAAATAATTTTAATATCATGATTTGAGTTTGCCTTCAAAATTGCTGAAGTGTCATCCACATAAAGAACCAATTTTGGAGATACACTACGAGACTAATCATTTATATATAGCAAAAAAATCACAGGTCCCAATATTGAACCCTGAGGCACACCATACTTTAATTCATGCCAATTTGAAATACATTTAATATTATTTTTCAAAGCAATGGTTCTTTGATAGCAGTTTGATAGATAAGATTTCACCAAAGACACCGCTGAATCACTAAAATTGTAATATTTAAGTTTCTCACAAAGGATATCGTGCTGAACACAATCGAACGCCTTGGTCAGATCACAGAAAACACCTAACGTACTCTGTGATCTATCCAAGGCAGATGCAACCTGGTCCAACAACTTAGCTATGGCAGAAGTTGTATTATTTGCTGATCGGAAACCAAACTGATCTTTTACAAACAAATTATTACATTCCAAAAATTTTAATTTGGTTAGATGCAATTTGTTCAACAACTTTTGAAAAATATGGCAATAATGATATGGGATGATACTTGTCCAAAACATCCCTCGCTCCTTTTTCATACAGAGACTTGACTTCAGCATATTTTAATTTTGAAGGGAATTTACTACATTCAAAAGATTTATTTATTATAGAACTGAGTGGCCTACATATTGAATCACTTGTCATTTTCATTATATTCCGAGGAATTTCATCCCAACCTGCGCACTTTTATTTTTAAAAGAATTTATTGTTTGTGCCACTTCCTTAGGTGAGATAAACGAGAAAGTGAACTCTTGATGGCAATGATCACTCCTTGGTAAAAATTGAATTGCTTGAAATTTTGAAGGAAATATATTAAGTATTTTTGGAATATTAGAAAACCTTTGATTAAATAAATCTGAAATTTTGTTTCCATCTGTAATCTGTTTATCTTCTTATAAAAAGTCAGGGAAATTTTGAAAATGTTTCTTTACCCCAAGTTACTCACTATTGACCAGGCTGCTTTAGTTTTACTGTCAGCTTTCTTTATTATAAAATTATTTTCTAACTTTTTAGCTTTTTTACATACTGCTTTAAAAATCTTCTAATATACTTTAACATATATAATGAAATGTAAATCTGTTGATTTCTTAGCCATTCTACAGAGTACTCTCTTTTTTACACTGGATATTTTAATTTCATTTGTAACCCAACTCTTTTTCTTCTTACTTGAACAATTTGAGTAAAATTTTAATGGAAAACAGTTTTCAAAAATATTTTTATAACAGCTAAAAATGAGTCGTAGTTCTAACCTAGGTTATAATTAGGTTTCACATTCCATACAATATTGCTTAAAGTATGTACAAAAAGACTCACTCCTTTTTGAGAATAATCTACTTTTTACACGGACATTTGACTTTTCTTTACCAACAACTTTATTCTTAACAGAAATAAAAAGTGACCTATGGTCAGAAAAACCCAATTCTAAATTCATTTTTGAAAGGTGACATCCAGTTCGAAATTGATTAGTAATTACATTATCAATGCATGTCTTTGTGGTTAGCGTGATTCTTGTTGGGGACGTAAAATTAACTGATAGACCGTTCATTTCTAGTAAATTCAAAAATATTTCCTTCTTGTTTGGAGATTTACAAGTTTCCAAAATGTCAACATTAAAATCACCTGCTAAATTTACATTTTTTTGCCTGAATTTCTTTTTTTATTAAGATTAAAAATGATTCCAATTTATCAAAATTTCTGTCACATGGTGTTCAATAAATTAAAGCTACAAACATATTTTTAGTCAATATTTCAATACAAGAGGCTTCAAAAATTCCATCCTCATTGTAAATACATAAATCTTGCCTTTCTATAAAGTTTAAATTACTTTTTATTATTATAAATGAACCACCATGAATTGAAGTATATCTACAGTAAAATGCAGCTAATGTACAACCAGGTAATGAATTTAATAAATATACAGTATAGGTAGTCAACCAATGTTCATTCAAGCGTACAACCAAAACATTAGAATCCATTAGCAAAATATTCAATTCATCAATTTACCGACTATTGCATCCAAGCACATGGGCCGGTTGGAAAAATCAAAACTACTGGCAATTAATGAGTGATTTGATTTACAAACAATGCAATTATGTTCTAAATAATTTGTGCTGCAACAAGAATCATTTACGATTTCAAGCCTATATTCAGATGATTTACTATTCCTATTCAAATTCAGGGCACCATCTATAAATTTATCTGTACCATTTGAACGTTCAGGTTTTCCAGGTTATCTTTATTTGTTTGAATCATGCTGTCTGATTTATTACAGTAATTTATTAACTTTTCGTTGGTGAGATATCTTTGGGCTCTAAAAAACTATTACTGGAGTGCACATTTGTGTTTAAAACGGAAGTGCTAGGCTACTTAACTGAATCTAATCTTAAAATACTATTTACATGTGTTACATTTTTATTATCTACAGAGATTTCACTCGAAGATAAAATCACACTTTCAACCGCACTATTGCTCTGCTTTTTAAAACCACTTTCAGAAAGCTTCACCACTTCACTGAACTGTAGATGACCTGGGGCTACTGGTAGGGTGGCAGGTATTAACTCAGGTTAATACCAATAGTATGTAAATGTATAATTAACATCTTAATATATAAAACAAAGTGGTATTAGTTATAAATATTTAGAACTCAAGAACGGCTGAACGGATTTAAATGAAATTTTGCACACGGAAAGTTTATTATCTGGATTAACACATAGGATACTTTTACCCCGGAAAATGTGAAGGGCTCTGCCCTTTGGCTTTTAAAGTTTACATGTTATTCCTTATGGGAACATGTGTTTATCATTTTATGGTTTAAATTAATAAACAGATAATGTTTTGATAAAACAGCTGTTTTTGTAAACAGTGTATTTGTCCAAACATGGCATTTAAAAAATTACACTATCATAGTTTTCTATTAGGAGTATATCTAAACATAATTTAAGGGCATAAATATATGTTTATTATGGAAATAAAAAACCTACTTGAATGGAAACTCTCATAATGGAAATAAAAAAACTACTTGAATGGGAACTCAAACTCTTCTTTCGATAGGTAAGTGAGCGAAGCGAACAAGCTCATATTGAAAATGAACGAGTATGTGACACAATAGAAATTCAATGACATTAGGACAGGACAACGTCTGTCGGGCCAGCTAGTTTAATATAAAAATGGATACTTTTACCCCGGAAAATGTGAAGGGCTCTGCCCCTTTGGCTTTTAAAGTTTACATGTTATTCCTTATGGGAACATGTGTTTATCATTTTATGGTTTAAATTACAGTAGACGTTCTTTTATCCGGCATGTTCGGGACCACGCCCATGCCGGTAAATCGATTTTTCCGGATAATAGAACTTTTTAGTTATTAATGGGAATACAGTAATCTGAGAGTCTGTCATCTCGCTACAGTAATGAGCTGTGGTCACGTGCGTTGGTTGACCTTGGCACTGCTCCGGAACACCTGCATTTGTGGATGGATAGACAGACAGACAGACGGGCGGACAGACAGCCGGGCGGAAGTTGGCATCTAAAAATAGAAACCAATCAAAACAACCACCATTTCCCCGATGTTTACCCTCACTCGTTACTGTACTGTATCACATTTTAAAGTTTTCAAAAGAATTTACTGTACAGTACGAAACGGAAACGACCGAAAATACCTGAAAAAACCCGGGTCGCCTGGTGCCGGTTTAATAGAATGTGCCGGTCTATAGAATGCCGGATAAAATAGCGTCTACTGTAATAAACAGATAATGTTTTGATAAAACAGCTGTTTTTGTAAACAGTGTATTTGTCCAAACATGGCATTTCAAAAATTACACTATCATAGTTTTCTATTAGGAGTATATCTAAACATAATTTAAGGGCATAAATATATGTTCATTATGGAAATAAAAAACCTACTTGAATGGCAACTCTCATAATGGAAATATAGAAACTACTTGAATGGCAACTCAAACTCTTTTTTCGATAGGCGAGTGAGCGAAGCGAACAAGCTTATATTGAAAATGAACGAGTATGTGACACAAAAGAAATTCAATGACATTAGGACAGGACAACGTCTGTCGGGCCAGCTAGTTTAATATAAAAGTGGTATTTCATCCACCCTAATGAATTTATAAACCACAATTGTATGAGTGGTGAAATATATAAAAGCGTGTATATTTTTGTGAGGCTGTTCCTTACTATCAGAGAATTGGAAATACGACCCTTCCATGCACTTTGTAATCATTAATAAACTCCATAATGTCTGTGTAAATTAACTCAAAGAATTTAGATCTACAATAAACATAATTAGGTTATAGACCTCAGCGACTCTGTTATATTTATACTTAAAATAAGTTAAGGTGAATTTTGTGAACAGAACTCCTTTGTTATTTCGAAACTGATTTTGGCAATAATAGATACATAAAGCCAAACCGTACCAGGAATTTTTGAGAAAACCTGGCAACCATGAACCGTCTACTTTAATGAAAGGTAAGGAAATTGGAGGGGAAAAAGAGTTGTTGGTACAACCTCTGCTAAGGTCACAAATTAAATTAAAGTTTTAAGTTAAAATTGACCTTAAAATATTGTAATTTGATCAGGAATTTTGTTAACCCTTTCTGAACCAAATTATTTTAAGTCTGTAGTCACTATTATTTTTTACCAACAGAACAGTAAAATGTTGATTTTTTTTCTACGAGAGTATGAGCCAGTTGTCTGCTACGCAAGTAGCATCACATGAACACATGCACTAGTTCAAATCATACATGTGTAAAAGACAATAAAACCTGTGAAATAATTTGTCGGAACATTTTATAAAAAACATATGGTGGAAAAGTTGACCGATATATCTTTCCTAGGTCCGGGGAAAAGTAAAGAAAGACGGATATTTCCGTCCAAAGGTCTGGAAATAAACTAAGAATAAAAGACAGATATATCCGCCTTACATCCAGAAAGTGTTTCACCAAAATTATTTTTTATTTGTTTCGATGGAAGTTAAAAAACAAAGCGTTACATAAACTTTATATGTATTTCATATTTCATAACAAGTTGCCAACTAGCTGCATGCAAATTCTCATCTTCCTTTATTAAGCAATATGTGTTCATAATTACTAATAATAAAGCTTTTGGCAGTTTCTATCTTACTTCTGTTTTTTATTTTCACCTAAACGTTTCGATGCCACTTTGGACATCTTCATTGGTAGGAAGTTTATATAAAAAAAAAAAAACAATGAATCATATGATAGCTTACTACTAAATCTAGTTTAAGTATATTAGCCAAACATTTAAATATATAAATATGGTGATCCATAGGGTGTATTTTTAATTTGTTTCCTTTTTGAAAATTGGAAGCCAAGACTTAGAGAGCTTATATCCATTTTCCCTATTTATATTTTCCTTGTGTTTAATTATTTCTATGGATTCTCTAATTTTTATTTTAAAATAATGTTCTTCTTTATGCAATAATTTTACATTGTCAAACTCCAAGCTGTGTCCGGTTTCATGTGTGTGTTCTGCTATCGCTGAGGCTGTGTCCGGTTTCATGTGTGTGTTGTGCTATCGCTGAGGTATTTATTCTGCCCTTTTTATCATCTCTGATATGCTCACTTACTCTAACATTTACTGTTCTCCCAGTTTCTCCAGTATACAGTATACCTTTTTGCAACTGCACGCAACTGCACGGTATTCTGTAGACACCTTTGTTTTTCAACACTGGTGTTTGATCTTTTATTTTGGGGAGTAAATCTCTTAGTTTAGAACATAAAGAAACTGTTGTCTTTATTTTATGCTTGGCTAGAACTTTTGACACTTTGTCTGTTGTACCTTTAATGTAAGGCAGGATTGAACGTTTGCAGTTCTCTTGGTAGGCTTCATTTTGTTTTTCCGGTTTTAGGTTGTGTTGTCTTATAACATCTTCTATCATTCCACTTTTGTGATCATTTGCAATTAATACTTGTTTTATTGTGTTAATTTCTTTGTTTAAGAATTCAGGGTTGCTTATCACCTTAGCACGATCTACCATACAGTTGATTGATTAACCCTCTTTTTTGAGCCGGATGATGATGTGATTTTTAATTTAGATATTTGTTATTATGCGTTTCTTTTCTGAATACTTTGTGTGTCAATGATTTGCCTTCTTTGATAACCATTACATCCAGAAATGGAAGTGTTCTCTCTTTTTCCTTTTCCATTGTGAATTTAATTTTAGTATGAACTGAATTCATATGTTGTAGAAATTCTTCAATTGTGTTCTCTCCATGTTGCCAAATAATGAACGTATCATCTACATACCTCAGGCAACATTTTGGTTTTAATCTTGAAGTCTGGAGAGCTTTTTCCTCAAACCAATCCATAAAAATGTCTGCTATTATGGGGGATAAACGACTTCCCATCGCAACTCCATCAACTTGCTCATAAAAAGCAAGTTTAAATTAAATATAAAACTTGCTTTAAATTAAATATAAGAAGATGTTAAACATAATTCAATCAGTTCTAGCATATTTTCTTCACCGTTTGCATTTCCTAGTTTTTTTTTACTAATGCTTAGAGAGTCTCTAATCGGTACATTGGTGAATAGTGAAGCTACATCTAAACTCAATAAGATTTCGGTTTCATCAATCTGTATTTCATTCAATTTACTTATAAGGTCTTTTGTATTTGTAACGTATTTTGATTCATATGCACACGTAACATGGTCATTTTTTTAATATTTTGATAACGAATAAGTAGGACAAGATATTTGGTCCACAACTGGTCTCAAAGGTACGTTAGTTTTATGAACTTTAGGCCTGCCATAAAATTTTGGTGAACGTGAATTTTTTGGAATAACACTCTTATAGAAGTTTTCAGGTATAGATGACTCCTTTATTTTTTTTGTAACTAGTTTTTCAATTTTTGAAGTAGGGTAATTTTTTTATGATTTTGAAGTCGACAAGTCATTTATTAGTTCATTTACTTTATTATCATATGTTGCTACATCCATTATCACGGTTGAATTACCTTTGTCAGCAGGAAGAATACAAACATTTTGATCCTTTTTTAATTCAGAAAGTGCTTTCTTTTCTTCTTTAGTTAAGTATTGTTTTGGAACTTTGGGTCTTTTGAGACTATGTATCATTTCATTTCTGACATCTTCAGCATCCTCTTCTCGTAATGACCAATTGCCGCTTCTACGCCTGTTATTATATTTTCTATAGGTATCTCTTTTGGTGTAATCACAAAGTTAAATCCTTTCTCCAAAACTGATTGAGTTGCTGAATCTAAAGTTTTGATGACATGTTTATGACACTTTCTATTCTATTTTTAACTTTTTCTTCAGGTTTCTGTTTCCTTTTAAGGTTTTGAAATTTCTTAATTTGTTTTCTTTGTGTTCATCTGCTGCTTTGGTAACTTTACTTTCTATTATGCTAACTAGTTTTTCAAAAATACTTTGATCTATAGTCTCAAAAAGAAATTTTTCAACGTTCAATATACATTCACTGACATTGAATACCTTTGATCGAATAAAAGCTATCCTATCTCTTAAAATGGCTAAACTGCAGTTATTTAAAATACGTTCTGATTTAGGGCTATTAATGTGATGTTTTACTACACAGAAATTAGGGATTATTCTTGTATCCCTACATCGTTTTAGGAATGCCAAATCATTTAGCAACTTTAAGGTTGAGATGAAAAGTTATGTGTTCATAAGTTATAATAAGGCTACAAACACAAATAATAAGGTCACACAATACATAAATCTTTCGGATAAATCCGTTAAAGGTCCTGAACACCAAAAATCATTTACGGAAACATCCGTCCGTGGTCTGGAAAGGGCTAACAATCTTTATATTCTTGGATTACACATAGGTTGAGTTAGGACATATCAGGAAGCACTCACTGGTAGTCCAAGAGTTCTCTCCAGTCCCCTCCCGCATCGCCCCCACCCAAATCGCCCACGGGCTTGGGCTCAAATGCCCGTTGGGGCAAATATCCGCGGGCACATTTTCCTTGACTCTTAATTTTTCTATGTGATTTGATTTGACTATAAAACTTAAATCATATGAAAATACGAGGCTGTTAGGCAAAGCTAGTATCAAATAAATGTGGTTTCACACGCACAATTATACAACTTTATCAAATGTTACGAAATAAATGTACCCATAGAAACTGATAATTAATTATGAATTCTGAAGAACTTCTTTGACTTAGATCAACCGGCCCACCTGTAGACTTTAATTTAATTACCTATAGCCGTCGCCAATATTAACTCATTAAGGTAGTAATTTTATTCTATTCGTAATAGCCTATAATGGGATTTGATTGGTGCTGCACTCTAGTAGCAACATCTGTAACTAACGACGGCGGGTAACTATGGTTCTCTCCTTTAGGGGCGCGGACTGACTGAAAAAGCTAAATAACGATGCTAGTAGTGATGGGCGATTCGCGAACGAATCGTTCAAATCGAACGAATCATCGAGTGAATCAAATGAATCATGATTCAAGTTTTAAAAGAACCGATTCGTGGCGCGAATCAACTCTGGTAAATATGCCAAGTGTTATGTTGCTCGGTTTCGTTCACTTCGTTCGCGAATTGGTGTAGACCATCGTGGTTCGCGATTCAATTGCATTTCCGCTGAGAAATGGTTGGGGGAGGAGGAGAAGTTGAAGCGGAAAGAAGGGGAGGGAGACGGACAAGAGGAGAGATCGCTAAACGCAATCTCACTGGTTTGCGTATGCGCGGCAAACGTTTTGTGAAATCCCACAATTCCATGCAAATCTATTTTGTTTTTTTTTTCATAGTCAAACATCTTTATTCATTCAGAAGTACAGTTAAAACATTTGAACAGTGTCAATATAAGTGATACAATACGTTCAAGCCTTTCTAAACATAGATATATATCTTTTACTCTTAGCATGGAAGAGTGAGCTGGAAAAATTCATCCAGTGTGTAAATGGCTGCATCTATCAAATACTCCTTCAGTTGTTTTTTAAATTTTGTGTGATTGTTTTCATTCAAAATATATTGCGGTATCTTTTTCAAAAATTTGCCTCCCGCATACGATGGCCTTTTCTCATAAAATTGTAATCTATGGTGATTACAAACGGCCTCATTCTTTTTCCTTGTATTATATTGATGAATGGGATGAATAGAAACATTATTTGCCAATTTATTTCTTGCTACTAAAATTGAGTCAAAAATATATTGCCCATATACAGTAAGTATTTTTAACTGTTTAAAATATTCTCTAGCCGAATCATTATGTTTTAGTTTAAGGATTATTCTTATAGCTTTCTTCTGCAATTTTAATATCCTATCGAGATTTTCTTTTTTTGTTGCACCATATAGGCAAATTCCAAAAGAAATATGAGAATGAATATGTGCAAAATAAATATTCTTGAGGGTTATTAAATTGCAATGAAAGGACATTTTTGAAAGAGCATAGATTCCAGAATTTATTTTGGTCAGTACTTTACTTACATGCTCATTCCAATTTAAGTGTTGATCTATTGTTAGTCCTAAAAAATTTGTACTTTCTTTCTGTAAAATGAAATTAGAGTCATACATTATTACTGGTTCATTACCACTTTTATTTTGTGCTGTTTTAAATGTAACAAAATTTGTTTTTTCATGGTTTAGTATTAAATTTTGATTTAGTAAATAATTGCCTAAATTCCCAAGTTCTATGAAAGCTGTCAATTCCGTTTGTTCAAGAGTTGGGGATGATATCATTAAACTAGAATCATCAGCATAAAGACACAGTTTACTGCTCGGTTTACATGTCAGTGTGTTATCTATGTCCTTCAAATAGCATAAGAATAGCAAAGGCCCTAAAATAGACCCTTACAGAACGCCAAATTTTATTGTTTCTATTTTTGATGCAGCTTTAATAATTTTATTGTTTGATACATAACTGATTTCAACAAATTGTGTTCTATTGGTCAGGTAAGAATCAAACCATTTTACTGAATTTTTGGAGACCCCTAGAGATGATAATTTTTGTAACAGTATAGGATATTTCACACTGTCAAAAGCCATGGTTAAGTCCATGAATATTCCTGTTGTATTTTTACCTCTGTCAACAGACTCGATCACTGCCTCTAAAAACGAAACAGCTGCAGAGGTGACCTTCCAGATCTAAACCCATGCTGAATGTCATCTATTAAATTGAATTTAATTGAATTTAAAATTTAAATTGAATTGTCATCTATTAGTTTTGAACTCTCTTTCTTTACAATATCATATCTGCTGGTGCTGATTCAATTGGACTATCGGTTCGGGAACTGATTATTGTTATGTCACTCAGCTAGCGTTGAGTATCAGCTGATCCGTCTAAACGCTTGCTTATTGGTTCTTTAACGAGTTTGCGGCTGCTCAATAATAATTTGTGATGTTCGATAGTCAAATTTCATTGATTCACTCGGACTATCAGTTCGCATATCGCATATTGGAGTGGTAACATTACAGGACGGCCAAATAATCTATAACAACCGATTTGTTTACATTATACGGCGAGGTCAGGTAATGAATCAAAACGAACGAAATGAATCGGTTCAAATTTCGAGTCTTTTGAATCGAGTGATTCAAATGAATCGGTTCGCTAAGAAGAATCAAATTGACCATCACTAGATGCTAGGCCTTTGGTCGTGTTAGGTGAGTTGGCTAAGTCGTGGGAACACCTTGGCCACGTGTGGATACGATGTTCGTGGGTTCGATTCCCGCACACAACTGAAACTGACCAGTCGTGCAACTCTCAATGAGTTAACCGGTCTGTGGCAACGTTGGTGGGAGGGCCCAAGTAAAATAAACGGTGGCAGGCTTGCTTGGAAGTTTACGGGATTGGTTAATTCTTCGTGAGTTGCACATGGTCAACATTGATTTTGCTACTTTTTGCTTATGTCTACTGTGTGTGTGCCAATGCAACTCAAAAACTCAAAGAACACAATATTTTAATCAAAGTACGACATTAATCCATTTAAAAACACAATTTTGTCTATTCCAATTCATAAGTTAAAAAAACGAAAAGTTAGTAGGACCGGCGCTAGCACGTCATTTTACGCCAATGGGTTAAGAATTGAAAGTTTTTTGCAGGTAACCCCAGACATCCAATTTTCTGTTTACTAATTAACAATTAACTTTTTATACTAAATCTTAGCAGGTTGAATCAGTTTGTTTAAACACTAAATTCACAGATGGAAAATGTGTTGTTTTATCAAATTTTGCATTCTTGAATCAGTAGCGGACTTACCATAAGGCACACTAGGCACATGCCTAAGGGCGCCGCCTTCGAGACATTTATAATTGTATAATAAACTACTCTACTACTCATACAGTTGAAATTAATTCTCAAACTGTATTAATTATAATATGTCAGTCATTATAATATCCGGCAAAAGCCATGTTTATACTTGTATTTATTAATTTAATGCATAAAGTATAACAAATGAAATAACTGCATAGATTCGTGGAATCGAATCCGGTAAAATGGTGTTTTGGGTACGATCCTAAAAGTAAAATAAATAAAGGGCCTCTCTATTCCTTTAAAGTTGATGTTAAATGTTAAATTGTATACACAACTCATATAAAGAGGTGATAATACAGTTATATGTTAAGTAAAATTATTGTTAGCTGTTTCGAATTTAAATTTAAAATCTTTCAGGCCTAAGTTATTTTAGAGTAAAGTGTATTTTACTGTTAACCGCCTGAGAAAATGTTGGTTAGTAAATAAAGCAATTAAGTCATTGCTCAAAATTTCGCCCATTTCATAAAATCTCGATTTAAGTACTCATAATTAAATCACAAAATAAAATATCTTATAACTTTTTTCGTAATGATACAGGGGGCATGTTCAAAGCAGTTAAAAATTATTTTTGTTTTGGTAGAACTATATAATATATGTTTATTCTATCGTATTCTATAGTAGCTGACAGATTTTTAGTATTTTCTGATCTTTCAAACACACAACCATCAGTAATTTTAGAACATGCAACAAAACTGCAAAACGGGAGTTCAAATCTATATTAATGTTTGCGACCTCGATAGAAGACCAGCCACAAACTATAAGGCCGTAAACTCTTAATCTTGAACAACACAAAAAAAGTCCCCCCTTTACAATACCGACCTAGAGTCATAATTTGGGAGTGAGTGCGTGCATTTTTAAAAATTGATCAAATGCAATAATGTCAAATGCACACCTCTTTCTATGAGCACGTTCCTCAGAGAAGAGAACTTGCAGGATACATTTCCTAATGTGATATAGCTCTGAGAATATATTTGTGTACTGCGGTTAGCAAATGTTCTGCAGGAAGATAATTTTCATCAATAAAGAGGATTAATTCATATCTACGTTCTACCCTAAAGGAAGAAAAACTGAATTCTCTTGCAATTTTGAACACTGAAGCCGAGATCAATGGTGAAGATTTTGGATTTCAACAATTAATAGAAGAGTTTTCTGTTATTAAAGCAAGGCGTAAACGTTTAATTTATGAACTGCAGCAGTTCATAATTTATGTTGGTAAATATTCAATAATAACAATTAGGTAGGCCTACGTAAAATTATGTAGTCATGTACAAATCCAGATTAGGCCCCTATAAAATATCAATGTGCCCTTATAAAAACTCATTAGACATATATATATATATATATATATATATATATATATATATATATATATATATATATAATTAATTTGTATATAACAAAATTGATCTCCCTAAGTATCTATATAAGATAAATGTATTAATCACCCATATACCATATTTCACCACCTCATATAAGAAAATAGAGTAAACTAAATAGAGTTAACTAGTACATTCCAATTAGTTATTAAAATCAATATTAAAAAACTTTCGACTCACACCCCCCTTTTATTCTTGGTAAAGAAAACCAATTTTTGACCCAATATACTAGGGATAAGTGTTTTTGATTAAATGATCGGTCTGACTCACAATATTTACTGATGCGCCGATGTGCTGATTTGCCTTGATCTGCCTTCTCATGCCCCCCTCCCCCCAGCAACAGTGCAGCCTGGCGCACCACGCCACTTACAATAGCTACATGATGCACAGAACTACAGAGAAAGATACTATTGTACCAAGGAAAGAATACAAATTTTAAAACTTGCCAAAATCTTTTATATTGAGTGCTCACTAAATAAATAATAATATGTATTTTATAAGACAAATTAACTATATATAAGATTAATAAATAAACTAGATACAACTTTTACATATATCTTAATATACTATTATATACTTATCTGAAATATTAACAAAAATATTGTTCTAAAGCTAATTTTACATCTTTATATCCATATCACTGTTATCAGTTACTTAAAGCATAGCCAAATTCTGGGCAGAAGACAATATATTCAATATCACAATCAATATCCACTCATATTGATGAACCATTTACACCCCGAATAACTGAATAAGTCATACCTTGGGTAGGTTCTTAAACAGCTATGCTTGAAGGAACTATTAATACTTTTAACACATAATACCACAGGTTACTTTTGTAACAAACAGAATCACTGCTGCTGAGCTGTCATTGCAAGTTGTCGCAGTTGTTTGAGAACTGTATCCAAAAGCTTCTTTTTGTCTCTTTCACTTTTTTTGAGGACTGAAAACATGGTCTTTTTATCCGCTTCTCTTACCCTGAAAAGTTAATTCAATAATTAAAAGACATTAATTTGTTAGATTATTAAATAATCATTCTAATAATTTATCTAACCTGAGTAACATATATAAAAGGATTTACTGGTGATTTTAAATTACTTCTTTGTCATCAGTTCATATCCTTAGTTGTGAACTAATGCTAAAAACGGGTTTCAATCTTTAGTTGCATCATGTTCACATAGTTATGAGGGAAATAAAACTTGCGTTGCATTTGTCAGTCGAGTTGACATCGTTTAATGTTCTTTAAAAACATATACGAAACCCGTGTGTTCTCATTTCCATGCCAATAACCGTGATGGAACCGTTAAATAAGTTTGGAGAAGTAACTATCCGACAATGCGATCATACAAATGTTTGTTTTCATGTCTGGGTCCGTGTTTTGTATATATTTTCAAACAACTTTTACTGATATCAATTTGAGTGATAAATGCAATGTAAGTTTGATATGCCTGATAGTGATAAATATGTAAACATGGTGCAACCAAGTACAGAATTCGGTTATAGTATTAGTACACAACAAAGGATATATAAAATGTTGACGGAGGTAATTTAAAACCGCTATAATTAGTCATAACAGTTCAGGGCAATAGGCAATACACCAAACAAATCAATTACAGGATTTGGTAACTTAAGTTATAAAACTTATCAAAATAAAGTTATAAAAATTCATGGTTAAGGTAATAATAGTCAATGTTATCAGAATTTAAGCTATGATAACGTTATTGCTTATGTTAACTGATGAGTGACATATATTAATAAAATCAAGAAGTAGTCAATTCAAAAAAGTTCAAAGTTCAAAATATTGTTCTCAAAAATTTCTTTTTGCCGTGGACCAATAGGCTAGTGTGGCCGAAAGGCAGTTGAAGTACAACAACATCATCAGTCACAAAAGCTTGGGTTAGCCTCCCAGATTTTAGAGAGGTTCGGACAATTATTATACTTGACACTGTCACAAAGCGCCACTTACTTTTCCAGTATGACGATGGCGTTGTTGGGGTTGACCAGCTGGTACTTGCTGTTCTCTTGGCCGTAGTCGTGGAAGTACGTGGGCCAATCCCAGGTCATGAGAAGATCCAGCAGTTGTCTCAGGGCAGCGAAGAACTGCAGCAGTGCGCCCTCCTCTAGCCCCGGCACCGGCTCTGACGCAGCAAACTCTGCATACACATCAACTGATTATAATAAGCTATTGATCTGGGACATTCATACTGCACAACTGGGCTCACCAAAAATATATGTTAACTCACACCAGGAACTGAGAAAACGACAAGTCTCTGACATCAATATTTATTTGTTTATTTAATTGTTCGTTACATCATTTACACAACCTTAACACTAGTAAATATATAACACGTCAACCTTATCATAAGTCATACCAGAAAATAACATAATTTATTTAAAATCATAAAACATGAGAACTCTAACATGGTCATGTCCTTAATTTACCTGCTGAAAACTCAAGATAAACTCCTCAACAATATAAAGGTACATATCTATTAAAATCTTTTTTTTAATTTGGATGAACAATCCCTGAACATTCTTTATAGAGGTAATTTCAGTTGGCAGGAGTTTGAACATTTTTATAACACTGTAATAGGGATGAGTCAATACCAAAATATATTGATTCTCGATATCGATACCGACACTAGAAAATCGATTCTCGATACCGATTCCATCGATACCTACGATTTTTCAGTACCTATAGTTGTTAAAACCATTGTTAAAAACAGTTACAAATTTATGTTACCATTTAAAATTATTTAGTAGTATTTTGTAGTTAATTATTAACAAAATTTTGTAATGGAGTTTTTCCCATAATTTAATATTAATTTCACTAGTATGCTATAGTAATATAGAAAAACAACAACTATTTATCATACATTCATGATGGAGAACAACTTAGTTGTAAGTTGATGACTCAAAGAAATAATGTTGGTCAGCCGACTGATTTATTGCTTTCAACCGTGCCTTTTGTAGCGTGGGTAAACGGCGGGAGTATCTCTTCCCGTTCACTTCGTAGCGTGGGTAAACGGCGGGGGTATCGATGGTATCGGTATCGTCATTGAACGAATGAATATCGATACCGATACCAATTTCCAAGAATCGGTGGTATCGAGAAGCGGTATCGAGAATCGACTCATCCCTACACTGTAATAAGGGCAGTTCTACCAAAGTCAGGTGATGCAAAGGGAATTGAAATTTATTTGTACGTCTTGTATCATATTTATGTCTAAATTTGTTCTTTAAAAATGTATATTCATTCTTTAAAAAAAAAAAAAAAACTAAAAATTCTAAAATGTAAAGGCCTTGTAAAGTTAAAATTTCAAACTGTCTAAACTGTTTACACGATTGCCTGCTGCTTACATTAACTAAAATTCTTATGGCTCTCTTCTGCAAAACAAAAATGTTGCTACTGTGACATGAGTTTCGCCAAAACATTAGGCCAAATACCCCCGTCGCAGCAAACCTGCGTATTCAGCGAATTTCCAATGCATAATATATGTCTTAATACCACATAAAGCCACATACCAAGTTTCATATAAGCGATTTTAATTATTCTCTATAAGAATAACATTGGTAATGAGGACGTAGGTTTGCTGAAACAAGGAACAAAAACGATTGGTTATTATGCAAATATAAATAGAATTTAACTAGGCAAAGTCACATACCAAGTTTCATCAATATTCAATCATGAATAAGCGCTATATAACATTTTAGTTATTCTCCATAAGAATATCATGGGGGCTGAGTAAGCAGGTTTGCTGCAACAAGGAGCAAAAAATTGGGTTTTTGTTTTTATGCAGCAATTATCAATATAACTTAAACAAGTGAAGCTATATACCAAGTTTTATTAATGTATGTTCATAATTAAGGGAGTCATTACATTTTACTTATTCTCCATAAGAAAACATGGGGGCTGAGTACGTAGGTTTGCTGCTACGGGAATAATCAACAAAAAATCAATTTTTTGTGTAAGTATCAATATACCAGAACTACGTGAAGCCACATACCAAGTTTCATCAACATACATTCATAATCGAGATATCAAATTTTATTTATCCTACATAAGGATAACATTGGACAACGTACTGTATTTAGCACTTTGAATATCTCTGCAACGGTTGGGCGTAGAATCACAATTTAAACACTAAAATCATAAAATTAACAATGAATTTTTAATGTATAGCCTACCTGGCAATAGATATATAGCCCACCAAACAAATATAGCCTACAAACAAATTTGATAGGTGTAGTGTATCAGCTGGTTATTTGTAACATGTGTTTAATTCATATTTGTTTTGGTTGTCAAAAATAATGTCTAATGTTGACTGCAGTTGTTACTTTTACAGAATACAAAGTTTTACAATACAGTTTCAAATGTTTCTTTATTAATCATATTTTATAACAAGACATACTCTACAAATGGCGCAGTCGAAAAATATAGATTTAAAGTGCAGTACATTTGATGGAACAACAGAAGATTGGATGTCTTAGTACGAAAGATTAAAGATTACTTTACAAAATTAAAACATAAAGAATGAAGACAAGAAGCGGGACATTTTGCTGGGGCATTTCGGACCACAACATTTCAAAATAGTGTTTGATCCAGTGCATCCAACACCTATAAGTAACATTAGGTTTAACGATGCTGTTGAGATTCTGAATAAATACTACACGAAACCATGTGCTCCACTGTCACAAAGAGTGAGTTTTTCTCGGCGGTTCAGACAAGAAGGTGAGTCTATAAACCAGTTTGAACTAGCTCTACGATCTCTTGCTGGGCACTGCAAATTTGGTGACAGTATGGATGAATGCTTGAGAGATCAATTCATTCTGGGTATAAACAATGATATGTGGCAATTAGAACTGTTGAGATTACAGGCTTCCACAAATACAACTTTTGCAAGTGTAGTTGAATCAGCAACTCTTCTTGAAAATATTGATCTTCAACAACATGAAATGCAGAACTCAACAGTATAAACGGAATCAACGTTTCTGACCACATGAAAGCAGTAAGACCTAAACTCAAGTCAAAACATGAAAACACTGAGAAGGTTTCGGTCTTACGCCTCAACAAAACTACATACTGCTTTCGTTGTGGTGATTGGAAACATAAGATGGAGGACGAATGCCCTGCTACAGGTACTCTTTGCAGAACTTGCAGAGGCAAAAACCATTTCTCTCGAGCTTGTTTGAGGTAGGGAATGCTGTAGTTACCAAAGGTAAAGGTAAACATGGTTTTCACATTACAAGACGAGGTTTCCTGATCTGACATAGATCAAATAAGAACATTATAAAAGGGTTCAAAGGTGATGATCAACGTAAAACTTAACACACAAACTGTATCAATGCTTCATGATCCAGGGGCTGCTTTTAGTATTATTGGGGAGAGTCTGTGGAAAACACTTGGATCACCCACACTTTTACCTACAGAGGATCTTACTGCGTACACTTGGGTCAGTATCGAAACACTGGGGAAAACATCAGTAAATTTCAGTGCTTTTGGAGACTCTAAGAGATTACAATTAGTTGTAGATAAAAAGAATGACGTGCCTCTATTTGGATTGGACTGGGTACTTAAGTTTACCTTCCTTTGCCTCCAAGAGCTAAAGTATGCACGATTGCTCAAAATATGATCAGCTCCTCCATAAAAGACAACTCAGCTTTGGTAAATAAAGTAATTACAGACTTCCCAGAGGTTTTAAATCTATCTCTAGGCACAATAAAAACTGTAAAGTTTTATTTCACAAGTCTGCAGAAGCTATCCCTGATGTTTCAAAACCACGACCTGTTCCACTTTCTTTGCGCAAAGCAGTAGAAGAGGAACTACAACGCTTGGTAGACAACTAAGAACTACTGTTGGTTAACACAAGAGAAGAACCTGTCACTTGGTCAACACCAGTCGTGATTGTAGTCAAACCTACAGGAGCAACACGCATATGTGCTGATTTCAAGAACATTATTAATAAATACATACTTCCAGATAACTACCCTATGCCCAGATTTGAGGAAATCACTGCAAAACTTACGGGGGGAAAAGAATTCACCGTTATATACCTCAAAGATGCATACTTACAAATGGAAGTGGATATTTCAGTACAACAGTTTTTAACTATTTCCACGCACAAAGGGTTTTTTCCGATATTCTCATCTTCCTTTTGGGATTAAAACAGCAATAGGGGCTTTTCAGTGCAAAATGGATCAAGTCCTAGCTGCCTGTCTCCTAGATGAAGTTATAATCACAGCTCCAACAAGGGAAGAACACATGATACATGTCAGAGAGGTTCTGCGCGTTTTGAAAACTCAGGAATCCACGTTCAAACTTCAAAATTTAGATGGGTCCAAGAATCAGTAAAGTATTTAGGACACATAATTGATAAGACTGGAATACATCCCACAACAGAACATTTGGAAGCCATGAAAAACATGCCATCGCCGAAAAATGTCAAAGAATTAAGATCGTTTCTAGTGTCAATCAATTACTACAGTAAGTTTGTTCCTCATTTACAGTCGCTGTGTGTTCTATTGTACAAACTGCTGAGGAAAGGAGAGAAGTGGTGTTGGACTGAAAAACACGAACAACTGGCAGAGAAATTAAGACATCTACTAACTACATCGGATACATTAGCTCATTACGATGAATCATTACCTCTGATCCTTGCTACTGATGCAAGTGAAGTTGATCTGGGAGCTGCTCTTTTTCAAAAGTATGCGGATGGGACTGATAAACCTGTGGTATTTGCATCAAGGCGCACTTACAATGCTGAGAGCCGATACAGTGTGATAGAAAAAGAAGCACTAGCATTGATCTTTGGTGTCACGCGTTTTGAACAGAACCTTTATGGTAGACGTTTTGAAATCCGCACCAATCATAAAGCTCTGATAAAGGTTATCGGTGAACATGATTCAATCCCAAAAGTGGTATAAAACCGCATTGCTAGATGGGCACTGACACTAAGTGCCTACGACTACTCCATAAACTATCAAAAAGGGAAAGATAATTTATTATCAAGGTTCCCACTAGAAACTAAAACCAAGTCAACTATGGAAAGGCTAGGCGATGGCCACAGAGCGCATCTTTTCCATCTTCGATCACAGGACATATCACTATCTACAAAGAGCTTACAAGAAGCAACAAAACACGACACAACACTGTCAAAAGTAGTTAACTATTTAAGAAGTGGTTGGCCATTAGACATCAAAGAAGGAAAAAATATTCTACCTTACTACAATAAACGTTAAGAACTATCTTTTGAAAACGGTATACTACTTTGGTTGAGACGTTTGGTTATACCTACAAAGCTAAGAACAAGAGTAATGGAAGTACTTGATGAGGGCCATCCAGGTATTGTAGCCATGAAGGGGAAAGCAAGTTTTCAAGTTTGGTGGCCTAGGTTGGATTTAGAAGAACACACCAAACATTGCGTTGGACGTCAGGAGAACAGATGTAAAGATGCTGAGATGCCACTTTTCTCAAGGACTGTTCCAACAGAGGTATGGTCAAGGATACACATATATTTTGCCGGACCTTTCATGGGGAAAATGTGGTTGATTGTAGTAGACGCACGGTCAACATGGCTTGAGGTAATACCTACAACGACAACTATGACAAAGTCCACAGTAAAAACTCTTGAAGAGTTGTTATCAAGATTCGGTTATCCGAAATAAGTGACAATGGACCTCAGCTAACCTCCGATGAGTTTCAGGCATTTTGCAAGGATCATAATATTAAACATGCTCCCATCACTCCATATCACCCAAAGAGCAATGGTTTGGCGGAGCGATGTGTAAGGACATTTTAAAGAGCGCATGAACGCTTCAAAGGGAAGTACTGGGACAATCCAAGAAAAACTAAACAGTTTTCTGTTCGCATACAGAACGTCGCCAAAGAGATCGACTGGGAAAACACCTGCATTTATGATGTTTGGCCACGAGTTACGCTCTAGACTAGACCTCCTATTACCAGATGTAGAAAGTAAAATGGATGAAGAATTGGTCCAACAATGATTACATAAGCCAGAGTCGAAAGAAAAGGAGTTTGAAGAAAACAGTAATGTTTGGGTTCTGTCGGGTTCTGGTTACAAGAGAGGAAATTTTGTGAAGATAAATGGACCATATTCCTATTTAGTAAACGTTGATGGAATAAACATACGATGCCATGCGGATCAACTACGACTAACAGATTGATCTCTTAGAAGAAGGGGAGACGATGAAGTGTGTCAGCTGGTTATTTTTAACATGTGTTTAATTCATATTTGTTTTGGTTGTCAAAAATAATGTCTAATGTTGACTTCAGTTGTTACTTTTACAGAATACAAAGTTTTACATTACAGTTTAAAATATTTCTTTATTAATCGTATTTTATAACAAGACATACTGTGCAATAGGAAAACTTGAAACAATTATTCAGTTTATATTTCCACTTAGGCCTTAGAAGTGAATTAATGTAGGCCTACCGGTAAACAAATTATGAAAACAAAAACATACTATTCAAGAAGTCTTGAAACTTGTAGTGGGTCGAAAACCCTAGTAGCAATTAAATAATAACCTAATAATAATCAAATAAATACAATAAAACATCGTAAAGTAATATTAAAATATAAAGTCAGAAGACAGTTGAGATTTATTCGGTAACTTCCAACGGTCAAATATATTCCAGTTACAACGAGAAAGACGGTGGTTCACAGTAGAAAATTACAGTAACATAAGTTACTGACCGTGATACTGAGCGCAGTACGATCTGCGGTTCAGACCACGGTCCTATAGAATCAAATTTCATTGGTCGAGGGTAGTCACGTGATAAGCTCCCTTATAAGCCGGAGCAGAGCGGCACCCGGACAGTCGTCAGCCACCATTCTTGCCAGGGAGGTCGCAGTCCTCAGCTTACACTCTTGCCGGGTTAGCCCGTAGTAGTCGATCACTCATTACCGAGGCCTAGTTGCCATCTATAAAGTCATCGCCGATTACCCGTCCTGGGTAAATACATTCAGTTAGTTCTCAGTAGTAGGCAAATTCATTCGAGAATAATAGTTTGTCGATACAGATGAAAGTCGATCGTGATAATAGTTTGCTACGTATCCGGCCTATGAACATTACAATCTTACCAGTGGCGTAAATAAGACTTTGTTTAATAATTCGAGACTGTCTGTGTGCGAGCGTGTTACATATTAAACACAAGACACTCTGATCTTCATATTAACACTTAAACTTCGCCGTATCTCCAAATAAGAACTATGTTAATGAACAATCGCCGCGATCATTCACCCGTGGCCGTTTCCCCAGTAAGACGTCATGCTGCGGTCCACTCCACCAACTTCCGAGGCACCACAGCGACCAGAGTAAATCAAAGCTAAGTCTTCCTTCACCATTCAGTGAACTATATTGAGTGTGATTTTCTGTTTAGAATAATATTAGATTTGTAATTAGAATTGAGAACCATAATAACTGTTTTACTATTCAATGTATTGATTTTTCAATTGACATAAAATTAAAGAAACTCTGATTTTGCAATTTAACTTTTGTTTTCATTTTAAATACTCTTAAGTTCAAATTAATATTAAAATTAAAATAACGACCCTGAGATTAAGATTAAAAGTGAGCTGTGCATAAAATTGTCTGATCTTGTGGACATCAAACTTAAACTAAGACCCAAGACAGTACAATAACAAAATCATACATTTCAACATTTTAAAAGTATAAAAGAAGCTTTTCAGAACTTCTTCATAATGGCGCTTCAACTGTGAGGCAATAATATTAAAGAATTCTCATTTAAAACAATAAGAGTCGAAAGAACTTCTTCATAATGGCGCCCAACGTGGGGCGATAATTTATTTATAATAAATTATCAAAAGAATCTAGTATTTTTTAGTAAAAGTAAAATTTTTTGTTAAAGTAATTTTTGAAAAAAGTAAAAATGTCAAGTAAAAAGGATAGGATGTTAAATGTAAGTATAGATAATGATGTAAGGGTTCTGTGGCGTAAGCTAAGACGTAAAAAATGGTAGTGATAAGGTAGGAGTGTAAATGATTAAAATGGGAGACGATGTAAAAAGTATGAATATGGGGGGTGATAAGTTGTTGTCTGGTGTGTTACATAACCAGTCAGATAATGTAAAAGTAGGAGTGAGTAATGTAGTCAAACAGCCACAGTTATCAGACGTGATGGCTATGTTGCAAAAAATCAGTGACCAAATAAAAAAAGATACTCTTGAAATAAATAAAAATACTCTTGAAATAAATAAAAATCATCTTGAAATGAAAAGAGGTATAAATGAAATAATAAGAGAAATGCGTATTCCTAAGAGTAGTGAGGATAATAATATAGGACAGGGGGTGAAAAGTAATGTTGAGATCACCAATAAAAGGGACCAACATTGTAGTGAGATTACTGCTAAGCTTAGTAAACGTAAAAATGAATGTTACAAGTTTAAGTCAGGTTTTGAAGTAGAGCGAGGGAGATGGAATAAGAAGTTTAAGGCGGAAGTAGCAGCGCAATTAATAAGCGAAGTAGAGGTATCACAGTATACGGAGAAAGTAGAGGAAGTATATAAATACGTAATGAAAGTAGGAGAAAGAATAGTAGGGGGTAGATATGAAATAGCAAAGGTGCGAAGAGAAGTAGGGAATGAAGTTTCAAGGTTCAGGAGTAAGCTAGGTAGTATTAAATGTAAGGGCGATAAATCGAGACCATCAGGTAATTATCGACCTAATCAGAGTGTACCATATAGCCGTAAACACACAAGAAGTATGGTATGTCGGGGCGATAAGGCGGTGCGTTCTGGTAATTATATACCTAATAAAAATAAGGGTGTACTGAATAGTAGTAGATTAGAAAGAAGTAGAATGAGGTTTCAACAGTGTAACACCATGAATGACGAGTGTAGTGATGAGGGGGACAGTAACTCTAGTATATAATTTGAAATAATAAGATTTAGGACAGAGAATAAAAAGGTTAACAAGTTAAAAAACAAATCAAGATTATAGTAAAATAAAGTATAGCTGAGTATTGAACATTTCTAAGTATTATCAAATAGTTTTGAAGCAAGATTAAGTAATAGATTATTAAACTTAAATACGAAACGCTCACAGCGAAAGAAAATTTAGATTAAATTTTGTGCAGTTAAACGCGTAAGGAATAAGGAAGATTCGGGCAAAATATATGTTGACCTAGTCTCTCAGCTGACAAGGCTATTTTTAGAACACGCACTCACACAGACACACACTCACGCACACGCGCGGAGCGCTCAGCTGATATTGACCGGAAGTTTGAATAATAAGTTTTTATAAATAGATGAGCGAATGAAATGAAGTGATTCGCCAAATAATAACTTAAGTTAACATTTAATAAATGGGTTTTTTCTTGCTAAGTTTAATCGTTCATTTGCACCCTTAAGCAAATTGAATCGAGGTACAACCTATGAGGAACGATTTTATCGTGAATCATATGGGATGACATTAAAAGAAGAAACAATTTGATTAGTAATATATATGATCCATTAGTAATATTAAAAGTAAAGTAATAAGAGTAAATAGTTTAAAAAATAAAATAATTAATAAATGATTTAGAATATATGAGTTAATTAAAAATATCATAAGGTATGACAACTGAAAAACATAAAATTGTTTCTTAAACTTAACATAAACCGGACAAGACAAAATCTAGACACTAGATAATTGTAAGATTCTCAAGCCAAACAGTTTGGTGAACACGGACGTCGTGAGACAGGACGTAAATACATGCAGATGTTCTGTATAAGCAACAGACAAATACACAGACAATCGCGTTGTGCGATTATAACGCACAGACAGTCGCGTTGTACGATTATAAATATGCGAGCTACGGCCCAGATGTTTTTTAGATGACGGGAAATGAGTCATTGTTTAGATGACTCAACTCACCGAGGGAGAATTTGTTTAAGTACGACGAATAATTTATTTGTAGGAGGAGTTGAAAATGATTTTCAAGTTATAAGGTGAAAGTGTTTGATGAAATAGTTAAGATGAATGAATGATTAAGTTATAAGGTGATAAGTAAAATAGTTTATAATAAGTTGATAGATGTTCTACTGTCTGTTAAGAAAAAAATAGTTAGCAGTTCGAATAAAATATGTTTAGGGATCATTGATGATTCAGATGTGGGAAAGCTATAGTAAATAGTTTTGGAGACAAATAGTCTCAGAAAAATATTGGAGTATTGTTAGAGGAAAGGTGGAGTTAACAATTTATGGAAGCTATAATAAATAGTATTGAAGGCAAATAGTCTCATGAATATATGGAGTATTGTTAGAGGAAAGGTGGAGTGACAATTAGTTTTGGAGGCAAGATAGTCTCAGAAAAATGTTTGAAGTTTTATTTGAGGAAAGCTATAATAAATAGTTTGGAGGCAAATAGTCTCGGTAAAATGTTTGAGGAATTGTTAGAGGAATGGTGGGGTAACAATTAATGGTGTTAGAGGAGTCCAATTGTCGGATAGGAAATAATGAAAATAAAGTTAATAGACAGTTCAAATGGAACTTGTTGGGATTTTTGATGAGTTATATGTAGGGATAAGCTAAGCTGAATAGCAAATAAATAGCTGGAAATCTCACTGCAATGTTGAGGCGCAATAATAGGCGAAAAAATTAATATACCAAGAAGGATATTAATGTATGATGAAAACCAGATAGGTTATATTGAGAAAACATATTTATAAAAAGATGATGATATTAAACGTTGGTGAACGATGATAATGTGTTGGTACACAGATACTAAAGTAGACAAGTAGGGGAATTTAAATATACCAATATAGTGGTTGAATTGGTGAATTTAGGTATAATGTAAATGAACTTGTAGGATATATGGGAGATGTAAAAATGAAATGTATTTTAAGATGTATTAAGTATTATTATAACTTGTTTCTTGTTAGATGTTTAAGGTGAAAGTGTTTGATTATAGTTAAGATGTTTAGGTTAAAAATAAGTAAGGGTCATATGATACTCTTATGCAGTGTATAGAAAATAAAAGGTGTATATATATAAATATATATATATAATATATATATAAAAAATATAAAATTTTTTAAATTTTAAAATTTTTTAACTTGAAGTAGTAAAGGGAGTCTGATGATTCTGGTCGGGTAAAAAGTAGGTCATTAAGATAAGTGCCACTGAAACCCGAGGTTAGGTAGTAATTAAGGATTATTGTTTAGTTTAAGGATGAACACTATAGATATTTTAGTAGTGAGTGCATCGTGTGGACGTTCTACAAGAATGTGATTTGGACTTTTCCATCCAGGAAATGTTTTGGACATTTGAAAAAATGATGTATTGTTAGTTATAAGAGGGTATATATATTTTATATTGATGAAGGGTATTGAATTTGATTTTTAAATATGTATTAGACTTGTAAGAAATTGTTTAGTTTAAGGTGATTATTGTAAAGGACAATGAATGGTGAAAGGACAGTTGAATTTTTCATAAAATTTTGAGAAATTTTCTTCAAAATCCAAGGGGGTATCTGTAGTGGGTCGAAAACCCTAGTAGCAATTAAATAATAACCTAATAATAATCAAATAAATACAATAAAACATCGTAAAGTAATATTAAAATATAAAGTCAGAAGACAGTTGAGATTTATTCGGTAACTTCCAACGGTCAAATATATTCCAGTTACAACGAGAAAGACGGTGGTTCACAGTAGAAAATTACAGTAACATAAGTTACTGACCGTGATACTGAGCGCAGTACGATCTGCGGTTCAGACCACGGTCCTATAGAATCAAATTTCATTGGTCGAGGGTAGTCACGTGATAAGCTCCCTTATAAGCCGGAGCAGAGCGGCACCCGGACAGTCGTCAGCCACCATTCTTGCCGGGGAGGTCGCAGTCCTCAGCTTACACTCTTGCCGGGTTAGCCCGTAGTAGTCGATCACTCATTACCGAGGCCTAGTTGCCATCTATAAAGTCATCGCCGATTACCCGTCCTGGGTAAATACATTCAGTTAGTTCTCAGTAGTAGGCAAATTCATTCGAGAATAATAGTTTGTCGATACAGATGAAAGTCGATCGTGATAATAGTTTGCTACGTATCCGGCCTATGAACATTACAATCTTACCAGTGGCGTAAATAAGACTTTGTTTAATAATTCGAGACTGTCTGTGTGCGAGCGTGTTACATATTAAACACAAGACACTCTGATCTTCATATTAACACTTAAACTTCGCAGTATCTCCAAATAAGAACTATGTTAATGAACAATCGCCGCGATCATTCACCCGTGGCCGTTTCCCCAGTAAGACGTCATGCTGCGGTCCACTCCACCAACTTCCGAGGCACCACAGCGACCAGAGTAAATCAAAGCTAAGTCTTCCTTCACCATTCAGTGAACTATATTGAGTGTGATTTTCTGTTTAGAATAATATTAGATTTGTAATTAGAATTGAGAACCATAATAACTGTTTTACTATTCAATGTATTGATTTTTCAATTGACATAAAATTAAAGAAACTCTGATTTTGCAATTTAACTTTTGTTTTCATTTTAAATACTCTTAAGTTCAAATTAATATTAAAATTAAAATAACGACCCTGAGATTAAGATTAAAAGTGAGCTGTGCATAAAATTGTCTGATCTTGTGGACATCAAACTTAAACTAAGACCCAAGACAGTACAATAACAAAATCATACATTTCAACATTTTAAAAGTATAAAAGAAGCTTTTCAGAACTTCTTCATAATGGCGCTTCAACTGTGAGGCAATAATATTAAAGAATTCTCATTTAAAACAATAAGAGTCGAAAGAACTTCTTCATAATGGCGCCCAACGTGGGGCGATAATTTATTTATAATAAATTATCAAAAGAATCTAGTATTTTTTAGTAAAAGTAAAATTTTTTGTTAAAGTAATTTTTGAAAAAAGTAAAAATGTCAAGTAAAAAGGATAGGATGTTAAATGTAAGTATAGATAATGATGTAAGGGTTCTGTGGCGTAAGCTAAGACGTAAAAAATGGTAGTGATAAGGTAGGAGTGTAAATGATTAAAATGGGAGACGATGTAAAAAGTATGAATATGGGGGGTGATAAGTTGTTGTCTGGTGTGTTACATAACCAGTCAGATAATGTAAAAGTAGGAGTGAGTAATGTAGTCAAACAGCCACAGTTATCAGACGTGATGGCTATGTTGCAAAAAATCAGTGACCAAATAAAAAAAGATACTCTTGAAATAAATAAAAATACTCTTGAAATAAATAAAAATCATCTTGAAATGAAAAGAGGTATAAATGAAATAATAAGAGAAATGCGTATTCCTAAGAGTAGTGAGGATAATAATATAGGACAGGGGGTGAAAAGTAATGTTGAGATCACCAATAAAAGGGACCAACATTGTAGTGAGATTACTGCTAAGCTTAGTAAACGTAAAAATGAATGTTACAAGTTTAAGTCAGGTTTTGAAGTAGAGCGAGGGAGATGGAATAAGAAGTTTAAGGCGGAAGTAGCAGCGCAATTAATAAGCGAAGTAGAGGTATCACAGTATACGGAGAAAGTAGAGGAAGTATATAAATACGTAATGAAAGTAGGAGAAAGAATAGTAGGGGGTAGATATGAAATAGCAAAGGTGCGAAGAGAAGTAGGGAATGAAGTTTCAAGGTTCAGGAGTAAGCTAGGTAGTATTAAATGTAAGGGCGATAAATCGAGACCATCAGGTAATTATCGACCTAATCAGAGTGTACCATATAGCCGTAAACACACAAGAAGTATGGTATGTCGGGGCGATAAGGCGGTGCGTTCTGGTAATTATATACCTAATAAAAATAAGGGTGTACTGAATAGTAGTAGATTAGAAAGAAGTAGAATGAGGTTTCAACAGTGTAACACCATGAATGACGAGTGTAGTGATGAGGGGGACAGTAACTCTAGTATATAATTTGAAATAATAAGATTTAGGACAGAGAATAAAAAGGTTAACAAGTTAAAAAACAAATCAAGATTATAGTAAAATAAAGTATAGCTGAGTATTGAACATTTCTAAGTATTATCAAATAGTTTTGAAGCAAGATTAAGTAATAGATTATTAAACTTAAATACGAAACGCTCACAGCGAAAGAAAATTTAGATTAAATTTTGTGCAGTTAAACGCGTAAGGAATAAGGAAGATTCGGGCAAAATATATGTTGACCTAGTCTCTCAGCTGACAAGGCTATTTTTAGAACACGCACTCACACAGACACACACTCACGCACACGCGCGGAGCGCTCAGCTGATATTGACCGGAAGTTTGAATAATAAGTTTTTATAAATAGATGAGCGAATGAAATGAAGTGATTCTCCAAATAATAACTTAAGTTAACGTTTAATAAATGGGTTTTTTCTTGCTAAGTTTAATCGTTCATTTGCACCCTTAAGCAAATTGAATCGAGGTACAACCTATGAGGAACGATTTTATCGTGAATCATATGGGATGACATTAAAAGAAGAAACAATTTGATTAGTAATATATATGATCCATTAGTAATATTAAAAGTAAAGTAATAAGAGTAAATAGTTTAAAAAATAAAATAATTAATAAATGATTTAGAATATATGAGTTAATTAAAAATATCATAAGGTATGACAACTGAAAAACATAAAATTGTTTCTTAAACTTAACATAAACCGGACAAGACAAAATCTAGACACTAGATAATTGTAAGATTCTCAAGCCAAACAGTTTGGTGAACACGGACGTCGTGAGACAGGACGTAAATACATGCAGATGTTCTGTATAAGCAACAGACAAATACACAGACAATCGCGTTGTGCGATTATAACGCACAGACAGTCGCGTTGTACGATTATAAATATGCGAGCTACGGCCCAGATGTTTTTTAGATGACGGGAAATGAGTCATTGTTTAGATGACTCAACTCACCGAGGGAGAATTTGTTTAAGTACGACGAATAATTTATTTGTAGGAGGAGTTGAAAATGATTTTCAAGTTATAAGGTGAAAGTGTTTGATGAAATAGTTAAGATGAATGAATGATTAAGTTATAAGGTGATAAGTAAAATAGTTTATAATAAGTTGATAGATGTTCTACTGTCTGTTAAGAAAAAAATAGTTAGCAGTTCGAATAAAATATGTTTAGGGATCATTGATGATTCAGATGTGGGAAAGCTATAGTAAATAGTTTTGGAGACAAATAGTCTCAGAAAAATATTGGAGTATTGTTAGAGGAAAGGTGGAGTTAACAATTTATGGAAGCTATAATAAATAGTATTGAAGGCAAATAGTCTCATGAATATATGGAGTATTGTTAGAGGAAAGGTGGAGTGACAATTAGTTTTGGAGGCAAGATAGTCTCAGAAAAATGTTTGAAGTTTTATTTGAGGAAAGCTATAATAAATAGTTTGGAGGCAAATAGTCTCGGTAAAATGTTTGAGGAATTGTTAGAGGAATGGTGGGGTAACAATTAATGGTGTTAGAGGAGTCCAATTGTCGGATAGGAAATAATGAAAATAAAGTTAATAGACAGTTCAAATGGAACTTGTTGGGATTTTTGATGAGTTATATGTAGGGATAAGCTAAGCTGAATAGCAAATAAATAGCTGGAAATCTCACTGCAATGTTGAGGCGCAATAATAGGCGAAAAAATTAATATACCAAGAAGGATATTAATGTATGATGAAAACCAGATAGGTTATATTGAGAAAACATATTTATAAAAAGATGATGATATTAAACGTTGGTGAACGATGATAATGCGTTGGTACACAGATACTAAAGTAGACAAGTAGGGGAATTTAAATATACCAATATAGTGGTTGAATTGGTGAATTTAGGTATAATGTAAATGAACTTGTAGGATATATGGGAGATGTAAAAATGAAATGTATTTTAAGATGTATTAAGTATTATTATAACTTGTTTCTTGTTAGATGTTTAAGGTGAAAGTGTTTGATTATAGTTAAGATGTTTAGGTTAAAAATAAGTAAGGGTCATATGATACTCTTATGCAGTGTATAGAAAATAAAAGGTGTATATATATAAATATATATATATAATATATATATAAAAAATATAAAATTTTTTAAATTTTAAAATTTTTTAACTTGAAGTAGTAAAGGGAGTCTGATGATTCTGGTCGGGTAAAAAGTAGGTCATTAAGATAAGTGCCACTGAAACCCGAGGTTAGGTAGTAATTAAGGATTATTGTTTAGTTTAAGGATGAACACTATAGATATTTTAGTAGTGAGTGCATCGTGTGGACGTTCTACAAGAATGTGATTTGGACTTTTCCATCCAGGAAATGTTTTGGACATTTGAAAAAATGATGTATTGTTAGTTATAAGAGGGTATATATATTTTATATTGATGAAGGGTATTGAATTTGATTTTTAAATATGTATTAGACTTGTAAGAAATTGTTTAGTTTAAGGTGATTATTGTAAAGGACAATGAATGGTGAAAGGACAGTTGAATTTTTCATAAAATTTTGAGAAATTTTCTTCAAAATCCAAGGGGGTATCTGTAGTGGGTCGAAAACCCTAGTAGCAATTAAATAATAACCTAATAATAATCAAATAAATACAATAAAACATCGTAAAGTAATATTAAAATATAAAGTCAGAAGACAGTTGAGATTTATTCGGTAACTTCCAACGGTCAAATATATTCCAGTTACAACGAGAAAGACGGTGGTTCACAGTAGAAAATTACAGTAACATAAGTTACTGACCGTGATACTGAGCGCAGTACGATCTGCGGTTCAGACCACGGTCCTATAGAATCAAATTTCATTGGTCGAGGGTAGTCACGTGATAAGCTCCCTTATAAGCCGGAGCAGAGCGGCACCCGGACAGTCGTCAGCCACCATTCTTGCCGGGGAGGTCGCAGTCCTCAGCTTACACTCTTGCCGGGTTAGCCCGTAGTAGTCGATCACTCATTACCGAGGCCTAGTTGCCATCTATAAAGTCATCGCCGATTACCCGTCCTGGGTAAATACATTCAGTTAGTTCTCAGTAGTAGGCAAATTCATTCGAGAATAATAGTTTGTCGATACAGATGAAAGTCGATCGTGATAATAGTTTGCTACGTATCCGGCCTATGAACATTACAATCTTACCAGTGCCGTAAATAAGACTTTGTTTAATAATTCGAGACTGTCTGTGTGCGAGCGTGTTACATATTAAACACAAGACACTCTGATCTTCATATTAACACTTAAACTTCGCCGTATCTCCAAATAAGAACTATGTTAATGAACAATCGCCGCGATCATTCACCCGTGGCCGTTTCCCCAGTAAGACGTCATGCTGCGGTCCACTCCACCAACTTCCGAGGCACCACAGCGACCAGAGTAAATCAAAGCTAAGTCTTCCTTCACCATTCAGTGAACTATATTGAGTGTGATTTTCTGTTTAGAATAATATTAGATTTGTAATTAGAATTGAGAACCATAATAACTGTTTTACTATTCAATGTATTGATTTTTCAATTGACATAAAATTAAAGAAACTCTGATTTTGCAATTTAACTTTTGTTTTCATTTTAAATACTCTTAAGTTCAAATTAATATTAAAATTAAAATAACGACCCTGAGATTAAGATTAAAAGTGAGCTGTGCATAAAATTGTCTGATCTTGTGGACATCAAACTTAAACTAAGACCCAAGACAGTACAATAACAAAATCATACATTTCAACATTTTAAAAGTATAAAAGAAGCTTTTCAGAACTTCTTCATAATGGCGCTTCAACTGTGAGGCAATAATATTAAAGAATTCTCATTTAAAACAATAAGAGTCGAAAGAACTTCTTCAAACTAAAACTAAAAGTTAGGATTGTAAATCAAACTTCTGGTTCAGAAAAATAAGCATCTGAACCCCTTATTCTTTGAGACGACATGGCCTATGCCAAAGGCCAAAATAAATTTATTTAAAAACTTAAACAATCGGCGAAAGTAACAAACGAGAATGGAATCCACACTCAATAACAGTTGCCAACGTCCTATGTTATAGAAATTAATTATGTTATAAATTAACACAATATAATAATCACAATATATCAACTAAAACCCACAGAGTGCTGTTTATTGTTGACAATCGATCGAACAATAAAATTAATACAACGGATAAGGAATAAGGAACTTTATTATGATTATGATTATTAATTTTTCCTGGCAGACAATTTATGTTCGTGTTGAGTTAAGCGCTCATGAGACAAGTAAAATATGAACTGAGTTCGGTAAGTTTGAGGTGCTGCGTACAGACAGCGTTGGCGCATTACTAAACAGCCATTGACTCTAGCGCTGTCTAGGTGATTTTCTCGTCGTCCTGGCACCCACGACGTGTTCATGTTACTAACCCGTAATATCCAATAAATATTAAACTGAAACGAGATCAACCATTTGATTCGTTTCATCGTAGATGAATGTTTGTTATTAAATATTTATTTTGCCGTATTGCTGGAAATTATCGTATCGTACGGAACCTTTTGAATCAAAATAAAATAGTTTTACTTGATATTTAAAACAGAAAATCGGTATTTATTCATACATTTTACTGATTTTTTAAGAGTATTACAGGTAAATTTATGATTTTAACTTATTTTTATGTGAGAATCGGTATCGAACCCAAAGACACAAAGTATTGAGTATCGGCGATTCTTCGATACCACTGGTATCGAAGGTATCGAGAAAACGAGAATCGGAATTGGCCCATCCCTAATAAAGTTAATTAAGTTCATTTTAGAAACATTAAGCCTCAATCCATTGTATTTGAACCAATCTGTGATATTTTAAATGGTTATTGTAATTTTTGAGGACAACTCTATGAGATTACTTGACTGGATTATTGCTGAAGTATCATCAGCAAATAGTGTAAAACTACCCTCTAAACTAAATGGAAGGTCGTATAAAATAAACAAGAATGGCCCCAGTTTTGATCCTTGTGGAAACCCAGTCTCGACCTTAAGCCAGTCAGGAAAGCAATTCAACCCACTAGGCAAAGACACTCTCACTTTTTGAAATCTATCCTTCAGAAATGTCTCAAACCAAGAAACTGAAGTTTTGTCAAAACCATAACATTGAAGTTTACAAATCATTATATCATGAATAACACAATCAAAAGCCTTGGATAGATCACAGAAGACACCAGCAGTCTTCTGCGATCCATCCAGGGCTTCCAGAGCTTCATTAACCAAATTAAAAACTGCATCTACCGTTGATTTGTGCTTTCTAAAATCAAACTGACTGTTGCTAAGATACTTTTCAAAATAATCCTTACACTGCATCAACGCAATGTCCTCAAAAACCTTGGAGAATGAAGGGAACAAGGCCACTGGACGATAATTAGTTGGCTCTGTTCTGTTGCCACTTTTAAACAATGGATATATTACAGCTTATTTCAGTTTTTTTGGGAAAACAGCCAAAGTTGGTATTTCATCCCAACCAGCTGAGCACGTATTTGGCATTTGGTAACTTATCTTATTACCTATAAAACTTCTTTCTCACCTACTGCATGACATGAAAAAGATTCATGTGTTAAAATAGGTACAGTTTTACATAATTAAAGACTTTACTGATGGATGCATTTGAAGTGAAGTCAGAAGCTACATTACAGAAAAACTTATTAAAACAGTTTGAAATTTCTTTGTGGTCAGTTATTTTCCTATTCTCTATACATAATAATGAGCACAAGTTAGGTTCCGGCTGCCTACCGAGCTCACTCTGCGCAACCTTCCAGGTTCCCTTCATTATATTCTTTGACTCACTTATTATTTTGTTATTCTGATTTTGTTTTTCCTGTTTTATAACTTGTTTATCTTATTTAATTTTGGAAATTTTTTCTACTGTTTCTGAGGAAGTATTTTTTAACTGCTGTGCCAGAAGCTTGTTATGTTTGCACATCTGTCTCAGCTCGTACAATATCCATTTATTTTGAGATTTTGTTGTTTTTGATACTTTAAAAGTTTTTACTAGAAAATAAACTAAAAATGTATTTAAAATTTTCTTAAAAAACAAATTAAATGCTGAATCTACTGAGTTGCCGAGTCTTTAGATAGTGAGTCACAGAAATTGTTTAGGTTTTGTTCATCGAATATTCTCTTACACATAATTTTATGTTGATTACTATTACTTGACATTTTCTCCATGGATAGGTATTGTGCATTGTGATCCGATAGACCAAACTCGATATCCTGAGGTATTAAGTCATTTAGAGCGTTATTTACAATAATGTTATCTAAGCATGATTTTCTAGACTTTGAAATTCTTGTAGGTACTGAAAGAGTGTGAATATAGCCATAGGATCAGTGAGATCTAATAACTTAACTACTAAATAGTCATCTAAGTCCAAAATATCAATATTAAAATCTCCACTATAAAATCATTTTTCCTGTTATATTCTGCCCTTAACCCATTGAATACTTTTCACGAAACGGTTCCGTAATGGCCGATTTGGCCAAAAATTTTTATTACGGAGTGGTTCCGTGATGATGTAATATCATCATATGTTTTTACGAAAATTTGTATTTATTTTTAATTTTGTATTTTTAATTGTTTTTACTTAAGCTTATATCCATGAATGATTTTGATAGGTAAAATATTGAAATGTGATCCATTTTTGGCAAACGGGTAAAAATATAAATTATTCAAGAAAAAAGTGTTTTGCAAAAAAAATCATAAAACATTTGATTTTTAGATCAAGTAAAAAAATAAAAAGTTTTATGTAAGGAAATAGTTTTTGCACTTTCAGGGTTGCCACCAAAGTTGCATTTCAAAATTCATGCGTAATTCCAGGATTTCCAGGTAAAAATCTCAAAATTCCAGGTAAACTCGCGCGTCAATTTTTATGTATGTGCGACACCTATAACGATTTACAATACAAATAAAAGTGTTATTTTAACAAAAAGGTATAACTTTTAATGAAGAAGGCCTATATTATTATTTATTCAAGTTATATGTAACATTTTGTTATGCTTTCTACAAAAAATGTGTATATACGATGGGCCAATTATTTATATTAATGAACTTGATTTTTCTCTATATATAAAAAATTACAATATTTTAATTCATAGAGGGGGAAATCATGTCAACAGATACACCCAATTATATCAAATTCCATTTAACTTTGGCAATATACTATCTATTATAAGAATAAGGAAATAGTATATACCAATCTTTTCTTGAGTGTCCATCGACGAAAAAGGCATTTTTCAATGTTCTTAATAGGGAGTGGGCCCAAACTCTGATCTTTTTACTATCTAAATTAACCATTTTCACAGAAAGCATTATTATGGCAGCTGGATCCAGTTTTGAACTTCCCAACAATTTCCAGAATTTTGCTAGGAATCAATCTGATAACAAACCTCAGATTATGAAGCGACCGCTCTAACCACTTATACACTACCCAGCCAATTATGCTTTAACAAATTATCCAGCGACTCCAAAGACTACATATTAGAAACTCAGCTCCATATCAACGATTGACAAATTTGACCAGACCGCAATTAATTACAAACGAGCCACTTCTATTACCCACTCTTTAATCAACAACATACAAATTAACCTTATTGATCTAATACAAAATTTCGCTGACAGTCGCGGCTCTATTTCGTAAAATTTCCTCAACAATAGCTCCAACACTCATATCGCTAACGTCGGTGACCATCGAGAATGCATCGCTAACGTTGCCGACCAACGAAAACGCATTGCTAACGTCACCGACCATCGGCAACATATCGCTAACGTCACCGACTACTGGGAACGCAGAGCTTACGTAGTCGATCATCGAGAACGCATCGCTAATGACGCTGGCAATCGAGAACGCACCCCTCACGTCGTTGACCACAAAATGTTAAAGTCACCAACCATGAGAATCTATCCCTCACGTCACCGACCACTGAGAACGTATCGCTAACGTCACCGACCAATGAGAATGATCGCTAACATCACCGACCATCGATAACATATTGCTAACCTCACCGATCATCGAGAACGCATCGCTAACGTCGCCGAACAACGAGAACGCATTGCTAACATCACCGAACATCGAGAACATATCGCTAACGTCGCCGATCATCGAGAACACATCCCTAACGTCGCTGGCAATCGAGAACACATCGCTAACTTTGCCTACTATTCAGAATGCGTTATGCAATCGCCGACGAAATTCCCGGCTGAAATTCCCGGTTCGGCCGAAAATTCCCGCATAATCCACTCATTTTTTCCCGGTTACCAAATTTCATGTCAAGATTCCCGGTTTTCCAGGTTTTCCCAGTCGGTGGCAACCCTGTCTTTACTAGACAACTGATTAGACATTTATTTTTATTTTTACTATATTATTTTATTCAAAAAAATTAAAATGTTTTATTTTTATTTTTATAACAAAATATTTTAAATATGATTTTTTATTTTTTGTTTTCTATTAACGTATTAAAAAGAACATTTATCCAGCTTCAAGAAAAACTCTATGTTTGCCCAATTAGTAGCAAAAGGAAATTTGTTAAAGATTATTGACTAAAACACTGCAAAATATTGAAATTTAATTGGGTTTCTGGGGCCATGCAGTAATTAAAAAACTAAGTATCCAATGGGTTAAGTAAACAAATAATTTTTTAAAGCTGTTAAAAAACTAATTTAAATTATTTTTTTCCGGAATTCTATAAATAGTAATAAAGATACAATTTAAAGCATTTTTTACCTTTAAATTTACAGTCTCAATAGCCACACATTCAAAAAGGTTTTCCATAGCAGGTGAATCAAAATCAGATCTTATCTTATAATCTATTTCCTCTTTTACTAAAATACAAGCTCCTCTCTTGGTTTTGTTTTGTCTAGTGTACACAGCTGCTAGTTTAAAATTGGAAAACAAATTCAAGGCCCCATAATTTTCATCTGAAAGCCAATGCTCTGTGATATTTAAGACATAAGGTTCAATATGTTCTGAGCTAAGCGCTAACTCTAAATTCCTAATTTTATTTTCCAAACCTTTTCATATGAAATAAAATTACATACATGAGTAAAACAAACTTGAGTGAAAGTGTTGGCGAGGCAATCTGAGGAAAAATCCTACTTTTTGACTAAGTCTCTGTTGGGCATAAATCAAATAAGCGGGTCTATGGTGCTTTTTGATTTGATTTGAAAACTGAAATTGGGTGAACGTTCTTATAAGTTCTTGAGCCTAACGAGAGTTGTAATACAAATCTCGAAAAAATAAATACTACTATGAATGTTTTAATACTTGAAACACAAACAGAACAAAGAAACACAAATAGTTAGCTCATTTGAGCTAAGAGGGGGCTACAGTCACATAACATTTCACATTTCTACCTTCTTCTCCCACTAGGTTATAAAGTTAACCTTCCCTCCTCAACAGATCATTCATTAACATTATACTCTGGTTAGTAAAGATAGTGTTTATTTACAACATTTCTTTACAAACATTTCTTAGCAGATTGACATTATTAAGTTTATATTGATTTGTTATAATGAAGAATAAAAAACAGTTTCCTTGTGGGAAGTGTTCCATAAATGTGGGTAGGTGTAAGTCAATCTTGTGTAAAAGTATTTGCTGTAAGTGGTATCATTTCAAGTGTACTTCACTAACAAATGAAGAGTTCAATAAAATATATAAAGGTCAAGTAATATGGTCTTGTGATGCTTGCAAGTCCCGTGATGTCACTTTAGGAATTGACCAGGAAACTAAAGAATTGAATGCTGATTTAAGTGAGGAATTTGAAACTCAAAATGAGATAATAAAAACATTAAATGACGATCTAAATCGGGCAAATGAAGAAATAAATGAACTGAAGAGTCAAAAGATTTTGTTAGAAACTCTTGTATTAAAAAGAGAAGAATCTATAATATTACTGGAGACGAAAATTAAGGAATTAAATGCAGTCATTAGGAAACCTGTTTGGCAAAAATTAACATCCCAAACTAAAGATGAACAACTAAGTCGGAGTTTTCCCTTGTTGCACTCTACACCGAACTGCCACAGTAACAAAATTCGATCTACAAGTATTATGAAACATCACATTGTCCATGAGAATGTTGAAACTAGTAATCGCTTTGAAGCACTAGCAGTAAGCGAAGAGGATGTCAAAGTAGATGAACACAACACTTCTAACCACTTTAAAACTAGCACTCTTAATAAAAAAACAAAGAAGAAAAAAGTGCTTATTTGTGCCGATAGTCACGGTCGTGATTTGGCTTGGCATATGAGTGTTGTTCAGGGAACACACGAAGCAGTAGGTTTTGTACGACCTGGTGGACTTACCAGGGATGTCCTTGGGAAAAGAAATATTGACCAAGAAAATCTAGGTGAAGAGGATACTCTGGTAGTGATTTGTGGGTCTAATGACGTAGCAAAAAATGAAGCAGACAAGGTATTTGAAACTTTAACAGAGACTCTAGATAACGTAAATACAAACGTTGTTTTAGTAGATTTACCAATGAGGTATGACTTGGCACAGTGGTCGTGTGTAAACAAAGAGGTAATAAAAACTAATAAGCGCCTCATTGAACTGAGTGAAAGTTATCTTAATGTTTCGGTGGTCAAGGTGAGTGATGCTCCAAGACACTTACATACGCGACATGGGCAGCACCTCAATCAGGATGGGAAGAGATGGTTAACGAAACTAATTGCCGAAAAGGTTGCATCATCATCAGCTGTTGCAAGAGGTTGTCTGCAAAGAATAGATGTTCAGCCGCCTCCCCCAGGAACTGAGCCCCTGCCGGAAAACTCCACCTTTCCAGGACAACCCAGTCTTGTGCATCGACAGCATCGAACACCAATGGACCCATAGATATATGTAAGTTGAGTAGGTCAAATAAAGGAAATAATGTAAATACTTTTATTATTGACAGTTCACCAACAGGGGATATTGTAAATAAAAATGTAAATGGGAGTAATAAAAATTCTGGAAAAAGCTGTAGTAGTCCTAAGATAAATTTAAAAATTTTTCACCAGAATTGTCAAAGCTTGTTTAACAAAATTGGAATTTTAGAAAATGTTTCTTGTGAGTTGGATTTAGATTTTTTGTGTATTACAGAACACTGGATGGAAAGCAATGAAATTTGTAAATATTCTATTAATGAGCTAAAACATGTTACTAGTTATTGTCGAACTACCAAGATTCATGGGGGATCTGCAATTTTCACTCGGTATGATCCTTCTTTAATTAAAGTAATGGATGTCATAAACAGACTCTCTGTTGAAATGGATTGTGAAATCTCATGTATTGAAATATTAAATGTTAATATAATGTTAGTAACTATTTATCGCAGTTCTAATGGTAATGTAGAAAGTTTTTTAAATGTAATGGAGAAATTATTAAGCCACCTTAATCGGTTAAACAAGCCCTCAATCATATGTGGTGATTTCAACATGAATTTTCTTGGACATGAAAAGGATACTGTAAACTTTGTAAATCTTTTGAATATGTATGGATTAGAAATGACAGTTACTGTGCCTACTCGAGGGTTAAGATGCCTAGATAATGTATTTACTTCTTTAGATGGCAATTATACAATCAATGTGGTTAACAGACATGTTAGCGATCACCTAGCACAGGTTTTTCAGTGTGTTTTTGACAATAAACTAGATAACTGTTCTACGGAAAATTTTAAAACCATTACGAAGATAACTGATGCAGGTATTAGAGAATTTAAATTCTATTTAGAGAAAGAATGCTGGAAGGATGTATTTATGACAAATGATCTGCATGTTAGCTTTAGTACTTTTGTAAATATTTTAAAGTATTATTTTAGCATTTGTTTTGTAACTACTGTAAATAATTTTAAAACTAGACCTAAGAAAGCTCATGCAAAATGTATTTGGTACAATTTAGAGCTACAAAAGCTTAAAGATAGATTAGATATGCTGTATGATTTATCAAAATCTACAAATATTGCGTGGTATAAAAATGAGTATAGGCATGTCAAAATTGTGTATAGACGTAAAATTAAGGAAGCAAAAAAACAGGCGAATGTTAGCTTTATTGATAATGCAAAAAATAAAACAAAAGCTTTATGGAGTATTGTGAATAAAAGTAAAAAGGGTAATGTAAATAGTAGTGTAAATAATGTTTTTATGCCAGATGAATTTAATGACTTTTTTATAAATATTGCCAAGGATTCAATCATTCCGAATTCGTATGGAAGTAGTAACTGTGATTTTAACCTATATTTAAGTAACATGACTGTACCTGAACATATTGATGAATTTTGTTTTAAGTTTGTTACAGAAAGAGATATTTTAGATGTGGTTCAGCTACTAGCTCCTAAAAAAAGTAAGGATCATTTTGGTCTGACAAATGCTCTGATTAAGGAAACCATTACCAGTTTTGTATCTCCACTGACAGTTCTCGTTAATGGTTGTTTAGGGCTGGGGATATTTCCTGATGTTCTAAAAATTACTAAAGTGCATCCTATATATAAAAAAGGTAAAAAAGAGGAGATAGGAAACTACAGGCCTGTTGCGATTGTACCAGTCCTGTCTAAAATAATAGAAATAGTTATTGGTAACCAACTAATGCAATACTTAGAATCCAATGGTTTGGTTTGCAAAGAACAATTTGGATTTCGAAAAGGACTATCTACAACTCAAGCAATTATTTCTCTAGTTGATAAGGTTCTAGATTGTTATGAAAAAAAGGACTTTGCTGCAATAACTTTCTGTGATTTAAGCAAAGCTTTTGATCGAGTATCGCATAAAATACTATTAGAAAAACTGAAGCACTATAATATCAAAGGTGTCGCTCTAGATTTATTCAGGTCTTATCTGCAATGTAGGTCTCAGTATGTAGTTTTAGGAACAAGTGAATCTCAATGTAAACCTGTAACCTGTGGAGTCCCACAAGGTTCTGTACTTGGGCCATTATTGTTTTTGATAGTGGTAAATGACTTAAATGTAAATGTCCCATCAGACGTTGTTTTATATGCAGATGATACCACGGTAATCACTAGGAACTCAGATTATTGTAAACTTGTAGAAAACTGTAAGGTGAATCAAAATTGTATAGAAGACTGGCTTACAGCAAATAATTTAATTCTGAACAAAGATAAGACAGCAACTGTAGTATTTAGCCTTAGAGAAACTCCTGAATTGCCATATGAAAACCTGCATCAAAAATTTTTAGGCCTAATTTTTGATCCTACTCTAAACTGGCACCATCATGTTAATTTGGTAAAAAGCAAACTCAGCTCAAGTATATTTGCTATAAAACGGTTATGTGGTGAATTAGAACAGGCTGCTATTGTACAGGCATATTATGGACTTTTTCACTGCCATCTGAGTTATGGTTTAATTGCTTGGGGATCTTCTCCTCATGCAAAGGAAGTGTTTATTATGCAAAAAAAGGCTATTAGAGTAATTGCAGGTGTAAATAAGTATCATAGTTGTAGAGATCTTTTCAAAGAGTTTAAAATATTAACTTTGTTTTCTTTATACATGCAACAATGTCTGATTTATCTTAGGAAAAATATTGTTCAACTAAACTGTAGAAGAGATATGCATAGTTATAATACTCGTTTTTGTAATAATTTAAATACGCCAAAGGTGAGATTAGTTAAGACAGATAAAAGCCCTTTGCTGATGGCTATCAAGTTATACAACAAGTTACCATTGGATATAAGATTGCTTAGTGATAAGCATTTTAAAACTAAACTAAACTATTTCCTGTATAAAGAATCATTTTATTCTGTAGATGAATATACAACAAGAATGTGGACTGTGAATGACTTTTGTTAATACTGTTTACCAATGTGTGTGACGTGCCAATGTATTTGTATGAAATATTTTCTGGCTGAATAAATTTCTTATTCTTATTCTTATTCTTATTCTTATTCTTATTCTTATTCATCGCTCATTTTAAAGAACAAGCATATACCTAGTGATTTCAGTTAGCAGAATTTTGCTATCATTATTAATAATTGTTTGATTAAATCCCAAAATATGTAATACTCACGATTTGTTATGGATCAACACCATATGTTATGGATCATGTGTGGTATCAAAATTATGCTCACTGAAGTTGCTGGATTTTTTGTTTAGAAGACAAAAAAACAGGATTTGAAAGTTCAGGACATTGTCCTTAAGGGTGGATTAGGTAAAGCAGGTGACTGGAGCCCCCTCTTAAATGTTACTTTTTAGTGAATTTCCTATAGAAAAGTGAACAATTAGCATGACCCGCACAGTGAAACTTAAGCCCGGGACCACCATAGAAGTTCCTAACGTGACCTACTAAAGTGAAATACTCACAAGCAAGTTCAACAAGGGGTCCTCATAAAGAAATTGGTCATGGTTCTTCATAAATACCTCCTCCTTTATATTACTTACAAGTGGATAACATTCTCAAACTCTGATTCTACTTACGTTCACACTGTATTGTATCCAAGTTTATCTGTTGTAAAGCTCCTGTTGAAATTTGTTTCACATCTTCGTTAAGCATAAAATCCAACATTGACTTTGCAAGATGCTCACAAGCTGACTTGCAGGCTTCTTGGGCGACTTTTGGCTGCAACCCAGATAAGTTATATTAGTTTTGTCATTTGTTTTTATTAGAGATGTGCGAGTACTCAAAATTTCGAGTTTGAGCCGAGTTCGGCACTGAAACTCAAAATTTTTGAGCGAGTTTACCCCCGCCGTTTACCCTCGCTACCAAGGGTCGTCCGCGGCCGCGCATCATCTGTAAATTCAAATTGAGTGTGAACGCATTTGAGGTGTTAAGAGTTGTGATGAGGATTTTATGTTTTCCATAACAATTGAAATTGAGTCAATCCATTAATTTTAGGCTTAACTGCCTTTTGGCATTGAGCTGTTTTTAAAGACAATTAAGTTTTGGCCTTGTTTAAGTTTAATTAGTGATTTTTTTTATAATTTGTAATATTTTAAAACTCTAAGATATGACTTCAATTTCATCAACTGATTTGTCAGGCACTTTCAAACATATCTTCATGTTTTTACTAACTGTTTGTTCTAATTAAGACTATTAGTGTTAAAATTAATGCTAAGGTGTTAGTAAATACATTTTGTGTGGTATGTAAGTAAGCTAATGTTTTACCATGAAATAGGCCTTTTAAATACAAAAATAATTTATTTTAACTTATAGGCCTAAATGTAATTTTATTTTCCCGAAAAAGATGAGTAGAAAGATGTAGCTTACTTAGGCCTAAACATAATACACAAAACATAGGATAAATAAAAAGGAGGAAATAAAATAAAAAACTGAGATTATTTTTTAATGAACTGTTAATTATTACTATATAAGCTATAACAACCTTAATACCAAAAGATTAGAAGTATTTTATCTTCATGACAAAATGTTATGAAATTACTTTGGTATGATTTATTTTCAGATAAATGTACTTACCTTTTACCAATAAAGCAGAAATCCATTTATTTTACCTACTGTTGTTATTTTCAGGTCATAGTGACTAGAAAAGTATATTTTAATAACAACATTTATAAATGGAACCCTATACACTGTTTTGATCCAATTCAACTCGACTTGTGTTTTTTTTTAAATTTGTATACTCGACTCGAACTCGAGATTCAAATATTTTGCCATTTACTCGACTCGACTTAAAAAACCTGTACTCACACATCTCTAGTTTTTATCATAAATTCATAATTACCTTTAACCTAATGGGTTATTAAACAGAAATAATATTTCCAGCAACTGTTTGAAAAAAATAAATGTAAACACAAGGTGGATTAGGTTTTACCTTCAAAAAGTAATCATACCCTTAAGGGAGGGTTTATGTCAGAATAAATAACTGTCCATAATGTTTCTCATAAGGAAACCTATTTTAAGTAAAATGTAAAACTAAAATAAAGTAATAACAATTGTATAACATACAATTGCAACTATGTCATATAATTCATAAACTACAATAAATCAACTTAATTCATGAAAATCCACCGCTCATAATATTGTGCTCCCATTTGGCTCAAAAGCCCAGATATTGGAAAAGTCAATGTTTAACCAATTAGGTTGTGAGAAAAATAAGTACAACTTTGTCCATAACTCACATCTGAATTCCAGTACTCTGTAATCATGAGATTCTCTGATTGGACCTGATAATGACAGGTGTGACTGGTTGAAATTAGGGGTGTGTGAGTACTCGAAACTTCAGTAACATAGTTAAATAGCTGTACTGAGGTTATACCAGCATCTACTACATATCACATTACTGACTATTGGGTGCTCACAGGCAGGTTGGTGAAGGACTGGAAGGTGCTGTGCAGGAAGGCGATGAGGTCAGTGACGTAGCTGGAGGCATGGCCCTGTGGCTCTATCAACATCCAGTCGTAGTCTTCTAGCTCCAGGAACTCATCCAGTTTGGCCTTGAGCTTGTCACAGATCTGGCGCTCTGCGTCATCTCGGGCCACTCGGAAGAGGTGTCCCTGGCCCCGGGCCCCCAGCTGGCCCTCCCGGGGTGACCTGCACAGGAACACATTAGTTATGGATGTCCCTGACCCGGAACCCCAGGTGGCCCTTCCGGGGTGACCTGCACAGTAACGTACAATGAATACAACAGATTTACTAGCTGAACAAACACATAAAGTCTCAAATTGAAGTCTGGAAAACCTGAATTTGATGTAAAACCCAAAAGATTACTGACATTAATTTTCTCTCTTAAAATCATATAAGATTCGTTACATCAATTTCACTCTGACCGTCCGGCTTTTGGATGGAATGGTTGTATTTTTGTTGTGTTTAAGATTTTTATGCTCTGAATAACTGAACATTAAAAACTCTAAGAAGTATTTTTTAGGTGGACACACATTATCACAAGAAGACAAGGTAAAAAAAACAGAATACTTGATCAGATGTGGATAGGGAATCCAATCCCGGATGATATTTAGAATCCCGGGATTACGGGATTGGAAAAAACAATCCCGGGACCCCGGACCAATCCCGAAATCCCGGGACTATCCCGGAATTGGCCGTAATTTACAACAAGCCTGGAAAAATGTGATTAAGTGGTTTTTTTGTATATATTGACGATAATTATAGTAAATGAATACTATTTTGTTTATTAAAAATACAAAACAATGATTTAAATAGCACAAATGATCAACGGTGAAAGATAAACATCTTTATTACACTATTAGTACTATTACGTTTGGTCTCACATTGGGTAGGGCTTCAGGTATGCAATAAACTAATAAAGCAACTCAAGATTGGGTCTTAACACTATAATATGTATTTAAATTGACAGAAAAATTCTTCCAAAAAGTATCCATGAACAAATATTTCCACGTAAAAATCAGAAGTAGAAGTACTTTTTTTCAATCTAGCTGCAGTTAAATGAAATTATAAACTTATTATTAAGACTATGAATAAATAAATAAATGAATAAATCCTACTTGATAAAACAAAACTATCCTTTCAATATACACAGTACTTTCATAATAAAATCATGTAACAATTAGTAAACGATCTAAAATAAATCGAGTAAACATTACTTTAAAATAATTCCAATGTTGTTATTTTAATGGATTTACTTATTATTATATTGGGATCAAAACAAACTAAATTTGATATTAATCAAAAGAAAAAATATCAACTATTATAAAAAAGGCATAATTATCTGACAAACATCACTTACACTATTCAGGTAAAATCTGATTGTTTCAAGTGACTGTAAGAAATTGGATTAAAATATAAACCAAGTTAACATATAAGTAAGAAACAAATAGAAAATCAAGAAGTTTTTGTTTGTAACTTTATTAAAGTGGTTTTAAAGTGATTTACTGTGGTTACATCAGTTAGAAACATCACCTGTATTGCTAACTTGAGACTAGAGCTGAGTCGATACCAAAATTTATCGATTATCGATACCAATACCGATACCGATACCAGAAAAATTGATTCTCGATTATCGATACCAATACCATCGATACCTACGATTTTTCAGTACCTATAATTGTTAAACCTATTGTTAAAAACAGTTACAAATCTTTGTAACCATTTAAAATTATTTAGTAGTATTTTGTAATTAATTATTAATACAATTTGTTATGCAATTTTTGTACATAATTAATGTTAATTTCACTAATGTCCTATAGTAATATAGAACACCCCCGTCGCAGCGAACCTGCATACTAAGCGAATTTCCAATGAATTAACATAACACATTAAAACACTTAACAGGATTCCTAATAAATATATTCACAAACAAGCGATATTTAAAAATTAATTACAGTATTCTCCATAAGAATAACATTGGGGATGAGTACGCAGGTTTGCTGCAACAAGGCACAAAAAATAATGGGTTTTTATGCAGATATCCATAGAACTTATCTTAGTGAAGTCACATACCAAGTTTCATCCATATACATTCATAAATAAGCGATATGTAACATTTTAAGTATTTTCCATAAGAATAACATGGGGACCAAGTATCTAGGTTTGCTGCTACAGGAACCATAGGCGAAAAATTGTTTTTTGTGCAAACAACAACAAACCACAACCAGAAGAAGCCATATACCAAATTTCGTCAATTTATGTTCATAAATAAGCGAGATATACAATTTTTGTTTTTCTCCATAAGAATAACATTAGACAATGTACTGTGTTTAGCACTTTCAATATCTCGGTAACCAATTGACGTAGAGCAATGATCAAAATACCAAATTGTTTGATTTTTAAGCAGAATTCAATGGTATGAATTAAAATTTAATTTAAATAAAAGTTACGTGTTAAAAACCCAAAAAACACATTTTTGGGGTACAATACCCCCCAAAAACCCCCCTTCGGATGGTGCCATTCATCTGGTTTTCGAACTCGTTCAAATAAATGGTACTTTCACATTTTTACCAAATTTCATTAAGATCGGACCTTTCTTACGAGAGTTATCATGCCTACGGACACACACATATATATATAAATTTGAACGAATGGTGTTTTTGGCATCTGGGGACCTCAAAATGAAAAGTTATCATGGTCTCGGGCTTAAGTCTTACCATGAGACCTACGGTAATAGCTTCTTCCCTATAGGGGAAATTCGCTAAAAACAACAACTATTTATTATAAATTCATAATGGAGAAAAAGATGGTTGTAAGATAATGACTCAAAGAAATAATGTTGGTCAGCCAACTGATTTATTGCTTTCAACTGGATCCCACCCCTCCCCTCCCATCCCCCTTCCTTCCTTATCTCCAAGGTAAGATTTTTCCCGGCGACCCAAACACTCCCTGTGCCTTTTTTTAGCGCGGGTAAACGGCGGAAGTATCCCTTCCCGTGCACTTCGTAGCGCGGGTAAACGGCGGGGGTATCGATGGTATCAGTATCGACATTAAACGAATTAATCTCGATACCGATACCAATGTCCAAGAATCGGTGGTATCGAGAATCGGTATTGAGAATCGACTCATCCCTACTTGAGACAATTTAGCAATCCCGAAAATCCCGGGATTCAGCGTTTGAATCCCGGATTGAAGAAACCGTAAAATTGGGCAGGATCCCGGATGCGAGATCCTGAGACTGGATTCCCTAGATGTGGAACTCACAAATAATCCCCCCATCCTGTCAGCATACACCTGTGCCATCTACCATTTATTTAAGTTGGCCCATCCCCATAACTCTGTCACAGACAGGTGAAATCTTTAAAAGTTGCACACAACAACCACTGCTGGATGTGAAAAACCCTTGATCCAAGCACTACGCCCTGGCCAGGGAAGATTGCACCTTAGACCACTCAGCCAGATCAGACCAGCAACCATGTCAAACTCGTTAGTATTAAAGCTTAAGCATTAGACAAGTTTGTTCGATTTTGTCCACTAGTTCCAACACATGCAGACAGATTTTGTAACTGTACGATTGTGTATACGATTATGGACTGTGGTAGGTAATATATAAATCTGATATTATTGGTCTTTAGAAATTTAAAGGTAAATTTTATATTTAAAAGACAACAAAGGGAGCCAATTAAATATTTAGGCTGGTTGTAAGAACTTCATTATTGAGAACTATATCAAACAAAATTTTAGTACGAGGTGTGTTTTTAAAGTAAGTAGTGATTTTGAATTCTGCCTTTATAGCTCTGCGGTTGGCATTCCTGCATGCTGCGCTATGTACCTACATCCATTGGCAGCCTGGGAGGCAACTACAGCAAAATTGACCAGATTTTCATTTGTTTGTGAGCATTCAAAATGGAGCTGACAATGGAGATCTCTGCTGACTGTGAAGTTGCGCTGTGTGAATCAATTTCTAAGTGTTAACAGTGTGAAAGCAGCTGAAATTCATCAGCATATTAGTGAAGTGGATGGAAAATCAAAATAAGCAATAGAATAGCACACACAGGGGTTGGAACATTTCAAGATTGCCAAATGAATGTTCATAACGAGGAATGAAACTGGCGACCCTCTGTCATTACTGAAGGTTTGGTGCATAAAGTTGGTCAAAGTGTGAGAGAGAACACGATGGTTTACGATTTCGTCGCTATCTTATGAGTTTCCTTTAGTGTTAAGAAGAGCTTTTTATCAAATTGTTACCGAACGACTACATTATTGAAAGTTGTGCTCATGCTTCAAAATTGTTGACTGAGGTGCACAAATCCAAGCATTTGGAAAGTGCGTTGACTTCTCTTGAGTGGAACGAGGAGAAAGGTGATAATTTTTTAAGCCAATTTGCCATAGGTGTCGAATAACTTATTGACGCTAGAGGTGTCGAACACTTTGCTATAAACTTCCCTAACCTCCTGATGACTTTCAGCCGCTTTCACACCGTTAACACACTTAGAAATTGAATTGCAGCGCGACTTCACAGTCGGCGGGGACCTCGATCGGTGGCACCACTTTGAATGCTCACAAAAAAATTAAAATCCAGTCGATTTTTGCCGTAGTTGTGTCCCAGGCTTACCAATAGATGCAGGTACACAGTGCAGCATGCAGGAAAGCCAACCGCGGCGCTACAATGGCGGAATTCCAAAACGATACTTACTTTAAAAACACGCCTTGTATAAAAACTACTTTTGAAGTAGGCCCTACATAGATTTGAAATTTATTTTTAAAGTGGTAATGGTAATTTTCTTATACATAATAGTAATTTTAAGAGATAAAGGAACAGCTGAATTAGCCCAGAGAGTTGAAGGTGTGCGAGTAAACTTCTGTAAAGCCCTCAAAAAGAGAGGAAGGGTCAAGAGTAAAATAATTTGCCTGATATTTTGAAGGCAGCATGGAATCACTCTTAATTATCATAGTGCTTTAATTGTATTAAAAGTTAAAAAAATATGAACTCACTCACACTCAACTGAAGTGATAAGATAACACAACTTGATGAGCTCCACTTACCCAGTTATGTTGGACACAAACTCTTCCAAGTAAGTGGTGGCATCTTCCAGATATCCAGTGTCAATCAACTCACTCACACTCAACTGGAGTGATAAGACAACAAAACTTGATGAGCTCCACTTACCCAGTTATGTTGGACACAAACTCTTCCAAGTAAGTGGTGGCATCTTCCAGGTATCCAGTGTCAATCAATATTTGTATTATCTGCATCAGAGCCAATGAGGGCTTTCTGAATATAGATGACAAGCAACCACTAAATGATGTTGTGAGAAGAAGGTTTGTAGATTTGCGAATCATATCGTCAACCTCGCCCTGGCTGGAAAACCAAACTTTAATTTACTAAAGGCACCTGATTAAAACAATTCTGTGTCGGCAAAAAACTTTTAAGAGATAAAATAAAAATTTACATATTTAACAAAACTAGTAGAATGTGTACCGTACCAGTTCTTCGCACGGGTAACAGCTGAAATAAAAACAAATGTATCAGCTTTTAAGAATAAGAAGAATAAGAATAAGAATCCTTTATTGTCGTTAAACACATTTGTGTAATAGACAAAGTCAAATAAGTCGGACACGACTTGCAATAAATAATTTTAGGATAACATACAATACTTCTACTACTAGGCTATATATACTATCATGTCATATACTGTCATACTATACAGAAGTTCTTAGCGGCACACTTATTTAAAATCTTTAAAATCATTTTCACTTAATTCAAAAAATTCATTTACTGAATATAATGGGTGCTTAAGCAGCCCATTAGTCAAAGCCAATTTAAAATGAGCCATGGATTCAATATTTCTAATTTGACCAGGAAGCTTATTGTAAAGTTTCAGGCCAATTATCTTTGAACTTTTTGTAACTTTAGTCAATCTACAAAAAGGAACTTCAACATTATTTTTATGTCTTGTGTTGTGTTCATGAATATTAAACCTCTTTACTAAATTGATTCTTTCTTAACATCTAATAGGACATATAGAACATACAAACTATATACAGTTAAAATACTTTCACATATAAATATGGGCCTACAATGATCTCTGTAGTCAGCACCAGCTACAATTCTCACAGCCTTTTTTTGTATTAACAAGACATCCTATACCCCAGCAGAATTTCCCCACAGGCAGATACCGTACAATAATATCCCTTGAAAAAACTATTGTAGGCAAGCTTAAGATAAGACTTGGGCACATTCCTGTTTAAGGACCTTATTAAATAAACAACTCTTGAGAGCTTATTACAAATAAAATCAGTATGATAATACCATGTTAACTTTCTGTCCAAAACTATACCTAACAATTTAAGGCTACTCAACTGATCACAGATGTTGGATTCACTAGCCTTAATATTCTTATTATTAAAGACTATTGTTTGAGTTTTCTCATTGTTAAGTACAAAGCCATTGGCGCTAAACCATTCAGATACACAATTAAGGGCATTATTACAAGCTATATTTACAGTATTTACATCTGGACTAGAATTAAACAAGGTTGTGTCATCAGCAAAACACACAGTCTTACATGGTACACTAACATCAATATCATTGACCATGATTAGGAACAGTAATGGCCCAAGCACCGATCCTTGTGGTACCCCACACGAGACTTGGTATTTGTCAGAGAGCTGGTTATTAACTGAGACTATCTGTTCCCTATTTTCAAGGTAGGAACTCGAAGAGTGATAAAGCTGTACCATTTATTCCATAAAACTCAAGTTTGGTCAATAGTGTCTCATGACAGACACAATCAAATGCTTTACTGAGGTCACATAAGATAGCCCCTGTATCAGTTTTCATTTCAAAATAGTCAAGAATGGCATTTACAAGACAAGAAACAGCCTGAATTGTGGATTTCCCAGCTCGGAAACCATACTGTGAAGCAGAAAACAAGGAATTGGATTCAAAAAACTGTACAGTTGATTGTGTATAATTCGCTCCAGTACTTTAGCGAATATTGGTACCAAAGATATTGGCCTATAGTTAGTAGGAAGGTCCCTACATCCTTTCTTAAAGATAGGAACTACTTTAGAAAGTTTTAGCTTAGATGGAAACATACCTTCACTGAGACACTGATTAAGACAATACGTTAAAGGCTCTAAAATCACAGGTAATATTGACTTTAGCACATCACTAGACAGACCATAAACATCACGGCTTTTGGAATTTTTCATAACCCTAACATGTTGCACTACTTCTTCACATGACACTATCTTCCATTCTAAGTTGGGTGGTGAAACAACTTTGGCTTTCAGGAGTTCCGCTGCTGCTGATGGGTCGCCTCCGGATTTCTCCGCCACTTCCAATAGCGAGTTGATGAAGAACTTGTTGAAGTCATTTGGCTCATCAGGAATACGAGGTTGATACCTGTTAGTTGTTTCTTTGCGAATGGCCTCCCAAGCTGCCTTACACTTGTGGTCAGATTTATCGATGCAATCTGCCACATACTGTTGTTTTGCATTCTTCAGTTCTTGTTTGTATTTCTTCCTGTATCTAATTAAAGCTGAGTGGGATGCTGAATTGTTAAGTGCCTTATGTTGATCATGGAGAGCTAAAAGGTTTTTCCAACTCTTCCTCAGGTCTTCATTTTACCAATTATGGCTGCTGGTTTTAGGCTTACTAATGTTTGAGTCAAGCTTTTTTACTAGCGGAAAACATTCATTGAAACCTTGTTCAATTTGATAGAAGAATAGGTTGAAGGTTTCTTCAGCACCTTTACCTAGAGTTAACGCTGACCAGTCTACACAGCTCAAGAATTGTATGTAAGTATCTAGCCTGGCTTCATTTATAGGCCTATATAGGTAAGTTATGGAACTGTGATGATTCGGACTGTTATTGTTTGTCATCACTGGGCCTATGTCAACTATAACCGCAGCATGGTCTGAAATGCCAAATTCCTTAACTGAAGTCTGGTAAGTTCCATAATCAAGATCTGTTAACACATTATCCAGAACTGCTTTTCCCCTTGTAGGTGTGTAATTAGTAAAATGTAAGTTAAATTGTCTCATCAGTCTAGTAAGCTCACGCTGAATCGGTTTAGTATATTCAGTCACCAGATCAACATTATAATCACCACCTAGTACAAAGCGAAAAGTAGACTTAGTGCGTGAGAGTACGTCTAACAGTTTTTCAAACTGGTTCAAAAATATCTGCACATCCCCATTAGTAGATCTATACACACTAACCACTACTATATTGCACTCAAGTTTGATTGCAGCAACTTCTAGATGTTGTGTACAGCAAAAACTACTTACATCCATAACCTTGTACTGCAGTCCGTTTTTACGTAGATTGCTGATCCACCATGGATCATGTTATCCCGAGCATAACAAGTAGCTAAATGATAATCCTTCCTAATAATAGCTAAATAATGGTAAAAATCTATTTCCTCTGGCCTAAGCCAATGTTCTGAAATACATATAATGTCATTATTTATTTCATTTAAGACTACATCAAGTTCCAGGGTTTTATCCCTAATGGACTGAATGTTCAAAAACATCACAGAAGGAGGGGTAACTGAAATATTTGTCACTGCCTCACATGTGCCCGAACTAGGGTTACTGGTTGTAAACCTGTTTACTTTGCTGGGCTGGGATCTTAAAGATAAAGCTATGGTAGAAAGGTCTTGTTTGTTAACCTCACTTATAGGCCTACACTCACCGTTGATTGGCTGAAGGACACAAACATTCATGGGTTTGGGGCAATTTTGTATTGGGCCTATCCTAAAAAACTATCTCCCTTATGGCCCATTGGAATCGGTTGCCTAGATACTTTACCAGCAACTTGAACACTATTTACAAAATCCAAAATGTTATTAACCATGTACAGTTTGCCCACCTTGTTCAGGTGAAGGCCGTGATGAGTATGGAACCTGGCACCAATGTTACTCAAATCCACTAGCCTAACATTGTCAAATGGCTGCACACTTTTTTTAGCAGCTCATTAGCAATTTTTACCTCTTCATTGACACAGGACCATTTGGGAAGATCATAACGGTGTGGGATGTTGAAAACCAAAATGTTCGTATTTCTTAAATCTTGCAAGTGTTGTTTCAATGATCTAACTAAACTTTGAGTATCATTGGAGGCAACATCATTAGTACCTGCTGTTATAACAACAACATCTTCCATTTTTAAGTCTGAACATAAGGCTTTGCTTCCTCCCATTACGGAGTCAAACTTTGCCCCTGGCTTCATCACACTAAATACTTTGTGTATGCTTCTTTGCCTGAGTTCATTTGTTATAAACCTGCCTTGGCTACTAATATTAATTTTAACAGGATCCACTGATTGATCTTGGTCAGACTTGGGGCCGGTAGATTTTGTTCTGTTGACATGTGAGGACGGATTGGGTATACCGGTAGGCTGTTGTTCTACCTCAGAAGTGCTTTTTTCCTCACAAAGTAATGGCAGGGCACTAAATCTATTCTGTAGCAGTGGAAAGTCCCTTACTTCAAGAGTTGGGCTCATTTTCTTCACACCTTTTGGCTCTTTGTGAGAACGATTTTTGCTTGAAGGCACCGACTCCCATCTTCTGTCATCTTGCTGAACCTTCACTTTGTTGTAACACAAAGTTTCAGTCATGGTTTTGTCTATAGGCCTAGACCTACAATCATTTTTTTCTTGGGCACTTTGTAGATCTAATTTTTCCTTTTCTAATATTTTAATTATGCTTTCCAACATCCTCATTGAATCCAGCATTTTTTCCTTCTCTTCTTTATATATGACACAGCTATTACATTTTTGAAGTAACTTCATATTTTGTGGTACCGTATCTTCATTAGGCCTAGCACTGTCTGATTCTAATATCATTTTATCATTAATTTATTTTTCCTTTTTTAGTTTAATCTCAAGAGATTTTATCTGTAATAAAAGGTCATTTTCTTATTCTTCAAAAATTATTTTCTGTGCTATTAGACACTCTTCGCTTTGTTTCAATTTATCTTCAAGTTCTAATACATATAAAGAATTTTTATTTTTCATGTCATGTAATTCTTGCTTAAGTACTTCATTTTCGTTAAGGATGGACTGGTTGATCTCATCATCAAGAGATGAACAATTAAGTGAAACTTGCCTAGCTGAATTATCATTAATTTCAGCTTCTATAACTTCATCCTTGTTAATCAGACTGCATTTTACGCATTTCTATTTACCTATTGAATCTTCCTTCTCCAAAAGTTTTGCAACATGAAGACTCAAATTTGCACATTTAAAATGAACCCAGTTATTACACTCCCCAGTGCAAAGAATCCCTGAAGATCTCACATTTTTGTTGCATATCCCACAAGGATATTTTCCCATCTTAACTATCTAACAGTTATTTTCTTTCATTAATTTTCAGCTGAGTCAACCATAAACACAAACAACCAGTTTGAAAGAGTCTTATCTACAGGCCGTTATCTACCTGATCAAAGGTCAGCTCACTAGTTCCGCCCTTCTTGAAACCTTATCTCTGGCCCTATCTTATCACTAAATTCCGAATAAGTGTAAAATTATTAGAAAAACCCAGATAAATTAAAACCTGTTGCTTATTAGAAAAAAATTGTTTTACACTATTGCAAAAAATCAATCTGAATATTTACATATAAAAATATTGTTAGAAAACTAAAAATTTCCACTGAAAATCTCACAAAATCTGGAGAGCACAAGAGACACAGGTCCAGCAACAACAGGGGCTTCCCCCATCACTCCACCCCACCACTTTTAGAAATTAAATTCCTTTAACCCTTTCAGTGCTATGGTCCGATATATCGTCTTTTGAATCTGTTATCAATAAACACTGTTACTGCTTCATAAGCGATTGTACCGTTAGGCGCTCAGTCTGCAGTCTGAGTCTGAAATGTGGTGAAACCTGGTAGACACGAATTGAACTACCTCGTCCAGCGCCTAGTCTCTATAATACCAACTGATCCACTGCAGCTGCTAGCCTGACCAGTGGCTGTGCGGTCTAAGGCGTTACCTTCCCGGCCGGGGGTAACACTTGGATCGAGGGTTCGAATCCCGTCACAGTCGGTGGTTTTTATGTGCAACTCATGGAGAGTTCACCTGTCTGTGGCAGAGTTGAAGGGGAGGGCGGACCTTAAGCAAACGGTGGACGGCTCGGGTCCAAGCTGACGGGATGGGTGGATTCTTTGTGAGTTGCACATCTGATCAGGTGTTTTGCTACTTTTTACCTATCTTTTACTGTGTGTGTCCAGCGGAAGCACGTTTTTATTAATTTTAACTGTTCAGGCGTTCAATATATTAAAAAAATCAACAAAACATCACGGATTCAACTACTCCTTTCAGAAGCTTAGCACTCAAAGGGTTAAGTGTGTCCCTTTTCTTTTTATTTGTGCCCTTAGGGAACATTTTATCAAAAACTAATATTTTTTGTCCAATTTGCTCACCGAGACCTTTCATTCAAGTATGAGGTTGATGGGTGTCAGACTTATGGTTTTCTCAAAGGTTCCTGGATAAATGATGCTTTATATAAGTAGATTATCACATAATTCTGTCAATGGCTTTAAAATCTTATTACCCAAAATATGAATTGCCCTCTCTTGGATTAAAACCAAGACAAGTGCAATTATCAGCAATTCTGCTACCTGACTTAGCTGATATTTTACAATTACATCACTACTACACTGTTCATGCAAATCCTCTGTATAAGGTAGGCTAGTTAATGTGGAAAAAAGAATAATAGTTGTTATGCTTTATATATATTTAAATAAATACCTTTAAGCAACTAAATAAACAAACTGGCCTCATAGAGCAATTATACTGACTAATTACGTTTTATTAGTTTTGTATACTATGAAAACATATTAGATGCAGTACCTTAGATTCAAATCCTCACAAAACTTGAGGCAAGCGTAGATGAACTCTTTCACCTGCTGATAGACCTTTGGCACGAGAGGTGAGAAGGGGAGTTTCTTAGGGAAAGGGGCTTTGTCAAGTGTTGGATCCTGGAATGGGAAACTTGCTACCACTTCATCATACTCATTTTGGTCCGACACCTAAAACCATAGAAATACAGTAGTTGTAATTTGTTTTAGTTAAACTATTTAAATGTATATCCTTGAAATAAAAATGGGGTATGAGAAAAAATATACATAACTTTGAACTTTATTGAGTGATAATTGCTACTACTACTCTCAGTCGGCCAGTATCAACCCAGCATAGAGCCACTGGTGAGCTTCTAGCCTGACGATCATTTAACTGAAAGCCAACTGTTTTGAGATTTTATCTCAAATTAAAATTGGTTTTATTATTGATTTATTTGGACTGTACCCATTGCTTCTAGTGTTTAAAACTACACTACGTTTCGGGAGGTAAGGAAACTCCTCCCATTATCACGTGACCCCTATGCTGTTATAAGTGACCCCTATTTACATGTAAATATCAAGTTCTTACACCTAACTAACCTACATTTTTTAGATTTTTTATAATTTGTTCTCCTTTACATTTAAAAATAAACAATAGACAATATTTTTTTATTTACATATTCATTGAGAATAGTACAAGCGCCATCAATTACAAATAATGACAAGCAGTTATGATTAAAAACTGAGTAATTATTTATTTTTTTTATAAGAATTGAGGAGGAGCTCCACTGGTGCTGTTGTTCTGGAATTCGGCTTCTTAGTAGTATGGTCTGTCCTGTAGCCATGATGTCAGTTGGTTCTTGAAGCATGGTAGTAGTGGTATCTTAAGCTGCTCAGGTAAATGGTTATAATACAAAGCTCCTTTGAATGCTGGTTTCTTTTCAAACAGACTGAGATGGTGCGGTGACAAGGCAAAATTTGAAGCATGCCTTGTGTTGTGCTTGTGTATGTCCTGATGTCTTGGCTGTTGTGAGGTGAATGTAAACAGGATTGCTTCACGTATCAAGAGTGAGATTACGGTGAGAAATTTTATTTACACATACACAAAACTAACAAATACAGATACAAAAAACAAATATAATACACTAACACAACATGTATATACACGAACAAATGGAAAACTGTCAATACATTACCTGTTCTTTACTTGGACTGTTCATTTGAATATGTACAATCGCTCTTATCGTTTGGGATTCTAGTTTGAGGTGGATGTTTTAAAAGTATTCTGGAACCACTGAGTATAACGCAAAAGTTTATTTTAAAAATAGGTTTTGGAAAATGTAAACGATACCCGACTGACGCACTGTTTCAAGAAACTTCCGTTTTAACTACCAGATAACTTTTTATAAAAAACATTTTAATTCATATTTTGAATAATCAAAACGATCTTTTTCTTCAAATTTCTCACTCACATAATACCAGGTATGCTTCAAGAGTTGGAATTGCTTCGTTACAAAATTTATACAAAATTTTCAACAAGTAACACATTTTACATTTTTCATGTCGTGTACCGTAATTTATGTAATCATTTTCAAGACCTGGATTTATTTGATTCCCCTTCCATAAATATATTCAAAAGACGTGTTAATGAATGGTTGCTCAGGTTGGGTATAGACGAGGCCGAGTCTATTATCGCAGCAGATTACAGGCGGCACTAAACTGACCCTTTACTCTGGCCGCCCTTCAGCACTCCCCCACCCCAGCCACTCACCCCTCGCCATCATGCATGGACATTTTCAGGTACTGCCAGCTTCCTCATGCTCACTTCATTCATATTCATTTTGGAGTTGTTTTTTTCCGATTAATTAGGGGTGTGCGAGTAGTGATTTTTTTAATCGAGTCGAGTAGTGCCAATTATTTTCGAGTTTGAGTATTTTCGAGCGAGTATTTGCCATCAGTTTAAAATAGTGTAATGGGATTTGGATACCATCTTAGATTTGATAATCTAAACATGGTTTCTAACTAATACATGAGTAGCAATACAAAGTTTTTCCCAGTACAATCAAACTGGATTACATATTGACAAACAAAACACGGTTTGACATTCGTTTCCAGCCGATGAAACAGGGCCCAGTTGTCATTTGGCCAATTTCACCTGGTCCAGACATCGCTTATAATCAATACTTACACTTATAATCAATGACGAATCGTAATGGCCAAAATTACATGGCCCGATCGTCATTTTTGGCCGATTTAAGTGATTCGATTGCCTTTTGCGGCCAGTGCTACGTGTTTTGGCCGGTCTCAATCGTTCGCAGTCGTCATTTTCGGCCGATTTTACGTGATGCGATTGCCTTTTGCAGCCGTTACTATGCGTTCTGGCCGGTCGCGATCGTTAGCTATCGGCGGGAAATACTCGCTCGAACTTTCGAGTTGTTTTCAAAGTTTCGAGTGAAGTTCGAGTATTAAAATAGTCGGCCGGAAACTCGAAGTTCCGAGTACTCGCACACCCCTACTATAATAGACATCTCATAGTTTTTATAGTATTTTTTTCCTTGATATGTTTACTACATATCAATTATTATTTGGTCATTATTATTTTGGACACAATTCAGAGCCGACGCACAGGCCTTAGCGCCCATGTCAGCTTATTCCCAAGACCATAAATAAACTTTGTATATAACAACAAAGGTTATTTTATAATTTCTCAAAGCACAAATTTTTCTTTTATTAATAAAAAAAAGTACTTAAATAATATTGTATGTATATATTTTTTTGTTTCAAGTGCCGTACGATTTTGTATTTGTTATTATTTTTTTTCTGGAATAAATTCATTCATTTTAAGTGTAAACGTAAAATTGGTTAGGCCTAGTTCAATTACGGTGAGGTTTAAAGTTACTGAATTGTTTAAAAAATGTTATTATCTAATTAACGATTACTTTTTATATATATTTTAGAAGTGTAGATAAGCTAGAATGGCCATAAATGTTTCAGTGCAAAACGGGATATCGTTATACGATGGAGGGGCTACCAAGGAGGGAAAAATGCTCCCAAGAAAGCTTTGAAAACAGTTTTAAAGGACATCGACATGTTTTAGTCAATTTTAGGATGAAAGAACATTAAAACCGATCTACTTTTAACTAAATCGTTTTTGAAATTGGGTTTTGTAACGTTGAAACAAATATCTTGTTACCTATCATTTCTTACTGACAAGATCATATTAACAGAAACTGATTAACAGATTAATATACCTAAGACTTATCATAACTTAATTAATATTAATACTTACATTTTAACTAAATTATAAATTAAACATGTTTTATCTCAAATTATCTATATTATATCAGTAGAGCTTCAGCAAATAATTCAATTAATTTTGTTCACTTGACGGTATTGCCTGTCCTGGAGTTCCTTCATTCCAAAAGTACTTCCGAGAACCACCAATATTTTTCAAAATCTCCATTTTTTAAGAGCATTGTACAGGACTGGTTTTAAGTATGGTCAAAATTGACTCTAACCATCAACTTTGAATTAGCGGTTTCTATTTCAAATTTTCAGCAGACAATAAGTTGTTCAAAGTAGAAAATATTCTTTCTACTAGAGTATCTACCAGAGTATCTACGAAAGTTAATATGAATGTTAAACTAAACTGAAAAACCATACTGTTAAAACGTTTAGTGGAAGCTAATTCTAAATGAAACTGTTTTAAAATGTTTGTTGGTCAATAATATACTTCAAAATTATTCATGTTTATATTTCTTATTGAGTGGCAAAAAGGGATATTTTAGGGGACGCTCTCATATACCTGAAAATAACAGGACTGACCCGCTCAAAATAAAACATAGCAACCCTAAGATAAACAGATGTAATGTTTTGCCTTTTTTTCACATACAGTAGAGCAGAGTTTCTCAAAGTGTGGTCCACGGACCCCCGGGGGTCCGCGGACCCGTGCCAGGGGGTCCGCGGCTAGCATAACAAAATTAAAAATATTTTTGAAAATTATTCTAAATAAAAGACATACTAACTTATAAGATTAACAATCAAAGTACGAAGTAACAATCCATATAATGCTTTGTCTACTGAGATTATATTATGTCGGATTGGCTACTGATGGAGCAGGAGCAATGGCAGGGCATAAAACGGGTTTGATGGCCCACATAAAGTGTGTTGTTCCAATTGTTAAATGGACTCACTGCTCAATCCATCGGGAGGCACTGGCAGTTAAGAAGATGTCACCACAACTGAAAACTGTGTTTGACCAGCTAATTAAAACTGTTAACTACATAAAGTCACGACACTTGAACTCGCGCATTTTTACAGTGCTTTGTCAAGAAATGGGAAGTGAGCATGAACAACTTTTTTTACACACCGAAGTGCGCTGGCTTTCTCGAGGAAATGTTCTCACGCGTTTTTTCGAACTTGCCGATGAAATTAGAATATTTTTCTTAGAACACGAAAATTTTGTGATGAAATAAAAAATGGATGACTTCAGTTGGCTTTGCCAAGTTGCGTATTTAGCTGATTTATTTACGCATTTGAACGCTTTGAACTTGAAGCTACAAGGACCTGACACCGATGTATTCCGCGTTAAAGAAAAAATTGAAGCTATGATTACAAAACTGAAACTGTATGCAGATCGAGTTGCAAAGAAGTCCTACACTTCATTTCCTGTTTTAAAACAATTTCTTGCCACTTCAGAAGAAAGTCTGCCCTCTGAGGTCCAAAACTTGATTGTTGAGCACTTGACTGATTTGTCAACCACATTAAGGAAATACTTTCCTGCACAAGATGTCAATAATGAGTGGATAAGAAACCCTTTTAAGCTTAAGCAAACAGACATTGCCAGCCTTGACCTCTCTGAATCTGAACAGGACCAATTGGTCGATTTATCCTGCAGGAAGGCCTGGGAGGTTATCTACAAAGAAGAAAGCGACCGCACTCATTTTTGGTTTCTCGTGCAATCTGAATTTGAAGACCTAGCAAATAAAGCGTTGAAGCATTTGATGCCTTTTTGCAATACCTATTTGTGTGAGCAGACCTTCTCAACTCTTTGTAACATCAAACATGTCAAAAGAAATCGTTTGAAGAATTTTGAACCAGCCCTCAGATTAAGAATTTCAAATATCGTGCCTAAAACTTCAGACATTATCACAAAAAAAATACCCCCGTCGCAGCAAACCTGCGTACTCAGCGAATTTCCAATGAATATATATGTCTTAATAACACATTATGCCTCTTACCAGAATTCATAAGAAATATATTCATAAATAAGCGATATTTAAAATATTCATTATTATCCATTAGAATAACATTAGGGATGAGTACGCAGGTTTGCTGCAACAAGGAACACAAAATAATGGGTTTTTATGCAAATATCAATAGAACTCATCTAAGTGAAGTCACATACCAAGTTTCATCCATATACATTCATAAATAAGCGATATATAACATATTTATTATTCTCCATAAGAATAACATGGGGACCGAGTACCTAGGTTTGCTACGGGAACCATAGGCGAAAAAGTAGTTTTTTGTTTAAACAACAACAAACCACAACCAGATGAAGCGATATACCAAGTTTCGTCAGTTTATGTTCATAAACAACCGAGATATAAAATTTTTCTTTTTCTCCATAAGAATAACATTGGACAACGTACTGTGTTTAGCACTTTCAATATCTCAGTAACCAATTGACGTAGAGCAATGATCAAAATACCAAATTGTTTGTTTTTTTAAGCTGAATCCAATGGTATAAATTAAAATTTTATATGTATATATATACATATACATATATAATAAACGGTATCAGGAAACTGACACATACTTTCTCCCTTTTAGCCAAACTTTAATGACAAAAATATTTGTTATTTACTAAATATAGAATATGAAGTATAGATAAATGTACAGAAAATTTTCTAAAATAGTTGTTTTCAGAAATATCCACCCAAACTGCTTTTTTGGAGCACTATAGAGTCCGTTGCTACACACAGTAGTTTTGAGAGGGAAAATGCCCCCTTGCCCCCCCCCCAGGGTTAAATAGCAACACATTTCGAACATCATCTGTTGGGCAATGCTAACTTGACCTGCATATCAAATTTTAATGAAATTGATCAGTAAATAAGAGAGAAATACTTATTATTGTATTCCCCATAAGAATAACATTGGACAACGTACTGTGTTTACCGCTAAATGAAAATTTCAATTTTCTCCGCAACTAGCAATCGTAGAATAGTAATTTAAAATACTAATTTATTTAGTTTTTTGAGCTCTTTTTAATGGTGAATAGTAATCTTTTTTAACATTTATGATTTTTAATGAAAAATCCAAAAAACTGAATTTTTGATGTTTTAAGTCCTGTAATTTCTGAACCCGAATTTTTCCAGAAATGCGGGTGGTGTCATTTTGTTGGAAACCTAAAGTTCTACAAACCACGAAAGTTTAATCAAAATCGTTAGAGCCGTTTTTGAGAAATTTGGATTTTTCATGTTTTTTGGCGGTTTTTGGAGGATAATTACCCTTAAAAATCAAAAATTCAAAAAAATTAAAAAAACGCCTGGAGATATCATGGATTAGTACCTACATACCAAATTTCATAAAAATCGGCCTATAGGTTAGGGCTCTAGCTCTGTAAACATCCACACAGACACACACATACACACACACACACACACACACACACACACACACACACACACACACACACACACACACACACGGACACACACACACGGACACACACACACACACACACACACACGGACACACACACACACACACACGGACACACACACACACACACACAGACAGACATCATGTAAAAACCACTTTTTTGGGTTCAGGAAGCACCAAAACGAATATTTCCACTAACAACTCAAATTCGAAAATTTTGACGAAAACAATACTTTCTCCATATATTATGTATAGGGGGAGAAAGTAAAAATTTGAACGAATGGTGTTTTTGGCATCTGGGGACCTCAAAACGAAAAGTTATCATGGTCTCGGGGCTTAAGTCTTACCATGAGACCTACGGTAATAGCTTCTTCCCTATAGGGGAAATTCGCTAAAAACAACTTCATTCCTCCCACTGAAGTGTTTTTACTATTTTTGGATGTTAAAACTGATTTGTATATTTTTCAGGATTTATTGTGTTTCACTCAAACATGGCTAGAATATTATATGATTAGGACTAACATTTGTTTGTTTGTTTACAAAAATCATTTCATGTACACTTGTGTAATTTTTATTTTATCATAAATATCATAATATATAATTGGTTCCTGTATTATTTGCATCTTTTCTTTATTTTCCATCCCTTAACAGTTAAATCTCCAGGGAGGGTCCTGAGTGCCTAAAAACCGACCATTTAACAACTAAATGTTTAAACATTTTCCGGGGGAGGGCCCCCGGACCCCACTTCTGCTGGGGGGTATTCCATACCCCCCAGAAGGACCCCCCGGGGGTCCGCGGTGTCCAGGACTTTGAGAAACTCTGATCTAATACAGTATACAATTTACAGCTAAATAATGTGTTTTTCTCCCCTCCCAATGTAATTCTGGATAACTCGACGTTCCACAAACTCGACAGGGTCTTAGTCCACATTGTGAGACTCTACTGTACTAGATGTTGATTATTTCTCTCCTTGAAATACATGTAACCAGTAATCTCAAGATGGTTTAACCAAAGCAGGCAATGAACAAAAATCTTTATTTAGAAAATCATCAAGAATGCAATGGTGTTAAATGTTACAGTTTTTCTTTAAAAAGGTTGCATTAAAGTAATTTCCTATCGACAATCTTGAATAAAACATTAATAACTTTAATTTTGGATGCATTCTTATAAACCGGCTATTAAGACTAAGTTTTAGCACAATAAAATGGTAGAACTGTAACCTTGACAACATATACTTTTATGCTGTTACCCGGCAGACGCTGTCATGCCTTTGACTATTACCAACTAAAACCAATATCACCAAGATCACCTGTTCAAGTAAACATGACATTAGCTTTAATCTAAACAACGATATATTTCCATAAGGTTTATATGGGAACCCTTTTGGGCCTCTTGAGAGGAACCCAATTGAGTTAGGACGAAATGGATGGCTTAAAAACCTTCTCTGTGAAAAATTATATAAATATACCAAGTTTCATGGCAAACGGTCCAACGGTGTTCGAGTCCATAAACTTCAAATATATATACAAGCAAACAAACAAACCAACATCCTTTTTCCAACACCCAAAACCAACATCCAGTTTTAAATTGTTACCTACCGTAATAGTTGGTCTGTATTGCTAAGCCTCAGTAAGTAACCTGCAAGATTCTGTTACTTTTTACAAACAAAAATATTTACCTGAACAGGCAGGAAATTTTCTTCATCAAGAATTTCTCTAAAGACCTGAACCCAACGCTTCATAAGGACCTCATTGTAGTGAACTCTAATTTCAGCTAAGAGTTCGGACAACTGATTCACTGAGTAGCCATAGTTCTGTGGACAAAATAAATAATAATTCTGATATAAATTTATTTACTTCAAGTATTTTTATATACATTACGGAACAGCGCTAATCTGGACTAATTTGGACCGAACCCTATTCGGATTACCAAATTTTCAAAGGTATTCAGAAACCATAAGTTTAACTGTGAAAATCCATGTTAATAATTTAAATATTATATAGGCACACTGTACTGTTCTATAATTCATTTAAACTTCACTGTGAATGGAATTCTTCACTAAATAATGCACGTTTGAGGTTGAATAGCAGCATATATGTCAAAAAGCACACCATTGTAAAGGTCTTGCAAATCCTAGCAACATTCTAGTTTACACTAACTTTGTATCTCTTTTATTTTTGCAATTAGCAAACACCAATATTTTCTTGTATGAAAAGCATGTTATTTACAGTGGCGGATCCAGCCAAGGGGCGCGGGGAGCGCACGTCCCCCCCCTTGGACTCAGAAAATGTTTAGTTAATGGGTAGCAGTGTGACGCTGTCTGTCGCTGTACTCGTTTTTGTTTTCAATATTTGCAAATTTAACCCAAATAGACACTAGGCCGGTGCTGCGGTGTGTGCCTCTAGGGCAGCCGAAGACATTAGGCCGGTGCTGAGATGCGTGACCTTAGGGGAAGCTCAGCCCAAGCCCTTAGGCTGGTGCTGTGGTGTGTGCCCCTTGGGCAACCAAAGGCAATGGACCGGTGCTGTGGTGCGTTACCTTAGGGATGCTCGGCCCAAGTCTCTAGGCCAGTGCTGTGCTGTGTACCCATAGGGCGGCCAAAGGCAATAGGCTGGTGCTGTGGTAAGTACATTTACTGGTTTTATTTTAAACCCTTAGCATGTTGACTAAACAGGTTCATTTCTATTTTATTTATAGCAAAAATTTTGTCCATAAATAATTTAAATTCTCAAGTGCCCCCCCCCCCTCAACAAATTCCTAGATCCGCCCCAGGTTATTTATGCATGACACTTGCATTTATTATGTGGCCACCTTCATTGAATGTGCTATGTTTAATTAACATCAATACACATACATTACGTGAGTAATTTAATGGGCATCTTGTTAGCCTAGCGGTTAGCATCTCAGACTTTGATTTAAGAGGCCACGGGTTCAAATCCCGGGATATCCAAATAATAATAATAATAATACTTATTCCATGACAATGTATCGTAATTTACAAAAAATGATTTTAAGGGAAAATATTTTAACCAGGTAAGATAGGCCTGAGCCCTACATTCCCCTTCCTGGCAGATATAACCCTTTTTGGGAATTATTTGCCTAGGTGAGATGAGTAGACATATAAATTCATCTTAGAATGGCCGGCGGGGGATGAAACCCGAGACCTCTTGAATGTGAGTACAGTTTCAAAAACTTGCTACCTCACTCAGTTGCATTTTAACACTGTATTATATTATTTATATAGGATTAATGTGTTGATTTTTAGGCAGTTTTGTTTGTATTCTTCTTCACAAAATTCTTGACTATATTAACAGTTTCTTCTTAACAGCACAAATATTTTGAATATTTAACACACTTAGACAGTTTCAATTACTTGAAAGATTTTGTTTGTTTGCACTGAAATTAATTTGTTATTGTGTGCTTAAAAAGTCCCCTCTAATCAGTATTCAAAAAATAAACTCTTCTTATAAACAGTATGGGTTTGGACCACTTTTTTCCTCGATCCAACAAATCCCTACTCTCCCACTCCTACAAATAATATATACAAAAATAAGAGTAGCATTAATTTTTACGAGCAAATAAATTAAAAACTTTAATAAAGATGTACACAACCAATAACCTTTAAAATTATTTTTTTCACATAACAAATTATTTACTACTAGCTGTTCCTGCAGGATTCGCCCCGCAAATAATTTATAAAAAATATGACAGTTATGTGTGCTGTGTTCTGTGGTAAGCCCGTGGAACTACTACGAATCAAGATCAGCGGTTTGTATTTTTGTTAGCTCAAACAAAAATGAATGCCCATCAGAAATACACGGGAACTTTGTCGGGATCTCTGGCGGAGCCCTGAGGTCAGATCAGGATGAAAACCATTTAGTTTTCCTATTTTATGCCTAAAGAATCAGTGTACAAAATTTCAGCTCTCTACCTATATGGGAAGGTGGAGAATTAGTGATGAGTGAGTCAGTCAGTCAATGAGTCAGTCAGCCAGAGCTTTGCCTTTTACAGATATATGTAAACAACCGTTGATAAGAGAGAGCGACTTACCCGAAGTGTAGTACTGAATAGCATAATCAAGTTCTTTATCTTCAACATGAGATTGGCATCTGTACAATAGGCCTGAAAATAAACATTATTACAAAACTGAAACAAATTGTTCCCTTTTAACCCTATTAGCAAATTTCCCATATAGGGAAGAAGCTATTACCGTAGTCGGTAAGACCTAGGCCCGGGACCATAATAACTTTACGTTTTGAGGTCCCCAGATGCCAAAAACACCATCTGTTCAAAACTATCCAGATTCACAGTGGATCTTAAAAAAAAAACAAAAAAAAACAATTTGGTGTTTTGATCATTGCTCTACGTCAATTGGTTACAGAGATATTGAAAGTGCTAAACTCAGTTGCGTGTTATTCTTATGGAGAATAAGACAAATTGTATATGTTGCTTATTTATCAATATATCATGACGAAATTTGGGATATTGCTTCATATAGTTGTGGTCAATTGATATTTGCACAAAAAAATTTTTTTGCCGATAGTTCCCGAAGCAGGAAATCTGCGTACTCAGTCCTCATATTATTCTTATGGGTTATAAGTAAAATGTTATTTCCGTTAATTATAAACATAAAATGATAAAATTTGGTATGTGGCTTTACCTAGTTGAGTTATATTGATATTTGTATAAAAACCCATTTTTTGTGTTCCTTATTTCAGCAAACCTGCACCCACTCAGCCGCCATGTTATTCTTATAGAGAATAATTAAAATGTCATAAATCGTTTATTTATGAATGTATATTGATGAAACTTGACATGTGGCTTTAAGTGGAATTAAGATACAGAAATATGCATAGTAAATTCGCTGGGTACGCAGGCTTGCTGCTACAGGGATATTTTTGTTAAAATCGTATAGTCTTCTATTTTTTTTCCTCAGAAAACCGGTCTACTAAGACTGTAACAAAAACAACTTTTTTTAAATTTAAAGAGAATACAAATTAATATTTTTTCCGATAAAATATTTATCACTACTGCTTGAAATTCTGCTTTTACAATACAAAATCAGATAGTTTTTCTTTTTGTTGCTGGTGATAATGTTCACTAGCAATATATATGATTAGATTCAAATATTCATTGTCTGGATATATATTTTTGCCAGCAGCACAACTGTTTTGGTATGACTGTGCAGAGATAAAGTCATGTAAGGCTAAGAGCAGACAACGAACATTGTTATGTCATCACAAAGTGTAATGTAACGTCACAGGAGAAGTTATTACAATGAAAGCTTTGCTACTACTTACTTTTATAATCAAAATTGTAATCATTTACTGTTACTGAGAAAAATGTTTTAGTTGGTCTGTAGGTAAATTACTTTAATTATCTCTTTATAAATATGTCACACACTTTTCTGTAGTAATATTTGGTTGCACTTTTCCTCCGAGGAGGGTGTATCGGCAATAGGGAAAACAATCCGAGAACTTTCCCAGTGTGCCAGTCCACCCCTGATTTTAATACAAACTTAATAAACCTACTAAAACTATGAAAAAATATTATATCAACAACAATTTAAAATTCTCACTAAACATCAACAAACTAAGTAAATGTAGCTGTCCGTATTGATTACTTTTTATTTATTTGTAGAGAACCTAATGATGATAGCATTGCTATTAAAAGTCTTTGTCTAATAAAATAACATATTGGTATTAGTGATTTTTAAGTCTGTAATAACAAGCAACCGATATTAAAGACTCCCTATTTCAGGCACATCAGTCTAACTTAACATGGAACCAAGTAGGCTATAAACTTACAGAGTGTGTTCTTAGAGCATTCATGATCTTTGATAAGGCCATTCCCCAGACTTCATCCAGATAAGATCGGTTCACCAATCCATTGCCTGTGTTGAGGATGTGATCTTCTATCACGAAAAACCCAACAACGCTGTAGATGTAAGTGCGGTACCCATCGATTGACTCATGCTGCAATACAAAACCAGATCATATAGATTATTAAGATGGTGAATTACAAGCCCTTATAATAATACTAGCTGGTACACACAAGCTTTATTCACATTATATTTTTTGATCCCCGTTGTTTCTCGTTCTTGCCCGTTGATTTTCGTCGGTCCAAGTGTTAGAAATTTGATAACAATTTTTGTTCAGTCAACTCTTCCCTTTGTTCTACCAGTTACATCAACTTACAGATTAGGCCTATATCTTTTGTAGGACATGTAATTAGCTTCATGCATATTATATATTTTGAAAGATTTTCCCATCATTTTTGTATTATAGATAAGAAACAAAAACAACCTCAAAATTTGCAATCTGTCTTTGGTAATATATCATAAATCGGATCTTTTCCGTTAATTCACCACCACTATTTTTTTCGATTTTCCGTTAGTTCACCACCATTCAGAATCTAAAATTCAGTGAAGAAATTCGTTGTGAGTAATAACCAATATTTAATTCGGGTTTTCCTTTACCTGCAGTATTCCTGTAAGCCTTATCTTATCGCGAAGCGATAAGCGGACCGCGAAACAAGAAGCAGTGGGGTACGTTCCGCCCAATGTTGAATAGTTACTTATGCGAGTACATGTGGCGTAAAAAATACGGACCAGAAAATCTTTTTGAGAAAATGCTGGAGCATATTTCACAGTTCATGCCACCACAGTAAAGAGGGACTTTTCTATTGTTGTGTTACAATGTTTTCCATTGGTTTTTATAATGACAGTGTTCTAATTTTCATTTCCGTCTAACAATATATTGTGTGAGTTTTCGATTTTGTCATTTATTTTCCCAATTAATATTTCCCTTGTAGTTTTTAAATAGGAAATACCCTAAATTGTTTTAAACTTATCCTACTTTAAGTTAAAATAATATTGGTGGTGCATTAACGGAATCATATGCTAGAAACAATAGTGGTGGTAAATTAACGGAAAAGATCCCATAAATCTAAGGGGTATCTTTAACAGTTGGACAGATTTGAACCTCTTGTGATACCTAGAGGTTTTGCTATTTATTTCATTTCCAAATGTGAGAGTACAACTTTTTGTATGTCCTTTTTTTAGGTGGAAAGCTCTAATTGTACAGTTGTTTTCTAATTTAGAACTAAGTTGTGGCTAGTGCAGACTAGTGGCTGGTAGTAGACACAAGGAGGAGTAATACTTCTTAATAGCCTACCCAGCCATCATAAGCAGCTTGTTTACAGTCCCAAATTAAACATCACTTAAAATCATTTCTGACAGAAAGTTCCTTTTTAGTGTGGAGGAGTTTAGGATCAGGGGTCCAATGATGTGAGGGGTTGGGGGTTTGCTCCATTCAAGATGAATGTGATCTTAATACGTGTATGTTTGTGTGTATGTATGAGTATGAAAAAATGGTGACAGCAACATTTGATACTTGCAACACAATGTAAAATTGAATAATACTGCATTTATAACTTCATAATTATGCATAAAAAACAAATAATTATGTATAATTATGTATAAATAAACAAGATTAGCTTGTTTGCTTCGCTCTCTCACCTCCAGGATGAGCTCGTTCACTTCGCTCACTCGCCTATTTTTATACAGAACTAACTTCGGCTTCGAAAATCGAGCTTGAGTTGCCATTCAAGTAGATTTTTATTTCCATAATGAACATACCGTATGTTTATGCCTTTCATTCAAGTATGTTTAAATATAATCCTTATAAAAGTTGTTTGGTGGAACTAACTTACTAACTAACTAACATACTAACCCGACTTTGTTTTATGTAAATAAATGAATAAATTTCCAAAACTTGCACAAAATTACAGCTTTTATCAATATAAAGTAGGCTTACCTACAAAAATAGGGTTTATTTTATTTCTCTTGTGTATAAATTATGACATGTTTAACAATAAAACACAGCGTACAATAGTTTTGGATAGATGTTCAATTTACAAACCATATTAGTAGGAGGTTGAAGGACAAGTCTTGCTTGCTTCTTCCTCTGTTTGCGGTAGTATGTTTCAAAGACGTCTCGCGACGACAGGACAGAGTAGATGTGTAGACAGCGATAGACAGGAGAGAAGTCAATCAGGTCCTGAGCACTGAGATCCTCCTCTGTGTCCAAGCCGAAGGTGGGGTCAGCGGTCTCTCCTAGGATCAGAAATTGCCATCACAGAAGCTAGCAACATAAATTATTTCTTTAGTAAATAAAGGTGGTATTAAACATTATATGTACACAACTAGCTAAGGGTCAAGGAAAAACATCCAGCTGACGCAAAATACATTGATCCAGTAAAAGTTTTGGTGACAATGTTCAAATTAGATATCATAGCATCAACATATTTTGTGCCATTTTAAAGAATTGGATTTTATTGACCAGGGATTTTGTATGAGAAGAAGCAAGAAGCAAAGAAACAGCAGGATACCAAAAAGATTATCAAAATTCTACTTCTAGTTACGTAAGGGTGTATATTATTAATTATACAAGCTTCAGGTTGCGGTTAAGGTGCTAATTGTTTTTTTCTTCTAACAGTGTTCATTATTGTCCCTGTAATATCAGTGCAAGTATTTCTGCATTATTATCTATTACCAAGTAATTACTAACCTGTGAATGGATTGGGAGGTGCAGGAGCTTGCCGTTTCTTCTTCTTTCCAATTATTCCTTGGTCACTACTTCCCATTTGCTCGGCAGTCTAATAACCGAAGTAAATATATAAGTTACAACAATACAATATACTCTCTTCCTCTTATGACTCTCAAATGAAATGACTTTGAGTTTAATTCATACACAATATTAGCTAAAATAAGTGCGTTCAGAAGTTATATTGCAACTTTATTGAAGAATAGGAACTTTTTGCCAAGACATTAGGTACTCTATTTTGAGCGTACAACCAAAAGTAACAGTTTTCTACAACAATATATTTTATTTCCCAGTTTCCTGGTGCTTCCAGATTAGAGATGTGTGATACAGTCACATAGAACTTTCACAGTATGATTTTTGTTGCATATAAAATTGTATCGCTGTATTCTATCGGGCTTGTGTATCTCAATATACAAATGACTTATTAGCGAATTTCCCCTATAGGAAAGAAGCTATTACCGTAGGTCTCATGGTAAGACTTAAGCCCGAGACCATGATAACTTTTCATTTTGAGGTCCCCAGATGCCAAAAACCCCATTCGTTCAAATTTTAGCGAATTTCCCCTATAGGGAAGAAGCAATTACCGTAGGTCTCATGGTAAGACTTAAGCCCGAGACCATGATAACTTTTCATTTTGAGGTCCCCAGATGACAAAAACACCATTCGTTCAAATTTTTATATATGTATATGTGTATATATATATATGTCCGTAAGCACGATAACTCTCGTAAAAGAGGTCCGATCTTAATGAAATTTGGTACAAACGTGTAAAGTACCATTTATTTGAACGAGTTTGAAAACCGGACGAATCGCACCATCCGAAGGGGGGTTTTGGGGGGGGTTTTGTACCCCAAAAATGGGTTTTTTGGGGTTTCCACATGTAATTTTTATTAAAATCAAATTTTAATTTTCACCATTGGATTCAGCATAAAAAAACAAACAATTTGGTATCTTGATCATTGCTCTACGTCAATTGGTTACTGAGATATTGAAAGTGCAAAACACAGTACGTTGTCTAATGTTATTCTTATGGAGAAAAAGAAAAATTGTATATCTCGCTTATTTATGAACATAAACTGACGAAATTTGGTATATAGCTTCATCTGGTTGTGGTTTATTGTTGTTTGCACAAAAAAACAATTTTTCACCTATGGTTCCCGTAGCAGCAAATCTAGGTACTCGGTCCCCATGTTACTCTTATGGAAAATAATTAAAGTGTTATATATCGCTTATTTATGAATGTATATGGATGAAACTTGGTATGTGACTTCACTTAGCTGAGTTCTATTGATATTTTGCATAAAACCCCATTATTTTGTGTTCCTTGTTGCAGCAAACCTGCGTACTCATCCCCAATGTTATTCTTATGGAGAATAATTAATATTTTAAATATCGCTTGTTTGTGAATATATTTCTTATGAATCCTGTTAAGTGGCTTAGTGTGTTATGTTATAATTCATTGGAATTCGCTGAGTATGCAGGTTTGCTGCGACGGGGGTATTTATATATGTATATATATATATGTGTCCGTAGGCACAATAACTCTCGTAAAAAAGGTCCGACCTTAATGAAATTTGGTACAAATGTGTAAAGTACCATTTATTTGAACGAGTTCGAAAACCAGATGAATCACACCATCCGAAGGGGGGTTTTTGGGGGGTTTTGTACCCCAAAAATGTGTTTTTTGGGGTTTTCACATGTAATTTTAATTTAAATCAAATTTTAATTTATACCATTGAATTCAGCTTGAAAAAACAAACAATTTGGTATTTTTATCATTGCTCTATGTCTATTGGTTACCGAGATATTGAAAGTGCTAAACACAGTACGTTGTCTGATGTTATTCTTATGGAGAAAAAGAAAAAATTGTATATCTCGCTTATTTATGAACATAAACTGGCGAAATTTGGTATACGGCTTGATCTGGTTGTGGTTTATTGTTGTTTGCACAAAAAAACAATTTTTCGCCTATGGTTCCTATAGCAGCAAACCTAGGTACTTAGTCCCCATGTTATTCTTATGGAAAATACTTAAAATGTTATATATCGCTTATTTATGAATGTATATGGATGAAACTTGGTATGTGACTTCACTAAGATGAGTTCTATTGATATTTGCATAAAACCCCATTATTTTTTGTACCTTGCTGCAGCAAACCTGCGTACTCATCCCCAATGTTATTCTTATGGAGAATAATTAATATTTTAAATATCGCTTGTTTGTGAATACATTTCTTATGAATCCTGTTAAGTGTTTTAATGTGTTATGTTATATATTCACTGGAAAATCGCTGGGTATGCAGGTTTGCTGCGATGGGGGTATTTTTTAGTTTTTTATACATCGTGTCAGTCAAATTTAATTGATAGGCCCTATATCTTATTGAATGCATTAAGATTTAAGTCCAAGCGATGTTATTATATAATTATTAGGGGTGTGCGAGTACTCGAAACTTTTGAGTTTTCGGCCAAGTATTTTAATACTCGAACTCGACTCGAAGTTTTGAAAACTACTCGAAAGTTCGAGCGAGTATTTCCCGCCGATTTCTGGACGATCGCTAACGATTGCGACCGGCCAAAACGCGTAGTAACGTCCACAAAAGGCAATCGTATCACGTAAAATCGGCCAAAAATGACGACTGTGACTGGCCAAAACGCGAAGTAACGGCCGCAAAAGGCGATCGTATCATGTAAAATCAGCCTAAAATGACGACTGCGACCGGCCAAAACACGTAGTAACGGCCACAAAAGGCGATCGAGTCACGTAAAATCGGCCGAAAATGACGACCGCGGACAATTATGACCGGCCATAACGCGTAGTAGCGGCCGCAAAAGGCAATTGAATCACGTACAATCGGCCGAAAATGAGATCGGACCGCATAATTTCAGCCGTGACTAACGATTTCGTCATTTAATATTGATTATAAGCGAAGTCTGGACCAGGTGAAATTGGCCAAATGACAACCGGACCCTGTTTCATCGGCCGGAAACGAATGTCAAACCCTGTTTTGTTTGTCAATACATAATCCAGTTTGATTGTACTGGCCAAAAGTTTGTATTGCTACTAGTGATGGTCAAAACCAGAAATTTTGAATCTCGAAACCGAAACCGAAACTTACAAAATCGAATCTTGAATCTCGAAACTCAAATCGCGAAACCCTATTTACTTGCCTGGGTATGGTTATGAAAAATAAATCCAGAAAAATTAATTAAAACTAATTATATATTTTGGTTAGAGTTGTTCTTTCAGAAATAAAAAATCAATAATCCAAAAAAGGTGAAGGTAAACGACCGATGACAGTAGGCTTTTGACCTTTGCATTATTGATCGAAACACGGGCGTGATTTCTGTTAAAAAAACAACAATAAAGACACAAAAAATTTCAGCAGTTTCGAGTTTTGATTCTCGAAACTCACCGATCGAATCTCGAAACCGAAACTTTTCCAAAGTTTTGGTGGTTTTGAGATTCAAGTTTTTGTTTTGACACATCACTAATTGCTACTCATGTATTAGTTAGAAACCATGTTTAGATTATCAACTCTAGGGTGGTATCCAAATCCCATTACACTATTTTAAACTACTAACTAATGGCAAATACTCGTTCGAAAATACTCGAAACTCGAAAATAATTGGCACTACTCCACTCGACTCGATTACAAAAATCACTACTCGCACATCCCTAATAATTATAATGCTTTTATTACAAAACAAGCACTAACGAGTTGATTAGGAAAGATTTTCTACAAAATAAAGGCAACAAATATATAGACTTCCCCCCAAAAATATGATTTCTATTAGGGATGAGTCGATTCTCGATACCACCGATTCTTGGACAATGGTATCGGTATCAAGATTCATTCGTTCAATGTCGATACCGATACCATCGATACCCCCCACCGTTTACCCGCGCTACGAAGTGCGCGGGAAGATATACTCCCGCCGTTTACCCGCGCTACTAAAGGCACGGGGAGTGTTTGGGTCGGCGGCAAAAAATCTTACCTTGGAGATAAGATAGGAAGAGAGGTGGGGTCCAGTTGAAGGCAATAAATCAGTCGGCTGACTAAAATTATTTCTTTGAGTCATTATTTTACAACCAAGTTTTTCCCCATTATGAATTTATAATATATAGTTTTTGTTTGTCTATATTACTATAGCATACTAGTGAAATTAATATTAAATTATGTAACAAATTGCATTAGTAAAATTGTTTGATAATTAACTACAAAATTCTACTAAATAATTTTAAATCATAACATAAATTTGTAACTGTTTTTAATAATAGTTTTAACAACTATAGGTACTGAAAAATCGTAGGTATCGATGGTATCAGTATCGAGAATCGATTTTCTTGGTATCGGTATCGCGAATCGATAAATTTTGGTATCGACTCATCCCTAATTTCTATGCTCCGATGCAAATTTTAATATAAAAATTGACGACATGATAAATATTATTTTACTAATATTGTATAAAAATATCGTATTGTGGACTGCCGAATCTCGATATATTGCACATCACTATTCAAGACCTGTTGTTCTCCGATTCATGACTTTTAAAGTCTTGGTAACAACGGTAGTTTTTATTACTAAAGTCTATACAATAAAAATAAAAAGCAAACCTCTAGATAATATAAATTATTACTTAATCCCATTTTTTACCTATTGTTTTTACTACTAGTAGTTATCACAGTTTTCCCTTAATGATAAAATAAGAAAATAAATCTTCTACATCAATTTTAAAGTTTTATGAGAGGTGATAAAGTTCATTCAGTTTTAGGGAGCTAAGCTAATCAATATTTAATATTCTTTTAAGCACCTTTTGAATTTGGTATTGTTATTTTCTAGTTTTATTTCACTGGGAATATACTTTAACAATTTCAGTCCCATGTATGTTAGTTTTATCTGATGAAATGCAGTTTTACGACAAATTGTAATAATCTTGTCTTTATTTATATTATTCTACTGGTCAATTGAGGAGGACCATTTAACATGTTGGCTGCGGGCCACCAATGGCGGGGCAATCCGGGGTGTGGCAGCGAACCCGATTGGCACAGACGAACCAAAATATTTTGGTCTGACGAATCGCAAAACACTGTGCGGTGCTGTACTGCATACCACGAGAGTGGACGTAGTTTGCTGAAACACACACAGATAGCAGCACTACCTGGATAGTAGCCAGTTTCCTTGTATTGCCAATAAGAGGGAGAAAAACGGGACAAAACGTGGTTTTCTAAGCATTGCCAGATGGGAATTTTACGGGAAAATTTAGTACCAACCTAACTACATTGAAGATATAGTGTGCGGGTACCATATGAACCGTCTCGCCCAATGTGCTGGGCAACACTGAACTCATATTGTTTAGGAACGTCGATCGCAACTCGAGTTGTAGCGCGCGTGGCGGTGGGAATCGGCACTACAACTCGAGTTGTGGCCCGCAGCGAATGTGTTAAGCCGTGTTTACACGATGCAGGTTAGGTTAGGAAGAAGGCAACCTTGACAAGGTATCTTAGAGCAGACTACTTGCTTACAAAATACGGTCACACTGCTGGACTGCTGGGCCTACTACACCTGAAAAAGATGGGAGACTGTGCATCATTAGCAGGGTCTCAAAAATAAATTGTATATACTAGTGGCTTGAAGGGGTGATAGCCCCTAACCTTGCTCCAATACTCTGCCTAATCTCATATATTTACTCTTTACATTTTAAGAAAAATAAAACGATATAAGTAAGAACACATGTTAGTTCGTAAACAAATTAGACACTTAATCACAGGTTTTAATGGAAACAAAGCAGACATTTTCAAATGCCCATGCTTTTCTTATGAGGGATGTTTCACGTTATTGCTTGTTTGCTGGTAACTTTTTAGAAATACTGCTATTTTTCCGAGTCCCTGGGATTTAAAATTTGAGCCGTCTCCCATCATCCTGCGATTTTCCAAACTTCCACAATTTTAACTTACACATAATTCCTACAGAATATATATATATATATATATATATATATATATATATATATATATATATAAATTTGTATTTTTATTTATTTATTATCAAATATGGTAATATTTAACCCTCTAAGTGTTATGTGTCGCTATAGCGACACAAAACACATCCGCTGGGGTGTTTACTGTCGCTGCGTCGACAGTCAAACAGCGTTTACGGAATAGGCTCTGGGGCGCATTGAATCTTAATGAACCGGATCGAAATTGGTATCGCCGTTTACGGCAGATTCAAGCTTTCTCCCAATGTCTGTCTGCAGACGCTTTTTACGTTCGTGCCAATCGTACTTCAGCAGACAGCTGAAGTGTGAAGGTTTGTTGTGCGTCGTTAACCTAACTTCGGGAATGGTGTTGTTTTGCGATGTTTTTCAATGTTTTTATTTGTAAAAATGGACAGTATTGACATACTTGGGGCTTTAGAAGAAAAGTTTATTGATGAGGAATGGTTGGTTGATGTTCCTGGAGAAATAAGCGGCAGTGATATCGAGGTGAATTATCCTTCCGACTGTAACGTCGCTAAGGCCATTTTGCTCACTTGCTATAGCACGCAACAACAGATTATTATCTAAAACTTTTTTATTCGCTGCTTTACCTGATTATTTGTTTATATATTTAGTATCCTTATAAAATTTAAAACAAATTGGCTATTTTTAAAATTGTATATTCTAGAAACGTTTATAATTTGATGGAGCGCAAACTTAAAAATTTTGTATTTATTTTAACATCACATAATTTTTCTATTATAATTTTGTTGATATGTTATATCCATAATATTGAAGCCCATGATTTTCTGGACAATAAAAACTACACAATAATGCAATTTGGAGTGTTTTTGAGTTTTTTACATTTATTTGAATAAAAAACTGGAAAATCACCAAAAATAGGCCAACATCATCAAGACCATTATTAAAAACACTTGGAGGGTTAATATAACAAGGACAATTATATCATTTTAGCGAATTTCCCCTATAGGGAAGAAGCTATTACCGTAGGTCTCATGGTAAGACTTAAGCCCGAGACCATGATAACTTTTCATTTTGAGGTCCCCAGATGCCAAAAACACCATTCGTTCAAATTTTTATATATATATATATATATATGTGTCCGTAAGCACGATAACTCTCGTAAAAAAGGTTCGATCTTAATGAAATTTGGTACAAATGTGTAAAGTACCATTTATTTGAACGAGTTCGAAAACCAGATGAATCGCACCATCCGAAGGGGAGTTTTTGGGGGGTTTTGTACCCCAAAAATGTGTTTTTTGGGGTTTTCACATGTAATTTTAATTTAAATCAAATTTTAATTTATGCCATTGAATTCAGCTTAAAAAAACAAACAATTTGGTATTTTGATCATTGCTCTACATCAATTGGTTACCGAGATATTGAAAGTGCTAAACACAGTACGTTGTCTAATGTTATTCTTATGGAGAAAAAGAAAAATTGTATATCTCGCTTATTTATGAACATAAACTGGCGAAATTTGGTATATGGCTTGATCTGGTTGTGGTTTATTGTTGTTTGCACAAAAAAAATTTTTCGCCAATGTTTCCTGTAGCAGCAAACCTAGGTACTTGGTCCCCATGTTATTCTTATGGAAAATACTTAAAATGTTATATATCGCTTATTTATGAATGTATATGGATGAAACTTGGTATGTGACTTCACTAAGATGAGTTCTATTGATATTTGCATAAAAACCCATTATTTTGTGTGCCTTTTTGCAGCAAACCTGCGTACTCATCCCCAATGTTATTCTTATGGAGAATAATTAATATTTTAAATATCGCTTGTTTGTGAATACATTTCTTATGAATCCTGTTAAGTGTTTTAATGTGTTATATTATATATTCATTGGAAATTCGCTGAGTATGCAGGTTTGCTGCGACGGGGGTATTGTTAGTTATATTTTTGTATTACCATAAATATCTGAATATATCTACTTATATAAAGCTAGACGGGTTCACTCACTGACATAAACTATGAGGCACTTCCCGTAATCTAACCCCCCTCGACCCCATACTTGAATTAAAGCTCTTGACGAGAAACTCCCAGAAAAATTACCAAAAGTTAACATTTGTGAGTTTTTGGGGCATTTTTGGGGCAGGAAAAATTCCACTTCTTCAATTTTTCAACTTTGAGCGTGTTTTGTACGGAAACGGTAAGAGATAGCAAAAAATGTTAAATACAAAATTTGTAGAAAATTTAATTACCAACTAACGATTTTTCGTCAGATTTAAGATCCGATCATCCGTTTAGCCACTATTCATTGGAGAAGAAGTAATTTTGAGAATTTTGGGCCATTAAAATGTGTACATTTTTGGAAATTTGCATAATGAAAAATGCACTGCCATCTTTGGATGATACCACATTTGTTACGATATTGGAAAATGTAATCAACCGATTGTTTGTTCTATCGAATGAATTTAGCCCAGTAGCCCAGTGGATATGTTGTCAGATGATTCAAGATCATGTGGTCACGGGTTTGAATCCTACTTTTGATGCTTACTTTTTCTGGCTGCAATTTATTTCTGTTTAATTTGACTTTTTGGTTTTACAAATTCATTTATTTGTAATTATGTTGCACAACGAACAGCCACTATACATCGCTCTGCGGAGTTAGGTTAGGTTAGGTAACTATAATTTTGTCGTGAACTGAAGTCTAATTTGTTGTTTTTTTTACACGTAAATCCATTTGCAGAACTACGATTTAACATTGTAACCACAACTTTTTATTTATATCTGATTGACTTTGATTGAGTGAGCACTTTATTTTTCGCTTTTATTCACCTCGAAACAACCATCGTAGTCGAGAGTTCATTCGATAAAACTAACAAAGAGCCGGTTGGTCAAATGTTTCGATATCGAACCGATATGGGACCGCCTGTGTAGCTGTTAATGTGCTCACCAAAGGTAAATTTTGTGTAGTTTTTCTTTGGTTAATGAACTACAATAGTTGAGTTTGATTTAAACTTGAGTTGACTGAGGAATGCAAGTGAGCGAAGCGAACTCCAAAAGGGGGTTTGGAGGCGAAGCCCCCAAGGGCAATAAGCCTAGTTTTTCTCGGGGTGCGTAATAGTGGCTGGGGACTTCAACGCGCGTGCCGTTGAGTGGGGCATGCCAGTCACTAACGCCCGGGGGAGACAAATCTTGGAGATGGCCTCGAGGCTCGACCTGGAAGTGGCGAACAGAGGGGACACGCCGACATACCGAAGACCTGGTTATGGTGACTCCATACCAGATGTCACGCTGGTATCGGCAGGGTTGTTTCCTCTGGTAGCGGAGTGGGGGGTGATGGACGTGTACACGGCCAGTGACCACGAATTCATCTCCTTCAGTCTGGAAGAAAACGAGTTGTCTTGTCGATGCAGTACTCGAAACCCAATTGGCTGGAATCAGGCCAAACTGGACAGGGGAAAATTCGTTGAGCGCTTTGACTCCGCTGATCGAGATCGGGTCGAAGCTCTTGTGGGTTCCACAATGCAGCTGATCGTGCATGCGACTCGTCGATGCCTCGGAAAAAACCTGTCCGGGGTCGTCGCCACGTGTACTGGTGGACGGAAGAAATCGCGGAGCTCAGGAGAACGGCACTGATGCTTCGCAGAAGAGCGCAGAGAACTCGAAACCGACCGGAGGCTTTGGCCAGGTCGGCAGAGCACAAGACTGCGAAAAAAGCTCTTGCCAGTGCAATTCGCCTGAGCAAGGCTCGCTGCTGGAAGGAGCTGTGCCGGGACGTGGACTCCGATCCATGGGGAAGAGGGTACAAGCTCGTCACGAGAAAGCTCGGGGGGATGGGGGCCAGCAGTGCGTCTATGTCTGCAGGCACGGTCACGGCCATCGTCGATGCTCTCTTCCCAAGTCACCCTGTGAGGCGAGAGGAGAGAGTAACGGGGCCGGTGCCTGATGTTCCTTTGTTCACGGAACAGGAGCTTGTGGCAGCGTCGTCTGCCATGCACAACAACAGAGCTCCAGGCCCTGATGGCATTCCGGTTGAGGCTCTGAAGGTTGTGGCGGGAAGTCACCCACATCTGCTGCTGCGCATGTTCAACGCGTGTTTGGCGGCGGGTGTATTTCCGTCACGCTGGAAGACAGCTAGACTGGCGCTCATAAGCAAAGGCAAAGGTGACCCGGAGTCCCCGTCGGCATACAGACCACTCTGTATGTTGGACACGGCGGGTAAACTCTTTGAGAGGTTGCTGAAACCCAGGTTGAGGTCGGCTGTCGAAGCCGCTGGGGACTTGTCCCCCCGGCAGCACGGCTTTCGGAAGGGCCACTCAGCCTTGAATGCCGTGGCTGAAGTCCTGGGCGCCGTCCAGCGGGCTGACATGGCCTGCCATCAGGCCAGGCCGATCGTGCTGCTGGTCACCCTGGACGTTAAAAACGCTTTTAACTCGGCCCGTTGGGTGGACATGCTCGAGGCGTTGCAGCGGGACTTCAGGGTACCCGACTATCTCTTGGTCGTGGTACAGGACTACCTGAAGGAGCGCAGGCTGCTATATAGCACAGAAGCAGGGGTCCGTTCCAAAGTGGTCACCGCCGGCGTGGCGCAAGGGTCGATCCTTGGCCCTGACCTTTGGAACGTGGCATATGACGGAGTGCTTCGCCTCGAGATGCCACCACAAGTCTTTCTCGTGGGCTACGCAGACGATGTAGCCGCAGTCATCACGGCTCGGAATCCGGAGGTGGCCCAGCTTCGCCTCAACCAGGTGATGTTTCGGGTTAACAGATGGATGAGCGGTCATGGACTTGAGCTGGCGTTCGCCAAGACCGAGATCGTCATGCTCACGCGACGGAGAATCCAAACAGTAATCCCTATGACTGTTGGTGATGTGGAGGTCCAGACGAAGACTGCGGCGAAGTATCTGGGAGTGGTGCTCGACCGCCGCCTCACATGGTGGGAGCACATTAGTGATGTGTCAAAACCAAAACTTGAATCTCAAAACCACCAAAACTTTGGAAGAGTTTCGGTTTCGAGATTCGATCGGTGAGTTTCGAGAATCAAAACTCGAAACTGCTGAGATTTTTTGTGTCTTTATTGTTGTTTTTTTAACAGAAATCACGCCCGTGTTTCGATCAATAATGCAAAGGTCAAAAGCCTACTGTCATCGGTCGTCTACTTTCACCTTTTTTGGATTATTGATTTTTTATTTCTGAAAGAACACATCTAACCAAAATATATAATTAGTTTTAATTAATTTTTCTGGATTTATTTTTCATAACCATACCCAGGCAAGTAAATAGGGTTTCGTGATTTGAGTTTCGAGATTCGAGATTCGATTTTGTAAGTTTCGGTTTCGAGATTCAAAATTTCTGGTTTTGACCATCACTAGAGCACATCCAGGCGGTTTGCAACAAGGCGACGAGGGTTGTTCTGTCACTCAGCAGATTGATGGGGAACGTCGGAGGCCCGAGGTCCAGCAAGAGGCGACTTCTCATGTCCACCGTCAACGCCACTCTCCTGTATGGCGCAGAAGTGTGGGCGGGTGCCATGAGAGTAAAAAAACACAGCAAGAGAATTCTATCCGTTCAGCGCAGGGCGGCTCTTAGGGTTGCCTGTGCGTATCGCTCTGTGTCTGGACTGGCTGTAATGGTTGTGGCTGGAGTGTATCCCCTTGATCTGCTCGCCGCTGAGAGGCAGAACATCTTTCGCCGTACCCCTGATATCGGAAGAGACCAAGCTGCTGTGGAAGCCAGACTCGAAACTCTGCGAGTTTGGCAAGAGCGGTGGAACGGTGGACTGGAAGGGCGATGGACGGTTTCGTCTCATCAGAGACATAAGCCCGTGGTTGAGCCGTGCATTTGGGGAAATTGACTTTTTCTTGTGTCAATTCCTGACGGGCCACGGGTACTTCAGGGAATACCTTTTCCGCATGGGGAAGGTGAGGTCACCTCAGTGTAGTTACTGCCCGGAGGAGGTGGATGATGCTCATCATACTTTCTTCCGGTGCAGTCGTTTCGCTGAAGACAGGAGGAGGCTCGTCTCTGCTGTCGGCGATCTGTCCCCGGACGTCGTGGTAGGGGCGATGCTTCGAAATGAAGATTCCTGGAGAGCGGTTGCGCTCTTCGTGCAATCCGTTCTTCGGGGAAAGCGAGACGAGGGATGCTTAGGTGACCTCTAAGTTTCCCGAAACGGTGCCCAGAAAACTGAAAACGGTTTCCCGAAACGGCGTGGTTGCGCCGTATGGGCGCAAGACACGCGGGCCAGTGCCGAAGTTGTCCAATAAGGGTTCCGGCCTGGTTTTTCCCCGCGGCTCCGTAGGAGGTTTAGTGGGTATACCTCGTAAGAGGGAGTCCCACACTGTTCCTTTGGGTTCGCGCATTAAGCGTTCCTCCTACGTAAAAAAAAAGCCTAGTTTTTCTAATATAGACGGGCAGCCTGCCCATGGATACTATCTACTATAAGAGGAAGGTTTGTGTTTCAGGTGGTAGGGTGAAAGGTTACTTACTTTAAGAGGCAGGTTAACTTAACGCTAAAATGCCATCAGCTTGCACAAGGCTACCTTGTCAAGGTTATCTTATTACTAACCTGCATTGTGTAAACACACGTCTCTACGTTCAGGAAATCACACTCTATATTAAGTTAGATACTTAGCCAAAGTCTAAACTTTGGATTACTGAATAACTATATACTGAACATGGAGCTGTACACAATTATATTACAGAATGATTTTAGATTTACAAGTCGTATACTTACATGTCTCATTGCAACTTCGCCGATTTTTGGAGAAAATTTTCGAATGTTCTCAAGAAAATCTTTCAAGTCAGACATAGAAGCCTCTTTAATGCTCTCTCTTAACCTGAAATTATTATTACTTATTAATACCACTAACATTAACAAATTCAACTGCTGCTATGTTGAGCCAACTTTAGGGGCAATTTCAAAACCGTTTTATAAATGAAGGTGAAATTTACTCTTCTCAGATTTATTTAAAACATCATGTATCTTTTGCAATCGTCAAGGATTATTTCCTCTTTTAAGAAAAGATTGTAATAAATGTGTAGTTTTACAGTACACTATCCTACCTTATAATAGCAGAAATGCACATCACTATTTAAAATATTTGTTATGAGTAAAACCCCTTCACTTGTATTTTTTAAATAGCAAATATGATAGAATATAACAATGAATACTCCTGTTTTAGTAACATTTTGGGACTGCTTTCATTTACCGTCAAAGTTGCAATGATAATTTTAGGTAAATCATTACATTCTGATTTAATCTAAATTTTTGAGAGAACTTTTATCTATTTCTGACTGTATAACCATGAAAAACCATCTGTAGGCATTTTGCTTTTGACTGCATAATACACACAAAGGTAAGTGAAATGTCATTATTTCTTCCCAATTCAATTATTTTTATTCCCATTAGTTTATACTGCTTAACTATTTTAGTCCAACCAGTTGTGATTTTGCACTGTTTAAGTTTCTCTGTTTATTAAACTCTAGTTACATATATTACCTATACATTGACAATTCTGTACATTTATTAATAAAACTGTAATATCACCTAGTTTATAAGGCGAAGAATTTTTAACAGAAAAAATCCACCACCAGCCGATTTGTTTGCTCTGGGTAACTTACTTGGGAATGCTTTCTTTCATCTGATGTGAAAATCTATAGTTAGAGACTGTTGGTAAGTGGTGATGTTCAAGTTGTTCCAGTGTTTTCAAAGCAGGATAGTACCTAAGACAAACAGAGCTTCACAGGTCACTCGAAAATAACATTAAAACTTCAGAAGCTGTGTAAACCACTTTGCATGAGTTTCGGAGGTTCAACATCAACTTCTATAGCATACTCAAACTCACATCAGCAGAACCGCAGTTAATGTACTAAACACCTGAATAAACAAAAAATAAACACAGCAAATACATACCTACATTATAAGGTAACACATCCTAATGCAACTTTAGTGAGCAGCACCTCACTGTTATTCCTCAAGGCCTTGGGTACGACGTGAGTGGCGTCACTCTGTTTTCTGGTTGTATTATTTATCTTACAAATCTGAAGCAGTGGCTAAGATAGTTCTAAGCGTCAGGGATCAGAGATCGGCGCCACCGCCGCCTGATCAGGTTAGAAAAATTGTTCATTGCTGCTCGCCGCTCACCTGTTTGCCCTGTTTATTTAACCTCAAAATGCCCAAAAACTAACAAAAAATATGTAGTTAGATAAAAGAATGATGCTTTTAGCATCAAGGGACCTTAAAAACAAAAATTGTCCATGTTAATACAAGACTATTTTAAAGTTTTATAGGTCTTTTAAAACTGTTTAGGGCTAGTAACGATTTAACAAACATGCTTCTTTATCGAAAAGTAATTTTTTTTAGTAGCATTATATGTGTTGTTACAACTAAACAGGCTAAATAAACTATGTCTCACAACACTACAACATATATTTACACTTATACTGTACTTGCATACAAGACGGTAAATATACACAAAAGATGGTACAAGGCGACCAATTTCAACCAGTTACACCGGTCATCAAATCAGAAAACGGATTCTCTGTAGTTAAAACCTAAGTTTAAGAGGAATATGGCTTTCCCAACCTGGTTTAAGTTAAAAATATAACTTTTATATTTCTTTCATAAAATATAACTATGGATGGGGAAAGCAGCCTTAAGTTGGAAAATGAGACAGATCACACCATCTGAAGGGGATTTGTTGGGTAGGCGGATTTGAGACTAATGTTAATTATCCTACATAATAAAAATATTACATAAAAAAAAAAAATAAAATAAAAATAAATAAATAATAGAGTTAATTAACATAATACTGCAATCGTAGGCTAAGCAGGCGCGGATACAGGGAGGAGGTCATGGGGGTCATGACCCCCCCCCCCCCAAAACCTCGGAACTTTACATATTTTACCCATTTTTTCACTGTAAAGGTTATTGTAATTTGACAGTTTTTTTTTTTTTTTTTTTTTACTCGTAACCCCACCCTAAAAAGAGTCTGTATCTGCCACTGGGGCTAAGCCACTTCGGATAACAGCTAGTATTATATATTTCAAACAGACAACACTTAAAATGTTACCTCTTTTCACTCATCTGTTTTTGAAGTTTGGCGTATGTGTTGAGAACAGGAAGACACTGGGAAAGATTTTCTATTGCTCCAGCAATATTATTCTCAACTTTGCGAGCCCTCACTAACTCTTCTGCTTTCTCCATCACGTTTGCTGCTGATTTCTGAAGAGATTCGTCCATTTCCACAACCTCACTCTGTCATAAAAGATCTAATATATTGATTTTGAAGAAGAAAGGAGGGATTTAATATGACTAATATGAGTTTAATACAATACGTATTATTTAGCTAAGTTTACTGCACTGTTAATAATTTAATTTTTGGTATAGGCCTAAATGTAATTTAAAAAAATGAATCCTTTATAAATTTTTAAAACTGCATTTCTTAATTAAAACTGGTTTGTGTTTTGTTAGGGAATAAGCTAAACAAGGATTTGTGTAGATTCAAATTCAATGTACGAAACATCTCCAAATAACTAGGGAACTTATACAAAACAGGTTAACCTATAATTTTAAGGTAAATGTGTGTTGGGACATAAGACAAATTAAATCAAACCTAAATAAGTTATATATGTGTTATTAAAGGGTAACAATGTGGTTTTGACACATTGTGTACCTGAATTGATGGTGGCAGAACTTGACAGACAAGGCCGAGTACAATGAGTGTTCTGTATCTACACTTTTGTCTATAATACAAAGACAAACTATAAGACTAGTAAAATTTAAATACAAGTACCCAGATAAATACTTGCTTTATTAATCTGACTGTATAAGACAACTTGTACCAAACTAATGACCAGACGGAGGCTTTACTCACATTGAGTTTCTGTGCTTGTGTGCGGACCTGCAACAGCTCGCGTATGGAGTCAATGAAACCCTGGTAGTGGAAGTTGCACATCCGCTCGATGTCTCGGTCGTGGTTCTTGATCCGAGCGTCCAGCTGCTCCATGAACTTCTGGTGCTCGTCCCCATCGTAAATGGCTCTGTAAACATGTTTCAATACAAAACTAGAATCAGAAGTTCACATTCAGGTTATTTAAATTTTGTTTGAAAAACCTCAACTAACCGTCACCTGTGTGGCGACCTAGAGACAGCAAGGTACCGTTAGTGGAAATAGTCACGTGGGGAAGCCAGTAGACAACAAATCAATATGAGTACTGTTAGTAGAAATAGTCATAGGAGCAAGCCAGTAGACATTGAGGTACCATTAGTTGGAATAGTCACATGGTGACTATTACTGAAAAAGTATCACAGCAGTTTCCTGTAAGTATCCAAAAGGAAAAGACAGTATTTGTACAGTTTCCAAAAAGTATCTGGATCGAACCTATGCTTGACCACGTCTGACTTGCAAGGCCAGCGCTTTGCCTTTCAAATACCGTGTCCGGTGAGTTTCCCTTAGAGGCAACAAATGCTTAAGCAGCATGAACAATTTTTGGGTTGTAAATATATTAAACATTATCGACGACTACATGATATTTAAAAATTTAAAAAGGTCATCCTGGTTATTAAAATAAATTCCATGAAAGACGGATTTCTGGACTAAATGATTGCAATGTAAAATGTATAATCAGATAATGATTGTTTAAGTTGTGTCGAGCTTGTCTTAATTTGATATAAATCAACACTATAATAACTAAGATAGTTTGGTATAATCCAGCAACTGTAGCACCAACATTTTTGAAGTTTGCAAATAGATTCCATTTTTATTTAACAAGGTCTATATTTGTGAGGATCAATTATATTTCCAAGGATCACCTACTACTATTATTAATCCCTCAGCTATTACAATGAAGACTATTTCACATACAGTACAATGTAAAATACATTTGAATGCATAGTTTACTTTTGAACTGTACAGTGAATTGTACTAAATGCTACATTTATCAGTGATAAAGACATTTATTTTTAAAATGAAGAATCAAATAACATCCAATCCAAGTTATGAGCTGTATTCCAAAGTGTAGAAAAATTAATAATCATTTTAAATAGGCTTGTATAATAAACCAAGAAAAATAGCCAACATTTTTAGATAGGAAATATCTACTCGTTACATTAACAACCATTTTGTTCTACTTTCAAACTATAAAAGTGATAATAGATCCTGCAGTTCCTTTCTTTTTATTAGAATATCACTATAGTGTCTAAGAGATATTGTGTTTTAATATAAGTAAAGATTAGCATACTAAATGCTACACATTGAATATCTTACAGAACATTTACACCAAATGGATATTTCACAAATAAAGGATCTGGAGCAAGAAGGCCTAGATTTTTATCCATGACACAGTTGAAAATCACAGTAACTCTGTCTCTAATCAGAGTAAAAGCTGACCCTTGACCGTTCCATCCCACGTGAGATGACACAAAGCTAACATCAGTAGTTGATCTTAGATATTATGGTATTCAATCTGGATCAAAACAGAATTAAAAAATGAAGTTTAGTGTAATGGATTAATAACATTTAGAGTATTGTGCTGTAAGTTTCAATGTGAGTATGACTATGACTAAGTATAATAACTTTAAATATATTTAAGATAACTTAAAAGATAAAGTGTAGATAGCAAACTAATATAGCTACATAACTAGTATGATATTATGTTAGTAAAATTAATATTTACTAGATGTCCTGTTGCTTGAATCCGAGCAAGTTTATGCCCAATGAAAGGTTACTTCAGTTTTAAACAAACATAACAAAATATATTATATTAAAACGGATGATAACATCTGATAATAATGCGGATAACATACTTTTAATCAACATGTAGTTTAGACTTCCGCCGTAGGATAGCGCCACTGTACCAACAATTCAGCCATTTACTGTATTTAAGTGATGCCCTTTCTTAAAATTCTGAAACGTATTGGCAAATCTACGTAAAAATACCTTTAATTTTACACCCCAAACGGTAAAATCCTTCCAGCCGTTTTCGAGTTATTACTGTGGAGAAAAAACCCCTAGCGTATTATATAGCATGTGTATAGTCTTTCCGTTTGGCCGTGATACCCAGGGGATTAGGAGCCTCCTCTGAACTCAACTCACCCTCCCTACCCGCTCGCCGGGCCGCAAACAGTGACTCACCTACTGGCGCATTCACACAGTACTATGGCCTCCTCCTCTTGACCGTCCTGGTCGACGTCTTATAGTCTCCATTATGTTGAACGTTTTTTTGGTTATGTTTTGATTTTGTGCAAATAAAAACTGGTGTTTTGTTGCCAGCTGTACGTTCAATAACCATTTTTCAGGGTCAGATTTTATTTGTTTAACCACTTCCTTAAATAAACAGCTGATTTCTCGATCGTTGGTTTGTAACTGCATATTATGTCTATGGGGAAAATCGCGACTTTGACCCCATATTTTCCCATGTCCACGGTGAATTTTATAAATTTTTTTAATTGATGGCAAAACGACATGCTAAGACCTTTCTAACGACACCTTGGACATGGTGATCGGTAGCACCACCACTCCAAAACAATTATGACAAAAATATGCCTAGCGTATTAAAAATATAGATGTACTGTTACACAATATGCAATACATATTGTGTTAATGTGAATACTAGCATTGACTAAATACATATATACTCATGTATATAGTCAATGATACTAGTGAGGGCTATTCAATGTTATTAGGATGGAAGGAAAAATACAAAAATACCCTAAAATCATTTTAATTTAAACATTAAGTTTAAAATTATGTGATAGCTTATGGATGGGGAAAACTTAATCACTGTTTTGAAATGCATCAGATCAGGGAACATAAGCAACCAAATGAAAATAGTCAAATGCTTAAGAATTTACTGACTGATTCCTAGGCCATAAATTTAATGCTCGGCAATTTAAATGGGAGATATGAAGTGTGTTTGGTGACACGGAGAGCATCTCCATAGTATTTAATGGCCATTGATATCATCTGTGCGAAACTAAAGAAACTATTACTTTGTATAGGCGTCTTGGCTTAAAATGCCCTATTGCCAAACTGTGCACTTAATATGCTTGCGATCGACCACCGCAACAACTACAGTTGTGCCAGCTGCCATTTGGTATTGGTTTTAAATCAATGATGCTTTCTACGAACAGGTCGACCTTAGATAATAACAAGACCAGGGTTTGGACCGTTCCCTATCAAAATGTTAAAAAATGCCACTGGCGTAAATTTACTCTATAACAAATCAAAACATATGTTACAACGCAAGGCGTGTAAATGTAAATAATTGACATCTATTATGTTTACATCCTGCCTGTTTATATAATTATGTAGGTATGTAAATCAGCTGTATGAAAGATTAATTTGATGCAAAATGAAAGATTATTGATCAAATCAAATCAAATAAACTTTATTCATGAATTGTACACGGTACAAGAATTGTGTCAACACTTTTACTATGCTAAAATGTAGCTAAATTACATTATAATAATCATGAAATGTAATATTACATGTTTAAAGGAAAAAACATATATAAATCAATCAAATAAAATATTGACATATTTCATGTTCAATGACATATTTGATCATTTGTATTAAAGCTTTTCACATTTAAAAGCTTACTTTCACCAGGGGTTTAGATTAATGTATAAACAGTTTAAAATAAAGTATGTCTCACAATGCTACAAAATATATTTACACTTACATACAAGGAGGTAAATATATTTTGTAGTGTTGTGGAACATGTTTATTTTATCCTTTTTAATTCCCAAAACGCCAGTAGTACGGGAATGAGTTCCTCTTTCTTCCTGAATGTCCTTTTTAAAATAGCTACAGTAGGTCTATATAAATTAATTACAAAATACTTGCTCGTAGCACATTAGCTGTCATGTCACTTCAATCAGCGTGACAACTCGTATGGTTCGTAATCACTGTCACCCTGCTTGGAATAACACACAGCATTTGCACAGAGTTTTACTCCTTTGTGGCTAGATTTTCACCTTTGATGGTACGTGACAACCAAATATCCTACTTCAGAAAGACTGATTCCAAGCTAATTCAACTTTGTTGTTTGAAGGCATTTTTACTTTTTTACAAGGACTTCAAAAGTGGTACAGCAATATTGTCACCCCAATCTGGCTGACACCAAATTCTGTCAACTAATTTATGTATCAGTTTAGTGAATTTTCTTATAGTTCAAACTGATACACATAGTGAAACTGATAAATGTGTGTGCGTGAGTGTGTGACTGTGGTTGTGATAACTTTTGAATAAAAGGACCGATTTTGTTAAATTTGGAACAAACATAATGTAAAGCAACATTTATGACTTTAAGTTCAAAAACCCAGACCATTCAAATTTTATGTCGCTTATCGAATGTGTATTGATCAAATTTGGTAAGAGGCTTTACCTGGTTGTACAAAAAACCTATTTTATGCCGATTGTTTCCATTGCAGCAAACCTATGTACTCAGCCCATCCCTAATGTTATTCTGTTGGGGAATAAATAAAACGATGTATGTCACTTATTTTTATATGTATTTTTATGAAACTAGGTAAGCCTTTTTTATATAGTAGGTAGTCAGACTCATATACAGGGTCATTACAAACTTGGGGTGCTGGTAGTACTTATCAATTTGAACACAAAATTTGATATAAACATAGGCCAACAAAATTTTCTGTTTAGCCGCTAGCCGCAATTTTGTATTTTTTACAAAAAAGTTAATATCTTAAAAACTATTTAAGCTACAGAAACTAAACTTTGCACGTACGTTAAATAATTAAAAAAGCAAATAATAACAAAGTATTATCAAATTGTATTAAATATATTTTCAAAATGGAACCCGTCTGATTATTCTAAAGTCAAATAAGAAAAAAAAACAACATTGTTTTATACAAATTTTACAGGGAAAAGGAAAGATAAAAATTGTTATCACAAATTCAACGATACTTTATTCAATGTAAAAGTGAGAAAATTCACTTCTAAGTCTTGCTTGCACAAGCTGGGGGCAACAAGCAGCGCCTTGTTGCACTTAAAAGTGCATTTTCTTGCTTATGCATTGACAGATTGCGTTGAATAAAGTATTATTAGTAATAGAAATGATGATCTTTTTTGTAGCTAAATAAAATTGTTGTACAATTATGTTTTTTTTTTATTATTTAACTTTAAAATTTTAAAATGGACGCCATTTTGAAAATATTTAAGACAGATTATTAACATTTACTATTTTTTGCTTCTTTAATTATTTAAAGTATGTGCAAAGTTTAGTTTCTGTAGCTTAAATAGTTCTCATGATATTAATTTTTTTGTAAAAAAAATGGCAGCTAAACAAAAATTTGTTCGACCTAACTTATGTTTATATCAAATGTTTGTTCAAGTTGATAAGTAGGCCTACTACCAGTCCCCGAGGTTTGTAATTACCCTTTCTGAACACCTTGTATATGCGTTGAGAATTCGCTGAGTATGTAGGTTTTCGGCAACAAGGGAGTAGGCCTATCATATTTTAGGCCGAATGTAATAGCATTAAAAACTTAAGAAATATTTATGATCACTTTTTCCTAAATAATTCAATAAAAAAATAAAAACAACATGTTTTAGCGAATTTCCCCTATAGAGAAGAAGCTATTACCGTAGGCGGCATGGTAAGACCTAGGCCCGGGACCATGATAACTTTTCGTTTTGAGGTCCCCAGACCCCAAAAACACCATTCGTTTGAAACTGTATATATATATATATATATATATATATATATATATATATATATATATATATATATATATATATATATACACTTACACAGTATATATATAAACCAAATATCCTACTTCAGAATTTCAACTTATCCTGACGAAACTTGGTATATTGCTTCATTTCATTGTGGTCTATTGATATTTGCACAAAAACCCTTTTTTTGTCCGATAGTTCCCGTAGCAGCAAACCTGCATACTGAGCCCCATGTTATTCTTATGGAGAATAAGTAACGTGTTATCTCCTTTAATTATGAACATAAATCAATAGAACTTGGTATGTGGCTTTACCTAGTTGAGTTATATTGATATTTGTATAAAAACCAATTTTTAGTGTTCCGTATTTCAGCAAACCTGCATACTCAGCCGCCATGTTATTCTTATGGAGAATAATTAAAATGTCATAAATCGTTTATTTATGAATGTATATTGATGAAACTTGGTATGTGGCTTTATGTGGTATTAAGATAAATTAATATGCATTGGAAATTCACTGAGTATGCAGGTTTGCTGCTACGGGGGTATTTGACATTTGTTTTTAGTCTACATAACCCTTGAACATAAAACAATGGGTAAAAGATTAAAAATTGGTATGATGTAAAAGTGTAAAAATTTGTTTTATACAACTATAATATTACTGTATTCTAAAGAAACTAGCTGACTTACCCGTTCTTCGCACAGGGGTGTTCTCTACCCGTTCTTTAGTCAATGCAATTTGCATTTTAGTTAGCTTGAAACAGCTGTTCTTGATTCTGCTCTGTCAAATGTAAATATCCACAGCTGTTTGCATTACAGTTTCTGTTTACTTTATTCTTAACTGTAAATATTGAAACTTAGGACGATCACGGGGCGTAGCCCGAGGGGATTTTAAGGAAGTGAATAGGCCTATGTGTTGCATGGGTTCAAGATCTACCTATGTGTAAAGTTTCAGCCCAGTCGGTTCAGTAGTTTTTGCCTTCACCCGGAACATCAGACAGACAGACAGAAACCAACTCTTCTTTATAATATTATAGATAAAGAAACTAAGATTGACACTCATTATTTATAACTGTCACTCAACACAAGATAAAAATCAAGCTAAAAAGTACTCCAACACTGGCGGAAATACGCTGGGACATGTCATAATGTACTGGTTGTTGTGACGGAAACGAGGGTAGAGAGGTAAGGAGGGATGTGAGGGTAGACAAGTATATTAGGGAGGAGGTAACGCTCATTATTAAATTGAGGGAAAAAATGGAAATGGAAAAGAACAAAAATATTTGTTTGGTAAATCGGATATTTTATTGACCAAATATATTTTTTAACAAAATTATATTCATTATTGTTAGCGTTAGCGACCTAATGCGACGTTAGCGATCTGATGGTCAACACAATGAAATGGCCGTTATTCTGGCTATTGAACTAAATTATGCTAAATGAAAAATAGTAGTAACTTTAAATAAAATAATTGTTCAATAAAAGCAGTTATCTAACAAATACTGTTCTTAATTTAGTAAAAAAATTGATAACTGAAAAACGTTAGTGATCTGATGGCCGTAACGTAGCGAACGTAATATGGGTGACTCTACAGATTATCACCTACAAGAATGTTGGAGAACTAATGGTAAGCATGTTAAGCAAAAACGAATTACACAATAGATTATCATAAAAGATACAAAGAAAGTAAAACAAAAAAATCACACAAAAGAAAGAAAGCAATTTACAAAACAATGTTGTTCTTGAAATTATAAAACAGCCTATCACCCTTTAACACTATTTTAGGGTTGGGAAGCAGTGATTTTATCTGATTCAATGACACATAAGGCACATCACTTTCATCCGTAGTAAACACTGATTTGTCTCTGGCACATCCCTTCATAAACAAAATCTTCACTTCGTCGCCTTCACCGACGGCAGACTGGACTATTCCAATGTAGTTATGGCATTGCTTTCCCATCCTGCTAACATTCTCATACGAAACAACGAAAAAAGCACCTTGTACAAGGGACTCTTTTGACACATGTAATGGAACAAACTTTGCAGGACTACCTGTGCCTACATTTACTTCTTTACCAACTAATTCTTCGTCTGACGAAGTGTAAACGTCATCAACTTGCAACACTTTCTTTGATGTTTTACGTTGTGGACGATGATTTAATTTTTCCTGTTTGTTGCTGCTTGTTCCCTGGTTGCTTGGTTCCTGGTTTGATAATGTCATAACATGATAATGGTCATATTTTTGGGATGGTTTGCACTTGAAACAACTCAACTTTCGTCCATACATATTGTTTTCGCCATAAGTAAACTGTCTTACTTGCATAATGCCTTTGATATCAGAAAGTTTCTTAGGCAACATGTTTTTCAACTCCTGGATTTCAGCATCTTCTATCTCAGCAATCTTTGTAGTGCTGTTACCTTTTAAGCATTTCACTAAATCGCTTGAAGATGTTATGTCGTTCCCGTACTTAACAAAGTGTCTGCAGATCTCTTCACTGACCCTCCTACCCCAAGGCTCTTAGTAATTCCAAGTGAAGCTTTTCAGGTTTTTGAAACAATTCGGCAGTAATGTTTTCACTTGCAAACATAATTTTGCGAGAAGTTGATATGGAACAATACCTCTCCTTTTTTAAGTTTGCATTTTAGGATTTTCAGTTCACGTGCTTGGTGTATCAAACTGTAAACATGGGCTCTAAATAAGGGCAAAGATGACATTAAGTGCTCAACAATGTCTGAAGCACGAGCATAACATTCTTTTTTTACGACTCTACTGATTTGCTTACACTGCCCTTTGATCATACGCTCTTCAATTACTTTCTCCCACTTTAAGTATTTCAAACTTTCATCAGTTTTAAATTCAAATTCTTTATTAGCCATTAAGCAACATACATTACAATAGGCTTCATCAATCACAAAAATACTACCAAACAATTCAACATAAGATAAAACAATATATAACAATATCACAATTTGGTCAAATCCTCTAGCCTATATCACAATCAGATCTGCCTGTTTAAATGCAGATTATATCTAGGATACAATTTTAAAATTGTATTTTGTCAGGGTTTGAATTTAGAAAATCATCTATTTTATAAAAGGCATTTTAGATTAAAAAATTACCAACAACTTTCTTAAATTTATTCAAAGTTACAATTTTTGCAGTGTCAGGCAGAACATTAAAAAGTTTAAATTGCATATATCAGTGGCTATTTACAGATTTACTCAATCTGAAAGTTGGTAAATTAATACTGTTGCATTGTCTAGTATTACAAAAGTGAATATCAGAGTGTCTTATATAACCATCTAGGTTTTCCTTAACATAAATCAAATTGTAATAAATATAAATACTAGGAACAGTCATGACTTTAAAATGCTTAAAAAATTCCACACAACTTTCAGTCTGCATAGCATTCATTAAATTTTGACGTTTTTTTTAGTTGTAAATACTTTCAGAGCTGCTGAGGAGTTACCCCACAACCTAATGTCATAAAGAAGATGACAGTGAAAAAACATAGTATGCTGATAACAGTGAGTACCTGGGGGGCCGAGCTTTGCTCAGGGGAAGGCCAGTCAGTTTGTTTAGATGACTCGGAGTAATATTTCACCACTTCCCCCTACTGATAATCAGATTTATATAACTCATTTTCCTTTTTTCTACATTTTTAAGGTCCCTCCAGTTGTTATTTATAGCTCAATATCCCTTTGATTTATTTGGCTACTCTATATATGTAATCTTCACTCAAATATTTTAATCTCTGCTATCAGGAAACTACATGTTAATAATCATAAACAACATGAGTATTACTGACAGTTCCCTGGTTGATTATGAACAGCTCTTAAAATTCTTTTGTTTTGATTTTAAACTCCATAAGCCCTATGTTAATTTGTTTAACTTTTCATTTTAGTTTTTTACATTATTTGATTTTTTCTAGGGATGAGGCCTGTCTAGAACTTATTTGTATTCCATAAATTAGTTATTTAGAACATTTGAAGGAAATCGTTAGAGCCGTTTTTGAGATCAGTGTTGCAAGCAAGCAAGCAAGCAAGCTAACATACCAGCAAACCTTACTTAAGAGTATAGGATAGGATTAAAAATTTACATATAATTTTAATTTATAGAGTAAAAATATTACCCTTGACAAGCGAGTTAAAATATAATTTTCATGAGCGTCCCAACTTAATCTATTATCTATAAAAATACCTAGAAGCTTTACTGCCTTAAAATCATTATGAGATAACTTAAAACTATAAATAATTCTATGAGATTTATCTTCATTAACTTTAAGATTATTTGCATCAAACCAGCAACCTGCTCTTAACAGAACCTTATTAATTGCAGTCTCAGAGCTAGTTACATCAGAATTCATCTCAAAAAAGGTAGAGTCATCAGCTTACAAAATTACATCTTCACCTACAAATGAACATAGGTCATTAATTTTAATTATAAATAGAACAGGACCCAGAATTGAGCCTTGCGGCCAGTTTCTAAGTTAAACTGGATCATGTTGTATTTGCATTTTTTGCATTTATGTGACATGCACATTTCATTATCTTCTGAACAAACCAATTCCTTTAAAATTTCATAGCTATTCTTTTGTTTGCACTTTTTAGTGCTGCAATTAAAAATTCAACATTATCGTGCTTCATGCAGGCGCATGTCTCCCTGTCCTTTGCTTTGGAGACGTGACCCAAAACGGTCTTGATCTGGCAAAGGTCGCATAACTGATCTGTAATTTGGTTTCATCAATAAATTTTTGGTATAAATTCTTCATTGAATTTAAAAGAATCCTTCGCTGGATTTTCTGCTTTCCTTTGCGAACAAAGTCACATTTCCCAGGACACATCTTGGAAACTGAGTCATCTTAAAAAAAATTGTTTAGTGCCTGAGCCTTAAGTGTCTCATATTTCTCTCTTGAATAATTTAAATCAATGGTTCCACTTTCATTCACTTTTTGAACTTTATTGTATTTATAAGTTACAACCTTTTTCAAATCATGCCGTACCCTATACTTCTTCAAAATTTTGTTGCCAATTGCTTTAGACATTAATATCCGTTCTTTCCCTTTTGGAGTACCACTTTTTATTTGAGTTTCAAGCTGTTTTTGTAGAGCAAACCCTACAAAGAGCCTTTTATTAATTTTAGAGAAACCCTTTCACATCCAACCAAGTTCTTGACTTGTTTTGCGGAAGAAGAACTTAGGCTTTTCTTTTTTCTTTTTCCCCGCTGGAGCCGTTTTTTGTACTTACATACTTTTCTTTTCAAGTTCTTTATCTCTTCGGCCTGTTTGGTGATCGTTCTATAGGATTTCAAATGATCAAGGCGAACTTTCTGACTCCCTCTTGCTTGCTGCGTTGAAAGTAGAGCTGGTTCATCAACTTCAGATTGAGAATCTGGAGGTGTCTCACTCCGCAGGGTATCCTTACGATTTTTTTGTTTTTGTCTGTAAAAAGCAGAGTACTTTTTCCATTGGGTTCTTTGATTTTTTGGTCAGCTGCCTTCATCTCTGCTATAGGTTTTATTACTTTTTTGTCCCTCAGTCGTCGACAGCGTTCCCTATCTCTTTCCCTTTTCTTCTCGAACTGTTCTTCAGTCAATTTTTCTTTAAATCTTCGCTGTCTCTCAGCTGCAAGCTTCTTCTGCTGCTCATATTTTGCAGAGTTTTTCCACATCAGCTTTTCGTTTCTTCGCACTTACCTCATCATTATCACAGTTGTCTACTTTACATTTTCTCTTTTCTTTAGCCATTTCTGAAATCTCCCATAAGTTTCCTGTAACAAACAAAAAAATATATCATGATCCATTAGGGTACACATACAAGCGGATTTTTCCCGCCAATCGTCGGCGACAGATGTTAGTGTGTGTTTACGAAAAGCATTAATGTATTTGTTATACACGCTAACATCTGCCGCCGGCGATTGGCGATTAAAAAGCCCTTGTATAAATGTAGCTCTCTAAAGTCAAATTTAAAGCGCAAAAAAGGTTACTGGAAATTTTTTATATTCACTGTAAACCTCTTTCAAGTAATGTGTAAAAAAGTATTAAATAAGGGGAAAACTATTAATTTGACTTTAATAATAAATTATATTATATTATATTATATTAAATTAATAATAAGTTAATTAAATAGATAATTTTAGCATAGTGAGGGTCGGTATTCCATCACATCGCATACATTAGCGATCAGGTCGCTAACGTTACGATCTCATGTATCAGTAGTGCTCAGATCGCTAACGTTAGCAATCTGAGCATCGTCAACGATCTGAGCTAATCGTTAACGACCTGACGAATCTGTACGACATTCGTTATTATTTGCACATCAAGAAATAGTGCGGGAAGAGGGAACGGTTTTTTAGGTTATGGCGTCTATTAAGGCTGTTAGATTGAAAATTCCCTACTTGTTCAGTATTGAAACAATGTATTGTGAGAGTTAGCGACCTGACTACTAATAAACATACTGGTTAAAACTTACCTAAATTGTTGGTTGTAGTTACAAAATCAAATAAGAACTCACATTCTTCACGTGCAACTAAGTAAAACGATCTCCTTCACACTGGTGACAGTGGCGGCGCTCGTGGATCACTGGGATCGGTTCAGGCGCGGATCCACGGAAGGGAAAATGAAGGGAAATTTCCCCCCCCCCAAGGCAAAAGGTTGGAGTTGCGCGCGCACACCCGCACCAGTGCTACGTCTGCCCAGCAGCGTCATCACGACTTGTAGTCTGATTGATGCGTTGTCAGTCAGACTTATATGCCTGAAATACTACTACAAACCGTAAATTCCAGGAAAATCGGATAATTATACAGGAATTTTTATGCCGGGAAAATGTGGGGAATATACAGGAATTTTGCTTAAAACGCCTTTTTCGCCCATTCTCATTCATGCGTCTCGGTTGTTGTTTCCAGCCAATAAAACACTTTTGGTTATCATTTTCAGCCAATAAGAAATGTTGCAGATTGTCATTTTCAGGCCATTAAATGGAACTAAATACCTTTTTTTTTACCCATCCGACGCAAAAAAATAGGCATTCATTAGCGGTAGAACGGGGTCGAATCGCCGATTGTATTCGTAAAAATACGTTCCAGTTGTCGTTTTGGCGTATAACCCGCGATCCGGCTTTTTGTGAATATCTACGGCCGTGGAATTTTTTTACGTTTTGATAGGGAAAACCCTATCAAACCCTGTTCTTGATACTATCTAAGGTCGATCTGTTCTTAGAAAGCATTATTAATTAATAGCCCAATGACAAATAGCAGCTAGGTCCAGTTTCGAACCTTCCCAAAATTTCGCGAAGGTTTTTTTTTCATTGGGAAAATGTGGTCCGATTGCTAATTTTTAATGATTAATCACGATTAGATTGTGATTTTTGGCATATACTGAGGGTCAGTCGTAATTTTCAGTCAATAAAACCACCTTGCGGCCATCAATTTTGGACTTTAAAATGCGAAGAACGGTTGTTTTCAGCAAATAGAATGCTGTGAAATTGCCTATTTGTTTTAGTCAGTATGTTTTTTTCTGTAAAACGCAGTCTGGCAGTATTTTTTGGCGGGCAAAATGCGGCTCTAAATTTTATTGTGGTCGATGTTTTTGCCCTACACACATCGCAGTATGGGTGATAATATGCGGCTCGCTTGCCGCTTCATGCCAATCAAACGCAGTCCAGTCCATTATTCAGTCCTAAAAATTCAGTCATTTCGGTGTTTTTGACCACCAAGTCGTGGCAAAATCTATGTTTTTAATGCGTTTTGGACGTCGTTTTTGGTATATAAAATAAGACCCGGCTTTATTTATTGCCGAGAAAATGCGGTCCGATAGCCGTTTTTGAGCGATTAAATACATTTCCGGCATAAAATACGGGTTGTACTCAATTTTCATAAGATAACAAACTTTTCGGTCGTCGTTTTTGGCAAGCAATATGCTGTAAAATTGCTGGTAAAATCACCTATTTTGGCTGACACGTCCGGTCGGTAAATTTACCTAAAAACACAGTTTGACCTTTTTCAGGCTAAAACTGCAGCCCAATTGACATCTTAGACGGGAAAATGAGAATATATTTTAAGTATTTTAGGCTGATGATATGTATCTCGGGTGTCTTTTAAAATCGTTTAAAATCGCCGTATCTCGGCCAATACATTTTTCCAATCTTATTTTCGGTAAAATCTTAGTTTTCGACGATAACATACTTTGATACTTCCCCGCTGGCGTGTTGGCCTTTAAATTGCAGTTTGGGTATAAACTATTACGTTCTGTTGTTTGTTTTTTGTTTTTTTTTTGTCAATAAACGTTCACTTGTCTTTTTCACTACGGCGACCATGAAATACGGTTAAATTGCCATTTATAATCGGAAACAACAGGTCAAATTGCTGATTTTGATCAATGAATTCAATACAGTCGTCTTTTTAGGCCGAAAACACACATTTTGGTCAATAAAACGCGTTCAGCTATTTTATATGGCCGATAAAATGATTGATCTAGAATATTTGACAAATTTCCTGGGGAGGACTCCCGGACCCCCCAGCCACGAGGGGTATTCCATACCCCCCCAAACCCCCGGAATTTCCCCCCTAACGTGACTCCCTAGATCCGCCCCTGGATCGGTTGTGGCGGCAAATTCAAATTATCGTGCACGGGCATTGCATTACTGCGGGACTCTCATTTTGAGTCAAAAATTTATTTTTTATATTGATATTAGCTTTTTTAAAACGTAATAGATAAAAACTCAGACTTATAACGATTATCTTAGAGATTTTATATATTTTTTTTTCTTTTTGCAAAGTCCAAAACAAGACATTGCACCGGCAACCTGACAAAAACGGCTTTAACACTTTAAAAAAAAGTATTGGCGATAATATTTTTTCAGAAAAATTGTTTTTTACAAATAGTTTACATATTAATCTATTGTTGGATAGCTTTGTTGTCACTTTTACACTAGTAATACCTATTTTATAACAGCGGGTCTTAAATTGTCCCTCACTTTGATAATGAGCCGTAACCGCAATAAGAACCGTAGGACACATGGCTCAGTTGGGCGGTTCATATTAGCATGGAATTGTAGCTACTGCCAATCGAGTAAAATTAAATATACCCAAGAGAAACATCTCAGTGTAACCCCAATCTGAGTGATGGCAATCATTAGACTATCAGACATATGTTTTGCTGGAAAATGTTACTGTCATTCTGATTTGAGTGACATTTACTCCACCAATTTTATTTATGTACTGCTTTAGACAAGTCATTATAACCAACCCTAGCTATCAAGTTAATAATATTCAGTTAATTTTAAAACTCAACAACAAAAATTATTAATTTAAACTGAAAAACACCATATTTTAAGAATTTCGACCCGTACCTTAAATTTTAAGATATTCGGGCCTACACCGTATCAAAATAGGCTATGAACAAAACCTTAACGTCTGATTATATAAACAAACAAACATTTGGAATACTTTGATAATTTTGGCAACATCGGGCACTCAGCGCTGCCATTTTTAAGTGTTAAAGAGATAAAGCTAAGCAAGAGAAGAGGACAAAAGTGATAACTAACTTACAGTGTGATCAGAGCCAACTTGACCAGAACAATAGTGGCTTATAGGCCTATAGCCAACATCCTCTTCTTTAAGAATGCATGCTATTACGTAAACAAAGCAACCACTTAAATCACATGTGGACATGTTATCAAAATAGACATTTTGTCCCTATGCTTTATGGGATAGGGTAATTTGTCCTTATTTCTGACTCACATGCAGTATTTCAATGAATAACTACGGTACCACTTTTCCTGAGTCCCTTTCGCCAATATCTTCCATCATTCCATGATTTACCGAAAGTTCACAATAAATTATTATTTTCTCAATTATTATTCATGTAGGAACCCTGAATGAACATTCTTATAGCCTATGCAATATTAGGGGTTTTAAAAGATAAAAAACCTTTAAATTTGACATAGTAGATTTCCCATTTGATTACAGGTATTGAAAAATTAGGGTTCCAACTATAGATACTAAAGTCAGCGTCACATTATTGCAAGCTTTGACACCAACGACCTTTCTACTCCCCTATACCCCCCATGCCTTGCGATATTGCCAAACATATTATTAATCATATTTAAACATATTTAATTGCTGAATTTTAATTGATGTATCCTTGCTGTCTGTATTAAAGTATTTGTTTACAGTATTTGCTTCTCAAACGTAAGTAAACAAATGGGCAAGAAATGGCATAGGCGTAAAACACGAACTTGCAATGATATGAAGCTGATTATAGTAGCTTGTAAGGGCTATTGCCTCTAACCTTGCTCTGCTCTATCTTGTCTGATTTGATTAAAACATGCTGGGAAAAATAAATCAATTTATTAAAGTATGGACACAAATAAACAAATAAACAAAGCAAATGTTTTGCAGTCCCCATGCTTTTCTTATGGGGATGGTTATTACACTTTGAAGACATGCGAGTTACAGTAATCTTTTTCAAAAGAACTGTCATTTTTTTGAAGACATGCGAGTTACAGTAATCTTTTTCAAAAGAACTGTCATTTTTCATAGTCCTTTGGACTAAAAAGTTAATTGCAATTCAGGGCCATCTTCTATCATCCTACAATTTACCAAATGGGAAAAATTTTATGGAATTAATAACATAGGAGACACATACCATACAGGTAGGCCTTATGAGCCTACCTTATGCTACCTCTGATAGAGAGCACCTACAAGACTAACCTTATTACTAAACCTGTACTGCTAATGTCAGAAGTCTCAATTTCATTAATTAAATGGTCATATTTTGACTGCATAGCCAATGGAAATGGTGATGCCATATAGTCTAAACACTAACTTCACTAGTGTTTAAATGTTTATTCAAATCTCAACAAAATTCAGCTAAGTACAATTCTTTGACTTGAAGGCTGTGCAAATTGGTTATTTAAAATTAGTTTATTAAATTAAGTTGCTTGGTCAGGCGCAATAGCGTGCTACGGGGTTGTTTTGTGACTGGGGGTTGCCAAGGAGAAAGGAGATAGTCAAAGGGGTGAAAGGAACAAATTCAAAATGCAAAGCATTTGTACCTGAATGTAGGACCCCAATAATCATCTATACCCTCTATTTCTTGCAAGAATAATTCATAATGTTGATGTCTGGTATCTTGATTAGTATTTTCCATATTTCGTTTAAGCAAGTCAAACGAATCGCTAAATTATATACACGACTACAAAAACATAACCTATACACATGACTCATTCTGTTTACAAATGGCAGAGGCTACGTACACGTCCGACGTGAGCCGCTACTGTTCACGTCTGTTCCAAATAATGCACCTACGTTACTTTTCCTGAGATTTTTTAAAACAGATTAAGAGCCAGTGACACAAAACAAAAACCTTCTAACCTAACCTAACATAACATAACCTAACCTAACCTAAGCGGTAGCGGCTTATGGCGGACGTGTACGTAGTCACTTCGTTTACAAATTAATGACAAGTCAACAACTCAACAAGTAACTGACAACCAACGAACCATCGAACCAACAACCATTCACCTCCAAAAAAAAAAGAAAATCGGTCTACATAGAATAAAAGGTCACAATGATTTAAAGAGCCAAATCATAGACTAACTACAGTATATACTACAGTACTATAGTTAGTCTATGGCCAAATTGCCAACTAATTAGTAATACCATGTAATACCATTTATCATGTAAACAGAAATATAAACAATAACATAAATATTACATCAATATACAAAACTAACTATTGCATCTTTGAAGTCCAATGGAGTTACTCCAGATAATGTTTTACATTTCTGATATTTCTCCCGCCGTCCTTGGCCCTCCAGCGTTAACACGAACCCTCACGGTAAAATCCGTCTTATCCTCTTTCTAGATCGAGAGATTTAGTGGGGACCGATTTACTTCAGGAATTAAATACTAAGCGAGCAATTAAATGAGTAGATCAGTAACATAAAAAAATAAACAAAAAATTAAAATTTAATGATAAAATACATTGCTATACCATAGTAAATATAAATAGAACCCCGCACCACACAAAAACATACCGATTTTTATTCATAAATTATGAATAGAAATTACTTGTAATAATCTATAAAGTATTTCCAGTCATGGCACAAAATTTGCAGTATAAGAGTTAAAAGGCCTAGTCAATGCTACTACCATTAGACAAACTACACAACTACAGTAGTTATTCAATATGCTACTATAAAAGTAAAAGGTCAAGAATTGGACATTGGGTGGTAGGGGGCCCACACTACAGGTTAAATAATTGAAACAAGTTATTGCACTTGCCTTTTTGAAATTATTTTATATTGAAAAGCATGAATGTTTACTCCATAAAACCGTCAATGTTATATAGAATGTGTACAAGTACTCCTATACTCTAAAATGAGTAAGGTGTTTGTTTGCTGATCTCAAAAACGGCTCCAACGATTTCCTTCAATTGTTGGAAATAACTAATTTCTGGGATTAAAATAAGTTTTAGACAGGTCTCATTCCCAGAAAAAATCAAGTAATGTAGAAAAACTAAAATGAAAAGTTAAAAAATTAACATTGGGCTTATGGAGTTTAAAATCAAAACAAAAGAATTATAACAGCTGTTCATAATCAACCAGGGAACTGTCAAACTAATACTCTTGACACTCGTGATGTTTATAATTTTTAAAGCAGTGGCTACGTACGCGTCCGACGTGAGCCGCTACTGTTCACGTCCGTTCCAAATTATGCACCTTACGTTACTTTTCCTGTGATTTTTAAAACAAATTGAGAGCCAGAAAACCTCCTAACCTAACCTAACGTAACCTAACCTATCCTAACCTAAAGTAACATAACGTAACGTAACCTAATCCAACCTAACCTAAGCGGTAGCGAAGTGAATTTGCCCTTACATTGGACGTGTATGCAGTCACTTCGGATTTTTAACGTTATCACGTAGTTTCCTGACAAGGATCTCCCCTGAGTCGCTCCGAGAGCCGTGACTAAAACTGTTGAGTGAAGATTGCATATTTAAGGTGGTCATATCCTAGACAAAGCAAAGAGGAATCGAGCTGTAAATAACACCTGGAGTGACCTCGAAAATTCAGAAAAGAGGCAAATGAGCTATACAAATCTGATAACCAGTTGGAGGAAGTGGTGAAATATTACTCCAAGTTATCTAAACAAACTGATTGGTCTTATCCGAGCAAAGCTCGGTCCCCCAGGTAAGCTACTTGCTAATAACGGAAGGTAATGTATCTGATAATCAGATTTTCTCTGTCTGAAAAAAGGTTTTTCAAAACAGCTGTTCAGTTCTATTTGGATTTGACAGCTGCTACTGTTTGGCTGCTTGGTTCTGTTCTGCCTGTCAGTTTTCTACTGTGGATAAATAGAAACAAAGAAAACGGAATGAACCATTGAGAAAACATGGTGAATCTGGAACTACCTTGATATTGTAAAATCAAAATTTAACAGCATTTTCAAAATTTAAGTAGTTATATAGCACTATTTAGTATTAAGCTGATATTTCAAGTAAGTTTACTCCTTTTTTCATAAGTTAACCGATTATGTACTAAAAAACGGAAAGCTGCGTTGGTTTTATCTTGAATAACTTTAGGCAGCACATAGGTAGGCCTAAATAAATTGGGTTGCAATTATAATATTATTTATTTGGGTTATGAATAAGTTATACTTCTCATTTATCCCTTAAATCTTGTTTCACATGCTTAAATTTTCCCCACTGCAAGGCCTATTCTGATCTTGGGCTCATTTATACCAATTTTAAGAGGGTGTAGTTAACAGGCTAATTTTTGCGAAGCTATTTTGAAACTCTGGATTAAACATACAGGAAAGTCTGTCTTCATATTGGCACAGATCCCTGATACTTTTTGAGTGAATTTCTTGTAGGCATATTAGGAATTATTAGCTAAATTTCTTTTATAGCCTGCAGGGAAGAAGGAACTACTGGACGTATGTGTCATTGGATAGGCCTATTTATCAAATCAAATCAAAATACAACTTTATTCATAAATGTACATGGCAAGAACAGCGTCATTAATAGTTTAATTATATAGGCTACAAACATTTAGTTTTATTATACTACGGTATGCACAAATTTTAGTTATAGGTTGAGTTTAGTTTACGTTCCTCATTCAATCGATCGAAAAAAATCCATAACAAATATTGATATATGCCTATTGAGTAAATTGTTTCAGTCAATACTTTATTGCTTTTGTTTATATTAGGCCTACCTTATGTTTTTTTGTTTTGTTTGGAGGGGGAAATGTAAAGTAGCAAAATTTGCAATGAACTGCCATGAACTTTGTCAAACTCTATATAACTAAATACGTAAACTTGTTTCAATTGGATGCAAGGTAGGCTAAAGGTTTAATTCTCAAAACTCCAAGATGTGAAGTTTGTAAAGATAGTTTATTTTGTGTTTTTTATTTTGCTTAAAAGTTTTGTTATGGCTTATAAGAGTTTTCCCTTGACTTTACAGTACATAATTTGATTTTTACATGTGAAAAAACATAATCTTGGCTAATTAAGAGATTTTACTTGGAATTTACAGGATAAAAGTAATTTTTCATATTTACATGAGTAAAAATCTCATGACTATGTAATGGTTCCCATCGAAGGTGGAGACAGTTGAACTTATAACCTCGCCAGATAACAAGCGTTGCGTTTAGTGTAATCTTTTAACAAACTCATTATTTAACTTTATTTTTTGTAGTGTAAACCACATATGTGCTGGGATATTTGCAATATTGCGTGCCTCTAGAAGACCAAATATACTCGGAATGGTCAATTTAAACACTCAATTTTTTACAAGGTAAACTAAAAATAATCAAGTTTTTTTACTAAATAGCCGCCATAAATGGAGAAAACGCCTTTTACCCTATCTTTCCCAGGTAGTTGAAACTGAGAAGTTGAAGTATAGTGGGGTGGGTTTCTTATCTATATGAAGAGAAGGCGTCCCGAAGAAATCAGTAAAAATAACCGTGTTAATGGGGAGTACTTAAAACGCTTACATGAAATTCATGAGGCGGCTGTATCAAAACCGATTAGTAAAGTTATAGCCGCTGATGGGACCCGATTCAACGCAGAAGATCCTAAGTCGGTTAGAATATCTGGAAGCGGTGATTTAGTGTTTGAAGCTCTGATGAAAATCGGTGGAATAGATATTAACCGGCCGTATTGTACTTTTGAAAATAATGACAGTCTAATAGATGAATGGACACCCGAGGGAGACATTATCACTCTTGAGAAGTAAATTAAATTATATATTGACATTTTTATATTGTAAATGAATTAAATTTGATGTTGAAATATTGAAATCTTGAAATTTTTAATTTTTTGTTATATTGGACTTGTATAAACAGGCGCTAAACGCTATCGACCCACGTGAAGGGATTTTTGAAATAAAATTTATCTGCGACTTTAATATTTTTTTCCCGATTCGTCGAAAACGCTTGATTTTTCGCTCGGAATTGGCCTTTGACCTCTAAAATGGGCTTGAACGTTGCCTATTTGACCTTTGGCTTAGGTTAGGTTAAGTTGGGTTATGTCATATGAGCATTTAATCCTTGAAATTCATACCCCTCATTGTTGGTGAACTGTCACTTTACTACTACTAATATATAATAATTTTGTACAGTTATTAAGTAATTATTTTTGTTATATATACACAAATTTATGAATCTATAATGTTCCTTACAAATAAAATTTAATTGCTCTACACAGCAATAGGCACAGTCAATATTTTAATTACCTTATAAACTTTGTGTTATAAAGGATTTTCAAAGTTCATCGTCAACATTCTTGGATGAAATTCAAATAGGCCATAAGCATGTTATAAAATACATTTATCTGCAAGAATGCATTATGAAACTTACTATCAATTAACCACGATACAACACACATCGCATTTTGAATCATCCAAAGTTTAATTTTTTATTTTTAAACTGGCACAAATATTTTCATTATGACCCTGGTAGGCCTATCGTTATTCAGTTTAGGAAAGGGCTTAAAAAATTATGCACAATGACATCTCTCTCATCTTTATATCTTGATTCTGAGAGGTGCTAGAGCAGTAAGTTATAAAGTTTCGTAAACCGGTTGATTTTGAGCTTTTTTTTTTTTTTTTACTTTAACAAACATAATTTTGTAATCAGTTTGGATATCAAGTTGAAATTTTTCTTTTTCTTTGTCAATAAGGGGTATAACTGTAGAGCCTATACCAAACTTCAGTGAAATCTAAGCTGGTACGGTAAAAGTTGTATTTTAACGGTGTTGAGTTGATATGGAATGACTCAAAAATATGTTTAGTTTGTTATAAATAAAGGGGGTTCCAAAAACTAGTAATGGGAGTCACTAGTTCGAATCTCGAAGTTTTCAAATATAAACATATCATAGGTTATTTCAAGTTTTACATCATTTTAAAGCTTTACAACAGACTAACAATTTGGCGAAAACAGAACTCGCTTGTCTTTATCCGTTTTGAAATGGTAACCATTTTTTTAAAATACTGACAATTACGGGAAACCATTTACCTGCTAAACTACAAGACATATCTTAGTTCCGATTCACCTGCATATCAAATACTCAATGAATTTGCCGTTTTCGATATTTAAGTTATCAAAAATTGAAATGGCTACCATTTTTTAAAGATAGAAAAGCCAAATTTAATACACAATTTAACTAGCCCTAAACTAGAATAACATTACATAACAAGTTTCAAGCCAGTAACTCAAGTGTTTCCTAAGATATGCTGCATTAATTAAAAATCACATACAGGCAGACAGTCAGAAAACAAAGCAAAGTCAGAAAACAAAGCAATTTAGAAAAAGTTTCATGTGAAGTTTTTTGCTCCTTTTGATGAGTTCTACCAAATCCTACATTTGTGCCATACTATCGCGGGACACCCTGTGTAATATAACTATGATAATAATAAAATTATTGGAACAGCATACAGTAGTCACCCTCTTAACTATCCTCGCTTCAACCACCCATTGGAGTAGCGGCTCTCTTTCCAGCAAAAGACTTACATCCGCCATCTTCTTCTTCTTCATCACCGATGTCCTGATAGTGTACCATAAAAATTGTTCAGGTCACAACAAGTCGATCATGTTTCCGTAGTTAACCAAGTAGCCTATGGCATCTTAGTATTGATTTCCTATCTGTCGAATAAGTTTTATCATTTTTATTGCTTAACCCTTTCCACTCTCATTTTTTAGACTCGCCTATTCCTATCCAGCTGCATTTAAAAGCACAGCTGGTCACTTAATTATTTATTTATTTGTTTTTGTAAGAAAATCAGATATTTGTTTTTATTTTTTTATTTTGATACACTTAATTATGAGACCAAAAACACAATAACCCCGTCACAGCAGTTCTGCGTAATCAGCGAATTTCTAATGAATATATATGTCTTAATAACACATAATGCCACTTATCAGGATTCATACAAAATATATTCACAAATAAGCGATATTGAAAATATTAATCTATATTTATAAAAGAGGATGATGGTAAAGAGGATATTTGAAGGTTATGGACTCGGACACAGTTAGACCGTTTGCCATGAACGGTCCACAATATATGTAAAATTTCACGGAGAAGGTTTTTAAGCCATCCATTTCGTCCTAACTCAATTGGGTTCCTCCCAAGAGGCCCAAAAGGGTTCCCATATAAACCTTATGGAAAGATATTGTTGTTTACATAAAAGCTAATGACATGTTTACTTGAACAGGTGATCTTGGTGATATTGGTTTTAGTTGGTAATAGTCAGAGGCATGACAACGTCTGCCGGGTAACAGCTAGTTATTCTCTATGAGAATAACATTGGGGATGAGTACGGAGGTTTGCTGCAACAAACACACAAAATAATGGGTTTTATGTAAATCAATAGAAATCATCTAAGTGAAGTCGCATACCACATTTCATCAATATACATTCATAATTAAGTGAAATATCTATATTATTAAAAGAATTTCTTTATTTTTGTTCGTCGATTTTCAACCCCTAAAACTATAATTTTATAAACATATTAGCTGGCCCGACAGACGTTGTCTGTCCTAATGTCATTGAATTTGTTTTATGTCAAATACTCATTCATTTTCAATATGAGCTAGTTCGCTTCGCTCACTCGTCTATAGAAAAAAGTTTAGTCCTATTCTCAGACCTACCGAATATACACACAAAATTTCATAAGAATCGGACAAGCCATTTCGGAGGAGTTTTGTTAAAAACACTGTGACACGAGAATTTTATGTATTATATTTGATATCAATTGAAAGCTCTGAACTTCTAGATGTGCCTTTTGGGGTTTACATAAACCTTCGACCACGGGGCTTTGCCCCACGAGCTATCAAAGTTTCAATTAATCTTATGGAGTTAAATGTTATTTAGTTATTCAGCTGATTGTAATGCAAATCAACTTTTAAAATGTCTAGCTCTATGCCTACTAGATCCCTGTGCGGAGAACGGGATATCTGCTAGTAACATTTTAATTACTCTCTATAAGAATAACATGGGGCCCGAGTACCTAGGTTTGCTGCTTAGAGAACTATAGGCGAAGAATTGGTTTTTTGTGCAAACGACAATAAACCACAACCAGATAAAGCCATACCAAGTTTCGGCAGTTTATGTTCATAAATAAGCGAGATATAAAATTGTTCTTTTTCTCCATAAGAATAACATTAGACAATGTACTGTGTTTAGCACTATCAATATCTCAGTAACCAATTGACGTCGAGCATTTATCAAAACACTAAATTGTTTGTTTTTTATGCTGAATCAAGTGATGAAGATTAAAATTTGAGTTTGTCAAAGATTTCATGTTAAAAAAATTAAAAAAAAACATTTTTTGAGTACAAAATCCCTTCAAAATGCCACTTTGGATGGTCCGATCTTTCTGGTTTTCGAACTCGTTCAAATAAATGCTACTTTTCACATTTCTACCACATTTCATCAACATGTTGACTGCGTCACGAGGTCCTGAGGTCTCGTACCATAACCTATATTATGATATAGCTTGCGCTATATGATTGCACAATATGATATTCTTCCCTGAGATATAGTGTCGATAACTCTATGTAAATTGACATAGATAAACGAGTTCGCACGCAGCACGCTGACGTGAGGGAAGTGAATTTCCACATAAAAACTTGTAAAACTTAAAATCTGTGTAAAAATATACTTGTATTCCAATTTTTATTGAAATCTGGAAATGTTATTTTTTGGCTGTTCTGATGATCCTGGTTTAATTTACCTTCAAAGCTGGGAATACAATATTGCGCATTATAATGTTAGGAGAAGATCCAGGCAGGCTTGAAAGTAGGCGTGAGTTTCTGGGGATGATAAAAGTACTCTAACAAAGGAATAACAAGCTTTTCTACTGTAAAACCCCCCATAAGACAATGTACTGTGTTTACTCAAAACACATTTTCTTTAATAACTCAGTAAATATTTATGCTAGAATGACGAGAGAGGGCTTAAAACTTTCGCCTCCTGAATTCCCATCTTTTTACATGCTTTAACTTTACATCCGGGGCTTTTCTGACCCTTTTTTTGCTCAAAAACTCGAAATTTGAAAGATTAATCCCCAAAAAAAGGGGTTTAGAGTTTTCTGATTGTTTTGCCCAACGAACTTGTCCAACTGATTACAGAAAAGAACCCCTACCAAATTTGAAGTTAATCGGACAACAAATGTGACCGCTAGAGTGCAAACACATATATATATCTATATATGTATAACATTTTGAACGACCCCCAAAATGTGTTCAGGGGGTCACGTTAGGAACTTCTATGGTGGTCCTGGGCTTAAGTTTCACCGTGCAGGTCATGCTAATAGTTCACTTCCCAAAGGAAATTCACTAATAAGATATATACATCCATAAAGCTTGTTGATTGCTGGATCGTTTGATAACCATGACAAACAAATGAGATCTACAGATCTCATAACGCACTGAAGTAATAAATGTTTACTTTTATGCAACACGAGACCCACAGATCTCGCAACAAAGCTTAGTTGCTCAGAGCGCCGCTTGGAGCTCTTCAGTACGTTCACAACATTGCGCCAAAAGTTTTTTGTTGTTACTAGCAGCCAGCGTCACTTCGTGACTTACCTTTTTGAACTTTTGAGGAACCATACTTGGTTGAACCTAAAAGTAGTAAATCAATCATGTGTCCCAAAAATAGCACGAAAACGCTCTGAATATAGTTCAATACATATTAGATACAAAATGATTATTATATTGATGTGAAACCAGAAAACACTGATGTCGAAGTATATAATTCATGATAAAATATTTGAAAAGTTAGAACACACAAATTTTTGAACACGTCACTCATTCACTTCACTTCATTGTCTTATATGAAATGTCTAAAATTTGCATAATAAACTGATAAATGACAGGAAAATTATTGATGTTAAGGTATTTTATATATGGTAAAACGTATAAAAATTATTACAAAAATTACTGTTGTTTCAAAGATTATGAAATAAACACATTCTATTTTAGTTTCAAGTTTAAAAACATATTAACATTTTCTAGATAAACTATGAACAAATAAAATTACAACTTTTTACTTTACATTTTATTGTAAATTCTGTAACCTATGTATTCGGGGAAAAACTCTTCCATCTGATTATAAAATAACAGATTTCAAACGCCTACCATATAAGGGACAGTAAATTAGTTAAAATCAAACTTGCTATGTCCCAGATTTACATGAGTGGTACTTTTCTTCGTGGTCAAAATTGAATTATTTTTTTCCTCCAAAAATCTTTACTTCAAGAAATTAAATGAATTAGCCTATTTGAAAATCAACTTACTTATAACTTTAAAGAAAAAACCAGCTTCATCAAATAAATAAATGCAAGTGCTGTATTCTGCGGTCAAACTTAAGAACTCGATCAAATCATCACCATATGTTTTGTTATAAGCAAATGCGAATTGGAAAAGGTTCACAGGTTTAACAACAGATAATAGCACATTCGCTGAAATTTCAAAAGCCTCCTGGACGAAGGCTTTTCATGGGATATTTTCGAAACCCAAAAAAGGCACATCTAGCGAGAAGTAGCTTTAATTTGATACCAAATATGTATAGAAAAATAAATTTTTAGGGGTCGATATGCTGCGAAGAAAAATCGAGAAATTCTTTTAATAATATAGATTGTAATAATCTAAATTGATTTTTGTTGTGTTTTTTCTCATAAATGTGCAGTATGAGATCTCGGTGCCCCGTACTATAGTGTAATATTCAAATCCTGAGGTGGCTGTAGATTGGCAACAGTGTGCTAGTTCTCAAAATGCATCACAGAGTGCTCTGATTCTATTCGTTTCAATGTTATGATGCACAAAAGATTGTCTGCGCAACGAGATCTCAAGGTCTTGTATCGGACAGCCGTAACCACACAAAATGAGAACCATAGGTACCGTAATCACATACAAATTTGTTGTAGCGTAGTGAACGTGTTAAGATTGGACCTTTTGATAGGACTTATCCTGCTTACGGACATATATGTGTATATATATATATATATATATATATACACATATATAAATGTCCTCGTCACAGCAAACCTGCGTACCCAGCGAATTTTCAATGAATATATAGCCTATGCCTTAGTAACACATTAAGCCATTTACCAGGATTCATAAGAAATATTTTCACAAATAAGCGATATTTAAAATATGAATTATTCTCTATAAGAATAACATTGGGGATGAGTACGCAGGTTTGCTGCAGCAAGGAACACAAATTAATGGGTTTTTATACAAATATCAATAGAACTCATCTAGGTTAAGTCGTATACCATGTTTAATCCATATACATTCAAAAATAAGCGATATATAACATTTTAATTTTTCTCCAAAAGAAGAACATTGGGACCAAGTACCTAGGTTTGCTGCTATGGGAACCATAGGCGAAACTTTTTTTGTGCAAATAACAATAAACCACAACCAGATGAAGCAATAAACCAAGTTTCATCAGTTTTTAATAAGCGAGATAAACAATCTTTCTTTTTCTCTATAAGAATAACATTAGTCATCGTACTGTGTTTAGCACTTTCAATATCTTAGTAACCAATTGACGTAGAGCAATGTTCAAAATACAATTTTTATTTTTTTAAGCAGAATTCAATGGTAAAAATTAAAATTTGATTTAAATTAAAATGACATGTTAAAACCCCAAAGAAAAAAATGTTGGGGTACAAAAACCCCCTTCGGATGGTCTGATTTGTCTGGTTTTCGAACTCGTTCAAATAAATGGTACTTTTCACATTTGTACCAAATTTCATTAAGATTGGATCTTTTTTACAAGAGTTATCGTGGTTGTGGACACATATATATATATATAAATTTGAATAATTTTTTTTTTTTTTGTCTCAAAACGAAGTTATCATAGTCCCGGGCCTAGGTCTTACCATGCCGACTATGATAATAGCTTCTTTCCTATAGGGGAAATTCGGACACCGGGGGCCTCAAAACAAGTAGTTATCATAGTCTCGGGCTTAAGTTTTACCATGCCACCTACGGTAATAGCTTCTTCCCCTTAGGAATTTACTAAAATGCATGTGGGGTCAGGCCCAATACCCACATGTTATTCGTGTCAACTGCCCTTTTAGACATCCGACCCAGGGTTTGGTCCCATGGAGAGTGGTTAAGAGGGTTCTACTGTAGTTGGTGTGATATCGCAATACATAATATGAACAACATTAAATATGTTATACAATTGAATAGTTGTATTCATTTATTTATATTCTTTCACATATTTTCAGAATTTGGCTCTTTTAGTTACATTTTTCTAATAAAGTCATGTTTCTATTTGGTACATACACAAATATAGTAACTAAACTAGGCTATAGATTGACTTGAGCAAAATCATCTGGTTATTAACGATTTGATAAAAATGTTGACCTTAGCTCGTTCACTGTGTTTACAACATCTGTTAATGTCTCCTGTTGGTGCGTTTCGAGAACTATATTTCTCGTTTGATGTTATTATGACTATGTGACATGAGATCCTGAGGCCTGGTTGCGCAGGCAGTCTTCTGCTCACAGTAATCTTGAAACAAATAGAGACAGAGCACTCTATGGTGTATTTTTGAACTAGCACACAGTTGCCAACTTAAAATCTGCAGAGGAATTGGATATGACGTAATAGTCTGAGGTACTGAAATCTCGCCCTGCACGGGAATAAATACACTGCAGTTAATTGTTTATCTCATCCCAGACAATAAAAAAAGCGTTTTGAAATAAGTTTTAAAAGATAATATGTGTATATTATTATTTATTTTAATAGTGCAAGTAAAACATATATTCAAATTGTGTTTACCTTTGTACCTACCACATTTCATGATCGTGGTAATAGCTTTCAATTAGACAAGGAATATATCATGTATTGGCGAAATACCCGATAAAATATTCGTCTAATTAAAAGCTTGCCATGACAACCAACAACACTTTTGGCGCTTTTGGCTCCATGCAGCGCTATGAGCAACCAAATTGCGTTACGAGGTCTGGTAGCCTCGTGCCGTATAAAAGTGAACATTTATTATTTCAGTGTTTTTCGAGATCTAGAGATCTCGTTCATTGTTGTGATTACTAAAAGGTTCAGCAATAAAACAGGTTTCTGGATATATCAATTTTATTTTACTATGTTCATTATACATGGAGTTATTGAAACCGCACAAAAGGAAAGTATAGACTACTAATGCTACCGCACCAAGTGTTACCCACAGTTCAAGACCTCAGGACCTCGTAATGTGGTGAACGTGTTAAGTAGTAACTATTCCAGAGGGTTAGGATAGTTTCCTATCCAAAACGTAAAAAAAGCCAATGGCATTCATATCCGAGCTTATATTTTCTGAAGCTAATTCAAAGTGTATTCCCCCAGAAGAGGTTATGCCAAGTGACAGTAATGAAGTCAACATGGGTGCCACTGTGTCTGCTGGTATTGTACCTGGTGTTGATGTTCATGGTTGCCCGTCTCCTGGACCTGTTGACGTGGTGTCACCACGGTGTCGCTCCCACGGACATGGTAGACCCTCTCCTACTCAGTGTGCGGCAGCTGAAACTGCTGCTTGAGATAAGAGGTGTCAGCTACACAGGGTACTACGAAAAGAGAGAGTTAGCACAGCTGGTGGAATCCACAGGTATGCTATCATGTTTGTATCAGAAAATAGATGTTCTCTTGTCTGATACATATTCTATAGAAATTATAGCAGAAAGTAGTTATCTTCATAATTAATCCAAATATTCAACACAACAAAACATAATCGTTAAATATGTAACACATTATAACAATAACCAGATGATAATTATAAAAAAGTAGATCACAATATTAATTAACCTACAACATTTCCTCCTCTTTTGGTTGCGTACAGAAAAAGCAAAACTTCAGATGTATAGTAATGCTGTTTATAACTTCTGCTATGTTTTATCGTAGTGCAATTACAGTACAAATGTAGGCAGTGACCAAAATAACCATAACATGTCTTTTGAGTAATGAGAGTAGGTTGGTAAGGTGACTCTACTATGATGCGTGGAGGGGAGAGTCATTAATGCAAACCAGGTGTCATGTACGTTGAAAATATGAGTATACTCGTCTACAAAGTTTTAGCCAAGTACATTTAGTGGTTAAGTCAAGTTACACGTAGAGTGGGTTCATGAAGGGCGAATCACTTGCCCCTTTGAAGTTTATGTTGCAACATATTTTGAATATTCTCTACTGATCAATGCTATTTATACATATTTATTAATGTTTTTTGAAAATAATAAGTAAAAAAAGAGATATTGTTGTTTGATGTTTTTTTCCCCATAAGAGTGTCATAAGAGGTACTGTGTTTACCACAAAATTCCATTTATCTATGCAACCAATTGTCGTTCAAGACACAACCGCTGTTTTCCCTGTTCATGTACGATGTGGTTGATGTGGTTTCAGCCGATGTTTCCCAGGGAGAGCTGGAGGAGCTCGACTCCCTCGTGGGCTCGGAGGAGAGGGAGAGGCTCGTGAAGACTCCCCACACCTCGCAGTTCTCTGGGAGTGCCCACTTCTATGAGCAGGTAATGATCAGAACAAAACTTCTTATTATTGTACTGGAGCACAATAGGGAACTGTTAAATATGGATTAGTACACAGCGGCAGAGTGTTCGCACCACAATAGAAATTTTGTGCAGGTCACTGGAAGAAAAGGAACTTGCCAGAATGGACCAGAGCAGCCCATTCTTAAGTAGGGTAAATTCCGGCGACTCCTGCATCGGCTGTTCATCAGCCCTAAGCAAGCATATTTGGCTTTCTTTACACCTGCTAAGGGACAATCTCTCTCTTACAGCTGGCTATAGGCTAAATTATACTGTAAATAGTCCAATGGAATTGTAATAAATTGCTTTACATATAATTTACCAAATTCCATTATGGTTGAACTTTTTATTAGTTATCGTGTTAACGGACATATATTTCATATATATAAATAACTCTCCAGGTTAATACAGAATTATTACAATTTTAAGGATTTCCTTCAATGTCTTATACAATTCATCGGTAAAAAATAAAAATCTCCAGATATTTTAAATGCACATATTTTTCTTATTTAAATCACAATTGTACTTAAGTGGCTCTACTTAATTTTTTGTTATTATTTTTATTGATCTTTCTGTGGTGTTTGTAACAATAAGTACAGTACGCGATCGTGTTGTGCCTGCCTTTAACATTTGCTTATGCTAGTCTGACGATACTTTCAGTAATCTTGCCAATGACCACTGGTATTTGATGTTACAGGAGCAACTGTTTTCATTGGCTGTAACCTATTCTCCCATTTACTGACCAATGAAATTTTAATTTTATATGTAGGTCAAGTTAGCAGCATTGCCCAAAAGAGGATAATTGGAATAATACGGAATATCATATTGTACAATCACTGTATTTTTATGGCAATAAATGATTTTTAATTTGATTTTGAATATGTCCCTCTGGGAGAGAGACGAGGGCATTTCTCCTCTTAAAACCACGCCATGTAGCTGCTAATTCTGTAGTTCCTCCAGGAAAGGGATTTTGGTGTTTTTCTGGAAAAAGGTTAATTAGAAGATTTTCTATACATGCCTATAGATTTGATCATTTTCTATTTATTATAATTGGGATAAAAGGGAGACAGTATGTGTCAGTTTCCTGTGTTGTGTTTGTGACAGGTGGAGGACACCAAGGACAGTGTGTGGCTGGTCCAGGTGGTGGTAGGCAACAGTGAGCCCCTTCTGGACGACTACACGTGGCGCATAGTGAGGCACTATGTCGCACCCTTCGCCATCCGCACTGGCATGTTTGACTGCAAGCTGGACCGCAGGTACGCAGTCAATCAGGTCAGACCTTGTAAGGACTTGTTTCTCGGAGCACCTATGTCTTGAGATAGTTCTGCAGGCTTATCTTCAAGAATGGATAGAAAGCCACTGTTGATGGTGTTTCCAGCATACTGACATAACATTGTTTAAAAATTATTGTTTTTATGTTTTTTGAGGGGAACTTACATTTTCCAATGCAAGCCTGCTTGTCCTATCCACACAACTCGTCTATCAAGGCAATATTCCCTTTTCAAAATAACTGTAAATATTTTGAAAAAGTTATTTTGTGTCCACTGAACACTATATCAGTTAGAAAGACTGGTTTGGGTATAAATTCACTGAGCCCAGTGACTCTGGTAAGTCTAAGAGGATGTTGGAGGCAGCAGTCATGCTGAATCTTTACTTCATGAGAACCAACATCTAACGGAAAACACGATACCTTGTTTATTTATAATCACAAAATTATGAATGACGTCTCAAACAACGAGCACAGAATAATTTCATTTCATTTCATGAGAAAGGACTTTTGACACAGCGATTGGGTTTTAGTTCTCCACACTGACAGTAAAGTTAATTATAACAAATTTATTTTATTTTATTTACATAATAATTGTTAAACAAATTATTTAAATCATCGTTCATGACATGAAAAAGTCAGTAAGCAAGGAAAGTTTTGTTTGAAGTAAAGTTTTGGAAAAAGAGTTTACCATCATATTTCTTTTGAAAAAAATTCTCCAACGTTTTAGGAAATAAATGTGTTTTTTTAGTTATAAGAGTTCAAAGTCAACTTTTGTAAATGTACTTCGAGTTTTTTTTTTGCATAAATAAAAAAATAATTATTTTAAATTTGTTTTAATTTTAAACTTGTTTGTATTATGTACACATATTTATTAGGTAGTTCATGTTTATAGCTAAATGCACAAGTTTATAGTTTATAACGATAAGCACAAAATGTCATGCACTTATCTCGAAAATGAGGAAGAAAAAGGCTCACTTACAGGGATCCTCCAAATTTCAGCTTTATCATAACAAAAAATAATAATACAATTTTGTTGTCCAGAAAATCTACTTAAACATTGTTGAATAACTCAAACTGTAACATAAAATGTCATAAAACTTCCAAAAGTAAACAAATATAAAAATAACTATGCCTTCGGCTTAGCCTAGGCCTAGGCCTAGATCGGATAAGCTAGGTGAGTGTCGCATTGGCGATAAAGTCCTTTAGCCTAGATGAAATATTTTACTCACTCATTTTATACTAAATAAAATATAAACTATGAGCATATCATAAAACTTGAAATAATAACAAAACTTTGAAATAACAAAATCAGCAGATCATCTGATTATTTCAGACACCAAAACATATGATGTGCATAACCTCACCAAAACAACTCATCACATAAAAACACGGCATAGAGTAAATCAATACTGACTAAACATTGATACTCCACAACTATCTGGATTCATATATCGAACGTCGGAGTTTTTCGCACATTTTGCGAATGTCCGATATATTGGACCGCAGAGTTTTATGGAAAAACCAGCGGCGTTTGATATATCAGACGTCAAGAGTGCAAAGGGTTAAAACAAATTTTTAAAAGTTATTATTCTGAACATATTCTTAAAATATTCTCAATACAAAATCTTTCTCATTTAGTTCTGAGTTCTGCCGTAACTTTTTCGTGATTAGCAGCACCTGTGACTCCAATGCCATCTTAAGAATATCAGCTGTTTTCTTAAACGAATTATTTATGGAAAATAGTATAGCTAAAAGGTTTGTCCATCTTTTATCTGTTTAATGTTATGGTTCACTAAGGAGAACATTCTCTAGCCTACAATTTTTATCATAGTCAGTGTTTGGATTGTTTTTAGTATTACAACAAATTTAACTGTAGTCTTAGTACCAAACCATTAATTTATTCTTTAAACAAATCCACTCATCTGCAATAACATTTCTTTATTTTCAGACTTTGTAAAAGTAAAGGATGGAATGAACCACTACTCCTGTTAGCCATGCCAAAGGGAACAACACCAAAGGATAAAGTTGTAATTCGTACCTGTACTTACACTAGACCTCAGGTAACAAACAAAATACAGTAGTTAGTAAGTCACAACAGAAATATTAAATGTGGGTTAGTTTGTAAGATCAATAATTAACATGTCCACTGAGGGGTTGGCCCATTCTACACTGATACGATTAGTGTACAATTTTGTCATTCCAGTTTACCTTTTAAAGCAGTTGCATCTACTTTCATCGTCCATCTACTTGAGAATGCCACATTAAGAATGTTTCTATTTGAGTTTTAAAAAGGTGACAGTTTAATAGTTCAATAATAATAATAATTGAACTATGTTTGGGGATGGGTGAAAATGCTTTGCTGACAATCAATTGCCTGAGACAATGATTTTTACGCTAACATTTTGAAAACACAATTTTGGTTTAGACCATTTTATAGAGCTTAAAAAACAAATAGTTTAGTATTTTGAATCGTTAACCTAGGTTAAGTGGTGTTGGAAAACATAAAATTTCTCATTTTAATCTTATGAGAGAAAGGTTTTTAGCTTTTCCTCAGTTCAATTTATTTTAAACTTCAGAGTTATTTTAATGTTAAAATTTATTTTAAACTTCAAATTAATTTTCATCAATAGTGTGCTATCCTGTGTGAGCGACGCGAATGATGAGAAAATGAAAAACTGTCTTTTCTTGCAGAAGTGTCTCACGTGGCGGAGCGAGCGACGGGATCAATATTTTTGTTTTGATCGCTCCATTGCATCACCAGAAGTAGTCCTGTGCAGTTCAATTGCCTCAATTGCTAGATGGCTCAAGTAGGGCACAACCACCGCTCGGTCGGATCGCTCACGACACTCGTACCGCGTCGCTCACACAAGACAGTGCATAAGTTCAATTATAAAAACAATAATTTTGGGTCTTATTGTTGTTCTACCTTCAACCATTGCAGAGATCATTCAAAGTGCTAAACACAGTATGTTGTCCAATGTTATTCTTATGGAGAATAAATAAAATTTGATATCTCGATTATTTATGAAACTTGGTAAGTGGCTTCACCTAGTTGTAGTTTATTGTTTGCATAAAAAACAAGTTTTTGTTATATTTTTGTTTGCGAGTTGCTTCAACTAGTACCGGTATATTGACAGGGTGTCCGGCAACCGGGAAAACCGGGAAATGTACGGGAATAATATGACACCGGGAATTATGCGGGAAATATACGGGAATTTTCCTATTACTTCGGTAATGTGCGGAAATTTGCCAAGCAATGATTTTTTATTTATGTGGTTTTTGAGAATCGCTTGAACATAAACCTTTACAGATTTCTTAAAGTTTCAGATTTATTTCAGTAAGTATAAACCACTTACTTCATTGGTTAGCGACTGTCGGAAGGTCGAGAATCGCTTGACTTAAAGTTGACGTTCCAATGTGGACCATTTGGCCATGTTCGGAAGGTCGATAATTGCTTGACTTACCGATTACGTTCCAATATGAACCAATTGGCCATGGACGGAAGATCGAGAATCGCTTGTGCCAGTGGAACCAACGATCATCGCCGGCAAGACCCGATCATGCCAATATTGTTTAGCCGCGTTTACACTCTAAAACTTTTTTTATAAACTTTTGTTTATCAAACATGTTTAATACAACTTTTGTTTTATTAAACTTGAACTTATGTTTATGAAACTTTTGTCGTACAACATTGCCGAACGTGTTTCAAAGACAAGCCCACCCAAAAAGCTAAAGTCGCCATTGCTTCAAGCGACGAGTAGAGGACGCTTTTATTCAGGACAAAATTTGAAAAATCATTAAAAAATACAAGTTCGCACGCAGCACGCTGACGTGAGGCAAGTGAATTTCCACATCAAAAACTTTTAAAAATCAAAATCAGTGTAAAAACATTGATTTTACCAATTTTTATCAAAATCTGAAAACATTGATTTTTTGGCTGTTCTGATGCTCCTGGTTCCATTTACCTGCAATGCTAGGAATACAATTTTGCGCATTGGAAGGTTAGGATTAACAATTATTTAACTAGTTCAGTCAGGCTTGAAAATAGGCTTGAGGTGGCTGTCGCCTCACTAATCTCCATCTTATTAAATGTATACATTTTATATCCGGGGCTTTTCTAACCTTTTTTGGGCCCAACAACATAAAATTTGAAAGATTAATCCCCAAAAAAGGGGGTCGGAGTTTTCCGATTGTTTTGCCCAACTAACTTGTCCAACTGATTATAAATACCCCTGTAGCAGCAAACCTGCGTACTCAGCAAATTTCCAATGCATATATATGTATCTTAATACCACATAAAGCCATATACCAAGTTTTATCAGTATACATTCATAAATAAACTATTTATGACATTTTTATTATTCTCCATAAAAATAACATGGCGGCTGAGTATGCAGGGTTGCTGAAGCAAGGAACACAAAAAATGGGGTTTTATTCAAATATTAATACAACTCAAGAAGGTAAACCCACATACCAAATTTTATTAATTTATGTTCATAATTAAGGGAGATAACACGTTACTTATTCTCCATAAGAATAACATGGGAGCTGAGTACGCAGGTTTGCTGCTACGGGAACTATCGGCCAAAAAATGTTTTTTAGTGCAAATATCAATAGACCACAACAATATGAAGCAATATACTAAGTTTCATCAGGATAAGTTGATAAATAAGCGAGATATACAATTTTTCTTAATCTCCATAAGAATAACATGGGACAGTGTACTGTGTTTAGCACTTTCAATATCTCTGTAACCATTTGACGTAGAGCAATGATCAAAACACCAAATTGAGCGTCTTTTTAAGCTCACCCCAATAAAAAAAAACTAAAATTTGACTTTAAAAAAAATTATATGTAAAAAACTCAAAAAACCCATTTTTGGGGTACAAATCCCCCCCAAAATACCCCTTCGAATGGAGCGATCTGGCTGGTTTTCGAACTCTAAGTCATAAATGTTGCTTTACATGTGTATACCAAATTTCATCAAAATCGGATCATTTTTACGAGAGTTACTGTGGTCACGGACACACACACGCACACACACACACACACACACACACACACACACACACACACACACACACACACACACACACACACACACACACACACACACATATATATATATATACAGTTTCGAACGAATGGTGTTGTTGGGGTCTGGGGACCTCAAAACGAAAAGTTATCATGGTCCCGGGCCTAAGTCTTACCATGCCGACTACGGTAATAGCTTCTTCCCTATAGGGGAAATTCGCTAAAAGGAACGTCCCTACCAAATTTGAAGTAAATCGGACAAAAAATGTGATGGCTAGAGTGCAATCACATATATAAAACATATATATATAATAAAACACATATATATATAATAAAACACATATATATATAATTTGGTTTATAAAACACAACTTTTCTTTGATCTTTACCGACTCCGGTTGGGAAAGCTGCAACCTGTTGTAAAACACGATTTTTGGTTGTAAAACACGCTTGTTGTACAACTTTGTTTAATATTTTTCATTGCATTCTTAAACATGTTCAAATCAATTACTATAATTGGTTGTACATCACAAGTTTATAAAACAAGTTGTATAGTTTAAACGCGGCTTTTATTTCATCACAATATTATTTCTTCGTACAAATTAAAAAATTGAAACTTGCATGGATGAATATTGTTTTGTTTTTTTAATATTGTGTTAAAAGTCTAATCGCACAGTTTCTGTACCATTTATGTAGCCTGTTGGTTGCAGCATAACTGTTCACTGAGTACGATATATTATACATATTGCTCATCATTAGCATTTTTTGAGACCTAGAAGGATCTCGGTCGCTCTCCGACTATATGGCTGCACTTTGGGTAGAAAGAGTAAATATTTTAGCGTTGAATTGGTGACCTGGGAAGAGGAGGGTTGACTGACAATCTCCTTATTGTAACATATTTTAGCACGTTTGTGTTTAGTATTTTTGAGCAATCAATAAAATGTTTTGTGCTTAAAAATATCAGATTATTTACAACTTAAGTAAATGATTTGTGGAGACTAATGCTTAATTAAGGTGCCTCCACACTTGCATTATTCGCCGAACACCGAGCCGTATGTTAGCCGAACCACGAATCACGAATGTTCATTCGTGTGTAAGTTGAATGATTATGTGTACTAGATCATGTTTCAACTAGGTATAAAACTTTGATTTTTCGTGTTTAATAAATTAGAAAGTTATTAAAACCCGTTTTATGGGAAAAGAGCAAAATCCTGATATTGTATTTAATTTCGTACAAACAAGTTTACGAATATTCGTCGTTCCCGCAACGAATAGATGGTGGGTTGATTTTGCATTGTTATATGCGTGCTCGGTACTCAGCGAATATAGAATGTGTGTAGCTGTGATTTTACTTATCGATTAACAATGGAAGCTGCTCGCGATTCGGCAAACATTCGGAGTTCGGCAAAAACCGCACATGTGGAGGCACCTTTACAATGGAATAATAACTTCTTTTAAGCATTGAAAGAGATCAAAAACAATACTCCAGTCTGATTGAGTCAAGTAACATGTATGTAATGTGGGCTTTAGAAGATAAATTCGGATTATTAAATACGTTTTTATTGTCCACCTGTTTAGTACAGTATGTTAGTAGCCTATCTCAATTGATGTTGTTTGACAATACGTTTCACATATATAGTATAATAATTAATGTGAGTTTTAGTTTTACAACTAATTATATTACCCCAGCTCCCTCTTCGAGGAAATTACTATTTGTGCAGCTTTTAAATTTAAATGTTAACTTCCGTTTCACTCCGTCACGGCGACAAAACTCCTGTCGCGTCAAACATCGCGGCTCCGGCGTTGGGTTCTTGAGTTATTCCATGTGACTGTCATTAGGCCTATGCAGTAAATAACTATCCACTTTGGCCGTTGTCCCCAAAAGGATGTTTTGAAAGCTCTACTTTTCTCGATAAGCTCAAAAAAAACATTATCCTGGAAAAAGGTCATCTGGAAATTCGGAAAAAATACGGGAATTTGGTGAAGCTCAAACGCCGGACACCCTGATTGATATTTGCACAGCAAAATTATTTGTTGTTGGTTGTCCCATCACAGCAAACCCGCGTACTGAACCCTAATGTTACTCTTTAGGTAAGGAAGTAAAGTTTGATATCTCCCTTAATTTATGAACCTAAATTATTAAAACTTAGCTTCACCTGGTTGAGTTATATTTATAACTGCATAAAAACACATTTCTCATCTTCTTTGTTTGCAGCAAACCTGCGTACTCAGCGATAATGTTATTCTTATGGAGAATAAATAAAATGTTGTATATAAATTATTTATGAATGTATTTTTGTTAAACTTATAAGTGCTTTATGTGGTAGTGAGACTATATATCCATTGGAAATTCGCTGAGTGCTCATGTTTGCTGCAACAATTATATTTTATATTCACATTATTTTAATTTGGGTGTATTAATCCAAGTGGGTTTGTTTTGACTTGGCTGCATAAATAAGTTATTGAGTTCCTAGTAATATTTTATTTTGTTCAGCAAATCATAAACTGGATGTCAGAGCAGTTGTCGATCAGGGTACACAAGGTATCAGAAGTGGGAGAACTGGGGGACTGGCTTGCTGAGGAACAGGGAGGACACAACACGACAGCATTGGACAGTCTAAGGGATGTCAAGGTGTTGCTGTTGACCCACATTCTGCATCCCCCACTGTTCCTGGCTGCCCTCAGCATCAAGTTTACCGGTTAGTAACTGGTAACATCTTGAAACTTCTAAAACTGTCCAATAACGACTTGTGGTTATGCAACCATAAGTCGCTGTTGCCCAGTTTTAGAAGTGTCAGGATACTGCTGTTAATCAATAATGACAATATTGTTTCAGTATTGAATTAGTGAGTGAAACAATAACAAGTAGGTACCCTGCAATATTCAGTTTGGTTTATATTTAGATTGGTTTGTAAAAGAGTTGGAAGTGTTGATAGGGTTTTAATAGTTATGAAATATAACAGGTTTTTTGCATAGCAAATTTTCTTTTACTAAACAAATAAGTAGTAGGATAATTTATGATTTCTGCTTACACAGGTAGAATAAAGTTCGGAATGATGACGGTAAGGAAGGAGGACGAACGTGCAGTGCGCCAGAAGCTGAAACAGCCGCTGAGAACACCGAGCTACCTGGTCATCACACCCGAGGGCACGCTGGTGTACGGCCAGAAGCACGGGGAACACTTCAACTTCTGGGCCATGAACACACTACTGCGCGCCATCCAGCCCGACGCCAACGATGTCTTCCTCTGCAGCCTTATCATCGCCAACATGATAGCCTTCTTGCAGATTGTACAGGTAATCTTACACTACAATACACTACTTGTAAAACTGGTAGACATTTTTGTTTTAATTGCAATTGAAATATAGTACAGTCAAACTAACTGAATTGAATTTAACCTTGCTGAAACGCTATGATATAATGTATACAGTATGAAACAGTTGAGGGGATTTTAAGAAATTCGTTACCTTGACAAAACGAATCTGAAGGGACTGAATAAAAAATTAATTATATCATGGAATATGTAACATTGAGGTTTGTTAAATTGATGTTAGTTTTGCTAATATTTAGCTGTACAGAGGTTCACAAACTTATTTATTACCTCTTACCAACAAACTGAATTGAATTTAACCTTGTTGACACACTATGATATAATGTATTCAGTATGAAACAGTTGACCCTAATTGGTTATGTTTTATCTCAAAAACACAAACCGCTTTCGTTTGTCCGTCATTGGTACTGCACAACTTGTTATTTTGTGTATGCACTTCCCGAGGTAACTGACGCACTGACTGAGGATTTAAGTTGATACCCGATTGGATACATAAAACAACACACATTCTGGCTGGTGGTTTGTATCTGGAATTTGTTTATTTTCATTCATTAAACTAGGGTTGAGACGTGGACAGTTTGTTTTTATACAAGGATAAATTTATTTTTGCTGGAGTTATACATTATTTACATTGAGATTTTAAACATGATTTATTCATATTGTAGAGGTATAATTTTCATTGTGTGTTATGGCAAGTTTAAGGGGATTTTAAGAAATTCGTTACATTAAGGATTGTTATGTCAAAGTTTGACTGTATTGAAAATATGCTATGTATTTTTGTAGAGAACTTGTATGTTACACCTCTCAGGTGTCCAATGTTTGTGATAGACCTGCCAAATATAGTTTGAATGCTTTGAAGTTTGAATTTCTTCATTTCATTTATCTGCAAGAAGTATAATTGATTGGTTGATTAAGATGACTTGTCAGATATAGTGGCTCACGATGTGTTGTAATGCAGGTGGGAGCTACAACCTGTGGCTGTTTGCCACCTGGCTGATGATCTGAGCATTGAGGTGACTTGTCAGATGTAGTGGCTCACAATGTGTTGTGATGCAGGTGGTGTCACCTCGTGGTGGAAGCACCTGGTTGGTGGTGTGTGGACGTTTGTGAGCCACAACCTGTGGCTGTTTGCCACCTGGCTGGTGATCCTGGGCATTGAGGTGCCTTGTCAGATGTAGTGGCTCGTGTTGTGATGCAGGTGGGAGCCACCTGGACATTTGCCAGCTACAACCTGTGGCTGTTTGCCACCTGGCTGGTGATCCTGGGCATTGAGGTGCCTTGTGAGATGTAGTGGCTCACAATGTGTTGTGATGCAGGTGGGAGTCACCTCGTGGTGGAAGCACATGGTTGGTAGCGTGAGGACGTTTGTGAGCCACAACCTGTGGCTGTTTGCCACCTGGCTGGTGATCCTGGGCATTGAGGTGCCTTGTGAGATGTAGTGGCTCACAATGTGTTGTGATGCAGGTGGGAGCCAACTCATGGTGGAAGCACCTGGTTGGTAGCGTGTGGACATTTGTGAGCCACATCCTGTGGCTGTTTGCCACCTGGCTGGTGATCCTGCACATTGAGGTGCCTTGTCAGATGTAGTGGCTCATGATGTGTTGTGATGCAGGTGGGAGCCACCTGGACGTTTGTGAGCTACAACCTGTGGCTATTTGCCACCTGACTGGTGATCCTGGGTATTGAGGTGACTTGTCAGATGTAGTGGCTCATGATGTGTTGTGATGCAGGTGGGAGCCAACTCGTGGTGGAAGCACCTGGTTGGTAGCGTGAGGACGTTTGTGAGCCACAACCTGTCGCTGTTTGCCACCTGGCCGGTGATCCTGGGCATTGAGGTGCCTTGTCAGATGTAGTGGCTCATGATGTGTTGTGATGCAGGTGGGAGCCACCTGGACGTTTGTGAGCTACAACCTGTGGCTATTTGCCACCTGACTGGTGATCCTGGGTATTGAGGTGCCTTGTCAGATGTAGTGGCTCATGATGTGTTGTGATGCAGGTGGGAGCCAACTCGTGGTGGAACCACCTGGTTGGTAGCGTGAGGACGTTTGTGAGCCACAACCTGTCGCTGTTTGCCACCTGGCTGGTGATCCTGGGCATTGAGGTGCTTTGTCAGATGTAGTGGCTCATGATGTGTTGTGATGCAGGTGGGAGCTACCTCGTGGTGGAAGCACCTGGTTGGTGGTGTGTGGACGTTTGTGAGCTACAACCTGTGGCTGTTTGCCACCTGGCTGGTGATCCTGGACATTGAGGTGACTTGTCAGATGTAGTGGCTCACGATGTGTTGTGATGCAGGTGGGAGCTACCTCGTGGTGGAAGCACCTGGTTGGTGGTGTGTGGACGTTTGTGAGCTACAACCTGTGGCTGTTTGCCACCTGGCTGGTGATCCTGGACATTGAGGTGACTTGTCAGATGTAGTGGCTCACGATGTGTTGTGATGCAGGTGGGAGCTACCTCGTGGTGGAAGCACCTGGTTGGTGGTGTGTGGACGTTTGTGAGCTACAACCTGTGGCTGTTTGCCACCTGGCTGGTGATCCTGGACATTGAGGTGACTTGTCAGATGTAGTGGCTCACGATGTGTTGTGATGCAGGTGGGAGCTACCTCGTGGTGGAAGCACCTGGTTGGTGGTGTGTGGACGTTTGTGAGCTACAACCTGTGGCTGTTTGCCACCTGGCTGGTGATCCTGGACATTGAGGTGACTTGTCAGATGTAGTGGCTCACGATGTGTTGTGATGCAGGTGGGAGCTACCTCGTGGTGGAAGCACCTGGTTGGTGGTGTGTGGACGTTTGTGAGCTACAACCTGTGGCTGTTTGCCACCTGGCTGGTGATCCTGGACATTGAGGTGACTTGTCAGATGTAGTGGCTCACGATGTGTTGTGATGCAGGTGGGAGCTACCTCGTGGTGGAAGCACCTGGTTGGTGGTGTGTGGACGTTTGTGAGCTACAACCTGTGGCTGTTTGCCACCTGGCTGGTGATCCTGGACATTGAGGTGACTTGTCAGATGTAGTGGCTCACGATGTGTTGTGATGCAGGTGGGAGCTACCTCGTGGTGGAAGCACCTGGTTGGTGGTGTGTGGACGTTTGTGAGCTACAACCTGTGGCTGTTTGCCACCTGGCTGGTCATCCTGGGCACCTGCAGGTGGCCGATATTCAGCACCACCTGTGACCAGCTTCTCGTCCTTGTCCGCAGCGTCGCTCTCACTGATCTCGGCAGCAACTTGCGCAACGACATTCTGTTGCTCTTCAAACACCCCCTGCTCTTCATCCTCACATTCCTTCTGTTTGTGTTTATGACCAAGAGATTCATCTCTAGCTCACAAGTTGAGGTATATTTAGTTTTCTTTTTGCTATGCAAAGTAATAATAAACTTAAGTAAAATTGTAAACTACCTATCATGCTCACATATTATGTATATGGTATTTGTGTATATGGGGGAACCAATAACTATAACCTACATCAAATTCTTTTACTTCAATAAGGTACTGTTAGAATAATATCGAAGAATGATGATTGTTTAAGACATTATCTTAAAAACTTAGAAATATTGAGAAGTTACAGTCAATATATATTTTACTGTTTTTGTTTTTTATATAAAAAAAGTATAAAACTTTTAATTATCGTTCTGAATAAAATTATATTAACGTTCGAAAACACAGACTTTATATTATTAGTAAACCAAACAAGTTACATGGGGCAAATCTTCTATATCATTAATACACTATGTTCAAACTTTTTAAAGAATAAGGCTTTTTTATTTTAAGATTACCCACACGCATTATACACTAAAACGCACGTCTAGGTGTGCAGATGTGCAAACTGGCTTTAGATTTTCGATTAAGGTCCCAGGGCTCTGCCCCATGGGACTTCCAACTCCTCATGTTATTCATATGGAGGATATTTTTATTTGGTTTATGTCACATATGTCTTTTCTTAATTCAATTAAATAAACAGTTACTATAAAGATACAATAACTGATACACTAAAAATCTAACTACAGACTGTCATTGTTTTGTTTACTATTTAACTATTTACTATTCTTGCTTCTCAAAACGGGATGCACAAGCTACACATAGGAAATTCTACTTGTTAGTTAAATTGCCAAGTTTTTGATAGTGGCAATAACATAATCACACTGAATTATTGATTATGAGCTAATATATGTGTGTGATGAAAAGCTAAAGCTACGTGGTATTCTTATTTAAACAGAGAGATTTTGAGTCAAGATTGTTGCTATAACTTTATTTCAGAGGGACTCTGAGGATCGGCCGTGGTGGGAGGTTCTGCCTCTGGACTGCCTGTTCCGTCGACCAATGGCGTCGCTGAGCCGGCCCCTCCCCCCTGCCGAGATACAGCTGGAGGAGGGGATAGAGCTGCTGATCGAACGCTTGGCCGTGCCCAACCTGTGGCTCCAACCATCTGTCATTGTCAACGACTACATCAAGGACCTCCCGGTTTGGAGGTATCAGATCTCGACCGAGTCCGACAATGAGTCTAAACGAATTGTGAATCTAATGGATGGTGACAATCATTGTAAATATGACTCGTCTTCGGAAGAGAGCAATGTAGAGCTTTCCAACTGCCCAGTGAAGGGCATGCTGCCCACTAGCTCGTGTGCGATCTGCCTGGACTCGTACCACAACAACACTCTGCTGTGCGGTTTACCGTGTGGTCATAGCTACCACAAGAGGTGTATCCACACTTGGCTGCAAACCGACAATCACCACTGCCCCATCTGCCGCTGGCCCGTATACAAGAACAATCACCCACGCTTCAAACCTCACCAGGAATAGCATTCCACCGACATTCCTTGTACAAATTTTACTTGTAAGATGTAGGTATTTTTTTAAGTATCGTTACCATCTTAAGGCTTTCACAGAAGTGTATTATTTTCTTTTTACAAAATTGTGATATGAAAACAATGTATTGCCATACTTAATTGTTGTAAATATATTCATTTTGAAATTTCTCGTTCTCATTAAAATATTTTAAAAATCTTGTGGTTTTATTAAAATATTCCTCATTATGAAGTCTTTTAACAAATGATGTACTTAAAAGTAGGGATGAGTCGATTCCAATTTTTTTCTATTCCAATTCTCGATTCCGATTCCATTGATTCCTAATAATAGGTGAAATAGAAAAGTAATGTTTTAAAGATGATTAAATACAATAAGTTAGTCAGGTCCGTAATTGATTTTTATTTAATAAATTGAGACAATAAGTTGGTTGGTGATTATTTTTCATTAATAAAATAAACTTTCAAAAATAATTAGTTTAATTAAGTTGAATTGCAATTTTCATATAATTGTTATGCATTAAAATATTTTAAAAATCTTGTGGTTTCATTAAAATATTCCTCATTATGAAACATTTTATAACAAATTATGTACTTAAAAGTAGGGATGAGTAGATTCTAATTGTTGTCAATTCCGATTCCATCGATTCCTAATAATAGGAGAAATAGGAAAGTAATGTTTTAAAAATGATTGAAGACAATTGATTTTAATTTAATAAATTGAGACAATCAGTTGGTGATTATTTTGCATTGATAAAATAAACTTACAAAAATAATTAATAAAAAAAAACTAAGTTGAATTGAAATTTTATTTTTCATATAATTGTTATGCTTAAGTTATATAAATCTCCCATGATATTTTTTGAAATTGATTTTCTTGTGTTATAAAACAATCACTTTGGATTTTAACTATTCTTGACCGATAAAAATACATTTGTAATGTTAATGTTAAATTTAGGGTTTTAATTTTTTTACAAAATTTAGAAAGCAATAATTTTTTAAATAATTAATTTTTAACGGTTGTAGTTAAATTCAAATTCAAATCATCTTTATTCATCGAACAGTATTTACAATACATTGAATAGTGTCAAGAATATATACATAAGGGCCTTATCACTAAATAATTTTACTTTCATAAGGTTGTAACAATTAATGTTAAATAACTTTTAGTCAAAGTTTATTAACATAATTTATGTTGCATTTCTTAAGATCCCAAAATTCCTCAAGAGAATAAAGGGATACAGTGAGCAGATATTCCTTCAGAGTTTTTTTAAAAACATTAAAGTTATTTTCATTTGTTATATTTTTAGGCAAACTAAATAAAAACTTAGTGCCAATAAAACTAGTTTTCCTCTCAAAAAACTTTATGTTTTTCTACCTGCCTGTTATTTCTTAAATTATAATTGTGAACATTTGTATCATTGGTTTGAAGGTTTAATTTTTTCACATGTAATATTGTTTCAAATATGTACAGGTCATAGACAATCATAACACCTAATTTAGAAAAATATGGCTTTACTGATTGTCGATTTTTAATGTTAAAAATAATTCGGAGTGCTTTTTATATGTTTTCCTTAAGCCACCTTTCAGTCGTTATCTTAAATCTATGCAAGAGTACAGTCCATCCTTCTTCAGATAATTTGTTAAACATCTTATGCTTAATAATAATATGACTGCTGTTAGTTTTTTTCTAACTTTATTGTGCAGGCAGGTCTAATAAGTGATTTTGTCTAGGAGGATATTTATATACTTCCTGTCTCACTTTAAAACAACCAAGATTTCTCAATAGAAGGCTCAGAAGAAATATATCTAAATAGTCCTTTGTTACATAAGATACTTATCTGTCAAGTTGTTTCAAATCTTATCTTAGGCATGTAAAACGTTATCATAAGTGTTTTGATCAAATATTACATACCAATCGATACTATTCTAAGCTCTTAAACTCATCCTCAAACCCTGCAAGCACCCATGTGATGATAAGCTTAATTTCAAGTTGGTTCACTGTTGCCGATATGACAGAAATCGTCATATTTTTATCAAACAGCTGTAAAGCATTGAAATAGACGTGAAGCTGGGTGATACCATTGATTATACATCCTACGGAATAGATAAACTTAGTAATGCTGTTTTATGAAGCCGACCTTGGCGACCTCCTTTGGCGCATTCTATCGGCTGACGTTTGAAACGCGCCGAGTTGGCGCGTCGTCAGCTACCGTACCGTAGTGCTGCAAACGGCGAATCCATCAACTACCGTCCCCTCTTCCACCCCTCCTTTTAGAGACGATTGTGCTCCGTGGCGACTGGCGCGGCGAGTGCTACCTTGACAGCCGAGCCGAGGAATTAGCTGACTGAGGGAAAAATATGTGCCCTCTAGTTTGAACCCATATATTAGGCCTAAATCTGGAACGGATCAACCGATTTGAATGAAATAAATGTTAAACTGAAGCTTATTTCAATATATTTAATTTGGTGACAGTAAAAAAGATTTGGGTCAAGCCGAGAAATTGTTATCTAGTAAAAACCATGAAATGTACCAGGTTTCTGAAGGTTCGCATTGTTAGTGAAGTTTAAACATTTATTTAAAATAACTGCTGGAGCAATCGTTCTCAAATTTTTGTAGGGTAATATCTGGTTTAATGTAAATACAATATATATTAAATTTTCGTAATTTCATCGTTAATATTTTAAATGCTGTTGTTAATTTTGTAAACTTGTTACTGAAACCGCTGTGTACAACCCAAAAATTTTGTTACAAATCCCAGTGTGCTTGTCACTGCACAGGTAGGAATAATAACACACGGCCCCAGGTGATAACCACGGCCACACTTTTTCCGATCTTAAAATGGGCTCAAATCCCATCTCTGTTCAAGTTACATTTATAACGAAAAAAATGGTGGTTTCAAAAATTTAAACAGAAGGAAGAGCAAGTAAATTAATCCTTTTAAAGGGCTTTCTTCAAGAATGCGTCCTTTATAACTGAAATATTACCCGCAAAGCCCTCTTTCGTAAAATAAGAACCTTTCAAATTCCTAAATAATAAACATTTTATCCTAATAAACTCAGTGTGGGTAAGAAAAGAGTAATTAAAAAATGATTAGGTTCTTCCAATGTTATAAAATATTACTTTCTGAGGAAAAAATAAAATGTTCCCCCAGTTATATGACAAAATACGTAAATATGTCAAAGCTGTCCGATTATTTATGTTAGTATATCATCACCAGTAAGTATATCATACACCTAAATGCCCCGCTTACAATCATTGAAACATAAATAATTTTTAGGTCATAGAGGTTCAGAAATATATTAAAAAATCAATATCATAGGCTCTGTATAAGGTAGCCTACATTTTAAATTTAAATTCAACATTTTGTCATTAACAATAACAAAAACGTATACGAAATTACCAGAAAAATTAACTATCCAAACGAGTTTAAGATAATTTTAAAAGAATACCTTCTTTCAAATAATTTATAAAACATTGAGGACTTTGTCAAACCTTGATTAACAATTACCGTGTTTATTATTACAACAAAAAACACAACCATATTCATGGAAACCTGATCTTTATGCAAATAAACACAATTAAACCAGTAAACAATAAATATATTCCCTGACGGTGCGGCGGCAATGCAACAAGCTGCGCCCGCCTACGCGATGCCGCTGTACACTTTATTGCCGTGGCGCCAGCTAGTGGAGGGGGCATCTTGGGTCCGGCCTACAGTTCAGCGCGACCTTGTTAATCCACGCAAGGGCAGTGTTTTGTATTGCATATTAATTGACCGAAAACTATTATTTTATACTTAGTTTATTTCTATTATTGTTTTTCTATTGGTCGTGTGCGTTTGTGTGTATGTGTATAGTGTGTCTGCATTTATAAGTAAAACGTGAAATGGCTAGTACGAGTGAAACTACTAAAAATACTAACTATCATAAGTGTTGTTTTACCGGATGTGCGAGGTCAAAAGCTCGGTGTCCATCACTTCACTTCTTTTCTTTCCCGACAAAAAGACCACAAATCTGTCAACAATGGGTGATAAATTGTACCAATGACAGCTGCATCAATATCTCTTCCCGAAAAAACTCTAGGAAGAAGAGTAATTTGTGAAGTGCATTTCACCAACGATTGTTTTACAAGTTTAATGAAAACTCTGTTGAAGAAAAATGCTGTTCCAACATTACTCTCGATTGATAGTCCAAAAACTCCTAAACAAACAACAATACATGAATCAGCTCAGGAGCCAGCAACCACATCTATTCCAAGCGAACCACAGTCCCGAAGAGCGCTATTTACTTCTCCAACCATGGCTCACTCGAGCGGCGTAGTAGAGAGCCCTATTAGAACACCACAGTATAAAAAGTTTAAAACTGTGAAAGGACGTAATCCAACTCCTGGTAAAATTACACCAAGCAAGAAACGGCTTTTAAACAAATTGAAAAATGAAATCAAACTGAAGAGGAAATATCAGCAAGCAATAAGAAGATCGCGTGTGAAGAAAAGCAAACTTAGTAAAGCAGAGATCATAGAATCGATAAAAAGTTACTTGCCAGAAAAAGTCTCCAGTTTTGTTGCTATGCAATTAAACCACACCGATCAGAAGACAAAACCGTATACAGACAAAAAAAAACAGCAAGCTGTCAATGAGGTATGTAATCATTTTAATTTATAGTATAGTTAATTATATTTAAATATTTAATTTAGGGAATAAGCGATTACCGTAGGTCTCATGGTAAGACTTGAGCCCGAGACCATGATAACTTTTTGTTTTGAGGTACCCAGATGCCAAAAACACCATTTGTTCAAATTTGTAAATATGTATATACACATGTATATATATATATGTGTGTGTGTGTGTCGGTGTGTGTGTGTGTGTGTGTGTGTGTGTGCGTGTACGCATCCATATCTTTGTCGAGACACACACCTGCATGGGAGCAGACACTCGGGCAAACACCCAATTGTCGGGACTCACACACGTCCCGACAACCAATACTGCATCAAACGTTTTAATTGGTCTCCAGAAAGACTTAGAAACAAAATTTGAAAATGACCCGACAAGCTCTGTACGAAACCGGTTTCACGTTTGCATATCTTTGTCGGGCCCAAAATATCACTGTACAGTGGCGCGCCAGTGGCGTTGCGGCGAACTACCCGAACTAGAGTGTGTGGCCCAACACTCGCTTCAAATGCTGACTTAAATAAACGCTTGTGATTGGTTGGAAACTCTTTACGTAATACAGCGTTGCCAATTCGATCTATTATAATCCCTTGAGAAGGATTGGAAATTGGAAATTTTGCTTATGACAAGTGCCAGTTGGGCAGTTGCCAGTGTCAGTCGTCACTGTTGTAAGGTGAGTAATGTAACGTAATTACCTACTACTGATAATTAATTACATGTCATGGATATGATTTTGCCTATATACAGTGTGTTAATTTTTTACTTTCTCCCCCTTATACATAGTTTATGGAGAAAGTATTGTTTTCGTCAAAATTTTCGAATTTGAGTTGTTAGTTGAAATATTCGTTTTGGTGCTCCCTGAACCCAAAAAAGTGACTTTTAAGTGATGTCTGTGTGTCTGTCAGTTTGTATGGATGTGTACAGAGCTAGAGCCCAAACCAATGGTCCGATTTTTATGAAATTTGGTATGTAGGTACTAATCCACGATATCTCCAGGTGGTTTTTTTCAGTTTGGAATTTTTTATTTTTAAGGGTAATTATCCCCCAAAAAACAGCCAAAAATCATAAAAAATTAAGATTTCTAAAAAACAGCTCTACCGATCTTGATTAAACATTAGTCGTTTGTATAAATTTAGTTTTCCAACAAAATGACACCACCCGCGTTTCTATAAAACTTTGGGTTCAGAAATTACAAGACTTAAAATATCAAATATTCATTTTTTTTTAACATATTACTATTCACCATTAAAAAGAGCTCAAAAAACTAAATAATTTAGTATTTTGAATTACTATTCTACGATTACTGGCTGCGGAGAAAATTAAAATTAAAATGTTGCGGTAAACGCAGTACGTTGTCCAACGTTATTCTTATGGGGAATACAAAAATTACTATTTCTCTCTTATTTCTTGATAAATTTCGTTCAAACTTGATATGCGAGTCAAGTTAGCATTGACCAACAGAGGAAATTCAAAATATTTTGCCCCTTAATAAACCTGAAGGGGGGAAAAGGGGGCATTTCCCCTCTTAAAACCACGTGCGTAGCGATGGATTCTGTAGTGCCTCCTAAACAGGGATTTGGGTGGATATTTTTGAAAGCAAGTTGTTTACAAGATTTTCTGTACATTCGATCGTGCTTTGTATTCTATATTTATTAAATCAAAACTAATTTATTCATTAAAGTTGGGCTAAAAGGGAGAAAGTATGTGTCAGTTTCCTGATAACGTTTATTTATGCTCACTATTGGGATCTCGTAAACCTTAATAGTTACAAGGAAGGTTAAACAAGTAAAGTAGTGCGTAACTAAAAACTAAATAAAATGGCAAAAAGAAATCAAAAATATTCCACCAAACTCGTTCGCCACGCTCAAAAAAACATTTTTGACCAATAACAAAAATTGCTTATAACTCTCTTATTTTCAAGATACAAAATACCCCCGTAGCAGCAAACCTGTGTACTCAGCAAATTTTCAATGCATATATATGTATCTTAATACCACATAAAGCCACATAACAAGTTTCATAAATAAACGATTTATGACATTTTTATTATTCTCCATAAGAATAACATGGCGGCTGAGTATGCAGGCTTGCTGAAGCAAGGAACACAAAAAATGGGGTTTTATACAAACATCAGTATAACTCAAGTAGGTAAAGCTACATACCAAATTTTAGCGAATTTCCCCTATAGGGAAGAAGCTATTACCGTTGGTTTCATGGTAAGACTTAAGCCCGAGACCATGATAACTTTTCATTTTGAGGTCCCCAGATGCCAAAAACACCATTCGTTCAAATTTTTATATATGTATATTTGTGTCCGTAAGAACGATAACTCTCGTAAAAAAGGTCCGATCTTAGTGAAATTTGGTACAAATGTGTAAAGTACCATTTATTTGAACGAGTTCGAAAACCAGATGAATCGCACCATCCGAAGGGGGGTTTTGGGGGGGTTTTGTACCCCAAAAATGTGTTTTTTGGGGTTTTCATATGTAATTTTAATTTTAATGAAATTTTAATTTATACCATTGAATTCAGCTTAAAAAAACAAACAATTTTGTATTTTCATCATTGCTCTACGTCAATTGGTTACCGAGATATTGAAAGTGCTAAACACAGTACGTTGTCTAATGTTATTCTTATGGAGAAAATGAAAAATTGTATATCTCGCTTATTTATGAACATAAACTGGCGAAATTTGGTATATGGCTTGATCTGGATGTGGTTTATTGTTGTTTGCAAAAAAAATCAATTTTTCGCCTATGGTTCCTGTAGCAGCAAACCTAGGTACTTGGTCCCCATGTTATTCTTATGGAAAATACTTAAAATGTTATATATCGCTTATTTATGAATGTATATGTATGAAACTTGGTCTGTGACTTCACTAAGATGAGTTCTATTGATATTTGCATAAAAAAACTATTATTTTGTGTGCCTTGTTGCAGCAAACCTGCGTACTCATCCCCAATGTTATTATTATGGAGAATAATTAATATTTTAAATATCGCTTTTTTGTGAATACATTTCTTATGAATCCTGTTAAGTGTTTTAACGTGTTATGTTATGTTATGTGTAATTCATTGGAAATTCGCTGAGTATGCAGGTTTGCTGCAACGGGGGTATTATTAATTTATGTTCATAATTAAGGGAGATAATAGGTTACTTATTTATCATAAGAATAACATGGGGCTGAGTACACAGGTTTGCTGCTACGGGAACTATCGACCAAAAAATGATTGTTAGTGCAAATATTAATAGACCACAACGATATGAAGCAATATACCAAGTTTCATCAGGAAAAGTTGATAAATATGTGAGATATACAATGTTTCTTATTCTACATAAGAATAACATTGGACAACGTACTGTGTTTAGCACTTTCAATATCTCTGTAACCATTTGACGTAGAGGAATGATCAGAATACCAAATTGTGTGTTTTTTAAGCTGAATCCAATGGTAAAAACAAATATTTGACTTTTTCAAAAAATATATGTAAAAAATTCGAAAAAACCATTTTTGGGGTACAAAAACCCCCCCAAAATCCCACTTTGGATGGGTCGATCTGTCTGGTTTTCGAACTTAAAGTCATAAATGTTGCTTTACACGTTTGCACCAAATTTTATCAAATCGGACCTTTTTACGCGAGTTATCGCACACACCGACACACACACACATATACATGTATATGTACAATTTCGAACGAATGGTGTTTTTGGGGTCTGGGACCTCGAAACGAAAAGTTATCATTGTCCCGGGCCTAGGTCTTACCATGCCGACTACGGTAATAGCTTCTTCCCTATAGAGGAAATTCGCTAAAAGTTAACACACTGTACACCTACAGGCTAGAAATCTTGCTCTGAGATTGTATTTGGTCAATTAATTGCTAATAATGTTAACATAGTTACTTTCTGTAGATATTTTAAACTTGCTGATAGTAACCGTAGTATTTTCATAAACCTAATTTCAAAGTTCACAAAGAAACAATATTTTTTTAGTTGGAGGGAATATTGTCAGGTTTATTGGTGCAAAAAATTAGAATTATTTTTGCTCTCTTCCAAGTCTGTATTTTCATAGAAGAATGTAGCAAGTTAATTTTTTATCTTGGCCTGTAGGGCTATTCTGTAAAAATCTACCAAAAGTTACCAAGTTTCCTCTCAAATTCTCTAAAGAAGGCTAACCTAGAACCTAGGTTCTGATTTATTTTGTATTATTCCCCAAAAGGGAAGTAAGTTACATTATAAACCTCATAGAATGTGAGAATAACCCTTATTCGAATTTTTTTATCATACAGTTATGTGGTTAAACACTAAGTTATCTGCTTTATAACATTAAAATGTATTGTTAAATTAATATAATATTCATTACAGTGTGTGTAAAAGTATTACAATAAATCACAAACATTAGTGTAGGCTATTAAACTTAATTAATAATGGAGTGTGTTTGATTGACTTAGACACAATATAGGTTGAACTTAAAAGCTCAAACATAACGCCTCTGTTGGAATTACTGTCTATTAGACTAGACTGTAGTTGGCAATGTTGGTTGATCTGTCTGTAAATGTACATCATTTATTTGCTCTCTTTATTATTTCATCTGAAGTTTTGTATTTTCTAGGTATCAGTTCTTAAACTTAATTATTAAAGTTGAATGACAGTGAAAAGTGCTAAAGCCGTTTAATTGAAACCAGTGCCAATTTAAAATTGCTAAGAAAATAAATGTGATGTTATCAAACCTTGAGCTTAAAGACATTATAAGCTGTAACTTATGCAGCCATCCTCTAACTTAAAAAGAGGAACCATCCACAGATCTTGCATTATTAATTTACACTTCTTCTTAACTATCAACAGACGACTAAAAATCTACTTAAAAGAGGTATGGAAAAGCACCTAATTCTATTGAGTTGACACCCACATTCAAGTGAACAAAAATGAATTTGATATGACATAACCTTGTACTTGGCCAAGGCAAATTTGTTTGCGATCGGGTATTTTTTATCATATAGTTTGCATCCTTGGAAGTAAAGTTACGTTGGGTTAGGGTTTTTAAGGTTTGGTATGGTAAACTAAACTTACCTGACCTTTTCCAACCCAAGAAACCTAACCTAACAATACCTAACCTAAAATAACCTTTTCCTGTATTTTTAGGGTAAACATAGGTCGGATGCAAAAAACAATATTATGATGAGGTTCAGCGTTTAACGGCAGTTTTATTTGACTACCCACATGCCATACCCCAAACAAATTTTTTGAGCCATTTTCCAGAATTCCCCTACACTTTTCCGGCCATATATCCGTTGTTTTACGTCGAATCGGACAAATTCGTTGATATTCTTAATCTACTCGCTGTCCTGGTATCATTTTCGTGTATCCACATGTGCCATTTTCGACGAGATTGTTTAATATTCCAGGGTGTTCCTAGCTTTTCCGCTTAAAAAAACTATATTTTCCAGAATCCAGAATCCACCGTGAAATTTCCTACATTTGGGTAAAACAATTTTCAAATTCGAATGAGATCGTTGATCGATGGTTTAACGAAAAAATTATGGTTTTCTCTCTTTGAATTAATATATTAACATATAAATGTAAGACTTATTTTAATGTCGTAAACAATCTTTACAAATCCAAAATATGTTTAAGACTATTTTACAAAAACACCATTTTTTGAACAAAATTTTATTTACGATCGTAATCCTGCGATTTTGATATGTGCATGGATTTTTTCAACAACAAAACCACCGCATAGATTATTATAATAAAGTGTTTATATAACAAATAAACCTTTGATTAGTAATCAGATTAAGTAATCCTATACATAACATCTAAAGTTTAACCTACTACTGCCGTGCTGTCAGGAATAAAATTAAAAACTACTCAACACACGCAGATGGCAGATAGATGAATAAATATTATCAGATGTTTCTACGCAAGGGAATGAATTGTCCAAACGGATGGTTTTCTGAATGGATGAATGAAATAAATGAAATGAAATGAAATAATGATTTATTCCACCCAAACTTACAACACTCAAACACATTAATTTTCTTGGAATTACGTTGTCACATCAACCAGTTATTGTGACAACGTTGAAAAAAAAACAAACAAAATAAACTTTACATTAACAACTGAGTCCAGTCCTTCTATGCATAAACACATCTTGCCGCTCTCCGTGGCGTCTGACATGACATCAACTTAATATTTATCTCTCCAAATAATAGTAAACTTTAACACACTTAGTATATAAATGACATCAAAAAATAGTTTCAATATAAGTTTTAAGTAGTGCAATAAGCAAATATAGGTTAAATTAATACATTATTCATGAAATCAACATTCGAAATTTTGAAAAGCCATTTTTTTAATTGCACAGAAAAAGATTTAAGACTCAAGCAGTTTTTAACTTCTTGTGGGAGCTGGTTGAAGTATTTAGGTCCGTTGTACTGATAAGAGTGTCTAAATAATGTTTTGTTTACTTTGGGTAATCTAAATACGGCTTGATTACTACTTCTTGTATTGTATAAAAGATTTTGTGTACCGGTATTTCCACTTCTAAAATAAAAAAGTCTGAGCACTTTATACGCATACAAATGTTGGACAGGAAGTATTTTTAATTCAACAAATAAAGGAAAAGAACTATCTGTCTTACGACTGTTAGTAATTAACCTTAAAAAATGATTTTGTGTGATTCTTACTTTTTCAGTGTAGCATTTATATGTTCCTCCCCAACAACTGATAGCATATTCCAATCTTGAATTAATCAAAGCGAAATAAAGTATTCTTAATAAAAAGGCGTTACAGATATTTTTTAAAAAGTAAAATATTCTTATAGAAGATCGAATTTTAGAATGCAAAGCAAAAACATGTTTACTCCAATTTAGATTTTCGTCTAATACTACCCCAAGATATCGAAAACTGCTGACCTTTTCTATAGTTTCACAATTACACATATTTAAATTACAGTTTGAGCTATGGTAGGCCACATTAAACTGAAAATTGAAACTATTTGCTAAACCAAAATTAATGTACTTCGTCTTATCTACATTCACTTGCATTTTATTAGCTACACACCAGGAATTTAGTAAACTCAAATCATCTTTAACTTGCTCATACAACACATTTGTATCTTTGTTTGTATAGAATAGTGCTACATCATCAGCAAAAGCACTGATTTGGCCGTGGAAAGGACATTCAAGGAGGTCATTGATAAAAATGAGGAACAGAGTTGCAGATACCACTGATCCCTGTGGGACTCCTGCCCTGACAGGCAAGGCAGAGCTCAACTGATTCAAAATTTTTGTTTGCTGTATTCTATTTTTTAAAAAGCTGCTAAACCAATCAAGTGCCAATCCTCTTACGCCTGCTGTGTTTAATTTAGAAATCAAAATATCGTGATCAACAAGATCAAACGCTTTTTTAAAATCAATAAATAAACCTGTAGCCTTCATATTGTTATTAAAACTGTTGTAGATATTTTCTGTTACGTTAATTAAAGCATCTTCTGTCGATTTTCCTTTTCTGAAACCAAATTGATGAATACTGAAAAAATTTAAATTATCTAAATAATTAATAAGCCGATTTTTCATAATTTTCTCAATAACCTTAGAAAAAACTGAGATCAAACTGATGGGTCTTAGATTGTCTAATTTTTGAGAGTGGGTTTTCTTATAAATTGGAACAACTGTACTTAATTTCAATTTTTCTGGGAAAATGCCATTTGCAAAACTTAAGTTAAATATATGAGTAAGAACGGGCGCTATTAACTCGGAGACATTTTTTATAAGTTGAACAGTAAACTGATCAAATCCGGTAGACTTTTTATTTTTCAAATTGCTAATGGTACTTAAGACTTCGGGAGTAGTTGTAGGAGCGATGAAAATGGAGTGAGGCCGGAAGTACAAGGGTTGGGGCGGGGGCGGGAGCGGACAGCTACGACCTTGACCTTGGCCTTGCACTGCGATAAAGTAATCATTTACCTCTTCAGCTACTTGTTTTGGGTCAGTAATCACAGCTCCGTTTTCTAGCTCAACTCTAATGACAGTTTTACAATCTTTCACACCAATTATGTTATTTATCACCTTCCAATACTGAGAAGAATCACCATTACATCTATCAATCTTACTAGCTAAATATTCATTTTTTGCTGCATCTATATCAGATCTCAACTGTCTACTAAAACGATTGAAATAATTGTTAAAATGTAAATCATACGGCCTTTTTTTATATATAATATATAATTTTTTCCGCCTAGCTAATCTATTAAGCAAGTTAGGGTTGATCCAAGAACTAACAGATTTTGCCTTATGCAGTTTGTTGTTTCTAATAATTAACTTAGAGCTATTTACAATGGATGATAGAGTTTCATAAAAAAAATCGTAACAAAAATTAACATCATTTGACAAAAAACATTCTTGCCACGTTTCTTCCCGCAGCTTAATTTTAATAAAATCATAATCAACAATATTGTCATGAAACTACGGGAACAGATGGTTCATCCGTAAATGAATGGATGAATCATCCAGATGAAAACAAGAGTTTCCATCGGATGAATGAATTGCCGCTCAACAACCGGATGAATCGTTTGTTTTCATCCGATGGTTCCCATCACTAAGTCAAGTCAGTGTCTCAGCGTCTGCCGAGCGGGAAGGATGTACGCGCTGTTTCTCGTGAAAACTCGGCAACCTGCCGACTTTCCCCCCTCCCTCCCCACAGCACTCTAGGCCGAATTGAGTCGCCACGGACTTTGAGAAACACTAGCAGAGATGTCCGTTGACATTCTGTCTTAGCATCTGTTGGTTTCGCTCATCACTTGATACGTTGTGTATGTCAACAATATACATGAGTAACACTCTAATAGTGTAATCAAATCAATTATGTATCTAAAATTATTGGTAAACTATGCGTAAAAATGTTATGCAATGCAATTACTTTCCCGATTACACGTTTTTCCGCGGAATAGTCATTAAAACCCTGGAAAATCGCAAAATATTCCTGTTCTTATAATTCTGTCATGTGGATATTCACATTGTGCGAAAATTCACCCTGAGTACGTATGCGCAATTATTTTGCCGATCGGACAAGTAATAAGCAAGAAATTGCCAATAAAGGTTTACAATCTATTCAATACAGAGCGGGCCCGGTGTTGTGGTTTTTACAACGGCCACAGCACTAGTTTCGGTGGTTTTCATCCCAGGCGCGGATCCACAGGGGGGGGAATAGGGGAAATTCCCCCCCAAGGCAAAAGGTTGGAGTTGCGCGCGCACCCCCGCACCAGCGCTACGTCAGCCCGGCAGCATCATCTCGTTTGATTGATGCGTCGTCCGTCAGACTTATATGCCTGTAATACTACTACAGAGTGTCCACAGATCGAAAATTCCAGGAAAATCAGATAATTATACGGGAATTTTGGCGAAAATTCGTTAATTTTGCTTAAAGACCTTTTTTGGCCGTTCTCGTTCATGCGGCTCGGTTGTCGTTTCCAGCCAATAAAACAAGTTTTGGTTGTCATTTTCAGCCAATAAGAAATGTTGCCGATCGTCATTTCGGGCCATTAAATGCAACTAAATTCATGTTTCTGACCCATCCGACACGAAAAAATAGGCGTTTTTTGGCTATAGAACGGGGTCAAATCGCCGATTGTATTTGTAAAAATATGTTCCGGTTGTCATTCGAGCCTATAAAACGGGATCCAGCTTTATTTTTCGCAAGGAAAATGTGGTCCAATTGCCAATTTTTATGATAAATCACGGTTAGATTGTGATTTTTGGCATATATTGACGCTCAGTCGTCATTTTCGGTCAATAATCACGTTGCGGCCGTCGATTTCGGACTTTTAAATGTGAGGAACGGTTATTTTTGGCAAATATAACACTTGCATGTATTCTGTGGTCACATTCGTTTTGTGTTATGTACACAACATGCGTTTCATATGGGAAAATAATGTTTTTTGCTGATTGCAGAAAAACTAAATGAGATACAAGGTTGGTGTAAATTAGAAAATTGCTAGGATTTACAAGACCTTTTTAAGCTTTTTGACATACGCTACCATTTGACTTTTTTGAATTTTGGGCATGTAGGCATTTTCAAATATTTTTTTGAAATATAGACTTTCTCAGAAAAGCCTGTCATGTAGCATACCAGAGTAAAGCTGAGTTTATTACGAGTAAGAAATTTAAGTCGGAAAAAAGATCGAGTCGTGGTTTAAAAAATACAGAGTATTCCGTAAATGTCAATCTTTTACACAAAAATGGCCGCCATTTTAAAACTGGTAAAGATAAGTGAATTCTGTTCTCACCAAAATGTGTATTTTAACGAGGCCTTTAAAATTATGTATAATATTCCCTATGTTTATGTAATAAATGTTTGAGATTCGAACCCGTGACCTTCAGTTTTGGAACATGCCGTACATAGATTTTGATGAAGATATTTTTAATAGATAGCCCACATGCGTTTTAGTGGGGATTAATCTGACACGTCTGACAGGAGGGGTAGAAGAGGGGACGGTAGTTGATGGAATCGCCGCTTGAGCGCTTCAGTATGGTAGCTGACGACGTGACGCTCCAGCTGAATTTAACCTAGTTAAACCTAGTCCTAGTGACCCTAGTGGCCTAATGTTTAAGTGGGAAATGGCCAAGCAGATTTGGCGATTTTGCAGATTTTTTTTGAAAATTCGTATAAATTCAACCGTAGAAGTAAACCTGAAATTAATTTTGATCGGAAAGAACAGGAGAATCTATAAATACTAAAATCAAAAGATCTAGAAAAAAATTTTTTCGGTAAGGTGAAAAAAAAAATTAATTTCAAAAACAGCCTCGGTGAAATTTTGTCTACAGATTTTTTATGAAAAATTCATTATATACATTTTGTAAACAATCTGATTCCCTACATAGAAATACATAACATGTTATGGAAAGAATTTACTTTGTAAGTTTTAGGGGCGTAATATAATAATAAACGGAAACCCGAAATATGTGTAAACTGTACAGTGTTAGTTTGTCTTGTAAATAAATCATGTAATATATGTATATACTAATAATGATATATACATATTTGTAAAGCTAATGAAGTAAGGAATCCAAAAAAGTGATAAAGTTGATGGTAAAAATTTTGTATCACTTATAAATAAATGTAAATAAAAGAATTTTTTGTTATTTTTGCATATTTGGGAAAGAAATATTTCACAGTATTTAGTATATAACTTTTTTGCCAAATGTTTTACCCTCAAATCAATACAAACATGTTGTGGTATACATTCAATTCCCTACATAGAAATATATAACATTTTATACATAGAAATATACATATAAATATTTAACTCACCACTAGGCCTACCAGATAAATAATCTAATTAGCCTAGGACGCCTATGACACATCAGGAACGTCGTTCACCTCAATAATACCCTCTAAGTCGTCATCAATGTCACTAATTCTTTCTTCAAGAGCACCCCGAATGTCACCACAATCCATTGTATGTTGTACAGCGACAAGTGACAGTGATCAGTGCCAGCTCCAGCTCCCAGTTCCAGCGACAGCGCCACGACCTCGAAACAACCAAACAGCGACCGGTGACAGTGACCAGTGCCAGCGCCAGCACCCAGCTCCAGCTCCAGCGACAGCGCCACGAACCTAGCGGGGATACATTGAAACAACCAAACAGTGACAGCGACTTTTGAGTGAGTGAATTCGCACTGTCACCGAAGTCACTGGAGCTGGTTAGAACGATTTCCTGGCACAGCTCCTTTAGTGCCGAACAAATATTAGCGCCAAAGTTACCGGTAAAGAAATATTTAACAACCCTACTAAGTCAGTGTCTCAGCGTCTGCCGAGCGGGAAGGATGTACGCGCTGTTTCTCGTGAAAACACGGCACCCTGCCGACTTTCCCCCTCCCTCTCCACAGCACTCTAGGCCGAATTGAGTCGCCACGGCCTTTGAGAAACACTACCAGAGATGTCCGTTGACATTCTGTCTTAGCATCTGTTGGTTTCGCTCATCACTTGATACGTTGTGTATGTCAACAATATACATGAGTAACACTCTAATAGTGTAATCAAATCAATTATGTATCTAAAATTATTGGTAAACTATGCGTAAAAATGTTGCGTTCAGGTTTTTGAAGTAATTATGACAATACAACCTGACACCATATTTTGACTAGCTTAAAACCGGATGAAAAATTGGTAAAACCACGAAAACAAAACCACGAACATTTAAATTTTTTCCAAAATGTTGGAAATTTGACACTGATTATGGAAGTGATAGTTTTCCGCGGAAAAGTCGTTAGAACCCCGGAAAATCGGAAAATAATTGTTTTCTGGAAATACTGTCATGTGGATATTCAAAATGTGCGGAATTTCACCCTGAACACGATCGTGCAATTATTTTCCCGATCACACTTTTTTCTCTGCGGAAAAGGCGGGGAAAACGTCAGAAAATCGGAAAAAACATTGTTTTTATAATACTGTCATGTGGGTATTCAAAATTGTGTGTAAATTCACCCTGAATACGTACATGCAATTACTTTCCCGATTACACGTTTTTCCGCGGAATAGTCATTAAAACCCTGGAAAATCGCAAAATATTCCTGTTCTTATAATTCTGTCATGTGGATATTCACATTGTGCGAAATTTCACCCTGAGTACGTATGCGCAATTATTTTGCCGATCGGACAAGTAATAAGCAAGAAATTGCCAATAAAAGTTTACAATCTATTCAATACAGAGCGGGCCCGGTGGTGTGGTTTTTACAACGGCCACAGCACTAGTTTCGGTGGTTTTCACCCCAGGTCCGGATCCACAGGGGGGGAATAGGGGAAATTCCCCCCCAAGGCAAAAGGTTGGAGTTGCGCGCGCACCCCCGCACCAGCGCTACGTCAGCCCGGCAGCATCATCTCGTTTGATTGATGCGTCGTCCGTCAGACTTATATGCCTGTAATACTACTACAGAGTGTCCACAGATCGAAAATTCCAGGAAAATCAGATAATTATACGGGAATTTTGGCGAAAATTCGTTAATTTTGCTTAAAGACCTTTTTTGGCCGTTCTCGTTCATGCGGCTCGGTTGTCGTTTCCAGCCAATAAAACAAGTTTTGGTTGTCATTTTCAGCCAATAAGAAATGTTGCCGATCGTCATTTCGGGCCATTAAATGCAACTAAATTCATGTTTCTGACCCATCCGACACGAAAAAATAGGCGTTTTTTGGCTATAGTACGGGGTCAAATCGCCGATTGTATTTGTAAAAATATGTTCCGGTTGTCATTCGAGCCTATAAAACGGGATCCAGCTTTATTTTTCGCAAGGAAAATGTGGTCCAATTGCCAATTTTTATGATAAATCACGGTTAGATTGTGATTTTTGGCATATATTGACGCTCAGTCGTCATTTTCGGTCAATAATCACGTTGCGGCCGTCGATTTCGGACTTTTAAATGTGAGGAACGGTTATTTTTGGCAAATATAACACTTGCATGTATTCTGTGGTCACATTCGTTTTGTGTTATGTACACAACATGCGTTTCATATGGGAAAATAATGTTTTTTGCTGATTGCAGAAAAACTAAATGAGATACAAGGTTGGTGTAAATTAGAAAATTGCTAGGATTTACAAGACCTTTTTAAGCTTTTTGACATACGCTACCATTTGACTTTTTTGAATTTTGGGCATGTAGGCATTTTCAAATATTTTTTTGAAATATAGACTTTCTCAGAAAAGCCTGTCATGTAGCATACCAGAGTAAAGCTGAGTTTATTACGAGTAAGAAATTTAAGTCGGAAAAAAGATCGAGTCGTGGTTTAAAAAATACAGAGTATTCCGTAAATGTCAATATTTTACACAAAAATGGCCGCCGTTTTAAAACTGGTAAAGATAAGTGAATTCTGTTCTCACCAAAATGTGTATTTTAACGAGGCCTTTAAAATTATGTATAATATTCCCTATGTTTATGTAATAAATGTTTGAGATTCGAACCCGTGACCTTCAGTTTTGGAACATTCCGTACATAGATTTTAATGAAAATATTTTTAATAGATAGCCCACATGCGTTTTAGTGGGGATTAATCTGACACGTCTGACAGGAGGGGTAGAAGAGGGGACGGTAGTTGATGGAATCGCCGCTTGAGCGCTTCAGTATGGTAGCTGACGACGCGACGCTCCAGCTGAATTTAACCTAGTTAACCCTAGTCCTAGTGACCCTAGTGGCCTAATGTTTAAGTGGGAAATGGCCAAGCAGATTTGGCGATTTTGCAGACCTTTTTTTGAAAATTCGTATAAATTCAACCGTAGAAGTAAACCTGAAATTAATTTTGATCGGAAAGAACAGGAGAATCTATAAATACTAAAATCAAAAGATCTAGGAAACAAATTGTTTCGGTAAAGTGAAAAAAAAAATTTTAATTTCAAAAACAGCCTCGGTGAAATTTTGTCTACAGATTTTTTATGAAAAATTCATTATATACATTTTGTAAACAACCTGATTCCCTACATAGAAATACATAACATGTTATGGAAAGAATTTACTTTGTAAGTTTTAGGGGCGTAATATAATAATAAACGGAAACCCGAAATATGTGTAAACTGTACAGTGTTAGTTTGTCTTGTAAATAAATCATGTAATATATGTATATACTAATAATGATATATACATATTTGTAAAGCTAATGAAGTAAGGAATCCAAAGAAAGTGATAAAGTTGATGGTAAAAATTTTGTATCACTTATAAATAAATGTAAATAAAAGAATTTTTTGTTATTTTTGCATATTTGGGAAAGAAATATTTCACAGTATTTAGTATATAACTTTTTTGCCAAATGTTTTACCCTCAAATCAATACAAACATGTTGTGGTATACATTCAATTCCCTACATAGAAATATATAACATTTTATACATAGAAATATACATATAAATATTTAACTCACCACTAGGCCTACCAGATAAATAATCTAATTAGCCTAGGACGCCTATGACACATCAGGAACGTCGTTCACCTCAATATCACCCTCTAAGTCGTCATCAATGTCACTAATTCTTTCTTCAAGAGCACCCCGAATGTCACCACAATCCATTGTATGTTGTACAGCGACAAGTGACAGTGATCAGTGCCAGCTCCAGTTCCCAGTTCCAGCGACAGCGCCACGACCTCGAAACAACCAAACAGCGACCGGTGACAGTGACCAGTGCCAGCGCCAGCACCCAGCTCCAGCTCCAGCGACAGCGCCACGAACCTACCGGGGATACATTGAAACAACCAAACAGTGACAGCGACTTTTGAGTGAGTGAATTCGCACTGTCACCGAAGTCACTGGAGCTGGTTAGAACGATTTCCTGGCACCAGCTCCTTTAGTGCCGAACAAATATTAGCGCCAAAGTTACCGGTACAGAAATATTTAACAACCCTACTAAGTCAGTGTCTCAGCGTCTGCCGAGCGGGAAGGATGTACGCGCTGTTTCTCGTGAAAACACGGCACCCTGCCGACTTTCCCCCCTCCCTCCCCACAGCACTCTAGGCCGAATTGAGTCGCCACGGCCTTTGAAAAACACTAGCAGAGATGTCCGTTGACATTCTGTCTTAGCATCTGTTGGTTTCGCTCATCACTTGATACGTTTTGTGTATGTCAACAATATACATGAATAACACTCTAATAGTGTAATCAAATCAATTATGTATCTAAAATTATTGGTAAACTATGCGTAAAAATGTTGCGTTCAGGTTTTTGAAGTAATTATGACAATACAACCTGACACCATATTTTGACTAGCTTAAAACCGGATGAAAAATTGGTAAAACCACGAAAACAAAACCACGAACATTTAAATTTTTTCCAAAATGTTGGAAATTTGACACTGATTATGGAAGTGATAGTTTTCCGCGGAAAAGTCGTTAGAACCCCGGAAAATCGGAAAATAATTGTTTTCTGGAAATACTGTCATGTGGATATTCAAAATGTGCGGAATTTCACCCTGAACACGATCGTGCAATTATTTTCCCGATCACACTTTTTTCTCTGCGGAAAAGGCGGGGAAAACGTCGGAAAATCGGAAAAAAACATTGTTTTTATAATACTGTCATGTGGGTATTCAAAATTGTGTGTAAATTCACCCTGAATACGTACATGCAATTACTTTCCCGATTACACGTTTTTCCGCGGAATAGTCATTAAAACCCTGGAAAATCGCAAAATATTCCTGTTCTTATAATTCTGTCATGTGGATATTCACATTGTGCGAAAATTCACCCTGAGTACGTATGCGCAATTATTTTGCCGATCGGACAAGTAATAAGCAAGAAATTGCCAATAAAGGTTTACAATCTATTTAATACAGAGCGGGCCCGGTGGTGTGGTTTTTACAACGGCCACAGCACTAGTTTCGGTGGTTTTCATCCCAGGCGCGGATCCACAGGGGGGGGGAATAGGGGAAATTCCCCCCCAAGGCAAAAGGTTGGAGTTGCGCGCGCACCCCCGCACCAGCGCTACGTCAGCCCGGCAGCATCATCTCGTTTGATTGATGCGTCGTCCGTCAGACTTATATGCCTGTAATACTACTACAGAGTGTCCACAGATCGAAAATTCCAGGAAAATCAGATAATTATACGGGAATTTTGGCGAAAATTCGTTAATTTTGCTTAAAGACCTTTTTTGGCCGTTCTCGTTCATGCGGCTCGGTTGTCGTTTCCAGCCAATAAAACAAGTTTTGGTTGTCATTTTCAGCCAATAAGAAATGTTGCCGATCGTCATTTCGGGCCATTAAATGCAACTAAATTCATGTTTCTGACCCATCCGACACGAAAAAATAGGCGTTTTTTGGCTATAGAACGGGGTCAAATCGCCGATTGTATTTGTAAAAATATGTTCCGATTGTCATTCGAGCCTATAAAACGGGATCCAGCTTTATTTTTCGCAAGGAAAATGTGGTCCAATTGCCAATTTGTATGATAAATCACGGTTAGATTGTGATTTTTGGCATATATTGACGCTCAGTCGTCATTTTCGGTCAATAATCACGTTGCGGCCGTCGATTTCGGACTTTTAAATGTGAGGAACGGTTATTTTTGGCAAATATAACACTTGCATGTATTCTGTGGTCACATTCGTTTTGTGTTATGTACACAACATGCGTTTCATATGGGAAAATAATGTTTTTTGCTGATTGCAGAAAAACTAAATGACATACAAGGTTGGTGTAAATTAGAAAATTGCTAGGATTTACAAGACCTTTTTAAGCTTTTTGACATACGCTACCATTTGACTTTTTTGAATTTTGGGCATGTAGGCATTTTCAAATATTTTTTTGAAATATAGACTTTCTCAGAAAAGCCTGTCATGTAGCATACCAGAGTAAAGCTGAGTTTATTACGAGTAAGAAATTTAAGTCGGAAAAAAGATCGAGTCGTGGTTTAAAAAATACAGAGTATTCCGTAAGTGTCAATATTTTACACAAAAATGGCCGCCATTTTAAAACTGGTAAAGATAAGTGAATTCTGTTCTCACCAAAATGTGTATTTTAACGAGGCCTTTAAAATTATGTATAATATTCCCTATGTTTATGTAATAAATGTTTGAGATTCGAACCCGTGACCTTCAGTTTTGGAACATTCCGTACATAGATTTTGATGAAGATATTTTTAATAGATAGCCCACATGCGTTTTAGTGGGGATTATTCTGACACGTCTGACAGGAGGGGTAGAAGAGGGGACGGTAGTTGATGGAATCGCCGCTTGAGCGCTTCAGTATGGTAGCTGACGACGCGACGCTCCAGATGAATTTAACCTAGTTAACCCTAGTCCTAGTGACCCTAGTGGCCTAATGTTTAAGTGGGAAATGGCCAAGCAGATTTGGCGATTTTGCAGACCTTTTTTTGAAAATTCGTATAATTTCAACCGTAGAAGTAAACCTGAAATTAATTTTGATCGGAAAGAACAGGAGAATCTATAAATACTAAAATCATAAGATCTAGGAAAAAAAATTTTTCGGTAAAGTGAAAAAAAATTTAATTTCAAAAACAGCCTCGGTGAAATTTTATCTACAGATTTTTTATGAAAAATTCATTATATACATTTTGTAAACAATCTGATTCCCTACATAGAAATACATAACATGTTATGGAAAGAATTTACTTTGTAAGTTTTAGGGGCGTAATATAATAATAAACGGAAACCCGAAATATGTGTAAACTGTACAGTGTTAGTTTGTCTTGTAAATAAATCATGTAATATATGTATATACTAATAATGATATATACATATTTGTAAAGCTAATGAAGTAAGGAATCCAAAAAAAGTGATAAAGTTGATGGTAAAAATGTTGTATCACTTATAAATAAATGTAAATAAAAGAATTTTTTGTTATTTTTGCATATTTAGAAAAGAAATATTTCACAGTATTTAGTATATAACTTTTTTGCCAAATGTTTTACCCTAAAATCAATACAAACATGTTGTGGTATACATTCAATTCCCTACATAGAAATATATAACATTTTATACATAGAAATATACATATAAATTTTTAACTCACCACTAGGCCTACCAGATAAATAATCTAATTAGCCTAGGACGCCTATGACACATCAGGAACGTCGTTCACCTCAATATCACCCTCTAAGTCGTCATCAATGTCACTAATTCTTTCTTCAAGAGCACCCCGAATGTCACCACAATCCATTGTATGTTGTACAGTGACAAGTGACAGTGATCAGTGCCAGCTCCAGCTCCCAGTTCCAGCGACAGCGCCACGACCTCGAAACAACCAAACAGCGACCGGTGACAGTGACCAGTGCCAGCGCCAGCACCCAGCTCCAGCTCCAGCGACAGCGCCACGAACCTACCGGGGATACATTGAAACAACCAAACAGTGACAGCGACTTTTGAGTGAGTGAATTCGCACTGTCACCGAAGTCACTGGAGCTGGTTAGAACGATTTCCTGGCACAGCTCCTTTAGTGCCGAACAAATATTAGCGCCAAAGTTACCGGTAAAGAAATATTTAACAACCCTACTAAGTCAGTGTCTCAGCGTCTGCCGAGCGGGAAGGATGTACGCGCTGTTTCTCGTGAAAACACGGCACCCTGCCGACTTTCCCCCTCCCTCTCCACAGCACTCTAGGCCGAATTGAGTCGCCACGGCCTTTGAGAAACACTACCAGAGATGTCCGTTGACATTCTGTCTTAGCATCTGTTGGTTTCGCTCATCACTTGATACGTTGTGTATGTCAACAATATACATGAGTAACACTCTAATAGTGTAATCAAATCAATTATGTATCTAAAATTATTGGTAAACTATGCGTAAAAATGTTGCGTTCAGGTTTTTGAAGTAATTATGACAATACAACCTGACACCATATTTTGACTAGCTTAAAACCGGATGAAAAATTGGTAAAACCACGAAAACAAAACCACGAACATTTAAATTTTTTCCAAAATGTTGGAAATTTGACACTGATTATGGAAGTGATAGTTTTCCGCGGAAAAGTCGTTAGAACCCCGGAAAATCGGAAAATAATTGTTTTCTGGAAATACTGTCATGTGGATATTCAAAATGTGCGGAATTTCACCCTGAACACGATCGTGCAATTATTTTCCCGATCACACTTTTTTCTCTGCGGAAAAGGCGGGGAAAACGTCGGAAAATCGGAAAAAAACATTGTTTTTATAATACTGTCATGTGGGTATTCAAAATTGTGTGTAAATTCACCCTGAATACGTACATGCAATTACTTTCCCGATTACACGTTTTTCCGCGGAATAGTCATTAAAACCCTGGAAAATCGCAAAATATTCCTGTTCTTATAATTCTGTCATGTGGATATTCACATTGTGCGAAAATTCACCCTGAGTACGTATGCGCAATTATTTTGCCGATCGGACAAGTAATAAGCAAGAAATTGCCAATAAAGGTTTACAATCTATTTAATACAGAGCGGGCCCGGTGGTGTGGTTTTTACAACGGCCACAGCACTAGTTTCGGTGGTTTTCATCCCAGGCGCGGATCCACAGGGGGGGGAATAGGGGAAATTCCCCCCCAAGGCAAAAGGTTGGAGTTGCGCGCGCACCCCCGCACCAGCGCTACGTCAGCCCGGCAGCATCATCTCGTTTGATTGATGCGTCGTCCGTCAGACTTATATGCCTGTAATACTACTACAGAGTGTCCACAGATCGAAAATTCCAGGAAAATCAGATAATTATACGGGAATTTTGGCGAAAATTCGTTAATTTTGCTTAAAGACCTTTTTTGGCCGTTCTCGTTCATGCGGCTCGGTTGTCGTTTCCAGCCAATAAAACAAGTTTTGGTTGTCATTTTCAGCCAATAAGAAATGTTGCCGATCGTCATTTCGGGCCATTAAATGCAACTAAATTCATGTTTCTGACCCATCCGACACGAAAAAATAGGCGTTTTTTGGCTATAGAACGGGGTCAAATCGCCGATTGTATTTGTAAAAATATGTTCCGATTGTCATTCGAGCCTATAAAACGGGATCCAGCTTTATTTTTCGCAAGGAAAATGTGGTCCAATTGCCAATTTGTATGATAAATCACGGTTAGATTGTGATTTTTGGCATATATTGACGCTCAGTCGTCATTTTCGGTCAATAATCACGTTGCGGCCGTCGATTTCGGACTTTTAAATGTGAGGAACGGTTATTTTTGGCAAATATAACACTTGCATGTATTCTGTGGTCACATTCGTTTTGTGTTATGTACACAACATGCGTTTCATATGGGAAAATAATGTTTTTTGCTGATTGCAGAAAAACTAAATGACATACAAGGTTGGTGTAAATTAGAAAATTGCTAGGATTTACAAGACCTTTTTAAGCTTTTTGACATACGCTACCATTTGACTTTTTTGAATTTTGGGCATGTAGGCATTTTCAAATATTTTTTTGAAATATAGACTTTCTCAGAAAAGCCTGTCATGTAGCATACCAGAGTAAAGCTGAGTTTATTACGAGTAAGAAATTTAAGTCGGAAAAAAGATCGAGTCGTGGTTTAAAAAATACAGAGTATTCCGTAAGTGTCAATATTTTACACAAAAATGGCCGCCATTTTAAAACTGGTAAAGATAAGTGAATTCTGTTCTCACCAAAATGTGTATTTTAACGAGGCCTTTAAAATTATGTATAATATTCCCTATGTTTATGTAATAAATGTTTGAGATTCGAACCCGTGACCTTCAGTTTTGGAACATTCCGTACATAGATTTTGATGAAGATATTTTTAATAGATAGCCCACATGCGTTTTAGTGGGGATTATTCTGACACGTCTGACAGGAGGGGTAGAAGAGGGGACGGTAGTTGATGGAATCGCCGCTTGAGCGCTTCAGTATGGTAGCTGACGACGCGACGCTCCAGATGAATTTAACCTAGTTAACCCTAGTCCTAGTGACCCTAGTGGCCTAATGTTTAAGTGGGAAATGGCCAAGCAGATTTGGCGATTTTGCAGACCTTTTTTTGAAAATTCGTATAATTTCAACCGTAGAAGTAAACCTGAAATTAATTTTGATCGGAAAGAACAGGAGAATCTATAAATACTAAAATCATAAGATCTAGGAAAAAAAATTTTTCGGTAAAGTGAAAAAAAATTTAATTTCAAAAACAGCCTCGGTGAAATTTTATCTACAGATTTTTTATGAAAAATTCATTATATACATTTTGTAAACAATCTGATTCCCTACATAGAAATACATAACATGTTATGGAAAGAATTTACTTTGTAAGTTTTAGGGGCGTAATATAATAATAAACGGAAACCCGAAATATGTGTAAACTGTACAGTGTTAGTTTGTCTTGTAAATAAATCATGTAATATATGTATATACTAATAATGATATATACATATTTGTAAAGCTAATGAAGTAAGGAATCCAAAAAAAGTGATAAAGTTGATGGTAAAAATGTTGTATCACTTATAAATAAATGTAAATAAAAGAATTTTTTGTTATTTTTGCATATTTAGAAAAGAAATATTTCACAGTATTTAGTATATAACTTTTTTGCCAAATGTTTTACCCTAAAATCAATACAAACATGTTGTGGTATACATTCAATTCCCTACATAGAAATATATAACATTTTATACATAGAAATATACATATAAATTTTTAACTCACCACTAGGCCTACCAGATAAATAATCTAATTAGCCTAGGACGCCTATGACACATCAGGAACGTCGTTCACCTCAATATCACCCTCTAAGTCGTCATCAATGTCACTAATTCTTTCTTCAAGAGCACCCCGAATGTCACCACAATCCATTGTATGTTGTACAGTGACAAGTGACAGTGATCAGTGCCAGCTCCAGCTCCCAGTTCCAGCGACAGCGCCACGACCTCGAAACAACCAAACAGCGACCGGTGACAGTGACCAGTGCCAGCGCCAGCACCCAGCTCCAGCTCCAGCGACAGCGCCACGAACCTACCGGGGATACATTGAAACAACCAAACAGTGACAGCGACTTTTGAGTGAGTGAATTCGCACTGTCACCGAAGTCACTGGAACTGGTTAGAACGATTTCCTGGCACCAGCTCCTTTAGTGCCGAACAAATATTAGCGCCAAAGTTACCGGTACAGAAATATTTAACAACCCTACTAAGTCAGTGTCTCAGCGTCTGCCGAGCGGGAAGGATGTACGCGCTGTTTTTCGTGAAAACACGGCACCCTGCCGACTTTCCCCCCTCCCTCCCCACAGCACTCTAGGCAGAATTGAGTCGCCACGGCCTTTGAAAAACACTAGCAGAGATGTCCGTTGACATTCTGTCTTAGCATCTGTTGGTTTCGCTCATCACTTGATACGTTGTGTATGTCAACAATATACATGAATAACACTCTAATAGTGTAATCAAACCAATTATGTATCTAAAATTATTGGTAAACTATGCGTAAAAATGTTGCGATCAGGTTTTTGAAGTAATTATGATAATACAACCTGACACCATATTTTGACTAGCTTAAAACCGGATGAAAAATTGGTAAAACCACGAAAACAAAACCACGAACATTTAAATTTTTTCCAAAATGTTGGAAATTTGACACTGATTATGGAAGTGATAGTTTTCCGCGGAAAAGTCGTTAGAACCCCGGAAAATCGGAAAATAATTGTTTTCTGGAAATACTGTAATGTGGATATTCAAAATGTGCGGAATTTCACCCTGAACACGATCGTGCAATTATTTTCCCGATCACACTTTTTTCCCTGCGGAAAAGGCGGGGAAAACGTCGGAAAATCGGAAAAAACATTGTTTTTATAATACTGTCATGTGGGTATTCAAAATTGTGTGTAAATTCACCCTTAATATGTACATGCAATTACTTTCCCGATTACACGTTTTTCCGCGGAATAGTCATTAAAACCCTGGAAAATCGCAAAATATTCCTGTTCTTATAATTCTGTCATGTGGATATTCACATTGTGCGAAAATTCACCCTGAGTACGTATGCGCAATTATTTTGCCGATCGGACAAGTAATAAGCAAGAAATTGCCAATAAAGGTTTACAATCTATTCAATACAGAGCGGGCCCGGTGGTGTGGTTTTTACAACGGCCACAGCACTAGTTTCGGTGGTTTTCATCCCAGGTGCGGATCCACAGGGGGGGGAATAGGGGAAATTCCCCCCCAAGGCAAAAGGTTGGAGTTGCGCGCGCACCCCCGCACCAGCGCTACGTCAGCCCGGCAGCATCATCTCGTTTGATTGATGCGTCGTCCGTCAGACTTATATGCCTGTAATACTACTACAGAGTGTCCACAGATCGAAAATTCCAGGAAAATCAGATAATTATACGGGAATTTTGGCGAAAATTCGTTAATTTTGCTTAAAGACCTTTTTTGGCCGTTCTCGTTCATGCGGCTCGGTTGTCGTTTCCAGCCAATAAAACAAGTTTTGGTTGTCATTTTCAGCCAATAAGAAATGTTGCCGATCGTCATTTCGGGCCATTAAATGCAACTAAATTCATGTTTCTGACCCATCCGACACGAAAAAATAGGCGTTTTTTGGCTATAGAACGGGGTCAAATCGCCGATTGTATTTGTAAAAATATGTTCCGGTTGTCATTCGAGCCTATAAAACGGGATCCAGCTTTATTTTTCGCAAGGAAAATGTGGTCCAATTGCCAATTTTTATGATAAATCACGGTTAGATTGTGATTTTTGGCATATATTGACGCTCAGTCGTCATTTTCGGTCAATAATCACGTTGCGGCCGTCGATTTCGGACTTTTAAATGTGAGGAACGGTTATTTTTGGCAAATATAACACTTGCATGTATTCTGTGGTCACATTCGTTTTGTGTTATGTACACAACATGCGTTTCATATGGGAAAATAATGTTTTTTGCTGATTGCAGAAAAACTAAATGAGATACAAGGTTGGTGTAAATTAGAAAATTGCTAGGATTTACAAGACCTTTTTAAGCTTTTTGACATACGCTACCATTTGACTTTTTTGAATTTTGGGCATGTAGGCATTTTCAAATATTTTTTTGAAATATAGACTTTCTCAGAAAAGCCTGTCATGTAGCATACCAGAGTAAAGCTGAGTTTATTACGAGTAAGAAATTTAAGTCGGAAAAAAGATCGAGTCGTGGTTTAAAAAATACAGAGTATTCCGTAAGTGTCAATATTTTACACAAAAATGGCCGCCATTTTAAAACTGGTAAAGATAAGTGAATTCTGTTCTCACCAAAATGTGTATTTTAACGAGGCCTTTAAAATTATGTATAATATTCCCTATGTTTATGTAATAAATGTTTGAGATTCGAACCCGTGACCTTCAGTTTTGGAACATTCCGTACATAGATTTTGATGAAGATATTTTTAATAGATAGCCCACATGCGTTTTAGTGGGGATTAATCTGACACGTCTGACAGGAGGGGTAGAAGAGGGGACGGTAGTTGATGGAATCGCCGCTTGAGCGCTTCAGTATGGTAGCTGACGACGCGACGCTCCAGCTGAATTTAACCTAGTTAACCCTAGTCCTAGTGACCCTAGTGGCCTAATGTTTAAGTGGGAAATGGCCAAGCAGATTTGGCGATTTTGCAGACCTTTTTTTGAAAATTCGTATAAATTCAACCGTAGAAGTAAACCTGAAATTAATTTTGATCGGAAAGAACAGGAGAATCTATAAATACTAAAATCAAAAGATCTAGGAAACAAATTGTTTCGGTAAAGTGAAAAAAAAAATTTTAATTTCAAAAACAGCCTCGGTGAAATTTTGTCTACAGATTTTTTATGAAAAATTCATTATATACATTTTGTAAACAACCTGATTCCCTACATAGAAATACATAACATGTTATGGAAAGAATTTACTTTGTAAGTTTTAGGGGCGTAATATAATAATAAACGGAAACCCGAAATATGTGTAAACTGTACAGTGTTAGTTTGTCTTGTAAATAAATCATGTAATATATGTATATACTAATAATGATATATACATATTTGTAAAGCTAATGAAGTAAGGAATCCAAAGAAAGTGATAAAGTTGATGGTAAAAATTTTGTATCACTTATAAATAAATGTAAATAAAAGAATTTTTTGTTATTTTTGCATATTTGGGAAAGAAATATTTCACAGTATTTAGTATATAACTTTTTTGCCAAATGTTTTACCCTCAAATCAATACAAACATGTTGTGGTATACATTCAATTCCCTACATAGAAATATATAACATTTTATACATAGAAATATACATATAAATATTTAACTCACCACTAGGCCTACCAGATAAATAATCTAATTAGCCTAGGACGCCTATGACACATCAGGAACGTCGTTCACCTCAATATCACCCTCTAAGTCGTCATCAATGTCACTAATTCTTTCTTCAAGAGCACCCCGAATGTCACCACAATCCATTGTATGTTGTACAGCGACAAGTGACAGTGATCAGTGCCAGCTCCAGTTCCCAGTTCCAGCGACAGCGCCACGACCTCGAAACAACCAAACAGCGACCGGTGACAGTGACCAGTGCCAGCGCCAGCACCCAGCTCCAGCTCCAGCGACAGCGCCACGAACCTACCGGGGATACATTGAAACAACCAAACAGTGACAGCGACTTTTGAGTGAGTGAATTCGCACTGTCACCGAAGTCACTGGAGCTGGTTAGAACGATTTCCTGGCACCAGCTCCTTTAGTGCCGAACAAATATTAGCGCCAAAGTTACCGGTACAGAAATATTTAACAACCCTACTAAGTCAGTGTCTCAGCGTCTGCCGAGCGGGAAGGATGTACGCGCTGTTTCTCGTGAAAACACGGCACCCTGCCGACTTTCCCCCCTCCCTCCCCACAGCACTCTAGGCCGAATTGAGTCGCCACGGCCTTTGAAAAACACTAGCAGAGATGTCCGTTGACATTCTGTCTTAGCATCTGTTGGTTTCGCTCATCACTTGATACGTTTTGTGTATGTCAACAATATACATGAATAACACTCTAATAGTGTAATCAAATCAATTATGTATCTAAAATTATTGGTAAACTATGCGTAAAAATGTTGCGTTCAGGTTTTTGAAGTAATTATGACAATACAACCTGACACCATATTTTGACTAGCTTAAAACCGGATGAAAAATTGGTAAAACCACGAAAACAAAACCACGAACATTTAAATTTTTTCCAAAATGTTGGAAATTTGACACTGATTATGGAAGTGATAGTTTTCCGCGGAAAAGTCGTTAGAACCCCGGAAAATCGGAAAATAATTGTTTTCTGGAAATACTGTCATGTGGATATTCAAAATGTGCGGAATTTCACCCTGAACACGATCGTGCAATTATTTTCCCGATCACACTTTTTTCTCTGCGGAAAAGGCGGGGAAAACGTCGGAAAATCGGAAAAAAACATTGTTTTTATAATACTGTCATGTGGGTATTCAAAATTGTGTGTAAATTCACCCTGAATACGTACATGCAATTACTTTCCCGATTACACGTTTTTCCGCGGAATAGTCATTAAAACCCTGGAAAATCGCAAAATATTCCTGTTCTTATAATTCTGTCATGTGGATATTCACATTGTGCGAAAATTCACCCTGAGTACGTATGCGCAATTATTTTGCCGATCGGACAAGTAATAAGCAAGAAATTGCCAATAAAGGTTTACAATCTATTTAATACAGAGCGGGCCCGGTGGTGTGGTTTTTACAACGGCCACAGCACTAGTTTCGGTGGTTTTCATCCCAGGCGCGGATCCACAGGGGGGGGGGGAATAGGGGAAATTCCCCCCCAAGGCAAAAGGTTGGAGTTGCGCGCGCACCCCCGCACCAGCGCTACGTCAGCCCGGCAGCATCATCTCGTTTGATTGATGCGTCGTCCGTCAGACTTATATGCCTGTAATACTACTACAGAGTGTCCACAGATCGAAAATTCCAGGAAAATCAGATAATTATACGGGAATTTTGGCGAAAATTCGTTAATTTTGCTTAAAGACCTTTTTTGGCCGTTCTCGTTCATGCGGCTCGGTTGTCGTTTCCAGCCAATAAAACAAGTTTTGGTTGTCATTTTCAGCCAATAAGAAATGTTGCCGATCGTCATTTCGGGCCATTAAATGCAACTAAATTCATGTTTCTGACCCATCCGACACGAAAAAATAGGCGTTTTTTGGCTATAGAACGGGGTCAAATCGCCGATTGTATTTGTAAAAATATGTTCCGATTGTCATTCGAGCCTATAAAACGGGATCCAGCTTTATTTTTCGCAAGGAAAATGTGGTCCAATTGCCAATTTGTATGATAAATCACGGTTAGATTGTGATTTTTGGCATATATTGACGCTCAGTCGTCATTTTCGGTCAATAATCACGTTGCGGCCGTCGATTTCGGACTTTTAAATGTGAGGAACGGTTATTTTTGGCAAATATAACACTTGCATGTATTCTGTGGTCACATTCGTTTTGTGTTATGTACACAACATGCGTTTCATATGGGAAAATAATGTTTTTTGCTGATTGCAGAAAAACTAAATGACATACAAGGTTGGTGTAAATTAGAAAATTGCTAGGATTTACAAGACCTTTTTAAGCTTTTTGACATACGCTACCATTTGACTTTTTTGAATTTTGGGCATGTAGGCATTTTCAAATATTTTTTTGAAATATAGACTTTCTCAGAAAAGCCTGTCATGTAGCATACCAGAGTAAAGCTGAGTTTATTACGAGTAAGAAATTTAAGTCGGAAAAAAGATCGAGTCGTGGTTTAAAAAATACAGAGTATTCCGTAAGTGTCAATATTTTACACAAAAATGGCCGCCATTTTAAAACTGGTAAAGATAAGTGAATTCTGTTCTCACCAAAATGTGTATTTTAACGAGGCCTTTAAAATTATGTATAATATTCCCTATGTTTATGTAATAAATGTTTGAGATTCGAACCCGTGACCTTCAGTTTTGGAACATTCCGTACATAGATTTTGATGAAGATATTTTTAATAGATAGCCCACATGCGTTTTAGTGGGGATTATTCTGACACGTCTGACAGGAGGGGTAGAAGAGGGGACGGTAGTTGATGGAATCGCCGCTTGAGCGCTTCAGTATGGTAGCTGACGACGCGACGCTCCAGATGAATTTAACCTAGTTAACCCTAGTCCTAGTGACCCTAGTGGCCTAATGTTTAAGTGGGAAATGGCCAAGCAGATTTGGCGATTTTGCAGACCTTTTTTTGAAAATTCGTATAATTTCAACCGTAGAAGTAAACCTGAAATTAATTTTGATCGGAAAGAACAGGAGAATCTATAAATACTAAAATCATAAGATCTAGGAAAAAAAATTTTTCGGTAAAGTGAAAAAAAATTTAATTTCAAAAACAGCCTCGGTGAAATTTTATCTACAGATTTTTTATGAAAAATTCATTATATACATTTTGTAAACAATCTGATTCCCTACATAGAAATACATAACATGTTATGGAAAGAATTTACTTTGTAAGTTTTAGGGGCGTAATATAATAATAAACGGAAACCCGAAATATGTGTAAACTGTACAGTGTTAGTTTGTCTTGTAAATAAATCATGTAATATATGTATATACTAATAATGATATATACATATTTGTAAAGCTAATGAAGTAAGGAATCCAAAAAAAGTGATAAAGTTGATGGTAAAAATGTTGTATCACTTATAAATAAATGTAAATAAAAGAATTTTTTGTTATTTTTGCATATTTAGAAAAGAAATATTTCACAGTATTTAGTATATAACTTTTTTGCCAAATGTTTTACCCTAAAATCAATACAAACATGTTGTGGTATACATTCAATTCCCTACATAGAAATATATAACATTTTATACATAGAAATATACATATAAATTTTTAACTCACCACTAGGCCTACCAGATAAATAATCTAATTAGCCTAGGACGCCTATGACACATCAGGAACGTCGTTCACCTCAATATCACCCTCTAAGTCGTCATCAATGTCACTAATTCTTTCTTCAAGAGCACCCCGAATGTCACCACAATCCATTGTATGTTGTACAGTGACAAGTGACAGTGATCAGTGCCAGCTCCAGCTCCCAGTTCCAGCGACAGCGCCACGACCTCGAAACAACCAAACAGCGACCGGTGACAGTGACCAGTGCCAGCGCCAGCACCCAGCTCCAGCTCCAGCGACAGCGCCACGAACCTACCGGGGATACATTGAAACAACCAAACAGTGACAGCGACTTTTGAGTGAGTGAATTCGCACTGTCACCGAAGTCACTGGAGCTGGTTAGAACGATTTCCTGGCACAGCTCCTTTAGTGCCGAACAAATATTAGCGCCAAAGTTACCGGTAAAGAAATATTTAACAACCCTACTAAGTCAGTGTCTCAGCGTCTGCCGAGCGGGAAGGATGTACGCGCTGTTTCTCGTGAAAACACGGCACCCTGCCGACTTTCCCCCTCCCTCTCCACAGCACTCTAGGCCGAATTGAGTCGCCACGGCCTTTGAGAAACACTACCAGAGATGTCCGTTGACATTCTGTCTTAGCATCTGTTGGTTTCGCTCATCACTTGATACGTTGTGTATGTCAACAATATACATGAGTAACACTCTAATAGTGTAATCAAATCAATTATGTATCTAAAATTATTGGTAAACTATGCGTAAAAATGTTGCGTTCAGGTTTTTGAAGTAATTATGACAATACAACCTGACACCATATTTTGACTAGCTTAAAACCGGATGAAAAATTGGTAAAACCACGAAAACAAAACCACGAACATTTAAATTTTTTCCAAAATGTTGGAAATTTGACACTGATTATGGAAGTGATAGTTTTCCGCGGAAAAGTCGTTAGAACCCCGGAAAATCGGAAAATAATTGTTTTCTGGAAATACTGTCATGTGGATATTCAAAATGTGCGGAATTTCACCCTGAACACGATCGTGCAATTATTTTCCCGATCACACTTTTTTCTCTGCGGAAAAGGCGGGGAAAACGTCGGAAAATCGGAAAAAAACATTGTTTTTATAATACTGTCATGTGGGTATTCAAAATTGTGTGTAAATTCACCCTGAATACGTACATGCAATTACTTTCCCGATTACACGTTTTTCCGCGGAATAGTCATTAAAACCCTGGAAAATCGCAAAATATTCCTGTTCTTATAATTCTGTCATGTGGATATTCACATTGTGCGAAAATTCACCCTGAGTACGTATGCGCAATTATTTTGCCGATCGGACAAGTAATAAGCAAGAAATTGCCAATAAAGGTTTACAATCTATTTAATACAGAGCGGGCCCGGTGGTGTGGTTTTTACAACGGCCACAGCACTAGTTTCGGTGGTTTTCATCCCAGGCGCGGATCCACAGGGGGGGGGAATAGGGGAAATTCCCCCCCAAGGCAAAAGGTTGGAGTTGCGCGCGCACCCCCGCACCAGCGCTACGTCAGCCCGGCAGCATCATCTCGTTTGATTGATGCGTCGTCCGTCAGACTTATATGCCTGTAATACTACTACAGAGTGTCCACAGATCGAAAATTCCAGGAAAATCAGATAATTATACGGGAATTTTGGCGAAAATTCGTTAATTTTGCTTAAAGACCTTTTTTGGCCGTTCTCGTTCATGCGGCTCGGTTGTCGTTTCCAGCCAATAAAACAAGTTTTGGTTGTCATTTTCAGCCAATAAGAAATGTTGCCGATCGTCATTTCGGGCCATTAAATGCAACTAAATTCATGTTTCTGACCCATCCGACACGAAAAAATAGGCGTTTTTTGGCTATAGAACGGGGTCAAATCGCCGATTGTATTTGTAAAAATATGTTCCGATTGTCATTCGAGCCTATAAAACGGGATCCAGCTTTATTTTTCGCAAGGAAAATGTGGTCCAATTGCCAATTTGTATGATAAATCACGGTTAGATTGTGATTTTTGGCATATATTGACGCTCAGTCGTCATTTTCGGTCAATAATCACGTTGCGGCCGTCGATTTCGGACTTTTAAATGTGAGGAACGGTTATTTTTGGCAAATATAACACTTGCATGTATTCTGTGGTCACATTCGTTTTGTGTTATGTACACAACATGCGTTTCATATGGGAAAATAATGTTTTTTGCTGATTGCAGAAAAACTAAATGACATACAAGGTTGGTGTAAATTAGAAAATTGCTAGGATTTACAAGACCTTTTTAAGCTTTTTGACATACGCTACCATTTGACTTTTTTGAATTTTGGGCATGTAGGCATTTTCAAATATTTTTTTGAAATATAGACTTTCTCAGAAAAGCCTGTCATGTAGCATACCAGAGTAAAGCTGAGTTTATTACGAGTAAGAAATTTAAGTCGGAAAAAAGATCGAGTCGTGGTTTAAAAAATACAGAGTATTCCGTAAGTGTCAATATTTTACACAAAAATGGCCGCCATTTTAAAACTGGTAAAGATAAGTGAATTCTGTTCTCACCAAAATGTGTATTTTAACGAGGCCTTTAAAATTATGTATAATATTCCCTATGTTTATGTAATAAATGTTTGAGATTCGAACCCGTGACCTTCAGTTTTGGAACATTCCGTACATAGATTTTGATGAAGATATTTTTAATAGATAGCCCACATGCGTTTTAGTGGGGATTATTCTGACACGTCTGACAGGAGGGGTAGAAGAGGGGACGGTAGTTGATGGAATCGCCGCTTGAGCGCTTCAGTATGGTAGCTGACGACGCGACGCTCCAGATGAATTTAACCTAGTTAACCCTAGTCCTAGTGACCCTAGTGGCCTAATGTTTAAGTGGGAAATGGCCAAGCAGATTTGGCGATTTTGCAGACCTTTTTTTGAAAATTCGTATAATTTCAACCGTAGAAGTAAACCTGAAATTAATTTTGATCGGAAAGAACAGGAGAATCTATAAATACTAAAATCATAAGATCTAGGAAAAAAAATTTTTCGGTAAAGTGAAAAAAAATTTAATTTCAAAAACAGCCTCGGTGAAATTTTATCTACAGATTTTTTATGAAAAATTCATTATATACATTTTGTAAACAATCTGATTCCCTACATAGAAATACATAACATGTTATGGAAAGAATTTACTTTGTAAGTTTTAGGGGCGTAATATAATAATAAACGGAAACCCGAAATATGTGTAAACTGTACAGTGTTAGTTTGTCTTGTAAATAAATCATGTAATATATGTATATACTAATAATGATATATACATATTTGTAAAGCTAATGAAGTAAGGAATCCAAAAAAAGTGATAAAGTTGATGGTAAAAATGTTGTATCACTTATAAATAAATGTAAATAAAAGAATTTTTTGTTATTTTTGCATATTTAGAAAAGAAATATTTCACAGTATTTAGTATATAACTTTTTTGCCAAATGTTTTACCCTAAAATCAATACAAACATGTTGTGGTATACATTCAATTCCCTACATAGAAATATATAACATTTTATACATAGAAATATACATATAAATTTTTAACTCACCACTAGGCCTACCAGATAAATAATCTAATTAGCCTAGGACGCCTATGACACATCAGGAACGTCGTTCACCTCAATATCACCCTCTAAGTCGTCATCAATGTCACTAATTCTTTCTTCAAGAGCACCCCGAATGTCACCACAATCCATTGTATGTTGTACAGTGACAAGTGACAGTGATCAGTGCCAGCTCCAGCTCCCAGTTCCAGCGACAGCGCCACGACCTCGAAACAACCAAACAGCGACCGGTGACAGTGACCAGTGCCAGCGCCAGCACCCAGCTCCAGCTCCAGCGACAGCGCCACGAACCTACCGGGGATACATTGAAACAACCAAACAGTGACAGCGACTTTTGAGTGAGTGAATTCGCACTGTCACCGAAGTCACTGGAACTGGTTAGAACGATTTCCTGGCACCAGCTCCTTTAGTGCCGAACAAATATTAGCGCCAAAGTTACCGGTACAGAAATATTTAACAACCCTACTAAGTCAGTGTCTCAGCGTCTGCCGAGCGGGAAGGATGTACGCGCTGTTTTTCGTGAAAACACGGCACCCTGCCGACTTTCCCCCCTCCCTCCCCACAGCACTCTAGGCAGAATTGAGTCGCCACGGCCTTTGAAAAACACTAGCAGAGATGTCCGTTGACATTCTGTCTTAGCATCTGTTGGTTTCGCTCATCACTTGATACGTTGTGTATGTCAACAATATACATGAATAACACTCTAATAGTGTAATCAAACCAATTATGTATCTAAAATTATTGGTAAACTATGCGTAAAAATGTTGCGATCAGGTTTTTGAAGTAATTATGATAATACAACCTGACACCATATTTTGACTAGCTTAAAACCGGATGAAAAATTGGTAAAACCACGAAAACAAAACCACGAACATTTAAATTTTTTCCAAAATGTTGGAAATTTGACACTGATTATGGAAGTGATAGTTTTCCGCGGAAAAGTCGTTAGAACCCCGGAAAATCGGAAAATAATTGTTTTCTGGAAATACTGTAATGTGGATATTCAAAATGTGCGGAATTTCACCCTGAACACGATCGTGCAATTATTTTCCCGATCACACTTTTTTCCCTGCGGAAAAGGCGGGGAAAACGTCGGAAAATCGGAAAAAACATTGTTTTTATAATACTGTCATGTGGGTATTCAAAATTGTGTGTAAATTCACCCTTAATATGTACATGCAATTACTTTCCCGATTACACGTTTTTCCGCGGAATAGTCATTAAAACCCTGGAAAATCGCAAAATATTCCTGTTCTTATAATTCTGTCATGTGGATATTCACATTGTGCGAAAATTCACCCTGAGTACGTATGCGCAATTATTTTGCCGATCGGACAAGTAATAAGCAAGAAATTGCCAATAAAGGTTTACAATCTATTCAATACAGAGCGGGCCCGGTGGTGTGGTTTTTACAACGGCCACAGCACTAGTTTCGGTGGTTTTCATCCCAGGTGCGGATCCACAGGGGGGGGAATAGGGGAAATTCCCCCCCAAGGCAAAAGGTTGGAGTTGCGCGCGCACCCCCGCACCAGCGCTACGTCAGCCCGGCAGCATCATCTCGTTTGATTGATGCGTCGTCCGTCAGACTTATATGCCTGTAATACTACTACAGAGTGTCCACAGATCGAAAATTCCAGGAAAATCAGATAATTATACGGGAATTTTGGCGAAAATTCGTTAATTTTGCTTAAAGACCTTTTTTGGCCGTTCTCGTTCATGCGGCTCGGTTGTCGTTTCCAGCCAATAAAACAAGTTTTGGTTGTCATTTTCAGCCAATAAGAAATGTTGCCGATCGTCATTTCGGGCCATTAAATGCAACTAAATTCATGTTTCTGACCCATCCGACACGAAAAAATAGGCGTTTTTTGGCTATAGAACGGGGTCAAATCGCCGATTGTATTTGTAAAAATATGTTCCGGTTGTCATTCGAGCCTATAAAACGGGATCCAGCTTTATTTTTCGCAAGGAAAATGTGGTCCAATTGCCAATTTTTATGATAAATCACGGTTAGATTGTGATTTTTGGCATATATTGACGCTCAGTCGTCATTTTCGGTCAATAATCACGTTGCGGCCGTCGATTTCGGACTTTTAAATGTGAGGAACGGTTATTTTTGGCAAATATAACACTTGCATGTATTCTGTGGTCACATTCGTTTTGTGTTATGTACACAACATGCGTTTCATATGGGAAAATAATGTTTTTTGCTGATTGCAGAAAAACTAAATGAGATACAAGGTTGGTGTAAATTAGAAAATTGCTAGGATTTACAAGACCTTTTTAAGCTTTTTGACATACGCTACCATTTGACTTTTTTGAATTTTGGGCATGTAGGCATTTTCAAATATTTTTTTGAAATATAGACTTTCTCAGAAAAGCCTGTCATGTAGCATACCAGAGTAAAGCTGAGTTTATTACGAGTAAGAAATTTAAGTCGGAAAAAAGATCGAGTCGTGGTTTAAAAAATACAGAGTATTCCGTAAGTGTCAATATTTTACACAAAAATGGCCGCCATTTTAAAACTGGTAAAGATAAGTGAATTCTGTTCTCACCAAAATGTGTATTTTAACGAGGCCTTTAAAATTATGTATAATATTCCCTATGTTTATGTAATAAATGTTTGAGATTCGAACCCGTGACCTTCAGTTTTGGAACATTCCGTACATAGATTTTGATGAAGATATTTTTAATAGATAGCCCACATGCGTTTTAGTGGGGATTAATCTGACACGTCTGACAGGAGGGGTAGAAGAGGGGACGGTAGTTGATGGAATCGCCGCTTGAGCGCTTCAGTATGGTAGCTGACGACGCGACGCTCCAGCTGAATTTAACCTAGTTAACCCTAGTCCTAGTGACCATAGTGGCCTAATGTTTAAGTGGGAAATGGCCAAGCAGATTTGGCGATTTTGCAGACCTTTTTTTGAAAATTCGTATAAATTCAACCGTAGAAGTAAACCTGAAATTAATTTTGATCGGAAAGAACAGGAGAATCTATAAATACTAAAATCAAAAGATCTAGGAAACAAATGTTTTCGGTAAGGTGAAAAAAAAAAAATTAATTTCAAAAACAGCCTCGGTGAAATTTTGTCTACAGATTTTTTATGAAAAATTCATTATATACATTTTGTAAACAATCTGATTCCCTACATAGAAATACATAACATGTTATGGAAAGAATTTACTTTGTAAGTTTTAGGGGCGTAATATAATAATAAACGGAAACCCGAAATATGTGTAAACTGTACAGTGTTAGTTTGTCTTGTAAATAAATCATGTAATATATGTATATACTAATAATGATATATACATATTTGTAAAGCTAATGAAGTAAGGAATCCGAAAAAAGTGATAAAGTTGATGGTAAAAATTTTGTATCACTTATAAATAAATGTAAATAAAAGAATTTTTTGTTATTTTTGCATATTTGGAAAAGAAATATTTCACAGTATTTAGTATATAACTTTTTTGCCAAATGATTTACCCTCAAATCAATACAAACATGTTGTGGTATACATTCAATTCCCTACATAGAAATATATAACATTTTATACATAGAAATATACATATAAATATTTAACTCACCACTAGGCCTACCAGATAAATAATCTAATTAGCCTAGGACGCCTATGACACATCAGGAACGTCGTTCACCTCAATAATTCCCTCTAAGTCGTCATCAATGTCACTAATTCTTTCTTCAAGAGCACCCCGAATGTCACCACAATCCATTTTTGTGTAAATTCGGCTAAATAAATAAAACATTCTTTACACAACTGACAACGGTCAAACAATAACAGCGCGTCATTTTGGACTGGACATTACATATTTCAGATGTCATGTCATATTGTCAACACAAACACAAAACATCGAGACAGAGATAGGAAGAAAGCCTGAAATCTGCTGTTTACAGTGATACCAAATACAATACAGTTTGGAGCGAGCCAAACAAACTAAGACTTCGTAAACAGCTGTGCAGTTGCCGATTAAGCAAAAATGTGACGTAATGAAACCTCCTTGGTGATGAAGCCAAGGGTAAACAGTGCTGCCAACGGCAAAACTAAATTACTCTACATTTCTTCCTCTTCAAAATAACATTATTTGACTAGTAACTATAACATACACTGCATATAAATGTGATTTTCTGATACGACCAATTTGGTCGAATTGGCCATTCCACAAAAAAACCAGCTTTTATTACTTTGATTCCAGTGATGTGCATGAGTATAGATTCACTTTGAAAAATAACTTAAGTATCGTCCGAGGCGTGTAGGTGTAGACTATTGGTAATTTATATACCCCACTCCATGTTCAAGAGTCAGAACAGTCACAGGGGGTTAAGGCGTGTGTCCAGTAAGTCAAAGATCGTAGGTTTGAGACCCGATTTGGTAATGATATTTTTGCAACTAAAATCCTTTTAAAAATTTTATTAATGGTTTATTAAACAATTCAATTGAAAAAAATCATATTTTAAAACAATGAAAATAATTATTTAAATAAAAATTATAGTTCTGGCCCAGTACTGTGCCGGTACTGGCCATTTCTTGCCAATTTTGGAAATATCCCAGAATCTGAGCCAGTACTGGCCCAGTAAAATTTTTTTCCACATGGGAAAATCTCATGAGAGTGAAACATCTTTCATAGCAATAAGTCTTTCTTTTATCTGAAAAAAAAATAATAATCCCAAAAATTTGGGGGTGCAGTGCATAATCCACCCATGATGGAAAGCTTGTTAAAGGTGCATTCGCAATGTAGAGGTTCAAAATTAAAATAAATGTTGTGTTGTACAGAGGTAAATTAAGGTTTACTGGCGTTATTATACATTTTTTGCATTGAGGTTTTAAACTTGTTTTAATTGCAATGAAGAGGTATAATTTGCATTATATGTTATGGCTAGTTCAAGGGCATTTAAGAAAGTGTTAAGTCGCAGAATTTGTCACATTGAGGTTCGTTACGTCAAGGTTTGACTGTAGTATAGATTTACTTTTGAAATTTGAATATTAAAATATTTTTTAATTTTTCTCTTTTTCCACCACATAAAAAAACTCCTATATAAATTTGTTTATTTTACCATTTTCTAATTCTCTTGTCTTTTACAATCAAATTGAATTGCAGTTTGATAATTTTCATCCATTATGCGATTACTGTGAATTCTAGAAATGTCAGCAAAATCGTAAACATTACAGGGGCACCGAATAGGTCACTAATAGGCAGTCAAAGGGTTAATAAAAGTCAAAGAAATCATTAAAGATTTACAAGCTCATTGTCAGTGGTGTAACTGATTTTTTTGGGCCCCCTGCAAACTTATTTTCTGCCCCCCCCCCAAGAAACATAATCATTAGATTCTGGAATAAGGTAGCAAGAGCCAGACGTTTCCTAACCTCCAGATACGTAACGCCAGTTCCAGTATTATTTAACTTTAGTGATTTAATAACACCAGGTTCTTATTTAGGCTATAATGTTTTTAATAAAGTTAAATCACGTTAATGAAGCATAAAATGCCTAAGAATTAATTTTGACAAGTGTCAAATCGAAAAGCTTGTTACTGTCCAGGTCCCATTAGGACAGTAACTATCCTTCTTCCTGTCCAAATGTAGAATAAATATTTGGAGTGGATTCAGATTCGGTTTGGAGTGAAATCGCTGCCATACCGTTTACGGATCTACTTTCAGATTTTTAAGCGGATCGTTTCATGAGTCACCGATTTATCATTTATCATTATCACAAACACTTACGTTGATTCACGTTTGAAAGTGAATTTACATCACAGAATTCTCACATTTAAAAAACTTTAACATTATTCACAAGTGTTTTAAAATTATTATGCAAAATAGTTATTTTTTGAAACAGGTCACTTTAAACGTAATTAAAATTGAGAACAAATAAAATAATATAACTTATTTCACTCTTAAAGTATTTTATTTATTAAACACATAGTACAACGAATTACATACATATTATTACTAAGTTAAAAATAAATTAATTCTTAAAGTTTACTAACTTGTTGTTGGGTTTTAAAAATTAAATATTACAATTTCATCCCATGAGGGCCCGCCAGAGCTTTTACCTCCGCCCACCACCTTGGCTCGTGGGCCCCCCTGCACTGCTGGCCCTGCAGTTACGCCACTGCTCATCTTATAAACATTGCTGCCTATTAAAAGAACCTGGTCTCATACCTGAAAACTAAATAACCTCCTCCACCAAACTTGTTTATACTTCAATAAATTTCTAATGAAATTTTGATAAGATATTGAAATCTTTCCATATTTAAAAATTGTCAAGATACAACCAATTTTGGGCAGGGAAATATAATTAAGTCATTGAAAAATTAATAATAATAGTATATTTGATCACTAAGGCCAAAAGTGACGCATTTTGATACGAGCTCAAGTTTAACGACCGAGGATCGAAAAGCCACTTTTGGCTCGTGTTATATTTGTTGTCATACTGCACAATATATTAAGCTAACTACTTCACAAAACTAAAATGTTACAGTTTGTTTAATGTTAAAATGGCTTCACTATTGTTAAAACAAACAGCTGTTACTATTGTCTGTTATGTTTGAGTTAGTGTTAGGTTAGACTATAACTATAAGGATTGATATATCAAACGCTGTGGACTCTCACTAAACCAACAACAATGCAACAATGAATTACAATCGATGGCAGTTTTACTACATTAATATAAACGACAAAAACAAACAGCTGATGACCTCGACACCAGCTGATTCTTTTTTTAAGTTCTAAAAAGAACTACTTTGGCCCTGCAACAGATGTATTGAAAACAGCCATTTTCGAAGCAGTATGATGAAAAATATATTTGTGTAATTAAGATGTTGCTGTTTGAAACACTTCCCAGATAATTTTAGACATTCAACTGTTGAATTCCTGTTTAACACTGTGGGTAGAGCACAAATTCTTGACTTTGTTAAGATGGATTCAAATGTGAAGACAAATTTTAAAACATGTTTGCAGCACCCAATATGTTAATAACAAGATTTACATAACGTTATTTTAATTGGGATGTCACTTAATGCACATATGTTTAAATGTAAATTCGGTATGATTAATTGTCATATATTGTCATACAGTGTACAGTACACTTAATGAAGTAAGGACTTTTCGCTTCAACGACTCTTCGACTGAGTTGTGAACTAAATATAAGCTGTCTAAGATTACTTTGATAAGTCAAACCTCGGTAGCCTATTTCATGATATTTTACAATTCAAACTTGTTCTTTACTCCATGAGGTTCCAATGTATTACTTGTTGGTATAACATATTATCGATATAAAACAACCAAAGGAAAAGAAAACACGTTAAAAAATTTACACTTTATTTATAACTCTTATATCTACGGTGCATGTTCATACAAATTGCAATGCTATCAGTGCCAAAATGACACATTAAAAAGACCTTAATAGGACAATAAATCACTATACATAATTGTCAAGTACTAACTCAATAACTAATAAAACGTTTTGAGTCATGGAAATCAAAAGTATATAAATCCACTAGATAGAATTAATGAGTTGGATAATTACACTAGTTATCACAATTAAATACATTGGTGTGCATGTGAATGTTTATCCAACAACTTTCTTGAGGTGTTCGTCAAACAGATAGATGGCAAGGCTGGGATCCTTGTTGCCCTTGATGAGCTGGTGAAGGTCGTTGGCATGGCCTGCAATGTCGCGGATGCTGTCTGCATGCTTCGACACAAACTCGGTCTCCAGAAAGTTGATGGTCTATAATCAATAGATTATGATAGACAACTTTGATTTAAATTTCTGATTTTTTAGTCACAGCCAACTCTGAGATAACCACCCGTAACTACAGCCTACTATTACTTTCATTTTCATAAGATATGGTTGTACAACTGCTATGCTTTGAATATGTTTTTAAATGTGAAAACTATGAGCAAATATCAAACTTAAAAAAATATTATAGCTCAATTTTAAGACAAAACTAAAGATCTTGTCAGGGTCTGTGGTGTGTAGGGGAGGAAGTGTTGAGAGGTTGCAAATAAACCCCTCCCACCCAATTTCTATTCAACGGTTGAGTACAGTAATTAAGAGGACATTGAAGCCGGCGGCCATGTAGGATTTTTACTCCTTAAGCACAAATTTTAAAATTAATGCATTTTATCTCATTTATTTGTGACCAGAAAACTATAATTCATATCTCAATTTAAAGGTTTCTTAAATATCAATTTTGCCTGTGAGTAATGTGTTTCATAGAATAATTAAATCCCTTAAAAACAATAAAAACAACTTGTTATAAATTTACAAGTTTGGTTTTCATACCACATCCGTTTCAAAATGGCAACAGTTTGATATTTTCATGGTCGTATTACTGTTATGACCTTCTTCAGCAGCTAAAGAGCCCAGTTTTTTACTAAAAATTCTTTTTCCGTCATCGATTATGCAATATTTTAAAAGATTACACTGTTGGATCTGCCTGTGAATTGTCTAAATAATGAATTTCCAACTTTTTAGTTGTTTGGGTATTTAACAATGGACATTTTAAACTGCCACCATTTTGAGCTTTTAAATGAAATTATCGGAAACTATTTAGGTAAATTTTCAAAAGATTAATCTTTTTATCTCAAACAATTTTTTTCAGAAATTAGTTTTCTTATATTATATTGTAAAATACTTATACAGACAGGAAACAAAACAAGATAGCACACATGTTATATCATAATATTATTACAGTGTTAGCTACAGTGGAACCTTGATAGCAAGACTCTCAAGGGGATTCGGGAAACCAGGTGTGCAGACTAAAAGTAGTCTAGTCAGTTAGACTATCAAGATTACTTGTTGCTTTAAAACCCCTTTATATCAAGTCATTTTGGATCAACTCTCGATAACACGTTTTTTTTTTTTTTAAGTACATTTATTATTATTGTAACAAAAGTAATTGGTTAGTAAATAAAAATTCACATTGTAACATAAAATATAATTTTATTTAGGTATTATTTTACTCAATTATTTTTGCCAGGTTTTCCTCATCACTTTTAATCACTTTCCGTTTTAATTCAAACAGTCTTTGGCGTTATTTTACGTTTGTCCCAATCACAATGGGAAGGGTAGGGAGCGGGATTTTCATGTTTACATCTGAGCCCAAGGAATTGTTTCCTTCAAAACATCCATTCTGATGAGTCACTGGCAGTGGGAACTATGCACAGGAAGATTTAACTCGTGCTATAAAGGTTCAATGATATAAAATGACGCACTACTGAGGTTGAAGTCATGCTATAAAAGTGTCAAAAAAGACGTGCAATAGAGGTTTGTAAACCAATAATTGTTGTACTAAAGAGATACATTTAACATAAAGTGTTTGGGCAATGTCATGGGTTCTGTATAAATGCACATGTTATCGAGGAAGTCGTGCTATTGAGGGTCGTGTTAGCGAGTCTCTACTATGGGGCCATTCACAAATTACATAACGCACTTAAGAGGGGGGAGTGGGCTTGGATCAACGTTACGTAACGCACACATATTAACCCTTAGAGCTGGCGCACCTACGTATTTATAAATCTGATACGGTTATAAATCTTTGAAAATAATCAAATTAATATCTAAATTACGGTTACAGTTCTATAAAATACTTCCGTCATAATATTATAACAGTCAAACTAAAAATAAATACATAACTTGTTTTGAGTAAATTCTGTATTTCATTACACCTATGTTTTGTGCTGTTTTAGAGTGTAAAATCATGAGGTGATACAGTAATGCGCAATGCCACCCACATCTTTAGTTTTAGCGAATTTATCCTATAGGGAAGAAGCTATTACCGTAGGTGTCATGGTAAGACTTAAACCTGAGACTATGATAACTTTTTGTTTTGAGGTCCCCAGATACCAAAAACACTTTTCGTTCAAATTTATTATACGGATATATATATTTGAACAAATAGTGTTTTTGGCATCTGGGGATCTCAAAACAAAATGTTATCATGGTCTCGGGCTTAAGTCTTACCATGCCACCTACGGTAATAGCTTTTCCCTATAGGGGAAATTCGCTAAAATGTGTTACGTAGTATGTGTATGGCCCCTATAGTTTTTATCTGCTGAATAAAATGGTAAAAAAATGGGTTTGTTTTAATGATTGTGAGACTAGGGGACCATCACAATTAACTCAAAGGTAGAGCCTCACTAGCACACTTGTAGGATGTAGTTGGGTACAGGTTCAATCCCGCCTTTCAATTAAGCTAACCTATATGATAAATGCCATTTCAGCACCTCAACTGTTTTAGATTGTCCCACGGACCTACAGGTCCAAACCAAAGAGCAGCTAAGGGTTGAACAATTTACCTCGGCATCATGGAACTTCTTCTTGCGCACGGTGACCTCGCTGTGGATCTCGTGAGCCGTCTCCGCCAGCACCTTCTGCATGTCCAGAGCGGTGGCCAAGCTGCTCAACTCGGACATCTTGTACGACTGGATCTGGACCTGCGCAATTGGATAAACCATTAGAGACAATGTCACTGGTTTTATAACAGTGTATATAAATTAAATTATTTTAGTTAGTGAAATTGGGGGTATTCCACAGCAGGGTTGCCCATCCCCTCCTCAAGACTGTTACTTGCAAAAAAAACCGAAAGGCTTATTTATATGGGCTATCCCTAATTAATTAATGGTAAATGTATTTTACAAATTATACTATTATAAACTTAATTTATTTTACCCTGTTGTTTTCAATTTTAGTAATATTTAGAACAAATATTACAGCTAAAAAACAGTGCAAAGCTTTCAAATTGTTACTTGGACCATAAAAATATTACTTTTAAAATTCATCAAAGTTAAGAAGGCCTATGTAAAAAAAATTACATCACAAGTACACAGTCAACTCCCAATTATCCGGGGTAATGACCGGTTGGTGGGTCACGGATAACCCAAAACCACGGTTAAAACAAAGGGATTCAATAAATTGAAAATTACGAATATATTAAAGATTTATCAATATTTTTATTCAACAATATTGTGTTTTAATGTAATTTAAGATATGTTTATGTTTATTAAATACTTTTGAAAATCTTTAAATTGTGATAACATAGACAAACAATCAAGATAATAATCGTTAATAATAGCAATGGCTGATAGCAGTAAATACTATCCAAAACGCCGAATGATATTTAATAGAATAAAAATCTCTAAACCCCGAACAGTATGATAATTAATTCCGCACTGGAGGAAAAACCCCATGGGGGTGAACAACGGCGGGAAAGGTGATTGTTTTGAGATGTTTCTATTTTTAGACTTCCGCATCCGACCGTCTGCCGCTGAGGGTGAACAGCGGCGGGAAGGGTGATTGTTTTGAGATATTTCTATTTTTAAATATCAGCGTCCGACCGTCCGTCACACTGCCTAGCCAGGTGCAGTGTCAAGATCATCGCTCCCCAACACGCGCCCACGGACGCACCCCCGTCGCAGCAAACCTGCGTACTCAGCGAATTTCCTATGCATGAATATATTTATTACTACCACATAAAGCCACTTACCAAGTTTCATAAAAATACTTAAATAAATAAGTGATGTATAGCATTTTATTTATTCTCCATAAGAATAACATTAAGGCTGAGAACGCAGGTTTACTGCAACGAGGAAAATAAAAATGTGGGTTTTTTGCAATTATCAATATAACTCAACCAGGTGAAGCTACATACCAAGTTTTAATGATTTATGTTCATAATTAAGGGAGATATAAAGCTTTACGTATTCTCCATAAGAATAACATTAGGGATGAGTATGCAGGTTTGCTGTTAAGAGGATAATCAACAAAAAATCACTTTTTGTGCAAATATCAATATACCAGTACTAGGTGAAGCCACATACCAAGTTTCATCAATATACGTTCATAAATAATCGAGATATCAAATTTAAATATTCTCCATAAGGATAACACTGGACAACGTACTGTGTTTACCACTTTGAATATCTCGGCAACGACTGGACGTAGAATCACAATTTAAACACCAAAATGATTGTTTTGTAGAGCTAAACTGATTGGTAAAAGCAATTGTGAAATGTACAGTAAAATTAATTAAGGAGAAGAAGCTAAAAACCATTTTCCCATAAGATTAACATGGGAGATTTTATGATAACGTTTTTTGGATTTTCTCCGCAACCACTTAACCTAGGTTAATGATTCAAAATACTATATTATTTGTTTTTTTAAGCTATAAAAAATGGTTGAAACAAAAATTGTGTGTTTTAAAAAGTGAAAAGTGCAAAAACCTGATTTTTGGAAAATTTTAAAACCCCATAAACCCCCTTTCCCATGGTTCGATTTTTTTGGTTTTAAAGTCATGAATGTCACTTTACACATCTGAGGCAAATTTCATCGAAATCGTATGTTTTTTACTCAAGTTATCACATTCACGGACACACATATATATAAATTTGAACGAATAGTGTTTTTGGCATCTGGGGACCTCAACAAAACAAAAAGTTATCATGGCTTAAGTCTTACAATGAGACCTTTGGTAATAGCTTCTTCCCTATAGGGGAAATTCGCTAAAAATAATAAAAATAAACCTTTCATTACCCCGGTTAAACCACAACCCGATTAACCCGCTACTGGATAATCGGGAGTTGACTGTATAAAGGTATAGAGAGAAATAGCTATAAGGGTCGCCACAGATCTTGACGGATAAATCGGCGGTACTAGCCATTCTGAAAACAAGACTATTTTGATGTTGCGCTGACTATATGGCTCACAGAACCTTGTGTACCATTGTTAGGTTTTATACAAGTTTAACATTATGTAAGAAAAAGAAATAGCGTGACATCGAGGTCTTGTTTTTAGAACAACTAGTAGCGCCGAGTCATCTGTCAAGATCTGTGGCGACCCTTATAGGTAATCTGCTATTTACTTCTCTAGAAATGATGCACACTACTCCTCAACAGTGATGGTAGGTGTGTTTAGGTTTGCCAGACCGAGATTTTTATTTTTATTTTAAGCTTCTTGAAAGTTTTTAGTTTTTAATACGTTTCCAGCTAAAAATGTAGTAATAAGAATGAAACTAACCTAATAGCTTCTTAGAAATATTTAAACATTTAAACAAGAATTAGCTTTTATAAAATATTTAGGAAAATATACAGCAGACTCTCAGAAATCCGGACTTTGGTGGCTAACGGCCGGTCCGGATTTCGGAAAATCCGGAATTGGGCATGAATTATCAATTCCGCCTTTAAAATGAGCAACTATGCCAAATGCGTTTACGTTTATGTGGCAATACAAGAGTGAGCTTCCAGAAGAAAGTTATAAACACTCCGTAATATAGTAGAACCTCGTTAATCTGTCATCAACAGGACCGAGAGCATGGTCGAAACACAAAAAAAGGTTGGATTATCACACATTTATTACATGCGTAGAAAACGTGATAAACTGTAGTTTAAACAGAAAATATTGAAATGTATATGCATTTGTAAAGATTTAATATAATACCGTAACTAATAAATAAAGTGTAGGCTACTGTAATAAAAACTGTCACCGTCTACTTATTTATATCGTCAGTTATGAGTCATCGACAGGGGAAGACCTCGATGGAGCAGCGCACCAGATACGTAAACAATAATAAACACCGATAACGGCACGGTTGGGCTAAGCAAGGACTCACCTGACAATGCAAACTACATGACATTTGTGTAATGTGGAGTAACTGCGTGAAAACTAAAGATGCTAACCTGTTAAGTTCCAATTTTCGTTTTTATTTGCAACAGAAAAATAAATAAAAAAAATTCAAGATCATCTGTCCGGATAAGTGTGATCCAGATTTCTGTGAGTATACTGTACCAACCAAATAGAAAATCAGACTAGATCACTCCCTTCCTAACATGCAGGGGTTATTTTCTACCATTGTCAAACTCAGTTCTATAATGATAAATTCTACCTTACAAAATTGATTTCTCAAGACATTTTAATGGTGATTATTTGAACAAGTAAGCGATTCTTTAAATTTATGATCTATTATCGAAATGTATTTTAACTAAATATAAAACTCTGATTATTCTTCAAGAACAAACCTTCCTCCTGGGCGTAATGTTGTAGTCCATGTTGAAACCACGTTTCGCCATGTACTTGACCAGGTCCAAAGTGTCATCCCATGCATCATCTGCCAACTTGCGGTAGAGCTTGCTGAAGCCTTCTCGGTTTGCTTCATAGTTATTGAAATAGGCAGACTATTTAAACAAATACAACTTTATTAGCACTGATGTTAAAGAATTTCATTAGATACTTATACTATACTTCATATTTTTTTAGCTAGTAACAGAAGTTGATAAAGCCAAATTGAGATAGCGCTGTCATTACACAAAATTGCCTCACTCCCTCCAATATTTTTCTGACATTCACTTCCAACTTTTTGTGGATGGTGACTAGGGAATCCAATCCCGGATCCCGATTGAATTTCGTCTCTTATCAATCCTGGGACTGCAGGTCCAAATCCCGAGTTTTAAGGGATTATGAAAATATGTCAAAAAAGTGATATAAAGAAGGTTTTTGACTATTATAAACACAATCATTGGAATTCATTAAAAACAGTTAAAGAAATTTAAAAGCTGAAATTGATTAAATTTAATTGACATCAGTTTAAATAACAAAATATTTCTTATGATTATCGTTTAATAATACTCAGTTGTTATATTGCAAGTTGCAAGAGGATTGGTTTTGTTTTTATTAATAATACCAATCACTTTAGAATGCAGGTTAAGTTTAGTTAGTTATATCATTGATTTGAATACAGAATAGATGAACCGAGCTTATGGCCAATCTGTAACCCGAAAAATACACCATGAAATTAGTGCTACACTATCTCAAGAGAAGGCGCTGGCAACCAGGGATCCAATTTGCGGGATCTTTATCCCGTTTCCGGGATTTTCGAAACTTCCGCGGAATTAATACATCAATATTACTGATATATCGCCGATCATAATATGAAAATTGACCTGATCAATGTATTATAAATGTTTAATGTCAGGTTGTTTACATGGTGTTAATTATTGTTATTTACAAACAAATTATAAATTATGGTATATTAATAGTTATATAATTGTTTCATCAAAACCCTTCTTCTTTTTCCTCAGCCTAGTTGGTTAACTAGTTATTATTTTTCCCGCAACATAGCAATATTTGCAGGTTAAGAAGAACATTACTGTTTTATAAAATCGTATATAACTATAAAATGTAAAGTTTTTAAATCTAAAACAAAAAGGCTTTAAAACAGCAAACATCACAAACATACGGTTAGGCCCATTTTTCACACCAGAAATCAAATCGCCACGTTTTTGAGGCTTTTAAGTGCCTCTTTGGCGTGAGCGTGCGATGTAACATCATGACAGTGTAGAATGAATGAGAAAACAACGTCGCCGTTGTAATATTTTGTTGAGAAAAGTTTGGACACTGTTTTCGTCGCCGGCAGAAACGACATCGCTCGTATCACCGACAGACTTTTTGTCGCCCAACTAGAACGGAGCCTTAGGAGCAGAGTAGAACAAAGCAGAAATACTCAGTTTAACCACAGAGAAGAAAAAATGCTTTCTCTGAAAGAAATCATTCTTTCTTCTCTGTCGTTCAACTAAAATGTAGTTTGAAAAACCCTCATCGCAATTAATTTTGGTTAGTATAATTTCCAGAAGTTGTATTTCAAGAATATAAACACACAGAAGAGCTAGTCAAAGTAAATAGAAAACTATTTGATGCTGCAAGAGGGAAACATAACAATGTTCTCAGATCAAAAGTGGGATGAAAAGAGATTTTTGAAGGAGATTTAACGGGATAAAACGGGAAAGAGATTTAACGGGATAAAACGGGAATGAGATTTAACGGAATAAAAGGGGTAGGAGATTTAACGGGATAAAACGGGATTTATTTTATCTGAAGAACGGGATTGTTATATTTGTTTTGGCTAGCAGCTGATAGAGTGGGCTGATTAGTAGATCAGCTTATCCGTTTTTCTGGCTTCAAAAATTAACCAGTCTTGGGATATCTATTCTGTATTCAAAATCAATGGTTACATCAAATAAGTTGAATTCTTATTAGAGAATTCTTTTTCAAATATAATTTATTTTTCATTCTAGGCCTATATAATAGGTTATTAAATATTTTATGTTTCGATTTTATGTGCCATGAAATATAAATACATTTGTTGGTATTTCCAGGATAACTTAAACACTGATTAAAACTTCATTTCGATATCCAGTTCCATTATTAGACTATAAATATCCAAGAGTGTTGGTCCAATACTTTTATAAATCGCTAATGAGTAATGATTTTGCACCAAGGGCCTCAGCAAGGGCCAAGGGTGTGTTCGTGCGTGGTACAAGAGTTTACCATGGCAAATGTCAGACAATCAAAAATACATTCTATACTGCACATGCATAGGTAATTGTGACAAATGGTTACAATTAAATGTAATTAATTATTTTCTACATTGTTTAGAAAGTTAAGAAATTAATTTTTGTGTTAGTATGGCCCAGGATCCCTTTCTGAATACCTAATTAAATTATCTTTTTCCGTCAGTGATCTTATTCGTCCTCATTATAGGCCACAACCGCCCACGCCGCGATGTGATTTAGTTTGGCCAAATGTCAATGTCAATGTGTGTTTTTTAATTCTTTGTTATTTTGTCCGCTCCTGTCATGTTTGTTAAGTGCATTGCAAGGTTTAAGCTGCGGTCGCATTTGTCGCAAAATGCAACATGCACCACGAAAATGTGACAATATTTGGGCAGGCTGTCGCTTTTTTGCTACAAAGAAAAGTATTTTATAATTTTATTGCAGAAAATCTGGTTTTAACCATACAAATTGTATTAAAAGTCCGCGATCACGATCCATAACCAAAAAAGATTAGAAGAGTTGTTGAGATGTAGAGGCTTAACGTTGCGTTGGTTGTACTACGTCACTTTACCGATCATTTCTGAGCGAGTGGTAGAGGGTACGAGCCTACATTACGTAAACAGTTGCTGTCGATTTCAACTGCATACCGTGTAAACGGAATGGGCGAGTTACTGATATGACAGTTGTAGTGACAGACCCCCCTAGCAGACGTCATGCGCTGTGACTCGGTTTGGCGCACACTCCGTAGTAGCCGAGCGAATCGGCGAATGCGAGAATGTCGAGGGCTAGTTCGCCACCGAAGGGATGACTGCGCTTCCCTCACCATCGCAACGATTCTTGGCGGTTTTTGTGACCGAGTCAAAGGAGACGAGTACTTAGTCTCGACTCGCTGCAGAATGTGGACGGTTACATGAGCACGAGTCGCTCGAAATCGCAACAATCGGGCGAAAGTGTAGAGGTACCTTAGCGAAACAGACAACTCGAAATCGGTGATGCGCAAAATGCGATCGCGATATGCTTTGAGGTTATGTTTCAGAGTGTGTAATGTTTGGGGTGTGTGAGTTTTAGTTGTTCTGGTGCCATATTAGGCCTATTCTACTAGAATGTTTAGTATATTTCCATTACAGACTTTATTGGTTAAAATGGATAATTTACCAAGAAATGTAGACACTGCTGAATTATATATTATTTATACGTTAACCTTAAAAACAAATACAAGTAAAAAACAACTTAAGACCAAAAAATAATATAATGACACGCGGTAAAAATGCGAAAAGGAAAATATTTTTGCTACAAGTCTTTAAGAGCTTGTAGCATTTTTGCTCAAAGAATTTTTTTCCCAGCTGAATCCCTGGTGCATTGTGTTTTTCATATTTGACGATCTCTAGTGAGTGAATGACATACATACTTGTAACCTGAACATGAGGTTATAAACAGTCTCGAAACCGGTCGCCTATATTGAGGACGAACAGGATCACTGACGGAAAAAGATAATTTTAACCGTTTTTGTATTAAGAAAGTGATCCTGAGTCATACTAACAAGAAAATAAATTACTAAACATTCTAAAAAATGTAAAATACTTCGGTCGCAGCAAACCTGCGTACTCAGCGAATTTCCAACGCATAATATATGTCTTAATGCCACATAAAGCCGCATAGCAAGTTTCATAAACATATATTCACAAATAAGCGATATATACAATTTTAATTATTCTCCATAAGAATGACATTGAGTACGTAGGTTTGCTGCAATAATAAACACAAAATATGGGTTTTCATGCAAATATTAATATAAATCACCCAGGTGAAACCACATACGAAGTTTCATCAATATAAATTCATAAATAAGCGATACATACCAATTTGATTTTTCTCCATAAGAATAACATGGGGAATGAGTACGCAGGTTTGCTGCAGCAAGGAACACAAATACCCCCGTCGCAGCAAACCTGCGTACTCAGCGAATTTCCAATGCATATATATATATATATATATATATATATATATATATATATATATATATATATATATATGGGTATCACTACTACCTAGAGCCAATTACCAAGTTTCATAAAAAATACATTCATTAATAAGTGATATATAGCATTTTATTTATTATCTATAAGAATAACATTATAATTGAGTACGCAGGTTTGCTGCAACAAGGAAAATAAAAAATCTGGTTTTTTTGCAATTATCAATATAACTCAACCAGGTGAAGCTACATACCAAGTTTTATTAATTTAGGTTCACAACTAAGGGAGATATAAAACTTTACTTATTCTCCATATGAATAACATGGGGGCTGAGTACGCAGGTTTGCTGCAACAAGGAAGATAAAAAATGTCTATTTTTGCAATTATCAATATAACTCAACCAGGTGAAGCTACATACCAAGTTTTATTAATTTAGGTTCATAACTAAGGGGGATATAAAAATTGACTTATTCTCCATATGAATAATATGGGGCCGAGTATGCAGGTTTGCTGCAACGGGGATAATCAACAAAAAATCCATTTAGTGTGCAAATATCAATATACCAGTATTACGCGAAGCCACATACCAAGTTTCATCAATATACATTCATAAATAATCGAGATATAAAATTTTATTTATCCTCCATAAGGATAACATTGGACAACGTACTGTGTTTAGCACTTTGAATATCTCTGCAACGGTTGGACGTAGAACAACACTTAAAACACCAAAATGATTGTTTTGTAGAGTTGAACTGATTGGTATCAGCAAATGTCAAGTTTTCAGAAAAATTATCTGAGGAAAATCCAAAAACCTTTTTCTCATTAACATGGACAATTTTATGGACGTGTTTTTTTGACTTTTTCTTTACACTAAACCTAGGTTAATACTAAATTATTTGCTTTTTTAAGCTCTATAAAATGGCTATAACCAAAATTGAGTTGAATTTGAAAAATTCAAATAACTGATTTTTAGAAAATTTAAAACCCCCATAAAACCCCCTTCCCATAGTCCGATCGATCTGGATTTCAAACTTAAAGTCATAAATGTTACTTTTCACATTTGTGATAAATTTCATCAAAATTGGGCGCTTCTTTCAAAAGTTATCGCGGTAACGGACACACACACATATATATATATATATATATATGTGTATATATATATATATATATAAATTTGAACGAATAGTGTTTTTGGCATCTAGGGACCTCAAAACAAAAAGTTATCATGGTCTCGGGCTTAAGTCTTACTATGCCACATACGGTAATAGCTTCTTCCCTATAGGGGAAATTCGCTAAAAATAGTTTTTTTATGCAAATATAAATATAACTCAACAAGGTGAAGCCACATACCAAGTTTTATTAAATTTCATAATTAAGGGTGACATTACATTTTACTTATTCTCTATAAGAATAACATGAGGGCTGAGTACGCAGGTTTGCTGCTGCGGGAATAATCGGTAAAAATTGATTTTTTGTGTAAATACCAATAGACTACAACCAGATCAAGCCATATACCAAGTTTCATTAGTATACGTTCATAAACAAGCACTATAACATTTTTAGCACTTTCAATATCTCTGTAACCATGACGTAGAGAAATTATCAAAACACCAAATTGTGTGTATTTTTAAGTTGAATCTAATGGTGTAAACTAAAATTAGACTTTTTAAAATTTTACATGTAAAAATTCGAAAACCCCCCAAAATACCACTTCGGATGGGGCGATCTATCTGGTTTTCGAACTTAAAGTCATAAATGCTGCTTTACACATTTGTACCAAATTTCATCAAAATCGGATCATTTTTACGAGAGTTATCGCACCCACCGACACACACACACACACACACACACACACACACACACACACACACACACACACACACATATATACACAGTTTTAAACGAATGGTGTTTTTGGAGACCTCAAAACAAAAAGTTATCATGGTCCCGGGCCTAGGTATTACCATGCCGACTACGGTAATAGCTTCTTCCCTATAGGGGAAATTTGCTAAAAATAATTTTTCGTAGCAGCTATCTGATTAAATAGATTCAAAATATATCAAAAATTGCCTAGATAGATTACAATGTTGTAACTTATTAACATTAAAAATTAAAACCCAAGAATGCATTGTCACTCATTTGTAAGCAAATTAATGTTAATCCCGAGATTCTTCAATGCAATCCCGAAATCCCGGGATTGGATTCCCTACTGGTGACAGTAAGGTTCTAGCTATTATTATGAGTGCCACTTTTTATATTACAAAATAGAATCCATTAGATAGCTGGAAAAAGTGGTAACCCTTCTCACAATTTGATCATGAGATAGGCAATAGGCATACAACATATTTTAGTCTTCAGATTTTTGTATTTTAAAATTTAATTTTTCTCTAATCTAAGTCTACGTTTACTCACCAGCAACACATAAAAATACCTTTGTTTATAAACAGGTAGGTAAGCCCAACATTAAATAAACGGTATCAGGAAACTGACACACACTTTCTCCCTTTTAGCCCAACTTTAATGAATAAATTACTTTTTATTTACTAAATTATAGAATTCAAAGCACGGTCAAATATACAGAAAATCTTGTAAACAAGTTGTTTAAAAAAATATTCACCCAAATCTCTGTTTAGAAGGCACTACAAAATCCATCGCAACACACATGGTTTTAAGAGGGGAAATGCCCCCTATCCCCCCCCCTCAGGGTTATTAAGGGGCAACATATTTTGAATTTCCTCTGTTGGTCAATGCTAACTTGACAAGAATATCAAGTTTGAACAAAATTGATCAATAAATTAGAGATAAATAGTAGTTTTTGTATTCCCCATAAGAATAACATTGGACAACGTACTGCGTTAACCGCAAAATGAAAATTTAAATTTTCTCTGCAACCAGGAATTGTAGAATAGTACTTCAAAATACAAAATTATTTAGTTTTTTGAGCTCTTTTTAATGGTGAATAGTAATATTTTGTATATTTATGTTTTTTTAATGAAAAATCCAAAAACTGAATTTTTGATATTTTAAGTCTTGTAATTTCTGAACCCGAATTTTTACAGATATTCGGGTGGTGTCATTTTGTTGGAAAACTAAAATTCTACAAAAGACTAAAGTTTAGTCAAAATCGTTGTCAATTTTGAGAAATCTTGATTTTTTATGTTTTTTGCCGGTTTTTGGGGGATGATTACCCTTAAAAATAAAAAATGAAAAAAACGCCTGGAGATATCGTGGATTAGTACCTACATACCAAATTTCATAAAATCAGACCATTGGTTAGGGCTCTAGCTCACATCCATACAGACAGACAGACACACAGACACACAGTCAGACAGACACAGAGACACACAGACATCATGTAAAAATCACTTTTTTGTATTCAGGGAGCACCAAAACAAATATTTACACTAATAACTCAAATTCAAAAATTTTGACGAAAACAATACTTTCTCCATATACTATGTATAAGGGGGAGAAAGCAAAAATTAACAATATGTGTACTCATTCATTCCCCATGAGTGGCTGGCCAAGGACAAGAGGAGACTGACTAGTCTGAAATGTTTTAATGTTTCTTAATGTTATGTTCAATTTTATGTTTATTGATGAATATGTTTTAAACTTAAAGACTGACAGTATTCTAGTTTCTTTTGAGAATAGGACAGTAATACTCCTGAAACTAGTAACCTAATAAAACTAGTGGGATTGACGATGACAAAGTATATAACCTAACTGATGAGTCAACAAAACTTATTCTTAAAATCTGTAATTGGATTGAGTAAACGAAGTGAAGGAAAATCCTTAAACATAACTTTACTGCTTAGACTGGTAAGAGAATCAACTCGAACTGGCGTATCTGTGACCAAAATAACTCAAAAACGCCTCTACAGATCCACTTCAAACTTTAGAGATAGATTCTATAGTACGAAATCTCGGTCGAGTTCGTTATTGGGAATATTTGGTTCAGTAATAATAAAATTATCTTTAAAACAAATCTATTTTTTATCCCATAAGATTAACATTGGGAGTTTTAGTGGTACTTGAATCGTTGATATTTAGCCAACGTCTATGTTTCAACTATAATGTAACGTAAGTATTGCCATAGATTCACTACAGAACTGTAGTTATTCATGTTCATGTTGACTAGGAAAAAAACTTCTTTTCGTAACTTGAAACACAAAAACTAAGCTAAATATCATTAGCTTTTAACAGTTTTATGGATTAACCGTGTTGGATCCATGAAAATTCCAACTGGATTATTACATTTATCAACTTCATTGATTATATTTTCAACAAAGTCAATCATTGCCGTGATTGTTGATCTTCCTTGTCGGAAACCATGTTGCTGTCCATCCAAAAGATTGTTAGTCCCTAAATAATTTAGCACCTGTTTGTACACCACTCTCTCATAGACTTTAGAGATAGATGTCAGTAGCGACACTGGTCTGTAGCTCTCAGCCTGTGTTCCATCGCCTTTTTTACAGACAGGTACTACTTTAGCAATTTTTAGTTGTTTGGGAAATAGTCCGGATATAAGAGAGGAATTAATTATATGTGCGAGGGGATGTACAAGATAGGTTTTAGATTTTTTTAAGATGATAATAGGAACTTCATCGCTCCCTGCGGAAAATTTATTTTGAAAAGACAAAATTATTTGATCTATTTGATTTGGATTGACCTGCTCAAAATGGAACTTTTTGTGTGACAATTTATTTTCAGGTAATTTTTGTGAGGTATTTTGAATTTGATTTTGTTTTGAAATATTCGGTGCTATTAAATTATCAACTGCATTAATAAAGAAATTGTTAAAAGTATCACATACCCTTCTAGGTTGTGTAATTAACCTACCGTTGTTAACCAAGGCAATAAGTCCTACTGCATCATTAGCCTTTGTTTCTGCGTTAATAATATTCCATGTTGTCTTCATCACATTACAAGATTTTTTTTATTAGCACTTTTTTGCTGTTAATGTTTTTTTTAGTAAGAATCATTACACCTCCCCTTGTTGTTGTATTCCGACAATAATCGGAACAAACTTTAAATCCTTTAACCTTAAGTCTGGATAGTTCGTTTTCCTTCATACTGTGCTCACCGAGGGCTACAATGTCTGGGTTTAACTCTTCCAGAGTAATCTCTAAAAGATCTTCTCTTGTTGGAAGGTATTGAATGTTTTGGTGAAATAATCTAACTTTGGATTTTGCTCCCGAATTAGTTGTTGGATTAACCAAACAGTCTGTCGTCTTTACATTAAATTTGTTATTACTGATAACATTAGGATTACTACCATTGTTACAAAAATACAAAGAGGCACTGGGCACAATGCTATCAGACAGAATTTGAGATTGCTTAACATTTATACATAGCCCTCTGGAGGCTTGGTTTGCACTAAAAAATTTGATACTTCCTTCTGGTTTTGACCGCACCAGTTATTATTATTTCTTTCAGGACATTTCCAGGATATTTTCTAGCTCTATAAATCTAGTAGTTATTTGGTGAAAATCTTATATTTGAACAATGTTTATTTATCTGAAAAAATATATACAAAATTTCCCGCATGTATAATATGTACCTATTGAAATTTTTTATTTTTTAGATATTATATATGTGCATAATATTATAGCTAAACTTTAAACTTACAAAACAAAAAAAGTTTCATAATAATATCTTACCAAATAAAAAAGTTATTGATTTTATGTACAAAACCCTTGCAAAATGTTGATTTTGTGTATCGTTGTTATAGAAAATTTTTCTTACGTCATTACTTTTTATTATTTCTTCCAGGACATTTCCAGGATATGTTCAGGTAAACATATACTCCATAAATATACGAGGCCTGGTTAGTCTGCTTTATGAAATAATATTGTAATAAAACTTAAACCGTTGAATAAAGTTAGGCTACTGTCTTGTGTACTAATTTGCCGTTTTTATATTTTTTTACATTTATGGAAATAACTTGTCCACCTAAAGCCCAAATTTGATGAAACTTTCAGGAAATATTTTGGGAAACATGTCTTCTATAAATCTAGTAGGTATTTGGTGAAAATCTTATATTTGAACAATGTTTATTTACCTGAAACAAATAAAAAAAATTAAAAGAAATTTCCCACATACATATATGTATTCAAATTTTTTATTTTTTATTTTTAAATAATATATATGTGCATAATATTATAGCTAAACTTTAAACTTACAAAACAAAAAAGTTTCATAATAATATCTTACCAAATAAAAAAGTTATTAATTTTTTTGCAAACCCTTGCAAAATGTTGATTTTGTGCCTGGCACTTTTTGGATATTCTGTGTTAAAAACTCTGGCACTCTATGTTGACGACCGAAAAACTCTGGCACTCAAAGGGTTAAAAATTGTCTTTAATAAGAACCTTGTCCTGACATAAACGAACTGAACAAAAAAGAATTATTCTATTTGGTCCACTAATTCTCAAGTGATGGCGTGACCAAGGGAAATAGGGATCCATTTGAAAGAATTTCCCCTAAAGGGAAGAAGCTATTACCGTAGTCGGCATGGTAAGACCTAGGCCCGTGACCATGATAACTTTTAGTTTTGAGGTCCCCAGATGCCAAAAACACCATTCGTTCAAAAACTGTATATATATATATATATGTGTGTGTGTGTGTGTGTGTGTGTCCGTGGGCACAATAACTCTCGTAAAATTCATCCGATTTTGACGAAATTTGGTATAAACGTGTAAAGCAGCATTTATGACTCTATGTTCGACAACCAGACAGATCGACCTATCCGAAGAGGTATTTTGGGGGGGTTTTGTATCCCAAAAATGGTTTTTTTGAGCTTTTTATATATAATTGTTGAAAAAGTCAAATTTTAGTTTTTTCATTTGAATCAGCTTAGAAAGACGCACAATTTGGTGTTTTGATCATTGCTCTACGTCAAATGGTTACAGAGATATCGAAAGTGCTAAACCCAGTATGTTGTCCAATGCTATTCTTACGGAGAATACGATAAATTGTATATCTCGCTTATTTATGTACTTTTCCTGATGAAACTTGGTATATTGCTTCATATCGTTGTGGTCTATTGATATTTGCACTAAAATACTTTTTTCGGCCGATAGTTCCCGTAGCAGCAAACCTGCGTACTCAGCCCCATTTTATTCTTATAGAGAATAAATAACGTGTTATTTACATAACGTGTTAATTATGAACATAAATTATTAAAATTTGGTATGTGGCTTTACCTACTTGAGTTATATTGATATTTGTATAAAACCCCATTTTTGGAGTTCCTTGCTTCAGAAAACCTGCACACTCAGCCGCCATGTTATTCTTATGGAGAATAATTAAAATGTCATAAATCGTTTATTTATGAATGTATATTGATGAAACTTGATATGTGGCTTTATGTGGTATTAAGATACATATTGCATTGGAAATTTTCTGAGTACGCAGGTTTGCTGCTACGGGGGTATTTATATATTAAGATGTATACAAAATGTTGGACCTTGACACAATGACTGGTGGGTTCTAAGAAGTGGGTCAAAGAGTTTTAATTACTGCCTAGATTATATTTAACATAAGATACTACTTTTCCTTTCTGTTTGAAATGAGGCAATTTATTCTTCTTAAAAACAAATTGACTGATTTAAGCCTTATTGTTTTTTAAGTTCTGCATTTATAGGCTATGTATTTGAACAACCGTATCAAGCTACAATAACAATGGGAGGCCTGGAGGGGCATAGCCCCCCCCCCTCGCCCAGTAAGGTTAATGTGTTACATTAAAATCTCTGGATTAGAGTTTAAAATATTTAGGCATTCAAAACGAATTGACTGATTTTAAAACGTTTTGTTAATCAAGTTCTGTATTTATACGTCTATATTTTTACAGCAATATTAAGCTACAATAAAATAAATATCCTGATGGGTCCTCCAGTGGAACCAAAGTGTAAACGAGTTCGCACGCAGCACGCTGACGTGAGGGAAGTGAATTTCCACATAAAAACTTTTAAAACTCAAAATCAGTGTAAAAACATACGTTTGTCCAATTTTTATTGAAATCTGAAAACATTGATTTTTTTGGCTGTTCTGATACTCCTGGTTTCATTTACTTGCAAAGCTAGGAATACAATTTTGCACATTATAAGGTTAGTAGAAGGTCCAAACAGGCTTGAAAGTAGGCGTGAGGTTGCTGGGGTTAATAAAAGTACTCTAACAAAGGAATAACATGCTTTTCTAGTGTAAAACCCCCCATAAGACAACGTACTGTGTTTAGCCGATACACATTTTCTTTAATAACTCGGTAAATATTTATGCTAGAATGACGAGAGGGCTTAAAACTTTTGCCTCTCTAATTCCCATCTTTTTACGTGTACTAATTCTACATCTGGGGCCTTTCTGACCCTTTTTGGGCCCAAAAACTCGAAATTTGAAAGATTAATCCCCAAAAAATGGGTTTAGAGTTTTCCGATTGTTTTGCCCAACGAACTTGTCCAACAGATTATAGAAAGGACGTCCCTACCAAATTTGATGTCAATCCAGGGTGTCTACTCAGTCATTCAAACAAAAATCAGGGACTTTTCGGGGACTTTTAGGGGACATTTGGAAAAAATCAGTGACCCATTCGCAAAACAACTTTAGAGCCCAGGCTACAGAAAAGCGAGTCATAGAATAATGATAGGGTACAATACAAGCCCAAACCTGAACAAAACCGTATCATCAGATTGTTATGAAATTAGTTAGCTAGTGTATGCCATTAATGAGATGAAAATGTACCACAACATAGCTCAATGTAGCCATAATTTACTGTTAACTTACCATAAAACTCTTATATAGGCTATATAAGTACTGCAATTAAACATAAAACACCATTTCACCATTTACCATGCAATAAAATAGGCCTAAATGAGAATAAAGTTAGGGCCTAGTTGCTTTCCACTTTTCAACAAGTTTTCTAAATTGACATGTTTTTTGCCTTTCATATGGCAGGCTAAGGCATTTGAAACTTGCACTTTCCCGGCATTTTAGCATCGGTCAGTAAACAATAGAAAAATCTTGGCAGGTTATTACTTTAAACTTTAGTTTCAAGAATGAGATTTAGTTAAAGGTAAAACACTTAAACACAAGCCTACACCAAATAATTAAACCATAAGTACCGTACTGCAGTTAACTACTAAAACGATTAATACTGAAAAGCAAAACAAAAACACAATATCATTCCTGGGTTATTTCGTTTCAGTCTTATACTAAACTTATACTTTGTCTTAAACAAAACTAGACAATTAAACGAGAAGGCAAATTAACCTAGGTAAAACGTTCTCACTTTCATCCGGCAACCGGGTTGGCGAGTTCGCGAAATGTCTGCGATAGCGATAGACAATGCATACTTATTTAAATGGAGCAATACGATTGGAGGGAACGATATGAAACTTACATCAACGCCAGCCACCAGGTTCGCTAGTACACTCAAGTTTGTTTAAAGATTAATTTAGCTTCCTACCACTAGGATCGCTAGTGCTTTCAAGGCAAGATACTATTTTTAACCTTCGTAATCGACTACGTTGGTGGCAGTTCATAACTGCGCACCAAAGGGAAACGCGAGTTACTGTTCTGTTATTCGATAGTTGTACAGGTCAGTAGCTATTCCCCGTGCCAAGTAGCTGGTTGTCCAAAAAGCGCCACAGCCAGTCAACAACGATCGCGCAAGTTACTTGCACCGTGGTACTAGGTTATTTTCACCGTTCCAAATAGCAGTTACTGATAACAGTCCTGCGTCCTTAGTTAATTGTACAACTAGTTATCAGTTTCTAATCACAGTTCTTTGCCATCATCGAACTTACATCTTGACGCCTGTAATCAGATTCCAGTAAAAGACCAAAAACAAATATTGTAACAAGAAAAAGTTTAATAAAATTGAAAGATTTTTATAAAAAGCTTTAATTAATCTAATACAAGCAGATATTAATTATGTAGTATTACGATGATAAAATTATCATACTGCTTTTGTTCCAAATGTATTGCTTAGAGCTACATTAAATTAGGAAATATAATGGAACTTTATTTTCTAGAAACAACCGTTCTACCGTCACAGTTTTTCAATAAAATAATGCAAAAACCGCCAACCTATTACATTTAGGAAAGTTGTCATTTCACTGTAACACAAATGGAACATTACAAGTTCTTGTTTCATGTCCTGTTTGCACCACAAATGGCGTAGACATATCGGCATATCCTGACATCAATAAATAAACTTAAAGTCTAGAAAGCAAATGTTGAGGTCGAAAATATCCTCTATCGGTTCGGCAAAATGCACCGTAAAAACGTCATGTAATGTGGGGGAAAAATAAATTAAATAACGTGATATTAAAAATTCGTGACTTCTGCACTAAAATCCGTGACTTTCCGTGACATCCGTGCCCGTTTACTGAATTCCGGGACTTTTCCGGGACTTCCGTGACCAGTAGACACCCTGCAATCGGACAAAAAATGTGACCGCTAGAGTGCATACACACATATATATATATGTATATATATATATATATATATATACATATATATACACATATATATACATATATATATATATAATTTTGAACGACCCCCCAAAACGTGTTCAGGGGGTCATGTTAGGAACTTCTATGGTGGTCCCGGGCTTAAGTTTCACCGTGCGGGTCATGCTAATAGTTCACTTTCCAAAGGAAATTCACTAATAATTACTTTTAAACCACGTGCTCTAACTGATTGGGGACCTTTATTGTCGCCAATATAATATTATTATGAGGGCCTAGATGATACAGCCCTCAGTGAGACTGAGGGGTGAGTAACTACTTCATATGCACTTTGTCTGACTGATTGACAGATTTTAGGCCTCATTGTTTGTCATGTTCTGGATTTGTATGTCATTGTCAAGCTGCAATTATAATGGAGGGCCCATGAGGTATATTGTCAATTGAAACATTTTTGTTTATATTTTTAACTGTGAGCTCAATCCTCATACGCGATATAAGAGCGTACTCCTAGTATTTCTTGTTTACAGCTTGATTTATAAGAGTCAAATTTACACTGCTACCGAGTCAAATTGGAACACAAATTCATTCTGTACCGAGATACAATATAAAGGTTTTCAATATCCAGATACTTAGTAGCCTATATTCGCTTTTTCATTTATAGAAAAAAATTCATCGTTACACATTATCACTCAAAAGTATAAATTACAAAATTTACCATCAGCAAATATTTCCAGTTCTGTTCCAGATGTGTGGCTGCGTAATGTTGCAGATCGGACGAGACTGTGTCCACTCCAGAGTAGTTGGAGTTACAGTTGGTTATGTCACCACCTGCAACATGTCCACACAAACTGTGAGATACTTTAACATAATCAATACAAATTATGTAATTTGAAGTGTTTAAATTATTACCTAATGGCTTTCATGTAGTTTAAAGTTATTATTAAAGTGGACCCACTTACAACTTGGTTAAACTTACCTTTACCTGATTAAATAATTAATAATAATAAATTCAAGCCAAGTGTGAAATAAAATAACTCACCAATCGCTCCACATGATCGAACCACATCATTGTAACAAAATTCGCCTTGGGCTATGTTGGCCAAGCCCAAAATAATAAATGTTGCTAAAAACTTCATTGTGCACCTGAAATAAAACAAAATATTAGGATATTTAGCTGATAGAAAAGTTATAATTCCAAACTATTGTAAATAGCTATTTTTAATCTTCAAACAGTTCTTGACTTTTGAAATAAGCTAACTTATGTTACAAAACCCAAACTACTAGATGCATGGGAATCTTTATATATAAATAAAATGAGTAATTTAGTAAATAATGACCATGGATCAATTCCAAATTCTCCGTTATTAAATTCAGAATAGTCCTATTCTCAAAATTATAAGAAGTTTGTATAGAATATATTTTAAAATTTTACTATATTAGGTAAACATTTGATTTCATAAATATTTATATATAAAAGTCGACTTAAAACTTATAAGTTAACACTTTGATTGTCTTCAAATCCTATGTTTATATTGAAATTATTACCGTATTGTAAATGTAATCTATTTTCAGTTTGTGAGTTTGTCTGACGATGCCAGCGATGTTGGCAAAAGGTCTCACAAAATATACAAATTTTTAAAAATATTGGTGAATGTTTTAATTTTAAATTAATTAAAACTAGAGGTAATTTCTAATAGTCTGCTTATGATAGACAGAATTAATTATACAAACTAAAATAGTATGGATAGCAGTATCGACGAAGAAGCCGTTATGTTTTATAGGATAATTAAATATACGCCTGGTTCTTAGAGTTCCTACAATTTTTCTTATTATTTTCAGGCTTTCTTAAATATAGGTACGGTACTAAAAATTACCCAACCTTCCCAGTATTTTCCAGCATGGCAAATACTTTGATCTATGTATATTTTTAAATACATGAAAACTTAAGTTATAGTACCTATATAAATTTGTCCTCAAGCAATCTTTTGTTTTCTGGCTATATACAATTTGAAATTACAGTTTTCAAATTGGCTATGTACCTACAAATATTTAAACTGACCCCTAGGATTATCTTAACATTGTAAAAATTTAAATAAAAAATAATCCCATTGTTATTATATATGGTTGGCTATTTATAGGTTAAAGATTAATGGTTTTGATCATATAAAGTATCAACCTATAAAACGCAATGTAATTTAATGTTTGCTTTTTGTTGTTACTATTCTGCTTGATCTTATTCTAGTAATGTAAGACATAGAGATAATATCCTGTAAATCGTATTCAGTGATTTACACATGAACAACAGAAATACCCCCGTTGCAGCAAACCTGCATACTCAGCGAATTTCCAATGGAGATATAACTATCTTAGTACTACATAAAGCCACTTACCAAGTTTCATAAAAATATGTTCACAAATAAGCAATATATACAATTTTAATTATTCCCCATAAGAATAACATTGGGGCTGAGTACACAGGTTTGCTGCATCAAGGAACTCAAAAATGGGTTTTTATAATAATATCAATATAACTCATCTAGGTGAAGTCATATACAAGTTTTTATTCATTTACGTTCTTAATTAAGGGAGATAACACGTTACTTATTCTCTATAAGAATAACATGGGGCTGAGTACGCAGGTTTGCTGCTACGGGAGCCTTTAGCAAAAATCTTTTTTTGAGCAAATATCAATGGACTACAACCAGATGAAGCCGTATACCAAGTCTCGTCAGTACACGTTCATAAATAAGCGAGATATAATTTTTTTTATTTTCCTCCATAAGAATAACATTAGACAACGTACTGTGTTTAGCACTTTCAATATCTCGGTAACCAATTGACTTAGAGGAATGATCAAAATACCAAATTTTGTGGTTTTTAAGCTAAATCCAATGGTAAAAACTAAAGTTTGACTATTTCCAAAATTATATGTAAAAAATTCAAAAAACCCATTTTTGGGGTACAAGACCCCCCAAAAATACCCCTTCGGATGGCTGGTTTTCGAACTTAAAAGTCATAAATGTTGCTTTACACGTTTATACCAAATGTCATCAATTTTTACGAGAGTTATCGTGCTCACGATCACATATATATATATATATATATATATATATACAGTTTCGAACAAATGGTGTTATTGGGGTCTGGGGACCTCAAAACGAAAAGTTATCATGGTCCCGGGCCTAGGTCTTACCATGCCGACTACGGTAATAGCTTCTTCCCTATAGGGGAAATTCGCAAAAACAACAGTAAAGATACTGAACAACATACAACGAAAGTGAACAAGTTGACCAACAAGGTAACTGAAGTCGAGACGTGACCGGCATGCCCCGTTACTAGCAACTGGATCGCAGATGGTTCATAACACGTTGTGTCTCAGTTGTGCCGTGTGCAGTGTCCAACCTGATTACACTGGTCGGGACACAGATGGCTTGGTTGCTTAACTTGTTTACAACTACACAGTTAGGCTCCCCCGTGTGCACAGCGTCTTATGTGTACACTTTAGCTGGCAACATATATGTGGACTGAATACACTTGAAGACAAAAATTGCTGAAGGGTACAGTTTCATAAGAGGCCACCAACTAATCGGATGTGATATATCGATCTTAAACATTTGATTAACGAATCTCATTTTAAATCAAAATTTAACCTAAATAACACAAACACCCAAACATTCGAGTCAACATGGCGTGCGTTGAAACTCAATTCATGAACTCAGACCATAGAGTTTTCCCTCCATTATTATTATTATTTGTGGTTGTATTTTTTAATTTTGGTTTTTGTTTGTTTGTTATTTGTTAAATGTTTCATTAAAATATATTTGTAACTGACTTGCATATTATTATTGACCAGCCTATATACAAATTTTTGATTTTAGATATAAAATAAATATAAATATCGAGTGAATAATTTTTGATATAGGCTTAACTGTTAAAATATGATTCAAAATATATAGGGTTTTGATTTGATATATCGAATGTTTAAGATCGCTATATCGCATCTGATTAGATTAGTTGGTAGCCTCTTATGAAACTGTACCCTTGCTGAATTAAGCGGTAACATTTAAATGGATTATTTCTTTGGATAATCCATTGAGGTTTGATGGGTTTTTAAAGTTGACATATTGGGCTAATGGGAGAAGGAGATAGAAACATGAAATGTTTCTTGACTTGAGCTCCCTCTTAATACCAAATTAGTGCAACTTACCTACCAAATTTTAATTAAAATAACCAATACATAATGAGCATTCCAATTTGGGAGGAATAACTTAGGTAGCTTACTGGACATTGCAGCATTAAGTTAGGATTATATTTAAAGTACCTAACTAAGTAGTGTGGGAGAATGGTGAAAAATTAACTAATTACTCATAGGCTAAGATGGAGTGTTCTTAGCCTAACAGGGTGTCCACAAAAATTTTAACTTTTTTTCCCTAACATTCCCTGACTATTTCCCACACTTTTCCCTGACGCACGACATAATTCATCTGCACAATCACTCACTTGAAATGATATTGTAGTCGATAGGAATTGTATTACATACATAATGAAATAAACATTTTATTCTGGAAGTTGTAATGCATAATATCCAGAATAGATTTTCCATCTGGATTTGAGACTTGCATATGGCTCTCAAGTTTTTTTAAGAAACTCAAGTTAACGTTAGGGCCATGGAAACTTGTAAAATATTTTGCAATGGCAGGGATAGCCCTTCAATAAATCCATCAAGTAAATGATCAGCAGATACCCTGCCAAGAAATATGCTATTCCAATAGTATGTGGAAACCTTCTGGAGATTAACATCCCAATATCTCACACACAAATCCATTTGTCCTCTTTATTCAATGACTCGTCAAAACATATTACGTAGTCAAAACACTGTTTTATGTCATTTTGTAACATTTCCTGAAAATGGGGAGCAAGCCCATGATTTATAACGTAGGAAGCTTTAGTTTTCCCCATTAAAAAACTTTGTGCGATTTTACTATCTGGGAAAATAGTTTTGAATACAGCAGATGTCTCATCGCAAGAATTTAGAGACATTTTCACAGTTACAACTTGAAGAGCCCACACTGCTTCGGCAGATGTCACATCATCTTCATTTACACTAAAATTCTTTAAACTTGTTTGAGATGTCTCAAGCTTCTACATCAGCATTTGAAGTAGTAGGAGCAGGGTGTACATCTTCTGGTGTTGTCTGAGCAGATGTAACAGATTTCTTAGTAAAAAAATAAATTCCTGACTGTATAGCTTTTGTTTTCATATTTTTTACATGATTTGGTCATTTGGCATGTGATTCAACTGCTCGCTTACCCATATTACTGAGTTTAAACGATTTAAGGCACACTTTACAATACGCCAAAGTTGCATCACTAACCACGAGATCCAACCAACCACAAAAATCTGGAAACACTTTTGCCTCAAGCCACAGTTTATTGAACGTACACTACCTCAAAGCCATTGTATAGATAACTAGGAGACAATTTTAAATCAGCATCCTAGGAATAAGAGAAAACAAATTGATAATTTAAAACAAAAGACACAAGGGTACAACAAAAGAATTCAATTGTTGTACACTTCTTGTAAAAAAAACCTGAAAAAAATGCTGCAATAGTCAGGATTACGGCTGACTAGAGCATAACAAAGTCCCCTCAAATCCATCATTGGGGTGAATTTCCCTGACTTTCCCTGACTTTGGGCCTACTTCCCTGACTTTCCCTGACCAAAATTTGTTTCCCTGACTTTCTCTGACATTCCCTGACTTTCCAGAATGTGGACACCCTGCCTAAGGTCTGTGTATGCTGAGTTACTGTACTTATTTATTTTTTAACTGCCTTGCTTTCGTAAACGCTGACAAGGCTATACCTATTTTTGAGCTATACAAAGATTTCTTATCTTTAAAATAAATTAAGCTAAAATAGGTAAAAGGCCTAATACGATTATAGCCTAGCCTAGGGCATAGGTCCTACGTCAGTTAATAGCAGATAATCCTTACAAATAAAAGAAAATACATTTAATGGCTAAGGTTACGGTACCTATAAAAATACTTGTGAAATAAATAGCAGGATAAGTAATCACATACATATTATTAGGAGGTTATCCACGAGTTGTAAAACAATCTAAAGCACCAAGAGGCCCTAACCTTAATTAGAAATAAGTTAAATAATTTGAAAACTGTAGCAATAAGTTAACTTATTTTTAGGCTTCGGCCTGCCTTCTGGTTTATACTAGCCTATAACATTTGAAATACTTACACTGACACCTTTACACACACTGGCGTAGAAGGTGAAAGAACGTATCTATTTAAATTGCAGATTCTCCTTCAAACCTAAACAAAGTCCAAATGATAACGAATTAGTCAGCGATTCCTGTAGCCTGATTAAAATTACAAAAAAATGCTAAACACAATCATGCCTACAATATTTAACAAAACTGTGCTACATAATCAATTAAATAAAATTGAACATCATGATAAACATAACAAAAAGTTCAACTTGCCTGTATCTCGACCCCGTGTCTACTGTTGATCTGTTCTGGTTCTGACGTTCTATTCTAATTTTTGGGAATTATGATTCGAGTCCGGAAAAGTACCTTGAGCATGCGCACAGACCAATTGCGCAGCAAATCCTGCGCTCTCATTGGTCATATATGATTTTTTCGTCAGATTGCCAGACACCTGACTCGCTATCTGTGCTTCGCATGAAAAACTGATAAAGTGCGGTTACTTGTTTGAGTGCAAAGTTTAATTTACAATTTTTAGAGGCCTTCTACGCCAGTGTGTGTAAAGGCGAACTTGAGACGAGAGTGTTATTTGTTGCACTAATGATGAAGAATTTATTTTTATTTGCCGTTCTCGTGGTCGTTCCTGTAATAAATGGTGATCAACTGCATTGTAAGTATTTTGGAGCAATAAAACTTATTGTTTACATAGTACTGCATTATGAAAAAGATAAATCAAAAAGCTTTATTGTCATTCAACTAGGCCTATGCCTTGGTACAAAATATTGACAAGATTCAGAAACCCAATAAGCCTTAAACTATGGAATTAAACATCTTACAACTCTTTTAATGCATTCACTGTGTTAATCATGTATATTCATGATAATTGCATTTGTCTCCATATTAGGCAACTGCCAGAAATCTGGCGCACTGCAATGACTGCACTGCACTGACCGTGTTTAAAAGTAAATTAACATTGGGCTATAGTTGTAAGCCCAATGTAAGGCCTATAGCAAATAAACGGGAACAGTACATCCACAAATTTGGGTGATTCGAATGTTATGTTTCAACCTGAAATGCCTTTAGCTTACATCCACAAATTTGGGTGATTCGAATGTTTTGTTTCAACCTGAAATGCCATTAGCTTTATCCAAAATTTCCTGGTACCTATCTGGTTCTGATTCATGAAAAAGTGGCAGTACATTATAAACCTTTAGGCTATACGGAGATATAAAACGCATTCACTGTGTTAATCGTGTATATTCAGGAAAATTGCATTTGTTTCCTTGTTAGTCAACTGCCAGAAATCCAGCACACCTCACGTTAACAAAAATATTATGTTTGGGAGGAATCAGTGCTTCAGAAGGTTCAAATAGAAAACAAATGCTTAGTAACCTTCCATTCCTAATGTTAAAAATTATTCATATTTTCTGAAAGATTTAACTTATTAGTGTTGTTGAATTCATAAATGGAAAGATTAGTTTTTTTTTCGGTATACCCTGCATAGATAAACAAAATTCTATCACCTTTTTGCTATAGATATTCCGTGATGGGCAATATTAATAGTTTGACTAACCTCAAGAGTTTTACAATCTTTTACTATAGTACCGGTACGACCGGTACGCAAATATTCATTTGATTGCAATAGGCCTACGCGTTGACATCAAAATCTTACTACCATTGTGTATCGCTTATATTGTGTAATTTTTCACACTACCCCCAGAGGAGTGGCGGTGTGCATAATGCATTTAATGCATTCCCACCTACCAATCAAAGGGTGCAATACGATAAGTGTCTACCAATACAATCAAAATAAATTATTGAACCATGACAAAAATAGTGATCTGCAGAGTTGGGTTAGTTTATCACAGTTTAAATTGAAGCTATCCTACCACCTCTGTAAGGAAAACACTTCCTTTGTGATTGTGTATTAAAAACAATAACAATCATATCGGTGCATCAAACATGGTAATCTGATATTTTATATTCGATTGTTTTGGTGGACGCTTATCGTACTGTTCCCCATTAAAAAAATTGCTCATGTTTGGTGTTATTCGAGTTTCAGCTTTTATCTATTTACATTAGGTAATTAGTTATCTGATAGTTGATTTGTTTGAAATCAGCAAGTAGCCTATATTTACAGGCACGGTTGCGGTGGTTAGTGAGGTTGACTTGGTTGCTTATTACGTTGCTTGGGTTAGGTAAATTTTATAACTTATAACTTACGGTGTGGTCTGGTAGTTTGATTTTAGTTTGTTTGACTATTCCAAGTACTTCATGTTCAACACATTTTGAAAAAAGTGAACTCTGGTCTATTTGCCCTTAAGAAGGTGTAATTTGTATATACAGTGGAGATGTTTTAAAATAAATTTACCACTCTTACATTCAAACACATATTCAGTATAGAATTTGCCTTTATGGAGCCACTACTAAAGAAAATTTGAATGAAATAATTAAAGTTCAAGAAAGAGCTCTTAGGATTATGTTAAACTTTTGAACATCATAGACTTGATTTGTTTATAATTATCCATGGTTTTAGCCCTTGAGCTGAAGATATTATGTAGGCTAAGACTAAATTACTTACGTACCATCAGTCAGCTCAAATTGAAGAAAACGCATTCAGAACATGTTTTGATGCAACTGCTAGTGTAAAACGAAGTTGATTGACAAAACCATCAGGTCAACCAACTTCGTTTTTACACTAGCTGATGATGATGCAGTTGCATCGAAACATGTTCTAAACGTTTTTTCTTCAATTTTAGCTAACTGACGGTACATAAGTAATTTAGTCTTACATTGAATTGTTTGCAAAAAAACCTATGTATGCTAGAAATAAATTCCTTAAAAAATTCCTCAGAAAATAAAAAATGAGAGTAACTCTTTAAAATTTAAAAGATTCTTAAAAGAATACATGAGTAGTTTGGCTCTATATTTTGTGGATGAGTTTGAGAATTGAGCCCATAATGTGACTTAGAAATTAGAAATATGAAAATTAGATTTTAGTTATATATTCAAACCAAAAGCTGTTTTAAATGACGTCACATCCTGTTCCTTAATTCGATAACTTGATCAGCGTTGTGATTGTGAATCGCATCGCAATCACATCAGTAATTGTTGTTGATGCTCATACAACATTGCGTGGTTGGTTCTCCAGTCATATTACGAATATTTCCATATATTTTTGATACCAACAAAATTTTCGACAGTAACTTAAAGTGCAATTTACATCATTACTTGCTGTAAAACTGTGTAGGGCCTAGTATTTTTATTGCAAGTCCAACATTACCCTTCAACTGTTAGTCGCCAGCGAAGATTGGAATTATCTTCTATTTACTAAATTTCTAATGGTCAAGTTTTCAATCAAAACTGTATTTCCGAGAAAAAATGAGGTTTAACTAATTTATTTGCAGGTTAAAATTTGTAATTTAAGAAAAGAATTCTTGAAAATATATAATGGACCATTAAGTTATATTCTATTTTTACCCTTCAGAATTAACAAAATCTATCGGTGTTGGAGGTTTGACATAATTTTTGTAAGAAGAGAAAGACATTCAAGAATATATGCCTTTCTGATGTAAACAAGTTAGAATATAATTTTTTCAGGGAACTCAAACCATGAGTACCGTACTATTTTGCTACAAGATAAAATAATAGGAGGGAAATATCTAGATTATAAGCATGTGTTTTGGACAAAACTTAAGAGGTAGACCTACAGTTACATTTTATTAAGCCTAGCGCGCACTAGTGCGGGGCGGCACGGACGGACAGCAGTCACGGCAATTTTTAAAAGTAAATAACATGGAATATAATGTGAGTGCGCCCACTACGGCGGGACGGCTGGCAACTGAGGACCGGCTCTTTCCGCTGTTTGTTAAAAAATCCAGAATATCGAACATAAGGACATTTCCAAGCTGACGTACCGGCCGTACCGATGATCCGCTCACTGACCAGGCGGGCAGTATGGGATTTTCTCCGTTCTCCACTGATCGCAGTGCAGTTGTCAACAAGTCTAAGTTGAAGGTGGATGTGTCTAAGTTGTTCGTGCTTGTGGAAAAATACTCGGAACTATACTTCATGCGACATCCGGAATATTTTAATAACGTCAGGCGTGAAAATATAAGGGAAGATATCGGTGCTACTATGAAAATCTTTGCTTTCTCCTTTTAGTCTCTTCATCTTCTTCTGCCAAAATTAAGAAACTATCACCACTTCCTCATCTGTATCCAAAATGTGTACTCTTTGAGTATAGCTCGCAGACTCTCCTTAAATTGCGGATGTGCAGTTGTCCCGTTCATCTGTGGCTAGTGCTCACACCCTCTCTTAAAAATGCTGTCTGTGCCGTGCCGCTCTAATATGCGCCAGGCTTTAAAGTCATATTGTGATTTTTCCCCAAGATCGAAAGTGAGAACAACCTCTAATGGTGGAATGTAGTTAAGTTATGTAAGTTAATGGTCAAAAGTTGATGCTTTCTCTAGAGTGCCAACTTATACAGTGCACAGCAGCGGTTTGGTTATCATGTTTATGTTATTTTCACATATAATTTTGATTTAAATCCAATTCGAGTTTTCACCATTGGATTCAGCTTTCAAAAAATATTTGTGTTTTGATCTTTGCTCTACACTCTACGTCAATTGGTTACTGAAATATTGAAAGTGCCAAACACAGAATGTTGTCCAATGTTATTTTTATAAAGAACAAATACAATAATTGTTTTATATCTTTCTTATTTGCGAACAAGATGATTGATTCTGATACTGATTATTGTAGGTACTCATTCAAAATTCGCTGAGTACGCATGTTTGTTGCTATGGGGGTATTTTGTATTAGGCTAACTCATAATTTACAGAATATCTAACCATTACCTTGGTCTCAAAGAACCTGCCATAAATATAATAATTTATATAGTATTAACAATACTGGTGATCGAAAACTCCTTTACTTCAGTACCTTCCAGCCATTTTCTATTAGCGAATTTCCCCTATAGGGAAGAAGCTATCACCGTAGTCTGCATGGTAAGACCTAGGCCCGGGACCGTGATAACTTTGTTTTGAGGTCCCCAGACCCCAAAAACACCATTCGTTTGAAACTGTATATATATATATGTGTGTGTGTGTGTGTGTGTGTGTGTGTGTGTGTGTGTGTGTGTGTGTGTGTGTGTGTGTGTATGTCCATGAGCACTATATAACTCTCGTAAAAATGATCCGATTTTGATTAAAATTGGTATAAACGTGTAAAGCAACATTTATGACTCTAAGTTCGAAAATCCAGCCAGATCGCTCCATCCAAAGAGGTATTTTGGGGGGTTTTGTGTTTTTGGGTTTTTTGAATTTTTTACATATAATTTTTGAAATAGTCAAATATTAGTTTTTACCATTGGATTCAGCTTAAAAAAACACACAATTTGGTGTTTTGATCATTCCTCTACGTCAATTGGTTACCGAGATATTCAAAGTGCAAAACACAGTACGTTGTCTAATGTTATTCTTATGAAAGACAAATTTTATATCTCGCTTATTTATGAACGTATACTGACGAAACTTTGTATACGGCTTCTTCTGGTTGTGATCTATTGATATTTGCTCAAAAAAACAATTTTTTGCCAAAGGATCCCTTAGCAGCAAACCTTCGTACTCACCCCCATGTTATTCTTATGGAGAATAATTAAATGCTATGTCTCTCTTAATTATGAACATAAATGAATAAAAACTGGTATACGACTTCTCCTAGTTAAGTTATATTGAAATTAGCATAAAAATCCATTTATTGTGTTCCTTTTTGCAGCAAACCTGCGTACTCAGCTCCAATGTTATTCTTATGGAGAATAATTAAAATTGCATATATTCTTATGAAACTTGATAAGTGGCTTAAGTAGTATTAAGACATTATATCTCCATTGGAAATTCGCTGAGTATGTAGGTTTGCTGCGACGGGGGCATTTTTTGGAATGAGGTTATTAACTTTTGCACCAAATCCCATACAACAGCCTTCTTGCCATCGAGCATGTAAAGGCGCTTTTTGCTACTTTTCAGTGCTGATAATGTTTCAATTCTTGGGTTCGCACAAACTGTTTATCTTAAATTTTCTCTGATTTAGAGAAATATCCTTCCACCAAAGCCATATGCATTGTGAATCTAATTTTTTTGGAAGTAGTTGATGTTTTATCAAAGACAGTTCGTTATCTATTGTGAAAACGTTTATGTAGAATCTAGTCCAGGTAGGTATTCCAAGTTTTCTTCTCCTTGCTACAATTTTCCATAATTAGCTGTTGGGATTTTGTTCATAAACTAAACTACAAGGTACAAGGTCATCTCTGTGGCAGTACTATATTTTCATGGCCATCTCTACCTGTAATTGGACTACTATCCCTGGTTCTTATCTCAACTGTTCCACACTAGTAATTGTGTTCCATACATACACAATTGTTTTACTATAAGTTAGTCTTGCGTGGAATAGAGAAAGTTTGTTTCCTTGTCTAAAGTATGAAAATAACATAGTTAACTTACCCAGACTTACTTAGATCTAACTTGGGACTGATCCCAGATGGATGCCTTTCGGATAATGCTTTTGGTTCGGAAGTACCAAGCCATCATTACAACAGCTTGGCTCCTCTCAGTCAAGTAGGCTAATGTGTAAACAAGTTTTTGATATATCATTATAATTCTGTAAGCAAGATTTGTAATTTGCAAAGCTCAAATTAAAGGTGTTGATCTCAGGGACTCGGGGAAAAATAGCAGTACTTCTAAAAGTTACTAGCAAACAAAAATAATGTAAAATGTCCCCCATAACAAAAGAATGGGGATTTAAAAACACTTACTTTGTTTACATTAAAACATGGGATTAAGTGTCTACTTTGTTTACAAACTTACAAACTGTGTTCCTAATTTTATTTTGTTTTATTTTCCTAAGCATATAAAGAGTAAAATAATTAGATGAAGCAAAGTATTGGAGCAAGGTTAGGGGCTATGGCCCCTTCAAGCCATTAGTATTCTATATTTTAACTTGGAACTATTTTATTACATTTCACAAAATATAAAAATTGCTATAACCATAAATTAGCAATATATCTGGAACATATTGATAATACTTTGTAGGTGTAGCCCTTATGTAATTATCGTCAATTGCAAACTGTTATCATAGATTAAGCATACTCCTAAGGAGTATGCTTAATCTATGCTGTTATGCTTGCCTGAAACAGAAAAAAGAAAATTGACAAGCGTAAAAAATAATCTAATGTCTAAATATTCAAAACAAACGCAAATCATTTTACAAAAATAATGTTTTTGCCTATTATTTTCGTGACAATAAATGGCATCCGGTATCGTACTATTTTTTATTTTGTATGCAATTTAAGAATATAATTCATATATATTCGTCCCCTAATCATCAATATAACGTTAAGTTTATTAAATTAGACTTGTTAAATCTATATATATTTAATTGCATAAGCGAATCGGTCCCCACGAAATATCTCGAGCTAGGAAGAAGTTAAGTTAGGTTATGACGATTCATTTTAAAGCTTGAGAGCCAAGGACTGTGGGAAAAATATCAGAAATGTCAAAAATTACGTGGGCTGCCCTACTGGACTTCAAAGATCCAACGATTTTCGTGGAGAAATATCACTATGGTGTTTTTATTAATAAGCAAAATGAACTAATGATCAGCTGTGATTCTCCACTTAGCCTACACAAACCCCATATGTTAGATGCTATAGCCCCTGTAAGCCACTAGTTATTCATTTAATTTAAACTAGGCTACAACATAACCATTTTGATATCTTTGTTTATAAACAGATATTTGAATAAATGACATACAAGATGTGGCTTCTGTTACTTTCTGTATTCTTACTTTCTCCCCCTATACATAGTATATGGAGAAAGTATTGTTTTCGTCAACATTTTTGAATTTTAGTTGTTAGTGGAAATATTTGTCCGATTTACTTCAAATTTGGTAGAGACATTCCTTTTTATAATCAGTTGGACAAGTTTGTTAGGAAAAACCATCAGAAAACTCTAACCCCCTTTTTTGGGATTTTAAGTTTTCAAATTTTGAGTTTTTGGGCCCACATGTGTCAGAAAAACCCCAAATGTACACTTATTGCACATTAACTTATTTTACGTAAAAATCCAAAGATTTTAAACCCTCCCTCATCATTCTAGCATAAGTACTTACCGAGTTATTAAAGAAAATGTTAATTGTCAAAATACAGTATGTTGTCTTATGGGGATTTTACACTAGCACAGGCTGTTTTTCATACCTTAATATCGTTTATCACCCCCCAATACCCCTATACCAACTTGTTATCCCGAATACACCTCCTTCTAACTTTATAATGTACAACATTGGCATCCTATTAGTGAATTAAAATACAACCAAGAGCATCAAAACAGCCAAAAAATTAAATTTTAAATTTTCAAAAAAATGTAACCAGTGTTGGTTTAAACCCTTTATTAGTGACTAACAAAGTATTTCTAAAAAGTTACTAGCAAACAAAAATAATGTAAAATGTCCCCCATAACAAAAGAATGGGGATTTAAAAACACTTTGTGAAAGTGAACTATTAGCATGACCCGCACGGTGAAACTTAAGCCCGGGACCACCATAGAAGTTCCTAACGTGACCCCCTGAACACGTTTTGGGGGTCGTTCAAAATTTTATATATATATGTGTATGCACTCTAGCGGTCACATTTTTTGTCCGATTTACTTCAAATTTGGTAGGTACGTTCCTTTCTATAATCTGTTGGACATGTTCGTTGGGCAAAACAATCAGAAAACTCTAAACCCATTTTTTGGGGATTAATCTTTCAAATTTCAAGTTTTTGGGCCCAAAAAGGGTCAGAAAAGCCCCAGATGTAAAATTAATGCATGTAAAAAGATGGGAATTAATGAGGCAAAAGTTTTAAGCCCTCTCTCGTCATTCTAGCATACATATTTACCGAGTTATTAAAGAAAATGTGTATTGACCAAATACAGTACGTTGTCTTATGGGGGTTTTACATTAGAAAAGCCTGTTATTCATTTGTTGGTGTACTTTTAACATCTCCAGCAACCTCACTTTCAAGCCTGTCTGGGCCTTCTCCTAACCTTATAATGCACAAAATTGTATTCCCAGCATTGCAGGTAAATGAAACCAGGAGCATCAGAACAGCCAAAAAATCAATGTTTTCAGATTTCAATAAAAATTGGACAAATGTATGTTTTTACACTGATTTTGAGTTTTAAAAGTTTTTATGTGGGCAGCGTGCTGCGTGCAAACTCGTTTGATCTTTTTAAGGTTTTAATGCGGAAATTCTCTTCCCTCACGTCAGCGTGCTGCGTGCGATCTTGTTTTCCTTGTGTTGAGATACACTCTTTAAATATCATAATATTAATATTTCTTGTTATTTAATGTAGAGTTATTTTGTCATATAATTATTGCAACTAATTGTATCATGCAAGATCATAAAAAGTCCAAATATGCATTCATCCTTGATATTTTTTTGTAAACGTGTTCATAAGTTAATTGCTTAAATGTTTCAGGTAGTTAAAAGTTATAACTTTAAAATAAATATTATCATATTTTAAACCTCTTATCATTGAAATGACAGTGAATATTGAAAACACTTCTATCTAAAGTTTATAAAAATTATAAATACACAAAGGTTCATTTACCCCGGTTAATTTGTAAATTCCCTACCCACTTTTTATTTGCCTGGCCCACAATACTAGCCAGTATTATTAATTAATTTTCCAATGATCAATGGCAGTGGGATCCAATTTTATACCTTCACAAAATGTTTCAATTTTACTCAGGATCGATTTGGAATTTCAGGTTGTTGGGCAAACCCTCTATTAGAACAAAAGTTTAGCTTATGTTGGTTTATATTTGGAATCAGGACATTTATGATATACAGTACAGTTACTTTAATATGTATTTACAATACAAAATATAACATTATTTAGAAAAAAACTTCACATTGACATTTTAAAATTTTGTGGATAATTTATTGCTGAAAATTGTTCATGACAGTGTTTGCAATGATTAAGCTGGCTGCTTCATCAGTTTGTAATGTAACTCAGTTCAGCCAGTGCCAAGTTTAAATGTTTATTTTTAGCTTCTTGCTTTGCAGTGTGCATGTGCAAAAATGAAAGTATTCAAACCATGAATTTGATCAGTTTTTAAATACTTAAAATTAAGGGAATATATTTTTGTCCCTCCATTTTATATTTTTGCCCCTCCTCAATGATTTTATATTTTATGTCCCCCATTTTGTATTTTTGCCCTCCTTCCAGTTTTTTTTTTGCTCCCCCGATTTTTATTTTTGTCCCCCTCTTTGATTTTATGTTTTATTTTATGTCCCCCCATTTTATATCTTTGCCCCCCTCCCCCGATTTTATATTTTTTGTCCCCCTCTGATTTTTATTTCCCCCCCCCTTACCACCCCCTCCCCTTTTTTTTTTTTTTTTTAGTTCTTTTATTTCTAAAAGCGAATCCAAAGTGTTACGTGTTCTGATTTGGAGTCGCAAACCACACGCCGCTTACTCCCCTACAGAATTCCTCGACTTAGCAACAGTACCCGAACTATCTGCCAGTATATTTCATCAACTTTGAGTTAATTGTACATTAAACGTGTAAAATGTAATGTTAATATTGTAAAATCACGTGGATTGTTATTTGCTTTAGTTAATCTACCATTTATATACAACCCGTACAAAGGACGGGTACACAGCTAGTTATAATAATTATTTAGATATGTTACATATGGTCTAGATATTAGTTGACCTATTGTAAAAGTGTTTGGCTAAACAAGGTGTAAGTTAGCAAAAGCTAAATACGTATCATGTCTATTCAAATATATCTGATAAAAATTCAGTCTTCGTTCATCCTCTTACGGGAAGAATGAGTGTACACCTAGTTAAAATGATGTTGTAATTATCCATTTTCACACTTATGTTACTCACCCGATACCAACCCGACTACAGTGCTGATCAACGGGTCTACCTCTAATAGTAACACCATTGTTTTAAGATAGCTGAATTAAACAGCAAGTTGTTTTTGCTCTAACCTACTATACTTGAGGCGAAAAAATGACAACAAACTTTTTTTCTATTTTTAGCGAATTTCCCCTATAGGGAAGAAGCTATTACCGTAGGTCTCATGGTAAGATTTAAGCCCGAGACCATGACAAATTTTTTTTTTTAGGTCCCCAGATGACTAAAACACTATTCGTTCAAATTTATATATATGTATATATATATCTATATATATATATATCTATATATATATATATATATCTATATATATATATATATCTATATATATATATATATCTATATATGTGTCCGTGAATGCGATAACTTGAGTAAAAAACGTCCGATTTCGATGAAATTTGGCTCAAATGTGTAAAGTGACATTCATGACTTTAAGTTCGAAAACCAGAAAAATCGGCCCATGGGAAGGGGGGTTTATGGGGGTTTTAAATTTTTGAAAAATCAGTTTTTTGCATTTTTTACCCTAAAATTTTTAAAACACTTAATTTTGGTTTAGACCATGTTATAGAGCTTAAAAAAAAAATAATATGGTATTTTGAATTATTAAGCTAGGTTAAGTGGTTGCGGAGAAAATCCAAAAAAAACCTGCTCATAAAATCTCCTATGTTAATCTTATGGGAAAAAGGTTTTTGGCTTTTCCTATGTTAATTTTGATGTAAACTTCACATTTGTTTTTACCAATCAATTCAGCTCCACAAAACAATCATTTTGGTGTTTAAATTGTGATTCTACGTCCAACCGTTGCAGAGATATTCAAAGTGCTAAACACAGTACGTTGTCCAATGTTATCCTTATGGAGAATAAATAAAATTTGATATCTCCATTATTAATGAATGTATATTGATGAAACTTGGCACGTGGGGTCACGTAGTACTGGTATATTGATATTTGCACAAAAAATTGATTTTTTGTTGATTATCCCCGTTGCAGTGAACCTGCGTACTCAGCCCCCATGTTATTCTTATGGAGAATAAGTAAAATGTAATGACTCCCTTAATTATGAACATAAATTAATACAACTTGGTATGTGGCTTCACCTTGTTGAGTTATATTGATATTTGCATAAAAACCCATTTTTTTAGTTCCTTGTTGCAGCAAACCTGCTTACTCATCTCCCATGTTATTCTTATGGAGAATAATTAAAATGTTATATAGTGCTTACTTATGATTGAATATTGATTAAACTTGGTACGTGGCTTCACCTAGTTAAATTATATTTATATTTGCATAAAAACCAATTGTTTGTATTCCTTGTTTCAGCAAACCTATGTACTCATCACCAATGCTATTCTTATGGAGAATAATTAAAATTGTATATATCGCTTATATATGAATATATTTTTATGAAACTTGGTATGCGGCTTTATATGGCATTAAGACATATATTATGCATTGGAAATTCGCTGAGTACGCAGGTTTGCTGCGACGGGGGTATTTTCTACTTAGGAGGGGTGTTTTATACTCTACATTATTTGAAAAGCTGGTTAGTGACTCAAGAAGAGTGTTACAGTTTTTCACTTAGAACAGGGATATATGTTAATAGGTTATAATTAAATAATTGAAATTAAATCATTGACAATATTATTTTATCAAGAAACCCCCACAGAAAAAAGGGAAGTGTTTGGCTACACTGATGATCCAATCTTAATATATATAAATGATTCCCTATTTCCCTTGGTCACTCCATCACTTGAGAATCAGTGCACCAAATTGAATAATTCTTTTTTTGTTGTGTTCGTTAATGTCAGGACAAGGTTTTTATAAAAGAACATTTTTAATCCAAGGGTTCTGTCCCACAGGCCAACAAAGTTTCTATTGATTTGATCAAAGTTCAGTTAGTTACACCAAACAGCTGTGTGAACATACTTGAAAGGTATAAACATATTTTCATTATGGAAATTTAAAAAAAACTACTTGAATGGCAACTCTCATTATGGTAACAAAAAAACTACTCGAATGGCAATTCTCATTATGGAAATAAAACGCTACTTGAATGGCAACTCAAACTCTTTTTTCAATAGGTGAGTCAGCGAAGCGAACGAGCTCATCTTGAAAATGAACGAGTATTTTACATTAACAAAAACTCAATGACATTAGGACAGGACAGCGTCTATCGGGCCAGCTAGTATTTACAGTGGAACCTCAGTAACTCGGACCTCAATAAGTCAAATTCCTTGATAAATCAAATTTTTGTCATTCCCCTTGAACTTGCCTACCTCATGCTATGAGAACCTCGATAACACGACTCTCAAGGGGATCTCTAAAATAGTCTTCTTATCGAGGTGCACTTGTAATTGAGGGTCGTGCTATCAAGGTGGTTTTCACAACAAGACGTGTTATCGAGGTCACAGACCTTTTGCTATACCAAGCATATTTTTTACGAAACATTTCTAATAAGTTGTGTTTTAAGTCAAAAATTACTGTATAAATCAGTCATAAATAAAAGAACAAACGTACAAGTAAAACAAACTTCTTTATTATTGCGACAGTAAGAAAAAAATCAACAGACTCAGTTCCCTAAAGTACAGTACAGAGTTAATAAGTTCGAAATACAGTAAACCTTAACCTATTGTGAAATACGGAATAAAATACTGTAATGTTAAAAAATTAAAAAATTGAACTTAGCAGAACTGGACTTACGTAATAAAACCGAAACTGTACACTATAAGACAAGGAAAGGCTGGACTAGGAAGGGGGTGGGGAAGGGGTTTTCCTGTTGAGACCTGAGCCCAAGACGTTGTTGTTTACTTCAAAACATCCGTTCTAACCGTGGGAACTATGCGTGAGAAAGGTTTAGTCGTGCTATAAAGGTTCCGTAACGCAAATCGGCGCGCTATTGAGGTTAGAGTCGTGTAATAAAGGTTCACTTACACAAAGAAGCGTGTTATTGAGGTGGGTGTCGTGCTATAGAGGTTCAGTCATTTGAAAAGACACGCTATAGAGGTTTATTTATCAGTAATATAAAATTACAAAAAGACGTGCTATCGAGGTATTTATTTGAAAATGAGTCGTGTTATAGAGGTATTTATAACATTGAGCGTTATGGGAGATTCACGGGGATTAGAAAATCAGACTCATTATTGAGGTTTTTGTCTTATCGAGGGTCGTCGTAGCGAGGTTCTACTGTACCTCTATAAGTCGAAGGGTTAACAGGAAACACCTCGATAACTTGAATTTTTGCAGTATTCTTAGCCTGTTGCCACACCTCTATAAGTCAAAGTTTTAGCTGTAGAACCTCTATAACTCGAATATGTACAATTGCCTTACCTCTATAAGTCGAAGTATTGACTAGAGAACATCTATAAGTCAAAGTTTTTGATTCACCATACCTCCAGTGACTTTGCATCCGGAAATTTCAACCCTCCCTCCCCACTGAATCTCTCCTTCCCTCCTGGTGTCGGTAAAACAACCGACAAATTTATCTTACAACACGCATATCAAACACACTCATCCTCACGCACGGGTTTCACCTATGTGAGGATTTCATTTTAGAAATAAGGAACAGTCTCATATTGTTGTAAATTATATATATATATTTTAAATAAAATGGTTTTGATTTTATTAGATTTGTGTTTTTAGTAGTAAAATAGTGTGAGTTCAGAGGTTCTGGATGTAGTACGTGAAACGTAGTTTTTAGGTTGTTTTTTTACAAAGTGTTTGCAGTTTGGTAAAACGTGTTAACAAAACTCTACCCCATGAGGAGAAGTTCAAGACTGTTTGAGGCTATTGACACAGGAAATAAAAATAGGTAACATGGGAGGCAGTTTGGAACACCAGTGAACACTGTCGTCAATTTTAAAACAAAGTGTCGTAATGCTTCACCCTAATTCCAATAATGCTCTGCAATTTTAATTGATATAGTTTTTTCCTTTTAGTTTTGCAAATTGTTTTAATAGCCTACAGTACATTATGTTCAGCTAAATTAAATTAATGTGTAGTTGGTCAGAATTGACTTGCGTAAGCGGGAGGAATTTGTTTGGGGCAGGTGATAAGAAGTAAGCAAAAAAGTCTAGAAAATAGACAGGAAGTGTTCGAACGGGAAAAACATCACCAAAATACCAAACTGTGAGTCATTATTTGTTTACTTTCCTCCTCTACAAAATTTTCTCTGAAGGAAGTATTCGTCCTCTACTACGTTAACCAAAGAAGCTTCACAATATATTTCCGGGCTTATTTTAGACAATTAAAATTGTTCAGATCTATTTTAATTATAATAATAATTATTACGTACTAGGTATATACGGTAAGATTATTTTTTATACATAGCTCAAACTTATGTAAGGATTATATCCTTCCATGATCCTCAATAAGTCGAAGTCTGTGAAAAATCACCTTGATAAGTCGAACCTTAATATTTCGAAATATTCGATAACTCGAATTTTTGCCGTTCCCCCTGAGGTTCGAGTTATTGCTGTTCCATTGTAATAAATATTCATTATGCAGATTCAACCCAACAGAGTCTCCACAAAGTTTTATTTATTAATTTTAATTTAATTTCAGTGGTATTTGCCCACAAAGTAGTAGGAATACAAATCAATCCACCTCTGGTTTCACAATTAAGATTAAAATTTGCTGGTTTATAGCAAACTAGGACTTTGGCAAAAATACCTCATTGACATGTCTTGGAAAAGTTCAGGTTCAGATGCCAAAAGTCTAACTTTTAAAACATACTGTGATAAAACTTTATACATTTTGAAAATTGTTAGACCCTGCATAATCTAAAATTATGGAATTTTTATTTATATAGCCCAGGATCACTTTCTGAATACTTATATGGTTTAAATTACCTTTTTCCGTCTGTGATCCTATTCGTCATGAACACACAACCGCCCACGCCGTGTCGTCTTGATTTAGTTTTGCCAAACGTCACTGTCAATGTGCAGTTATTTGTTTCTTTGTTATTTTGTGCATCCGTGTCATGTTTGTTAGTGAATTTCCTTTGGAAAGTGAACTATTAGCGTGACCCGCATGGTGAAACTTAAGCCCGGGACCACCATAGAAGTTCCTAACGTGACCCCCTGAACACGTTTTGGGGGGTCGTTCAAAATTTGTATATATATTTATATATATAAAATTTATATATATTTTATATATATAAAAAAAACTGTTTTTGTAGATAATTTTTGTTTGATGTGATTTTATACAGACATATGTGTGTGTTTGCACTCTAGCGGTCACATTTTTTGTTAGATTTACTTAAAATTTGTTAGGGACATTCCTTTCTGTAATCAGTTGGACACGTTGGGCAAAACAATCGGAAAACTCTAAACCCCTTTTTTAGGGATTAATCTTTCAAATTTTGAGTTTTTGGGCCCAAAAAGGGTCAGAATTGCCCCGTATGTTAAATTAATGCATGTAAAAAGATGGGAATTAATAAGGCAAAAGTTTTAAGCCCTCTCTCGTCATTCTAGCATACATATTTACCGAGTTATTAAAGAAAATGTGTATTGACCAAATACAGTACGTTGTCTTATGGGGGTTTTACATTAGAAAAGCCTGTTATTCATTTGTTGGTGTACTTTTAACATCTCCAGCAACCTCACTTTCAAGCCTGTCTGGACCTTCTCCTAACCTTATAATGCACAAAATTGTATTCCCAGCTTTGCAGGTAAATGAAACCAGAAGCATCAGAACAGCCAGAAAATCACTGTTTTCAGATTTCAATAAAAATTGGAATAAATGTATGTTATTACACTGATTTAGAGTTTTAAAAGTTTTTATGTGGAAATTCACTTCTCTCACATCAGCGTGCTGCGTGCGAACTCGTTTAATATATTGTGTTTTTAATATTCGACGATCTCGTGTGAGAGAATGGCATGCATGAATTGTAGCTTGATCATGTGGTTTTTAACAACCTCGAAACCGGTCGCCTATATTGAGGATGAATAGGATCACTGACGGAAAAAAGGATTATTTAAACCAGTTAAGAATTTAAAATTATGGGTTTTAAAGCGAGGATTTAAATTAGTTTTGAGTGGAGCCTGTTCAGTATGGACTGTGTGAAATGAGGAATGAAAAATAGTATTTTAGTCTCGGTTCAGATAATTATTCTGTTCCACATTGTAACACAGCAACCAAAAACTCGTTTGGTTAAATATCAAAGCAGTTACACCAAATTTTTATTTTTCGGTACTAAAAATATTTTTTAATTTTATCATTAGTCTTTTAGCGAATTTCCCCTATAGAGAAGAAGGTATTACCGCAGGTCTCATGGTAAGACTTAAGCCCGAGACCATGATTACTTTTTGTTTTGAGGTCCCCAGATACCAAAAACACTATTCGTTCAAATTTATATACATATAAATATATATTTTATATATATATAAATATATGTGTGTGTGTGTGTGTGTGTGTGTGTGTGTGTGTGTGTGTCCATTAACACGATAACTTGAGTAAAAACGTCCGATTTAGATGAAATTTGGCTCAAATGGGTAAAGTGACATTCATGACTTTTAAGTTCGAAAACCAGAAAAATCAGACCATGGAAAGGAGGGGGGTTTATGGGGGTTTTAAATTGTCCAAAAATCTGTTTTTTGCACTTTTCACCCTAACATTTTTAAAACACTCAATTTTGGTTTTGAGCACTTTATAGAGCTTAAAAAAACAAATAATTTAGTATTTTAAATTATTAACCTAGGTTAAGTGGTTGCGGAGAAAATCCAAAAACCTGCTCATAAAATCTCCCATGTGACATTCATGACTTTTAAGTTCGAAAACCAGAAAAATCAGACCATGGAAAGGAGGGGGGTTTTAAATTGTCCAAAAATCAGTTTTTTGCACTTTTCACCCTAACATTTTTAAAACATTCAATTTTGGTTTTGAGCACTTTATAGAGCTTAAAAAAACAAATAATTTAGTATTTTAAATTATTAACCTAGGTTAAGTGGTTGCGGAGAAAATCCAAAAACCTGCTCATAAAATCTCCCATGTAATCTTATGGGAAAAAGGTTTTTGGCTTTTCCTCAGTTCATTTTAATGTAAACTTCACATTTGCTTTTACCAATCAATTCAGCTCTACAAAACAATCATTTTGGTGTTTAATTTGTGATTCTACGTTCAACCGTTGCAGAGATATTCAAAGTGCTAAACACAGTACGTTTCCAATGTTATCCTTATGGAGAATAAATAAAATTTGATATCTCGATTATTTATGAATGTAGATTGATGAAACTTGGTATGTGGCTACACATAGTACAGTACTGGTATATTGATATTTGCACAAACAATTAATTTTTTAGTGATTATCCCAGTAGCAGCAAACCTGCGAATTCAGCCCTATGTTATTCTTATCGAGAATAAATAAAATGCTATAGATAACTTAATTATTTATGTACTTTTATGAAACTTGGGAAGTGGCTTTATGTGGTAGTGAGAAACATGTGAATGCATTGGAAATTCGCTGATTACGCAGGTTTCCTGCGACGGGGGTATTTGAAATAATGACAGTCTGTCGCAAAGCATTCATAATTACACGTCTACTGTATATAAGGAATTGAAATAAACCAAATAATAATAATACATTTATCAATTAGAGTTTATTTGAGATTTAATTTACTCAAGCATAATACAAAGGGGATGCGTCAGTTAGCATCAGTTGACCTATTGAATTTGACAGTATTCTTTTGGTCAAGGACTCCACCCGAGGCCTAACCCCCCTTACCATCTCTGTATACATTTATCCGAAAAGTTTTGGCTACGCCACTACCACTGCTGGGATTTAATTAGTTTACGGTGAAAGGAGTGAAATATAACATAACAGGGTCAAATATAATTTTTTGGTGGTGGGAATCACACTATTGCCTTTGGGGGGGGGGGATGGGCACCCCTGGATAGGGGCTATAATTGAATCATTGTGTTTACAGAAACACATAAGGCTAAATTAAAAATATCCAACAATTTTGTTTGTCCTCTAAGTTAAATTTTTATCTCTATAAAAATATACATTACTATTTCTTGGATGACTGAGGTATTATAAACTCAGCCTGTAGTTTTTTATGTACAAACTTAGCCTGCAATTAATTTAAATAAATCTAGACCTCTTAAATGCTTGGCCTATAAGTAAGTGACATTAATTTATTTCCAGATAAGTGAAAAAATAGACTAAAACAAGCTTATGAGTTATTGTTGGAGCTTTGGTATCTTATGTGTTAGTCATGAAGATATGACTAATCTAAACACTAAACAGAGGCCAAATGTTTGGTAAATGATAAAGCACATTCTTTTGTGATTATGTAAAACCTCCCATCAGTACACGCTTTACAGTATAATTTTATATACATTTTAAATAGCTATAATTCATTAATAGTTTTAAAGTGCATTAAGATCATTTCTGAAATACTGACTGTAACTTGTTTGGTTCATCAAGATACAAATCCCATCAGAATAGCTCATCTAAAATATTTAACAGTATTGATCTTTGTATAAAGCAGCGCTAATTCCATATCTGATCGGGAAAATCAATTCTGTCTAGTAGAGTGGGTGAATGCAAGGTTGCAGTGAGGTCAGGCACTGGGGCCGGTGGCAACCTTCCTGTTGTTGTTTCTAGGTCATCCACTGATTGCAGGTCATAGGTGTTCAGCAGTGGCAATTATTTATCCCTAAAAACACGTCCTGCTATTTTATGCACTTTATATATTTTATTTATTTGTTCTAAAAGTTTATACTGGTATCTATTTTGATAATTTGATATTTTGCATATATAATTTTACTTTAATTTATACAGTGAAACTTGCATCAGTTTAATCCACAGTAAAACCTAGGTACAGTAACTGTTTTTTTCCAACTGCTTTTTAAAACAGCTGATCTTGAAATAAAATTATTTTTCCGATTTCATAAAACAATATTACCGGTACCTACATAATGTGTTTAAACATTTTGTCTAAGATTTATGTAAGTTAAAAAAGCAAGCAACAAGCACAAGCTGCTTGTCGTGGTCTTGCCGGCATACTCCGAAAGTCTGAAACAAGGATTATTTTACCATGTGACGTGTACTCTATAAAAATCTCTATGTTTACGAACGATCCTCACTCTATTACTTTATATTCCATGGATGGAATTTTTGGCAGCCTATATGGTTTACATCGTATGATTTTAAAGTTGTTTTAAAACAAACAAAATATGTTTGCATCGGCTGCTAGACTTCTTCAGAATTGAAATTAAATTTGTAAAGAATTAAAATTGCAATTGGAAATTGTGGTTTTGGAATTCTTTCTACCCAAAATTGCATTTTCTTCAAAAAAGGAATCATTAAAATCTGTTAAGTAATTAACTCAGAATCTTAAAAAAAATCATCAAAATTATGACGACCACGCAACACATGAAGCGATTCCAGTGGGACTACATCAAGTATCAAGTAATCATTAGTGAATTTCTTATGGAAAAGTGAACTATTAGCATGACCCGCACGGTGAAACTTAAGCCCGGGACCACCATAGAAGTTCCTAACGTGACCCCCTGAACACGTTTTGGGGGGTCGTTCAAAATTATATATATATATATATATATATATATATATATATATATATATATATATATATATATATATATATGTGTGTATGCACTCTAGCAGTTGTATTTTTTGTCCGATTTACTTCAAATTTAGTAGGGATGTTCCTTTCTATAATCAGTTGGACAAGTTCGTTGGTCAAGACAATCGGAAAACTCTAACCCCCTTTTTTGGGGATTATTCTTTCAAATTTCGAGTTTTTGGGCCCAAAAAGGGTCAGGAAAGCCCCGGACATCTAATTAATGCTTGTATTAAGATGGGAATTAGTGAAGCGAAAGTTTTAAGCCCTCTCTCGTCATTCTATCATACATATTTACCGAGTTATTAAAGAAAATGTATATCACACAGAAAATGTAAATGTACTGTGTATGTAACACAGTACGTTGTCTTATAGGGTTTTTATATTAGAAAAGCATGTTATTCATTTGTTGGTGTATTTGTATCATCCCCAGCAACCTCGCGCCTACTTTCAGGCCTGACTGGACCTTCTCCTAACCTTATAATGCGCAAAATTGTATTCCTAGCATTGCAGGTAAATGAAACCAGGAGCACCAGAACAGCCAAAAAATCAATGTTTTCAGATTTCAATAAAAATGTAATAAATGTATGTTTTTACACTGGTTTTGAGTTTTAAAAGTTTTGTATGTGGAAATTCACTTCCCTCACATCAGCGTGCTGCATGCGAACTCGTTTTCTTTTAATTTAGGCCTGTATAGAACTTGATAGAAGCATTGTAATATAAATTACCTACTTATTTCAAGGTGTACGCAAAAACTGTTGTTGTAATGTCGCAAACTAATACTGCATATAAAATCAATAATGCTTTAAAATATTTAAAACACCAACTAACAATATAAATATCGCTGTCACAATTATTAACATATCGGTTTCAAACTAGGTGATTTTTCACCATTACCGATGTCTACATTTTCTCCTCCTTGACAGAAGAGGAGAATTGTTGCTCATTAAGATACAGTTGTATTAATTGCCAATACTTTTATAGCATATGTATCGTACAATCAAAATTCAGTTCAGTGCAGGTCGAGCATTTTTAATTCAGTGAACTCGATTGTGTAATGCTGTTTTCAAACGAATACTGTAACTCGGCCAATGTGGCTGGATGAATCGCGAGTTTGTCTTGGGCCATACAATGTTTGTAATATGGATAGTTTCTAGTTTCCCCTCCTCAAAGGTGCAGAGGGGAGGGGGTATCCCTGCACTCGCCACCATGTTTTTGGCACTCAGGCTCTGATCAGCAATTGTTTTCCCTTTGTTTACGTTTCTAAATGGAAATTTGGTTATTTTGAAAACGTTGAGGAGGGTCAGATTTTGTTTTTGCGTGGGTGTGGGTGCGTGTTGCTTCACAGCAGGTGACCTCTACTATTTTGCTGATGGCAAAACCATGGGACAATTTCAGAACAAATTAAATACAAAATATCTTTATATATTCTTTTAGTACACATTAGTTAATTTTATAGACAATCAACAAATTTTGTGGGTGGCTAGGCTCTTTTCTTAAATCCAGTCTTTTTGAAATTTGGTTAGAAACTACTTCAAGCTAAGCTCCATCCAACGACACAAAAAACATCAAAATCAGTTAAAATTGTAGGAGTGCAACCTATTGTATTAAACAAAATATAGATTTAAACATTTTAACATTGTACAGTTTGAATGCTAGTTATATAAAATAACCACACTAACTTTATAAATACTAATGAACAACATGAGAAAATTTATTTTTTGTCAAATGTTTGCTTAGTGTAAGCACACTTTAACATCCCTACTACTGAGTCCTACTTTTAAGTACTCACAATTGAGCAACAAAGGTTGTCAGTTATCACTAACTCATGATTGCTTTTGTTGCATCATAAGAGTAAATTTGGTTCAGTATTTACTTACCATGCACTGGTTAGCCACAGAAAAATTAAATTTACCATTAAATTTATCAGCGGTTATCAGTAGCATTTAACCTTGAATAATACTTACATTACATACACCCCTTTGCAACAAACATGTATAGGTGATTGATAATTTTTTTAGTGTATTTCCCCTATAGGGAAGAAGCTATTACCGTAGGTGGCATGGTAAAACTTAAGCCAATGACCATGATAACTTTCCTTTTGAGGTCCCCAGATGCCAAAAACACTATTCGTTCAAATTTATATATATATATATATATATATTTATTTATATGTGTCCGTTACCTCGATAAATTTTGAAAGAAATACCAGATTTTGATGAAATTTGGCATAGATGTGGAAAATAGCATTTATGACTTTAAGTTCGAAAACCAGATCGGGCGGACTATGGGAAGAAGGTTTTATGAGGGTTTATAATTTTCCAAAAATCAGTTTTTTTGCAATTTTTACCCCAAAATGTTAAAAACACTCAATTTTGGTTGGAGCTATTTTATAGAGCTTAAAAAACAAATAATTTAGCATTTTGAATCATTAAACTAGGTTAAGTGGTTGCGGATAAAATTCAAAAACCTATTAGATTTTTAGATTTTTCTCAGATAATTTTACTAAAAACTTCACATTTCTTTTTATCAGTACGTTTAGCTCAACAAAACAAACATTTTGGTGTTTTAATTGTTGTTCTACGTCCAACCGTTGCAGAGATATTCAAAGTGCTAAACACAGTACGTTGTCCAATGTTATCCTTATGGAGAATAAATAAAATATGATATCTCGATTGTTTATGAATGTAAATTGATTAAACTTGGTATGTGGCTTCAACTAGTTGTGGTATATTGATATTAGCACAAAAACAAGTTTTTTTTATAGTCCCCGTAGCAGCAAACCTGCATACTCAGCCCCCATGTTAGGATAATAAGTAAAGATGTATTATTTCCCTTAATTATGAACCTAAACTAATATAACTTGGTATGTAGCTTCACCTGGTTCAGTTATATTGATAATTGCTAAAAAACACATTACTTATCTTCTTTGTTGCAGCAAACCTGCGTCCTCAACCCTAATGTTATTCTTATGGAGAATAAATAAAATGTTATTCATCACTTGTTTATGAATGCATTTTTGTGAAACTTGGTAATTGGCTTACTGCAGTAGTGAGACATATATATGTGCATTGGGAATTTGCTGAGTACGCAGGTTTGCTGTGACGGGGGTATTTTAACTATAAATAAACTTTGTGTACATTGTGTAGTATTACTTTTGAAATCGTAAAAATATCTTTTTACTCAAAGAAATATTTTTTTACTCAAAACCTGCTTTTTCAGTACATCACAGCTAGATGATGTCAATCTGATTTCATTAAAATACTTGCGAGCATCACAAAGCAAGGAATTCCTAAAATAGGAATGAGTTTTCTATTTTAGAGGAGTCTTGGACAGCAAATTGTGAAAATATAAAGAACAATTGGATATAGGATTGTAATAATTTTAAGATGTATTATTTTGAAACTACCTGTTCTGAACCAGGCAAAATCAACAAATTGTCATACATGATTTTTTTCTAATGGTACCTATTTATACCATGTTTGAAACTCATTTTAGTAAATTGGTACGTTATAATACTGTATGACCAGTTCTGAGAGCATTTATGCAGTCGGTTAATTTGTTTAGAATTATCGCTTGCTCTAGAGTTCAACATTGCAGTCCTCAATGATATCTTAATTGCTATTGTTCTTTAGGTTGTTTTTTTTCATGTATATATTTTCTGTTAAGGCAAACTGCCAGATGCCCTGATACCGACGGAGTGGAAGACGATGGTCACGGACTGCACTCGCAAGATGAGAGACCAAGTGCAGATGGAGCTAACAGCAGCTGTCACTTACATGGCCATGGTGAGCTGTGGTCACATGTTCCTTCCTTGTTTACGTTATCGGTTGCCAGTTGGAGATAAGCCACAAAGTCTGTCCCTCTTCTGAGTCCACCAATTATTCATAACTATGGATTGTGCAATCTGGACAGTCTTTGTTTTAATGAAATGAAAATTAACTTTATTCACACATTGTAAAATTACAAGAGTATGGTGTCAATATAGATTGTTAGACAATACAACATTAATTGCAGTATTCTGTTTAACAATATGCAGGTCTTATTACAATTATGATAATTGTAATAATTAATTGTAATAATAATTATGATAATTGTCTCTCTCTCTCTCTTTCTCTCTCTCTCTCTCTCTCTCTCTCTCTCTCTCTCTCTCTCTCTCTCTCTCTCTCTCTCTCTCTCTCTCTCTCTCTCTCTCTCTCTCTCTCTCTCTCTCTCTCTCTCTCTCCTCCCTCCCTCCCTCCCTCCCTCCCTCCCCCCTCCCCCCCTCTCCCCCCTCCAAATGAATATAAATAATAAACTTTTATTTTATGTATGTTAATGTTTTAAACATTGTTTAATTTAAATGTTTTAATATAAAAAATGTTGTATTACTTTTTGCTAAGTTTTATTTGTATCATAATTGACTGTAAGTCCACAACTCTGTAAAGTGTTTTGTGAGGTGTAATTATCGGACCTGTCCTGGGGGAAGAGTGGACCTTTGGTCTAACCCAGGGCAGGTAAAATTAAGAATTTCTCTCTCTCTCTCTCACTCTATGTATCTCTCTCTCTCTCTCTCTCTCTCTCTCTCTCTCTCTCTCTCTCTCTCTCTCTCTCTCTCTCTCTCTCTCTCTCTCTCTCTCTCTCTCTCTCTCTCTCTCTCTCTCTCTCTCTCTCTCTCTCTCTCTCTCTCTCTCTCTCTCTCTCTCTCTCTCTCCCCTCCCCCCTCCTCCTCTCTTCTCTCTCTGAAGATTATTAGTAGTAAAATAACAAATATAGCAAACAAAAAATATTGCACCAAACATTATGGACTTTATTATGGATTTCCAGCAATGTATGGACTTTTATGTTACCTGTATGCTTAACACATTGACTGGGGATGGGCGTGCACACGCTCACAGCGGTAGCGCCCCAGACGCACGTGGTCGCTGAAATGCCCATCGTGCAGCTGTGTTGTTATAACTGTGAGCTCACTGTGCCTAGCGCATTTTTAGCAGGTAGATTGTGACCACCACCAAACATATATTGTGACCAACAAACTACATATCATTTTGGCTTGTGACGTATAATGTCTCCGGCTATTGGTGGCTGGAGGCCATAATAGTATAAGCCTTTTTTCTAATTTTTTATAATTTTTATGGCTACTTTTTTGTGTAGCTTACTCTGTGTTTTCTAAACTTGGTGTTAAGGGAACTTTTGCCAGCAACTTGTGTTACAAAGGATCATGGATCTTATTTACCGCGAACCAACAGAGAAGAGAGTTCCTGGATTCCACATTTTCAAAATGGCCGCTGACGACTCTTTTTGGCTACTAACAACCTTTGGCACCAAGATTCATCATTTCATAACTAAACTAAGGAAAATTGTAATAAATTACATTCTATCATTTTATCAAGTACCCTATATTGCAATGTCTTTTCAACAGTCAACGTGTTAAGTTTTTCTACTGTGAAAACAATATAACTTAAATATCAGAAGTTCTTTTATTGTGCTATAACATTTTTTAAGAATTATGTGATCAGTGTTTATACAACATTATGTTTTGGCCAAATATGAATGAAAGTTTGTTTTGTAGGGATCTCACTTCCTGCAAGACACTGTCAACCGACCAGGATTTGCCAAGTTTTTCCTAGAGAGTGCTAGCGAAGAGCGCCAACACGCCCTCAAGCTCATGGAGTATTTGCTCATGAGAGGTGAACTGACAGCATCTGTTGAGTTTGACAAACTTATCGACAATCCAGTAAGTTTTAAGGTTGAAATAATTAAACTGAAATCAAGTTTTAGACATCTCATTAATCTTTCATGATTTTCTCATTTAAGACGTGGGGCCTAGTCTTAAGTTAGCACCTAAAGGCCTATGAAATACCCCCGTAGCAGCAAACCTGCGTACTCAGCGAATTTCCAATGCATATATATGCAACTTAATACCACATAAAGCCACATACCAAGTTTCATCAATATACATTCATAAATAAACGATTTATGACATTTTAATTATTCTCCATAAGAATAACATGGCGGCTGAGTACGCAGGTTTGCTGAAGCAAGGAACACAAAAAATGGGGTTTTATACAAATATCAATATAACTCAAAGAGGTAAAGCCACATACTAAATTTTATTAATTTATGTTCATAATTAAGGGAGATAACACGTTACTTATTCTCTATAAGAATAATATGGGGGATGGGTACGCAGGTTTGCTGCTACGGGACGGCCAAAAAATGTTTTTTAGTGCAAATATCATTAGACCCCAATGATATGAATCAATATACCAAGTTTCATCAGGATAAGTTGATAAATAAGCGAAATATACAATTTTTCTTATTCTCCATAAGAATAACATTGGACAACGTACTATGTTTAGCACTTTCAATATCTCTGGAACCATTTGACGTAGAGCAATGATCAAAACACCAAATTGTGTGTCTTTTTAATCTGATTCTAATGGAAAAACTGAAATTTGACTTTATCAAAAATTATATGTAAAAGACTCAAAAAATCCATTTTTGGGGTACAAAACCCCCCGAAAATACCCCTTCGGATAGATCGATATGTCTGGTTTTTGAATTTAAAGTCATAAATGCTGCTTTACACGTTTATACCAAATTTCGTCAAAATCAGATTATTTTTACGAGAGTTATCGTGCTCACGGACACACACACACACACACACACATATATATATATATATATACAGTTTTGAACGAATGGTGTTTTTGGCATCTGGAGACCTCAAAACGACAAGTTATCATGGTCCCGGGCCTAGGTCTTACCATGCCGATTACGGTAATAGCTTCTTCCCTATAGGGGAAATTCCCTATACAAAATTTCAAATCCTCTACAAGTAGTTTATTTTATAATTTTTCTCTGTCATTCCTTTGGTAATCTGTAATGAAGTTTCAAGAGGCTAAATTTTACTTCAACATCGCCTAATCGCCTATTTATTACATTCAAGATCAACAGTTTATTTATTTGTATTTGTGGAGAGAAAAAATTACACAAATCTCCCTTGTACAGTGTGAACTTTATGAGCAAACTCTTAAAAACTGTTATTTTAAATGTATGTACCAAGTGTAATAAAAACAGACGTTCTATAATTTTTATGTTTAAAAAATATATTTATTAAGAGGATTTCTTGAGGGAAATGTACAGCCTCATACTTTTTCTAAATAATTAGAGCCTGATCTAGTAATCTCAAATTGTGAATAAAAATGCTCTTGCTATATTTTATTTTAAAGAACTGAATTATAATTTAAATACAGGCACTTGCATAGCTTACTTCACGTATCTGTGCCTCTTTGTAGTTCTACATGTACTTCTCTATAGATAGTTGGACATATTTATTCAAAAGAAGCAACAAAGTAAGGTTAAATTACTTTTCTGTTCCGTCAAAATTATCCAGTTGGCAATCCTGCTGGCTACCTCTGATTTAGAAGTATCAAATTTTCATCTTCAGGCCCACACAAGAAAGTAATTACTCTGGTTGAGGTTGACATAAATTAAAATCTTTACTCCACACACAGAAAAATAACAAAAAAATAAATATTTATTCAATTTACTAGAAACTGTTATTCTTGCAATGCAACAGCGACCAGTTTCACTGTAGGTTTTTCCACTCAGTGGTTAGTGAAGGTTCCTTTGACAAGATCTGCTGTTCATGAGCTCCTGTTTATGATTGTGACAGAAACCGCAGGCGACCTCGTGGCCCAATGGAGTAGAAGCTCTGAAGGCGGCCCTGGAGCTGGAGACCAAGGTGACCAGCCGCATCCGAGACATCATCGTCACGTGCGAGGAGCCCGCCAACAAGTACAACGACTACCACGTGAGTCAAAACACTAGCATTTATAGCGGACAAGTAAATTGCCAGTTGAGGGCGTGGTTTGACGGGCTACAAACCGAGACCAGTCAATAGTAGACTTGCTGCCTTGCCAAAACTCCACACCAGATGATCGAAATAACATTCGAGTGGTATTTTTCAATGGCAACAGTGACAGCGTACAACCATGCTATTGGCCACAGTCCAACTGTTAATTTATTTGTTTGCTATTATAATACTTTAATAAATATTAATGACCATTTCAAAATTATGTTATTGAGTTGTTTTACACTTGCTTAAACGTTGTCTCATACTTAATCTACCAATCTCCCCAAAATCAAGGTGAATTATTTTCAGTCTTAAAAGTGTTGTTTTTTAATGTTATAACTGTCATATGTTAGTAGGCATTCGGAATAAATGTAACCTAATTCATTCTTTTTTTTCAATAATACAGTAGAACCTCGCTAAATCGAACGTCAATAATTCAAATTCCTTTATAGATAAAAGATTTGTCATTCCCCTTGAACTGTTCACAGACCACTATGTACTGTGAACCTCTACAAATCAAAGTTTTAACTGGTAAACCTCTTTAAATCTAAACTGTACATTAGACACACCTCTATTAATCAAAGTTTTGACAAGAAAATCTCTGTAAATCAAAGATTTATATTATTGGTTACAATTCCAAAACCACAGTTACCATATTTGAGTATCTATCATTCATGTTTCAACCGGGAATTCTCACCTTTCCTCCCCCTACATTCATTCTTGTTCAGTGTAAGTTGAAGGATTGTTCACGTGGGTGAAATTTGAAATGTATTTTTTAGGTTTTGTTGATAAAAATTGATGCGTAGGTGGTCAGAACTGATGCCACTTCAAAGGAAGAGAGTCTTGGGGACAGGTGATAAGAAGGGAGCAAAAAACCGTTTTGAAGATAGGAATTGGTTATTACACTACCAAACGCTGAACCGAATCACTTGTTTGTTTACTTTTCCTACTATATGGTTAAATATGATTAGTAAGTCATGATTAGTGAATGTATTTCACTATTGTATTTATTCAACAAAATAGCTGTGTGGAACAATCCCATTTTCCAGGCTTATTTTATTATTCAAAGATTGTCAATTGTTAAAATCTTTTTTAATTTCAAAGATTAATTTTGTGTAATTTCAATGAGGATGTCAATCGAGGTATTTGTGATCAGTTGTGAACCTAAATAAATGGAAGTCTGTGGATGATCACATTGATAATTCAAACCTCGGTATTTTTAAATATGCGATTCACCAATATTTTTTGTTCCTCCAAGATTTTATTCATTGTAGTTCCACTGAATACTGTTTTAGAGTACTCAGTGATTATTCTATTTTTTTATCTAAAACACACTATTAGTTATAAGCAGTTAAATTAATAAGTCCATCGAAAAGTGGATATTACTGTCAATGGTTAAAACTGTGCTGCTTAAGTGTAATATTTGGCAAGAAGATTTAGACCAGCCACGGCACGCTTCAACTAGAAGTCACTGTGACTGGCTGCTGCCATTGTAATAATTGATGAATACTCTTCTTTTTTTGATTGTCTGTAAATAAGTGAAAATGTATTATAAAACACTCTTTCCTTAGAGTCAAATTTTTAAGTATTTTTTATCGAGTATGACATTTTTTCAATCGCCATTTACATCTAAAATTTAAAACCTTCTCAATATAATAATGTTGGCAAAGAAATATCACTCTCTGTAGCATATAATACTTGTTTTATCATGTACTCATGGCCTCAGATAACATATCAGAGTCTATTAAGAATGTAGATCAAACACAATCTAGTTAGAGATTACTTTACAAACTTTCTGTACTATGATTTTTATTTTGTGAAAATTAATTTACCTGTTTCGTGATATGACCAATTATTTATATTTGTTGGTTTAATAAAAGTATCAAATTCAAGAGTTAACAACTTTTCAGGCATTTTATTTTGTTAGTACAATTTTTTAACATTACGTGATTTTGGTATTTTCTAAAATTATTAATTAAAATGAATTGGTGGATCTCATGGTGTTGCTTAACTTAATAAATTTGTCTTGAAAACACACACGAACAACTGCGGTTAAAATATCGTATGGTTGACTGTTTTTCTGATTCATTCTAATAACAACTATAATGCACTATAGTTGTTAGTACATTATATTTGAAATGTATTGTCAAAAGGTATGGGATTGGTTCAGTCGGCTTTTGTAACTCTAGCAAAGTGAAGAGTTTTGACATAAAGACCTGTACTAGGTGGTTGACTGGCTGACTGCAGACTTCTTGGATGAGCAATACAAGGGCCAGCGTGACCTGGCTGGCAAGATCTCCACGCTCAGCAAGATGATGAAGGAGCATGGGGTTCTGGGAGAGTTCCTCTACGACAAGACTCTGTAAACATTTCTGCAGCAAACATCTTATGTAGAGCTAACGAGAAATGACATTTGTTCCATGTCACTCTACCGAATTAGAGCTAACTTTGATAATATTTTTATATAGTGTGTAAATATATGTTAAGCACAATGTTTTCCTTATAGACAATTATGTAGACTTTTAGACAACTCAAGAGTCAATTTTTACTCTATATTGTAGAATTATGTAAATGTAAAATACTCAATAAAACGTTTTAAATTTTTGTTTAAGTATACATTATTATGAATTGGTATCACAATTTTTTTAGTTACATCTTGCTAAGAATAGAGTTAACTTCCTGAGGTGTTAGAAATAATCATATATATTAACAAAATAAATTGTAATTTTAGTTATTGGCTAAATAATGGATTAACTGAACACGTACATTATATACCCTCTTTAATATTAATATGTGGTTTAAAGTTAACATCTGATTTCTCATCATGCTCCATGGGTATGGCACTTATCTGAATTGCCATATTTTGCTCTATATTACCTCTAGCTGATAAAGGCGGTCCCACACTTCTCGCGAACACCCACTGAACATTCGGGCGAACATTCCCTCGAAAATATTAAATAAATTTTATCAGCTGTTGGCACATTGTCCGTCGTGTCCAATGAGCATTTTCGTAACAAAATGGACGACTCTACAGATAATGTCACTGTTGCATCTACAGTCGTCATGTAATTAATTATAAAAGGTGTAAAATTTAGTCATGTAGAAGAAACCAAAGAAAATATGAGAAACCTATTATTTACAAAGTAAAAAAGTCAAATATAAATATATCATATACTAGATGATACCAGTATTTCGCACAGCTGATTAAAATTCCTACTGCAACTACATCTGTTTAAGTACTTACCTGATTCATGGGTTTATTGCCCATAAGAGTAATATTGTAAGTGTAAGGGCGACTGGGGCGGAGCCCTAAGGGATTGCCAAGATGAGACGTTGAAACAGAACAGACAAGTCGACAGATAGTCACCACCTTTATTTTATACATGTATAGGATAGGATAATTAATAATTACAAAAACTGTAACAAAAATTGGAAATTTTTTTATTATCAGGCTTAAACATTTAAATATTAATTTTATTAACAGTCAAGTTTTTACAATTACCTTACATTAAGGAATATACTGAACAATAATATTAGTAAAGAGATAACTTAACATTTACTTTACATTTACTTTACATTTATTTATAGATTATTCGTAACCAATGACCACTTCAGTGGTATTCAATACTTACTTGAAAGCACAACAAATAAATACGGTACGCATACAAATAAAAATGCATGTTTTATAGTATTGTCTCAGTTGACAAGATCGTTGACTGTCAATGATGCAGTGATGCAATAATGCATGTTCGCAAACAGTGTGGGAGCCTCCCGAATATTCGTCGGAATGTTAGGCCAAACATTCGCCCGAATGCTCACTGAACATTCGGTCCCGAATTCAAAGTTCGTGCAGCTCCCACGCTTCTCGCGAATACTCCGAACATTCACATTCAGCGAGAAAGCTGATGGTATTTCTCATAAGCTTGTTGATTGTTGGGTTTTTAATAAAGAATTTCTGTGTACGGGCGAGTAGTACAGTGTACCCCTCTCTGGGGTACTCTTATTGTATACTTTTAACATATTTTTTGTACGGTACATATCAATATTCGTTATTTAATTGATACTAAACTTAGTCTGAGTAAAACATACTGAAAACTATAAACTCTCTATAATATATACTTTTACAAAGATCATTGAATGTGTAAATTTCTAAGAAATTAAATTATATTTAATAAAATAGACCATCAGTTGATCCAAAATTCAAACAAAGTCAAATTGAGAAAATAATTAGTATCTCAGTTATCTTCCTTATTGCTAGAAACTCCTTTACTCAAGCTCGCTGCTCGCGGTCTACCTGCAGGTTAGCAATTAACTATTCCATTAATTTGTCACGAAAGCCTCTTCTATTGACATGTTTGGTATTGCATTTTCAATAAGTGTTCAAATATTGTTAATTTTAAATCAGTGTTGTTCAGTACTCAACATTTTTAACATTTTAATTTAATAGTAATTTGGAAAAATACTGTAAAGTTCGACTGAGTATTTCCCGTCGATCTCTGGAGGATCGCTAACGATTGTGAACTGCCAAATCGCTTAGTAATGGCCACAAAAAATAATGTCACTACATGAAATCGGCCGAAAATGACTTCAGGATACATGATTCGGTCATTAACAACACCCTAATGTGTGTAAATGACAATCGGACAGCGTAATTTTGGCCGTATTTGAAGACATGATACATGAAATAAGTGAAAAATGACAACTGCTCCGTGTAATCAGCTGTAAATGATGACAGAAAACATGATATTGCAAAAATGACGACATGAAACATAGTATTGGGCAAAAATGGCGACTGAGCCACTTTATGTCAGCCGTAATTTACGTCATGACACATAATTTTGGCCTGTATCCTAATGTCAGCTGTAAATTTGGACAAAAACACTATGTGGGTAAAAAACAAATGATGACCAATCACGGAATAATAATAATTTAGTCATGTAATATTGATTATAAGCAATGACCGGACTATAGTCAATTATAAATAGTTTATTTATATAAACCAGCAATGCTGGAGAAACAGGTGAAATCGTCAAAAGGAAATACAGTAAATCTTAAAACTAATATATACAATATGTCACAACTTGCATAAAATCCATCAAAAATGTCATTTAGATAATCATTAATACTATAATACTGTATGTTTTACTTAATAATAGAGCAGTAATTTCTCCTTTGAACCTATCCATTTCTAAAATTGACTTTAAAGTATTAGGTAATTTACTATCAAGTTTTTTCCCTAAGTACTGAGGTAAGTTTTCCACTGAAGTAAGTCTATGAATGGGCAGCTGAAAGTTATTGTGTTGTCTTGTTAAATAATTATGTTGATAGTTATCATCCATAAACAAGTTTAAATTTCTTTTAATTAGTAATACAGCAATTAAAATATACAATGAAGGTAAAGTCAATATTTTTAATTCTCTGAATAATATTTTACATGCACATCTTGGACTAGAAAATGTCATAATCCTTAAGATTTTTTTGTATTTAAAAAAAATTGATTCAGCTTTAGAGCAAACGCCCCAAAATTCTATACCATATTGCATATGGGAGACGAATAAGGCATAGTAGTCATCTGAAAACAGACTGTATTTAGTCTTTTAGCTAAGATTTGCAAGTATTCATCCATTTTTAATTATTTTGTACCTGCAATCCCAAAAATTTGGTCGAATTTACCAGACCAATGATTTCTCCTGCAAAATTAATTCGTAAGTCAAAAATGTCCCTATTATGAGCTGTCCTAAATCGAATAATTTGGGTCTTAGACCCATTCAACTTGAGACCATTTGCTGCGAACCACCTATTCAATCCTTCAAAAGCATGGTTTGTTGAGTTTTGTAAGCCGCTTGGATTGTTGGCTTTCAGAATAGCTGTTGTATCGTCGGCATAGAGAATAGTTTTTGAATTTACATTAAAAGGTAGGTCATTTATATAAATTAGAAACAAAATTGGTCCAATTATTGATCCTTGGGGCACACCACAAAGACTTTCCTTCATTTACAAAAATTAAAACTATTATTTTTAATGATAACTGTTCTATGAAATCGGTTTGTTAAATGTTAAATATGACTAACCATTTTAAAGCACTATGTGAAAGATTATAATATTCAAGTTTAAAAAAACAAAATGTCATGTACAATACAATCAAAGGCTTTGGATAAGTCACAGAATAAGCCAGCTACATTCTGTGTCCTATCCAGGCTACTGTTTACCTCCCACAAAAGATCGATAAAGCCTGAAAGGTATTTCTTCCAGATCTGAATCCGTATTGGTCTCCGACAAAAATTGTATTAGTTTCAAAATAAACTGACAATTGATTGGAAGCCATTTTTTCAAATATTTTAGAAAAAACAGGTAAAATTGACACTGGTCGATGGTTATCAGAATTTGTTTTACTACCTTTTTTGAAAAGAGGTTTTATTTCAGCAAATTTAAGTTGGTAAGGAAAAATTACACTCTAATATTACAGTAATTTGCGAGTCTTTTTAAATAATTTAACTGGAATTTCATCCCAGCCAGCCGACATTTTGTTTTTATGGATGAAATGGCTTTAATTACTTCCTTCCTTGAAATTAGTTTGAATGAAAAGGAAGGTACCATGTTTACAGCATTAAAATTACTCAAAAATTGTTGTGCATCAGCATGATTAAATTCTATAATATTTTGATTGGCTGCGTCAGCGAATTTGTTATTAAAATGCACGGCTATTCCCAAGGCATCTGAAATCACTTGATTTTGATTATGAATATTGCAAAAACTTTTTTCTTTTCAAGTCCAAGCTTTTTACAACTGCCCACACACAGTCTTACTTTTGTCACTAGAATTCTTGATATAACTACAGTTTGTAAGTTTCTTTGACAAATTATAAACATTCTTAAACATCTTTTTATACCTTTTAAGATATAGAATAAAATTATGGTCATTTGAGTATTTAGCTGCATTGCTTGGCTCCCTTTTTTTTGCACTAGATACCTTGATACCCTGAGTAACCCAATTTTTTTACTTGCTTTTTGACTAAATGGTAATTGGCCAAAAATGTATATTGCTACTATTATAAACCTATATTACTATCAAATTATATCTGAAGTGGTATCCAAATTCCATTACATTATTTGGAACTACCAACAACAATGTAATGCTGATGGCATACTCATAATCGTAACTTCAGTATTTTGATTGGAGGGGCAAACGTAGTCGTGATAGTGATTATTGTGACTTTTCATATATTATAATAATATGTTCTCCAAATTATTGGGGGGGGGCAACTGCCCCCCATACCACCCCCGAATTATGCCTAAGCAAATATTTGCTCCAAAATACTCTAAACAAAAATAATTGTTACTACTTGCATACCCCTATTTTAAATGCTGTATTTTTCTGCATTACCTCTCCTTTCAAAATCAATTCTACTGGATTGCATTGATAGGTGTAGGGAGTTAAGCGAACAACTGCATGGCCCATCTGCAAAGTAATTTCGTCCTGTTTGTAGCGCAGGTCAAACTTATACTATTTGTGCTGTCATACTATTGTGTTCAGCAACATTGTAGGCTGGGTTGTGGTGAATGCCATTACCCGAAAACCACTTAACAATGTATTCCATGTTTTTTTAATTTGTTTATTTGGTAATCTATGATACAGTTTAGAATTATAGTTATCATTGTTTAAGGTGATAATCGACTCCTTGTGTGGGTTCCCTAAACTCTTTGAAACCTTGGTGACTCATCTACTGAAAGTGATGAGCCCTTTGAAAGTGCCCTTTGTTCTTTGGCTGGAAAAGTAGCTGTGCATCTTCAATGAAACCTTGTGTGGATCCAGTCTGGCATAAAATATCCTACCCTGTACCTTTTTTGGTATTTAGCAACCAGAGAAAAATCATGATTTTTCCATGTTATATGAATGATATTTATGTATCACATGTTTATGAAAGAGGCCGCAGAGTACAGGGGAGTGTTTTGAACAAGTAAAATTTTTGTTATTCAAAATTTTTACATTTCGCTCTTATAGTCTGGAAAAATATGTTAGAGGTTATACCAGTCAGCCCTACTCCATGGAGTGGATTCTGCTACTCTCGAATGGCCAATTTAATCCACGGCTACCCTGATTGTGAGCTGCCTCAAAGAGTGTGAGTCACCTTGGAAAGTACTTAGAAGTTTATAAAGAAACTGTAATGAAATAGCTATTCAACTTGTTGATAGTTTGCCAAGTTCAAATTAATTGTTAACAAGTACCAGTAATCATAGGATTCTGTTGGATTGTGAACTTTATTGAACATGTAAATAATTGGAACAATTTTTCAGAGGAATTGATTACATTTTTGAAAGAGAGAGTCCTATTAAATATATTCGCTGCAGCACGTTGGTTTCTGACTGCTACAAGCTGTTTGTTTAGTTTGTGTAGTCAAAATTGACTTCAGTTTGGACTCGTTTGTCATAGTGTTAATTATATACAAAAAGGCATTACTTTTTAGTTAGGGTTATTAGCTAATTCCATATGGAAAAGTGAGCAATTAGCATGACCCGCATGGTCAAAATTAAGCCCGGGATTACCATAGAAGTTCCTAACTTGGGTTCTCAGATTGGAAAACGTAGCCATATTAACAACATGGTATAGTCCTGGAGCAGGTTTAAGGAGCCATTTGGATAATGTATTTTCTCCACAAGTGGCAACTTAGACAATGAGCCCTGAGACGTGGGGTTATGAAAAAATCTATGTTATGGATCAATGAGAATTGGCTTAAATCACGCCAAAATGTGGAACGAATAATGTGGCAATTTTGCCAGAGGGCGAAGCCCTAACGTTGGGGCATCGTTCAAGAGCTACCGCTTTGTACAAACAAAGCTAAACATCACACATCAAATTGGATGGCTGGAAGTGATGGAAGAAACATGTGGGGTGGAGCCCTGAGGTATTTTAGTCCCCCAACAACATAAAATGGGCCCGGGAGCAGATTTTAGGTGCCAATTTCAAGCCATTTAGAAAAAATAGTTTCCCCTTAAGAATAACATGTAATTTTTTAGCCAGTTAGGCGGATCTCTAATATCGGGGTTACAAAAAAGTATCCAAATGTTCTGGATCAGAGACAATTGGCTAAAACTCAGAGAAAAAGCAGAGAGAATAACATGCCGGGGGGAGGGATACAGAACCCACCTAAGGTTGTTGGGTTAACGTACCCACATTGGGGCATCATTAAAGAGATGCAGCTTTGTAAAACACATACAAAGAACCATCACACGTCAAAATCGGGAAGCGAAAAGAAGAAGCCAGAGGGGCGGAGTCCTGAGGTTAGAAAAAAAGTACACGGAGTCTTTTAGTCCCTCGACAACCTGGTATGGTTTGGGAGTAGATACTTTTGCAGTCACCTGAAGTATCCTTTACTCCATAAGATTAGCATTGCAATGTTTTAGCCACTGGGGCGGAGCACGAAGATCGGGGTTATAAAAAACCTATCCAAATGTTATGGACCAATGACAACTTGCTAAAATCAAGCAAAAAGACGGGAAAAATAACATTTTTCCAGGAGGGCAGAACCCTAAGGTTGGTTGGGGGGGAGTATTCAACGTTGGGGCACCACTCGAGAGATGTCGCTTTGTGAAACAAATCCAAAGAACCATCATACGTCCAAATTGGATGTTGGAAAGTGATAGAAAAGCCAGTGGGGCGGAGCCCTTGAGGTCGGGTAAAAATTATTTGAAGACTTTTAATCCCCCAATTATGTGGTATGGTCTAGGAGCAGATTTGAGGAGCCGTTTTTGAGGCATTTAGAAAAACCTTTTCTCCACAAGAATAACATGGCGACTTTTGATGCCACTGGGACACAGTCCTGAGGTCTGGGGAAAAAAGTATCTACAATATTTTGGTCCTCTACAACAAGGTAGAGTCTGGGAGCAGTTTTGAGGAGCCGTTTTTCAAAATCACCTGGGACACACACATGCACAACTACTTTATTAGTATAGATAGATGTGTTTGCAATCTAACGATTGCATTTTTTGTCCGATTAACTTCAAATGTGGTAGGGACATTCCTTTCCTCTGTTGGACAAGGTCGTTGTGCAAAACAATTGAAAAACTCTAATCCCCTTTTTTTGGGGATTTTAACTTTTCAAATTTAAGTTTTGAGTCAGAAAAGCCCTGGATGTAAACTTAATGCATGTAAAAAGATAAATCTTAGAGGAGCAAAAGTTGTAAGCCCTCTCTCAACATTTTAGCACAAATGTGTACTGGCTAATTAAAGAAAATGTTAATTGACTAAACAAAGTAATTTGCCTTATGGGGGCTTTACATTAGAAAAAACTATTGTTATTAATATGTTGTTAAAGTTCTATAATTTCCATGCCTACATTCAATCCTGATGGGACCTTCTAACATTATAATGCCCAACATTGTTATCTCAGCATTGCAGATAAATAGAAACAGGAGCATCAGAACAGCCAACAAAAATTAAATGTTTTCAGATTTCCATAAAAATAAAATAGTTCTATGTTTTAACACCGTTATTGATTTTTTTAAGTTTTGTATGCTGAAATTTGCTTTCCTCACGTCAGTGTGCTGCGTGCAAACTCGTTGTATATGATGATGCTGCTATCTCTTAAGCTCTAAGGAAACTGTTATGAAACTTCAAAACACATTCATCAGTGAAGAGAGATTTCACATTGATTAAACACTTTGTTTTCTATGCTAAACTTTTTGTATCTTTAGTTTTTCCAATTTAGTTTACACTACACTAAGGTGAATTGAAGTTCACCTATGTGTAATTTAGTGTCAATGACTTACGTACACTTCTATCTAAAATTGTAATCAAACATACATTAATTTATAAGTACTGAAAAATAATCAAGTGCTCTTAACAATTGTATCAGAGTAATGGTAGACGATAGACCTACTTGTAATTGGATTCTTGAAGTCAGCCAGTTTATGCGTGACCACCCACTCAACAGCTTTAGCCTTCACATGACATATTACTGATTAACCCTTGAAATCTCACTCATAAGTTAATCTTGTAATCTTTTCTTTGACAGCTATGTTATTGTTGTTATAAATTATTAAACTACTAACTGTTAAATTATTAAAGGGATTTATGTTACTAGTGACATAGTTCTTTGACCTTTCTGAGGGAGAAGCCACCAAGCTTCTCAAGCTCGGTCACCTGTGGGTGGGTTTCGTCAGCTGCGCGGTGCATTTGAGGACCCTAGTTCTACGGTGCATCAAGTGCTTGGGCTACGGGCACCGACGCAGCGAGTGCACTGGGGAAAATCGGTCTAATCTCTGCTACAAATGCAGAGAGTCAGGCCATAAAAATAATGCCTGCAGCAAAGGGCCTCACTGCTTCCTCTGTTGTGAGCTCCAGCCAGGCCGACCACATTGCTGGATTCAGGGCATGTCGCATCTTTAGCCTTGTCCTGGAAAAGGATAAAAATGAAGAAAGGCGACTGCCAAAAGCAGCGTCATCGAAAAAAAGGAAGTAGTTCCTTTTTCTTAGCACTGCGGACCTCAGTACGCTGGATCGGTAGCATGAGGCTCTGTCCCCGAAGCAGTGTGACAAACAATCCTGCAGGGAGAAAATCCTGGCATTGGGTGGGTTTAGAGGGTAGGGCTTCGGCGAGTCCCTCACTTCGTCCGTAAACCGATTCTCACCTCCTTGAAAAAAAAGTAAGCGTCATAGCAAAAATAAGGCAAAAAATATTTTTGTAAACACAAGAACTGATTACTTTTTATGTTTCTGTGTCATTTATTCATTCATTGTTATTGGATTAGGAAACCCCAGCATAGCTGCTAGGCACGTCTTCCACAAGCGGGAATATGGCGCAGGTTAAGGGGAGGATAGGATATAGCAGGAAAGGAAAGGGTGGGGTGGGATGGCCAAATTGACCCTTCAGAGGGCCAACTCCTGTGCCCTTGTGACAGCTGGGATGAGGCTCAAACAGGGGACCCGCATTCTGCCCTCCAAATGGTCAACTCAACTGACAGGGTATCCATGTACAACAGCCAGGGACCATTCATTCTCAGGTTGGGGACCAAACCCGGAGACTATGCCCCAGCCGCTGCAAATGGAGGAACCAAAGGTGAAAGGGATGTTTGTCATAATGGACAGCCAAAAGACTCACCATATGTAATGGCACCTTCATTAGCTGTACCCAATCTTAGCCTCAAAACTGGTACAGACCAGTTTTAAGGTTCTCCCGGGACATTTTTCTGTGTCTTGTTATGTTTTTAGCAAATTTCCCCTATAGGGAAGAAGCTATTACCGTAGGTGGCATCGTAAGACTTAAGCCCGAGACCATGATAACTTTTTGTTTTGAGGTCCCCAGATGCTAAAAACACTATTCGTTCAAATTTATACATATGTATATATATATATATATGTGTGTGTGTCCGTTACCACGATAACTTTTGAAAGAAACACCCGATTTTGATGAAGTTTGGCACAAATGTGGAGAGTAGCATTTATGACTTTAAGTCCGAAAACCAGATCGATCACACTATGGGAAGGGGGTTTTATGTGGGTTTACAATTTTCCAAAAATCGGTTTTTTGCAAATTTGACCCCAAAATGTTAAAAACACTCAATTTTGGTTATAACCATTTTATAGAGCTTAAGAAAAATTTAGTATTTTGAATCATTAACCTAGGTTAAGTGGTTGCGGAGAAAATCCAAATAAAGTGTCCCATGTTAATCTTATGGGAAAAAGGTTTTTAGATTTTTCTCAGATAGTTTTACTAAAAACTTCACATTTCTGTTCATCAACAAAACAAACATTTTGGTATTTTAATCGTTGTTCTACGTCCAACCGTTGCAGAGATATTCAACGTGCTAAACACAGTACGTTGTCCAATGTTATCCTTATGGAGAATATAAATAAAATTCTATATCTCGATTATTTATGAATGTATATTGATGAAACTTGGTATGTGGCTTCAACGAGTTGTGGTAATTGATATTAGCACAAAAAACAAGTTTTTTGTTGATATTCCCCGTAGCAGCAAACCTGCATACTCGGCCCCCATGTTATTCATATGGAGAATAAGTAATGTTGTATATTTCCCTTAATTATGAACCTACATTAAGAGAACTTGGTATGTAGCTTCACCTGGTTCATTTGTATTGATAATTGCAAAAAAAACTTATCTTCCTCGTTGCAGCAAACCTGCGTCCTCAACCCTAATTTTATTATTATGGAGAATAAATAAAATGCTATATATCACTTATGGATGTATTTTTGTGAAACTTGGTAAATAGCTCTATGTAGTAGTGAGTCACATATATATGCATTGGAAATTCGCTGAGTACACAGGTTTGCTGCGACGGGGGTATTGTTTATTTTAGTGTACAAGGGGAAAAGAAAATATAATTTTTAACTTGAGCTGCCAACACTTTATTTTGATTTTCTTCATAATTGATCCCTGTGAAATCATTTATTAAGTTAATCCTGTTTCATGATCAAAAGAGGAATGAACCTCCTAAGGACAACACTCACCCATGGGAAGAACCAGCTGGGTCATGGCATAGGATACACTTGGACTTTCTTGGACCTATTAACGGTAATTACTTTCTGGTTGTCATTGATGCCTACACAAAATGGTTGGAAGTAATACACACGAAAACTACAACAGCAGAATGGTGTATTAAAAAACTACTGCATCTCTTTTCAACCTTTGGCCTTCCATTAATGATCGTAACAGACAATGGAACCCAATTTACTAGCTCATCATTTGGTAGTTATTTAAGAGACCATGGAATATGCCACAGAACATGTGCACCATTTCATCCTTCCAGTAACGGACAAGCTGAACGCTTTGTTCAAATTGTAAAGAAAGGGTTAAGGGGTAAAGGGTTAACTGTTCAATGATGGACGATCGAGGTGACTTACAGTCTAAAATCGACACATTAGTGGGACAACTTAGGAAAGCACCAAGTTCTACGACTGGAATGTCAGCCTACAAAATTATGTTTGGCAGAGACATACAAACAAAATTAAATGTCATGGCAGATAAAGCAGAATGTACAGAACGAAATACGTCGGCGGATCAGAGAAGAGTGGGAAGACAGTTCTGTGTGGGGCAAAAGGTACAAGCAAGGAACTATAAATCCAAAGAAAAATGGAAATTAGGACAACTCATTTCCAAAGTAGGCAATGTAATGTACAAACTAAAAATACTTATATGTAACCAAATACTCTAAAAAAAATAAGAGGGATAGTTGATATATAGTTACTCATATTCTAAATGTCAGCTGATTATATTAATATCATTTTGACCTTCTGATGTAATGTTTATATTTTGATTTGTTTTATGTTTCAATGTTTACAAGTTGGATACACTTTCTTTTAATCAAACAATGTTTCATTTAACTTGTGTTAATTATTTTGCATAAGTATATTATATACAAAACTTATAAATCAGTTTTAAATTCTTTCAAAATAATTTAAAAAATTGCAAAAACAATATTTACTAAAAAAATACTGTTTATATTTATTTTCACACTCTGACTAATGTAATGCCCTTGAAAATCATTGAACAAAATTATGAAATATATTTTACGTTTCAAAAATATTATGACCAAACCGGGGGTAGAACCCACAATCTTATGATCACTACTAAACACACATCTTAACGCTCTCGATCACTTCGCCCCTTGATAAATAATGGTTGGGCTGGCAACATAAAATAACCAATTGATTACACCCAACAGGGACTTGGTGAAACTATAGCATTCCTTGTTTGCTTTTGTTGTTGCTGGTAAACACTGTAATTTGTATTCATCTTGTAATTTGTAAGGTTGAAGAAACAAAACTTGTAATATTCCTTTGATATATATGTTGAACAATATGGTACCCAAAACCGAGTTTACACAAATCCTCGGGAAATGAAATGTACATTTATATAAGTTTTTTGAGGCTACAAACGAATTACTACATTAACTCATTTTGGCCAAAGATAAACAATTTTGAAACTAATACAGAACTTCTTTGTTAAGCACTCCATGTTTCTCATTAACTTTCAGTCAGTGAAAAAAAAAACAATATTAATAATTATAAACATTGCTATTCTTAAAAGTTATTTATTTAAACAAATTTTAACTATTATAATTTCTTTTTAAAATTATTTTTAAAGATTTGGTTAGGATTTTTAATTGAGTTAGTAAGAAGTTATTTAATATCATTTTAAAACAATGTATAAACGCTTTATATTAATATTTTTAAGTTATTTTGAAACTAATTTAAACATATGTTAGAGTTGTTTCAAAATTATTTAAATTATTTCAAAACATGTTAAATTTACTATGACTTTTGATTTCTTCATAATTTTTCATCGATGAAACAAATACTTTATATAATGTAAAAAAGCATAACATTTTATAATTTAAAATTATATCAATACAATTTAAAAATTATTTTAAATTATTATTTTTACTATTTTGAACGAGTTTTGTAACATTTGTTTATAATAATATTAAAACTGATATAAAAATTACTTTAATATATGTTTTCAAAATTATTTTTAATCAATTGTAAACCCATGTTATAATTATATTAAAATAATTTCAACTCGTTTTAAACATAAACTCATTTCAAAACCATTTGAAATTATTTTGAAAATATTACAAATTATTTTTATGCTACTTCGGTCCATTTTACAAAACTAAAATTAAACATTTCTATTTAAAAAGTAGTCTCCCAGACGAAACCATACTGTTTAAGTTTTTTTTAAAGAGCCTTACCAATGTAGGGTTAACCTGCTTTCTAAAATGATTGGTATTATTAATATTTTATATTACTTCTCTAGCCTGTTTTTCTGTCAGTCCACAAGATCCTCCTTATTCCTTTATCAAATTCCATGATTTACTCCTCATTTTAAAGCTTTCGTGGCTATTTACGAAAAACAGACCCACGGTCTAAAAATGTACCGCTTCTCAAAAATTTGAATAATATGAAAGATAAATAGAGTGAATAGTTTCTTTTGACAGGAGCAAAAATGTAAACGAAAGAACATCTGATCAGCTGACAAGATTTGTTTCGCAGTACGAATTCCGCACGGGTCGACTAGTAAAAACATAATCCTCTTGCAACTTGCAATATTTCAACTGAGATTATTAAACGATAATCATAAAAAATATTTTGTTATTCAAACTGGTGTTAGTTAAATTTAATAAATTTAAGCTTTTATTTTTTTAACTGTTCTGAAATTAATTAAAATTTTTAATTGTGTTTATTATATTCAAATACCCCCGTCGCAGCAAACCTGCGTACTCAGCGAATTTCCAATGCATATATATGGGTATCACTACTACCTAGAGCCACTTACCAAGTTTCACAAAAATACATTCATTAATAAGTGATATATAGCATATTATTTATTCTCTATAAGAATAACATTATAATTGAGTACACAGGTTTGCTGCAACAAGGAAGATAAGAAATTTGTTTTTTTGCAATTATCAATATAAATGAACCAGGTGAATCTACATACCAAGTTTTATTAATTTAGGTTCATAACTAAGGGAGATATAAAACTTGACTTATTCTCCTTATGAATAACGTGGGGGACGAGTATGCAGGTTTGTTGTTGCCGGGAAAAATCAACAAAAACAATTTTTTGTGCTAATATCAATATACCACAACTAGTTGAAGCCACATACCAAGTTTCATCAATATACATACATAAAAAATCGAAATATAGATTGGTAGAAAGAAATGTGGAGTTTTTAGTGAAATTGTCTGAGGAAAATCTAAAAACCGTATTCCCATAAGATTAAAATGGGAAATTTTATGGACACATTTTTTGACTTTTCTCCACAACCACTAAACCTAGCTTAATGATTCAAAATACTAAATTGTTTTTTTTAAGCTCTATAAAATAGCTATAACCAAAATCTAGTGTTTTTAAAATTTTAGGATAAAAAGTTCAAAAAAATGATTTTTGGAAAATTTTAAATTCTCATAAAACCCCCCTCTCATAAACCGATCAATCTGGTTTTCGAACTTAAAGTCATAAATGTTACTCTTCACAATTGTGCCAAATTTCATCAAAATCGGGAGCTTCTTTCAAAAGTTATCGCGGTAACGGACACATTTATATAAATTTAAACAAATAGTGTTTTTGGCATCTGGGGACCTCAAATCAAAAAGTTATAATGGTCTTGGGCTTAAGTCTTACCATGCCACCTACGGTAATAGCTTCTTCCCTATAGGGGAAATTCGCTAAAACCTTATGGATGTCACTATTTTGACATATTTTCATAATCCTGAAAATCCCGGGATTGGAGCCTGAAATCCTGGGATTGCTAAGAGACGAAATTCGGTCGGGATCCCGGGATTGGATTCCCTAAGTCTGCCACATGGCATTTTATTAGTGCTGATAATAGTGATTTTTATCTACTTTTATAATGCTTTGCATGTCAGTCAAAGCACACCTCAGCCACTTCTCAGCTACTCTGTTGGTCTTATCTAACTGAAGATAACAGATTATTTATTAAGAAAACAATTACAAGTCTTAAAACACATAAACTAATAATACAAACTTATTAAACTTAATAATTTGCCTTTGTTAAAAGATTAATACATGTCAGTTTTCATTATTTAAAAACAGGAATTATACATTTATTTTGTAGACATGTATTTAACACGTGGTTCAGTTCACGTTAATCCAAATATTTGTTTTCTTGAAATGTTCTGATTAGAAAAATGTTCAAACTAACTAGGGATGGCTAAAAAATACCCCAGATACACATTGAAAACAACTTGAATTCATTTTTAAAATTACACTCACATTAGTATAAACTGAACTGGGTAAATTAATATATAGTACAGTATTTTTTACTTCACTAGTATACATGTCATAATGTAAAAAATTGTACATAGTTCAGAATAGTGCGGGGTTTGGAATAATATGGCTTTGGACTAATGCCTGTAAATAATTTTTTGAACATACAACCTTCCAGTTTTTAATATACCGGTACCGGTATAAATATTTCCAGTAAACTTTTTCTTCAACCTTTGAACATTTTGCTATATTCATATAATCCACAGTTTATAATTAATAATGACATTTTTTTAAGTTGAGGAAATGAACAAAAACTATTTGAGCTATTTCCCATTTTCTAAATTCAACAGTAACAACTAACAATAAAAACATACAAAACTTATAACAAAATCCATAGGAGTAAAACAGACCCACAACAACAAAAAAGCACAACAGATGAAAAACATGCATAATAAAAAAGCACAACAGATGAAAAACATGCATAATAATTACAAATTTTCTTATAACAATAAATCAAAATGAGGAGGTAAAATGCAAAGTTTGTTTTGTCACAACAAATTCAAAATGAAGTTATTGATTAGTACTGCTACGTGCGTATCTTTTTGAGTAGTTGTAAACCTGAAAATAATATTCTGTTGCGTGTTTCAAAGTAAATTAAAAATTATATTTAAGAGCCAATCTCCATTCAAACAGTGTTTTGTCCATATAAACCAATTGCAGGCCTGTAAATATAGATCAAGTGACTTTAGGCATTAGTGGGAGAAAACGTGCTATAAATGGAAGTAATGTGAACCAAAAGTATTTGTTTCATATCAATTTTATTTTATACAAAAAAGATAATGGAAGGTTAAGACAAATTAAAACTCTAATATTACAGGGTAAATTAAACAAAGAAAGATTCTCCAAAAGTTGGCGAGTGTTGCCTGGGCAATATAGTGATCTCTTATTGCAATTGGCAATTGGACTCTACCCTTCACCATTAAAACTTGCGCTGCTCCTTTCTCTTTACTCCTTGTTATTTTAAACTCAGGTAACATCCAATATTAATAGGATAGGCGAGCGCAGAGCGTGACTGCACAGCTCTTCAAAGGTAAGAACACAGAGCTGGAGTAAGTGGCCAGTGCCTCGATAATCGTCACAACCCCCCCTCCACCTCCTCCACATCACAGGGATGACGGATTTTGCGGTTCCTACTTAATTTTTTAAAGCAGTTTTTAAATAGATATCAAATTGAGTTTTAAATAGTTCTTTATTGTTAGTTCTTAACTTTTTGTAGCTACTTGTTTAGAAAGTGTAATAATTTATTTGTTTAGCTGTGTCTTAGTTTTTCATTATTTTTAATCTTCCACTTAAGGTCATAAATAAGTGAACAATTTTGGATTTATAAAAAGGAATTTTACTTTTAGGCACATAAAAATCTAAAACACGAAACAGTTTAGAATAAAATCTATACATGACTACATTGATAACAGTGACCTTGTTTCGTGTCGGTTAACAAAAATATAAAGTGAAAAAAAAACCAGCAATTGTAAACTCATAATTATTACATCTAACATCAATGATTTTGCTCTCAACTGAATTATTTTACTTTTTATAAATTATTTTAGCTCTATAAATAAGGGAGAGTAGTATTTATTCACTTTCACCATACAAACGGTTTCTTCAGTGACATTTAAAGCATCTGCAAGTCTGGAAAATTACCGGTACCTCTCCATTTGGTTCTTCACCACAACATTTGTCAAAGAAGAGTCGTCCAATCACATCAGGTGTGCTTCAGGAGAGTGTAATTGGCCCCATTGTACTTCATCTCCACATTCGATATGCTAACACTTCCTGAAGTGATGTCCTTATTTTCTACTTGGCAATATTCATGTACAACCTGAGCATTGAGCTGTTAAAATAATGCAGTAACAGATGAACCTGCTCTCACCTTGATTTAATATAAAGTATAAATTGTCATTATCAGAACATTCATAAAACGCCAAGGTTTTAAAATACTAGCAGCCAGTGGACGAGGCTCAAATGCTATAATTCTACTTGAGACTTCCAAATCCTAGTCATTCTATATTGTATTGTACACTAGAATAGTAAGGTTAACAACTTAAAATAAAACTATCATCACCACCTTAAACTTTTAACAATTTAACACTATAGTCATTTTCACTTTTTTACACTATAATTTAAAGAATGGATAGTGTAAAATTTTACTTCTTTATGATCAGTTAACCCTTTGCGATCGGAAGGCCAGCAGGAGTGGCCACAACGCAGTCAGCAGCCAGTCGGAATTCTTTCAGTATAATTTGGTTCCGACGGTCGGACGGCCAGCTGTACTGGCCACGTCCTACTCCGCCTCACCTCGGCATTCATAATGGCGGCTTACTCCCAGCAGCTCAGAATTATTTATCTGATCATTTAGTTCAACAATTCCAGGTTGCAGCACTCTACAGGCATCATACCACAGTTATATTACAAACGAAAACATTGTCGTCGGCCAGTCCTTTTGGACGCCCGAGCGTTCGTTGGAGCACCGCTGGCCATCCGATCGCAAACGACAACTGCTGTGGAAAAAATCTGACTTCTGAGCACTAATGGCGGCGGCCAAAGAGCTGGCCGCGCGATTCCTGAGGAATAGCGGCAAATATCCATTCCGATGGCAACGGGTTAATTATCACCCACAGTGAATTTTAGAAATCTCCAATCTTTTAAAAAGTGTACAACTTCATCCGTCAAGTTTTGTAATTCATCTTTCATCATGAAAAATGTTACGAAGTATGTTGCTGATGTAATTAACATCTGCAAAATATATAAATGACATATTAGTATTTTTTAATCCATACATTTGAGCTTTGAAACAGTTTTTATTGGACTGTTTTTATCAACACTGTGAAAAGCTTACGATCAAATAAAAATCAGGTTTCATTGTTAAATTTTCATAAATGGTTTGTTGCAGTTTGAAGTGTTGAGATTCTGTCCAAGCTCTCATTTAATTACTGAAATAAACATTACAACAGTACCATAACCACACATGGCAAAGGCATTTCTCTTACCAAGGTAATAAAAAGTATGGAAAAGCTGTGGTGATCTAGTCACAAAGACAGGTATTCCAGCTGTGCCAACTGACCCCTTGGAAAAGCTGTGCAGTGATCCAGTCACAAAGACAGGTATTCCAGCAGTGCCAACCAACCCCTTGGAAAAGCTGTGCAGTGATCCAGTCACAAAGACAGGTATTATAGCAGTGCCAACCAACCCCTTGGAAAAGCTGTGCAGTGATCCAGTCACAAAGACAGGTATTATAGCAATGCCAGCCAACTCCTTGGAAAAGCTTTGATGATCTAGACACAAAGACAGGTATTATAGCAGTGCCAACCAACCCCTTGGAAAAGCTGTGGTGATCTAGACACAAAGATAGGTATTATAGCAGTGCCAACCAACCCCTTGGAAAATCTGTGGTGATCGAGACACAAAGACAGGTATTATAGCAGTGCCAACCAACCCCTTGGAAAAGCTGTGGTGATCTAGTCACAAAGACAGGTATTATAGCAGTGCCAACCAACCCCTTGGAAAAACTGTGGGGAGCTAGACACAAAGACAGGTATTATAGCAGTGCCAACCAACCCCTTGCATTTAAACCGCAATGGGTTTACAACCCCTTGGAAAATCTGTGGTGATCTAGACACAATGACAGGTATTATAGCAGTGCCAACCAACTCCTTGGAACAACTGTGGGGAGCTAGACACAAAGACAGGTATTATAGCAGTGCCAACCAACAACCCCTTGGAAAAGCTGAAGTGATCTAGTCACAAAGACAGGTATTAGAGCAGTGCCAACCAACCCCTTGGAAAAGCTGTGGTGATCTAGACACAATGACAGGTATTATAGCAGTGCCAACCAACCCCTTGGAAAAGCTGTGGTGATCTAGACACAATGACAGGTATTATAGCAGTGCCAACCAACCCCTTAGAAAAACTGTGGGGAAACAGACACAAAGACAGGTATTATAGCAGTGCTACCCAACAAACCCTTGGAAAACCTGTGGTGACCATAAGAATAACTTAGGGGCTGAGTATGCAGGATTGATGCTAACGGAATCATCAGTATTTTTTTGTTTTGTGCAAACAACAATAGACCTCAACTACATGAAGGCATATACCAAGTTTTGTCGGTATACGTTCGTAAATAAACGAGATATAAAATTATTTTTATCCTCCATAAGAAAAAAATTAGGCAATGTACTTTCAATATCTCTGTAACCAATTGACATTGTGCATTGGTTAAAACACCAAATTGTATGTTTTTTTAAGCTTAATCCAATGGTGAAAACTAAAGTTTGACTTTTAAAAAGACTATTTATGTACAAAATTAAAAAAATCATGTTGGTATACAAAACCCCCCCAAAGTACATACTCCTTTGGATAAGTCGATATGTGGTTTTCAAACTTAAGTCTTAAATGTTGCTTTACACGTTTGTACCAAACGTTCATAAAATTCAGACTATTTTTACATGAGTTATTGTCACACGAGAGTTTACGGTCACTCACACACACACACACACACACACACACATATATATATATATATATATATATATATACAGTTTTGAACGAATGGTGTTTTTGGCATCTAGGGACCTCAAAACGAAAAGTTATCATGGTCCTGGGCCTAGATCTTACCATGCCGACTACGGTAATAGCTTCTTGCTTATTGGGAAAATTCGCTAAAACACAAACTTTGATCAAACCAAAGTTAGTGTTTTAGAGATTTCCCCTATAGGGAAGAAGCTATTACCATAGTCGTCATGGTAAGATCTAGGCCCAGGACCATGATAACTTTTCGTTTTGAGGTCCCCAGATGCCAAAAACATAATTTGTTCAAAACATAATTTGCTGTATGTATACACATATAGACAGTGAATGTTTTTAGCGAATTTCCCCTATAGGGAAGAAGCTATTACTGTAGGTTGCATGGTAAGACCTAGGCCCAGGACCATGATAACTTTTCGTTTTGAGGCCCCCAGATGCCAAAAACACCATTCGTTCAAATTCATATATATGTATATATGTGTCCGTAGGCATGATAACTTTAGTAAAAATGGTTCGATCTTGATGAAATTTGGTATAAACGTTAAGGCAGCATCTATTTTCATGAGTTTGCGAACCAGACAGGTTTTGTACACCAAAAATGGGTTTTTTGAACTTTTTACATATAATTCTTTTTATGCCTAAATTTTGGTATTAAATTCAGCTTAGAAAAACAAACAGTTTGGTATTTTGATCATCCCTCTATGTCAATTGGTTACTGAGATTTTGAGAATGCTAAACAGTACGTTGTCCAATGTTAATCTTATGGAGAATAAGTAAAATAATTTATACAATTATTGTATATCTCGCTTATTAATAAACATGTATTAATGAAATTTTTTTATGTGGCTTAATATGGTTGGGTTGTAATGCTATTTGCATACAAAACTCATTTTTGTGATCCCCATGGCAGCAAACCTAAGTACTCAGCAGCTATAATGTTATTCTTATGGGGAATAATAATCATGTGATATCTTGCTGGTTTATGAACATAAATTGATAAAACCTGCTATGTTGCTTCAACTGAAGGTGATCCATTGGTATTTGCATAAAAACCAGATTTTGTGGTCCTTGAGGCAGCAAACCTGCATACTCAGGACTAATGTTTTTCTTATGGGGAATAAATAAAATGTCATAGCTTGCATATTTATGAATATGCTTTGATTAAAGTTGGTAAATGGCTTCATGACTTAATGAAGTACTATTTGAAATTCGCTGAGGATGCAGGTTTGCTACAACAGGGGTGTATATATATAAATATATAATATATATATGTGTGTGTGTGTGTGTGTGTGTGTGTGTGTGTGTGTGTGTGTGTGTGTGTGTGTGTGTGTGTGTGTGTGTGTATGTGTGTATCCATGAGCATGTGTGTGAGCATGATAACTCTTATAAAAATGGTCTGATTTTGATGAAATTTGGTATAAACGTGTAAAGCAACATTTATGAAATTCGAAAACCAGGCAGATCGACCCATCTGAAGTGGTACTTTGGGGGGAGGTTTTGTACCCCAAAAATTTTTTTGAAGTTTTCGATATAGTATATAAAAAAATCAAATTTCAGTTTTCACCATTAGATTTAGCTTTAAAAACACACAATTTGGTGTTTTGATCATTTCTTTACGTCAACTGGTTACAGAGATATTGAAAGTGCTAAACACAGTACGTTGTCCAATGTTATTCTTATGGAAAATAAGAAAAAATGTTATCTCACTTATTTATAAATGTACACTAACAAAACTTGGTAAATGGCTTCAGGTAGTTGAGTTATATCAGTATATAGTATGAGTTATATAAACAATTTTTACTGATTGTTCCCTTAGCTCAGCCCCATGTTATTCTTATGAAGGATAAGTAAAACAATGTCTCCCTTAATTATGAACATAAGTAAGGCAAACTTGGTATGTGGCTTCACCTAATTGAGTTATACTGAAATTTGCATAAAACACATATTTTGTGTTCCTTATTGCAGCAAACCTCAGCCCAAATTTTACTCTTATGGAGAATAATTAAAATGTTATATATTGCCTATTTGTGAATGTATATTAAAGAAACTTGGTAAGCAGATTTATGCGGTATTAAGACATGTATATGGATTGGAAATTCGTTGAGTAAGCAGGTTTGCTGCGACGGGGGTATTTAATATTTTTAACTTAAAAGGGTTACTATCCCCAATACAGCTAAAAACTGAAAAATCCAAATTTTTCATCGGTTGAAACGATTTTTATCTGATGGTTTATTATGCTTCAAATCCCTAACAAAATGATACCACCCGAATTTCTGGGAAAACTCGGGATCAGACATTATATTGCTTAAAATGTTCAAAAATTAGGTTTTTGGGATTTTGCACCAACCATTGACTTTTAATAAAATTTAATTATCATCATATCATATACAACAAATAACAAATAACTTGCATTTTTATTGTGTAGCACTAATGGTTTTGGGTAAAATTTAAATTTGATATTGTCCAGTTTGACTCTTAAGGACAGTCAATAAATGATCATTTCTCTCTTATTTACTAATCAATTTCATTAAAACTTTATATAGGTACTAAAGGATAAATAAGCTAACATTGTCCAATAGAGAATATTCAGAATATGTTTCCACCCAACCCTGGATGAAAAAATAGTTTGCTAGAAGATTTTCTATTTTGGCTAACAAACGCAGTTTTTGGTGTAACTCATTAAAAGGAGCAAAAAAACTTATATCAACTTTTTTCTAAATCGCTTTAATTTCCGTCTGTCTGTAATTTTTAATTAATACAGCATATCATAGGAACCACTTGAGTTACTGATTTGAAACTTGGAATGTGTATTATACAAGCTTAGGGCTAATTTGGTATTAAATTTGGCGTTTCTACCTTTAATAATTTAAAAATGAAAGCCTAATACGGTACACAAAAGCCTATCACAGTTATTTTATTTTTTTATTGCAAACAAAATGAGTAAAATTAATATGGTATCTTAAAAACGGCAAATTTTGGAGTATTTGATCTACATATTTAAAAAACTTTAAATGTTAAGCCAAAAGGAATGGTATAAAGATTACACTCGACCTATAGCTGAGAAACTGCAGTTTTTATGAGTAAAATTCTGTAAATTTCCATACAATTTACAGGATTTGACTCATAAAAACTGCAATTCAGCTATAGGTAGAGTGATCTTTAAACTTTTATGCCATCCTTTTTTGCTTACAATTTCACATGTTTTTAAATATGGTAATCAAATACTCAGTAATTTGATGATTTCAAGATATTAAGCTTTACAAAATTGAAATAGCCACCATTTTGAAACGGTTAAAGATAGAAAAGCCAAATTTAATACCAAATTAGCCATAAACAATTATAATACACATGCCAAGTTTCAAGTCTGTACCTATATATAAGTTTCAAGTGGGACAGCCTGTACAGTAAACATAAAGGACTTGATTAATTACAAAATGAGTTAAAGGAGAAAGAAAGTGTCAATTTTCTGATATAAGTTTCCACCGTATAAACATATAAATAGCTACTTTTTAGCACTAATTAAAATGTTAACTTACAGATAAAAGCAATGGCTTATTTACTTCAAAAAGTCCACCTGCTGAGATCTCTACAGGATTAGCTTCCATCTGCTGAAGAAATAGCTTTACCTTAAACATTAAAATATTTACCAGTCAACACCAATTTGAAAACTGACAAATACGAAATCACAATCAAGTTTCAATTTTAAGGTCAGTTCTCAGTAACTGACAGGACCCCCCCCCCCCAAAAAAAAAAAAAAAAAAGCTGCACAACAAATCAGACTTTTGTGGCAGTTCATCCAAACTATCCAAACTATAAGTCATATAGAAAACCCAAAAGGGTATTGTACCAGTGTAGTGTCTTGTGCAGGATATTTGAGAATTTACCAAAAAAAGTTGGAATTTATGAGTTTCTCACAAAGTCGAACATGCCAGCCTTTGCAGTAGTCCATGGTCCAAGTAGAATTTAAAAAAAATCCTTATATATATAATACTTGAAGCAGTTTTTTGTAAACGCAACTCCTCCCTTATTTCATGACCAATTTTAATGTTTGAAGTGTCAAAACAATCATCTCAGTTCGTAGTTTTGCAATAAGGTTTTTAATTTTCGATATTTTTATTCCCAAGGGCACGGAGCTTCCCTCAAAGTTTGTTTTTTGCCCATAAGATTAACATGGGGAATAATTTTATTTGAATTGCAGCTGTTAACACATTATGGCCAGGTTATTAGCGATACCAGATGTTACAAGTAAGGAAAGTGTTTATCTATATAAATAAAATAAGTTTTGTTTCTACATAGCCTTGAGCAGTGAAATGTTGTATGCAGCGTGTATATTTAAATGTTGTTTATCTGTCTGTTTGTTTATAAATAAATCCGCGTTTCACAAAAAAAAAAACTGAACCGAATTAAATAAAACATTTTGCTCATTTTCGTGTGGGGCAGGAAACTTTTGGGCTTCTGCAAATCATTACATACGACATTAGGTTTATTCCCATTGGTCCGTCACTGCTCCAAAGAAGATCTGATTGGTACAGGTTACTCAACCTTTCACTGTAGAATGCAACATATTAGTTATAAGGAGCATTTAGTCAGATAATTTATATTTTATTACAGAATGGAGGAAACACGTGCTTTACTAACTTCTCCAATATGGTATACTAAACAATATAAAATAACGGCACGGCAGCGAAACATTGTGAAGGGAACACATTTGCCCTTGCAACATGGTATTTAAAGCTCAGTTTTTCTAGGAAATCATTGTGATTTTAATGCTGAATTTGTTATGCGTTTTTAAGGCCATCAAGCACAAACTACATGAGTTATTTAGCAGATATTTGGAATAAGATAGCTCCATCCCAAAAATCAATTATGGGCTTATTCCCGTTCCAATAGGGCTCGTATACTTAATTGGTAGAAAGACAGCAGGCAATGGGAATGTACCATACGCAGAAATAGGCCTATATACTTTCCGTCCCTTATGTCCTTTATTGCTACGTTGGCCTTTAACATTTTAATTCAAACAACACTGATTGTTATTAGTTCACTGGACCGATTGAACATACATTTGTTAGAAAAATAGATATTACATCACAATAAAACCAAGACCTTTGTCTACCCCTGTTCCAAAACTGCATTAGGGCCCTCCAAATGTTGGGGAGCTATCAAATTTTTGGGTAAAGAAAATTAGGCCTAATCCCCGGAAAAATTTAGTTGTGTATAAAAAGTTAGTCCAAAAAAACAACATTGGTGTTAGAGTTAAGATTTGTAAATAAAAGCTAAATAATCTTAACAGCTATACAAAAATAACCGGCCAATCATAAAAGAACACTCGTTTGGTAAAGTATTAGCAAGTGATTTTTGTGAGTATAGTGACTAGAAATACACAAATTTAATGTATAGATTATGTACAAACTTCTAGAACCATTACAAATTAAGATAGAACGAGTAGCTACCCCGCAAAAATTTGCGGATATAATCCTTATAACAGCTGTTTATTGAATTAAGAAAAAACACATATGCAATAAACCAAATAAAGCTTTCCTCCACATGAATAACATGAATTGAAATTCTGGCTCAACAGGGACTTAGAACTTGAAATTATCTTTTAAATAATAAAAGAATCATCAAAATCGGTTAAGTATTAACTTCAGGAAGATGTAAGAATTGAGTATAAAGAGGAGATATCCAAAATAAAACTAAACGAGCTAATAAACAAAGTATATATGCTCGCTTTGGAGAGGAACCGTGAAAATAGGCATTTTGAATAAAACTGACTGGCTTTTCAAGCAAAGCTCGGCCCCCCAGGTGATGAAGTGCTTTAACAAATGTATCTAACTTTTCAAAAATAATATTGCACTATGATCGCGAGCGAAACCACAACGGGCTACTAGTAAATTAAAATCTTTGTTGTCCATTTCAAGATTTACCCACGGGTTAGTTAAAAGTTCAACCTAAATAGCTTTTAATACTTAACTACAGTTGGCAGTTTGGTAGTTGCACAGATATCATCAGTGATTGTAGATTTGTCTGAATGCCCAACTGTAACCTACACAGCTGGACAGCTGTATGTCTGTGTTACATGGGAAGATACCAATGACCAAAGAGGTATATATCTATAGAAGTCTGGGGTAAAAAACTGTGTCTACATGCTGACCGCCATTTTGACCCTCTATACCCTCCGGTCTCCGTGGCAACAATATTTTTAACCAATCAAATCATCTCTCACAAGTTATGTTAGTCTTTATTATTCTTTGACCAGATGATTTGTTTACAAAAATATCCTCCAGTGAGGCTTCACTTTTTTAACACGAGACAAGAGCTATATATTTATTTACATCTCGTTGCCAATGACCGTCATTAATGATGTAGATACGTGGCACTAATGTAGTGAAATTATAAATCCAGCTAATTATTGATTAATAGAGCCTGATTACAGTAAACTTTATTTCTTTGGGAACTTTTTTTATGGAAACTCTATAGTTTTTATACTTTTGACAGAAATCACAGTTTTTCTGATTTATGAACATTATTGATTTTCAGGAAAATTTCCATTTAAAATACACAATAGGTAAAATCGTTTGTCTTTGACACACACCCCCACCACTCCTCCCAATACGTTGGGAAATCTGGTAAAGATTGTTGGGTAATTGTTGTTTGCCCCCTCGTTGGATAAATTGCTGTAGCAATGTACTTGCATATGTTCTCCGCTGAACTCAGCGATTTTTTCACTGGCTGAAAACTGTAATTAGGCCAAATTTATATAGAGCCTAAAAGGGCTGTAACATTAGACCCGTAAATTCACCATGCTGAGAGGCAGCTTGAGGCATTACCAGTGATAAATTCCCTACAATATATGGATACTTCACTTAAACTTATGGTACACGGCTCAAACTTCACTTTTTTCTAGATAAAGCAATGTGCAGCTATATTGTTATTTTGTAAATCAATCAGGCCAGGGGCGGATCCAAGGGGGGGCGGTAGGAGCGGTCGCCCCCCCAACCTAAGAATTTTTATGTTTTATTTTATTATTCAGGCATATGATGAAAGTTTGAATAGATCCGAGTTTAAAATGTAAGCATCAAAATCCTCCCGAAAACTCCGTTTTTCAGTTCCGAGAGTCAAATTTTGCCGTTCCAGGCTACAAGGTTACATTAAAATTCAAACTAACAAACCTTTAAATGAAATAAAATACACACCATTAGCCAGGTGAAATTTTAAACTTCCATTTTAGTATATAAGACATTACTTAGAACCATGTATTTAACCTAAAAGCGTCTTACAAAAACATGGATATTCCCGAGTATCGCGAAGTTGTTGCAGTTTTGCCAGTTGGCAGACCGAAAATGCAGTGTTTTCAACATGGACTTGGAGGTAATATTTTAGCAGCAAAGGTTGTTAAAATTGTATTCGGTGAATTTTTTTACTGGATTTTGCCCGCCTACCGTCGTTTGCTATCAGCGGTGTTTTGTTTACAGGTTAGGTTTAATTTTTGTTTAAAACCGCGTAATCTGTTGTTAGGCAATAAATATCCAGTGACTAGGCTAGAAGCAAAAAGTGCCTCTAATTATATGTAATGAAATAGCGGACACAAAGATTAAATTGCGTGCAAACAGAAGCTCATACGCCAAGTATTTTATTTTGTAAAAATGTGGTACGACATTTACATTTTCATTTTTCGAGTGGTTGACCTTGGCTGTCAGCCTCATTCCTAATTGTTTCTTCGCGTAATATAGTTCAGTATTGCAGATTTCAAATACGTTTTGTAAATAGATTTTTGCGTGGGTAAATACTAAAATAAATTGTTTGTTTAGGCATCTTACTTGTTCTTAGATGCCTACAGATGTCGTAGAAAAAAGTATAATACCTAAATATTTTATTTTTATTTACAGTCGGCCGCAGAAGAACTAAAGTTAATTTTTATTTAGCTTGTTTATAAAGTTAAGACTGCTTTTTTCTTGAGTACAAGGTTATTGATATATTATGTTAACTTACTTTCATTCGTTGTAAAATTTCATATAGTAAAAAACAATAATGAGGGTGCCAGGGACCATCCACAGGGAAGGGGTAGGGGTAACTTTCAGTGACCGCCCCCCCCCCAAACATGACCTCTGGATCCGCCCTTGAATCAGGCTTTCTTGCAGTAAAGTTTCAAAAGTTATGGCAGATGAAATACTTCTAACACGTTAATAATAAGAGTTTTTATGAAATTATACAGTATCATGTTTGAAAACATTGCCTCGTATTTAAAATTTATTTCATCTCAAAACAGTGTGATAAAATCGGTGTTTTAGCAAATTTCCCCTATTGGGAAGAAGCTATTACCGTAGTCGGCATGGTAAGACCTAGGCCCGGGATCATGATAACTTTTAGTTTTGAGGACCCTAGATTCCAAAAACACCACCTTTTCTAAACTGTATAGGTGCGATACATGGGTGCGATAACTCCACCATATAACCATATAACGTGGGTGCGATAACTCTCGTAAAAATGGTCCGATTTTAATGAAATTTGGTACAAACCTGTAAAGTAACATTTATTTAATTTTGAAAACCAGCCAGATCGCTTTAACTAAAGGGGTATTTTGGGTGGGGTTTTGTACCCCAAAAATGGGTTTTTTGAGTTTTTTACACATCATATTTTAGTAAATCAAATTTTCCATTTACCATTGAATTCAGCTTAAAAAAAAATTTGCTGTTTTTATAATTGCTCTACGTTAATTGGTTACATAGATATTGAAAGTGCTAAATGCAGGACGTTGTCCAATGTTGTTCTTATGGAGAATAAGAAAAATTGTATATCTCGCCTATTTATCAACTTATCCTGACGAAAATTGGTATATTGCTTCATATTGTTTTTGTCTATTGATATTTGCACACAAAAAAATGTTTTTGCCGATAGTTCCCGTAGTATTTAAATAATTTTTAAATTTTACTTTTAATAATTAATCCAAAACCTGTTTTGTTCCAATAATGTATAGGATGTGTTATATTGTTAAGTATTGCATTTGTAATTTATATACTCATTAGTATGTATGCATCAACAAGTATGTATTTACCATCGACACACAACTTTGTAGTTATTTAATGTCAATAAAATATTATTATTATTACTTAAATCCAGCAGAATTCAGTGTTTGATTAACTGTACCTGTCTTTTGGTCTCAGTTGTCACATTAACAACAGCCATATTTTTCAGTGTTATTGAGATCTGTTTGCTCTGAAACATGAAACATATATACTGGTCAACACTGCCAAATAACTGAGGAATTGAAATTTGAACATCTTGCTTATCCCGTGATTCAGAACTGTTTCATAATATTCCTGGAATTCAGATGCTCTATATCTCAACACTGTAAGCAACAAGAGACAACTCATTCAGTAGACAATTATATAATTTATGAATTTGAACACATTTTGATTTTTTTGTATATTGTTGCTTTTTGACACCATGTCAGGCCTTAGATTTAAATTTAAATTTAACAATATATTATTGTATAGCTTCCACATACCAGTGGCGGATCCAAGGGGGGGGCGAAGGGGGCGATCGCCCCCCCCCCCTCAAGCTCAGAATGTTTGTATATACTGTATACAAAAATCGTGATGTTATTTACTTTTCATATGGTTAAATGTTTTCAATTAATTCTTTATCGCCAATCTAATTTAAGCAATGCCTACCATAGGTTATTTTTCTAAAAGGTCCATATGATTATTAAAGTTGTGGATTAAACGTAAACAGTTAGTGGGTGTGGTAATTTCGTTCTGGTGACGCCCAACAGTTGGCTGCACTGTCGAGAATGCCCCTTCCCCCGCCTCCTTTTTTACCCGCGAAACCACCCTCGCGTTTCTTCTGTGCCGGTAAACGTCAAAATTAACTTTGTGTTGTCTTGTTGTGAGTGTCAAATGTATAAGAAATGGATAAGTTTGTTATAAAAAGAAGAAAATTGGATGATGAGAAAGGGGTGCAGCAGGCGCAAGAAAACGCTCTCGAGCCTCAGCCTGGTACTAGTGCAAGTGGTGAAGGAAATTCGTCGTCTGGTCAGGATGAGGTTAGTACAACTAGGGATATCGAATCCATCCTTTCTCGCGATCTTGGCACATACTTGGGGAGTATGTCAGGTCTCAGTGAGCACATTAAATATGAACTTCTAACAAATCATTATATCCCACCAAAAGATTACATTTTTCCCTCGTCTGTTCATGTAAAAAAAGGGCGTGAGGAACACAGGCGAGTAAATAGTAGCCACTTTAATAAGTACCCTTGGTTGATCTTTTCAGAAAACAAACAAGGCCTTTTCTGTAAGTACTGTGCCATATTTTCTTACCAGACTTTAGCTGGAGGGCAAAAAACTGTTCCACTTAAAAAGTTGGTTAGTGAACCTCTAAAAAAGTATGCAAAATTGACTGGAAAAGACGGAGATTTGGAGACACATGCGTTATCAAACTACCATAAAACAGCTGAAAAAGATGCGCAGTCATTTATTTTCATGCATCAAAACCCTAAAAATGCGGTGATTAATCTTATGGACGAGACAAGAAAGAAACAGGTGTCTGAAAACAGGTCTCGGTTGATTCCGATTATCAAAACAATACTTTTGCATGGAAAACAAAATATTCCGTTAAGGGGACATCGGGATGACGGCAGTCTTTCTGAACTGGATGATGATCCAGTACAAAATGAAGGGAATTTCCGAGCCCTGTTACGTTTCAGAGTCGACAGTGGAGATAGAGAGTTAGAAAGCCACTTGACAAATGCAAAGTCAAATGCATCATACATTAGTAAAACCACTGCGAATGAACTGATTCAGATTTGTGGTGAGGAAATCTTATCAGAAATTAAAAAAGAGTGAGTGAGGCCAAATATTATAGCATAATTTTCGATGAGAAAACCGATGTCTCTCACACATCACAACTCTCTTTGGCTCTGCGCTATGTGTATAACGGATGTGTAAGAGAGGATTTTGTGTGCTTCATTGACGTCCACAAGACGAATTACGACGAAACTAACGTTGAAATAGAACCCACAGTGACTGGCGAAGTTCTGGGCAAAACAGTTTTGACGTTTATGACAAAACTTGATTTAAATCTTAAATACTGTGTTGGAATTGGCTGCGATGGTTGCAGTGTTAATATTTCATCCATTAAAGGTGCTGTTGCAGAAATTAAAAAAGAAGCAGCGTATAGCTCATTGTGTATTTGCCACAATCATGCACTTAACTTATCTCTCTCAAAATCAAGCAAAGTTCAGAGTGTCAGAAATGCTCTTGGAACAATTAAAGAAGTTGTCGGTTTTTTCAGTGCATCTGCAAAAAGAAATCATGTGCTGAAAAAAGTCTTAGGCCATAAAATAAGGAGTTATTGTGAGACACGCTGGGTTGAGAGACATGAGACAGTATTAGAATTTCAAGAAGATCTTCCTAAGATTAAAGATACTCTTGAAATCGTCTCGAGATGGGAAGATTCGTCAACTGCTTCCAAAGCAAATGCATTATTGAATAGTATTTCAAACTGTGAGTTTGTCGTCACTGTTTACAGCTTAAGTGACATTTTATCGTCAACTGTGATACTTAGCAAATATTTGCAAAACGAAAATATTGATATGGCTCATACCAAAGATAAACTAGACCAGGCTGTAAACACTCTTAGTGGAAAACGCAAAGATTCAGAATCATTTTTTTCTTTGGTTTTTGATCAAGCTGAGAAGACGATGGAAACAATGGAAGTAGAAGTTAAGATACCAAGAATCGCTAAGAGGCAAATTAACCGAGCAAACTACCAAAGTTCATCTGAATCTACTAATGAGAAAGAAAATACTGTTTCGTATTGGAGAAAGTCTGTATACATTCCAATACTAGATCATGTATTATCTGATTTAAAGGACAGATTTTCAGAGGATGCCATGAAATGTTTTCAAATGAACTATTTGTTACCAGCAAAACATGACTCCATATCAGACATTAAAACCTTGAAAGAAGCTGTTGAACCATTGTGCAAGAAGTTCTCTGGTTTAATGTCGCAAAATTCGGACACAATGGTCTCTAAACTAATAAATGAAATTCACTCACTCAAGAATTCCAGTGGTTACAGCAGTTTAAGAAAAATTACCAGAGCTATTGAAGTTTATAACAAGTGTGACAGCAACGCCTATCCATTGTTAAAGACACTGCTGCAAATTTTGTTAGCTTTGCCAATATCTGCAGCTGCTGCTGAACGTAGCTTCTCTACTTTAAGAAGAGTGAAAACATGGATGAGGTCTAGAATGACGGAGGACAGATTGACGGGACTTGCATTATTATATGTGCATAGAGACATTGCTATAAACATTGATAATGTTGTCAGCAACTTTGCAAGCAAAAAATCCAGAAAGTTGAACTTTATTGTTTAAGTAAAATGGCAAAACTTATGCTTATTAATCCTAAAATAAGCTTATTTCATGACATTTTATTTAAAAGTAATTAACATATTTACTCATGATGACAGTATTTTTGTAGTTCTCAGTTTTTATAATTAGGATTGTTAATTACAGGGTTTCTTATAGCATTGATTTAGGTTTGGCTTAAGCTCAATGGTTGGCTTAAACTGACTCAAGAGAATTATGAATTAACGTTTTATATTTAAACTTATTTTGAATACAAAGTTAGTTTTTTTTTAAAAAAAGCTTTTGAAAGTCAATTTAACTCTAGTTTTTGATTAACGATACAATATCAGCATTAGTAAATATATATATTTTTTAGTTTAATAATAGTTAAAAAAGCTTTAGGCATACGATTTAGTTGTTTTTTTTGTCAAGCAAAGAATGCTTTAGATTTACGTTTATAGTTTTTTAAAGCAAAGAAAGCTACTTATGTTTTAGTTTCTTAAGTAAAGTATGCCTAGTTTTATGTTTTATTTTAACTATTGATGACAAAAGCCTTTTTATGTATGGACTTTATTTTTTTAAATATACAAACTTGTTCCATTAACTCTATATTTTATTAGACCCTTTTTATTCTGTTTGAATATGTCTTCTTTGAGAAATAAATTAAATTATCGTTGTGTAAAATACTAAAAAACACACTGAGTTAAAGACTTTAAAGAACATGTTTTATAATATTTGCTAACTTAAAGGTAAATAGTAAATAAAAAAAATTTTGCCTATTGTAAAATACAATTGCAAGATTAATATAATTGTAATTAGTTTAGATAGAAACAGGTTCTTATTTCAGTTTAAGTTATATTAAAACTCTGATTATCGAAATACAAATTTTCCGAATCGATTTTTGAAGAATTTATAATTGATAAAATATCTGCAATATCTCGGATTCAACAGTGGTAGCGGTAGCTCGAGTGGGCGGGACAGCAAGGTGCAGGTAAAGTGGTGGCATTGGTGCATTGGGTGCGTACGTGACGTTACCATGGCGACGGGAGTTTGTCAGCGCATCCACTGTGCCCACGTGATATTATTAGTCATCGCGGTCTTACAATGCGCAAGAACGCTGTTCTGCCTTTTCTGTCTTAGTTCAGTCACAGATGAACAAAAAGGTTCAGTTTAGGCCTTAGGGCAAGTTGTCTTTAACTTTTATTATTAGTACGAATATTTGGTTACCTTGATATTACAACTATTAACCTTAATTACAAATAATTGGTATTACCCTTAACAATACAAATTACGGTGTTGGCGGGGGGGAGGGGGTACCACCACTAAGTTCGCCCCCCCCTGACTCTAAACCTGGATCCGCCTCTGCCACATACAAAAACTTAAAGTTATCACAAAACGTTATTCTTTTTTAAATGACATGAGCAATTGAGGGATTAAAAAGGGGTGTATAAGGGGATTGCATTCAAGGGATGATGTAAGGGTGAGTTTGAAAAAGAACAAAATAATTACACCTATGTTGATGATCATAAACTCATTCTCATACGCTAACAAAACAGTTAGATGATACCTACATGTTATTTGTTTTCAATTAAATAGAAATAGGATTTATCAATTTTTACCTGTTTACTGCTGATTCTGAAAAAAATGATGTTGCATTATAGAATAAAATCCAGTAATACCGCATGTTTAATTTATTTTATGTAGAATTCAAGCAGATAACAGAGGGGCGTTGCCATTCAATAGTCAGTAGTACATGGTTGAATAGCCTCCAAAGCTGATAAACAATAAAATAAGGTTACTTTACCTCCGTCTTCAGCTTTAAAATAATCCAAATGGACGACTGCAGATTCGGAAGTTAAAATACTTCCATCGGATTGAATTCAATTACACAAAAGTTCACATTTGACTGTCCTCAAAAGTTCACAAAACACACACAACAATTAGAACGAAAAAAACATTTATACAAAGTGCACTGACGCGTACCGGCCGGTAAGTGATCACCAACTCCAAACTGTGGTCGTCCATTTGAATTATTTTAAAGCTGAAGACGGAGGTTAAGTAACCTTATTTTCAGTCAGTAGTAATTGCATTTACATTGTTTCTGAAATATTATATACAATTCAACTAATTACTGCTCTTTCATAAGATTTACATTTAAACATTGAAGGCTTTTTGGGCATAGCCCTGAGGGCCAATGTAAATTATAAGGGATTCCTGCAAATCTACATGACAATTTTTTTCTAACGGTATACCTATGTGAATTTTCTCTTAGACGCACACAAGCTGAGAAAAGGTACTACAGTTTTTGTACTTGCCTATTAATTTTGGAATCTTCCAGTTTCAAGGACTGTAAATAAGATATTTGCATGTTTACCTTTTTTTAGCCTTGAGTTCTTGATGATTAGGTTTTCATCAACCTAAGAACTTAAGGCTAAAAATGTTAAACAAATGCCTATTAATGTAATGATTTCTAAGTTATTAATAGATTTTCATAGACTAACTAAAAGCTGAAAAGGCCATAAACTTGTATACCTTCATCTTTATAATAATTTAAAAAAACAAAAAACACTAACACGTACAATGAAAAAACTTCAAACATAAATTCTATAGTTGGCTTTTAAAAACCCAGTGTATTCCATTGAGGAATTGTTTTCTCTTGAAAAAAATTAATTTTAATTGTACCCTAATAACTTTTTGCCTTTCAGATTATGCATACCTAAAAATTTGTTACTTTTAATTTTGTTGTGTTTTTCTCATAGTTCATGTTAGACTAATGTACTTAGTGTAAGACATTTTTTGACTTAGCTGGATGCTGTAATTGAGAGTTTGTCGATGCTTTCATGTAAAAATGACAAATAAACAATTTATTTATTTATTATTTATTTAACATTACATTTATATATACTTAGTTTGTAGTTTCATTGTCTCTGCTGTTGCAGAACGGCGCGGACGCGGTGACAGAGCATGTACTTGTCATTGTATTTTTGTGACTGGACTGTGGGTTTTGGCGTGAGGAATGTGTCGGGGTTGTGGGGGTGGGGGATTCCTATACCGAATGGGGCGATTTCCTATATGAAAATAGTGGTAAGAAAATTCCCCTGAAGATGCTGCACGCCCGTGGCAAAATGTGCATCGGGAAAACCTAATCATCACGAACTCAAGGCTAAAAAAAGGTAAACAAATGCCTAATAATGTAATGATTTCTAAGTTATTAATAGATTCTTGTTGCCCGTCGAGTCATTTTAGGACAAGAGTAAATTATTTTTTTTAATTGTGCAAAGACATCAAATAGTTTTAAACATACATTTTAAAAATTACACTCAAGTTTGATACAGAAATTAATGTTTAAAACACTTTGGTAGTAAGTTAATCACTACGTTAAATTCGGTTTGTTTTAAGTAAATGTAGTGCACATGCCAGTTTTAAGGATTTATACCAAGTCAAAAAAGTTTGGAAACTGATAAATATTTTGTTTACGAATAAACATATTACAAAAACTTAAGGAAGTTTTCCTCACCACAAAATGAAGGACTCAAGGACTCACACATGTTTTACTATTCTACATTTTACAACGATACTAAAAACTTGCAGTAATGGTGTACGAGTAATTTTGGCCATGAAAAATATATGCCCGTCTTGTGAAAGGTAATAGAAGATCAATTTGTTTAACTATCAAAAATACATAATTTTGATGTTATTGTCTGGATAGGTATAATATATTCTATATAACAGAAGGTTTGATAAGGTTTTCTATAAGTAGATGTTTGACAATTAGTACTGGTAATGTTTTTATTTGAAGCCATCACTTCCAGCTGGTAGGCAAACCATGATACAGAGATGCCCAGTGTTGACAGGAAATGTGTTCATTGTTAGAAAACCAATCACGTGGTTACATTTCACTTATGATTAATCTATTAAATTAAAATAATTATAATTTTTGTCCATACACCACACACATTATGTATCTCAAGAGGGCTCTACCCCATACTCTGCGACAGTTTCTAATATCAATCTAATAGATATTATTTTATTTTAATGATAATCATAGTGACAAAATAAAATAAGTAATGAAATCTAAAATTCAAAAATATCTTGCTTTTTGACTGCAAAATTCTTGTGTAAAGAACTCGTCATCAGCTACAGTAGAAGCTCTCTTAACCGACCCTTATGGGGACATGGTTGGGTTATGATAAATATGACGGTTAAACCGAATAATACCCCTGTCGCAGCAAACCTTTATACTCAGGGAATTTCCAATACATAATATATGTCTTAATGCCACATAAAGCCGCATACCAAGTTTCATAAAAATATATTCACACATAAGCGATTTTAATTATTCTACATAAGAATAACATTGGTAATGAGTACATAGGTTTGCTGAAATAAGGAACACAAACAATTGGTTTTTATGCAAATATAAATAGAATTTAACTAGGCGAAGCCACATACCAAGTTTCATCAATATTCAATCATAAATAAGCGCTATATAACATTTTAGTGATTCTCCATAAGAATAACATGGGGGCTGAGTAAGCAGGTTTGCTGCAACAAGGAACAAAACAAATGGGTTTTTATGCAATTATCAATATAACTCAACCAAGTGAAGCTACATACCAGGTTTTATTAATTTATGTTCATAATTAAGGGAGTCATTACATTTGACTTATTCTCCATAAGAATAACATGGGGGCTGAGTACGCAGGTTTGCTGCTAAGGGAATAATCAACAAAAACTCAATTTTTTGTGCAAATATCAATATAACAGTACTACGTGAAGCCACATACCAAGTTTCATCAACATTCATTCATAAATAATCGAGATATCAAATTTTATTTATTCTCCATAAGGATAACTTTGGACAACGTACTGTGTTTAGCAATTTGAATATCTCTACAACGGTTGGGCGTAGAATAAAAATTTAAACACCAAAATGATTGTTTTGTGGAACTGAAACAGATTGGTAAAAGCAAATGTGAAGTTTACACTAAAATAAACTGAGGAAAAGCCAAAAACTGTTTTCCCATAAGATTAACATGGGAGATTTTAAGAGTAGGTTTTTTTGGATTTTCTCCGCAACCACTTAACCTAGGTTAATAATTCAAAATACCATATTATTTGTTTTTTTAAGCTCTATAAAATGGTCAAAACCAAAATTAAGTTATTTAAAAATTTAGGGTGAAAAATGCAAAAAACTGATTTTTGGACAATTTAAAAACCCCATAAACCCCCCTTTCCCATGGTCCGATTTTTGTTGTTTTCGAACTTAAAGTCATGAATGTCATTTTACATATTTGAGCCAAATGCAATCGAAATCGGACGTTTTTTACTCAAGTTATCGCATTCACGGACACTTATATATATTTTATATATAATTTATATATATAAATTTGAACGAATAGTGTTTTAGTCATCTGGGGACCTCAAAAAAAGTTGTCATGGTCTCGGGATTAAGTCTTACCATGAGACCTACGGTAATAGCTTCTTCCCTATAGGGGAAATTCCCTAATACCGGAAAGAGTCACAATAAGTGTTATTTGTGAAGTATGGTAGACTGTTGAAAACAATCAAACTTGTGAAGTATGGTAAAAAAGTTAGCACAGTAAACACTGCCTGCCACAAAATATTGACTGAATTTGACTTTCTATGGAAAAATTTAATCGACCTGTTGTAACCTGAAAGTTAATTATTTGCGGAACAATATCGCAACATCAGCTGCTACAGCGGAAGTTTGTCTATTCTTGGAAGTCAGTCCGTTAATCCGACGGGTGGCTGATCCGAGGTCGGTTAAGAGAGCTTCCACTGTAGTTTTATTTATTTTTGTGTTCCAACACCATTCTTTGTACCATGTTTTACAGTACTGTCTGAAATGATTATTGAATGATAGATTGATGAAAATCAGAGATTGTTATGAATATAAGTTTGACTTTAGTTTATTGGTCTTTGATAAATGGGAAGGAAATATCTTGCTATAATCATAATCGTCAGGTCTGAAAATACAGACAAACATGAAATCTTATTTTGTACTCACCTGATTTTTTAGTAAATCTGCTTTACTAGATAGATAAATTATTTGAAACAAATCATCTGGAAATAATAAAATCATTGTTTGAAAACTCAGTGATAAAAAAGAGAGCTTGAGCATAAATGTTGCCTTCATGAAGCAGTGTAGATGTCTGATGAAAAATGAGCCAAATATCCTAAATCCAGAATATTGGTTGGTTTTACAAGCAATACGACCAAGTGAAAAGTATAAAATTCTAACAGATTCAAGAAACTGTCTGAGGTCTGTTGAGTCATTTGAGTGGTCTATATACAGCAACATCTTCCTACAAAGAAAATTGTAACGAAGAGTGAGTTGTTCATAAATTGTGCTGATTAGAGACAATGTTAATATATCTGTGTGAAATGTAATCGTAGTCACAGCTATAACCATGACATCAAACCCAGAAGAAATTCTGAGGACTATTTTGAAAATTCCATACAAAGTCCAAAAAATACAAACTATGTTGTTGTTTGTTTCAATATAATCAAAACCTAATCTGCGATCAAAGGTGTATACATCTTGTATAACTTCAATTAGCTTCTTTTCATTAGCTATTGCATCAATCATCATCAGTAAATACACAAACACAACAACGATATAAAAAATCACCATAACTGGAGGAAACCGAAGGTTGAGAACCCCCACAAGAGTCAGAGATATAACTACTAAACTCCAGAGATAATAAGAATAACCATGGCACTCCACTGAGTTGTTCAGTTTCAGGGAACAAAATCCAAAGATTTTCATACACAGCAAAAAGGGAATGAGTACGGTAAACATAGTTGAGTAGATGTAAAAAAGCACAAAATATTTGAAAAGGTCTTAGATAAGAGCCTGTAATGTAAATCAAGACCTTGAACACCTGGTAACTTATATTTATTTTGTTCTTATTTTGTATAAGAATGTGGGGGTTATAGAAAAGTTATAAAATAAGAAAACCGAAGATAAACTGCCACTGTGTGATGTCTCTGTTGATTGATTGTACTGATAATCTTTAAATGTCTAATATGCATCACAATAAAATAAATTACATTGATTTAGTATCTCTATGCAAACATACTTCAGGTTGATTTTATGTTGACAGCTAAACAATATAACTTGTGTTTTGATCTTGATATTTCTTATTGATAACTATTGACAATTTCTTTGGTCAATGCTAAACTAACACATCATGAAATTGAATGGTTAAAGACTAAGTTTATATTATATTTATTTTATTTTAACCAAATTAAAACTCTGAGTAATTCAATGGAAAATGTGGGCATTAGCAAATCATGGGGCGGATATTCACAAACGCTCCTCCAAGCGTCCTAACCGTTAACCTCCATACGGCCTCCGACCTTCCTTCAACCTCCCTCAAGGAACTGTGTAAGGAGTGTTAAAGGGAAGTTAAAGGCTTGCTGGAGGAAACATCTTGGTCTTCCAAGAGGTCTTCTACCACTAGGTCTACAATTAAAAACCTGTTTTATCATGCTGGTGTTATCCCTTCTCAATATGTGACCCATCCATCTTAACTTTCTTAACTGTAACTCCACTCTTCTCTGTCATTCGTAATTTATATTCCAAATTTCATGTAATCTACAACTCATTTAGGGCTGCTGTTTTTTTTGGGGGTAATTTGATTTTATGGAATATAATATAAAAGGTTTTACTTTTGAACACTTGAAACTATATTTCCATTTATATTGTACCAATATCAAATGGTGAATATGCATAAAACATAGTGCAAGGCTACCATCTTTTATGTTCCTTATTTTATGCCATGTATTTTGTGCCTTATGTGAAGTATCACATGGTCATTCATCTCATTTGTATTTTGTCAGTCATGTACCAAAAATGTTCCCCTCCAGTTTGTTGTAAATTATTTTGAGGTAAGGTACAAGCATATCTGCTACTAAAAACCTTTTTATGAAAATTGCTCCATTAAATCTCATATCTCTCACCTGGATTAGTAGATTGTGTGATACAGTTGAGTATTACAGTTTTAAACGCTTTTTGACTATTTTATAAAAACAAATAATATTTATTTTATGACCAGTTAACAATGTATCAGAATTTACAAAAAAGAGTCTGGAAGTTGCTACCTTACCACATTAATGTAACTTAAATCAGAGGGTCAATAAATCATATATATTTAAAGAAATTGAAAAACTTTGTCCAGTCCGTTAGGTCGTTCTACTGTGCCGATTTTGAAGATTCTTTTTTTTAAATGATAGGTAATTATGCCTAGGTAAGTTTATCACCCATCCAAACTAGCATATCTTCAATGGACTTTGCCCATTGGCTCTTAAAGTTCCCATGTTAATCTTATGAAGGAAGTTTGTTTACATCAGATGATTACTTAAAACATGTGTTTATTAACCAAGAAAGTTCATTTGGTACGCCAAGGAATAACGCAGCACATAATACAAATACTTTATTTACGGGTGTTTATATAGTCAAGAATATACATGTAATCCAGTTATTATTGTGCGATGATGGGTTGATAAAATCTGCTAGATGAGCTAAGAAGGCTTGCTTTGTGTATTTGAATAGGAAAATTTTATGTTTTGAGGTTTCGTTATTAACTTTAGGGCTCTTTTAACAATTTCTTACCAATTGACGTTTAAAGCTTTCATAAAACACATGCATGATCATCGATCTAATTCATTAGTTCCTTAACGAATCTTTTTAAAAAAGGTATTTTCTTTTATCTGCATAGTATATTTCTGGATTTTCTCTACAAGCTCCATAAAATGTTATAAACCATACCTACCATATAAGTTTTTGGGATTTCTCGCTCCTTTTTCCATTTGTGTTTTTGTATTTAGATATTATTTTAAATCTGAAAATTTTTGAATTTCATTCTGATTTCATTTTAGCGAATTTCCCCTATAGGGAAGAAACTATTACCGTAGGTCTCATGGTAAGACTTAAGCCCGAGACCATGATAACTTTTTGTTTTGAGGTCCCCAGATGCCAAAAACACTATTTGTTCAAATTTATATATATGTATATATATATATATATATATGTGTCCGTTAACACGATAACTTGAGTAAAAAAAGTCCGATTTTGATGAAATTTGGCTCAAATGTGTAAAATGACATTCATGACTTTAAGTTCGAAAACCAGAAAAATCGGATCATGGGAAGGGGGGTTTATGGGGGTTTTAAATTTTCCAAAAATCAGTTTTTTGCATTTTTCACCCTAAAATTTTTAAATAACTTAATTTTGGTTTTGACCATGTTATAGAGCTTAAAAAACAAATAATATAGTTTTTTGAATTATTAACCTAGGTTGAGTGGTTGCGGAGAAAATCCAAAAAACCTACTCATAAAATCTCCCATCTTAATCTTATGGGAAAACGGTTTTTGGTTTTTCCTCAGTTCATTTTAATGTAAACTTCAAATTTGCTTTTACCAATCTGTTCAGCTCCATAAAACAATAATTTTGATGTTTAAATTGTGATTCTATGCCCAACCGTTGCAGAGATATTCAAAGTACTAAACACAGTACGTTGTCCAATGTTATCCTTATGGAGAATAAATAAAATTTGATATCTCGATTATTTATGGATGTATGTTGATGAAACTTGGTATGTGGCTTCATGTAGTATTGGTATATTGATATTTGCACAAAAAATTGAATTTTTGCTGATTATTCCCGTAGCAGCAAACCTGCGTACTCAGCCCCCATGTTATTCTTATGGAGAATAACTAGAATGTTATATAGCGCTTATTTATGATTGAATATTGATGAAACATGGTATGTGGCTTCGCCTGGTTAAATTCTATTTATCTACTATATATTTGTCAAATCCACTGACTCACTCACTCACTCACGTATCATCGCACAGCCTAAACTACTTGACCTAGAACCTTTAAATTTTGCATGGACGTTCCTTTAAGGGACGCACCCACTAAGAACGGGTTTTACAAAATTCAAAATTTTAGGGTGGTTTTCGGGGGGTTGAAGTTTTAGGAAAAATAGGACTGTACTTACTGTACACTATCGCCTCTAGCGCCTAAACAAGTGAACCTACCTTCAATCTGATTGAAAAACGTCAGTGTTAAAATAAATGTTAAAAATTTGTTGTCCTATAAAGTTTTTGTCTATCTCTTATGGTTTCCGAGTTATTTAGCAAAACGTGCCAACGTGAGCGTGCGGCGGTGGCCGGAATTGAAAACAGTGTCGATAATGTAGTCCATATAAGTTTAAATGCTGTCCACATTGCAGTGTGCAGACTTTTAGCTATTAAAAATTAAATTAATTGCTAATTTTGATATTATTTGCTGACAAAAAATCTCTGTGTTTGGTCATAATTTGATTCATAACTAAAAATATACTTTTAATTCGTTTTGAAAAGTAAAATTTGTAATATTTATATTTAATTCTCACCAGAGAGTAAATTACAACAATCATACATCTTTGCCCAAGGATTGACGCACATTATTTTCCCTCATCTAGCGTTTGTCTGTGCGTTTGTTTGTAGCGCTTTAAACCCTCATAGGGTTAATATTATACCTGGTGATGGCGCCAAGGCGAAACTGTATTCATACCCCGAATTCCTCTTATTCCATCAGACTACCCTTTTCAGTTTAAACGTCTGAAATTCCCTGTGAGGGTCTGTTATGCTATGACAATCAACAAGGCTCAGGGGCAGAGTTTGAAAGTAGCTGGTGTGGATCTGAGAAGTGATTGTTTCGCTCATGGCCAACTGTATGTGACATGTTCAAGGGTGAGCTCTCCTGGAAGCTTGGTTATTTTGCAACCAGAAAGAAGAACAAAGAATCTAGTGTACAGAGAGGTTCTTAGCACCTAAGAGCTTTTTCTGTCGAGCATAAGCCCTGTACTGTACTGAAAGATAGTTTTGATTGCATGTAAATAGATTCTGAATAATCTGTAAATATCTGCTAAAATTTGTTAAGTTAATGAGGCAAGGGTGCCTGAAAAAAAACTTTCTATGGGAAACGAGCATCGTTACCAGCACACCGGTTTCTTGGGAATTTCGTTTCCTGAAATAAATATATTGATAATGAAAAATTAAAGTGCTATGTAAGTAACACAAATCGTCCGTTGCGAAGCATGGGTACACAGCTAGTATTTTCATAAAAAACAATTGTTTGTGTTCCTTGTTTCAGCAAACCTACGTACTCATTACCAATGTTATTCTAATAGAGAATAGTTAAAATCGCTTATATGTGAATATATTTTTATGAAACTTGATATGCGGCTTTATTTGGTATTAAGACATATATTATGCATTGGAAATTCGCTGAGTACGCAGGTTTGCTGTGACAGGGGTATTTAAGCTTACGTTTCCGTTGTTAATGTTTCTTATTGCTGGTTTTAGCAATTTGGTATTATTTCCTAAATCCCACATTGAACCCAAAACTAGGGCCACTTTGATAGGACATCACAAAATGAAGCGAAAAAAAAAAATCTTAGGGTCATTATGGGTATACAAAATTCAGGGTAGCTTTTATAAGTTTTTTTGATAAATGTTATTCAATTGATTAGTTTTTTATATAGGTATTTTTCAGAAAATTAAAGCCATCTATGCTCTGCTCTTAACTTAAAACAATAAAATAACTCTGCATCATACTTTACCATTAGCTTACACGATGAGAAAAATCATAACTAATGATAAGCTTTTTAGCAAATATCTCCCAAGCTAAGACCTCCCAGGCTAGGGACGATGATTACATGATACATGATAACTATTCTTTTTGAGATCGCCAGATACCAATACCATTAGTTTAAAGTTGTATAAATATATATATATATATTATCGGGTATAGTGTCGTGTAATGAGATGAGTTTACAAAAGCCATTATGACGAAAGTATGGATTTTCTTAAAAACACGGCGTGGCTAGGAATGAATTCTCAGTCATTCAGCATTGGTATAGAAATCCTAAGAATGTTATTCTTAAACTACGTTAACAAGTATGAACAATATAGTGATTACTTTCTTTTCAAATAACCACCATAATATGTATGATCATAGATTATTCCCTTTTAGCGAATTTCCCCTATAGGGAAGAAGCTATTACCGTAGTCGGCTTGGTAAGACCTAGGCCCGGGACCATGATAACTTTTTGTTTTGAGGTCCCCAGACCCCAAAAACACCATTCGTTTGAAACTGTATATATATATATATATATATGTGTGTGTGTGTCCGTGGGTACGATAACTTTCGTAAAAAAGGTCCGATTTTGTTGAAATTTGGTACAAACGTGTAAAGCAGCATTTATGACTTTAAGTTCGAAAACCAGACGGATCGAGCTATCCGAAGGGGTATTTTGGGGGGGTTTTGTACCCCAAAAATGGGTTTTTAGAGTCTTTTACATACAATTTTTGGAAAAGTAAAATTTGATTTTTTCCAGTTGGAATCAGCTTAAAAAGACGCACAATTTATGTTTTAATCATTGCTCTACGTCAATTGGTTACTGAGATATTGAAAGTGCTAAACACAGTACGTTGTCCAATGTTATTCTTATGGAGGATAAGAAAAATTGTATATCTCGCTTATTTATCAACTTATCCTGACGAAACTTGGTATATTGCTTCATTTCATTGTGGTCTATTGATATTTGCACAAAAACCCATTTTTTGGCCGATAGTTCCCATAGCAGCAAACCTGCATACTCAGCCCCATGTTATTCTTATAGAGAATAACTAACGTGTTATCTCCTTTAATTATGAACATAAATTAATAGAACTTGATATGTGGCTTTACCTAGTTGAGTTATATTGATATTTGTATAAAAGCCCATTTTTAGTCTTCCTTATTTCAGCAAACCTGCATACTCAGCCGCCATGTTATTCTTATGGAGCATAGTTAAAATGTCATAAATCATTTATTTATGAGTGTATATTGATGAAACTTGGTATGTGGCTTTATGTGGTATTAAGATAAATTAATATACATTTGAAATTCGCTGAGTATGCAAGTTTGCTGCTACGGGGGTATTAACTGTTTTAAGCAGATAACGATCACAGCTGTTAAAGTAAATAAAAACCCTGCTGCTGAACTCTAGAGGGAAAAATCAACACTAGGTCTAAAGATTTCAAGGATAAGGAGAACATTACCTTTATTAGTGAATTTCCTATGGAAAGTATTAGCATGACCTGCACGGTGAAACTTAAGCCCGGGACCACCATAGAAGTTCCTAACTTGACCCCCTGAACATGTTTTGGGGGTTCGTTCAAAATTTTATATATACATATATATGTATATATATATGTGTGTTTGCACTCTTGCAGTCAGATTTTTTGTCCGATTTACTTCAAAATTGGTAGGGATGTTCCTTTCTATAATCAGTTGGACAAGTTCGTTGGGCAAAACAATCGGAAAACTCTAAACCCCTTTTTTGGGGATTAATCTTTCAAATTTCGAGTTTTTGGGCCCAAAAAGGGTCAGAAAAGCCCCTGATGTGAAATTAATGAATGTAAAAAGATGGGAATTAGTGTGGCAAAACGTTTAAGCCGTCTCTCGTCATTCTAGCATATATATTTACCGAGTTATTAAAGGAAATGTGTATTGACCAAACACAGTAGGTTGTCTTATGTGGGTTTTACATTAGAAAAGCCTGTTATTCATTTTTTGGTGTACTTTTATTATCCCCAGCAACCTCCCAGCTACTTTCCAGCCTGACTGGACCTTCTCCTAACCTTATAATGCGCAAAATTGTATTCCCAGCATTGCAGGTAAATGAAACCAGGAGCACCAGAACAGCCAAAAAATCAATGTTTTCAGATTACAGTACAGTAAAAATTGGAATAAATTTATGTTTTTACACTGGTTTTGAGTTTTTACAGTTTGTTAGGTGGAAATTCACTTCCCTCACATCAGCGTGCTGCGTGCAAACTCGTTTATAGTTAAAACTGGTTAGTGTTTTCAGTACACAAATTATAAATCTTTATACTAAATATTTATATAACTTTTGTAATAATTACCGCTAACCAAAAAGTATTTTTAGATTTTAATCAAAAACATACATTATTTTAAATTGATTAGCCTTTACTCATAAACTCAAGATGCAACACCGACTGATGCTGCAGAGCAGCGCGGGTCCTCTAGTATTTCTTTACTTGAAAGTTTAATGTATACTTGAATTTCCTATGCGCAGCTTGTGCATCCCTATTTGAGAAGTAAGAACAGTAAATATTAAATAATAAACAAAACAATGACAGTCTGTAGTTAGATATAATCCTTATAACAGCTGCTTATTTAATTATGACAAAACACATGTGACAGACAAAACCCAAAAAAACTCTCCATATGAATAACTCCCCCATAAGTTTACTTGGAAGTCCTGTGGGGCAAAGCCCTCAGGCTTAAGAGTCTTCATCACCCTCACGAAAAAAGCTAAAAACATGCTTTCGTAGTACCCTGTTTCTGACACCATTTTTCAACCGATTTTCTCATAAACACTCTTAAACTTATCACGAAGAGTGTGTCCCTTTTTATATAATCTCATAATATTGAAAAATATATAATTTAGCATCGAGAAAATTTATCAAAATTAGCCAAAATTACTTGATTTTCAAAATGATTTAAAAATACTTCCATGAATAATTTTGAAATTTTCAGGTTATAGAAAGAAACAGTAAGATTCGAAATGCACGCAGAAATTCATCCCATCAACAATTGTTTGTAGGTTTCGACGGAAATAGGGTACTACGAGAGCGTGTTTTAGGCAAAAACGGGGCTGGCGAACAAAGCCGTCTATGGCGCTACTAGCCTTTCCACAAACATTGTCATTTTCACTCACACAAGCACACAAAGATAGATTTAAACATCCTACACGCGTTGGAAATCTCTGAGATTCATTGTCCGTGTTCCAAAGTTGGATATGAGGATTACAAATTTGAATCAGTGCTATGGTTGTGATTCATCTTACGTAAGAAATGTATTATTTTATTAATTTTTCAATAATATCTTTATTTCATTAATTTTAATTATTTACAAACCAGTAATTAATTTAAAACGTTTTTTATTTCAAATATCTCACCTATAAAATAATGTGCAAAGAGATTTTGCTTTAGTTCCAAACAAAACATGTAGGCTAGAAGGCTACCATAGAAAAAATGTCTATTCTTATGTTTTAAAGAATATATAAGTCTGACAGGTTTGGGTAAACGTTCCGTCTGGATCTTCCTGCTCATTAAATCGCTCTGCTACATTTCATAGACAGTGATTGTCGTGATATAAGTATACTTCCTAATACCTCACCGACTAATCTATCGAGGGCTGCTTTTACACAATGCCACGGGGCGCGCTACAGTAGTTTCCCGATGATCCCCGATGATGACAAAACTGAGGAAATGTTTTGCTCCAGGTTGTATACAATCTGTTGTAGCAGTATTTTTCAGGTGGAGTCCCAATGGTTGGCTGATGATCTAAGGATTCCTAGGAGTTTATTCTTAACATCTTGTAATCCTCAATTATTGAGTTTTTATTGAGATCAATTTATTTAATTTTGTTTTATTAACATTTATGGCGTACATGATATAGAAAATAATGTTTTACATATTAAATATATAATAACTGTGCACACACGCTTGTTTATAAAGCGAGATTGCGAAGACGTATAATGAAAGTTGGTCAGGGGAGTTTGACAGAAGGGTCAGGGAATGTCAGGGAAATATAAAATTGAAATTCTGTAGAAACCCTGAACTAAGTATCCTTCGTATTCAAGTTCCTTGATACGTTCCGCTGCCAAACACATTTGTATAGGATTGGTTATATTGCTGATATAGAGGATTAGTTTTAAGTTTTTATATAAAACACTAGCCGTTTCCCGGCGTGCGTTGCTGCGCCCAAATTAAGTTGTTTACTAATTACAGCTGTTAATTTTGTAAACACTAAATTTCTAAAACCTGACACTGCACCCTTGTATGCCCTCTGGGTCGGAGCCCTTTGGACAGATTTGCACCAAACTTCACACAAACCATCCTTGAATAATGCTTAATAATGCCTGAAAGTTTCATTACAATCTGTCGAGTGGTTTCGGAGTCCATAGGCTACATACATATATATATATATATATATATATATATATATACACATACATACATACTTCCTCTTTTATATATTTAGATATATTTATTCGTCATTTTAATCAAATTTGTAGCTAAAAAAATTCATTTACGACTAAGAAGCTTTCATATTTGGAGGGGGAATAAATGTTATAGTTTAAAAGGATGTAGGTTTTGTTTTATAAAAGGCAACGTTATGTTTTCTTACTGAAGTATTTTATTTCATTATTGATTCAAAAAAGTTTTTGCTTCACGAGTAAAATATAATCAATTACTAATCGGATAATGTTTATCTTATCAAATAACGTTTTATTCTTTCATACAAGTAAGTCTCTTATACTTAGTAAGTAAGTCTACTTAGTAAGTAAGAACTGTCTAATTTACTTTACAAATTAAATTATAAGATTCCTCATGAGCCTAATTACATCTCGATAACTGAGTTTTCTATCAAAATCGAAAGCTATGTTAAAAACCGGTAATCTCAATACAAGATGGAGTAAAATGTACATCATTAGTATTTTACAGGTGAAAATCTAAGTAAAATGAGGATGATTTAATTATGCTGGATGTGGTAGAACAGCGTGGAGCCGTGGTCCGCGACGACGGCGCGCGTATAACTGAACATAGCGGTTATTTAGATCGGATTATTGAACAAACTATAAGTTATATCAAAAATTGTTTTGAATGAAAATTTAAGATCATCTAATTAGCTACAAATTTCTCGCTGGAAGTTTGTTTCTACCTCAAAAATAAAAAATTTTCTCGCTTGCTGACTTTTTCATGTCATGCTGTTCCACTTTTCTAGTATTGTTACTAGTATTGTATTCTAGTATTGTTTTCTAGTATTAAAACTTACACATAATTGTAAACTAAAATATATTTTTACTGTTGGATGCGGAAATTTATGCAAAAAATGAATATATAAGTTTCATTGTAGTTTTATTATTATTACGATGTACAGGAAAGTGTAAACGACAACGCGCTCACTGCTCGGGATTATTCACTTATGGTCTGGCCTGACAATGCGCGGACCGTTTTCTGTCCATTTGGCGAGCTCTACATGGCGAGCTGGGGTAGCGTAGCAGTCGGGGAAGGACGACCCAATGGGACGACCGCGACGGCCGGCGTGGCGGCGCGCGGCGCGGTGGTAGATGGTCTGATGTTTTTAGAAAAGAACCCCCTCTTCGCCCATGTTTAAGTTTTTTGGAAGAAAAACAGAGTTAGAAACATTCAAGGTTAAATATTTATTACAACCAAAACTCATATCTAAAATAGTATTAACGTTTTATTTACAATTAGGTTACAAGATACTTAAATCTAATATTGTTATTCATTTTCTTCAGGTATCTGACTATCTTCAACTGTTTTACTTGATGGATAGTAGACTTTAAAACCAAACTCTCCTTTGGAGAATGACCCCTAAAAAATAAAACAGGCACAATTTAAGAGGTGAGTGTACTTTTAGCAAGATTGCCAAATTCATTTAAACACACTTCTGCCTACATATTTCCGATGTAAATTTAGAAATGTATCAGAATTTAAAGAATATAACATGAAAAGGAAATCTAAAAACTCATACTTCCCATCCTGTAAAATAAATAGGTTTAATTGTTCTACCAGGGAGTGGGCGTTTATATCATTGCATTAAAAACACAATATTTTATGCTTAAGCATTTTGCTGAATGACATGTGGAAGCACTTCCCGTCAACACAACAACAACCACCCGTAGTAATTAACTTCTCCTTACCATACTAATAACTGATTTTTAAATAGATTGCTGCCCAACAATTGTAATACTATTATATTATGAACTGGCTGGCCATCAAGCAAATAAAGTATATTTTAAAAAAGCTTTTTAAAAATGTGGTTATTTCAGCTTTGAATTTTTGAAACCTTATTTTTGTGTTACATGTTAATTTGTTAAAAAACCATTTGTTAAAATGTTTTGTAAATTTATCAGTATGTACCAAAATTACGTTAAATATACAGTATTAATCAAAAGTCTAAAGTCTGGTCACTAACAATTATTGTTGGCATTTATATTAAATTATTAACAAAAAATTCAATGCAGTTTATTGTTAAGGTATGAAAGGGGCTTTGCTTTTTCCAAATAATCACATTGGAGAAGGCATCCTCAATTTTGGATGGTAGGGGAACCAATTTTGCACTAAAATATTTTTAACCTACTACTAAGCCACTATGTCTACTATGCCTATGCTACTAATCTAGCTCATTTTTAAGGTCTACTGAAGAGAAGTAAAACAATACCATACAAACCAACTTTGGACCACTAAAATGCTAAAGGACCAAAATATACAAATTTAAAAAAGTTCCTGTAAAGTTTTATTTTTATTATTATACTTTAATATATATACACTTTGAGGTAGGCAACCCCAATTTAGCGGTTAGGTATTCAATAAATTGTTGCATACCACAACATAAATGGCTCATGATAACTAATTTTAAAAGTCAATGTAAGGCAAGTACAACAATACGAGTACAGCGTGTAATATTTCGAAACACTCAATTGTTTTTTGTTTGTTTTTTAAGCTGAAGCTGGCGAGGCCAAAAACCATCTTGGGTTTACATGGCCAAATTAGTAAGAGTAAGTAAGATCCAATGGTGAAAACTAAAATTTCATTTATAAAATTAATCAATGTACATATTAAAAAAATACATTTTTTGGGTACAAAACTCTCTAAAATACCTTAGGATGGGGCGATCTGTCTGGTTTTTTAACTAAGTCATAAATGTCGCTTTACATATTTGTACTAAATTTCATCAAGATTTAATATTTGTTGCGAAAGTAATCATATAAGGCCTATGTCTTACCATATGATTATGTTAATAGAGTCTTCCCTATAGGAGAAATTTGATAAAGACTTAATGAAATGAAGGTCCATACTATCTATAATTTCCTAAATAATTAATAAAATTAATTTACTGGGCAATAAACATTGAAACGGCACAAGTTTTAATAGCTGCAATTTTTAGACGGACGATCTCTGTTTTAGGGATTGGTGGCTAGTCTACTAATTTTAAATTGATATCATATGACTTGTGGTACTCATTTTTAAGGTCTATGTAGATGAGGTGAATGGTACCATAAATATTTATATTAAACTAGGCCAACAAACTAAACACCACACTATAAAAATCCATAATCACCATTTATTTTTGATTTAAACAAAAACAAGGGCTTTTAATTTATTAAATATTCAGGTTTTGTGTTTCAGCCACAATTTTGGGTTGCGGGATCCAAAATAATTTTGTAAGATATCGTTGTACTTCACATGTAACTTTAAAATGGGCTATCACAAGCCATATTACAATTTGAAATTTGTTGGCTACTCCACCATTCCATAAATTGGGGATACCTACAACCTAGTGACTACTATGTGTCCAGCCATGGTTTTTGCGACTAGGGATAGTTTACTTTGCAATTAATTTTACACAGATGAGTTTGATTTCCAAATTGAGACTAGTCATTTTCAAATGTAATTCATAGTGTCTTTGTTACAATATAAAATACTATCTTCTTTTAATAAGAACAAATTATGTTACTTTCTTATATGGCTGAAATTAATTGTCATACTCAGCAAATATAGTAAAAGTTAGTTTTTTTTTATTTGATCCTGTCTGATCTCCTGTCCATCCCTAGAGCTGACTTACGGGGTTGACGACGGAGCAGTTGACGTGGCTGGTGGTGAAGGCCTTCATCTGATCTGCCACCACCACGAGGTCAGGCAGGGGGTAGAGCCGCAGGGCTGCGTCGTGGTCCCAGTAGATGGGGCACACGCACGGCGGCAGCGGCGCCAGGTGGGACTGGGCCACCACTGTCTTGGCAAACTGCAATGGCCATCAAACAATCATGTTACCAAATTTTTACAAAAAATACAATTCATAAATTACACAAAATAACCGTCAACTCACGGTTTTCAAAGAGCTAAGAGCACTCAATTATTGCTCAGTAAATTTTGCATCTTTAAGTGTGTGAAAAAGGCCACGTTAACTTGCTTGCTCCCAAGCTCAGCAAGTTCACTTCCTCACAAATTTTATCAGATGATGTTCTCAGGAATGCAACATGCTGTTCACTGAATCATAGGCTTGGATAAAGTAGTTTGCTATATTATGCCACTTTTTTGTATACTGTATGTGTTCAATCAAGACCTGTCCTATAGACCAATATTTTGGAAAAAACTTGCCTTTACTAACAAACAAGGGAAAATTTGCCCTCACTCAAACAAAAAGGCCTTCATAATTATTGAACATACCTACAGACTATCAAACTGATAGAATAAACCACAATTACAATAAGTGATGGAAAATGTCCGTGAAAATTCCTTAAATAACATAAACTCGCCGTCACCAACAATGAACTTTGAACACAGATTTATAATGGGAATAGGCTATAATCTATCGTAATATAGTTAAAAATTTACACAAATTTTGCTCTCACAGTGGGAAGTTTGACACAAATAAGAAAGATTACTAAGACTCTAAACGAGTCGCTGGTGCCGGCATTTCGCGGGTTTGAATCCAAGTTCTGGCTAGTAAATCTGATCAGTACTATAGCAGATCATGCTGAAGTTTTGCTTGATGCGTTCCACGCACAGGCCAGAGGCCCACATGGAAAGTATGGAGAAAATTAAGCCGCAGATCTCTCAAAATATAGTACAAAAATAACTAATTCCTAAAGGGTGAATAATTGCATTTGCACTGATACGTATAAAGCGTTACAATTCATTCACAACTTCCAAAAATAAAATGTGAAACGCTATTTTCCCAATTTATATTTTACAAGTTTTACAAGTTGATATTACATTGACTTTTCCAGGTTTTAAAAATGTCAAGATTTTAGAATGAAAGAAACTTTATGTCGTCAAATTAATTTGAAAAAATGTGAGGACCTGGTTAAAAGAATGAATGTTAGAAACAGTCGTCTAACATCAATATAACCAATATGGAGTACACTTGGAACTTTAAAACATGTTAAAGGTGCAGCGCCGATTTAGGCTAAATCCATGAAGTGTTTATTCTTTTGAATGAAGTGGTTAAATCTGCATTGTTTTGTTGATTTTCTAAATACTTTGATTCGCTGAACTTTTAAAATTATCAAATTTTACTACCAGTGCACACATACACTCACACAAGGTAAGCAGTAACAAACACCTGAGAGCAACTTACAAAAAATTCGCCCATCCCCATCAGCTTGGACCTGTGCCATCAACCAACTGTCTGTCCTCCCCTTCAAAATCAGCCACAGATAGGTGAACCCTCCATGATTTGAACATAAAAACCACCGACAGAGATGGGATTTGAACCCACGACCAAAGAGCTGCCCCCTGGCTGGAAGGATAGTACCTTAGACCTGATCAGACTAGCAACTACATTCGTCCAGGTGCTATTACAGCCTATACGCTGGACAAGTTAGTTCCATTTTTGTTTGTCAGGTTACACCACGTGTCAGACGCAGACTACAAATATGCTCAAAGGGGGTACAATTACTTATACAGGAACTAAAAATTATTTAAGGTAGCTGATTCAAAAGCTGACATAGTTGGCCCTTGGTGGTCAAAGGGTTAAGCAATATTAAATAGGTAATTTCACTGTTTTAAAAATGTTAGAGTAATATCTTAAACTGGCTTTTAAACAATTCAGTGTTTTAAAAAGTACAGTACACCCCTAAGTGTTCAAACTTACATGATCCGGAATATCATCAGTTGTGGGAAAGTGCATACAGTTTCGACACAATTTGGTAACAATATCTTCCCTTATTACCACTATCTCTTGGGTGCAATACTGGATACGGCATGGATTTGTTGCAAACTCAATGTTTGGAACTTGTTTGACAAGGTCTTCTGTTATGTATGGAATAAAAGCTGGTCTGAAACAAAAATTAACAGTTCTCAAAATTTTTACAAAAACCAATGGATTAGGGTTTGCTCTGGGGTCTGCGGTGCACCGAAAAAAGGTACCGGTATGGTACAAAACAAAACTAATTACCGTCATCGGTTCGGTACAAAACATAACCCCGGTACAGTACAGTTTACTGCGTCGAATAATAAACAGAGATAAGCTAAACAATGTTTAACAAAATAAGTACTTGAAATAAGATTTCTGTTGATAACTAGTAATTTCTTTTAACCCATTGGCATAGACTTACAAGCTGGTCTAGTTAGTTCTTTACTTGTCATTTTTTTAACCTATGAATTGGAATGGAAAAATTGGTGTTTTTAAATAGCGTATTTTAATTAAAATATTGTTTTCTTTTAGTTTAACGAGTCGCATAGGCACACACATAGTAGATATAAGTAAAAATTAGCAAATTCAGTGTTGACCATGTGCAACTCACAAAGAATTAACCGATCCCGTCAACTTCCAAGCAAGTCTCCCACCGTTTATTTTACTTGGGCCCTCCCACCTACGTTGCCCCCAGACCGGTTAACTCATTGAGAGTTGCACGACTGATCAGTTTTGGTCGTGTGCGGGAATCGACCCCACGAAGTTCGTATTAATACCTGGCCAAGTTGTCTCCACGACTTGGCCAACTCAGCTACCACGACCTGAGGCCTAGCGGCGTTGTTTAGGTTTTTAGTCAGTCCGCACCCCTAGCGGAGAGAACCAGTTTCCCACAGTCATTAGTTGCAGATTTCACTACTAGAGTGCAGCACCAATCAAATACCGTTGTAGGCCATTGCAAACAGAATATAATTACTACCTCAATAGGTCAAGGAAAATTAAGGCCCAAAACTCCTCTCAACTAATATGAAAAGAGACGTTGACAGGTGTTATTTATAGCTTTACGAGAATAAAGATAAGAAAGGTGGGCAAGGGGAGCAGGGAGGGGTTGGGTCGGGCAAAAAATCTGACCTTGAGATAAGAAATGTTTAGACTAGGAAAGAGTGAAGGGTGAGGGGGGAGGGGTCCGATCATTAGCAATGCATCAGTTGTTTGTCCCGCATTATTCTTTGAGTGAGAAAAGGAATACTATCTTTTAATCACGTTCTTTCTCCATTATGAATTCAAATTAAACTGAAATATGTATTATTATTTTTGTTATTTAAGTAAACAAGTGAAACTGATTTTAAATTATATAACAAATTGTTTTCAAAAATTACTTAAAAAATAAGGTTCCATTCCTTGTCGTCATCAATCCACTAGTTTATATGATTACTAGTTTCGGGACTAATTTTGTCCTATTATCAAATCTTGTTATATCACAGAATAAAATACTGTCATCGTCTTGAGTTTAAAACATTTAAACACTAAACACAAATTTGTACTAACACATAGAAACATTAAACATTTAAAAATTCACAATAGGTGTACACTTTATTTTCCATGTGTGACCGGCCACGGACAAGAGCAGACTGACCAAGAGGTTTAGGTCTCTTGTAACATTTTACCGATGTTTTAATAATACCAAGCAGGGAAATATTTGGTAACTTAACAAAATACCTCTGTTGCAGAAAACCTGCGTACTCAGTGAATTCCAAATAAAAATATATACCTCACCACCAAAGGAGGAACTTATTTTTGACCCTTTTTGTTTTCAGAGGATATTGTATATTACCTTTAGTTTACATGGGCAAGACCCCAACAAGCTAATAATTCTTCACTAACTTTTAGGAAAAGACGGATAATTTGTTTGCCACAAGAAGAAAAGTGAAAGTTTTCCCAACTAAAGAGGGAAACATATAGTAAATTCACAATAGGTGTACACTTTATTTTCCATGTGTGACCGGCCACGGACAAGAACATACTGACCAAGAGGTTTAGGTCTCTTGTAACATTTTACCGATGTTTTACCGATGTTGTATTTATGTGTGTTGATTGTTCTGCAACAACTTATGTAACAATTGCATTGCTATTTTAAAGTAATATACTTGTATAAAAATACCTTGGCAATATATTAGCCGTGAGACAGTCAGCAGGCCCCGGGACAATGATGAACTTGGTACTGGTGATCAGGTTACGATACTGAGCCAACAGGTCTGCCAACAGCTTTAGCTTGGCCTTGAGCACAGAGGACAGTTGGCTGCCCTGCTTGCTTGACAGGAAGTTGCCCATCAGCACCATAGCTGTAGGGGGGAAGTCATCATAGCCCGCAAAGAGTACTCTTAACTTCTCAAGAACCTACAGATTTACATTTCAAATATAACAATCAATCTGTCAATATTTAACCAATTGTTTTGTTAGCAAGTTACTCATTTAATTTTTTTTCCAGTAATTACAGAAATTGAAAGTATGGTAAATTGGGAAATCAATAAATAGCTAGCTTACCTAAAGAGAATAAAAGTATATTATTACCCAAGAGGGATGAAATATCAAGTGTTTTTGGGTCTTATTTATGTGTCTTCCTGTGCTACACCTGTTTTTAGCGAATTTCCCCTATAGGGAAGAAGCTATTACCGTAGGTCTCATGGCTAGACTTAAGCCTGAGACCATGATAACTTTTTGTTTTGAGGTCCCCAGATGCCAAAAACACTATTCGTTCAAATTTATATTTTTTTTGTATATATATATATATAGTATATATTTATGTGACCGTGAATGCGATAACTTGAGTAAAAAACATCCGATTTCAATGAAATTTGGCTCAAATGAGTAAGGTGACATTCATGACTTTAAGTTCGAAAACCAGAAAAATCGGACCATGGAAAAAGGGGTTTATGGGGTTTCAACATTTTCTGAAAATCAGTTTTGTGCACTTTTCACCCTGAAATTTTTAAACTACACAATTTTTGTCAAGCTTAAAAAACAAATAATATAGTATTTTGAATCATTAACCTGGGTTAAGTGCTTGTGGAGAAAATCCAAAAAACATGTCCATAAATGTCTCCCATGTTAATCTTATAGGAAAATGGTTTTTAGCTTTTCCTCAATTAATTTTACTGTAAACTTCACATTTGCTTTTACTCAGTTTAACTCCACAAAAAAATCATTTTGGTGTTTAACTTGTGATTCTACGTCCAACCGTTGCTGAGATATTCAAAGTGCTAAACACAGTACGTTGTCCAATGTTATCCTTATGGAGAATATTTAAAATTTGATATCTCGATTATTTATGAACGTACATTGATGAAACTTGGTATGTGGCTTCACCTAGTACTGGTATATTGATATTTGCACAACAAATTGATTTTTGTTGATTATCCTCTTAGCAGCAAACCTACATACTTATCCCTAATGTTAATCTTATGGAGAATAGGTAAAGCTTTATATCTCCCTTAATTATGAATATAAATTATTAAAACTTGGTATGTAGCTTCACCTGGTTGAGTTATATTTATACTTGCAACAAAATTTGTATCTTCCTCGTTGCAGCAAACCTGCATTCTCAGCCCTAATGCTATTGTTATGGAGAATAAATAAAATGCTATATATCACTTATTTATTTGTGTATTTTTATGAAACTTGGTAAGTGGCTTTATGTGGTAGTAAGAAATATATTCATGCAAAGGAAATTCGCTGAGAATGCAGGTTTGCTGCAAAGGGGGTATTACTCTCTTCGGTTAAGTTATCTCTGTCTACCCTTTTAGCGAATTTCCCCTATAGGGAAGAAGCTATTACTGGAGTCGGCATGGTAAGACCTAGGCCTGGGAAAATGATAACTTTTCGTTTTGAGGTCCCCAGACCCCAAAAACACCATTAGTTTGAAACTGTATATAGATATATATGTGTGTGTCCGTGGGTGCGATAACTCTCGAAAAAAAGGTCCGATTTTGATGAAATTTGGTACAAACGTGTAAAGCAGCATTTATGACTTTAAGTTCGAAAACCAGACAGATCGACCTATCGGAAGGGGTATTTTGGGGGGTTTTGTACCTCAAAAATGGGTTTTTTGAGTTTTTGGTCTATTGATATTAGCACAAAAACCCATTTTTTGGTCGACAGTTCCCGCAGCAGCAAACCTGCATACTCAGCCACATTTTATTCTTATGGAGAATAAGTAATGTATTATCTCCTAATTATGAACATAAATTAATAGAACTTGGTATGTGGTATGTGGCTCTCTTTACCTAGTTGAGTTATATTGATATTTGTATAAAAACCCATTTTTAGTATTCTTTATTTCAGCAAATCTGCATCAGCCACCATGTTATTCTTATGTATAATAATTAAAATGTCATAAATAGTTTATTTATGAATGTATATTGATGAAAATTGGTATGTGGCTTTATGTGGTATTAAGATAAATTTATATGCATTGGAAATTCGCTGAGTATGCAGGTTTGCTGCTACGGGGTATTACCAATTTTCCAAATCTTCACAGCCTAGAACTTTTCCATGTGATCCTTAAATTGAAAGTAGAAATACATTTATTTTAGAGAAAACATGTAACAACATTTGAGTTGTTTGCAGTCACTAATCTAGGTTATTTTAAGGAATGATGAACAATATTAGTTTATTGAATTTGTAAATTACGGTACCTTGTGTTGATCCAGCCAAATGTCTGAAATAAAAACAATCATGGCTTCACTGTTATTTTCCTCTATTCTCTTGAGTTTTTCTGAATTCTTGACATTTAATTCATCCAATCCTCCAAAAATATTATTGGAACCGAAATATATCCTAAACAAAAATTTAAATAGTTATTAACACGGTACAGTAAAATGTAAAAATAGGTCAGATGAGTGGGCCAGACCTATTCGCTAAGCATGTCAACCGTTTAAACTGTCTGCTCTCTCCATTGAATGAAATGTTCATAATTCATTGAGGACTTGACAAACTGCTGCAGCCTGTCTATGAGCTCCTCATGGAGCAGATTTCCAAGAGTGGAAGCTCTTACCTCAACCAGCTCATTGCAATCAAAAAGCAGATGATCAGCAGTCTCTTTCGACTGCCCTCAATTCCCTTTCGCTGGGTCACCATTGAAAATACTGACGTGCAGCAGGTAGTTCACTAGGTGCCCGTATTCAGTGACTAGTCCTGAGATTTGTTTGATTTCACACCTTCCTAGTTGCAGGATCTCTGAAGCTATATGATGAGATTGTGAATGGAAGGTGAGCTTACGCAATAATGGAACTTTCGCCAATCTCCTGCAGAGCCACTACTGAGCCCATGACGTGACCAACTGACATGCACACTCAAGAAAGAATATACAAAAAGCCCAGCTCCTTCAATAGCCTGGCTGTCTGACAAGACGCGGACGCTCGCTCCCCTGAACCCTGGTCTCAGGTTCTCCCGAGCACACTCTATGACTGCAGCGGTCTCGGCCTGGAACGCTGTAGTAGCAAACCCACAGGAAGGATTACACCGACACTGCCTGCACCCCCAGTATCCCAGCCCGGCACCATCACTCACCCTGGAACCGTCTGTGTACCACTCTAAGTCGTGGGGTGAAGACTGCATCCCACTCCTCTTTTGAGGGAATGTACACTTTTAACCCATTGGCGTAGACATGCGAGCTGGTCTCGTTCCTTACTTGTAATTTTTATTAACCTGTGAATTGGAGTATAAAATTGGTGTTTTAAATGGATTAATGGTGTATTTTAATTAAAATATTGTTTTCTTTCAGTTTAGAGAGTCACATTGGCACACACACAGTAGACATAAGTAAAAATGAGCAAAGTCACTGTTGACCATGTCCAAGTCTCAAAGAATTAACTGATCCCGTCAACTTCCAAGCAAGCCTCCCACCGTTTGTTTTACTTGGGCCCTCCCACCAACGTTGCCACAGACCGATTAACTCATTGAGAGTTGCACAACTGGTCAGTTTTGGTTGTGTGTGGGAATCGAACCCATGAACATAGTATCACCACCTGGCCAAGGTGACAACGTAGCCAACGTAGCCAACTCAGCTAACACGACCAAAGGCCTGGCGGCGATATTAAGGTTTATCAGTCAGTCCGCGCCCCTAGCGGATAGAACCGTAGACGCCCACGGTCATTAGTTACATATTTTGCTACTAGAGTGCAGCACCAATCAATTCCCGTTATAGGCTACTGCAAATAGAATAAAATTACTACCTCAATGGGTTAAAGACTTACCATATAGCCCAGTCATTGTAAGGCAAAAAAAGAACCCGGAAAAATACAAAACTGTATAGTTCTGGAAATTGTTTTAAAATGTCCTTTGAGGCTTCTTTTTAACATACCGTACTAAAAAGCCCCGGTGGTGGGTGGTCGGCAACATGCCGCCATCTTGGATTTTAGGCCCCATTTTTTAGTTTTTCCAAAATATCCTTGAAAACTATCAACTTTTTGTGAACCACATAGCATTTCAAAATGAAAGGAAATTAGTTTATCTATAAAAATGGAGAGTAAATCAAATGTTATACCTCGATTATTTATGAATGTATATTGATGAAACTTGGTATGTGGCTTCAACTAGTTGTGGTTTATTGATATTTGCACAAAAAATGGTTTTTGTTGATTTTTCCGGTAGCATACTCGGCCCCCATGTTATTCACTCCCTAATTTTCAATTCTTTGTTAAGAATAGGCAGCCTTAATGACCTTATTTCAACTGAGGATTGGCTGATGGGTTGGTCTGCTAGTTTTATATACGAAGCTTCAATTAATTTTCTTTACAGAATAAATTGCAGTAGTTATTGTAGGCCCTATTACGGCGAGACAAAACGACCACTTAACACTAGAATCAAAGAACATAGGGAAAACACGAGAAAGGATTTAAGTAGAAAAATCAAAAATTGCTCAACATTGCTGGTCTGAAAATCATGAATTTTGAAGAAGCAAAAATAGTACACGGGTAACATAATTTTTTTCAAAAGAAAATTAATTGAAGCTTTGTATATAAAACTAGAATACCAACCCATCAGTCAATCCTCAGTTGAAATAAGGCCATTATGGCTGCCTTAACAAAGAATTTATGAAAACTAGGGAACATAAAGCCTCAGTAAATAGGGAAACCTTTAACACTCCTCAAAATTCACACATTATGTTAACCCGTAGTAAGGCCCGAGAGAGTCATCAGGTAAACAAATAAGTCACAAACAGACATATCGACACGGCCAGGAACTTTCCATCGCTATTGTTCTCTGTTTCAGGTTGTTGCCACCGCGCGCCCTGAGCGCTAGTCACGTAGCCCAGACCCCCCCCCCCCCCGCTGAGAGTAGTCTTGCCGTGCAGTCCTGTACCGCACCGTGTGTTCTGTTTTGTGCTTGGCTTTTGTGTTTGGTTTGATTTTAGCGAATAGGGAAGAAGCTATTACCGTAGTCGGCATGGTAAGACCTAGGCCCGGGACCATGATAACTTTTCGTTTTGAGGTCCCCAGACCCCAAAAACACCATTCGTTCGAAACTGTATATATATATGTGTGTCCGTGGGTGCGATAACTCTCGTAAAAAAGGTCCGATTTTGATGAAATTTGGTACAAACGTGAAAAGCAGCATTTATGACTTTAAGTTCGAAAACCAGACGGATCGACCTATCCGAAGGGGTATTTTGGGGGGGTTTTGTACCCCAAAAATGGGTTTTTTGAGTTTTTTACATATAATTTTTGAAAAAGTAAAATTTTATTTTTTTCCATTGAAATCAGCTTAAAAATACGCACTTTTTGATGTTTTAATCATTGCTCTACGTCAATTGGTTACTGAGATATTGAAAGTGCTTAACACAGTACGTTGACCAATGTTATTCTTATGGAGAATAAGAAAAATTGTATACCTCGCTTATTTATCAACTTATCGTGACGAAACTTGGTATATTGCTTCATTTCATTGTGGTCTATTGATATTTGCACAAAAACCCATTTTTTAGCCGATAGTTCCCGTAGCAGCAAACCTGCATACTCAGAACCATGTTATTCTTATGGAGAATAATTAACGTGTTATCTCCTTTAATTATGAACATAAATTAATAAAACTTGGTACATGGCTTTATCTAGTTGAGTTATATTGATATTTGTATAAAAGCCCATTTTTGGTATTCCTTATTTCAGCAAACCTGCATACTCAGCCGCCATGTTATTCTTATGGAGAATAATTAAAATGTCATAAATCGTTTATTTATGAATGTACATTGATTAAACTTGGTATGTGGCTTTATGTGGTATTAAGATAAATTAATATGCATTGGAAATTCGCTGAGTACGCAGGTTTGCTGCTACGGGGGTATTTCCTTTTGCTACTCTGACTGCTTTTAAAGTTCTCTGTTTAGGCTTTTTGTGTTTTTTCCAGCCTTGTCTGGATTGTGCTTTTAATAATTTGTGTGATTTGTATGTTCTAGGTTTTTTATAACCTGAAGACGGGATCAGATTCCAGATCCCGAAACTTTGTGAAACTTGTTTTTACTAATCAGTGATGAAAAATGTCTGCAATAATCTCTAAAACAACAAAATACAATTGTAGGGAAATATGTTTCGTTTTTCTCAAAATATGCATCTTGGGGTGGGTTTTCATTGACTTCAAATCTAATAGTAAGATCAACTACATGACCTTTGTTTTTCTTCCTGTTCAACACAACAATACCACGACGTTGAATCGAATAATTTTTTTCAGTAGCCTTAATTTTAGCGAATTTCCCCTATAGGGAAGAAGCTATTACCGTAGTCGGCATGGTCAGACCTAGGCCCGGGACCATGATAACTTTTCGTTTTGAGGTCCCCAGACCCCAAAAACACCATTCGTTCGAAACTGTATATATTTATATATATAGATATATGTGTGTGTGTGTGTGTGTGTCCGTGGGTGCGATAACTCTCGTAAAAAAGGTCCGATTTTGATGAAATTTGGTATGAACGTGTAAAGCAACATTTATGACTTTAAGTTCGAAAACCAGCCAGATCGCTCGATCTAAAGGGGTATTTTGGGGGGGGTTTTATACCCAAAAAATAGTTTTTTAAACTTTTTATATATAATTTTTTAAATAATCAAATTTTAATTTTTACCATTGGATTCAGCTTAAAAAACACACAATTTGGTATTTTGATCATTCCTCTACGTCAATCGGTTACCGAGATATTGAATGTGCTAAACACAGTACGTTGTCTAATGCTATTCTTATGGAGGATAAGAAAAGAATTATATCTCGCTTCTTTAAGAATGTATACTCATGAAACTTGGTAAACGGCTTTATCTGGTTGTGGTCTATTGATATTTGCTCAAAAAACAATTCTTTGCTAAAGGTACCCGTAGCAGCAAACCTGTGTACTCAGCCCCCATGTTATTCTTATGGAGAAAAATTAAAATGCTATGTCTCCCTTAATTATGAACATAAATTAATAAAACCTTGTATATGACTTCACCTAGTTGAGTTATATTGATATTTGCCTAAACACCCATTTCTTTCGTTCCTTGTTGCAGCAAACCTGCGTACTCATCCCCCATGTTATTCTTATGGAGATTAATCAAAATGGGATATATCGCTTATTTATGAATGTATATTGCTGAAACTAGGTATGTAGCTTCCCTAGTTGAGTATTATTGTGGTTTGTTGTTTGCACAAAATAAATTTTTCGCATATGGTTCCCGTGGCAGCAAACCTAAGTACTCGGTCCCCATGTTTTTCTTATGGGGAATAATTCAAATGTTATATATATCGCTTATTTATGAATGTATACGAATGAAACTTGGTATGTGACTTTACTTATATGAGTTCTGTTTGTATTTGCATAAAAAACCATTATTTTGTGTTCCTTGTTTCAGCAAACCTGCATACTCATCCCCAATGTTATTCTTGTGGAGAATAATTAAAATTGTATATATTATTTATTTGTGAATATATTTTTATGAAACTTGGTATGCAGCTTTATGTGGTATTAAGACATATATTATGCATTGGAAATTCGCTGAGTACGCAGGTTTGCTGCGGCGGGGGTATTTATTTACCTCGTAGGACTGATTTTAATTTATAGGCTATCAGTGATCTAATTCTATTTTGTCGGACATTTCTCAGGAAGTTCCCATGTGGACACTGACCAAGGGCATTTGGCAATGATTCTACAATGTATGTCTCGGTTGTGGAACAATGTCTACACCAGTTGTCGTCCCTGGACCTTCCCTATATTCCTTTCATGGAGCAACGATCCTGACCATTTTGATATACTCCTTGTAGGCTACTGTAAATCAGTGAGACCCTTTTTCATTCTTTCATTAATAGAAGTACACTGTTGGAACATTACTAAGTTTTTCTTTTTATGTCTTAAAAAGCACCAGTTTTCAAATTATAAAATTTGAAATTTTAACCGAATTTGTTTTAGGTTTATTTTTAAGTCTCATTCAAAATAGTTTAGGTGTAATTTTTAAGTACCATATCAAAATACATATTTATAATATTTTAAATATATGGGTCATCTTCCTTCTTATTGATGTGTTGTATAAACGCTTCCCACAATGATTTTATAATACCCAATCCTTTGCACATTTTGGGGGAATGTATCATACTGTTTTGTATGTCATTTGGCAGTTTTAATACTTCTCTAGCTGTGAACGTATTACAGTGAAGAGCTTCTACATCCCCAGCCCAGTCAGCATCAACGAACCCCTTGAGATTACTTGGACACTGGTGCTACTGAACATCTATGTTGCAAAAGAGATGTTTTTGTATAACTTTTAATTAATTGAATTCAGACAAATGAGTTCGTTTTGGAGGGGGAGGTTTAGTTAGAACTACCGGTGTTGGTGATATTAAAGTAAAATCAGAAATAAAAGGGGGCAATTCCTTGTTTGTTACGATACAAAATGTTCTCTATGTCCCTGGAATGACGGTTAATTTGTTTTCTGTCTCTAAAGCTCTTGATAAGGGGTTTCATTTTACGTCAGACAAAGAGGAGGCTAAGATCTGGAATAAAGCTAATCAAGTTTGTGCTACAGCGGTTAGAGACGGGAATTTGTTTAAAATGAATTTCAAAAACATTTCAGAAGGAGATATTAAAGCAGATGCTGCACTTTTATCCAGGGAGTCAACAAGTTTGGAGGTTTGGCATCATAAGTTGGCTCACCAAAATATCGCTCATGTAAAGAAGGTATTATCTAATCAGAACATTAATTTCATGGGATCTGAGCTGTTTTGTGGCCCGTATGTTTTAAGAAATCAAAAACGCAATACTTTTAAGCAGAGTTATTCTAGGTCTATACAAATTGGAGAGCTGGTTCATGCTTATCTTTGTGGTCCCATGGAAGTGTCACCCATATGAGGGGCAAACTATTTTTTGTTGTTTAAAGAAAACTTTCCTAACTATATATTTGTATATTTTATTAAGCATAAAAGTGAAGTAAATGAGAAGCTTCAATCTTTCTTGACTTTATTTAGAAATCAAGTAGGCGAAAGTATCAAAGTTCTAAGAACTGATGGAGGTAGTGAATTTGTACATTCAGAGTCGTCAAAACTGTTGTCAGAGCTAGGACTCATTCATCAGATTTCTTCTCCTTACTGACCTAAACAAGACGGACTTGCTGAACGTGAAATGAGAACTGTTGTAGAGACAGCTAGGACTATTTTAGCAGCTAAGAACTTAAGACAAATATTTTTGGGCAGAAGCAGTTAATACAGCAGTCTTTGTCATTAATAATAATAAGACTGGCACAAGTCCAAGTGAAGGTAAAACTCCCAATGAGTTATGGCGTGGTAAAGTTTTTGATATCAAATGGTTGAAGGTATTTGGATCAAAAGCTTATGTCCATGTACCTAAAGCCAAAAGACATAAATGGAGTAATAAATCTAAACCTGGTGTTTTTGTAGGTTATAGCGACACAACAAAAGGTTATCGTGTTTACATACCTAGCAAGAGAAAAGTAATAATAAGCTGTAATGTTGTGTTTGATCCTACTTAGGGCGTTGAATGTAAAGGCTGTGATCAGATTCAGAGTTCTTGTCTCAATTTTGCTGATTCTGGAAATGAGTTTTTAAGAATCCAGGAAGTTGTTGAAAATGAGAATGATAACTTTGAAGAAACGAGACTCGAGGAGCTACAAGTTGAAGAACCAGTGATAAATGATGATGATGTGCAAGAAGTAGAAAATGGAGAAGAACCAGCGAGAAACAATGATGAGCAAGAAGCAGAAAATGAACATGTTGAAGAAACTGAAGAAAATGTGCGTTTTTTGAGAGATACAAAAAATATTAGAAGACCTCAGAGATTTGAAGAAGATGAAGCTGGATTTCTAGTATTTTCAGGAAATGATGATCCAGTATCCTATGATGATACGGTGAAAGGAAAAATGCGGAGAGATGGAAACAAGCAGTATCGGAAGAGTTGAAGAATTTACAAGATAACAATACATGGACTATTGTATAGCGACCTGAGAATGTTCCTCTCATTGATAGCAAGTGGGTATTTAAAACCAAGAAATCTGCAGATGGTATGACCAATATTTTTAAAGCTAGATTATTAGCTCGTGGTTTTCAACAGTCTAAAAATTTTGACTTCTCAGAAATATATCCTCCAGCAGCTAAACTAACAACATTCAGAGTTCTAGTAGCCATAGCTAATCAGTACTCTTTCCCTATTCATCAAATAGACGTCACTGGGGCTTTTCTTTATGGGGGCATTGAAGAATTAGTTTACTCATCCATTCCATCAGGGTTACATGCTAGCGAAAACCAAGTTCTAAAATTTAATAAGGATATTTATGGCTTGAAGCGTTCCCCCAAAAATTGGAATGATAAATTTAATCAAGTAATGGAAAGGGAAGGTTTTAACAGATCACAAAATGATACATGTTTGTATTACAGATTTAGTAATGGGAAGAAACTTTATGTTCTAATCTATATTAATGATTTGATTCTTGTTGGTAGTGATTTGGAGGAGGTAAAATCGTTTAAGCCCAAACTTTGTCAGCATTTCAAAATGAAGGATGTAGGGCCTGTTTCAACTTATCTAGGAATAAAAATTGAACACGATTTGACTTCTGGAGTTACTACACTTAACCAGACCGATTGATTACCTTAAGCAAGTGAACGATTTGGGATGTCTAACTGCAAATCTGTTTTACTAATTGCTCATTTTCGTACTTGTTTGGGAAATGTCACAACAGGAAACAAAACTTTGGAGCAAAAATGTCAAAGTCTTACTGGTTGTTTGATGTATGCTATGTTGGGTAAAAGGCCTGACCTTTGCTATACTATTTCTTTTTTAAGCCGATTTCAGGACCAAGCAAGTGAAGAGCTTTGGTCAGCACTAAAAAGGGTTCTCAGATATATTGGAACTGAAAATTGTATACCGGAGCGGAAACCTAGATCTCAAGGGGTTCGTTGATGCTGACTGGGCTGGTGATGTAGAATCTCGAAACTCAACATCTGGATACATATTCAGACTTGGTTTAGCAGCTATATCATGGTCTTCAACAAGACAGAAATCAGTTGCACTCTCGTCAACCGAAGCAGGATATGTTGCTCTCAGCTTTTCTGTTACAGAGGCATGTTTTCTTAAAAAGGTTTCAAGACCTCAAAATTACCCGACCAGTTGATTGACCCATAGCCATCTTTGAAAACAACCAATCGGCAATAAAAATTGTAAAAAGTGTTGAAAATAAAAGACTGAAACATGTGGATGTGTGTTTAAACTATATCAAAGAAAATGTGAAGGACGAAACGGTGACTTTAAACTACATTTCTTCTCAATATCAGCTGGCAGACATCCTTACCAAACCCCTAGGAAGGGGTTCCTTACAAAAACTAAGGGAGGGCATTGGTCTTGAGTGATTTGAATTTTGTTTTTATTGAGGGAGGGTGTTTGGAACAATAAAACCAACCCATGTTATTTTATATAATCCTTTAAACAGTAACTTGAATATTTATTATTAATCAGGCTGCAGGCCCTCAACAATCATGTGTTAAGATAGAAATGTTTACATGGAGGAATTTATGATGGAACCTGTATTCGTGTTAAATAAAGTATTCCACTGTGATTTCACCTATTTTATGACTTACTAAGTCAACATCAGGTAAAAATCATTGACTGAATTTATTCAAAGGGCGCACTGTAAGGGAAATATCACAGTAGGCCTAACATAGTTGTTAAGAATATAAAATTGTTGGGCCGACTTTAAGAGTATAGTAACATTACTATTTGTTTAATTTTTTCTGTAATCATATACATTTTCCCCTATCAAACACTATATATAATTAAAATTAACAAATAAGGATTGTATTTTGTCACTCGGTCCAACAGACTTTAATTATTATTGAGTATCCAATTTTCTGATGTGACACGGCCACGAACAATGTTTATTACACTCGTCTCATTTATATTTAGGGTTAATCCGATGGTTCTAAAGATATTGTTTGTCATATAATATAAGGATAAAACTGCTTCTTTATTTTTTCTTATCAGGGAAAAATCGCCTGCAAAGCTTAGAAAGGACGAACCTGGAAACATTATATCAAATTTATAACCATGATCATCTGAAATATTTTGTATAAACAACTCATCCAACATATGTTAAACTGACAAACTATAGAGGGTAGGAGAAAAAGGTGCTCCTTGTAATGCTCCTCTTTTAATTATTCTATTTTTCGTTTCCCTTTGCTTGTGTTCTATTTGTATTTTGCAAGCATTTAATATTATTTTTAAGAACTTGGATAGTTTCGAAATCCAGTGGGGCAAAGCGCCAAAGCCCTAGGACTTTGATTAGTGGCTAGAAACCTTCCTAGGGTTAACATGAATAACCCATTGAGGTAAAACTACTGGAGAGATCGCAAAGTGAGCTAAAAACGGTCCACGTCGGATGAACCTGGAAACATTATATCAAATTTATAACCATGATCATCTGAAATATTTTGTATAAACAACTCATCCGATATATGTTAAACTGACAAACTATAGAGGGTAGGAGAAAAAGGTGCTCCTTGTAATGTTCCTCTTTTAATTATTCTATTTTTCGTTTCCCTTTGCTTGTGTTCTATTCGTATTTTGCAAGCATTTAATATTATTTTTAAGAACTTGGATAGTTTCGAAATCCAGTGGGGCAAAGCGCCAAAGCCCTAGGACTTTGATTAGTGGCTAGAAACCTTCCTAGGGTTAACATGAATAACCCATCGAGGTAAAACTACTGGAGAGATCGCAAAGTGAGCTAAAAACGGTCCACGTCGGACTGTGCGGAACAGAAATGGTGGGCCACTGTGTGCTCAGAGCTGATTCTGGCGATGAACGCGCTGTCGTTTACACGCTCCTGGACTTCACTGCCATGTTTGAATTGTAATGAAATTTATATATTCTTTGTGTACATTAACTACGGAATCCGAAAGTATAAATATTGTTTTATTTTACCGTGTTTTAATATTTTTAATAATTAAAAACTCTTACGTGTTATTAAAGAGGGACATGAAAAAGTTACTCAGCGAGGAAGTTTTTTATTTTTAGGTTAGAAACAAACTTCCAGCGGGAAAGTTGTAGATAATTAGTTTCTCTAAAACTTTTATTTCAACCATTTTTCGGTAAAGTTGTTGGTTTGCCTTCAATTCGTTTGGAAAGATGCTGAAACTTTTCGTCGCGCTCTATCCAAGACGTGCCACGCGCCCTGCCGCGCTGTTAAATTCAACTCAGTGATGCTGTGTTACAACATGGCCTAGTTTTTTGGTAAAATACATAGTTATACGACTTTTGTACTGTACTTGTATTGTCTGTTAAATAAATCATTATCAATTGTTATCATACACTGAAGATAATTTTTTGTTATTCAATAGCGAAATGTTGTATTAATGCAACATTATGTAATCGTTCTTACTACTCTTTGTGGACGGGTGAAGGAACCATGTTAGTAATTAATGTTTATTAAGAATACATTTGCTATTAAAAAGTATTTGTCTTGTATGGTATTCATTCATCAACAAAATTTGATGATGTAGGCCAATTAACTTTCATGCAATCTACAACTTTTGGCGAACGTCGAAGTTTATATGCTACAATTCAAAGTTTCACTAGTCCAAAGAACGATATTACTGCTCATAAAAAAAATCATTCCAGTACCAAAAACTTCAAAATATCATTATTGAACAACACCTAAAGCCTAGTGGATCGTCCATAAATTTATATGACTGGAAATATGAAAGAATCAACCATCGAGGAGATTATTTTACAAAACTCCCAACTTTCTGTTCTTTTTTCGCAACTAACCCTGATCGAATATAGTTACTTTTGGTATTAATAATTCGAGAAACTATTCAGGAATACGGATCAGAAGGCCATTCAACCATAAAAAATGTTCCCTGGCTGCAAATTCAATTCAAGTGAGCGCACGTCGTGTTTTCCCCTATATCCCCCATGCTAAGCGCTGCCGCGGTGGCCCACCATTTGCGGCGCGACCTCGAACGTGGCCGGACCGAAATTTGGTCCGCTTCACCACCGGCGCGAGCGGTCCAGTAGTTTTAAGTCTTTGGAATAACCATGCAAAGGTTAATTTATTTTAGATTGAAACTTTGTTAATTTATTTATTTTATGAATAACATATGTGAGGTGGAAAGCGAAAAGGGACCTCTTGTCGGCAAAGTAAAATTTTCAGTACAGCTAAATACAGCAATTTCGGTCCAAATCATCGATTTTCGGTTTTTTATCGATTATTATTCGATATTTTGAGTAGAAAAGGCGTGTATCGGTTAAAAAGTCGAATCAAAGCTTAAACAAGTCGATATAAATCATTTTGTTAGTCACTGCATGCCCTGAGAAAAGGTACCTCTTGTCGCTTATGGGAAAATAACATGGCCGACAAGAGGTCCCTTTTCCACAACACACTTCGTAAAGAAACATTGGTTCAAAAAGTAGTCTCTCCTGAATTCTAGCGGACACTTAGAGAACTAGGACGAAGTTCTAGTAAAAGCAGAACATCGTCTGATTATTTTAATACGGCCCCGACAAGAGGTACCTTTTCTATAACCGAGGTCCCACTTGTCTTTTCAATGGTCAACGTTCAAACTATCGATATTATTTTCTAATTAGGATGTTAATTATACTTCATTTTGACTATATTAAACTAATTATTGGATAAAACACTTAAACAACAATGTGGCAGCAGTAAATGTTCAGCCTTGAAAAGGTATCTCTTGTCGTTATGGAGATATAACACGGGGCCGACAAGAGGTCCCTTTTCAGAAAATACCCTTGTGTACTACATGTTGCAATAAACACAGTATAAGCCTAAATTCTAGCGTTAGTTAAGGAAACTACTAGTGTTCTTCCTAAAGAGGACATTATAAGCTTTGCATTGATACCAAAAGCATCGCTTAAATATGAAAAATATAGATTCTGAGTTCATTTAAACTTTTTGAGGGCGTTTTCCTGAAAATGCCCTTCACCCTTCGAGAAAGTTCAAACGTCCATAACTCAAACAAAAAAAATCGTAGAGACATGAAATTTGCACCAAACTGTTAGGAATTTTAAGGTGATAATAAAAATATCAATAACTCAAAATCGGAAATTGCCGACAAGAGGTCCCTTTTCGCTTTCCACCTCACATATAGGTATAATAATAATTCATAAGGTATACGTGGAGTAATGATTTCATTTAAGTTTCCATATGGTAACAATATTTTTAACAATGGGAAAAAATGAGAAAAAGGTTTCATTTTGTTCCTTCTTTTAGCACAATGGTGCATTGCGTGCATGTTAAATAAAAAGTTAAAAAAACGAGTTCGCACGCAGCACGCTGACGTGAGGGAAGTGAATTTCCACAAAAAAAGTTTTAAAACTCAAAATATGTGTAAAAACAAACATTTATCCAATTTTTATTGAAATCTGAAAACATTGATTTTTTGGCTGTTCTGATACTCTTGGTTTCATTTACTTGCAAAGCTGGGAATACAGTTTTGCGCATTATAAGGTTAGGAGAAGGTCCAGACAGGCTTGAAAGTAGGCGTGAGGTTGCTGGGGATAATAAAAGTACTCTAACAAAGGAATAACAGGCTTTTCTAGTGTAAAACCCCCATAAGACAACGTACTGTGTTTAGCCGATACACATTTTTTTTAATAACTCGGTAAATATTTATGCTAGAATGACGAGAGAGGGCTTAAAACTTTTGACCCTCTAATTCCCATCTTTTTAGATGCATTAATTTTACATACGGGGCTTTTCTGACCCTTTTTGGGCCCAAAAACTCGAAATTTGAAAGATTAATCTCCAAAAAATGAGTTTAGAGTTTTCAGATTGTTTTGCCCAACGAACTTGTCCAACAGATTATAGAAAGGAACGTCCCTACCAAATTTGAAGTAAATCGGATAAAAAATGTGACCGCTAGAGTGCATACACATATATATATATATTTAAAATTTTGAACGACCCCCCAAAACGTGTTCAGGGGGTCACGTTAGGAACTTCTATGGTGGTCCCGGGCTTAAGTTTCACCGTGCAGGTCATGCTAATAGTTCACTTTCCAAAGGAAATTCACTAATAAATAAATGGTAGTCAAGAAAACCCACGCGAACGACATCACGTTTGGTACCAGCCAGTGTTAAATAAACCAATTACGTGTTATAGATTTTTTATTAATTAAAGAAATAAAAACTGTTTTAAACTCTGGCATTGAAATTTTGTGCTTAAAGAGAAGATATTGCCTCTCGATAAATTGAAATGTTATTATATGTCAAATAAAATAGCAATTATCTCGTAAACTATTAAATATAGAATAAAGGTCAGGTAAGGACAGATTTTCTAGATAAGACTAATTTTCTTTCACTTTGAAATGCAATGTTATTCACAAAAACTTAATATTCTCTAAAGTATTTTGGAAAAACTAAAAAATGGGGCCTGACACCCAAGATGCCCGACCACCCACCACCGGGGCTTTTCATTATGTTAAAAAGGAAGCCTCAAGGGACATTTTAAAACAATTTCCAGAACTATAAGATTTTTTAATTTTCCCAGCTCTTAGTTCTCAGAGCGCCGCTTGGAGCTCTTGAGTACGTTCCATTCACAAAATTGGGCCAAAAGTTGTTTGTTGTTATTGAAGTAACCTAAATTTATTTGTGGTGCGTTTTGGTGTGTTTTTTCTCGTAAATGTGCAGTACGAGATCTCGGTGCCTCTTACTATTGTGTCATATTTAAATCCTGAGCAGGCTATAGGTTGGCAACAGTGTGTTAGTTCACAAAATACACCACTGAGTGCTCTGTTTCTATTCGTTTTGATGTTATGTCTGCGCAACGAGATCTCAAGGTCTTGTATCCGACAGCCGTAATCACACCAAACGAGAACCATAGGTCTCGTAACGCACCACCATAATCACATACAAATTTGCTGTAACGCAGTGAACGTGTTAAATGACTGGGCTATTAGGTGTGTCCTCTATACAGCGGAGTGCCTTTTCAGTCCAGCTTACCAAGTGATGAAGAACAGACTATCATGATATGCCTGGAATTTATGCATGCTGGTTCCTGTGAAGAGGATGGGCCTTCAGAGCAGTGTACCCTATTCATCATAGTATAAGTTTCTCTAGTATTTTCAACAAACAGAAAGAGTGAGATGGCCAGAAAGACTTCAGGTATTTGCATTGCCTATACACCTTCCTACCATTTTATGATCTCTAAAATTATTTTGGTTGATACGTTTGAATTATCTCTTGACCACAAAACTTTTTTTCAAATTGTGTAGTACACCCAGGATTTATTAACTAATTTTAAAATTAAACGTTTTATCAATGGGCTTATGGAGTTTGAATGAGTTAGAAATAAATAAAATAGGGAAAAAATGTTTGAAGTAAAAGGGTTTAAGAGGGAGGATATTAAAAAAAATTATTTAAATAGATAAAGGCCTATCTGTGTTTTTAGCATTACTTTGTTGAAATAAAAATCTTGAGCTAACAAATATTTAGATTAACATATCATGCCTTTAGTTTGACAGCTCAGTAGTAAAAAGCAGAGTCCTAATTAAAATTAAATGGAAAATATATTTACTTCCCAAAGAATTAATAGCTTTAAAGATAATTGATTTTTTCAAAGTACGCTAAAAGTATTGTTAGCTATTATAATAGCCTAAATTAGCTATTATTTTAGAAGCATACTGCACTATAACACAAATAGACATGGAAAAAGGCTGCATGGGTCCTTGGAAGCCTGTGTGCAGACCAAAATCGCTTATACGCCTGAAGATGGCAACTGATGTAGAGTTCATCAGTTTATTAATAAGGAAGAAAAATTTGCTGAAAAAAAGGGTGTGCAAAATATTGTTATGTATTTTGGTGAACATTCAAAATAAGATAAAAAGGTTTAGAAATGCAATATCATACTCAATGATCAATAAATAACATAATAACAAGACAAAGTAATGGATGCCGATGAAATGACAGCGGGGAGTGGACTGGCCGTGATAGGGGAGGGGAGGTTAGAGCAAAGGTCAGGTCTGCCTGTAACCTTCAGGTCTGCCTGTTGCCTTCATACAAATTCAACAATCTTTTTCTTGACAATTCTTCTAGACTGGCAATTTAAAATATTTAATTTGTTATAATAATGACAAATACGTTATGAACAACACATGCACATTACAAACAGAATTTGCCATTTTCATTAACCTAATAAAATAGTACATTTCATCACTAGGATCAAAAGTGACTTTTCGATACAAGCTCAAGTTCAATGGCCGAGGCTGGATAGAGAGCAAGGATCGAAATACCACTTTTAGTCCTAGTGATTAACTAAATTTTTTGTCATACTGCAAATTATATTTAGATAACAGTTTCACAAAATCTATATGTTGTTAACTTGGTTACCTTCAAACGTTTACATCCATCTTGATCTTGCTACTCTAACTAAACATCTTTTACACACGTTTCCATTGTTTACAAGTTGCATAATTTGTTCAATTCTTATTTAACAACTGATGATCTCAACCAAAAAGTGTCATCAGATGATGTTTTTAGTCCAAGGACAAATAATATCATCAAAATGATACTTTTTATCATATGATTAAATACGCCTGTCACAGCAAAACTGCAAACTCAGCAAATTTCCAATGCATAATACCACATAAAGCCGCATACCAAGTTTCATAAAAATATATTCACATATAAGCGATATATACAATTTTAATTATTCTCCATAAGATTAACATTGGTGATGAGTTCGTAGGTTTGCTGAAACAAGGAACACAAACAATTGGTTTTTATGCAAATATAAAAAGAATTTAACTAGGCGAAGCTACATACCAAGTTTCATCAATATTCAATCATAAATAAGCGCTATATAACATTTGAATTATTCTCCATAAGAATAATATGGGGGCTGAGTAAGCAGGTTTGCTGCAACAAGGAACAAAATACCCCCGTCGCAGCAAACCTGAGTCCTCAGCGAATTTCAAATGCATGTATATGTTTCTCACTACCACATAAAGCCACTCACTAAGTTTCATAAAAATACACAGATAAAAAAGTGATATTTAGCATTTTATTTATTATCCATAAGAATAACATAGAGTACGCAGGTTTGCTGCAACAAGGAACACAAAATTTGCGTTTTTATGCAATTATCAATATAACTTAACAAGTCAAAGATGCATACCAAGTTTTATTAACTTATGTTCATAATTAAGGGAGACATTACATTTTACTTATTCCCCATAAGAATAACATGGGGGCTGAGTATGCAGGTTCGCTGCTACTCAGCTGCAGGGAAAATCGGCGAAAATTATGTTTTTGTGCAAATATCAACATACCAGTGCTAGGTGAAGCCATATGCCAAGTTTCATCAACATACACTAAAAAATAATTGAGATATCAAATTTGTATTATTCTCCATAAGGATAACATTGGACAACGTACAGTGTTTAGCACTTTGAATATGACGTAGCTCTGCAACGGTTTGAAGTAGAATCACAATTTAAACACCAAAATGATTGCTTTGTAGAGCTGAACTGATTGGTAAAAGCAAATGTGAGGTTTACATTAAAATTAACTGAGGAAAAGCAAAATACCTTTTTCCCATAAGATTAACTTGGGAGATTTTATGAGCACGTTTTTTGGATTTTCTCCGCAACCAGTTAACCTAGGTTAATAATTCAAAATACTATTATTTTATTTTATAAGCTCTATAAAATGGTTGAAACCAAAATTAAGTGTTTTAACAATTTTAGGGAGAAAAAAACTGTTTTTTAGAAAATTTAAAACCACCATAAACCCCCCTTCCCATGGTCCGATTTTTCCGGTTTTCAAACTTAGTCATGAATGTCGCTTTACAAATTTGAGCCAAATTTCGCCAAAATCAGACAATTTTTATTCAAGTTATCTTGTTAACGGACACATATATACAAATTTGAACGAATAGTGTTTTTGACACCTGGGGACCTCAAAATAAAAAGTTAACATGGTCTCGGGCTTAACTCTTACCATACCACCTACGGTAATAGCTTCTTCCCTATAGGGAAAATGGTTTTTTATGCATCAATATAAATCAACAAGTTTTATCAATGCCACCACATACCAAGTTTTATTATTATATGTTCACAATTAAGGGAGTCTTACATTATATTTTACTAACTCTCCTTAAGAATAACATGGAGGCTGAGTCCGCAGGTTTGCTGCTACGTGGATAATCAACAAAAAATAAATTTGCTGTGCAAATATCAATATACCAGTACTACGCGAAGCCACATACCAAGTTTCATCAATATACATTCATAAATAATCGAGATATCAAATTTGATTTATTCTCCATAAGGATAACATTGGACAACGTACTGTGTTAAGCACTTTGAATATCTCTGCAACGGTTGAGTGGAGAATCACAATATAAACGCCAAAATGATTGTTTTGTGGAGCTGAACTGATTGGTAAAAGCAAATGTGAAGTTTACATTAAAATGAATTGAGGAAAAGCCAAAAATCTTTTTCCCATAAGATGAACATGGGAGATTTTTATGAGTAGGTTTTTTGGCTTTTCTCCGCAACCAGTTCACCTAGGTTAATAATTCAAAATAATATATTATTTGTTTTTTAAGCTCTATAACATGGTCAGAACCAAAATTATGTTTTTTTTTGTAATTTTAGGGTAAAACATGCAAAAGACTGATTTTTAGAAAATTTAAAACCCCCATTAACACCCCTTTCCATGGTCCGATTTTTCTAGTTTTCGAACTTAAGTCATGAATGTCACTTTACACATTTGGGCCACATTTCATCAAAATCGGACGTTTTTACTCAAGTTATCGCATTCACCGACACACACACACACATATATATATATATATATAAATTTGGAAGAATAGTGTTTTTGGCATCTGGGGACCACAAAACAAAAAGTTATCATGGTCTCGGGCTTAAGTCTTACCATGAGACCTATGGTAATAGCTTCTTCCCTATAGGGGAAATTCGCTAAAAGAACAACTTTAGCACCTCGATGCATGTGTGGAAAACAGCTGTTTTTGAAGAAGTATGACAACAAATTGTAAACTGTACAATAATTAAATAAATATAAGATTGTATCAGACATGTATTTTTCACTAACTAATGGAAGAAACTAGTGACTGTCATTAAATAACAGTATTCATAAACTCTTCAAAATTATAGAGTCCCCTTAATTTAATAGCTCTATATATAATCTATATTCACACTAACCTGCTGATTTCAGCATTTTCTGGGGGCGGAAATCCAAGAGCCTGGACATGCAATATTTTGTCCTTGTAGTTTCCTTCGACCAAGACAAAAGAACTCTCGGTGAAAAATCCTGTATGATAATTTTATACACTTCTGTTAAGGTTATTTGTTTCATTACAATAATTAATTCTACGGTGGCAATTCACTATTAATGTGTTAAACACCTTAAACCTCACACTTTGAAAAACCTAGAAAGTTCTGATCTAGGTGTTATTTAATAATTTCGCTCGATGTTAAAATGTGATGTTACATTTAATTACTTCTGAGCTCATAAGATAGAGCAGGAATTTGTTTGCACCGCTGAATGAGGACCTACTTCAACCAAAGGGCCTGCATACATTTATTGACGAATGGATCCATGCATCGATGGGGCTTGCTGCTGTTAACCCCTTTTAAAACACTGGGTAAGCATGACCTCCAACTGTCACTTTTGCTTTTTCGATAAAATAAACAGAAATCATATCTGTAATGTGTATTGTATCCGTATTCATATTTGCGTTAACATGCAAATATACTGAAACCAATGTTGACCTATATTGCATAGGATTATAAAGCCTTTTTTTAAAATTACAAAATATATTTCTTGAGCTAATCTTTGACAGATTTAAATGGACATTCCAATGTAAAAATAAGGATTATTAAAACTAAAATTAATTCTTTTATTCCCACATAACAAGATAGCCTACTAATATGTTAATGTTCTGTACAGCTAAGCCATCAATGGATTTCAGCATTATTCAGAAAAACTATGTTACTAGCTTCATGGATAGTTTAAGCACTTTTTGATTGAACGTTGTTAGTTGATTTAAAGTAAATAAATTTGAAACAGTGAGTTTTTGTCTACAGCTTAATTGTTGCTTGTAAACAAACTCCGGACAAAATGGCCAGACACTAGTGTGTTGAACTAATTTATATTACTGAAAATTAAAGGATTTCACTTTGTGACAAAAGTGTTTATAATAATAAGTTTAGTGAAGATATTATTGAATAAATTGGTGTGGAAATGGAACTTCTTAGAGTCAGTCTTTTAACAGGGCAAAAACAGTATGATTTTAAACTAATACTCGCTGTGTTTCCGTTCATCGTACAGGTTGTATGTATGATAGATTAATTTAAAAAATAACAACCCACATAATTTTACAATATTTAAATTACATTTTACATGTTTAATGTACAATTAAATAAAAGTTAACGAAGTATATTGGCAGATAGTTCGGGTACTGTTGCTAAGTCGATGAACTCTGTCGGGTAGTGAACGGGTCATAGTTAAAAGAACGGTGTGAAAAATGTATATGTTCGATCCTCACTTTGGAAGAGATATTGTGTTGATCTCCATTGTTTGTTCATTGGTGGACGTGAGGATGCACAATCACAGAGCTAGGCACTTGTCAAATTAAACTGTTTCTGAACCTCGGTAAAACACTTTCGATCAGTAAATCCTGTGATTCAACGATTGTGCCGAGTGAAGGAGAGATTTTTATGAGACAACATTTGTTTTTCAATGTTCCGTTCTCAAATTTTAAAAGGGCATCCCTTAATCAATCCCTTAATCTTCTCCAAAATACATTTTCATATTTACTGTTAAGTTCAGACGCTCAGTGGTTGGCTACATAAAATATCTTTTTAGAGAGGCGTAGATGTCGTATACCCACATCTCACGCACGACAAAGAGTCTGTGTGAAATCTCCACAGAACAACACCGTGACTCCCCATTATAGTCATGTTTTTGTTTGTCATGTACTTTAAGGTACCAAATTTCAGCTCTGTTGGTTGAGTAGTTGATATGTGATGATTAACGTATATAGTAGTATTTACGTGTATATTAAAGGCCATCAGTGGGCCAGAGCCCTTGAGTATATCTGTATCTGGAGTAGGCATTGATCTGTCAGCTATATTCCTACCGAATTTCAGCTTCATCAGTCCAGTAGTAGGTGCAGAATTGTTAAAAGATTGTATTTTGAAAATCCGGGGGCGAAGCTCTTGTACATTTTTGTAATGGGAATAGGCTTTCAATTTGTTCTGATGTTTTGTTGTATCTTAAAGTATCAGCTAATACTGTTCAACAAGTTGAAATCCTGAGTTTTATTGAACTAGAAAACATTGGAAGTTTCTTGCAGCAACATAAATTAAAGCTGAATGCTCAAAAAACTAATTTCATAACATTTAAAACCCATCAAAACAAGCAGACAACTGAACCAATTATGTACAACTCACAAGCAATAGAAAGTAAAAGTAGCACACAGTTTCTAGGCCTAACAATAGACCAAAATTTAAACTGGAATAAACATATAGATACATTACCATCAACATTAAGTTCAGGACTTTATAAAATGTAATTTTTTTGTAACCAAAAAACATTGAAACATATATATTTTGCGAATATTCACTCTCATTTATCTTATGGTATAAGCCTTTATGGTTCAACAACAAAGGCAAATATGGATGGTATACTTAAACAGCAAAAGAGAGCAATTAGAATCATAATGAAGCTAGATTACAATTAAACAACAAAAGATAAATTTAAAGAATTAAAGATTTTAACAGTATATAGGCAATATATTTCTGAGACTATTATCATTGCAAAAAATAATATAAAAAGCACAGAATTTATCTGTCATCCACATAATACTAGGAATAAAAAATGTATTATCACAACATAAATTAAAGTATTATGAAAAAAAACATCCAATGTGGGATTAAGGTTCTTGAAACATCTACCCAGCAATATTAAAAATTAGGAAAACCTTAAGAAATTTAAAAACAAAGTAAAAAGTTATTTGATTGACAAAGCTTTGTATTCTCTGGAGGAGTACTTTTCCACCCCCTCATGGATTTACTATTGATTTTGTTTTTCATTATTTATTTTTAGTCTTAAGTTCTTTTCTTAAGTTTGACGACGACATTCAATGTACATAATATGTATTTTATGAATAAAGATTTATTTGATTTGATTTATTAATGTCCCTACCGAATTTCAACTTACAAGGTCCAGTAAATACTAATACTCATAAGTAATGCCATAAAAGTAAATTAGAGCAGAGCTCTAGAGGATTTTTTAAACCGTATTCTTACTGTACATCTGCAGCATAAAGTAAACCACCATGCAAAATTTCTCTTCATAGACATTGTAGTTTTTTAGGTAAAGTGATCACTATGTCAGTGAGTGCATGTGTCTGATAAATATAGATTTAGATCATATATCTACTCTGTATACTTTTGTTATTTATTACTCAACGTTTTAAATAAGAACTGCAACAGCTGTTTATGGAATAAATATTCTTAAGTCATATCCACTCTGTATACTTATGTTATTTATTACCAATCTTCACTCAATGGCTTAAATAAGAACTATAATATCTGTTTATAGTATAAATATTCTTAAGTAATCATTTGGTTCAATATAAATAAATGCTTTATTAAATAAATGTCCACAAGAATAACATAGGATCTTTAAAACCCCATGGGGCAGAATCCTAAGGTGATACAAAAAAATCCGATTAGCCTAAAACTTTCTAACACACATATAGAACATAGAAATAAAGTTTCATCGAAATCAGTGTACCAGTTTTTCTGTGAAAAGCGAACAAAGCACGACCAAAACCACACAAAATCACGTTTTTGAGCGGCCGCCATTCTTTTTCAAAGATTTGTATGCCAGTTTTAAGTTGACTAAATCCTTCTCCCGTATGTATAGAACAAATAAACAACGTTTCATCAAAGTCGGTGCACCCATTTTCCTGTGAAAAGCGAACAAAAACCTGTATTTGAGCATTACAGACAGATAGCCAGAAATTGAGATAAGACTTGTTTTGGCTTCCTTATGGTGTAAAACGTGAAAATATGCAAAAATTCCATAATGCCAAGCAATGTAGAGACAAAACTCAACATAAATTCAACAACAGGTGCCTATACACCATTATACTGTTTTGTGTTTTGCTACCAAATTAAGGTATTGTCAAAATTCAAGCATTACTTCCTGTAAAAATCTAAAATGGTAGGCCCTATATGGATTTATTATACTTTTCTCCAATTACCAGGAATAATCAGCTAATCAAGTGTATTACTCAGTTTAAATAAGAAAAACATTAAGTTAGTTTAAAAAAAAAGCTGGAAAAGGATATTGTCTGAGAGAGGTCGAGTGGGACACACCCCGAAGGGTCTTCAATGTAAAACCGGTTCTCCTTGAGTTGAGTGAGCATCCCCAGCACAATGACCCGGTTGATGTTGCCCCCGTGACTCAGGAGATACTCTACCGGCTGCAGCTGGAACTGCTGGCCCACAGAGAACAGCTCGTGACGGAGAGTCCTCTGCTTCAGTATGGTGTATCTGTCAGAACATAACAGCTCAGCATCCAGCCACGGTTGATGTTGCCCCCGTGACTCAGAAGATTCTCTACTAGCTGCAGCTGGAACTGCCTACCCACAGCGAACCACTCGTGGCGGAGAGTCCTCTGCTTCAGTATGGTGTATCTGTCAAAACAGAAACACTCAGCATCCAGCCACGGTTGATGTTGCCCCCGTGACTCAGAAGATACTCTACCGGCTGCAGCTGGAACTGCTGGCTAATGGAGATCAGCTCGTGGCGGAGAGTCCTCTGCTTCAGTATGGTGTATCTGTCAGAACACAAACACTCAGCATCCAGTCACGGTTGATGTTGCCCCCGTGACTCAGTAGATACTCTACTGGCTGCAGCTGGAACTGCTTACCCACAAAGAACAGCTCGTGGCGGAGAGTCCTCTGCTTCAGTATGGTGTATCTGTCAAAACACAAACACTCAGCATCCAGCCACGGTTGATGTTACCCCCGTGACTCAGGAGAGACTCTACCGGCTGCAGCTGGAACTGCTTACCCACGGAGAACCGCTCATGGTGGAGAGTCATCTGCTTCAGTATGGTGTATCTGTCAAAACACAAACACTCAGCATCCAGCCACGGTTGATGTTGCCCCCGTGACTCAGAAGATACTCTACTGGCTGCAGCTGGAACCGCTTACCCACGGAGAACCGCTCGTGGCGGAGAGTCCTCTGCTTCAGTATGGTGTATCTGTCAAAACACAAACACTCAGCATCCAGCCACGGTTGATGTTGCCCCCGTGACTCAGAAGATACTCTACTGGCTGCAGCTGGAACCGCTTACCCACGGAGAACCGCTCGTGGCGGAGAGTCCTCTGCTTCAGTATGGTGCATCTTTCAAAACACAAACACTCAGCAACCAGCCACGGTTGATGTTGCCCCCGTGACTCAGAAGATACTCAACTGGCTGTAGCTGGAACTGCTCACCCACACAGAACAGCTCGTGGCGGAGAGCCCTCTGCTTCAGAATGGTGTATCTGTCAAAACACAAACACTCAGCATCCAGTCACGGTTGATGTTGCCCCCGTGACTCAGTAGAGACTCTACTGGTTACAGCTGGAACCGGTTACCCACGGAGAACCGCTCGTGGCGGAGAGTCCTCTGCTTCAGTATGGTGCATCTTTCAAAACACAAACACTCAGCAACCAGCCACGGTTGATGTTGTCCCCGTGACTCAGAAGATACTCTACTGGCTGCAGCTGGAACTGCTCACCCACACAGAACCGCTCGTGGTGGAGAGCCCTCAGCTTCAGTATGGTGTATCTGTCAAAACACAAACACTCAGCATCCAGCCACGGTTGATGTTGCCCCCGTGACTCAGAAGATACTCAACTGAATAAAAAAAAATAAAATAAAATAATAAAAATAATTAAATAATTTTAAAATAATAAAATAATTATGTCATAATTTTTTACTATTTTTGTACCACCAAAATAAATTTGTGTACCACCAAGATAATAGCTCGGTAATAAAAACAAAGTCGGCTCACTGATCTTTTATATTGGTTATAACTTCCAAAGTAAAGGGGTACAAAATTTTATAGTGGTTTGATTTCCATTTTAAGGTACTTGGTTTTTTAATTGTAGTATACTTGTGTTTTTGTGCTAGACCTGTAGTCTAACTTTTATATTGGTTAAAACTTCCAAAGTAAAGTGGTACTACATTTTTTTTTTGCAGTGCAAAAAGGTACTAAGCTACAAAAATACTACAAAATTCTGATATAAGTTTTATTACGAAAAATCAATGTCGGCTCACAGCCCTATGGGTGGGTCAATACCACCAAATGGGATAACTTAGGTCTCCATGAGAAAAATGAAAAATTAAACTATATATTTTAAAAACCTTTATTGTTTTGATTAAACAACCTTTTTTCCTACCTTTCAACCCTATCCTACATTCCAAATAATAAATAAATAAAGTGTAAAAGATTAAATATGTCTTTATTTACCCATCGGTCACTCGTCTCCAACTGGCTTGGAGGTTATGCTGATCAAAACAAATATGTCAAGCAGACGATTGCCAACGACTGTGGTGTATAACCAATGACAATTTAACCTGTACTTCTACACGTTAACATCGGTCTGGAGAAAGTTGAGTGGGAAAATGGGTTTTTCCTATTGACAAGTAGTGTCTCCGAATATCCGTGGTTCAAGGACGCGTAAAACTAACGGAGTGTCCAGAAAAAGGTGTGGCGGTAAAAAGAGCAGGAAACATCTGAGCTATTCTTCTAACAGTTGATAGTTTGTTTCATGAGTGTAGTTTTTTAAGAAAAAGTTATAGATTTTCTGAAATATCTACAAAACCAGGGAAGAATTATATCGTACCTCAATTCACAAACAGTGCGGTCACACTTCATAACATGTTATTCTTTTATGAAAAAGCTAAATATATCATAACAAGTTAACAAGAACTAAATACAACCTCAAGACGTGGTTAGCCTACAAAGCTTAACTGACTATTAAAAATAATGTCTTGAATATACATATCGGTCACGAACAGATCTCTCACGTGACCGGTACTGTTATGTGTGACCGATCTGTATATTCGAGACATTATGTTTAATAGTCATTCAGTTAAGCTTTGTAGGCTAACCACGTTTTGAGGTTGTGTTTAGTTCTTGTTAACTTGTTATGATATATTTAGCTTTTTCATAAAAGATTAACATGTTATGATTTATAAGTGTGACCGTACTGTTTGTGAATTGAGATACGATATAATTCTTCCCTGGTTTTGTAGATATTTCAGGAAATCTATAACTTTAATAGTAAGTTTCATATTTTATAGTAATGAATAAGTTTTATTGTCTTTTAGATGTATTATGTTACCTTTTAGTGGTATAAGTCACGTGAGTTTACCAAACGGTCACTGTTGTTACCCGCCGGTCACGTCTGTTACAGACCGGTCACGTCTGCTACAGGCCGGTCACGGGGTAAAAATACTAACTAAACGACGATAATATATTTTTATTCATATATATATTTACATAAAACTGATGAAAAAATTTATTCACATCTCACAATAGTAAAATCATTATTTAAAAATGTTTTCCAATGAATAAATTTTAGGTATTAGGTACCAAATTATGATACACTTCCAACTTCAATACCATTTTCTAATTGTTAAAGGTTAAAATGATGGAATCAGGAAATAAATACACGTTATGTTTTTTTTATTGTTTATTTAATTAAACATTCTGTCAGTTGTTTGCATAAAATGTCTTAAACTCGTTTTTTGTGGGAGGTTAAGTGAGTGTGACCGATCACTGAAAATGTTTGTTTTTTCATATAAAAAATGAAAATTGTGCTCTGCTGCAGCATTGGAGTGTTCACAAAAATGTATGAGACTAAACAATCAATAGTAGAAGACAATTGGACAATTTTAATTTTAAAAATTTTCCTTAACCTAAATTATCCCATTTGGTGGGAATGACCCCTATACAAATTTAAATCTGTTTGAGACACCTTATATGAGACTCCGAGTATGTGTGCATCCATCACATGAAGCCACTTTCACTTTCACTTCATCAAAGTATAGTATATATTCATAAATAAGAGAGATGTGTCATTTTATCTATCCTCCATAAGAATCAAAATAGGACTAATTTTGCAGGTTTTTTGCTAAAGGGACCAAAATTGGTGTTTTTATGCAAATATCAATGCACCTTAACCAGATAAAGCAACAGACTGACTTTTATCAATATACGTTCATAGCAAATAAAATTTGTCTTATTCTCCGTAAGATTAACATTAGAGCTGAGACACAAGTTTGCTGCCACAGGGGCCACAAAAAGTAAGTTTTTAATGAAAATATCAATAGATCACAACCGCATGAAGCCACATAGCAAATTTCAAAAATATTAATTGACAAGCTGATATAAAATTTAACTTCCCCCCTCTGCAATTATCATTGAAATTGTAGATGTGCTGTAAGTTAACAGTCTATTTTAATTAGTTGTTGAGCCTATCATGCAGTAAAGTTCAAGATTTTCAATGGGAGTTTATCTTTTTTACAATATCCATTCATATTTTAATCCTAGCCGCATTCATTCATACTGTACTCCTTTTCACACATTTGTTTTTGTACACACATTTTGGTATTTTCGTTATTGATATTACATGGTATTAGTCGCAAGTTACACCTGGAAAAATAATACGACTATCCAGTAGTACACTTCTATTGATCATTATGTGTGTTGTTGAATGTAGCCGCCCAATGGCTAACCATTACCATTAGTGAGGTACCATTACTCAGGTAGTGACTACATGTAAAATAGGCCACATAATGAGTTAGAAAAATATACAACATTGCCTTTGTTGAACTTAGTTCATTGACTGAACTAAATCTGAGTTTCTACAGTAAAAGAACTCATTTCTCTCATATCCTCTATGATAGGATGCACTTTGTTTCAGTGTTCCTATCCATGGCCATAATGTCCGAGCGGAGAGTTAACTGTTTTTAAGCACTGGATCAATAGCCTATTGCTGTGTAGTCTATATTAGTAGCAGTGCAGTGCAGTCTATTGATGTAACAAAATGTTGCAACTCTCTTTCCTCCCCTCTCCCTAGTCTGTCACACAGAGCCAAACCCCCACCTCCTAGAGGCGCGATGTAACATGCACAACCCCTAAAATCGACAATATTTGTAGAAACACCTCACCTGTCCCTGAACATCCGACATTTTGAATCTGGGGAACCAAATAGGTCGAGTTGTTTTGCTGGTTGAGGAAGAAATTTCTTGCGGTCTATATTATAAATAAAGTGAGGAATCTCAAATGCTGATATAACATTCAAAATCGTTATATTTTCCTCTGTTTCACTTTTACAACAGTCCTGAAACACAAAATGAAGATTACTACAACTAATACAAAGTATAACTCTAAGAACAATCGAACCTCAATCAATATAATTCCTTGAAAAGTCAATGATTTGTCATTTCCCTTGAACTTGCATACTTGATAAATAAATAATAATGGTTTATTTTTGTCTTTAAAAAAATTGCATTGACTAAGTCAAGGTCACAGTGAAAAACAGACACAGTCCAATTAAAATACTTAAAACTAATATAACTTAAAACAAATTGCAAAACTTTGATCAATTAACATGTACGTGGTAAAGAATTCTAAGTGTGTGTGAGAGAGAGAAAGCAAAGTACAATTGTCATACTACTAATGGGCCTAACTTATATCTCTTGGTTACAATCTAAAAGACAATTTATTTAAGGTCTAAAAACTCTGAGAGTGAATAAAAAGGGTTTATTAAAAGATAGTTTTAAAATGTATTGGGAAAAATATTTACAGGATACTTATTTGACAAGTTACTCAATTTATTATAAATCTGTTGGGAGGTAATAATGTGACTATTTTGTATCTTAGTCAGCCTACAGTGCTCTATTGCTATTTTATTTTTGTTTCTAGTATTTTACCTGTGCAAATCTCTACTTAGGTTAAAAGACTGAAGGTTTTTAGGTGCAAAAGAAGCGGACTCAAGAATGTACAGGTTTATTACTTTTTCTAGCCACAATTTGATGAATGGAGGCTTACAATGCTCCAAGGATTCAGCCTTTGCCATTATCCTAATAGCTTTCTTTTTAAGAACAAGGATGCCTGAAATTTTACTACTACTACCCCAAATTAGTAGACCATATTTAATGATTGATTCAAAAAACGGATAGTAAACGGATTTCACATAGCTTTCGGGCACACGACACAAAATACGTCTTAAGTAAGAAAGAAGATGACCCTACACAGCCTTTTGGATATAAATTCAATATGGGAATTCCATGTGAGATTGTTATCAAGAAAGATTCCAAGCAATTTAACGTTAGTACAAAACTGGTTTGATGAATCATCTAGGGCACTGTCTTAAGCTAAATTGGATATTTTGGGTTTTGGCTTCATTTAATAAAAATCCATTTGCCCTAAACCACATTGAAGCTTCCTCAACAGTCTCATTAATTCAATAGTCTCGCAATTCAAAATCAGTATGGACATTTAAAAAAGTTGTGTTGTCTGTATATAAGAACAATTTTGCTCTAACAGAGCTAAGAAGATCATTTAACTGCAACAAGAACAAAAGAGGGCCCAGCATTGACCCTTGAGGCAGAACCTCAACCTCGCCGGACCAGTTTCTAACAATACAAACTTTTTGCCTACGATTGGTTAAATAGCATTGAAAAAACTTTAATGGAATTCCAGTGACACCTTAACAATTTAGCATTAAGATGAGTTCTTTGTGGTCAACACAATCAAAGGCTACTATAATATGCTAGTATACTAAATACTAAGCTATTTCACCTCTCTAACTCGAAGGGTTTGTTATAATTAATTTTGTATTGTGTTTTGCTTTTTATAATTACTGTATTAATTAATCAAAGTTATAATATTAGAATTAATCATAGTAATAATTATAAAACTTAACAAACAGTGACTAAAATTTTGGTAATTTATGTTTTGACACACTTTGACTTATAAAGCCAAAGGTATGGTGAATTTATATAGTTTATAGAGATTTTCCAGCTAAAACTTTTGCCTTATAGATGTGCGGTGGTAGGCTATGAAGACAGCAAAACTTTGAGTTATTAGATTTCGCCCCCAACCTTTTCTATCTTAAATTATAATGTATATAGAAATAACAGCAGAATGTAGTATAAGCACTACTTCATATTTACTTCAAAAATTCAATACAACAAAACATAAACAATAAACATTAAATATATAACACATGATTACAAAAACCAGATACCTAATAATAGTTATATAAATACCCCCGTCGCAGCAATCCTGCGTACTCAGCGAATTTCCAATGCAAATATGTGGGTATCACTACTACCTAGAGCCACTGACCAAGTTTCACAAAAATACATTCATTAATAAGTGATATATAGCATTTTATTTATTCTCCATAAGAATAACATTATAAATGAGTATGCAGGTTTGCTGCAACAAGGAAGATAAGATATGTGTTTTTTTGCAATTATCAATATAACTCAACCAGGTGAAGCTACATGCCAAGTTTTATTAATTTAGTTTCATAACTAAGGGAGATATAAATCTTTACTTATTCTCCATATGAATAACATGGGGGCCGAGTGTGCAGGTTTTGCTGCTACCGGGAAAAATATAAAAAAATTGTGTGCTATTATCAATATACCAACCACAACTAGTTGAAGCCACATACCAAGTTTCATCAATATACATACATAAATAATCAAAATATAACATTTTATTTGTTCTCCATAAGGATAACATTGGACAACGTACTGTGTTTAGCACTTTGAATATCACTGCAACGGTTGGACGTAAAACAACAATTAAAACGCCAAAATGATTGTTTTGTAGAGCTAAACTGATTGGTAGAAAGAAATGTGGAACTTTTAGTGAAATTATCTGAGGAAAATCTAAAAACCTTATTCCCATAAGATTAACATGGGAAATTTTATAGACACATTTTTTGACTTTTCTCCACAACCACTAAACCTAGCTTAATGATTCAAAATACTAAATTGTTTGTTTTTTAAGCTCTACAAAATGGCTATAACCAAAATCTAGTGTTTTTAAAATTTTAGGGTAAAAAGTTCAAAAAACTATTTTTGGAAAATTTCAAACCCCCATAAAACCCCCTTCCCATAAACCGATCGATCTGGTTTTCGAACTTAAAGTCATAAATGTTACTCTCCACATTTGTGCCAAATTTCATAAAAATCGGGCGCTTCTTTCAAAAGTTATCGCGGTAACGGACACACACATATATATATATATATATAGATATATATATACAGATATATATATATATATATATATATATATATATAGATAGATATATATATATAGATATATACATATATATAAATTTGAACGAATAGTGTTTTTGTCATCTGGGGACCTCAAAACAAAAAGTTATCATGGTCTCGGGCTTAAGTCTTACAATGCCACCTACGGTAATAGCTTCTTCCCTATAGGGGAAATTCGCTGAAAGCAGATCACAATACAGAATTAATAAGGCCTATAACATTTCCTCCCCGCTTTTTTAGAGGGTAAGTTTATTACGTGGTCACGTGATGCTGTGATTTTCTTCATGGGACAATTACTCTCCAGTCTCCACCACTGTCTGATCCTTCATTAATGAGTTGCAATTGCAATGTACTTACCACATTTTCTTTTTCCACATCTCTCACCAGCAGAGGAAATCTCGAAAAGTAGTCTGTATTACCATGAAACTTACATTCTCGGTAAACAATGTCTTAATCGAACCCAGATAAAAAGGTGAGTAACGAAACATGCATGTTAAGGCTAAAGTTGGAAGCATCTTATTTGGATGAAAAATTTTCACAAGCGGTTTGTGATCTGTAACCAGAGTAAACTTGTTCCCATAACAGTATTTGAACAATTTCTTTACGCCCCAAAATATTCCAGTCGCCTCCTTATCTATTTGACTATATCGAGTTTCAGTCCTTGTTAGTGTTTTTGATACATAGGCGATAGGCCTTTCTGAAGCATCTCTTAATCTGTAAGATAATACTGCTCCGAGCACGACTGGAGAAGCATCGGTAGCTAACACTAGCGGCAAATCAGGGTTGTAGGTCATTAAAACGTTGTCACTTGCCAAAATTCTTTTCACCTCTAAGAAACAGTTTCACAATCTTTTGTCCAAATCCATCTTTGATATTTACGGGTTAGTTTACTGAGGGGATTTACAATAATGGTAGCCATATTTGGAACAAATCATTGACCAATCCTAAAAATGTGCGTAGTTCTGACATATTTCTTGGTTATTCAGCTTCTACAATTGCTTTCAACTTATAATCAAATCAAGCCACAAAGTTATCGTGGTTCTTGACTTAACTAAAATAGCTATGGTAATAACAATAATAGCCATTTCTTAGGCTACGGTAATGAAATGTTTGACTCATTTTTTTGTATTATGGAACATTATATCGATTTGGCATTCCCATATAAGAAAATTAAAATCCTAAGGCATCAATCAAGTACAAAAAATAAGTTAGATGGTAATTTTTTGAAGATGAAAGAGGAGCTATTCCAACAATATATTGCAACTAGAGATCTACCTTCATCCCATCCACTGCGGATATCACACAATAAGTTTAAATTAGATTATAGGTCTTCAATTAAAGCTGCCAAGTCATTAAAGGTAAAAAACCTAATTGAGAATGCCAAATGCAAATCAAAAGCTACGTGAGAGATCATAAATGAATGTAAAAGATCTAGTAGCTCTCGGTTGGTGGGATCTATCGTTGATGGAAGTGGTGGGTTGGTTGACGACCCACTAATGAAAGCGAACGTTTTTAACTCGTTTTTCACTGAGGTTGGTCAACGTCTTTCTGCTAAAGTTGAAACCAAAAACCAATTTGTTCATTGTCCACATTCTGTATGTCCTTCATTTTTTGAGACCAACTGTTGAGAATGAAGTTTTAGCTACAATAAAATCTCTGAAGAGTAGTAGGTCATCAGGATTTGATGGGTTTCCATCTTGCCTGTTGAAAGAATGTTCTGACCTTTTGGTTGTTCCATTGACGCACATGATTAATCTTTCACTTGAGTCAGGCGTTTTCCCAGATGCCCTCAAACTCGCTCTTGTCAAGCCCATTCTAAAAAAGGGAGACTCCAAGCAATGTAGAAACTATAGACCCATTTCAATTATATCCACCTTTTCTAAAGTTATTGAGAAAATTGTTCTCCAGAGGTTGTTATGTTTCCTGGAGGCAAATAATATTTTATTTCGCAACCAATTCGGGTTTAGGAAAGGGAAAGGCACATTGAACGCTATGTTTTTTCTGGTTGATGCAATTGTTAAGACCCTGGATGAAGGAAGACATGCTTTAGGTATATTTCTGGATCTTAGCAAGGCATTTGATGTTGTAAACCACAATCTTCTCATTCGGAAAATGTTTAACCTTGGGGTAAGAGGTGTGGCCTTGGACTGGTTTAGATCATACCTTGAGAACCGGAAACAAAATGTGGAGATGCCATACTGTGACCAAAGGAAATGCATTAGGAAGCTCTATTCAAATAAATTGGCAGTAGCTATGGGAGTTCCTCAAGGGTCGGTATTAGGTCCTGTTCTTTTTCTTCTATTTATTAACAATATTGACAGTAGTATAAATAATGGTAAATTATGTATCTTCGCTGACGACACATCTCTAGTTGTTACTGGTCATAAAACGAAGGATTTAGAGGTGGCTGCATTTGCGCAGTCAAATTCCCTTCTTCAATGGTTGAATGAGAATGGTCTTTTTGTAAATACTGACAAGACAGGGATGATTGATTTTAAAATTCGTAATCGGACAGACAGCGTTTCGAATCTAATTTCCAAAAACGCTGTTTCGTCTACTGATACAGTAAATTTTCTTGGTCTTTTGATTGATTCGAGATTAAGTTTTTCTGACCACATCAGTAAAAATTCGTAATCGGACAGACAGCGTTTCGAATCTAATTTCCAAAAACGCTGTTTCGTCTACTGATACAGTAAATTTTCTTGGTCTTTTGATTGATTCGAGATTAAGTTTTTCTGACCACATCAGTAAATTGGTTGGTAAACTCAGTTCGATAATTTATGGAATACGTAAATGATCATTTTACCCTAATTCTGAAGTACTGCTCACAGCTTACTATGGTTGCTTTTATCCTCATCTCGTTTACGCTGTACCCATTTGGGGATTGGAAAAGACTAGTATGAGATACATCTTTACTCTCAAAAAGAAGATAATCAGAATTGTTTTTGGACTCAAGCGGCTTCAATCTTGTAAGGAGACTTTTTGTCAGTGTGGCCTGTTGACATTTCCTTCCATATATATTTTTGAAACGCTAATATTTTTTAGGAAAAACTGTGGGCTTTTTGAGTCCAGAATCTCTACGGTATATTCTCTTCGCCAAAGTTTAAATCTCCCAATTCCAAAACATAAAACTACATTTTTTTAAAAACAATGTTTATTATTGCTCTGTCAAACTTTTTAATGCGTTGCCTGATTGCCTCAAGGTGGAGATGCCACATGATGAATATAGGAGGAATCTTAAGACCTATTTGTTGAGAGGAGCGTTTTACAGTGTCCATGACTACATAAGGAATTTATAATTTAGAAGTGTTGACTATTTTGCTGTTGTAAGAGGTACATTTTGTAAATGACTCATGCCAATGCTTGTACGAGTTTTAAGGCAATAGAGGAATTATTCATTGATTGATTGATTGATTGATTGAATACCTTCTTCCCTTTTAGGGGAGTTGCTGAAACTAATTTTAAAGTACCTACTAGGCTATAATATGACCATTTCTTATCAACCATTCTAAGTATAACGTACCAAAATTGCAGATTCAATGAGGCCCTTCTCAACAAAAGGTGTGTCAAGAGACTGTCTCTGAATGTAGTCAACAATTTTTTCGAGCCATTCGTCCCGCTCCTGTTCTTCCAGGGGAGCCAACTGTGATGCAAAATACTCACATGCATCACTATAATATAACAAACAAGACAATTAATTAACATTAAGTGCCTACGGAAAGATTCAATAACTTCACCACTAGCAGTGACAATGTGACAGACAACACTATGAGCTATTTGCCAGTGCCAATAGGCAATTACCACCCAACCTTGAACTAGCGGAAGGGAATTTGGTAACTGGATGAAAGAATAATGAGTTTGAGAAGCAGGTTTCTGTCAACAAAAGTATGCTCAACAAAACTATCTTACAAAACTGCCCCAGCACATTGTCAGGTTTGGATACAGATTTTACTCTGCATAATACATTTGTGGCCTTAACTTCTTTTAACCACAGACTGACTATCGAGTAATTAATGGAATTTTCCAGCCATAAGGAGAGATGAAAGTTGGAGGAACTATGAATATTCCTTACCAAAATATGCTGTCATCTGGAACACACTAGGTAACCCAAGACCTGAGTACATGATAGGGGGGGAGGTAGTAGGGCATAGCGTTACTCTGCGTTAAATGGGGAAGGGGGGGGGGGTCCTGCTCAGCATTACATAACTCACATATTTTAAATATAATATCACTGACTATAAATACTGAAGCAGACTCATTGCCATTGTAAAAGCTGTTCCTAGTTTTGTAAAACAAAAAAACAGGATTCAAAGAGGAAGTAGTTACACTAATCACCAACAGAGTATACTTCTGACAACTATTACTTATCCTCTCAAGGAGGGGATAATACAACAGTTGGTGTATCACGAACAGTTGGTGTTATTATTTAGATTTTTTATGTTTTAGCTGGGTGGGATGGTTTATTTTCTTATCTTAATCGAATCTCAAAAATGTTACTTAAGAAAATACCCCCATCGCAGCAGACCTACGTACTCAGCGAATTTCCAATGCATGTATATGTTTCTCACTACCACATAAAGCCACTTACCAAGTTTCATAATATACATTTATAAATAAGCTATATATACTTAGCATCTTATTTATCCTCCAAAAGAATAAACATTAGGGCTGAGTACATAGGTTTGTTGCAACAAGAAAGATAAGAAATGTATTTTTATGCTATCATCAATATAACTCAACCAGGTGAAGCTACATACCAAGTTTTATTAATTGATGATCATTAAGAGGTATATAAAACATTACTTATTCTCCATAAAATTAACATTAGGGCTGAGTATGCAGGTTTGCTGCTACAGAGGCAACCAACAAAAATCATTATTTTGTGCAAATTTCAATATACCAGTACTAGGTGAAGCCACATACCTACCAAGTTTCATCAATATAAATATATAAATAATCAAAATATCATATTTTATTTATTCTCCATAAGGGGCCATACACATATTACGTAACACATTTTTTCTCATTTCAAACCCCCCCCCAAGTAACACACGTAACGCTTGAGCATACCCCCCAATGTGTTACGTAACTCAATAGTAGTAGACTTTAAAACAGCTTTTAAACCTTTTAAACATCAATTTATAGGCAATTTGGAATAGTCTATGGATTTAAATCAACCAATAAACTTTTAATGACTTTCTTGTAAAAACAATTTTTAATAACTTGTTTCAAAGCAAAATTGATACAATCAAACAAGACCGTTATAAACAAGTAGACATGAATAAAATCTCAGCTAAAATGTCACAAATTGTATTTATAACTACGGTATACCTAATTCAAATAAAAAAAACTTTAAGTAACAAACTTTAACCTTGATTTAGATATCAGTTTGATTACTTTTTTAATTTTAAAAGATTTATAATATTATCAACAGATACAGGAGTGTGCTAGGTCTTATGGGTTAGGCCTAAAATGTGCGAGTTACGTAACGTTGGTCCAAACCCCCCCCCATAATAGCCCAGCATAACGCTACGCCTATCCCCTCCCCCCCCTTAGGAGCATTACGTAAAACGTGTATGGTCCCCAGGGCCGTACTCAGCTTTCACGGACCCCTGGGCAAGCCTGGTGGTGTGGGACCTTGTTGCCGTCCGGATCCAAGTTGGTGACCTTTTGTTTAGACCGGCCTGGCCGGGCCCCCCTTCGATGAGCCCAGGCCCCCCCTGATTGGCCCTAGCTCTGGGGCAGTTGTCCCCCCTGCAACCCCTGAGGCCCCTAAGATAACATTGGACAATGTACTGTGTTTAGAACTTTGAATATCTCTGAAACGGTTGGACGTAGAATCACAATTTAAATACCAAAATGATTGTTTTGTAGAGCTGAACTTATTGGTTAAAACAAATGTGAAGTTTTGAGTAAAATTAACTGAGGAAAGCTAAAAACATTTTTCTATAGAATTAACGTAGGAAATTTTATGAACACTTTTTTGGGATTCTCTCCACAGCCACTTAACCTAGGTTAATGATTCAAAATACTATATTATTTGTTTTTTAAGCTCTATAAAATAGTCAAAACCAAAATTTAGTGTTTTAAAATGTTTAGGGTGAAAAAAGCAACAATTTTGAATAGGTATTCATAAAACCCCCTTCTCATAGTCCGATCTTTCTGGTTTTCGAACTTAAAGTCATAAATGTTGCTTTAAACGTTTGTGCCTGGTTTTGAAATCTGAAGTTTTATTACGAGTTATCGGTTAGTTAACGGACACATATGTAAAATCCTGGTTTATATAGGTATATAAATTTTAACAAAGTGTTTTTGGCATCTGGAGACTTCAAAACAAAAAATTATCATGGTCTCGGGCTTATGTCTTACCATACCACCTACAGTAATAGCTTCTTTCCATTAGGGAAAATTTGCTAAAAGGTAGAACAAAATATATTGCCTCTGTGTTGTTGGTTACCTCAAACACTATAATTACCGTATCATTTTACTGTACTGAGCTTTATTCTTTAGGGGGTTTTCCATAATGTATTTTGTTTGTTAGTTACGCTGTTTAATTAATTTGTTATGAATGGCATAAGTAACTTTTATTTTATAAATTAAAATATCCCTGTCGCAGCAAACCTGCTTACTCAGCGAATTTCCAATGCATACATTTATATACCATATACAACCACTTTTACCAAGTTTCATAGATACATACTCACAAATGAGCCGTATATAAAATTTTAATTTTTCTCCATAAGAATAATATGGGGATTGAGTACTCAGGTCTGCTACAACAAGGAACAGAAAGTATTAGGTTTTAATGGAAATATCAACAGACCACAACCAGGTAAAGCCACATACCAAGTTCCAGCTGTATCCATTAATAAAAAGCAATTTATACAATTTTAATTATTATCTATAATAATAACATGCGGGCTGAGTACACAGGTTTGCTGCAACAAGGAACACAGATTATGGCTTTTTATACAAACCATCAGCAAAATATTGTTTTAGCGAATTTCCCCTACAGGGAAGAAGCTTTTTTTAAATTATCAATAGACCACAACGAAATGGAAGCCATTTACCAAGTTTCGTTTGGATACATTCATAAATAAGCGAAATATAAAATGGTTCTTATTCTCCATAAGAATAACATTGGGCAACGTACTCTGTTTAGCACTTTGAATATCTCTGTAGGCCTAACCAATTGACGTAGAGAAATTATCAAAACACCAAATTGTTTTTTTTTTAAGTAGAATCCAATGATGAAAAGTAAAATTAGATTTCTTAAAATATTATATATGTAAAAACCTCAAAAAACCCAAATTTAGGGTACAAAATCCCCCTAAAATACCCCTTCTGATAAAGTAATATGTCTGGTTTTCGAACTGAAAGTCATAAATGTTGCTTTACACGTTTGTACCAAATTTCATGAAAATCGGACCATTTTTATAAAAGTTATCGTGCCTACAGACACATTTAAATACATACGTATAGTATATATACAGTATTGAACGAATGGTGTTTTTGGCATCTGGGGACCTCAAAACGAAGTTATCAGGGTCCCGGGCCTAGGTCTTACCATGCCGACTACAGTAATAGCTTCTTCCCAATAGGGAAAATTCATTAACAGAAAAATGTATCATTGAAATCTTTATAAAATGATAATTTTTACTTGATTCAAGATTTTTAACATTTACCATGATTATGTTACGTGTACACATGACCGAGTTTCTACATAATTTCAATTTTCTATTACCTTGACTTTTCCCTGACTTTCCCTGACTCTTCTGTAAAGTTTCCCTGACCCTTCTGTAAAATTCCCCTGACCAACTTTCGAAATACATTTTCGCTTTATAAACAAGCATGTGATGTACCTATGTCATAAATGTTATTCAAACTAAATTAAATATATTTATCTCAATAAAAACTCAATAGTTGAGGATTACAAGATGATAAGAATAAACTACTTAGGAATCATTAGATAGTCAGCCAACCATAGTGTCTCCACCTGAAAAATACTGCTACAACAGAGTGTATACAACCTGGAGCAAAGCATCACATCAGTTTTTTCATTATTGGGGATCAGATGGAGTAATAATACCCCCGTCGCAGCAAACCTGTGTATTCAGCGAATTTCCAATGCATAATATATGTCTTAATACCATCTAAAGCCACATACCAAGTTTCATAAAAATATATTCACATATAAACGATATAAACATTTTAATTATTCTCTATAAGAGTACGTAGGTTTGCTGAAACAATGAACACAAACAATTGTTTTTATGCAAATATAAATAGGATTTAAATAGGTGAAGCCACATACCAAGTTTCATCAATATTCAATCATAAGTAAGCACTATAAAACATTTTAATTATTCTCCATAAGAATAACATGGGAGCTGAGTAAGCAGGTTTGCTGCAACAAGGAAGTAAAAAATGGGTTTTTATGCAAATATCAATATAACTCAACAAGGTGAAGCCATATACCAAGTTTTATTAATTTATGTTCATAATTAAGGGAGTCATTACATTTTAATTATTCCCTATAAGAATAACATGGGGGCTGAGTACGCAGGTTCGCTGCTACGGGGAATATCAACAAAAAATCAATTTTTTGTGCAAATATCAATATACCAGTACTACGTGATGCCACATGCCAAGTTTCATCAATATACATTCATTAATAATGGAGATATAAAATTTTATTTATTCTCCATAAGGATAACATTGGACAACGTACTGTGTTTAGCACTTTGAATATCTCTGCAATGGTTGGACGTAGAATCACAATTTAAACACCAAAATGATTGTTTTGTGGAGCTGAGTTGATTGTTAAAAGCTAATGTGAAGTTTACATTAAAATTAACTTAGGAAAAGCCAAAAACCTTTTTCCCATAAGATAAGTTAACATTGGAGATTTTATGAGCAGGTTTTTTTGGATTTTCTCCGCAACCACTTAACCTAGCTTAATAATTCAAGATAATATATTATTTGTTTTTTTAAGCTCTATAACATGGTCCAAACAAAAATTAAGTGTTTTAAAAATCTTAGGGTAAAAAATGCAAAAAACTGATTTTTTTAAATCCCCATAAACCCCCCTTCCCATAGTCTGATTTTTCTGGTTTTCGAACTTAAGTCATAAAAGTCACTTTACATATTTGAGCCACATTTCATTGAAATCGGACGTTTTTTACTAAAGTTATTGCATTCACAGACACACACATATTATATATATATATATATAGGCCTATATAAATTTGAATGAATAGTATTTTAGTCATCTGGGGACCTCAAAAAAAAGTGGACATGGTCTCGGGCTTAAGTCTTACCATGAGACCTACGGTAATAGCTTCTTCCCTATAGGGGAAATTCGCTAAAAGCACTGAATTGTCATGTAAATTTTATATGATGCCTCACAGGAAGTTATCCTTGTTGTGATGTCCCCCATAACTTATTTTGAGACTTAACAACAATTACAAAATTAATATTGTGAAGTAGCTTTAAAGTGGAATAGTAATCAATATGAGACGATAGAAGTGAAACAGTCAGGACCTCCCGCAGCGCCGTTCTCGCGCAGTAAAAATGTTTGGCGGGGAACTGGTGCTGTCCCCCCACCCTACAGCCGCGAGCACTACACCAACCGAGTTCTGCCAACCTTACAGCATCCAGCGTAAAATTATGGGGTTTTATTTCATTCAGTAGTCTTTTTTCATGAAACGCGGATTAAATCTGGCTTATAAACAGAGAGACGGATAAACAAATGTTAACACATGTTTAAATATCCTCGCTGCATAAGCAATTTCACTGCTGAGGTTTGAAATTGTTGTAATTTAGGAGTATACGACAATTCTGATGTTTATGTCAGTTGGCAGAACTGCTGTTGTTATGTATGGAGTGGGGACGAGGGCGTGGCTCCATGGTGTAGTACTCGCGGCTGCAGGGTGGGGGGACAGCGCCAGTTCCCCGCCAAACATTTTTACTAAGCGAGGACGGCGCTGCGGGAGGTCCTGACTGTTCCAATTCTGCACTCCCTTCAATATTGCCTATAAACTACAAATTTATTTTCTTATCTTTCGTACATGGGGTCGAGACGTAACAAAATAAGCTTTAAATCTGGGTTCCCTGACTTTCCCTGACCGAATTTTCATTCCCTAACGTTCCTTGACCGTAGAAACCCTGTATGAGGAGGGTGGGGGGGTATGCTCAGTTGTTACAGCCCTGTTCATGGTGGCTGGCACCATGTTTGTGCGTGCACAGTAATGCCTTTCCTTTCCCCCTGCACATGTCTTAGTACAGTCAACTTAATATTATATTATATGCATCTTTCTGTCGAAACACGTTTTGACTGCTTAGGTCACCGTTTACATTTGTGCTGCTCGTCGAGTCGCTCGGGACTCGGGAAGCGGTATGGGGCGAAGCGGCAAGTCGTAGGCTACATTATCACCTGGAATAACACGGGCAGAAGCGATCTACGCATATACTTTCACATGATCCATCTTCACTCGCATATAGACTCAGCATAAACGTCAAAAATAAATAGCATTAATCCAAATGACTAATCTTATTTATTATCGTCAATAATCGTTAATTTATAATGGGATCATATTATTTCATATCTAACAAAATGTAAACAAAGCAGTGTCTATGTAAACACATCTGAAATCATTACCGTACTTGCAAAATTTTTAGTTGACTGTACGCAACCGTTTGAGGGGAATAGTGGTGGGAGGTATTCACTGTCTCTCTTACACTACCTCTCCTACATGCCAAGCACTGTGAACAGACCTGTACCTACGGTTTGTTATGTGGGGAGGTTTGAAATTATGAAAAAAATGTGTTACGAAATTAAGTGCATGGTCCTTAACCTTATTCTGCTGAGGACTGAACTAAGCTTGCAGAATCCAAGTAGGAATCTACACCCCCCAGATATTATAATGGAGTTTTACCTGAGATAACATGAAAATTTATAACAATAAACACAGCATCGCTAGGCCTAGCAAAACCGTTTAAAGACAGGTCCAAGACAAAGGCCTAGGCTAAAATATCACCATTAAAAGGGTTAAGATTTCCACTAAAATCTGTTCTACAGTACTGTAAAGTAGGTTAGATCTATTACCTTCTGATTGAAAGTCCATTAAATCTGAACGATGTCACAATAAATTTCTTCACAGATGCTAAGTCCGTCATACTCGTATGAAGTTAAGATTCTTAAATTCAAGAACAAAATAAATCTTTTTCACATCAAACAAGTTAATGTTCAAAAATCATGTTACAGTAATTTAAATTTCCTCACGTTTCACTCTCATCATATCAGATTTCGATCTCCATTATTCTTATTCATAATTTATTATTATGGTCATATCATCGTCTGCTGCTTGTTTCCCGCCTAAACCATCGACCACCAAAACATCAGGCATTAACCAACGAGCACATGGGGACGTTGGAGACTAAGGAGGTCTATGGGGAATAATGGAGAACTACCATCGATTAAGGATGTATAATCAATGGTGCTACACTAATCAACAAAATTGCAAGCCGTTCTCCATCAAGTTTTGGAGATGCACAATATTACTCTCTGAAATCAAAGGAGTCAAAAAAGAGAGTTATTTGGTTTTTTGTTATTTTGTTACAACTTTGTACACTTTTATTCCAGTACTCATCAAGTGAGTAGATTAATTTAGGAGACGTATGCATACTACGTCCCAAAACTTTCGGCCTGATTACGGTACCCCCCTCCCTCGTGTTACGCTAGTCATGGCCCCCTCCCGCTTGTCACGCGTCATAATCTAAAATACAATATATTTAACATGCTTGTAGCTATCCCCCTCCCCCTTTACATGACTCCTCTGATTTCAAAATGATATAAGGATTAAGGTAAAAATTAAAATAATTTATATACAATTATATGTATTTGTATGCATTGAATAACAATAATCTTGGTCGGTTGTGGACCCTTATTAGTGTCAACCGGTGGTGCGGGTCCTTGTTGCCGCCCAGGCCTAAGTCTTTTGAATGTGGTTTTGTGAGTTGCGGACCCTAGACGCGCACCTATGTAGCCTGTGCTTAAAACCGGCCCAGACAATAATTATAGATATAAACTTTAATCAAAGCAAAACTTAAATTTATAACAATGTACGATATAATTCAAATTTTCGTAAACTTTAATGTTTTTGCTTTAGTTTACTGCATTTGAGATTAGGTTTCGTGCACATATTACGTCACGCTCAAGGTTTAAGGGGGGGGGGGCTGTGACAGTTAGACAGGGTGGTGAGAGAGCGGTCTAGCGTGGCGCGACAAACCGATTTCAAGGAGCGGCAGAATACTATGAAAGACAGAACGATCTAGACTATGGAATTATTTTAAGGATTTGGAATAATTCTCTACCAAATGAAGATAAAATCCTCGTCATTCCTCTCGGCGTTTGGTGGAGAACACAATAACGTATTGTCTTTTATATGGTTGAAAGTCCGCCTTTATGACATAGCCAAAAGAACCACCATCTCAGCTACTGTTTCCCCCAGGTAAATAAATTGAATGAAATAAATTGTTTTTAGCGAATTTCCCCTACAGGGAAGAAAGCTATTACCGAAGTCGGCATGGTAAGACCTAGGCCCAGAACCATGATAACTTTTCGTTTTGAGGTCCCCAGATGCCACAAACACCATTCGTTCAAAACTATATATTTGTGTGTCCGTGAGCACGATAACTCTCGTAAAAATTATCCGATTTTGACGAAATCTGGTATAAACGAGTAAAGCAGCATTTATGACTTTAAATACGAAAAACAGACAGATCGATCTATCCGAAGGGGATTTTTGGGGGGGGGGTTGTACCCCAAAAATGGGGTTTTTGAGTTTTTTACATATAATTTTTGAAAAAGTCAAATTTTATTCTTTTTTCATTGGAATCAGCTTAAAAAGACGCAAAATTTGGTGTTTTGATCATTTCTCTACGTCAATCGGTTACAGAGATATTGAAAGTGCTAAACACAGTACGTTGTCCAATATGTTATTCTTATGGAGAATAAGAAAAATTGTATATCTCCCTTATTTATCTACTTACCCTGATGAAACTTGGTAGAAACATCACATTGATCACATGGTTTCCTTTAAACGTTGATAACCCCTATACCTGTTGCTGATTTCGACATTTAACCCATTGAGGTAGTAATTTTATTCTATTTGTAGTAGCCTATAACGGGAATTGATTGGTGCTGCACTCTAGTAGCAAAATATGTAACTAATGACCGCGGGCGTCTACGGTTCTATCCGCTAGGGGCGCGGACTGACTGAAAACCCTTAATATCGCCGCCAGGCCTTTGGTCGTGTTAGCTGAGTTGGCTACGTCGTGGAAACACCTTGGCCAGGTGGCGATACGATGTTCGTGGGTTCGATTCCCGCACACGACCAAAACTGACCAGTTGTGCAACTCTCAATGAGTTAACCGGTCTGTGGCAACGTTGGTGGGAGGGCCCAAGTAAAATTAACGGTGGCAGGCTTGCTTGGAAGTTGACGGGATTGGTTAATTCTTTGAGACTTGCACATGGTCAACACTGATTTTGCTAATTTTTACTTATGTCTACTGTGTGTGTGCCAATGCGACTCTCTAAACTGAAAGAAAACAATATTTTAATTAAAATATGCCATTAATCCATTTAAAAACACCAATTTTATACTCCAATTCACACGTTAATAAAATTACAAGTAAGGAACGAGACCTGCTCGTATGTCTACGCCAATGGGTTAAGGTGTAATTTTAAAGAAAATAACTCATTCACTTATCACCGTTTAGTGTACACCGTTTCAATATTAAGGTCGTTTAGTATATTTTATCTGTCTGTTGAAATGTTAATCTTACAAATTCAGATTCTTCGAAACTCTGCAGAAAATACACGCTATTAGCCTACTGAAGTGGCCTCGGCAAGACTTAAGACCCGTGACCATGATAACCCTTATTAGTGTCAACCGGTGGTGCGGGTCCTTGTTGCCGCCCAGGCCTAAGTCTTTTGAATGTGGTTTTGTGAGTTGCGGACCCTAGACGCGCACCTATGTAGCCTGTGCTTAAAACCGGCCCAGACAATAATTATAGATATAAACTTTAATCAAAGCAAAACTTAAATTTATAACAATGTACGATATAATTCAAATTTTCGTAAACTTTAATGTTTTTGCTTTAGTTTACTGCATTTGAGATTAGGTTTCGTGCACATATTACGTCACGCTCAAGGTTTAAGGGGGGGGGGGCTGTGACAGTTAGACAGGGTGGTGAGAGAGCGGTCTAGCGTGGCGCGACAAACCGATTTCAAGGAGCGGCAGAATACTATGAAAGACAGAACGATCTAGACTATGGAATTATTTTAAGGATTTGGAATAATTCTCTACCAAATGAAGATAAAATCCTCGTCATTCCTCTCGGCGTTTGGTGGAGAACACAATAACGTATTGTCTTTTATATGGTTGAAAGTCCGCCTTTATGACATAGCCAAAAGAACCACCATCTCAGCTACTGTTTCCCCCAGGTAAATAAATTGAATGAAATAAATTGTTTTTAGCGAATTTCCCCTACAGGGAAGAAAGCTATTACCGAAGTCGGCATGGTAAGACCTAGGCCCAGAACCATGATAACTTTTCGTTTTGAGGTCCCCAGATGCCACAAACACCATTCGTTCAAAACTATATATTTGTGTGTCCGTGAGCACGATAACTCTCGTAAAAATTATCCGATTTTGACGAAATCTGGTATAAACGAGTAAAGCAGCATTTATGACTTTAAATACGAAAAACAGACAGATCGATCTATCCGAAGGGGATTTTTGGGGGGGGGGTTGTACCCCAAAAATGGGGTTTTTGAGTTTTTTACATATAATTTTTGAAAAAGTCAAATTTTATTCTTTTTTCATTGGAATCAGCTTAAAAAGACGCAAAATTTGGTGTTTTGATCATTTCTCTACGTCAATCGGTTACAGAGATATTGAAAGTGCTAAACACAGTACGTTGTCCAATATGTTATTCTTATGGAGAATAAGAAAAATTGTATATCTCCCTTATTTATCTACTTACCCTGATGAAACTTGGTAGAAACATCACATTGATCACATGGTTTCCTTTAAACGTTGATAACCCCTATACCTGTTGCTGATTTCGACATTTAACCCATTGAGGTAGTAATTTTATTCTATTTGTAGTAGCCTATAACGGGAATTGATTGGTGCTGCACTCTAGTAGCAAAATATGTAACTAATGACCGCGGGCGTCTACGGTTCTATCCGCTAGGGGCGCGGACTGACTGAAAACCCTTAATATCGCCGCCAGGCCTTTGGTCGTGTTAGCTGAGTTGGCTACGTCGTGGAAACACCTTGGCCAGGTGGCGATACGATGTTCGTGGGTTCGATTCCCGCACACGACCAAAACTGACCAGTTGTGCAACTCTCAATGAGTTAACCGGTCTGTGGCAACGTTGGTGGGAGGGCCCAAGTAAAATTAACGGTGGCAGGCTTGCTTGGAAGTTGACGGGATTGGTTAATTCTTTGAGACTTGCACATGGTCAACACTGATTTTGCTAATTTTTACTTATGTCTACTGTGTGTGTGCCAATGCGACTCTCTAAACTGAAAGAAAACAATATTTTAATTAAAATATGCCATTAATCCATTTAAAAACACCAATTTTATACTCCAATTCACACGTTAATAAAATTACAAGTAAGGAACGAGACCTGCTCGTATGTCTACGCCAATGGGTTAAGGTGTAATTTTAAAGAAAATAACTCATTCACTTATCACCGTTTAGTGTACACCGTTTCAATATTAAGGTCGTTTAGTATATTTTATCTGTCTGTTGAAATGTTAATCTTACAAATTCAGATTCTTCGAAACTCTGCAGAAAATACACGCTATTAGCCTACTGAAGTGGCCTCGGCAAGACTTAAGACCCGTGACCATGATAACCCTTATTAGTGTCAACCGGTGGTGCGGGTCCTTGTTGCCGCCCAGGCCTAAGTCTTTTGAATGTGGTTTTGTGAGTTGCGGACCCTAGACGCGCACCTATGTAGCCTGTGCTTAAAACCGGCCCAGACAATAATTATAGATATAAACTTTAATCAAAGCAAAACTTAAATTTATAACAATGTACGATATAATTCAAATTTTCGTAAACTTTAATGTTTTTGCTTTAGTTTACTGCATTTGAGATTAGGTTTCGTGCACATATTACGTCACGCTCAAGGTTTAAGGGGGGGGGGGCTGTGACAGTTAGACAGGGTGGTGAGAGAGCGGTCTAGCGTGGCGCGACAAACCGATTTCAAGGAGCGGCAGAATACTATGAAAGACAGAACGATCTAGACTATGGAATTATTTTAAGGATTTGGAATAATTCTCTACCAAATGAAGATAAAATCCTCGTCATTCCTCTCGGCGTTTGGTGGAGAACACAATAACGTATTGTCTTTTATATGGTTGAAAGTCCGCCTTTATGACATAGCCAAAAGAACCACCATCTCAGCTACTGTTTCCCCCAGGTAAATAAATTGAATGAAATAAATTGTTTTTAGCGAATTTCCCCTACAGGGAAGAAAGCTATTACCGAAGTCGGCATGGTAAGACCTAGGCCCAGAACCATGATAACTTTTCGTTTTGAGGTCCCCAGATGCCACAAACACCATTCGTTCAAAACTATATATTTGTGTGTCCGTGAGCACGATAACTCTCGTAAAAATTATCCGATTTTGACGAAATCTGGTATAAACGAGTAAAGCAGCATTTATGACTTTAAATACGAAAAACAGACAGATTGATCTATCCGAAGGGGATTTTTGGGGGGGGGTTGTACCCCAAAAATGGGGTTTTTGAGTTTTTTACATATAATTTTTGAAAAAGTCAAATTTTATTCTTTTTTCATTGGAATCAGCTTAAAAAGACGCAAAATTTGGTGTTTTGATCATTTCTCTACGTCAATCGGTTACAGAGATATTGAAAGTGCTAAACACAGTACGTTGTCCAATATGTTATTCTTATGGAGAATAAGAAAAATTGTATATCTCCCTTATTTATCTACTTACCCTGATGAAACTTGGTAGAAACATCACATTGATCACATGGTTTCCTTTAAACGTTGATAACCCCTATACCTGTTGCTGATTTCGACATTTAACCCATTGAGGTAGTAATTTTATTCTATTTGTAGTAGCCTATAACGGGAATTGATTGGTGCTGCACTCTAGTAGCAAAATATGTAACTAATGACCGCGGGCGTCTACGGTTCTATCCGCTAGGGGCGCGGACTGACTGAAAACCCTTAATATCGCCGCCAGGCCTTTGGTCGTGTTAGCTGAGTTGGCTACGTCGTGGAAACACCTTGGCCAGGTGGCGATACGATGTTCGTGGGTTCGATTCCCGCACACGACCAAAACTGACCAGTTGTGCAACTCTCAGCTTAAAATCAGTTTAAAATCAGCTTAAAAAGACGCAAAATTTGGTGTTTTGATCATTTCTCTACGTCAATCGGTTACAGAGATATTGAAAGTGCTAAACACAGTACGTTGTCCAATATGTTATTCTTATGGAGAATAAGAAAAATTGTATATCTCCCTTATTTATCTACTTACCCTGATGAAACTTGGTAGAAACATCACATTGATCACATGGTTTCCTTTAAACGTTGATAACCCCTATACCTGTTGCTGATTTCGACATTTAACCCATTGAGGTAGTAATTTTATTCTATTTGTAGTAGCCTATAACGGGAATTGATTGGTGCTGCACTCTAGTAGCAAAATATGTAACTAATGACCGCGGGCGTCTACGGTTCTATCCGCTAGGGGCGCGGACTGACTGAAAACCCTTAATATCGCCGCCAGGCCTTTGGTCGTGTTAGCTGAGTTGGCTACGTCGTGGAAACACCTTGGCCAGGTGGCGATACGATGTTCGTGGGTTCGATTCCCGCACACGACCAAAACTGACCAGTTGTGCAACTCTCAATGAGTTAACCGGTCTGTGGCAACGTTGGTGGGAGGGCCCAAGTAAAATTAACGGTGGCAGGCTTGCTTGGAAGTTGACGGGATTGGTTAATTCTTTGAGACTTGCACATGGTCAACACTGATTTTGCTAATTTTTACTTATGTCTACTGTGTGTGTGCCAATGCGACTCTCTAAACTGAAAGAAAACAATATTTTAATTAAAATATGCCATTAATCCATTTAAAAACACCAATTTTATACTCCAATTCACACGTTAATAAAATTACAAGTAAGGAACGAGACCTGCTCGTATGTCTACGCCAATGGGTTAAGGTGTAATTTTAAAGAAAATAACTCATTCACTTATCACCGTTTAGTGTACACCGTTTCAATATTAAGGTCGTTTAGTATATTTTATCTGTCTGTTGAAATGTTAATCTTACAAATTCAGATTCTTCGAAACTCTGCAGAAAATACACGCTATTAGCCTACTGAAGTGGCCTCGGCAAGACTTAAGACCCGTGACCATGATAACCCTTATTAGTGTCAACCGGTGGTGCGGGTCCTTGTTGCCGCCCAGGCCTAAGTCTTTTGAATGTGGTTTTGTGAGTTGCGGACCCTAGACGCGCACCTATGTAGCCTGTGCTTAAAACCGGCCCAGACAATAATTATAGATATAAACTTTAATCAAAGCAAAACTTAAATTTATAACAATGTACGATATAATTCAAATTTTCGTAAACTTTAATGTTTTTGCTTTAGTTTACTGCATTTGAGATTAGGTTTCGTGCACATATTACGTCACGCTCAAGGTTTAAGGGGGGGGGGGCTGTGACAGTTAGACAGGGTGGTGAGAGAGCGGTCTAGCGTGGCGCGACAAACCGATTTCAAGGAGCGGCAGAATACTATGAAAGACAGAACGATCTAGACTATGGAATTATTTTAAGGATTTGGAATAATTCTCTACCAAATGAAGATAAAATCCTCGTCATTCCTCTCGGCGTTTGGTGGAGAACACAATAACGTATTGTCTTTTATATGGTTGAAAGTCCGCCTTTATGACATAGCCAAAAGAACCACCATCTCAGCTACTGTTTCCCCCAGGTAAATAAATTGAATGAAATAAATTGTTTTTAGCGAATTTCCCCTACAGGGAAGAAAGCTATTACCGAAGTCGGCATGGTAAGACCTAGGCCCAGAACCATGATAACTTTTCGTTTTGAGGTCCCCAGATGCCACAAACACCATTCGTTCAAAACTATATATTTGTGTGTCCGTGAGCACGATAACTCTCGTAAAAATTATCCGATTTTGACGAAATCTGGTATAAACGAGTAAAGCAGCATTTATGACTTTAAATACGAAAAACAGACAGATCGATCTATCCGAAGGGGATTTTTGGGGGGGGGTTGTACCCCAAAAATGGGGTTTTTGAGTTTTTTACATATAATTTTTGAAAAAGTCAAATTTTATTCTTTTTTCATTGGAATCAGCTTAAAAAGACGCAAAATTTGGTGTTTTGATCATTTCTCTACGTCAATCGGTTACAGAGATATTGAAAGTGCTAAACACAGTACGTTGTCCAATATGTTATTCTTATGGAGAATAAGAAAAATTGTATATCTCCCTTATTTATCTACTTACCCTGATGAAACTTGGTAGAAACATCACATTGATCACATGGTTTCCTTTAAACGTTGATAACCCCTATACCTGTTGCTGATTTCGACATTTAACCCATTGAGGTAGTAATTTTATTCTATTTGTAGTAGCCTATAACGGGAATTGATTGGTGCTGCACTCTAGTAGCAAAATATGTAACTAATGACCGCGGGCGTCTACGGTTCTATCCGCTAGGGGCGCGGACTGACTGAAAACCCTTAATATCGCCGCCAGGCCTTTGGTCGTGTTAGCTGAGTTGGCTACGTCGTGGAAACACCTTGGCCAGGTGGCGATACGATGTTCGTGGGTTCGATTCCCGCACACGACCAAAACTGACCAGTTGTGCAACTCTCAATGAGTTAACCGGTCTGTGGCAACGTTGGTGGGAGGGCCCAAGTAAAATTAACGGTGGCAGGCTTGCTTGGAAGTTGACGGGATTGGTTAATTCTTTGAGACTTGCACATGGTCAACACTGATTTTGCTAATTTTTACTTATGTCTACTGTGTGTGTCTACGAGACCTGCTCGTATGTCTACGCCAATGGGTTAAGGTGTAATTTTAAAGAAAATAACTCATTCACTTATCACCGTTTAGTGTACACCGTTTCAATATTAAGGTCGTTTAGTATATTTTATCTGTCTGTTGAAATGTTAATCTTACAAATTCAGATTCTTCGAAACTCTGCAGAAAATACACGCTATTAGCCTACTGAAGTGGCCTCGGCAAGACTTAAGACCCGTGACCATGATAACCCTTATTAGTGTCAACCGGTGGTGCGGGTCCTTGTTGCCGCCCAGGCCTAAGTCTTTTGAATGTGGTTTTGTGAGTTGCGGACCCTAGACGCGCACCTATGTAGCCTGTGCTTAAAACCGGCCCAGACAATAATTATAGATATAAACTTTAATCAAAGCAAAACTTAAATTTATAACAATGTACGATATAATTCAAATTTTCGTAAACTTTAATGTTTTTGCTTTAGTTTACTGCATTTGAGATTAGGTTTCGTGCACATATTACGTCACGCTCAAGGTTTAAGGGGGGGGGGGCTGTGACAGTTAGACAGGGTGGTGAGAGAGCGGTCTAGCGTGGCGCGACAAACCGATTTCAAGGAGCGGCAGAATACTATGAAAGACAGAACGATCTAGACTATGGAATTATTTTAAGGATTTGGAATAATTCTCTACCAAATGAAGATAAAATCCTCGTCATTCCTCTCGGCGTTTGGTGGAGAACACAATAACGTATTGTCTTTTATATGGTTGAAAGTCCGCCTTTATGACATAGCCAAAAGAACCACCATCTCAGCTACTGTTTCCCCCAGGTAAATAAATTGAATGAAATAAATTGTTTTTAGCGAATTTCCCCTACAGGGAAGAAAGCTATTACCGAAGTCGGCATGGTAAGACCTAGGCCCAGAACCATGATAACTTTTCGTTTTGAGGTCCCCAGATGCCACAAACACCATTCGTTCAAAACTATATATTTGTGTGTCCGTGAGCACGATAACTCTCGTAAAAATTATCCGATTTTGACGAAATCTGGTATAAACGAGTAAAGCAGCATTTATGACTTTAAATACGAAAAACAGACAGATCGATCTATCCGAAGGGGATTTTTGGGGGGGGGTTGTACCCCAAAAATGGGGTTTTTGAGTTTTTTACATATAATTTTTGAAAAAGTCAAATTTTATTCTTTTTTCATTGGAATCAGCTTAAAAAGACGCAAAATTTGGTGTTTTGATCATTTCTCTACGTCAATCGGTTACAGAGATATTGAAAGTGCTAAACACAGTACGTTGTCCAATATGTTATTCTTATGGAGAATAAGAAAAATTGTATATCTCCCTTATTTATCTACTTACCCTGATGAAACTTGGTAGAAACATCACATTGATCACATGGTTTCCTTTAAACGTTGATAACCCCTATACCTGTTGCTGATTTCGACATTTAACCCATTGAGGTAGTAATTTTATTCTATTTGTAGTAGCCTATAACGGGAATTGATTGGTGCTGCACTCTAGTAGCAAAATATGTAACTAATGACCGCGGGCGTCTACGGTTCTATCCGCTAGGGGCGCGGACTGACTGAAAACCCTTAATATCGCCGCCAGGCCTTTGGTCGTGTTAGCTGAGTTGGCTACGTCGTGGAAACACCTTGGCCAGGTGGCGATACGATGTTCGTGGGTTCGATTCCCGCACACGACCAAAACTGACCAGTTGTGCAACTCTCAATGAGTTAACCGGTCTGTGGCAACGTTGGTGGGAGGGCCCAAGTAAAATTAACGGTGGCAGGCTTGCTTGGAAGTTGACGGGATTGGTTAATTCTTTGAGACTTGCACATGGTCAACACTGATTTTGCTAATTTTTACTTATGTCTACTGTGTGTGTGCCAATGCGACTCTCTAAACTGAAAGAAAACAATATTTTAATTAAAATATGCCATTAATCCATTTAAAAACACCAATTTTATACTCCAATTCACACGTTAATAAAATTACAAGTAAGGAACGAGACCTGCTCGTATGTCTACGCCAATGGGTTAAGGTGTAATTTTAAAGAAAATAACTCATTCACTTATCACCGTTTAGTGTACACCGTTTCAATATTAAGGTCGTTTAGTATATTTTATCTGTCTGTTGAAATGTTAATCTTACAAATTCAGATTCTTCGAAACTCTGCAGAAAATACACGCTATTAGCCTACTGAAGTGGCCTCGGCAAGACTTAAGACCCGTGACCATGATAACCCTTATTAGTGTCAACCGGTGGTGCGGGTCCTTGTTGCCGCCCAGGCCTAAGTCTTTTGAATGTGGTTTTGTGAGTTGCGGACCCTAGACGCGCACCTATGTAGCCTGTGCTTAAAACCGGCCCAGACAATAATTATAGATATAAACTTTAATCAAAGCAAAACTTAAATTTATAACAATGTACGATATAATTCAAATTTTCGTAAACTTTAATGTTTTTGCTTTAGTTTACTGCATTTGAGATTAGGTTTCGTGCACATATTACGTCACGCTCAAGGTTTAAGGGGGGGGGGGGCTGTGACAGTTAGACAGGGTGGTGAGAGAGCGGTCTAGCGTGGCGCGACAAACCGATTTCAAGGAGCGGCAGAATACTATGAAAGACAGAACGATCTAGACTATGGAATTATTTTAAGGATTTGGAATAATTCTCTACCAAATGAAGATAAAATCCTCGTCATTCCTCTCGGCGTTTGGTGGAGAACACAATAACGTATTGTCTTTTATATGGTTGAAAGTCCGCCTTTATGACATAGCCAAAAGAACCACCATCTCAGCTACTGTTTCCCCCAGGTAAATAAATTGAATGAAATAAATTGTTTTTAGCGAATTTCCCCTACAGGGAAGAAAGCTATTACCGAAGTCGGCATGGTAAGACCTAGGCCCAGAACCATGATAACTTTTCGTTTTGAGGTCCCCAGATGCCACAAACACCATTCGTTCAAAACTATATATTTGTGTGTCCGTGAGCACGATAACTCTCGTAAAAATTATCCGATTTTGACGAAATCTGGTATAAACGAGTAAAGCAGCATTTATGACTTTAAATACGAAAAACAGACAGATTGATCTATCCGAAGGGGATTTTTGGGGGGGGGTTGTACCCCAAAAATGGGGTTTTTGAGTTTTTTACATATAATTTTTGAAAAAGTCAAATTTTATTCTTTTTTCATTGGAATCAGCTTAAAAAGACGCAAAATTTGGTGTTTTGATCATTTCTCTACGTCAATCGGTTACAGAGATATTGAAAGTGCTAAACACAGTACGTTGTCCAATATGTTATTCTTATGGAGAATAAGAAAAATTGTATATCTCCCTTATTTATCTACTTACCCTGATGAAACTTGGTAGAAACATCACATTGATCACATGGTTTCCTTTAAACGTTGATAACCCCTATACCTGTTGCTGATTTCGACATTTAACCCATTGAGGTAGTAATTTTATTCTATTTGTAGTAGCCTATAACGGGAATTGATTGGTGCTGCACTCTAGTAGCAAAATATGTAACTAATGACCGCGGGCGTCTACGGTTCTATCCGCTAGGGGCGCGGACTGACTGAAAACCCTTAATATCGCCGCCAGGCCTTTGGTCGTGTTAGCTGAGTTGGCTACGTCGTGGAAACACCTTGGCCAGGTGGCGATACGATGTTCGTGGGTTCGATTCCCGCACACGACCAAAACTGACCAGTTGTGCAACTCTCAGCTTAAAATCAGTTTAAAATCAGCTTAAAAAGACGCAAAATTTGGTGTTTTGATCATTTCTCTACGTCAATCGGTTACAGAGATATTGAAAGTGCTAAACACAGTACGTTGTCCAATATGTTATTCTTATGGAGAATAAGAAAAATTGTATATCTCCCTTATTTATCTACTTACCCTGATGAAACTTGGTAGAAACATCACATTGATCACATGGTTTCCTTTAAACGTTGATAACCCCTATACCTGTTGCTGATTTCGACATTTAACCCATTGAGGTAGTAATTTTATTCTATTTGTAGTAGCCTATAACGGGAATTGATTGGTGCTGCACTCTAGTAGCAAAATATGTAACTAATGACCGCGGGCGTCTACGGTTCTATCCGCTAGGGGCGCGGACTGACTGAAAACCCTTAATATCGCCGCCAGGCCTTTGGTCGTGTTAGCTGAGTTGGCTACGTCGTGGAAACACCTTGGCCAGGTGGCGATACGATGTTCGTGGGTTCGATTCCCGCACACGACCAAAACTGACCAGTTGTGCAACTCTCAATGAGTTAACCGGTCTGTGGCAACGTTGGTGGGAGGGCCCAAGTAAAATTAACGGTGGCAGGCTTGCTTGGAAGTTGACGGGATTGGTTAATTCTTTGAGACTTGCACATGGTCAACACTGATTTTGCTAATTTTTACTTATGTCTACTGTGTGTGTGCCAATGCGACTCTCTAAACTGAAAGAAAACAATATTTTAATTAAAATATGCCATTAATCCATTTAAAAACACCAATTTTATACTCCAATTCACACGTTAATAAAATTACAAGTAAGGAACGAGACCTGCTCGTATGTCTACGCCAATGGGTTAAGGTGTAATTTTAAAGAAAATAACTCATTCACTTATCACCGTTTAGTGTACACCGTTTCAATATTAAGGTCGTTTAGTATATTTTATCTGTCTGTTGAAATGTTAATCTTACAAATTCAGATTCTTCGAAACTCTGCAGAAAATACACGCTATTAGCCTACTGAAGTGGCCTCGGCAAGACTTAAGACCCGTGACCATGATAACCCTTATTAGTGTCAACCGGTGGTGCGGGTCCTTGTTGCCGCCCAGGCCTAAGTCTTTTGAATGTGGTTTTGTGAGTTGCGGACCCTAGACGCGCACCTATGTAGCCTGTGCTTAAAACCGGCCCAGACAATAATTATAGATATAAACTTTAATCAAAGCAAAACTTAAATTTATAACAATGTACGATATAATTCAAATTTTCGTAAACTTTAATGTTTTTGCTTTAGTTTACTGCATTTGAGATTAGGTTTCGTGCACATATTACGTCACGCTCAAGGTTTAAGGGGGGGGGGGCTGTGACAGTTAGACAGGGTGGTGAGAGAGCGGTCTAGCGTGGCGCGACAAACCGATTTCAAGGAGCGGCAGAATACTATGAAAGACAGAACGATCTAGACTATGGAATTATTTTAAGGATTTGGAATAATTCTCTACCAAATGAAGATAAAATCCTCGTCATTCCTCTCGGCGTTTGGTGGAGAACACAATAACGTATTGTCTTTTATATGGTTGAAAGTCCGCCTTTATGACATAGCCAAAAGAACCACCATCTCAGCTACTGTTTCCCCCAGGTAAATAAATTGAATGAAATAAATTGTTTTTAGCGAATTTCCCCTACAGGGAAGAAAGCTATTACCGAAGTCGGCATGGTAAGACCTAGGCCCAGAACCATGATAACTTTTCGTTTTGAGGTCCCCAGATGCCACAAACACCATTCGTTCAAAACTATATATTTGTGTGTCCGTGAGCACGATAACTCTCGTAAAAATTATCCGATTTTGACGAAATCTGGTATAAACGAGTAAAGCAGCATTTATGACTTTAAATACGAAAAACAGACAGATTGATCTATCCGAAGGGGATTTTTGGGGGGGGGGTTGTACCCCAAAAATGGGGTTTTTGAGTTTTTTACATATAATTTTTGAAAAAGTCAAATTTTATTCTTTTTTCATTGGAATCAGCTTAAAAAGACGCAAAATTTGGTGTTTTGATCATTTCTCTACGTCAATCGGTTACAGAGATATTGAAAGTGCTAAACACAGTACGTTGTCCAATATGTTATTCTTATGGAGAATAAGAAAAATTGTATATCTCCCTTATTTATCTACTTACCCTGATGAAACTTGGTAGAAACATCACATTGATCACATGGTTTCCTTTAAACGTTGATAACCCCTATACCTGTTGCTGATTTCGACATTTAACCCATTGAGGTAGTAATTTTATTCTATTTGTAGTAGCCTATAACGGGAATTGATTGGTGCTGCACTCTAGTAGCAAAATATGTAACTAATGACCGCGGGCGTCTACGGTTCTATCCGCTAGGGGCGCGGACTGACTGAAAACCCTTAATATCGCCGCCAGGCCTTTGGTCGTGTTAGCTGAGTTGGCTACGTCGTGGAAACACCTTGGCCAGGTGGCGATACGATGTTCGTGGGTTCGATTCCCGCACACGACCAAAACTGACCAGTTGTGCAACTCTCAGCTTAAAATCAGTTTAAAATCAGCTTAAAAAGACGCAAAATTTGGTGTTTTGATCATTTCTCTACGTCAATCGGTTACAGAGATATTGAAAGTGCTAAACACAGTACGTTGTCCAATATGTTATTCTTATGGAGAATAAGAAAAATTGTATATCTCCCTTATTTATCTACTTACCCTGATGAAACTTGGTAGAAACATCACATTGATCACATGGTTTCCTTTAAACGTTGATAACCCCTATACCTGTTGCTGATTTCGACATTTAACCCATTGAGGTAGTAATTTTATTCTATTTGTAGTAGCCTATAACGGGAATTGATTGGTGCTGCACTCTAGTAGCAAAATATGTAACTAATGACCGCGGGCGTCTACGGTTCTATCCGCTAGGGGCGCGGACTGACTGAAAACCCTTAATATCGCCGCCAGGCCTTTGGTCGTGTTAGCTGAGTTGGCTACGTCGTGGAAACACCTTGGCCAGGTGGCGATACGATGTTCGTGGGTTCGATTCCCGCACACGACCAAAACTGACCAGTTGTGCAACTCTCAATGAGTTAACCGGTCTGTGGCAACGTTGGTGGGAGGGCCCAAGTAAAATTAACGGTGGCAGGCTTGCTTGGAAGTTGACGGGATTGGTTAATTCTTTGAGACTTGCACATGGTCAACACTGATTTTGCTAATTTTTACTTATGTCTACTGTGTGTGTGCCAATGCGACTCTCTAAACTGAAAGAAAACAATATTTTAATTAAAATATGCCATTAATCCATTTAAAAACACCAATTTTATACTCCAATTCACACGTTAATAAAATTACAAGTAAGGAACGAGACCTGCTCGTATGTCTACGCCAATGGGTTAAGGTGTAATTTTAAAGAAAATAACTCATTCACTTATCACCGTTTAGTGTACACCGTTTCAATATTAAGGTCGTTTAGTATATTTTATCTGTCTGTTGAAATGTTAATCTTACAAATTCAGATTCTTCGAAACTCTGCAGAAAATACACGCTATTAGCCTACTGAAGTGGCCTCGGCAAGACTTAAGACCCGTGACCATGATAACCCTTATTAGTGTCAACCGGTGGTGCGGGTCCTTGTTGCCGCCCAGGCCTAAGTCTTTTGAATGTGGTTTTGTGAGTTGCGGACCCTAGACGCGCACCTATGTAGCCTGTGCTTAAAACCGGCCCAGACAATAATTATAGATATAAACTTTAATCAAAGCAAAACTTAAATTTATAACAATGTACGATATAATTCAAATTTTCGTAAACTTTAATGTTTTTGCTTTAGTTTACTGCATTTGAGATTAGGTTTCGTGCACATATTACGTCACGCTCAAGGTTTAAGGGGGGGGGGGGCTGTGACAGTTAGACAGGGTGGTGAGAGAGCGGTCTAGCGTGGCGCGACAAACCGATTTCAAGGAGCGGCAGAATACTATGAAAGACAGAACGATCTAGACTATGGAATTATTTTAAGGATTTGGAATAATTCTCTACCAAATGAAGATAAAATCCTCGTCATTCCTCTCGGCGTTTGGTGGAGAACACAATAACGTATTGTCTTTTATATGGTTGAAAGTCCGCCTTTATGACATAGCCAAAAGAACCACCATCTCAGCTACTGTTTCCCCCAGGTAAATAAATTGAATGAAATAAATTGTTTTTAGCGAATTTCCCCTACAGGGAAGAAAGCTATTACCGAAGTCGGCATGGTAAGACCTAGGCCCAGAACCATGATAACTTTTCGTTTTGAGGTCCCCAGATGCCACAAACACCATTCGTTCAAAACTATATATTTGTGTGTCCGTGAGCACGATAACTCTCGTAAAAATTATCCGATTTTGACGAAATCTGGTATAAACGAGTAAAGCAGCATTTATGACTTTAAATACGAAAAACAGACAGATTGATCTATCCGAAGGGGATTTTTGGGGGGGGGTTGTACCCCAAAAATGGGGTTTTTGAGTTTTTTACATATAATTTTTGAAAAAGTCAAATTTTATTCTTTTTTCATTGGAATCAGCTTAAAAAGACGCAAAATTTGGTGTTTTGATCATTTCTCTACGTCAATCGGTTACAGAGATATTGAAAGTGCTAAACACAGTACGTTGTCCAATATGTTATTCTTATGGAGAATAAGAAAAATTGTATATCTCCCTTATTTATCTACTTACCCTGATGAAACTTGGTAGAAACATCACATTGATCACATGGTTTCCTTTAAACGTTGATAACCCCTATACCTGTTGCTGATTTCGACATTTAACCCATTGAGGTAGTAATTTTATTCTATTTGTAGTAGCCTATAACGGGAATTGATTGGTGCTGCACTCTAGTAGCAAAATATGTAACTAATGACCGCGGGCGTCTACGGTTCTATCCGCTAGGGGCGCGGACTGACTGAAAACCCTTAATATCGCCGCCAGGCCTTTGGTCGTGTTAGCTGAGTTGGCTACGTCGTGGAAACACCTTGGCCAGGTGGCGATACGATGTTCGTGGGTTCGATTCCCGCACACGACCAAAACTGACCAGTTGTGCAACTCTCAGCTTAAAATCAGTTTAAAATCAGCTTAAAAAGACGCAAAATTTGGTGTTTTGATCATTTCTCTACGTCAATCGGTTACAGAGATATTGAAAGTGCTAAACACAGTACGTTGTCCAATATGTTATTCTTATGGAGAATAAGAAAAATTGTATATCTCCCTTATTTATCTACTTACCCTGATGAAACTTGGTAGAAACATCACATTGATCACATGGTTTCCTTTAAACGTTGATAACCCCTATACCTGTTGCTGATTTCGACATTTAACCCATTGAGGTAGTAATTTTATTCTATTTGTAGTAGCCTATAACGGGAATTGATTGGTGCTGCACTCTAGTAGCAAAATATGTAACTAATGACCGCGGGCGTCTACGGTTCTATCCGCTAGGGGCGCGGACTGACTGAAAACCCTTAATATCGCCGCCAGGCCTTTGGTCGTGTTAGCTGAGTTGGCTACGTCGTGGAAACACCTTGGCCAGGTGGCGATACGATGTTCGTGGGTTCGATTCCCGCACACGACCAAAACTGACCAGTTGTGCAACTCTCAATGAGTTAACCGGTCTGTGGCAACGTTGGTGGGAGGGCCCAAGTAAAATTAACGGTGGCAGGCTTGCTTGGAAGTTGACGGGATTGGTTAATTCTTTGAGACTTGCACATGGTCAACACTGATTTTGCTAATTTTTACTTATGTCTACTGTGTGTGTGCCAATGCGACTCTCTAAACTGAAAGAAAACAATATTTTAATTAAAATATGCCATTAATCCATTTAAAAACACCAATTTTATACTCCAATTCACACGTTAATAAAATTACAAGTAAGGAACGAGACCTGCTCGTATGTCTACGCCAATGGGTTAAGGTGTAATTTTAAAGAAAATAACTCATTCACTTATCACCGTTTAGTGTACACCGTTTCAATATTAAGGTCGTTTAGTATATTTTATCTGTCTGTTGAAATGTTAATCTTACAAATTCAGATTCTTCGAAACTCTGCAGAAAATACACGCTATTAGCCTACTGAAGTGGCCTCGGCAAGACTTAAGACCCGTGACCATGATAACCCTTATTAGTGTCAACCGGTGGTGCGGGTCCTTGTTGCCGCCCAGGCCTAAGTCTTTTGAATGTGGTTTTGTGAGTTGCGGACCCTAGACGCGCACCTATGTAGCCTGTGCTTAAAACCGGCCCAGACAATAATTATAGATATAAACTTTAATCAAAGCAAAACTTAAATTTATAACAATGTACGATATAATTCAAATTTTCGTAAACTTTAATGTTTTTGCTTTAGTTTACTGCATTTGAGATTAGGTTTCGTGCACATATTACGTCACGCTCAAGGTTTAAGGGGGGGGGGGGCTGTGACAGTTAGACAGGGTGGTGAGAGAGCGGTCTAGCGTGGCGCGACAAACCGATTTCAAGGAGCGGCAGAATACTATGAAAGACAGAACGATCTAGACTATGGAATTATTTTAAGGATTTGGAATAATTCTCTACCAAATGAAGATAAAATCCTCGTCATTCCTCTCGGCGTTTGGTGGAGAACACAATAACGTATTGTCTTTTATATGGTTGAAAGTCCGCCTTTATGACATAGCCAAAAGAACCACCATCTCAGCTACTGTTTCCCCCAGGTAAATAAATTGAATGAAATAAATTGTTTTTAGCGAATTTCCCCTACAGGGAAGAAAGCTATTACCGAAGTCGGCATGGTAAGACCTAGGCCCAGAACCATGATAACTTTTCGTTTTGAGGTCCCCAGATGCCACAAACACCATTCGTTCAAAACTATATATTTGTGTGTCCGTGAGCACGATAACTCTCGTAAAAATTATCCGATTTTGACGAAATCTGGTATAAACGAGTAAAGCAGCATTTATGACTTTAAATACGAAAAACAGACAGATTGATCTATCCGAAGGGGATTTTTGGGGGGGGGTTGTACCCCAAAAATGGGGTTTTTGAGTTTTTTACATATAATTTTTGAAAAAGTCAAATTTTATTCTTTTTTCATTGGAATCAGCTTAAAAAGACGCAAAATTTGGTGTTTTGATCATTTCTCTACGTCAATCGGTTACAGAGATATTGAAAGTGCTAAACACAGTACGTTGTCCAATATGTTATTCTTATGGAGAATAAGAAAAATTGTATATCTCCCTTATTTATCTACTTACCCTGATGAAACTTGGTAGAAACATCACATTGATCACATGGTTTCCTTTAAACGTTGATAACCCCTATACCTGTTGCTGATTTCGACATTTAACCCATTGAGGTAGTAATTTTATTCTATTTGTAGTAGCCTATAACGGGAATTGATTGGTGCTGCACTCTAGTAGCAAAATATGTAACTAATGACCGCGGGCGTCTACGGTTCTATCCGCTAGGGGCGCGGACTGACTGAAAACCCTTAATATCGCCGCCAGGCCTTTGGTCGTGTTAGCTGAGTTGGCTACGTCGTGGAAACACCTTGGCCAGGTGGCGATACGATGTTCGTGGGTTCGATTCCCGCACACGACCAAAACTGACCAGTTGTGCAACTCTCAGCTTAAAATCAGTTTAAAATCAGCTTAAAAAGACGCAAAATTTGGTGTTTTGATCATTTCTCTACGTCAATCGGTTACAGAGATATTGAAAGTGCTAAACACAGTACGTTGTCCAATATGTTATTCTTATGGAGAATAAGAAAAATTGTATATCTCCCTTATTTATCTACTTACCCTGATGAAACTTGGTAGAAACATCACATTGATCACATGGTTTCCTTTAAACGTTGATAACCCCTATACCTGTTGCTGATTTCGACATTTAAGGTGTAATTTTAAAGAAAATAACTCATTCACTTATCACCGTTTAGTGTACACCGTTTCAATATTAAGGTCGTTTAGTATATTTTATCTGTCTGTTGAAATGTTAATCTTACAAATTCAGATTCTTCGAAACTCTGCAGAAAATACACGCTATTAGCCTACTGAAGTGGCCTCGGCAAGACTTAAGACCCGTGACCATGATAACTTAACGTTTTAACCAACCTAGCTGTAAAAATATAATTTTTGTTAGAATTTGCATACCGGCATGTATAATTTTTTGTAGATGACTCATTTTGTACATGTACATATTTTTAGATACGAGATCGCTTACACTGTAACTTTTGATTAACTCTTCGATTTTGTATCAATTCGGTATGCACATGTAAGACAGTATTTTAATTAGATTAAAAAAAACCTTTTTGGATCATTCATATTGAGACTTTTTTTAAAGAAAAGCTTATTGATATGTATCTCAAATTTAGTGAATACGTAGGTTTAGTTGAGATAGGGTTATTATAAATCAAATCATTGAATTAAGCATTAAAAAGAATAATTGTAATCTTCTTGACAATAATAGTATTAATCAATATACACAGCTGCCCGTCGCCATAGGCATGTGTGGCGATCTAAAGACAGCGAAGTACCGTTAACGCAAATATTCAAATCAGCAAGCCTAACCATACCTTTTTGGATTTTTCTTAAACAAGTATATTTTTATATCACACAATTTTGGCTTTAACTGTTTTGTAAAAATCGTATTTTTAATTACTAACTTAAGTTGATTGATTGAGGACAAAATCCAGGAAACCTATTCAAAAAAAATCCCCATTTTAATGAGATATTGAAAGTGCTAAACACAGTACGTTGTCCAATATGTTATTCTTATGGAGAATAAGAAAAATTGTATATCTCCCTTATTTATCTACTTACCCTGATGAAACTTGGTAGAAACATCACATTGATCACATGGTTTCCTTTAAACGTTGATAACCCCTATACCTGTTGCTGATTTCGACATTTAACCCATTGAGGTAGTAATTTTATTCTATTTGTAGTAGCCTATAACGGGAATTGATTGGTGCTGCACTCTAGTAGCAAAATATGTAACTAATGACCGCGGGCGTCTACGGTTCTATCCGCTAGGGGCGCGGACTGACTGAAAACCCTTAATATCGCCGCCAGGCCTTTGGTCGTGTTAGCTGAGTTGGCTACGTCGTGGAAACACCTTGGCCAGGTGGCGATACGATGTTCGTGGGTTCGATTCCCGCACACGACCAAAACTGACCAGTTGTGCAACTCTCAATGAGTTAACCGGTCTGTGGCAACGTTGGTGGGAGGGCCCAAGTAAAATTAACGGTGGCAGGCTTGCTTGGAAGTTGACGGGATTGGTTAATTCTTTGAGACTTGCACATGGTCAACACTGATTTTGCTAATTTTTACTTATGTCTACTGTGTGTGTGCCAATGCGACTCTCTAAACTGAAAGAAAACAATATTTTAATTAAAATATGCCATTAATCCATTTAAAAACACCAATTTTATACTCCAATTCACACGTTAATAAAATTACAAGTAAGGAACGAGACCTGCTCGTATGTCTACGCCAATGGGTTAAGGTGTAATTTTAAAGAAAATAACTCATTCACTTATCACCGTTTAGTGTACACCGTTTCAATATTAAGGTCGTTTAGTATATTTTATCTGTCTGTTGAAATGTTAATCTTACAAATTCAGATTCTTCGAAACTCTGCAGAAAATACACGCTATTAGCCTACTGAAGTGGCCTCGGCAAGACTTAAGACCCGTGACCATGATAACTTAACGTTTTAACCAACCTAGCTGTAAAAATATAATTTTTGTTAGAATTTGCATACCGGCATGTATAATTTTTTGTAGATGACTCATTTTGTACATGTACATATTTTTAGATACGAGATCGCTTACACTGTAACTTTTGATTAACTCTTCGATTTTGTATCAATTCGGTATGCACATGTAAGACAGTATTTTAATTAGATTAAAAAAAACCTTTTTGGATCATTCATATTGAGACTTTTTTTAAAGAAAAGCTTATTGATATGTATCTCAAATTTAGTGAATACGTAGGTTTAGTTGAGATAGGGTTATTATAAATCAAATCATTGAATTAAGCATTAAAAAGAATAATTGTAATCTTCTTGACAATAATAGTATTAATCAATATACACAGCTGCCCGTCGCCATAGGCATGTGTGGCGATCTAAAGACAGCGAAGTACCGTTAACGCAAATATTCAAATCAGCAAGCCTAACCATACCTTTTTGGATTTTTCTTAAACAAGTATATTTTTATATCACACAATTTTGGCTTTAACTGTTTTGTAAAAATCGTATTTTTAATTACTAACTTAAGTTGATTGATTGAGGACAAAATCCAGGAAACCTATTCAAAAAAAATCCCCATTTTAATGAGATATTGAAAGTGCTAAACACAGTACGTTGTCCAATATGTTATTCTTATGGAGAATAAGAAAAATTGTATATCTCCCTTATTTATCTACTTACCCTGATGAAACTTGGTAGAAACATCACATTGATCACATGGTTTCCTTTAAACGTTGATAACCCCTATACCTGTTGCTGATTTCGACATTTAACCCATTGAGGTAGTAATTTTATTCTATTTGTAGTAGCCTATAACGGGAATTGATTGGTGCTGCACTCTAGTAGCAAAATATGTAACTAATGACCGCGGGCGTCTACGGTTCTATCCGCTAGGGGCGCGGACTGACTGAAAACCCTTAATATCGCCGCCAGGCCTTTGGTCGTGTTAGCTGAGTTGGCTACGTCGTGGAAACACCTTGGCCAGGTGGCGATACGATGTTCGTGGGTTCGATTCCCGCACACGACCAAAACTGACCAGTTGTGCAACTCTCAATGAGTTAACCGGTCTGTGGCAACGTTGGTGGGAGGGCCCAAGTAAAATTAACGGTGGCAGGCTTGCTTGGAAGTTGACGGGATTGGTTAATTCTTTGAGACTTGCACATGGTCAACACTGATTTTGCTAATTTTTACTTATGTCTACTGTGTGTGTGCCAATGCGACTCTCTAAACTGAAAGAAAACAATATTTTAATTAAAATATGCCATTAATCCATTTAAAAACACCAATTTTATACTCCAATTCACACGTTAATAAAATTACAAGTAAGGAACGAGACCTGCTCGTATGTCTACGCCAATGGGTTAAGGTGTAATTTTAAAGAAAATAACTCATTCACTTATCACCGTTTAGTGTACACCGTTTCAATATTAAGGTCGTTTAGTATATTTTATCTGTCTGTTGAAATGTTAATCTTACAAATTCAGATTCTTCGAAACTCTGCAGAAAATACACGCTATTAGCCTACTGAAGTGGCCTCGGCAAGACTTAAGACCCGTGACCATGATAACTTAACGTTTTAACCAACCTAGCTGTAAAAATATAATTTTTGTTAGAATTTGCATACCGGCATGTATAATTTTTTGTAGATGACTCATTTTGTACATGTACATATTTTTAGATACGAGATCGCTTACACTGTAACTTTTGATTAACTCTTCGATTTTGTATCAATTCGGTATGCACATGTAAGACAGTATTTTAATTAGATTAAAAAAAACCTTTTTGGATCATTCATATTGACACTTTTTTTAAAGAAAAGCTTATTGATATGTATCTCAAATTTAGTGAATACGTAGGTTTAGTTGAGATAGGGTTATTATAAATCAAATCATTGAATTAAGCATTAAAAAGAATAATTGTAATCTTCTTGACAATAATAGTATTAATCAATATACACAGCTGCCCGTCGCCATAGGCATGTGTGGCGATCTAAAGACAGCGAAGTACCGTTAACGCAAATATTCAAATCAGCAAGCCTAACCATACCTTTTTGGATTTTTCTTAAACAAGTATATTTTTATATCACACAATTTTGGCTTTAACTGTTTTGTAAAAATCGTATTTTTAATTACTAACTTAAGTTGATTGATTGAGGACAAAATCCAGGAAACCTATTCAAAAAAAATCCCCATTTTAATCTTATGAGGTATAGGTTTTCAATCAAGTGTTAATGAAAACTCAAGATATGGTTTTACAAACTAATTTAGCTTAAAATAAATATTATTATAACTTTCAAATTTTTGATTTATGTCAATCCGTTGCCAAGTTATCAGAAATGCGAAACAAAGTATACGTGGTCTAATGTTATTCTAATGGAAAATATAATATATAATGTTATCTTGCTTATTTATGAACATATATTTTGATGAATCTTGGTATACACCTTAATGTAGTTGCAGTCTAATATAATATGTGCATATAAAAGTATTTTCATGCTTTCCACTGCAGAACATTACTCATCCCTAACCACTGCCACTGGCCACTGGCTTGACCATGCCACTATTTCCGTTAACGGTACCTCGCTGTCTTTAGATCGCCACACATGCCTATGACGACGGGCAGTTGAGTTTTTAGTGAATTCCTTTGGAAAGTAAACTATTAGCATGACCCGCACGGTGAAACTTAAGCCCGGGACCACCATAGAAGTTCCTAACATGACCCCCTGGGGTCGTTCAAAATTATATATATATATATATATAGACATATATATATATATATATATATATATAGACACATATATATATATATATATAGACATATATATATATATATATATATATATATATATATGTTTGCACTCTAGCGGTCACATTTTTAGTCCGATTTACTTCAAATTTGGTAGGGACGTTCCTTTCTGTAATCAGTTGGACAACATCGTTGGGCAAAACAATCGGAAAACTCTAAACCCCTTTTTTTGGGGGGGATTAATATTTGAAATTTCGAGTTTTTGGGCCCACAAAGGGTCATAAAAGCCCCAGATATAAAATCAATGCATGTAAAATATGGGAATTAGAGAGACGAAAGTTTTAAGCCCTCTCTCGTCATTCTAGCATAAATATTTACCGAGTTATTAAAGAAAATGTGTATCGACTAAACACAGTACGTTGTCTTATGGGGATTTTACACTAGGAAAGCCTGTTATTCGACAAAATCTCTACTTTTAAGACCCATAACTCCCTTAATAGTAATGCAAATTATTTAATATATATCTAGTTTGTTTCCTAATCTTCATCCTGATATGAAAAAAATAATATATTACAAATTAATTTTTTGACCAAACACCCTTAAATGTCAAAATCAAGCAACAGGTATGGGAGTTATCAACGTTTAAAGGAAACCCTGTGATGTTTCCAGTCCTTGGCGGATTTTGGAAGCAAGTTAGATATAAAAATAACATGCAAAATTTGGTACCGGTTGCTAGAAGTTAAATATTTTCAGACTATATACTGATGCCGGCCCGCGACACCATTTAGCGCCAAGCGCTGCCATCCACCACTTCTGCGCCTCTTAAATTTATATTTGTAGTTTAGTCCCACTTATGTTATATGTCACTGTAAAGTTTACGGTATTGTCTATCTTTTATATAATTGGTGACTTTCACGTAAAATATACAGTTTAGGAGATACCTATAGTGAGTTAAAGCAATTAATGTTATGTACTTTTTACATATTTAATTAAATAAATACAAAACCAAGCCATATACACAAAATATTGTCAGAACACTTTATTTTGGAAATATACTTACCTATTCAAAAAAAAAAAAAGATTTGGCAAATTTGGATAACGCACTACCGAGATATGACTAATTTATTAAAATCTTAAATCCACCATCTTGTTAAACTCCTATTTAAAAGTTTATAATATGCATCCTTTGGTACATCTAATTCAGCTGTATAAGTTTCAGGTCGGTAAGAAAATTATACCTTTTTGGGTCGTATCACTTTGAATATTAACCTTACTTACTCTTCTCTGACTTGTTTACTGATCACATGCTGGGATCAATCAATAAATTTTCTACATGTTAATAAATAATCAATGCAAACACTTAAATAACATGGGGAAATGTAAAAAATAGACGTTTGAGCCCCCATACTTTCCTTATTAGGAGGAATGGTTATGTTTTTTAGGAAGTGCAATTTTTTTAAAGAAATTATTTTTTGTGAGTCCTTTGAACCAACACCTTTGAGTCGTCTCACATCATCCTGTGATTTACCAATTCCACAATTTGTCTTTAAAAATTTCTCTTGTATAATTAATAATACTGTATATGTTATTGCCAGAACTGGGCAATGGTCATTGGACCACACAACTTCTAAATGTTGTATTTATTTTAATTTATTCCATCTATTTTAGTTAGCTTTTGTGGGTTGAATATTTTTGTCATGCAGCAAAATGTTTCTTCTGTTATTGCCAGCATTTCTGCAGCTGTGAAGTTCTATTATACATGCGGCCTTCAGTTTCTTTCTGCGACAATATCAAACAGTCGTCCAATGTTCTGCTGTGGAAGATTTTTGTATGTATAATCAAATGTAGGATCAAATAATGTATTGATTACATGTATGTCTGGGTAAGTGTACAAGTGCCTATACGTCCCAGGAAAGCTATGAATGTTCATAGGAAAGAAGTTCTGTTGTTTTTATTTAAAATTGTAAGGCTCTCCTCATTGCTTGATAATGAAGATAGCAGCAGAGGTTACACAATAAAACACTCATTACTTAATGACAAGTAAAATAACATTTTATTGAACATTTCTACATACATTATGTACAAAATAAAATGAATACTCCAGAGTTTAATAATTATACAATATTAAACAGTGTATATTACAAAGCTGTACAGTTATCAGAAAACCTCCTCTCAACTTAGCCCCTGAAAGGCAGTTAGGCCTCCTAGAACACACAAACAAATTTTAACTTGATACATAGGCTAAAATAAAAGAATAAAAACACAACTTTCAAGTTTTATGCTAAACATATTTTAGTTTTTTCTTTTAAAATAAAAAATACATAATTTTCCAATTTTAAAAATAACCAATATAACACATAAACATTTGGGTTTAGTGAGTAAAACCAATTAGACAAGGTATAGGTTATTTTAAAACATCATAATTTTAGAGGTTTTAATTTTTTGCAATGCATTTTCAGGATGGCCTCTAAAACTAATTTTATAATTCCCAGTTTACCCACAGTTTTCCCAGCATCAAAACTTTTAAAATCCTAGTCCTATTTTTTGAAGGGCTACTGATAACAGTCGACCTTGCAAATAACGGCAGCGATAACAACTGTGCAGTCATATAATATGTGTGATTTTAGAACAATAAATATGATCGCAAATCATCATTTACTTGATCACCAGCATACGTCAAAAAACCTCTCCCCCTACCACCAACCGCCAGCCACCAGACAACACAAAAAAAGTCCATCCCCTTAATGCGAGAGTTTGCGTGAATTTTGTTAAGAACATCCAGTATGCACAGTACCACTGACTAGACAGTACTAATAACAATTATTATTAAGAATATTTTAAAAACTACAGTCATAAACTTATCACAAAATATTTAATAAACCAAATATAACATAATAAAGCAATTAAAGAAGTCTCACCTCAGAGGTAAGGCCACTTTTTAAATAAAGGATCCGAATCACTATTATTGCGCATTAAAATATCTGTATTTGTTTTCATAGCGTACTAATATTTTACACGACGCCGCCGCAACACATCAGTGCTGACCCATTAGTTGAGAGACAGCGGATACGATCATATCAACAACAAAGGCAAATATGGATGGTATTCTTAAACAGCAAAAGAGAGCAATTAGAATCATAATGAAGCTAGATTACAATGAAACAACAAAAGATAAATTTAAAGAATTAAAGATTTTAACAGTATATGGGCAATATATTTTTGAGACTATTATCATTGCAAAAAATAATATAAAAAGCACAGAAGTTATCTGTCATCCATATAATACTAGGAATAAAAAATTTATTATAACTTCACAACATAAATTAAAGTATTATGAAAAAAAACCATCCTATGTGGGCTTAAGGTTTTTGAAACATCTACCCAGCAATATAAAAAATGAGGAAAACCTTAAGAAATTTAAAAACAAAGTAAAAAGTTATTTGATTGACAAAGCTTTATATTCTCTGGAGGAGTACTTTTCCACCCCCTCATGTATTTACAATTGATTTTGTTTTTCATTATTTATTTTTAGTCTTAAGTTCTATTCTTAAGTATTGATGACACTATTCAATGTACATAACATGTATTTTATGAATAAAGATTTTTTTGATTTGATTTGATTTGATATCTAGATACGCACGATGATTTTGTGCTGGCAAGACCTTGTGACCGGTTGTCTGTTTTGCCATACAAGACATGGGGAATCAGTGGTAAGCGATATGGTCCCGACATGGCGATACAATACGTCCTGACATAAAATAAATATCATATTGCTGGGCTTGTGTATCGCAATACACGTCACTTATGTTGTATGAGTTTTGACATATGTGTCATTCAAATTTCATTGATATCTTTAATTGAATGATGTTATTCAAAACAGTATTTTTACATAGGTAATTATAATGCTTGTTTCAAAAACTATCAATGTAATTTTGCTAAAAATCAAACAGTTGTAGACTTTCCACCAAATATATTGTTTCTAAAGGCCCGTATACACGTGAGAGTTTATTACTCTCAGGCAGTTTGGTCCTCTCAGACGCTATTCGTAGAAGTGTTTACACTGTGGGTGATTAGTTTTGATACGACAGCTGATCCCATATACACGACAAGAGTCAACTCGCAATGCGACTCTCGGCGCCGTTTATACTATGCATTTTACTAGCACAGACTCTCTGAGAGTAGAAAACTCTCTATTGGCCTTAAATCCCAATAGAAACTGAAATATTGAAATTGACGATATGAGACAAATCGGTACTTTGGTATTATACGGATGCCACTATTTTTGGAGGTTAAATTTCTACCGGATACAAAGGATAACTACATAATTCGAAAAAACGTACTTTTATTGACTTACTCTACAAATTTTACATCATTCTGATGAGCGGTCTTTGTATTGTGCCTCCCAAAAGGCAGCGATGTCCGCTAGGATCGTGTTGAATGCGTCGCTGCCGCTAGCAGCCACACCCGATCGCCACCCTTATACAGCACGCTGCGGCAGTTATGTTAGGATGGGTTATCATAAAAATACGTACGGTTTCCTCTTCATTTCGAGGTAAATCCCACACCAAAAGAACGTCACTCATTATGAAAACAAATGTAATGTAGTGCACGGAAATAAATCACTCATGACACTGACCCAGATACAGGCGGTGACAGGTGATGTGCACGCTCCGGTCAACGACCTGGCCTTGGCCGATTTGGAGGGGGTTTGGCGGCCAGAAGTATGACTCATCAGGTATCGTTAGATTCGTAACAAAACAAGGAAAGTCCTACAATCATTTTTATGATAACCCATCCTAACATAACTGCCGCAACGCGCTGTATAAGGGTGGCATCCGTATAATACCAAAGTACCGACAAATCATTTTGAATATCGTCTTGTGGACTGCCATATTATTCAATACAATAAGCATCACACCTCGTTACAGTGAATGTTTAAAATAACCAACTTTAGCTTCCTAAACAAATATTTAATTTTAAAAACCGAACGAAATTCTGGCCATGGGCGCGCACTGCTCTGTAGACATGTCCGGACATGTCTACCAAGCCGTGCGCGACTGTGGCCAGACTTTCGTTCGGTGTTTTGTCCGATAACTGGATTGCATAAAATCACTCAACAACCAGTAATTTAACCCTTTTAATCATGTTACAAAATGTACATGGTTTGTCAAACCACACTGAGGGGTTAACAAATTAAAAATTTATCTTGCTTGCTCTTGTTCTGGAAATTCTTTAGAGGGGAATATTGCCTGAGATAGGAAAGTAACACTGATTTAGTAGCATGACAGAGAAACTGATGCAGACGTAACAAGTTACATTGTGCATACAAGTTACTGGTACATCCAGAAATTTTGTTTGTAATTGAAATTAACTGACAAATATTAATTAAAGAACTGTGCAGTTTGCAAATGCTTGATATAAGAATTAAATTAAATATATTGTTATAATGAAAATGTTATTTTCTGGATAATCCAAAAATTCTAGTGTGAAATTGCTTTCAATTAGGCTAGTACTGATTAGCGGAACTCTAGTATATAAAATTTAAAGTCAGGTGCAATCAACCTAATATTTTTACCAAATTTTAAGTGATCAGTGGTAATCATGGACACAGGAAAAACAAATACCCCCGTCGCAGAAAACCTGCGTACTCAGCGAATTTCCAATGAATATGTATGGGTATCACTACTACCTAGAGCCACTTACCAAGTTTCACAAAAATACATTCATAAATAAGTGATATAGTATAGCATTTGATTTATTCTCTATAAGAATAACATTATAATTGAGTACGCAGGTTTTCTGCAACAAGGAAGATATGTGTTTTTTTGCAATTATCAATATAACTCAACCAGGTGAAGCTACATACCAAGTTTTATTAATTTAGGTTCATAACTAAGGGAGATATAAAACTTTACTTATTCTCCATATGAATAACATGGGGCCGAGTATGCAGGTTTGCTGCTACCGGGAAAAATCAACAAAAACAATTTTTTTGTACTAATATCAATATACCACAACTAGTTGAAGCCACATACCAAGTTTCATCAATATACATACATAAATAATCAAAATAACATTTTATTCATTCTCCATAAGGATAACATTGGACAACGTACTGTGTTTAGCACTTTTAATATCACAGCAACGGTTGGACGTAAAACAACAATTAAAACGCCAAAATGATTGTTTTGTAGAGCTAAAGTGATTGGTAGAAAGAAATGTGGAGTTTTTAGTGAAATTATCTGAGGAAAATCTAAAAACCGTATTCCCATTAGATTAACATGGGAAATTTTATGGACACATTTTTTGACTTTTCTCCACAACCACTAAACCTAGCTTAATGATTCAAAATACTAAATTGTTTGTTTTTTAAAGCTCTATAAAATGGCTATAACCAAAATCTAGTGTTTTTAAAATTGTAGGGTAAAAAGTTCAAAAAACTGATTTTTGGAAAATTTTAAACCCCCATAAAACCCCTTTTCCATAGACCGATCGATCTGGTTTTCGAACTTAAAGTCATAAAAGTTACTCTCCACATTTGTGCCAAATTTCATCAAAATCGGGCGCTTCTTTCAAAAGTTATCGCGGTAACGGACACACACACACACATATATATATATATATATAAATTTGAACGAATAGTGTTTTGGGCATCTGGGGACCTCAAAACAAAAAGTTATCATGGTCTCGGGCTTAAGTCTTACCATGAGACCTACGGTAATAGCTTCATCCCTATAGGGGAAATTCGCTAAAATGTAGTTGATGACAGAACAAAGTGAAGGAATCTATGAATTAGCAGAGACAATGATTGGTCAGTATGTGGGTGTGTTTGTGGGTGTTCCTGCGCATAAGTCAAAATTTTATCTGCCGTATGTATACACACCCGTGATATTTGATCCGATGAGTAATTAGAACCACCCTCTCGGATCTAGTATCGCCAAAACAATTTTTTCGTATTCCTGAGCGTTTGGATGTCACAGAAATAGCCGAAATATAGCGACCTGAGGTGGATCGAGTTTAGCCGGGTTTTCACTTAGAGTGTGTGTGTATGAGGTTCAGAATCTGGCCACCACGTTGTGCAATAGTCGCAGTTCACACACACACACACTCTATGGCAAAATCAGGACATATTAGATCCCCCCCTCCCCAGAAACATGAGAACAGACTTCGGCGATACTAGATCCGCCACTGTGATGTGTGTATCGTATTGCTCTGTACTTAGGCTGGGGGGCCTTATTTAACGTATCGTGCAAGTGATGCTTTCTGAATACTCTGTATAAAATCAGGACATATTAGATCCCCCCTCCCAAGAAACATGAGAACAGACTTCGGCGATACTAGATCCGCCACTGTGATGTGTGTATCGTATTGCTCTGTACTTAGACCGGGGGGCCTTATTTAACGTATCGTGCAAGTGATGCTTTCTGAATACTCTGTATAAAATCAGGACATATTAGATCCCCCCCCCAAGAAACATGAGAACAGACTTCGGCGATACTAGATCCGCCACTGTGATGTGTATCGTATTGCTCTGTACTTAGACCGGGGGGCCTTATTTAACCTATCGTGCAAGTGATGCTTTCTAAATACTCTGTATATGTATTTGGAAAATTAATTAACCACATCAAAACAAATATAAATTAACAACAATTGAATCTACAAAACATTTATCATGGATAAATTAAATACTATTTTGATAGAAAACCCTGTATACAACATCGATGACACTACTATAGGCACCAACCTAACTTTTTTTATATTTTCTTAAATAGTGTTGCCAACTTAACCTTTTGTGTAATTTCTTTCATAAAGTTGTCAACGTTTTGTACTTTTTTAGACAGAGTTTCCAATCTACAGTTTGTATTTTGTCTTATCTAGTGTTGCCAAACTAAATATATATATATATATTTATCTTTCGCAATGTTGTCACCTTAACTATTTTGTAATTTTTCTGTGACACTGTTGCCAACTTAACTTTTTGCTTACTTAATATTGCTAATCTAAATTGTTTGTGTTCTTTATTTCTCAAAGTTGCCAATTAATTTTCTTAGTGTTTCAAACCTAGATGTTTATTTTTCATTCTTAATGTTGCCAACTAATTTTTGTAATTTTTCTGTAATAATGTTGCCAACCTAACTATTTTCTTACTTAGTACTGCCAACCTAACATTTATCTTCTTTAATGTTGCCAACCTAAATCTTTTGTTTACTTTCTTTCACAAAGTTGCCAACTTAACTGTTTCAATTTTCTCTTAGATAGGTTTCAAACCTATCTTTCATCCTCCAATTTTGCCAATTAACTTATTGCAATTTTTCTTTACCAATGTTGCAAAACTAACTCTTGATATTTTACTGTGACACTGTTGCCAACCTAACTTTGTTCCTACTAATTGTTGGCAACCAGGTGAACAAAAGGGTACAGACAAATTTGCCGGTCAACACTGCGAAAGAAAAATACAACATTTAGGTTCAGGTGTTAAGTGGATGCCATGTTGCCATGGCTATTGTGTAGTCGAGCTCATATAGTTTTAACTTTTTACTAATCAACCCGGTGACTTAATTTGCCAATTTTAGCACTAAACTGAAGTTACAACATCTTCATTGATTTTCGTAAACATAAAAGTTCGGCCGCGCAAAATGTTGTACTTGTGAAATATGAGTGGCCATCATCCCATCGTCGCATTGTGAAGAGGTTATTCAACGAGGATAGAACACAACTGCAACCAAAGGAGAGGCACTTTGTCCTTTTTCCTATTGAAGTGTATATCCTTTACTTTCCTAATAATGATTTTTCGACACTTACCACGTTCTACCTTCTCGAAACCAACCTATGCTTATGCGATAACGATTAAGTCCAACCACACCTCCAACCAGTGAGCAAACCTCTCAAATTAAACATTAAAACCCCCTCCTTGCTAGGCCTAGCTCTCATCTCAAATTAAACATTAAAACCCCCTCCTTGCTAGGCCTAGCTCTCATCTCAAATTAAACATTAAAACCCCCTCCTTGCTAGGCCTAGCTCTCATCTCAAATTAAACATTAAAACCCCCTCCTTGCTAGGCCTAGCTCTCATCTCAAATTAAACATTAAAACCCCCTCCTTGCTAGGCCTAGCTCTCATCTCAAATTAAACATTAAAACCCCCTCCTTGCTAGGCCTAGCTCTTATTTCAAATTTCTTCTGATTTGGTAAGAAGTAAAACTTTGTATATGTGCGATATTAGGCCTATGCCAACTTAAGGAAGTATATTCTTATTGGTAAAACATGAGGGCCTAAGTATAAAGATTTGTCTATCTGTTTTTTGTCTCTATTGCAATTGGAGTTGTTGTTATATTGGGTATGATAAGACAACTTGTGATTGTTTTGATATCGGTTTCAATAAGATATCTACCTAGTAGGCCTAGGTTATTGATGCAGTTATCGATTGGTGAATAGGAGGCTTAGCTACCATAAAACGTATACTGTTATTATGCATAGGGTATTCAAAGAGAAGGTATTGTAAAAAAATATAAACTATGTGTTGATTTTAAACTGTTTGCTTATGTATCTATCTTTTTATCGTTCATTTGCTTTCTCCTATTTGTTTGAGAAAAAGATAAAGAGTTGCAGGGAGGAGAGAAAAGCTTAAATGTGGTTGATAAATGTGATATTATATATTTTATCCAAATCCATGCAAGTTACCTTTCATTGTTGTATATTTGTTTATTTTAAACAAAGGGATTGTATATTTAATTTTCTTTTTCCCATTGGGAACGTTTCACAACTTCCAGGTACAGAACATCGAGGTCCTCTTTTATTTAAACTTAGTAGTTTGGCTGTTTCAAGTCGTCAAGGTTCTCATTAAGAATGTTTTTAATATATCTGTTTCAAAAAAACAAGGTACAAAACGTAAAGGTGATATATATATGGTGGAAAATGTATTTACGTTTGCAACTTTATGGTCATGCAATGATTGACAAATAAGCTAAACCCTTATTTCCCTGTTCACTCTAACCTCTATTATTTGTTACTCTTTGGCTTTATTTAATCGGGAAATATCGTTGACTATTACATATATTTGCGGTTATAGAATGCTGAAAATCAGTATGAAGATTTATGGCTCCCTGCAGTTAATTAAATTCCAAATCCAATATGGTAACCGTAAGGTAAGCACATCACTAAGACCGTCTAGACGTCAAGGTCAAAGTCAGGTGCGCTAGCTGACGAACTGGCTGCTAGGGGGTGTGGGTAGACTGTTCTGTGACTCACGTCCCAAATACGCAAATACAGTGCCGTGTGCCAGTGCAGTTCATTTTCTACTACTTATTGTATGCGAACAATATTCGTAATATTATATAAATAAGATATTTTGGAGATATTACACACATATTTATTTGTTTTTCAGTAACAGCATTTCTTTTTAGTCAAAAGGCACAAGCTTGACTTCAGGAGGATATAAATTTGTATTTTCCCAAGTTTCAAAGGGGGGATATATCCCCCTTATACTCCCCCCACCTACGCCACTGAAAAGGAATGTCCCTACCAAATTTGAAGTAAATCGGACAAAAAATGTGACCGCTAGAGTGCAAACACATATATATAACTAATTTTGAACAACCCCCAAAAACGAGTTAGGGGGTTGCGTTAGGAACTTCTATGGTGGTCCTGGGCTTAAGTTTCACCGCGCGAGTCATGCTAATAGTTCACTTTTCCATAGGAAATTCACTAAAAAACTGTTATACAAGTAGGATTACTATATTCTTAGCCCAAATATGACAATTACTTTATATTTACAGTAAAACCTCGATCAACCGTCACTCTTTAAACCGTCACTCTCTATTATCCGTCGTCCGTCTATGAGGATATTACTATTTATTAGACTCAGGTATTGCGCCGTACGGCAGTGACTGAGCGTCTGTATAAGCTATTATATTATTTCAAACAACATAAATATGGATGTAGTGGGAAGTATTATTGTTTTGTACACAGTTTATTTTAATTTCTCTGCCAAACACTTTAAAATGTAGTTACTGTACACGTTTATATTATGATATTTCTATTATCCGTCTATTCAGTTATCCGTCACAGTCCCGGTCCCGAAGGTGACGGTTAATAGAGGTTCCACTGTACTTATGTAACACTCCTGACCCTGGTTTATTTCAAGAAACTCGTGATACTGTAATTTATTTCAGACTTTTGAAAACTTTTCAATAATTATTGGAGTCAGTTCTATTTTTTATTAAAAAGAGTTTATTTAATTAACTTTAGTAACTAGCCTACTGGAATTTAATGAAAATTGCATACTGTGTGGTCATGCCATATCCAAAATGAAGTAAAGGGACACTGGGCTATAATATCAATTGGAGTGGCATTAAACCTGCAGAAAAGAGGTACATTAGCTAAAAAAATCTACTCAACAGCAACGGAACGTGGTGAAAAATTTCTCCGAGTCATCTAAACAATCCTAATGACCTTACCCGATCAAAGTTCGCCTCCCCCAAGGTATGTAGTATATATATCTTTAACATGTGGTTTCCTAAAAGCAGTGGCTTGAAGGCATTGAATGAAGATTACGTACAACGTCATACTAAACATAAATCAAAGGGACATTGAGCAACAAATATAACAAATGGAGTGGCCTTAAACCTGCAGAATAGAGGCAAATGAGCTAAGAAAATCTCATCAGGTCCCGGGTTCAAATATAATTTTGATGTTTACTGTTTTGAGATCTGAAATTGTCTTTTAAATTTTACTTTAATTTTTTCAGGGTTAAATCTTACTTTTGTTGTTTACTTTTAAGGTCTGAAATTTATTTGTGATTTTACCTTAATTTTTGTATACTAATACATTTATTTGTAATTATGTTGCACAACGAACAGCCACCATACAGCACTCTGCGGAGTTAGGTTAGGTTAGGTTACCATAATTTTGTCGTGAACTGCAACCTAGTTTTTATCTTGTTCACGCAAATCCATTTGTAGATCCAATTAACATTGTATTCACAACTTTTGATTTAACTTATATCTGGTTGAATTTGAATCGAATCACCATTTATGCTTTCCCATGATGTGCTTTTCCATCCACAAAAGTACTATGGTAGTCGAAAGTTCATTCGATAAAACAAACAAGCAACCGGTTGGTAAAATTTTTCAATATCAAATTGATATTGGACTATTAACATAGGCGAAAATGTGCTCACCGGAACCAAGACGTATACAAAAATATCAAAATTTAAAAAATCGGTTGATAAACAACAAAGTGATGTGCGAACATACATGATATACATTTTTTCCCAAAAGGCGTATGACAGTTTAAAGTATTTATATGTATATATTTATATGTATAATACGCTAAGCCGATTTTTGTGAACAGAGCTCCTCCGTTATTCCTAGACCGATTTGGAAAAAATCCTGGAAAAGGTGTAAAAAAATGGCCCAGATTCATACTAGTTGTGGAAAGTAGTGTTTTGCTGAAGGGCGCACAGGATACCCTCAAAGAACAGTTTTTCCCATAAATATAACATGGAGAGTAGTTTGAATTCAGTTGCATTCTAAAACATGTGATGATAGTAAGAACAGCTGATTGCTCGATTTAGAGCAACAGGTCCACTAGTGTCCTATAATCTTCCCAAACGGTTACAAAATAAAGAAAACAAGTTTCTCGGAATTGGTACCCTCGTAAAATCGTGGACAAAAACAGCGTTCTGAGCATTTCCGACAGACAGTCAGAAATTGATAAAAGGCTTGTTTTGGCTTCTCTGATGGTGTATAAAACGTAAAAATATTAAAAAAGTACACTATTTTTTGGAAGCAATGTGTAAACAAAACTCACATTTTGTTTATAAAGATTCCAAAAACCTATTAACAGTGTGCTTCAATTATATGACTAAAGTATGCTCTAAACATTATCAGGAAATAAAATAAAATATTTTCTTGGTAAGAACAATTTTAAACAACTAGCAGAAATAAATTGGAATTTCGACCAACCAAATTAGAATTTTCGATGCACCAAATTGCATATACGTGAATCGCACCGACGCTGCAGACCACCACGTGACCGTACTTAGCCTGGCAACGTTACGGGAGAAAAAATAAGTCCTGCGCTACAAAATCAGTGGTGCCATTGTAGCTCCCCAGAACGTCCCAAAAAGAATCCAGAGGACTTCAGTTTCGGATCTAATATCGACTTCCACTCTTCTCTCCCACACATCCCCCTCCCTTCAGTTTTGGATCTAATAACAACTTACACTCCCCCCTCTTGAATTTCGGAACTAATAACGACTTACATACCGGATCTAATAGTAACCGTAACAAACTTGTGCTTAAATTTCAACGTATCAAAATTTTGAAATGATGGCGGTGATCAGTTAATGACTCAAGAGAAAAAGTGATTTTTATTTTGCCCAAACAATAACTCCTTCAGCCGGATCTAATATGGCTGTTTTTTTACACGAATCTAGTACTGACTTATGCACGTGTATGTGTGTGTGTGTGTTCGTAATTCAATAACGTGAAAATGGCTGCACGGATTGTTTTCAGATTTGACACAAATGTTTTCCAGTACCCTTCACGCTTCCAGTTCAAAAATGGAACATATTCGTTTAACCATTTTGAATTAATTAACATTTCAAAGTTGTAAAATTTCCATAAGTAAAGCATTGGATAAAAATTACTGCTTGTAATACACGAGATACTAGTACAATATTGTTTTGTAAATACAATAAACTACTAAAAAATGGTACTATATATATGCGTTATCATTAAATAAATAAAGAACTGTCCGTTTAACATGAGTTTATTCAATTTGTAAAAGGTTTTGAAATTTTTTGATAAAAAACTAATACCATTTTTTATAAATGAAGATAACGTTCTCCTATAATGTGAATAATGAGAGTACCGTAAGTTAAAAGTTTATCCGATAGATTGCAGCAGCCATTTATTTCAGATTTACTTCTGCCAGCTGTGTTCTTTTGTTAGTTTATGATATTAAATACTCCCACTGTAGCAAACCTGCGTACTCAGCTAATTTCCAATGTAATGTACCTCACTGCATAGGCAAATTACAGTGTTATTTTTTGTTGAAGAATTTGCACCTCTGATATAATTTAATACAATTAAGAACAATTTATCTTAAGACCTAAAATTAAGCAAATGAAAAGTAGATATTTTCCAGTATCATTTTTCTAGACTCCCCAGGACTATTTATTTAATATTTTGTGATCAAATTTCCGTTAGAACTTACGCAACAGCAGTAACTTTTATCTGCCATTTCTGAGTTCGGTCATCCCATTATGCGAATATTTGAGCGCACTCCTAGTAATATTCAGTTCAAATTTTAAAATGTTACATGGACAACTTCATAGGTTTGAAAAGGCCCACAGGTCTTTTAGGTCCCTCCATATTTAATTCAGATTTGATCTATATGGCAGCGATCAATGTAGCGCAACAGGTGCAATTTCTTTCATTAATAATAACAATGCTCAAACCCTTGATATTACCCGTACAAAATTAATAAGCAGTTGAAGAACAAACTAGTTTTTCCGCTTTCTTTCAATATACCGCTTAAAGTTGATTATTACCAATTTATTGTCAGGAATAACTTTGTTCGCAGTTTTTATTAAATACAAATTTGTTGACAAGAACACCTGCTCGTTAAAACAGATGACAGCCACAAAGAATTGTAAGCTAATTAGGGTAATTGGGATAAATTAGTACCGGTGGTCAGAAAATCATATGTTGTTTTTCGACGGAGAAGTTAGCACCCATGGTTGAAAATCATATGTTATTCTTTGACCACATATATATGACGATCTGAAGTTCAGGGGCGTACACAAATTACGCAACGCCTTTTTTCTTCATTTCAGACCCCCCTCCCTCGTGTAACGCACCATTTCGCTTGATCATACCCCCCCACCCCCCATGTGTTACGTAACTCAATCGTAATAGGTTTTAAAACAGCTTAACAATTTTAAACATCGTTTTATTAGCAATTTGGAGCTTGGATCTCCATGAATCATTAAACTTTAAATTACTTTCTTTTAACAACATCTGTTAATAACTTATTTCAAAGCAAAATGTATACAAACAAATAAGACCAATAATATAAACAACAAAATAAAGTATCTCAGCCAAAACGTAACACATTTAATTTATAACTAATACAAATATAAAACAACTTATAAAACTAAAGACCTGGGCGGCATTGCTGCATCAAGTCAAGATTTTACACTCTAAAACAACACAAAACATCATAGTTTGCTGAAGGTGTAAAGCAATACAGAACTCAAAATGTATTTATTTTTTTGTTTAATTGTAATTAAAATAATAAAATTATGATTAGTATTAATAATTTACTATTAATAATTAATAATAAAATACTTCCAAGTATTTTTATATAACAAATTGTAACTTTGATTTAGATATCAATATAATTATTAGTGAATTTCCTTTGGAAAGTTAACTATTAGCATGACCCGCACAGTGAAACTTAAGCCCGGGACCCCTATAGAAGTTCCTAATGTGACCCCCTGAACACGTTTTGGGGGGTCGTTCAAAATTGTATATATATTAGGGATGAGTTGATACCGAAATGTATAGATTCTTGATACCGATACCAGGAAAATCGATTCTCGATACCGATACCATCGATACCTATGATTTTTCAGTACTTATAGTTGCTAAAACCATTATTAAAAACAGTTACAAAATTATGTTACCATTTAAAATTATTTAGTAGAAATTTGTAGTTTATTATCACACAAATTTGTAATGCAATTTACATAATTTACATAATTTAATATTAATTCCACTAGTGTGCTGTAGTAATGTAGACAAACAAAAACTATATATTATAAATTCATAATGGGGGAAACTTGGTTGTAAGATAATGACTCAAAGAAATAATTTTAGTCAGCCGACTGATTTATTGCTTTCAACCGGACCCTATCCCTCTTCATTCCTTATCTCCAAGGTAAGATTTTTGCCACCGACCCAAACACTCCCCGTGCCTTTTGTAGCGCGGGTAAATGGCGGGAGTATCTCTTCCCGCGCACTCCGTAGCGCGGGTAAACGGCGGGGGTATCGATGGTATCGGTATCATCATTGAACGAATTAATCTCGATACCGATACCAATGTCCAAGAATCAGTGGTATCGAGAATCGGTATCGAGAATCAACTCATCCCTGATATATATATACAAATATATATATATATGTGTGTGTGTGTGTGTGTTTGCACTCTAGCGGTCACATTTTTTGCCCGATTTACTTCAAATTTGGTAGGGACATTCCTTTCTGTAATCAGTTGGACAACTTCGTTGGGCAAAACAATCGGAAATCTCTAAACCCCTTTTTTGGGGATTAGTATTTCAAATTTCGAGTTTTTGGGCCCAAAAAGGGTCAGAAAACCCCGTATGTAAAATTAATGCATGTAAAAATATGGGAATTAGTGAGGCGACAGTTTTAAGCCCTCTCTCGTCATTCTAGCATACATATTTACCGAGTTATTAAAGAAAATGTGTTTTGACTAAACACAGTACGTTGTCTTATAGGGGTTTTACACTAGAAAAGCCTGTTATTCCTTTGTTAGAGTACTTTTATCATCCCCAGCAACCTCACGCCTACTTTCAAGCCTGTCTGGACCTTCTCCTAACATTATAATGCGCAAAATTGTATTCCCAGCTTTGCAGCTAAATGAAACCAGGAGCATCAGAACAGCCAAAAAATCACTGCTTTCAGATTTTAATAAAAATTGTAATAAATGTATGTTTTTATTTACACTGATTTTGAGTTTTAAAAGTTTTTAAGTCGAAATTCACTTCCCTCACGTGAGCGTGCTGCGTGCGAACTCGTTTTTTAATTTTAATAGATACGGGGGTGCGCCGCTTCTTAGGGTTAATATGTGTAAGTTACGTAACGTTGATCCAAATGCCCCCCTCCCCCACATAACGCAGCATAACGCTAGCCATACCCCTTTCCCCCCTTTAGTGCGTTACGTAATATGTGTATGGCCCCTCATTGTCATTGTTATCACAATTCATTATTACACACTAATTTGTTGGTATGATATCTAATGGCTAGAAGTTTCAAAGTCAAAATATTACACCTTATTCAGGAAAACCATGCTTAAATCTCCAAACCAAACTTTAACTTCTTACCCTTTATATAAATCACACGGGTATCAAGTAACAGTTTCCAATCAGTTGTGAGAAAGCGTTGTTACAATGAAAGTGTTAGTAGTTGTGATTGTTGAGTGAACACAATTATCTAGTGTTTATTTAATAAACCATTATTCCTTTTATTTTGTAAATTTTGTAAGTGTTTAATAAAGTGGGAGGGCAAGCCTCAAAATGAACCACAGAGCCCAATGATGAACATTCTAAACCAAATCCTGGTGGATATCAGAACAGTTCAACTTGTAAGGCTTTTTGCTTACTATGCTGTTATGCAGTTCCTTGCAAAGTAAGATATGAGACCGAAAACTTCCTTTAAAAAGAAAATTTGCAAGGATTAACTTTGTGTGTGTGACTTTCACTCAACAACTCGATGAGATGAGATGAGCCATACCATGACGTGTGGAGGGTTAGCTACAGTTAGTGACCAGTGGGGGATTGCTGTGAGGGTGAGAAAGCACACAACACATACTCTCTCGCTGGTAACGTCGGCACGCGTCCTCCCTCTCTGCCGCGTCAAAGTACCACAGAGTTATTGCATATCTGAAACATCCAACAGTGAAGTTTAAATAATAATAAAAAAAGGTTTGACACACACCTACTTTATAATATTCGATAACAATAAACCGCCATGGACAGTAAAATCATCTTTTATCACTGAACCATAAAATTCAGCTAGAAAATTTAAATAAAAAAATAAATCTTGAGGCTCCATGAAAGACAAGAATCTCTGAAATTATTTTCTTAGAGAAGACTACAAATACAACATAATAAACAATAAACCAACTCAGTCCTCCGACAGAGTCTACCAACTATGCATGGTTACAGAACACTATAGTATAGCTTGGTTGCAGACTGGGGATGACCTGAATAACACTGTACTGCTTAAACTCTGAATTTTTAATTTTCTATTATTTGGACAAAATAATTTTTCTAAAATGCAAAAACCACTTTTCAACATTGTTTATTCAGTTCTTGATCAATCTGAACAAAATTCAAAATATTCTATGTTTTACTGAGTTTGGTCAAATCTCTGCTAAGTATGATACTTTTTTAAACCAAAATTATTTCCATTTATAAGCAAAACTATGACTAAATAGTAATATATAATTGTTTCGTCACATAACAAAATTACTACACCATAGAATTCTTTATAATCCATCAAAAAAGCAAATTATCTGGCTTAAAGGGGAAACATCTTTTAAAACATTTTACTATGTGGATTAGACTTTGCATCCAAATTCATTAAGATTAACCGTCATTTACTCATCATAAGCACAATTTAATATAATGTTTACCTAAATAGACCTATAAACACTATAGTATTATTATTAGGTCTATTGGTGATAATGGTAACATTACCAGAAATTTATAACAATTATTTGCTGAACTTATATCATTTACAGAAAAACAATCTCTCTTATCAACAAACTGAAATATTATGCAAACAAACTGCAATAATATGTCGTCACTCTACAAGCCTCATATTAATTCACTGCGCGCCAATGATTAATGTGAATGTTGGCTGATTTCATTGAAAGCACCAATGCCAAACTTCTCTGCAGCGAAGTCTCATAGCTTTGTCTCCAAGTATTTTCAAACTTTCCTCCCGATATATATATATATATATATATATATATATATATATATCGAGAGGAAAGAGCATTGGTGCTTTCATATATGTATATATATATATCCTATACTCTAATACGAGCTATGTCTGTTTATTTGTTTGCAAAGTTTATCTCGAGATCCAGCGGAAGGATTTTGCTGAAAGTTTCGGATTAGGGGCTTTTGGGTCTAAAAAATCGATTCGTGAAAACCACTACCTCAGGAAAACTCGTATTTTTCCAAAAACTCATCTGAAAATTGAAAATTTTAACATTGGGCTTATGGAGTTTAAAATCATAACACCGGTTACTATGAATAACAAAAACAAACCGCTAAATCAGCTTCTATAAATTAAAAATATTGTAAACAGCTGTTTATCATTATGGAAATAAAAAACCTACTTGAGTGGCAACTCTCATAATGGAAATAGAAAAACTATTTGAATGGCAACTCAAACTTTTTCGATGTGCGAGTGAGCGAAGAGAATGAGCTCATATTGAAAATGAATGAGTATTTCAAATAAAACAAATTCAATGACTCTTCTGCGGAATCAAACACACCGAGCATGGCTCGGTCCCCTGGGACTTTTTATTAATTACTGCTAACAAATACTAAATAATCAGCCCTTATTGCCAACATTAGTTTGACCTTGGAGCTTCCAATGATGTAGCATGTAGTATCTTCCGTCAACAACAAAATCATAAAAAAATAGCTTAAATTCAATAATATCTATCGTCATTTGTTTTAGTTTATGATCCTTATTGCATAAGAAAATTGTCGACGTAACCCTTAAAAAATTTAAACATGTTTTTAGTCAATTCTTATTTGCCAGTACCTCATAATGAATATACTTATAGTTAATTTTAACGTGACTTTCAAGTAATTCGTTTACAACCAGCTATATCTTTATGCTATATAGTAGATGACCTCGTAACCGCCCTCCATGGGACCGAACCCTGGGTCGGATACCGAAAAGGGTGGTCAAGGCGAATAACACCTGGGTATTGTCATATTAAGCACTAAATACCCCCGTAGCAGCAAACCTGCGTACTCAGCGAATTTCCAATGCATATATATGTATCTTAATACCACATAAAGCCACATACCAAGTTTCATCAATATCCATTCATAAATAAACTATTTATGACATTTTAATTATTCTCCATAAGAATAACATGGCGGTTGAGTATGCAGGTTTGCTGAAGCAAGGAACACAATAAATGAGGTTTTATACAAAAATAAATATAACTCATGTAGGTAAAGCCACATACCAAATTTCATTAATTTATTTTCATAATGAAGGGAGATAACACGTTACTTATTTTCCATAAGAATAACATGGGGCTGAGTACGCAGGT